>OX438531.1:2500-1277098 GCA_949316355.1 Bruchidius siliquastri | reverse complement strand
TTTCTAGGTACCCTATACTGGTTCTAGTATTAATCCAGCCCGTACGTTTGGACCTGCTATCATCATGAACATTTGGAATAATCATTGGGTAAGTCGAACAAATCATATGAAATTATTATTTGTTGTTTATTCACCATGATTCAAAAAGACTACACAATTTTATTACCCGCCAAACCACTTTTATGAAAACGTTTTATTGTTTATTAAGGCATAAAACACAAATATTTTTCCACACAGAGGGATCTTACTTAGGAGACATATCAGATGTATTTCTTGTTAAATTTGTTTTCTAACCTAAATTACCCCATTCAGCCTCCTTCATTCATCACCATATCAATCTCATTATCATACAGGTATTTTAAAAAAATTTTACTTTTTTAAACTGAAAGTATCGTAAACTAATGAATATTCAAGCACTTAATGCATGTTATAATTACAAAATTATAATAAGACACTCAGCATGTGGGTAATGTGATAGTAGTGAACAATACAAAAACCTATTTACAAAAGGAAATTAAACTCATAGTGTTACTTATCAATATAGCTTTAGATTTTGATAATAATGAGAATGTATAGGAAAAACTTATGACTGTCCTTGTGGACTTTGTATAATAGTAGGGGAGCTAACGATGCTTAACGGGGATTTACTCGAGCGTCGTGAGAACCTATTGGATTTTGAAGATTAGATGGTGGAAATAACAAACCCCCAACTCATCTCCATGGGGACATCCGTTTTTTTTAAGCTACACGTCTTTCGCCAGCTACATTAGCATCTTCAGGGGAAGAATAAAACTGCTTGCCTTTTAACAGTCCGTATGATATTGCCGCAATGAAATTTAATGAGCTTGAAGGTTTTTTCAGTCAAGTTTATATTTTTTCCCCAATAACTAATATGATTTTTCTAGGTGTACTGGGTGGGACCGATCCTGGGCGGTGTGACAGCTGGAGTTGTCTACAAAACCCTCTTCAAGGCCAAACACGAAGAAAGTGACTCATATGACTTCTAAGCGATTTACGTACATTAAGTTTTAAGTTATTTATTGATTTTTACTTATATACGATTGGCTTTTTGTCTTTCGTCTCTACTAAACCAGATTTGTTGTAACTCAAATATGGTTTACTTATAACGTACTTGTTATGGAACGATTTGGTACAAAATCCTATTACTCCTCATATTGTAGGTGGTTATTTGGTTGAAAAAAGAACTAAGTTTATATATATACGAGGTGGCACATTGAATTTGATGAAAGCTCTTCAAAATACATATGTATTGATATCGAGTTTCTTCATTAAAAAAAATATTTTAGTGAAAAGTCTCCAGGAAAAATAAATGTATACAAAGGACCCACTTTTTTGCTTCAGGGTATGCAATAAACTTTCCACCTTGTCGTTGAAATGATGCTAAACTCGTCATCTCTGATCAAAAAAAGAAACAAACATGTTTACTCTGAGTGTAACTGAAAGTTTCACAAATTCTTCGAGCCATACTTTGATGAATTTTTGATATCCCAACAATCTGTATTTTGGCATCGCCGATATTTAAAATGATTTTTTTTGTGATACATCCATGTCTTTATATTCATATTTGTATAAGTATGTATATTTCGCTTTTAAGATAGGAATATTTTTGTTTTTAATGCTTGTAGATAAATAAATTTTCAAGCACAGTTTATTCTAATATCAACCCTCACCTTAGATGTTAAATTAGCTCACAAAACATTTTGTTTTTACACCCCACACCTCGCTTCAACTGGTTATGCTATAAAACTTACACTGCAACTGCAAATTTTCCCTAAACAGATACCTTTTTTAGCTATCCTATTAACCAATTATCAACTGATCAGGTCCAACAAATAAACTGTCTAGCTCCTATCTCAAGTAAGTGTGTGATAGCAACATACAATAGGCTAGCTACTCAAACAAATAAAATACATGAAATTTACTGCACTGGCGGAAGATCAGAGTGAAAAAATTTGTTTTTCGTCAAATTTCCATGACATAGAAAATTTGTGAAAACTCAAATTCAAATTCTATTCTCCGTTTTGACGAACCTAATAGCAATGTTTGTGATCACATTGCTCATTGTTATTCTTTAAACCGACATTGGAGTGCGTTTTGATATTAAATCAGAACGGAATAAAAAGAACAGGTAAGATAGCAAAAAATTATTTAATGAAATTTCTGTTATACAATTTTCCATATGAGTATACTATTACTTTTTAAACGGGTTATAATTAGAGGTTTATAAGTTACAATTATATTATTTGATAAAAATAACAGTCTTGTTATTACTAAATAACTAGCAATAAACTCAAAATAAAATATACAAAAACATGCTTATGCATGAAGTTGGTAACACCTGCAGAATGCTGGACTTTAAAATAATAGTAAACATTTTTCAATATACACAATGAGGGTTAGAGTGTGAAACATGATTTATTCACTATACCTACTTGGCTTTATCAACGTTATAAAAGAACTGTATCAGTAGCTCTATAGAACAAGATATTACTACTCAAAAGATTGCGATATATACATAGAAGTACCACAAGGGTCAGTAGTAGGACCACTCTCCTCCGTTTAACAACTAAACTATAATTGAAGATGACGTATGAAATCTATCACCACCTGTCGGTGTGATTGGAATACTTAGCTACTGACATAGTAGCAAATGTTGCAATGAGAAAAAATTCAGATTATTTTTCAATTCGTATCAAGGAAAGTATTCAACCTGAAATGTATCTCATAAGTTCCATGGATCTTGTTTAATTTGTACAAAATTATTCAATACGCATCAAACTATATCATAGCAAATGAGACATTGAAAAAACTAGACATAAATGAATGCACAAGAGAAATGAAGAAATTAACGATATGGATATTGAAGACAGTAAGAGAAATAAGTCTGGTATGTTATCTGATGTAGCTACATATCCCGTATAATGGAGAGATCTTACCAAATTGTTCAGATAATTAAAAGCAACCTTTTGAACAGTAAACACGTGTCAATAAATATAATTTATATTTAAAACCCAAAACTTAATAGGTAATAATAACTTACTAAATATAAATACTTCATGTAACTGCAATATAAAGCGATATACTTAACAAGAACACATTGCTTAGCAACTCCAAAAACTTTTACTATTATATTTTAAGCATGAATGGAAAATACGAATTTTATTTATGATAACAAATAAATTATTCTCAACATAAACGTCAGTACTTGTATCACAGAAATCACAGAAATAATTTGTATAATAAACTCTAACCAGGGAAATAAATTCCGTATAACCAAATGACTTGTTGGATGGTGTCGAACAAGGTGTCAGTTGACATAAGTTTTTCTATCACTTAAGTCAAATATCATTTTTCACAGTTTCGGTTTCTATTGAGAATACTGTGAGCAATGAACAGTGGCTTTGTTTCACTAATAAACTAGCCTCTTCATGACTCAGTGCCTGAAGCTTCTGGAATTAATTTAGAAAACAATAGTCTAGTGAATGCGCTGGACTTTGCCTCGACGCCTTCCATTTCTTCCATCGTTACGTAGATGCGTGCTCAGAACGAATGTTTGCTGGCAAATCAGCATACAAGTGTATTTGTAGTGCGGGTCGACCATACCTTATTGACATTTGTGAAAACTTTTGACGTTAAAGTATATAAATAAACTGGTAGACATTTGCATGTTCAACTTATTCACTATTTATTAGGAAATTTATTGATGATTGTAATTTTGATTACACTCCCGCATAGATACCTACAGAAAAGCTTTCGAAAATATGATAGATAAACATTTGAAATGTTATCATAACAATCGTTAGATGCAGTTAACCTCACATTTTGGGTTGGTCTGACAAAGTCTTTACAAGATATCAAGCACATCATTATGTACTTCAAATAATGGTTATTTGCAAGTTCAAAGCCACGAAAATGAAAAACGATACACAAAGAAAAATAATTTTGAGTTTGATAATACTAAGTACGTATTTCGAAAACAAATATCTGTTTAGGTGCTGTGAGATAGAGTGAGCTAAAATAATGAAGGTTTATGGTGAGTTTATAAGCTAGAAATGATCAAATTAAAAAATTGACACAAATTAAGCTCAAAACTCCAGGCAATTGAGGCATTGACAACAGAAACACGTGATATTTATAAATCATTGCATGTTGATCCAAATGACTAGCAACACTTGAACATTTCACGCGCACATTGATGAATCATTATTATGAAGATCCACCCATCTGCTCTTTGAGAACAGTATTTTTTCATTCTAATATTTGTCCATCAAACAATCAACCTCGGTTTACGAGACAACAAGGTCCAACAAGTCTATAGGTATTACACGCATTTCTATAATCGAATATCTTAGATACAACATAACATATTACAATTTCTTGTAAAAACGTTTTATTATTCATTTATCGAAGTGTTTAAAGCACTTTAGGGAAGAATGATATAAATACATATCGGAATAATCGAGAGCGTAGATTAATTTTATGCCATCAAGCGTTCTGGGTGTGAGAAAGAACCTCGGTCAGTCACTCTGGATAAGGTTTTCGTTAAATCAGGCATATTAATTTTAAGTGAAGCTGTTCATTATAATCATGTTTTATTGGCTGAGGAAAATCTGTAGCATTTATTTCTATTAACGAATTACAAGATTTGGAGTAAAGATTGTGTCAAATATACAGCGCGGTACTCAATGAAAGGCAGTAATGCAATTGAGACATATTTTCCCAGTTCCAAACACCGATTCAATGAAAACCGTATCAAATCAAAATGCCCGAGGCTGTTTCTCCTCCAGTTACAACAATTTCCTAATTTTTACACCTATTGCCTCTCGTAATTATATTTTTCTTCTGGAAAATATGCCCCTTCCGCAAAGAAAGGAAACCTACGCTCCCAGGAATAATACTATTACATTTGTTAAGTTTTTCTCATTTTGAGTGGTATAAACAACACTTATACTTTACATTCCAAACCTAAGTTAGTTATGTACAATGTGGATCGAAATATTTTGCGAAAAGGAGACTAGCTCAGTAGAATGAGGAAAACGGTGTTAAAATCGGTAACATTCCGATAATGTCCGGCCAGGAAGTTGGAATAGTTTGTGGGACGCTAGAATTATTTTTCTTCAAATGTTTAGATGTCTACTATCAATCTATGAAAGGTGAAACATTAGCAAAAATAAGACATTTTTCGAATAAACTTCTGGCCTCGATCTCACTCTGCGAGCCTCTGGCGATGAGCTTTATACAAGTTGGATGGTGCAGTGGTTGAGGTCAGGAGTTCAAACCCCACGGATGATGAACTTCTACTTTCTAAGCAACCACATCGAGGAATATGTGGGCAGCATTATAGTGGCTGCAAGAAAGGACCACATAATCTCAAAAAGAACTTGGTGACTAAAGTTATTTTTTATTTATGACAGAAAATGATTCTTTATCTCCATTTTTAGAATATATTTACGCGTCATCACAGTAAATATTATATTAGAATCATGCATATTGAGCTACAATTCATCGAAACCTCACAGATTTTCCCACCTCAATCAAATTGTCCAACTATTGAGCTAGAGATGAGAAAACGAACTTGAAGCATCGTAACCGTTTTCTAAGAGACTACGGTTAAAAAAAATCTAACGCTTTTTATTTATATTTTGGCCCCGAAAATAAACATGAGGTCGGCCTAAAGTTCGTCTTCTGAAATAGCCCAGCCATCACAACATTTGGATATTGAAAAGTCGAGTTTAGTTAAATTTATGTACCATTTGAAATCAGTTTATTCAGCTAACTGAAACCTTAACATAATAGTTATGCCTAGATTATCAGAATAATATCAAATTTTTAGTTAAAATGGGCATCTCGTCATCGTCATTTGGTGATTCTCGATTAAATATCATCACACCTGCATATGCATTAAAAACAGTTATGCAAGCTGAACAGAAATGCGCGCGTCGCACGCTCGCCTGCATTTTTAAACATTATACTTCCAAGTACCAGAGATAACAAATTTTCAATTTTTTTTGTTCAGGAAGTATTATATTAACATTGAAATTGTGGACTATACTTATTTCAACCATAGTGATTCCAAATTCAACGTTTTGCATCTTAAAATGAATGTAGATAACAATAATATTTAGTTCTGTAGATAAGAAAAAAATCATATTTTAGTTGAGGTTTGCATCAAATGGAAAACTAGAATTGAAGACAAAGAAAATACTCGACTTTTCCAAGATCTTCTTCAATTATCCGCAATAATGACCGAACTAGTAATTATACTAGTGAATCTAAAAAATTATTTAATCTCACCACTGCATCGTCGTGATCAGCATGTCTCCGTTACCTATAATAATGTATATTAAGATATTGGCAGTATGAAAAAAGTTTCAATTTGAATAATGAAGTCCGTATTCCGCTAGATAACTTTGTATAACACTCTGACACAAAGAATTATGTTATTCAATTCCTGAAAGGCCAATTTAATAGCTGGGCAAAGTACATTTAGAAAAATACGTACCAGGCAGCTCAAAATCTACATCTAATTATTCTAAAGAAATCCGCCTACTAGAATTGTCTGCGAAATTCAAGTTTTTAATGCCGCTCCCACAGTTTTTGTTTTAATATTCAGTTATAATGATGAGCGTTTCATCTATTGACCTACTGACTGTAGTTTGAAATCGACTGATGCTTGGAACTGTACGGTGCGCCATCTGGTAACGAATCTCTGTAGCATTCATTTCATCTGTCGTCAAAAGTATTTTTGAAACTTCAGGAGACCTCAGAATTTAATTGTCGTGCTTTCCATGTTAAAAAGTTTAAACCGATATCATTGCAAATTTTCAGTTTACTATCCTTTAATCAGGAACATACTTTTGTAGCTAAACATTTTTCAAGATGGACGTTTACGTGAGATTCATGGCTTACTAGAATGTTAAAGGAATTAAATTGTCTTAAGTCATTTGGTTTGAACCGACTTTAAGTAATTTCAAACTTTCCACTGCGTCTAATTTATCTGGACTATGGCTGGATAGCTCATTCAAACACTCTTCATGAATTCATCAAGGAAATGATGATTTAGATGTAGATATTGAATCACCCTATACTAAAAACGTACAAATCGCAAAAAGCAATATTACCTAGCATATCTGCGTTCATATTCCATACTTTTAGGTAAAAGCCTGTAAAATCATGATAGGCGTAATGTCCAAATCATATAAGTACAACCTGTGACTTCCGTAGTATCATCGAGAGTACTTTGAGAGACTCCAAAAGTGAATTATGCTCCCAAAGCCTCATAAACTTTAAATAAATAAAAAAAATATTCAGGCAACAAATCAGTTTAATATTATTTTAACAGTAGTAACAAAACGTTAAAATTATTTACTTTACTCAGTGATACCACCAAAATCACAACTCGTAAATATTTTCAATCTTATATTTTAAAAGAACTCAGCTCAAGCATGATTGTATATCACTTGCAAAACTTCAAAACGTCTGAATACAATTCGCTCTTGCACTGAACTCCCCTTAAAGCTTCCAAATATAGGTAGTTAACATTCAAGCCGAATCATGCTTTCATGAAGCTCAATTTTCCTAGATGTACTAAGCAATATGATGAATAACAGTTTTGTTTGTTTCACTCAAGAGTCACTTTCTCTGCATACGTATTGGTACACTTAGCACTAGGTGATTACTCTTAAAGAGTATTAAGCATATGCTAGCACCAATCATCTTCATCTGAATCGGAATGCCTAGACCTAGGAGGCTTTGGTTTGTATCTGAAAAAAATAAAAATAACCTGTATAGTTCATTACGATCAAAAAAAAGGTTCATATGAATCAACACTAGAGGTCGCTGGAAGGCGGCTTGCAAGGGTGCACCGGATTCGTAATCAGCGACCTCTATAACCCGACATACACATTTTTTTAATAAAAAAAACCACCTTAACCGCAGCACTTACCCGTTGGGAACCGGACTGGGCAGTACCCTTCCCCCTCTTCCCATAGCCATGGCCTGCTCGAAACTCAATGGGGCGGACCCGTCTGTAGCGGAAACGTTACCCTCGATCATCCCTGACGTGGGGTTCGAAGGCAGAGGTACTACCACGACCTCTTTAGTAGTTGCCACTGTATCTCTGGCGGTCACCCTATAAGCGGAGTGTGGAGTACCATGGACAGAGTGGGGTTGCACCATATGTCCGCCTGATTGGTGCAGGTGGAGGTGTTGCGATTGGGCTCCACCTTGTTGGTGGTACTGAAAATGATAAAATGGTTTTTAGAGATGATCTCCTGATAAGTGGATCTAATTTTATTTTGAAGATAAGCAGGTGTGTGAGATTTGATGATTTTATGGAGTAAAGAGATGCACTGGAAACTTTTCGACAAGGCCATTTCAGTGTATGGCGATTTTTTCAATAAAGTATGTGAAATTTTGTTAAATCATTTTTTATCGAAAAACGTTCCTTTGGTACTACTTGGATGCATTTTTATCGAACAACGGCAATGAAAAGTACTAACATGGGTGGGCGAAGCATTCAGCTTTGGAAAGTTGATGGGTCCTGGTCGCAACTGAAGAGTGGATGGCTTACAAGGAGTTGGAGGAAGCCTCCTGCCCTGACCTCTACGTCCTCCACTGTTGTTAGACAACATCGGATGACTGTGCTGCACGTAGTGTTGTGGTTGCCAAGCTGAAACAAAAATGAGTCAAGTGATTGAAGCTGTCCTCATCAAGTTGCTGGTTTCTAGTGGTTTGTCCGAGTAAATTGAACCCATGTGAATGGTCGTACCAGTATTCGACGAAGAGTGATGATGATGGTGATGATGGCTCTGGGATCTAGACGTTCCACTCCCGGATGAAGCCGGCAACGTTGGGCTAGGTGACCTTGAACGCTGACAGAGGCTGGTGGTACCGTAGTCGTTCCGACGAGACGAACGCGTACCCCCGGCGTCGTACCGAGCGTAGTACCTGTTTCCGTTACCGCCTGTCGGTGATGGAGATCGAGCTGGACTGGTGCTAGCCGACCATGATCCTGAGAAGGTGATGGAAAGGCATTAGAAATGTGAAACTGATTGTACCTTTTGTTTACATTCCAATGGACAACCCTTTGAGGGGTTTGTGAATTACATTATCCCTCTCTAAATTTCAACAAAAGTTTTTTTTATTTGCGTACTATTTTCTGTGTATTTTATTCGAACATACAGTGGCGTACATTTTCATGAAGCCGCCACGAGCTTATGTAACATCTGAGTCGTCAGTGTTGAAAGGGAGCTTCATTCGGGGTCATTTAGCATCGCCTCTGAATATCTGACGCGCTCTAATATTTCCAATGCCACTGCGGGGATCAGACTTTATACTCCTCAATCAAGAGGTAATTGCGAATATTGTATTAATAGTTTTAATGTGCAGGATAGTCTTAGCAAAGCAGGTATAAGCTATATCTATCTATCTAATTTCTATCACGTACGAGGAAAGAAGCTAGGATAAAGCATGTATGGAATAGCTAACTAAGGGACTGTTATCAACCTCTTCACACTGAGAAATTATAGGCAGAAGAGAATTTACATACAAACTATCAAAACCAAATCAAAAATATACCTGAACTCATTATTTTTTTCATAATAGAAGTTTTTTTATTAATGACCTATTTGTGATGATTTCAACGTTCCACAATCTTTATATACATATTATTGACAATTATTTTTCGTTTGGCCTGATAATTTGTATGTGTAATTGTATAATAAGTGCACGTACTACTCTTGATTTATTCAAAATTTCAGGTTAACAAACCAAACTAGTTTTCTTAGCACTACGTTTCGCTGGATTATTTTTAAGCCATCTTCAGGTATCTAAAAGTAGTTTGAATGTTTGTGGGAAAATTTTGAAAAAAGTCAAGAGTGTATGTATGTAACTCCGATAACAAGAAACAAAAATCGATGTGAAATCTACTTAATCTTAACTAGATTTACCAAATGTTTACGTCGGATTATGTACAAATCGCTCTCAATCAATACAGGGCCAGCAACATGATTTCAGATGATATAATCAAAAAATCCAATAGATACTTTGTTAGAAAGGGAATATAACTTTTAACCGTTACCTACCTTTGATACTTTTAACTGATAGTAGGGATAGTTCCTTATAGTTCTGAGGCTTTTTGGCTATCAAACATATAACAGTATATGATTCTTCATCGATTAAGGTTAGAACAAAGATCAAATAGATACTAAGGATTATGATAGTGACCTCAAGAATAATTGGTATCTTAGTCCCAAATACTTAACCTATTCCGAAAATTCAAAGTACTGGTAACTGGTGATATGCTGTCTGTAAAACTACAAGCATCTTTAATTTCAACCATTCTAAAAAACATTAACCGCTTGTATGTCAATGACCTAATCTAATATTTCTCACCTATCACAGAATATTGATGAATGTGTGTAATCGATACATTTTTTTCATAGATGCATTATTTAAATATTATTAGACGCAAGACGTATAAAATTACTTTTGGTTAAAAGTTTTCTTTTTTATCTTGGCCCATTATAAATTACGTTACCAATCAGTCTTCCATAATAGGCTTTGTAAAAGACACAGCATTTTTAATAACGTAGCAAATATAGAAACAAATCCAAACCAGTTCATAAAAAACATTTTATCTATCATTTTGAGCAGTGATTTCATAAATACCATATCTTTCGCATATTCTCAAGTCACTATAAGGCTAAACTGTTTGAGCTTACCTCTTGGAAATCTACTCCGCTGCGATGCTCTTTGATGTTCATACTTCACAATCTCCACCACATTTGAAACGGTATCAGAAAATCCAATGTCATGATGAAGATGATGAGGATACCTTTTCCTAGGACTGGGACTTCTTTGAAGTGACGGAGAATTACGCCTTAAAAGATACATCTATCAATGTAAATCTTAGCACAAAAAGAATAGGAGAATTTTGCAATTGAACTTGAACTTCTTTTCCAAGACGGTGATGAAATTAGAAATTTACCAATGCAAGATTAGGCCAAAAGATCCAATAAACTAACAGGAATTCTGCCATCCATATGCATATGAAGGATTTGATATCCTTACCTCAAACTGGGACTTCTGCGATGATGACTAGCATTATTATAACCACCTGGATGGAGATGTTGTTGGTCTCCCATACTGTCACAGGATGGTCTTCTAGAGCCCAGCACGTCTTGCATCTCCATCACCTAGTGTAAGTCGAGTATTAGAAAAAAGCGCGCTTTGTCTGTTGGAGTAGGTCAATCAATTTTTGTGTGTAAAGATGCATTTTTAAGGGGCGACTTTTAGGTGCAGAAAGGATCGTACCTCAAGAACAGCATTGAATCTAAACCAACTCGGAATAACATACTTTGCTATCAGCCTGTTTGTCCGAAACATGTGAATACTATGATACCGTTTAGGGTGTTGAGTTGTTTCACTAAATTTATCATTCATCAATCAAGTGAATTTATGAAGAACATTTGTTAACAAATTAACCTTGTTAAAAGTCATTTTAAGTATCAATCTGAATCTAGGAAACGGTATGTGTATGCATTATCCCAACCATAAAAGAGTATATTATGGCAAAGTAAGTTAGTCTGAATATACTGGTTGTATTGTACAATCCTTTTCTGTACTGTACTGTAATTTCAGCTGAATCAATATACGTTGAAATTTGCATCATGGTTATCGGAATTATATGCTTTGGACTCTGACTCTGTTCAAGCTACTCATCATTTTTTTTACTTCGGTTAATACATCAAGCTGGGTATTATTGAATACGCTTATTTTAGCCAATAAGAAAGATGCGAAATTGATATGTCAAATTTACGTCACATTGATGGCAACCAATCACGTGTGAGCCTCTCAAGGAACATAACCTTATTCACAAATGTTGGTTAAGGTACATATCCAAAACATTAATATTGCATGTTTAGTGTATTTGGAAGTGGACTCAATATTGTTTTTGTTGTCAAATTTAATCGGTGATCGCGAATGTTTCTGAGCAAATCTAATTCTCCAAATGTAACTTGCGCAAACTGATTGGCCCGTTTTCAGCTAGATTTGCTATTGACAAATACATCTATCAAAAAATAAATAAATGAGAATACTGCTAAGCTATTGGTCTCATTAATAGAACAGTACCTGATCTACTCTTAATTATATAGTTAGAAGACCATGCAAAAGAAGAGAAAAAAAACATGCAGAATGTGCTAAATACCATATACTTAATATAAACAAAGCGATTAATGCAAATATGTTCCTTACTATGATATATTATGAAAGTGGGTGCCTCTATCGGCACGATATAATTTATATAAACTATGAATGCTGATTCTAGGTATTTGCAATATATTCTTCATTTGTTTACTTTGCAAAATGACAAAAAATGTTTTGTGTTTCTTTGTTTTTTTACATTCTAAGCTTCATGAAAACTGGCGACTCTCGGATAGCTTTTTTGGCATTGACCTTAAATACGTATGGGAATTAATCATATTCATCATAGAATGTGAATTCCTGTAAAGGTGTTTGTTGCTCCTGTTTCTTGTGTGGATAACATATACAGATGCAGCAAACTGTGAAAACATGTATAATCGCTTTGTATACATATATAACCGTCTAAGTTGCTACCATACGATGTATGAAAGAAGATATGTATACTAGTCTTAGTTATGGTGAATCTGTGTTAAACCGCTTCAACACTTTGTCACCAGATTTAACTTGTTAAATACAGTTTCCAGAATATATAATCCAATTGTGATCGTCAATATACACAGAATGTACAAAAAATTTATAGGGTCTGGATCAATCTAACACAAGAAACCTAACATTAAAGCATATGAGTTTTACATTTTTTTGGTGCTTATTATATATATATTAATTTCCCTTTTTTTGGAAGGTCAGGTATAATATTTTGTTATTTATTAAGGTTATGTGACTACTGTTAATTTCCTACAATTTCACTTTTATTCATGACGAAATTCTTTATCATACTCGAATGGTGATGATGTGGGATAGCTGACGTGTACCTTCTAGATAATTGGTCATAAGGCACAAAACCAAAGTTTAACAACAACATAAACGATCACATCTTTTGATAATAATGTTAGGCAACTTGTCCTGGAGTGATCCATTATGATAGACGTGTGCGTCAAATATGATGACTATTATGTACATATCATAGAATGTGACATGCAGTTGTACTGTAAGTAAGGTAGAATAAATGGGTACTAAAAAGACAAAACTCTATGTTAATACTTGTTGGTACTTGTTTGTTACTAAAGAACTCCGAACTAGTTGCTATTTATACCTTCTAGAAGTTTTCTAAGACTATAACATCATATTTCTGGATCTGTAAAAACGAACATTCAACATTTATATCTGGTTTCTAACAAATTATATGTATGTTATATTTATATGGTCCGTTCATTTATATATGCATATATGGAAGTAGATATACACATATATAACCTAACATGACTAGATCTAAGACATATTATTTATAGTTTACCACCAAATGTGTATTTGTTTTCACCTTTTTGCTCCTGAAACAAATGAAAGACAATAAATTAGACGTCATTTCACTTCAAACTGAAAATATTTTCTTATTTTCATAAAATCATAAAATTCATAAGCTCATGATTTGATCTCAGCAAATCAATAAAATTTCGTTTGGTAAAAGGTTATTATTTCTTAATAGCCAAATTCCAACAATTGTAATTGTTACCAAAACTTCTTCAGACTCCGTAGACAACCATTCAACAGAAAAGTTGCATTTGTGCTCATTCTATGAATAATTGCTTTTTTTAAAGTAGGCCTTGTATGGCAGAATACATGCATTACTTTTAATCTTCCCCTGAAACACGTGTCGACCTTGAGGAAGTCTTGATGAATGTTAAATCTGCGCAATACTCATCCCCAACCGTCGCGCATGGTGGCGCTGCCCATCGGCATCTTACACGAGGACTGCCTTGAAGCGGTGATGACAGTTCTTTTCAGACGACTTACCTCAGAGAGCGGTTCCGTTTGGTGTTCCTTCTTGCCAAGGTGACCATGAGCGAGTGCGAGCCTTCGGCGTCAGGGGGCGCCAGAGCATGCCTCGCATCTTCACAGGCGGCCGCCCTGTCCGCTTGGCCGCCCATCAAGGGCGTCCCTTCGAGACTGAGACTGCCCGCCCGGCTGCCCGCCGTCGCCCCACCGAGCTGCCCAGCTGCCACGTCCATAAGGCAGTCGAAAAACGACGCCTTCTGTTGCAGAGGGCAGATTGTCATCGACATACTTGCTCTGCTTTGTACTCGTCGCAATTTTGTATGTTTTGTATTAGAGGTTTGGAGTTCGATTTTGATTTCGCCTATGTTTGTTTGTGTTGTATGGAGCTGTATATTTACCAGCACGCTGAGAGTGGTTTGAATCATAATATCTATGGTTTGTCATGTCACCGATTCATCGAAGGAGGTCAACAATGACAGCGATGATCTATATAAATGAGGAGCTTCATATCTCTGTGATTTATTATTATTATTACTCAATGTTCAGACAGTTCTTGCAAGATTGTGGTAGGATCAGGTACTGACAAGTTGTGCCAAATGTGTTGAAAAAGGACCTTACAATATTACAGGTCATGAGGGTCACAGACTTATGCTGACCTCGTTTAACCATTATCAGTGGAGCAATATTTTGGCCATACTCCCTAATTATTGAAACCAAATGCGTTGTCTCACAATTCATTCTTTGGTTTATCTGAAATTTGAAACTTCTACCGTTTTGGAATTTTACATTGTGAATCTTTCCAAGTCCAAGTGTATTCATTACGCTAGACTAGCATTTGTTCTTCTGCAATCCTGGATTCATTGAAAATTTAACATTTTTCTTGATTACTATCGACATCAAACCATTCCCAACATGTAAAATATACCATAGCTCCATACTACCAACGACGTAATCTAAAGTTTTATCTTTTTATCATTTGATATTTATATAGTTAGCTAAGATCCTTACTGATAACTGCATAGTTACGGATCAACTAGTTAAAAGATGAGTTTACTATGTACCGTGCTGCCAAATACTTGATGTAATGCGTGAGTCAATATTAGACAACATGAGAGTGACGTAAAAAGCAGCTAGAACGATTAAGTTCCACACCACGGGTGAAATTGAAAAGAATTGGATAGTTATGCGTCACCCTAATGAAGTCTATGGTTCAGATGTGTGGCCAAGTGAAAAAGTTTAAACTATTTATGTAAACTTGATAGTAATGTTAAAAGTCAGAACTGTAAACATTCTCATGCAGATATAGGAATAAAGTGCACATTGCAAAACCTAAAACGCAGTTACTCAAGCTAGTAATTAGAGCATTTCAGTCGTTTTAAGGTCCATCTAGCGATATTTCAGTAACTTGAAGTACCTCTGTCTCGATGTCTGGCTATAGTAGTAGAAATCCTAGATACACCCTTATACATTTTCCACTAATGATTAGTTTTCAAAGAAAAAAAGATGTAAGAGTTGTCTATACTAGATCAACTTGGGCATACGAACATTTTATTATGTTCCTTCAGTCAAAATATAAAAATGCTCTCACATAAATTTTGAGACTCCGTTATAGTTCTCGTTGGAATTATGCTACTGTTAAATTACGATTTACAAACATAATATCTGTTTATTATGTACATAAGAATATAGAATTAAAAAATATTTTAGACCCGAACCATTTTGAGATTTAGCTACATTATGTAATCTAAATAGCCTGTAAGCCTACAATTCGACAACGATGATGTCAGATATAGCAAGAAACATCACATACCTTGTGAATTGTGATGCTTTGTGCTACAATATCACAATTTTATTCGGAATGATTGATCATGTTTGTATTGAATCGTCGATTCTTTCGAGTAATCCAGGATTTCATGCAACCCAATATAAATATGATTTCATTTCTACATGCAAAATCTGAACTATAAGTAATTTAAACGAATATACCTTCTTACCCCGGCCATAAATGTCTAAAGAAACACAAGCAATCGTTAATCTGTTCTAAAAATATATAACCAATGGGTATGATGATAAAAAATAGCTGTACTCCATGCCAATGGTATGAAAGGCACTCCAAGATAATTTGTATTCAATTTAATCATATCTGCTATATCTAGCTTCTGTCCACATTATTATTATTATTATTATTATTATTATTATTATTATTGTTATGAAAGGAATGCTGCAGATAACGAATAAAAGGGATTAAACATGGTATATAGATCATAGATATAGGTAGCAAGTAATTAAGAATTAACAATGTAATCTGGACCAATCATCACCTAGATTCATATTAGTCTTAGTTTATTTAATTTGTTTTGTTTGAAGTACACATCATTAAACTGATCAGCTTTCCAGTAACACTTTTGAAATGACCAAAGTGGGTTGAATATAACATGATACTGAAAAGTATGCTAAACTTTATTACTAGAAACTCACTTGGTAATTTCAATATACGTTATTTTGATACTCAACTCAACTGAATTATATACTGATCATTAAGAAGTATCAGCTCAGAAATAACGTTATATGGTACAAATTATGTGATATCTTCGAATTTACCTGATTAGAGCCACTAAAATAAACCCGAAGCTCTTAAAAATTACCCTCAGTAACCTCGCTATTGTGTTAAGGAAGAGATGCAAGTATTGCAAAATCATTAGTAACACAAATGCATGCAATAAATGCTAAATACAAACAGACAGTTTGGATGCGGAACAGTATACAGAGGGGTTGTGTTCCTGAGCTCTATTCCAGGATCAACATTTTACTTTGATATCTTTGAAAACATACGTTGATCAACATTCATTTGTAAAAATGAGTGAAAATGTTGAGAGCTCGAAACAGCTCGAATTTGAACAAAAAAAAAATCAAATCAACTTTGATCCATTTTTTTTGGTTGATGCAGCATTGCAGCTACTTCATCCGTATTGTATGATTTTCATATCCGCTCTAATTTATCTTAAGTTCAAATTGAACCTTTATAGAACATTCATATATGCAATATTGAACCTGAAACATAGCTGTGTTAGTGTTGATGTACTGATACACCACAACATTTATGATTCTGTCAATTCTAGCGCCCTAATCGACGTTTTACACTAGTAAGTATCAGACATAGTCTTGTAGCGTATTAGTAAATTTAAGGCAAATTGTATCAAATGTTTCACATAAAATGCAGCTCGGTGAAAGAAATGTGAATAAGTTGTATACCAAAAACATTTTTGCCAACATTTTTGTTTAGCCTTATATATACTCGACGATTCATCTTAAGCCCATACTACTTGCAACAGGCACAAATAATGCGGTCTAATACAGTCAACCAAATTCTAGGATACGTTCTAAAACTACTGCCAGGACTGTACTATGAATGAGAATCTGAAAACATTGTTGCGTTGTTCTAGTTACTTTTATAAAAACTGGCGAATGTAACGCGGTTACGAAGATATTAAAAAAAGATACTTGTGATCTTTTTCACACTAGTAATTTAGTACCAAAGTTTCATTAACATCCAAACAGTACTTTCCTAGTTTAACAGTGCACAAGGATGTACGGAGTACGGACAGACCGGCGGAGATGAGTAACATATTTTCTCGGGATGTATATGACATGAAACATCAAGAACAACTCAATCAAATTCGAAACGATTAGCGAATACACTACTTCAAATTACAAAGTAGTACATAAAAGAACTCAATTTTCACATACTCGAATATATAATTCCTGAAAATATGTGTATACGTCGCCGGACCTTCAAGTTGTATGTATTTGAGTGTTCAGTATATGTGTGTGTTGATGGAAAGGACTTCAGTTCCAAGATTAGCGTGTTTGACTTGAGCATGCGAGATATTCTTATTTCTTATTTTGAAAATAAATTTAAAAATGTTGAAAATCTGGGAAACAATCAAATATTTTATAATTTAAAAATTCCCTATTATCGAACTTCGTTGTTTCCAGTATTCCGAATGTAAAATCCAGAGGATCAACAGTTTTAAAAAATCCTGACAAGACCTTCAATCAGTTTAAATATCAAGTTAACCCACTCTCAATCATTTCTCAATAGGCTTAATAGCTCTTTCATAATAATTTATGATCCTTCGATCCATTCAGTCAAAATACAATAATCTGTAGTAGCAGTTGCCAGAACGAAATAAACCCCCTTTCGAAAAAACTACGCCCCAAAATGATATTAAACTGCTATAAAAGAATTTCATATAATAGAAATTGCAAACACAAAAATGAATCGATAATTTAAGTATATTCGTGTAGGGTGTATCATAAATAATTTTTGTATTATGCAACACTGATTCCAGGAATCTGATTTTGATAAATAAACATGTTTCCTCACTCCGAAAATGGAAATGCTCGCTAAAGTTGAAAAAATTGATACATATTGGTGACTGTGTACTTCATATTAGTGTTTAATCAGGATCGGATATCCAAACGTTGTTCTGTGGTGTACGAGATTAGTATATAATTAAGTACGTGTGCTCATTTTAGAAAAACAGACAAAACAGATTATAAAGAGCCTTTTAAGTTTTTAAAAAAGTAACTAGCAGTGTATGAGATTGAAGTAAAAATGGAAAATAGTGAAGAAATAGTAAAAAAGTGTGGGATAATGATATACTACCGCGATATTTGCTGAAGGGCTGTTGCCATATCCCTGAAAATAATGTATAACTGTTATATTGTACTATTTTTTGCAATCTTATTGTTTCGTCTAATGTGCAATTACCGTTCTTAGGTTATTATTTTACTAAACATATCCAAACATTGTAGTTGTACAGCAAATCATATATTATAAGGCATTTCAGAATAAAATAAACTTACAACAAACTTCAACTTTCAAACAAAATCTTAGGTTCAAATAATGCTTTATCATTTCATAATAGTACATAAAAATGTTTGATGAGGCTATTATGAACGTTGTATGTTTCTTATTTTGAATTAGTTTTACAACCAACTGAATAAGTTCATCCATCGTCGTCTCAAAACATCAAATATATATCAGATAATCTTGAAGTTATCTAATTTCAAAGTTCCAGGATGTACATAAAACGTCCAGATAACATACATAATTCAAAAAATTTATTTCAAAGCTCCAGTAGGGATATGTTTCCAAATATATATGATCTACTGTACATAACTAGCCTTTTTTTTGGATATATTTATAATAGCAATGGTGATTTTAATATCGATTATAGTAACTCCTCTATACAGTTCGTGTTTTATTATTACGTGTTTTACTTATAGGTATAGGTAGTGTGAAGGTGCTACTTAACAAACCATATATATTTATTTGTACTACTGTCATAGTTTTCAACATGAGCCATGTCCTAAGCTAACAGGGATTCTCATTTTTTTCTATGACCAGTATACAGTCGTCTGGAATTGTTTATGGTTATTTCCTTACAGTTTCTCAAACTGTACTTAAGATATCCAAGACACCATACAAGTCTAGTGTGTCGCAATTTTGTTTATTGTGATTAATGTCTTCTAAATTGAAACTTATTGGTCTTAGAAAAAAATTTGTGCTTTGAGAAGAAAGTGTTGTTTTCAGCAAGGCCAAACTCAGTTATCTCAGCAAAAAAAAAGTCATACAAAATTTGGATTTTGTGACTGAATAGTTCATCACCCTGAGAATAACAAAAATTGTTGTAGAAGGAGATTATGGATTCATGAGTAAATACTGCGTTCCAAGATACTCCAAACAGATGATAAATGGTCTCTCTGTATTTTAATATTTAGGTTTGACAACCATAATAAATTAATGCCCTAGTTGTCATTGGGATAACCATTAATATCGCCAAGGTATCAGATATCGATAAAAATCGTATTACATCCTCAAGCATTATATGCTGTGTGATTAGAAACAGGCTCTGAGCTTCGGCAAAAAGATTGTCTTCCATTTGATAATAAATACTATTCAGATACCAGGCGATAATTATACATTAGGGGAAATTGTAATAAATACGAGTATATATTATATACGCTTATAATCTCACAAAAAGTTGGCTTTGAGTAAAAAACTGGGAGATAACAGAAAAAACACTCGAGCAAAGATCTAAGTGAGTCAAGTAATACGTACTTTTTCTCATATTTTTAATGGAACCACCGAAAAAACCTACATATCTCAATTCTGGTTTCAAACATGTTTTTTATAAATTTAACTCTTTCCACTCAAAGCATTCTATGAAGGAACTGAAAACATCTATGAACGACAATTAGGTAAACTGATTAAACATCTATTGCGAAATAGAAAAATTCGAACGAAACGGGCTGAGGAGGTGAAGGTTATAAAAATATGTACAACACCTACATACACACTCAAAAATCAGTCTTCAACATTGATCGGCCACAAAAATCACGTGAAAAATAAATTCATATCCTAATAAAAACTTGTGTCGTATTTCTCTGGATGAGCTGCACTATTTACGTATACCGAGACTGACAGCGTTTTCTTATTATGGCTGTGATTCGAAAGTTCAGGAGGGTCTAGTATGTTTTCATGAAGACATGCAGATTGGATTCTATCGATTTGATAGAATCAGTCTGTTATAACAAAAAGCTGCATTAACTTGGTTGTTCTCCAACCGCAGTGATACAATTTTCTTTTAGCAAGGATCATCTTACAGTACAATGAAATGAGAATTCCACGAGGAATGGTACTCATATGAGAAGCTCGCTGTTGAATTTTTTTAACGAGTCTGTATCGTGTGAAATACCTTTCCATGATTTTTGGAGTAATGGAACAAGCAAAGTCTTTAAGCTATATTGAAAATATGTATAGAGCTATCATATAATTTAAAATTCGAATAGTTTCATGAAGTATAATTACAGTGCCTTATATTGCTGTGCTGCTGTTTTTGCATGAGAACATTCTTGACTCCACCATTAACATAATCTCTGAAATCCTGTATTAGACGTGAGGAAAAAAGATACTCCAAACAGATGATAAATGGTCTCTCTGTATTTTAATATTTAGGTTTGACAACCATAATAAATTAATGCCCTAGTTGTCATTGGGATAACCATTAATATCGCCAAGGTATCAGATATCGATAAAAATCGTATTACATCCTCAAGCATTATATGCTGTGTGATTAGAAACAGGCTCTGAGCTTCGGCAAAAAGATTGTCTTCCATTTGATAATAAATACTATTCAGATACCAGGCGATAATTATACATTAGGGGAAATTGTAATAAATACGAGTATATATTATATACGCTTATAATCTCACAAAAAGTTGGCTTTGAGTAAAAAACTGGGAGATAACAGAAAAAACACTCGAGCAAAGATCTAAGTGAGTCAAGTAATACGTACTTTTTCTCATATTTTTAATGGAACCACCGAAAAAACCTACATATCTCAATTCTGGTTTCAAACATGTTTTTTATAAATTTAACTCTTTCCACTCAAAGCATTCTATGAAGGAACTGAAAACATCTATGAACGACAATTAGGTAAACTGATTAAACATCTATTGCGAAATAGAAAAATTCGAACGAAACGGGCTGAGGAGGTGAAGGTTATAAAAATATGTACAACACCTACATACACACTCAAAAATCAGTCTTCAACATTGATCGGCCACAAAAATCACGTGAAAAATAAATTCATATCCTAATAAAAACTTGTGTCGTATTTCTCTGGATGAGCTGCACTATTTACGTATACCGAGACTGACAGCGTTTTCTTATTATGGCTGTGATTCGAAAGTTCAGGAGGGTCTAGTATGTTTTCATGAAGACATGCAGATTGGATTCTATCGATTTGATAGAATCAGTCTGTTATAACAAAAAGCTGCATTAACTTGGTTGTTCTCCAACCGCAGTGATACAATTTTCTTTTAGCAAGGATCATCTTACAGTACAATGAAATGAGAATTCCACGAGGAATGGTACTCATATGAGAAGCTCGCTGTTGAATTTTTTTAACGAGTCTGTATCGTGTGAAATACCTTTCCATGATTTTTGGAGTAATGGAACAAGCAAAGTCTTTAAGCTATATTGAAAATATGTATAGAGCTATCATATAATTTAAAATTCGAATAGTTTCATGAAGTATAATTACAGTGCCTTATATTGCTGTGCTGCTGTTTTTGCATGAGAACATTCTTGACTCCACCATTAACATAATCTCTGAAATCCTGTATTAGACGTGAGGAAAATTCGATATCTTACATATTTTCTGCATTTATAATTTACTGATATTAAAGTTATTAGTTAGCTGTACAGGGAGAAAAATGGAAAAATTGAAAACATCAATATATGAAAATATAAATGCAAAACCAGACATTCAACGTATATGTTCTGAGTCAAACGCAACAACCTGCTGAAAGCGTAATTTTAATCACGTTTCAACCAAAGTACTAGATATTTTGACATTGATGGGTACTATACCATTCAAAAATATTTGACTTGAGAATACCTGAATCTTAAAACATAAGAATTGCTTTACCAAATTTACAACACACCCTAATCTGGATTTCAGGATTCACGCGATAGACCATCTCTATGAATACTTTATCCGTATCAAACAACCGCGATATGGTAATGTCATAGTTAATAACGTATGAGTTCAAAGAAAAATGTTGGCAAAAAGGCGTGATTGTGCTTACCGGTCCTCCAGTTGGTTCCACCTGTCCGAACCTGGTGCTCCTCCAGCTCTCCAAGATCAACAGACCTCCATAGATTTTACCGACAGTCAGTTTGCCGGCGTTTAACTGATCACTTGGGGGTACCAAGAGATCCACCATGTTCTTAGCCTGCAGTGGCCAAATGATTTTTATCGTTTCCCGAAGTTCGTCATCGGCTTGGTCCATCTCTTCGGCTGAAAAGTTAAAAATTTGTGACGAGTTATTCGACTCAGTTCTTACAATATAATAATAATTTCTGCATGATAATATTATATAAAGTGACTAAAAACTTGGCTATGTCATGTCTAATGGAGCAAGATAAAAAAATAAACCTTTTCACCAAAACTAATTTTATATTTTTTACCATTAACACCGTTGAAATTAAAACTGTTTCCAGTCACACATCTAACTAGTTACTAGTTGAGGACAAGGGTAATAATAACATAAACAAAAGTCACAGATATGTTTGTCATTCTGTAGTGATTATTTTTTATATGAACCTAATATTTCAATGCTTCTGAAAAATACCAATCCCAAATGAAAATCGTCAGTTCGAGATGCACCTACCGGGCCTCATTTTGATGTTAAGATTCTCCCTGACCAACGCAAAAAACGTCGTGGTGAAGTTGACCTTTCCCTCATCGTCCACGGGCATGTTCATCCTAATCAACTTCTTGTAAGCCAGCCTGTTAGGACATTTATTACCAAAGCCTAGAGGCGGATCCATATTTTTGAGCATGTCGTACATTTCTGTGTAGTGAATTTTGCCCCTGAAAGATATCATAATCTACATAAATTTACTCGAGAGACATTTATACATACATGTTTTTCCATTACTTTGAGTTAAGATTTTCATCAAAATTCATAAATGAAATTATACGTAAATTGATCTTTTATAAACTCCAACTGATTCTCATTTTTTTTGCTTCAGAATATCTATAAGACTTTCCACCCTGAACAATAATATTTTATGCATCGTCTGCCTGTCAGTTTTGACGTATAAGCAACTAGCTACGTATTTATTACACTTCATCCATACTTTTGTCCTTGGGTCGCATAAATTTTGTAATACCCTGTACAATGACAGACAAAAGTAGTATTTTTTCAAGTATACATTTTTAAAGAAAACCTCTCGAAACGATAGAAAGAATATCGCTCTCCAGAAACGCTGCGAGAGGGAAAATAACCATTCACATTGTGCTGAACACGCTGTAAATTGTAGCTCAGTAGGGTATTATTGTATGTTCTGGGGGTGACCTTGAGCTTGACCTTGCAATGTGTATTTCTGTTCTGGGGTGACCTTGACCTTGTAATGTGTATTTCTGTTCTAGGGGTGACCTTGAGCTTGACCTTGTAATGTGTATTTCTGTTCTGGGATAACCTTGAGCTTGACCTTGCAATGTGTATTTCTGTTCTGGAGTGACCTTGAGCTTGACCTTGCAATGTGTATTTATGTTCTGGGGCGACCTTGCAATGTGTATGTATATTCTGGGACGACCTTGACCTTGCAATGTGTATGTATATTTTGGGGGTGACCTTGAAATGTACTCGTAAACGACCGTGAAAAGACGACGGCGAATTCCACAACGATGAGGTTCTCCAAAAAAAAAAAACTTTTGGAAGAGCTCGTCCGAAGCATTTAATGCTTAACCTGGTGAAGATGCGCCAATTGGACTCCTCCAGTATTTGGTGTACTAATCACCGTTGTGTCCATTTTAAGATTAGGCACATACACTGTTCGTACTGCTTTTTTCTGGATTGTATCCAGGATCTTCAGGGATTGTGATTCGGAGCAAATCTCCATACATGCGAGCAGTATTCTACCTATGGTCTGATCTGAGCCTTGTTGATTAGCAGTAGCTTTCCGGTGAATACATCTTTTTTGATCGGAAGAGAACTCCCAGCTTCTGGGACATCGATATAGCAAGGTCGACAACATGGTTTACTTACGTTGCATTCGGATCATATTCTGCCCATATCCTCACGAACTCATCGAGATGATGCGCACCCAAGATCGATGGGTCTCTCGTCAGGTAATCAAAGTTATCCATGATGACAGCAACGAACAAATTCAGCATCTAGAAAATAGTATTTATGAAAAGGTATCTATGAAATTCAACTAGGTATACCTTTATGTATAAAAGTGTAGATATTTTCGCCTAATGAGTCAATACAATTTTGTTAACAGATTTTTTATACTTATAATACAATTTTATATTATTGACACTTACCAGAAACGAGCAGAAAAATATGAAAGATACAAAGTAGGCATAGGCTATATTATGTCCACACTCGTCATCCTTCTTGCCAGAGTTTGGATCGCACTTTTTTCCTTTCACACACGAGAGCATAATACTTGGCCAATTTTCACCAGTGGCACATCTAGAAAAATTGTAGAAATAAAGTAAATAATTCAGACTTATGTATCTAACTGAGTAGATGTATGAATATTACGTCTAGCAAGGCGAGATACAAAACTTACCTGAATAGAAGCATAAGACCCTGTATGAAGTTTCTAAAATTATTGTGCCTATTTATTGATTCTGTTGGCTGTTCCATAATATTACCGAAAACCTGTAAAAATTGTACAAATTACGGTGATTCGACTAAACAAATTATGCATGATTTTAATTGCCACTTCACGAAATAAACTTTCCGAAAAATAGCGTACAGATTTAAATAATACCTACACAAGTGCTAAAGGCTTATATTATACAACATTTTGAAAAGTATCTTTCCATCAAAATTTTTTAAGTGATATATTTTTCCAGCTTCTTCAAAAAATTCGGCCAATTTTGATGAAACCCGAAGGAAGCCCTCAGAAAACAGAAAAGCTTAAATTTAAAGGTTATAATGCATTTAAAAGCCTAGTTTTTCATATACAGGCTGTTGAGACCCAATGTTCAGGTGACACAAACATCTCTGTCATATGATTGGTAGCCCACTAGGCTTAGCCTACTTGCTAGCTTTAAGCATTTTATTTGTATCCAGCTGGAAAAACAAATGTGAGAAGAAGCTCACCTGCATGCCAATGATGGCGTAGATGAAAAACAGCATTGCGATCAACCCGCATACATACGGCAAGGCTTTAAAGCTTTGTACAAACGTCCACAGCAAAATACGTATAGTGTAACCCTGCCTTAAGAGTTTGATCAGTCTGGCAGCGCGGAACAGCCGCAGAAAACCGACGTTGATGAAGTTTTCCTGCAAAAGTGGACATGTTTTTTGGTGAGGAAATTTATGCATAGATATGTAATGAGAAAAGTTAAACAAGCAACAGACGTATTCAGATTTATTCTTTTGTTAATCAGGAACGAATTATTTTTTGTTTTCCGTGCCAGGTCACTTCGATTGATTACTCATAGTTGTTACAATTGCAAGAACCAGATCGGCTTTGATATTGGAATATAGTAATAAAAGTGTGATCCAAAATTACTGCAATACACCTTAACTCATACTGAGTACATGAAATACAAATTACTAGAGATATTAGGACTAAATAACCTACTTCAATGAAGTTTCATGGTTTTCACTTATTTAGTTTCAATATCTCTATATATCTATACCTATCTCTAATATCAGGCCATGATATAAATTTTTCACGATTGCATAAAATCTGAATACGTTGCTCAATTAGGCCTACAAAAGGAATATCTGGTAGCTTTATACAATTATATTAAGTTTCTACAAAACCTTGTTTCATACATTTACTCTACGACGATACCGCCTCTTCAATTTTTTGATTTTATGTAACCAAAGAATTAGCAGGATATCAAAGTATGTTTTAATATAATATTCACGAAAAAAACGAAAGTGAAGAGAAGGGATCATGAGGAAAATGGCTTAACTCCAAATAATCAACATATCAGCCAGAACTCTTACTGAAAATCATGGGCTGAGAAGACGAAGAATAGAAGCTCAAGATATTTATATGAAATTTGGACCAGGAGCCAAGTGAAAAAGCACTTGCAAACAAAATATGCATAGCAATTACAGCATATACTGTAGTACTAATAGGCATAAGTTGATTTGTTGTATCTATTATGCTCCCAATAATTCCCAGCATTCTAAGACACACTTAAATAATCTATGGAGAGAATTCTCCTCCTAGAATGAAATAGGAGCTTATATAACTTGAATGAAGCTATCTTTGTGCGATTATCTAGCCTAGAACGCATAAAAATCCTAATTCTGCGTTTCCAATACTTGATATCTTAAAATGTCAATTATAAAATCTCCAATCCGTAGAAACCTTATTATTCTCGAGAGGAAGAACTTACCATCAGAAAATAATTTGTATACCGCAAAAATATCATTCTCCGTTTCGATAATTTTTATCACCTGACTAGAAACATAATAATTATGGAATCCGTGATGGGCACCAATAGAAGGAAATTTAATTTTGTAAACAATTTTCATTATATATTTGCATCAACACCATCCAAGATGCAGTGTTAACCTTCCTGAAGGTTGAGTTAACCAACTTCTTTTATAATAACACCATAACTATTGACTTTTGATCGACAAAGACGTACTTCCGGTTTTGCGTTGTAATTATTCAGATTATCCATAAAAAAATGCAACCCATTATAACTATAACTAATTTCGAAAATGTCATCACCACTTAAGAATGTAGACACATTTCTGTGACGTACAAATTAATATAAGATACCTTAACTATATTATTATCGGTCAGTGAGCGAATATCTTACACCAAATTTGGCGTGAAATAATGATAGAAAAAGTCATTGTAAATCATATTAGTCGCTTGAAGTTCAAGGAGTATTTGTGTATCTATTTGCAATCTCTAGAACAATAAACAGCCAACTCATTGAACACCTTTTTTGAGACCAAGGACAAGACGGCAAAAACATCAAATCATCTCACGTAGCTAAGATTTCAGTTATCCAACTGTATTTAATTTAAATGATTCTAGGTAAGGTGTACACATTCTTAAATGATGACTATATATTTCAACCTATGTAACTAGATGCTATTCCAATAATAGGTAGACAGAGGAATCAAAACCTTCTTGAAAGAAGATGTATCGTCTTGTAGACATTTTTTCACATTTTGTATCAGTATATGAAATGATACAAATGGAGGGTTGAGTATGATAAACCAAATACAGGTTCCTTGAGACTACCTGCGTTTGGAAATAGCACAAATATCGTTAACTTCTATTGCTAAGCTTCAACTAAAAACGTAACTAAACTAATCTATTATATATATACAACTAGAATGGGTGTAGTGTCATTGGTGTCTATTGTTTGTGTGATGTCACTTCACAAGAAATACTTACGAACATGAATGAAGCGTTTGTCGACTATACTTTTACCTAAACCCAAAAATACATGCACACCCCCCAGTTCAAAATTTCTACTGAGAAAAAAATACAATGCGTCTCCTCATTTGAAAAACTCAAGATATACGTTGGATGGAAGGCCAGGCAAAAAAAAAGTATCAAAATATTTCTTAACTAGCTGAATCTCATAGATTTACTGATTTCATATCATTATTTCAAGTAGCTATATTGAAGCTCATTATTATTCAACTTTTATGTTTACTAAGAGATAACGATAACAGTTTAACTGTGAGATCTTTGCTCCTGCATCTCTTGTTTCCAAAACAACTCAGTTTTACTTGATACATGAAATAGCATTGAAAAATCATATGCTTTTCAAGGTATTGTACTTTAAACAGCAAACAAGGTCAAAGGGACAATGAATTAGAGTTTTTCAAAATCGGAAAACACATACCTGCATCCACTTTCCTATCGAAGCAGGTATATCAGGAGGCCTCTACAAAAATTAACGTCCACTGTTAATAGTCTAGTCATATTAGGAAAAACATCAAAATGATGTAAAGCGAGATAAAAATGCTGTTTATATATTTCTTCTCTGGAATGACAAAAAAAAAGTTATAAGATAAGTTTCAGTCTAGTATTTTTCTTCTTGCCATGCCAGTGAATTTTGTGAAAATGCTATATAAAAATAAATCATTTCAATCTGTTATTTTTGTTTATAAAGAATTGCATCTTTGAAACAGCCGATTAGTGGGATATATTTACTTACATAATAACACTCCAGAAATAAATTAATCCTATTTTTTTGAATTAACGATTTATTGATTTGCAATGAGCTGCTTTCTAATTCTCTAAATGCTAAGTTTATTAGCAAGACAGAAACAAATCATTAGCAGCCACAATATCTATTAGAAGTGTCAATCCAGAGAAAACAAGTTTTAACTCGCCTTTTTACATTTTGAAGCTAATCCTTCATTTCACCTTCTTTGGCTGAATTATAGACGAATTACTAGCGCGTTCACTATAACTGATGTCTCTAAATACTATTGTTAGACTAACCTTTAAACTAGCTCAACATTTATTTGCCCTCTTTGTGGCTGTTAGTATCACAGAAAAGTTTCTAAGCTAAAACAACGGTTTGCACGAATACTCAAAATCTAAAATAACACTAGGCGCCGTATCAAGTTTTTGCTTAGCGAAGAGAATGGCTGATCCATGAAAAATCACAATTATATAATAATGATATATTAAAAACAAATAAAAATATTAACCTTGCAAAACTTTGCTAGACTCGCTGCTACCCAAAGGCAAAAATGATGCTGTATCTCTAGATATCAAAATTTAGGAAGACAATAAGATAGCAAAGTTGTAAAAGGAATGTTTCAAGTGTATGCTCTCCACTATGCTTCAGACCTGCTATAGACATGCATGTTTCGTCTTTAGCCTAGACTCGTCAGTATAGCCTGACTGCCTAAGTGTAGAGACCAATCGGGTGGTATATAAGTAACCCAGTCAAGGTTGTGATAGCAACATCAACTCATCTAAGTGTCGCCATCTATGTTAGAACCTTTGGCTTCGTAAGATGTCAATGGGCGTCCTCATAGAGGGTGACACCTAGATAAGTGGAGGAATATTTTATTTTTCCTTTGGTTTAGACATAAAATTGATTAAATATTAAAATTATTATATCCTTAATCTAATATAAAATTTTTGGTTGCTCATCGAGATGGTTTAGTAGGCATATTTTTAAAAGTAAAGATATAAGATAAAGGCAATTTCTGTTAACTCGGGGTTGGGAAAAATATTATAGAATTTTATTTTGTCAGTCTGTTTACTGTTCACTTGTTCCCTTATCCATCTATTTATTATTTCAAACATTTCTGTTCATTCATATATTCTATAAACAGCTTTTAAGGCAACCAAATTGTTTACATTCAAGAGAAATTCAAACGCTGAAAAATCTGATTTTGCGTATTCATGCACTGCATTTTTCAAGTCAAGTGAATTCTTTGCATGTTCTAGATTTTGTCTTCGAAATCGAGTTGTGATATTTTTCACTATCTTTGAGCTTCTTATTCATTTTCTATTAGAATCTTTTGGATTATCATAATAATGTTAAACGTGTCTTGAAGAATAAAATAACAGTTCTATTATTTCTCAGTCATAGTATAGTTGCTTTCCATACCAGCCTTCTATTTATAATTGAAACGATGCTAAATTAGCGTTGTTAAACAAAAACTGATACGGCAACCATTTCGATTCTGTTTATCTTCCAACAAATATTAACACAACTTTCGAATTCTATACACCCTAGCCTATTTAAAACGGACACTGATCGATAGGTATATGAGGTCAATGCTTACCCTTTCTTTTGTCATTTGTGCCGCCCTTTCCTTAAAGAAAACAAAAAATGTAGTAAAAGATTCTAAACAAAATTTTATAAAAATCCCTATTTTGTTCAAAACACAAACCACGAAATTATACTCTACAGTCGCCATCATAAATTTCGTTAGTCAGCCATAAATTCTGACAGTTGTATCCGGTTTTATTTTACATAATTATTTTGACGATTATGGTTTTAATTAATCAAAATCTGCACAGTTAACTTAACTGAATCGAGCTGTTGAATTGTTCCCAGTTCTCTCCGTTCTAAAGTACTGTGTAGTTCTCATAAGGCTGAGATGACAACTTTGTATTCCAAAGTTCAGATACATCATACAAGCCTAAATAGGAAGTTATGAGTTTGTTTGGTTTGCGTCGGTAGAGTACAATTCTATGGAAAAATCGGTGCATATTGATGCTGAAAAGTGCACAACCATGTGCAAACACATAAAAGAGAAGAAATACTTTTTCTATACCTTCCAAAAGAGACGTCCATATATCTGTGTAAAATTGTGTTAAAGTGGTAAATTTGTCAATATTAAATTATATATAGATATTTTTCCAAGATACTCACTCCAAACTCTACCACCATTGCGTCAACTATGCTTCCTATGACTGTCACGAAGTCGAAGGTATTCCAAGGATCTTTGAAAAAGTTCTGTTGAAAAAGATGTTCAACATTATCAAGTAATCCGTACAATTGTGTCGGAAATCATGGACACAGTCTAATTCAAACAGCAGTTAAGAAGCAAAGAACATCTCTAGAGTAACTTTGGAAAATAACTAAGATTAATCCTTACTTTTTGGTTACTGGTTAGGGCAGTTAATATTCTTAAGTCAATATTCTTCGATGCATGAAGTCCATATTGAATAAGTAGCTCCAGAAATATCTTTCAGTCTCATTATTGAGTATCTTTTTGCTTGTTGAGTAATTTCATTTTAGAACTGAAGTAATGATCAACCATTTTTAAAGTCTATACAATATAGCTGAAATATTTTTACTGCCCTTACGAAAAACATATTTAATCAGATGGACCAAAAAGTAGGATCGACCTTGTTAATTTTCTAGCACTGTATGAATGCTTACAGAAAAGATTCTCTTGTATAACTTTCGAACTAGCTTGTTAGAAGTAATATAAAACAAAATCGTGGTACATAAAAACTGAGCGTCTTTTAAACTTGATTTAAAGACAAAAGAAATTTTTTTTTCAATTTTCTCTATTTTTTTTTTTTGGAGAAGATAGATGAATCTTTTCTGAAAGGAGGATATAAGATATTTTCTATCAAAAGTAATGTCTATCTTCAGAGGAACACATGCTCTAATCGATATATCATAAGGTTAGGTACACTTAAAAAATGGGTACTGAAAGTTATGGCTTATACTTGTAAAGGAAGTAAACTTGTTAGTAGCTACACTAATCTATAGCAGAATACGAAAATGCCCAGAAAGATTGGATGTTTGCTCTAAAATCTAATGTAACGATTAAAGTACAACTTACGATATGCACTATTTAAGGGAAGAAACTGTAGCAGTTAATGTAGCATACTAGCATTAGAATGTGTACGAGAAAACTAAAATGAGGCAACGTGAAATGTGTGTTCCAATGTAAAACAGTGGACTTTGAAAACAAAGTGTTCCTTGTAGCTGAACAGTATGTTTCATTTTCCACTTTTTGTCAGCAGAAGAAGCCGAAATCAAAGAGCTTAGTTCTGTTTCGTTTATGTGATCTATCCAACGCTGTATCTTAAATATATTGTCTTTTAACGTACTTCTATTTTTTTATTACCATTCTCCTGAATACGTTTACATTAATAATTAAATCAGAAGTACAATAAAGAATTGCGAATATATGTTGAAATGAGTGATTGTCATCAACACATGAACAGTTCAAACAGCAAGCTATTCCTGGCTGTGGGAGATTCAGAAGGCCAACTGTTCAGCTACAAATTGCATTTGAATTAGATGGAGCACTAGAACGCGGATATTTAAAATACCTAAGCTGATCCATAGTCCCAGGATATTCGAGCTTTTACCTAAGGTATATCCTCAAAAAAACTCAAGAGTCGACAAATTTGGTCTGCGTGAGGGTCGATTGACACCTCCTCTCTGCGAAATAAGTTTGCGTATGAATATTGGTCTCACAAGTTATAATATGTGACTGGTGGCTCCACCTGGTTGAAACCATGTCGCTTGATTCTTCGAAAAAATGTCTAATGATTGATCTGAACAGTGGTTTTCGCTTAAATAACGACAGTTTTAAGCAAATGCTTATCTTGCTTAGTAGTCCTATTATTTGAATCCCTTTATTATTTGTATCTTGAATGGTTACAGTTTCCGATTCATGTTGAAAATTTGATGTGAAGTTTTCACGATGTATCTAAAGTCAAAATTGACTCCAGTCATTGATTTTTTTAGATTTTGATTTAAATGCAAAACATTTGTTATCGAAACTCACATGTGTTATCAGCGCGTTCTAGTTCACCACCTTGCATTAAACTAACTGTGTCAAGGTAAAATTAAGAATAGTGTCGTCGTGTGTGATAGATACTATAAATTCATTAATATTTTACCTTGATACCATATGCAACCAACTTCAAAACAGTTTCGCATAGGAACAGGAACGTAAAGATTATGTTCATGACTGCGAGGATGTCAGACAATAGGGGCGGACTCTCGTGATACTACAAACAACTTCATGATGTAACAAGAACTATCCACTAAACAATCTGCTTATCGGAATCATGACACATTTTTTTTTCTTGTAGTAGTATTTTGAATATAGAGCACAGAAATTATTGATTTTGAATTTTCCACGCGCAATGTGATTAGAGAATTCAACTTACTTCCCAATGGAAGATTCATAACTGTGCGGCATACACCAACAGGCTGGGATGTTCACAATTTATTTAAAGATTTATGGTTCAATATCAGTAGAATATAAAACGTCTTGATTCATGATTCATAAAAAAAATTCTCTAGTGGAAAATTCCGAACCAAGTAACTGCTTTGCACTCTATATTAAAAATCATCGCGCGTCATATCAGTTGTCAAATGATGGGCAGATATCGTTGCAACCCTACCTCTTATGAACTTAGTTATTTTAGTTACACATATATAAAAAAAGTCGGCAGGACCACACGGTATGATAGGCAACGCGATTGATCCGTGGTGAGTAGTGAACGTGAAGCTTGAAATGACATGCAGACTGACACATGCTTAAAGGCGAGCAGGCTGTGGATGGAACTAGGGACTATTCACTGTGAGGACACATAAGATGATGATAATAGTGACCATAGATTTTACTTTACCTTGACATTGAAAGTAACTTCAATGTCAAGTCGATTTTTGTCCTTGACCTTGAAGGTTGCATAGCCCCTATTCCAATAACACTACCAGATGATCCAGATATTACGTACAGCCACAATAAATGCACGAGCAGGCGTCAGGCGTGCCCAGATTGGTACATCAGTTCAGTCCATAACTAAAGACAGAAGCATGGAGAACTACTAATCATGCACTGCGTGAGGAAGTTACTGCTGGATATTGTATTCTAATGGTTTCATTTTCATTCATCTTATACTTGTAATGGCTGTTAATTATGTTCAAGGCCATGCACTGAACTAATGTCACTTGTGAGATATCCAAATTTGAAGGCTTAGTGTTGATGTGTTAAAGGTGTTAAAATCTAATTACATGCGCGTCACTCAAAGCTACAAAACTATGTAATATGTAGAAATTATCACTAGTAAAGATAAGTCTGGGTTAGTCCAATTCAGTTTGTCGTTAGATAAACAATGTAATATTTCGATTGTTCTCTCTATTTTGGCATGTGCTTTTCTTTTAGTGGAAATATCCCTCATACAAGTAAGATTTCCGTCATTTAATTAGAAAATGCTCTGAAATGTTTTGCTAGCATGTTAACATGACATTTACATACAAACAAATGGACAAGCAATTAATTTTTTTGTAGTTTTTCGGAACAACTGTTGCGATATTTTTGACACTAAAAAGTTGCCAACTAAAAAATTAACTAATTTTTGTTGAATATCTATACTCTTGTTCCATCGAAATGTGTTTTTCGATATTTTTCATCAGATATCCAAAAATGGTGCATTTTGATTAACGGCTTAAACATATTTTTATTAGAATAGAAAGATCATGATGTACTAACAGAACCAACTCGTTTTAGTTGCAAATTACAAAAAACAAAATAATATCTACTTTTTCTTACAATGTAGCTCACAATGAGATGCCATTTTAACAGTTGATCATCATTTTGAGATATGATTAGAATAAAGAAAAGCACTGAACCGTAAAGCGAGATACAGCATAACCTTCATATTACAAAAAAAAGTAGAAACCATAAAAAGTCAGCCTACTCGTCTGCTCTTACCCTGACGCCAAATGCAAGTATCTTGAGGATACACTCGACGGTAAACATGCCCGTGAAACCCCAGTTGAGGTACTTTAGGACTTTCGTGTACATTTCGTCTTGCTTGTCGTACTGTAGGCAGACAACAGAAAAAATACCATTCGCTAGACATCAACACACACAATGGCACTCTCTAAAGTGGTTGAGCTAATATTTCTATGGTATTATTTTTGTCCTAATTAGGTCATTTAGTCAAATATCACATTGCATTTTTACTAGGCAAATTTCGATAATTTTACCATAAACCTAGAACCCCATCTGTTATACTACTTATTTCATTAGTTATGCCATGTTACATATGACAAAATTTCATTGAATAACACAAAAGAAAGGAGATATAAATTGATAATCCAAAATTATGCTCAATGATTTAATAATCTGGTAGAGATAACCTGAAGAGAGGAAAACAAAATACTTGTGTTAAACTCAAGGTTTGTACCAAAATCTACTTTTTCGCAAATGACGTAGAATCTAATGAAACAATGTGAAAATGCAATGGATAATATTTACTAAATGGACTCCTTCTCTAATATACATATATATATATATATATATATATATATATATATATATATATATATATATATATATAGAATTTCAACTAATATCTGTACACGTGATACAAGAGCAAAATCTATTATATTCATTTATTTATTCGTAATACAGTTTTGTGAATTGTTCGCAATTGTTGTGTTTATAGCAGCGTAATTATCAGGACATTTTTTAATTGCAATCTATGTATTAAATGAGGAAGATGAAAGGAAAATGATAAGCCGTTTGTGTATATATCACTAGCTAAAGTTTCACTGGGTATTTCAACCAGACGATTCCATGATATTCTAGGAAACGAAGGTATTTGCTGATTTTAATATATCTGCATCATGTCCAAGGTTATGGTGATGGTCATCATTTTGCAGTTTGTGAAGTACTTGGATGTCATCAAAAATTGCCAGTAAGCCTTACAAACAGCACTCGACATATCGAACGATTTTGATAGAGTGTGGTGTGAGGGACTTTTTGCCTATGGGCTAAATTTATAAAACCATCACAACTGTCAGAGTTTTCCAATTTTGCAAATACACTCTGAAGTGATGATTGATTATAAAATAAATTTTCTGGATTATAACTGGCTCATTCACTCAGAAAAATTCAGCTTTTAGCCACTTTGCTTCCGTGTGATATATACTATAACATGTATAAACGTTGGTTAAATAAACAGAACAGTCCGGAGATGTGTCAATAGTATAACAGCTACAAAAAAATGTGTTGATCAATGCATCGCAGCCATCTTATTTCAGCAATGCATTGAGAGCTATACCACACTGGGCAACAATGGTTTACGACCACTATCTTCATTACGTTACAAGCTTAAGCGATACAGACTGGAACCAATAGATTGAGTTTGCGAGTTGGTTTTTCCCTCAAATGATCCATAATGTTTTAGTATATTCTGGTAGCAATCTAACTTCATTGGCTGTTTCTTCATGAATTGTACCAAAAACTATTTTTACATGATAGAACACCCGAGGAAACTGTTGGTTTTTTTTTCTATCCAAAGAGAAAGTATGCCACTTTCGAGTAACACTATGAAATGTGGCAACCCTGTCCCCCTCTGTAGGTCCGGCCACAAGAGGCGATAAGAAATTGTAACAGTTGATAACGGAATATCATCTCGAGCACTTTCAGTAAGCTTCCTTTTCCAAAACCGATCCTTGAACAGCACAATCTCCAACATTGTGTAATATTATCTACCAAAAACAACAGCAGCTGTTGGAGCGAGATTGATGCTATGTTGGTCTGAACACTTAGGGTATAGGAGTGAGTGAGAGACCAAAAAAGATAGAAATAGGAAGAGAACGCGGTGTGGCTGCTCTATGGCGTTCTGCTAGTATAAAATAAGAACGGTCCACTGAAAACTAGCTTAACTATGCCTTATTCACCTATCATATACTCTTTACACTGCTTTCGAATACCAATTATAGATTTTTCAATACAGATACCGTATTGTGTCAAATACAATGTTTAATCGCACAAGCAAATCTTTAAATATGGTGTCAAGTTTGCCCAGTGTGTTATAAACAGGTATATGCATCCAGTAGAGAATCGCGTAAAAATGTATTCCGAAATCAAGATAATAAAAGTGCTAACGGATTTCATGGTGTTCAGACTTCCATAAATTGATTTTCCTTAGTTTTCTGCTCATACCAACAATGAAGTAAAATATTGGAATATATTAATAGGAAATCAAATAATATGAAAGATAAATCAAAATCAATATAGATATGTTTTCTCTATTATTGCGTAGAGCTGATAAACCGTATGTATTCGTTACTCTGTAACGAATAGTCACGGAGACTCGAAATAGCAGATCGTTACTTGCGGATAAATTCGATTACTTATTGCTTCCTTATCCATTCTTCCTTCTCCCATACTACAAAATAACTGCATAAAACAATTAAACAGCCGATATATAAAATATATCGTAAAGTCAAAGTAACGAATATATATAGTAACGAATACATACGGGTAATCAAAAAGTCGTTATTTCCACAGCTCTATTATTGCAGTCATGATAACTAACTCCTTCATTCGTTGGCATTTTCAGTATTTATTACTGTTGTCTTATATTTGTGATTATTTATAATATCTGCAAATGAATGGTTTGAACACCATAAATTGCAAAAAAAATCAAATAGAAAAATTGATGACATTCTCAAATTGTGCATTTCACGATTTATAATGGTAACTTTCGTTTGACACAAACAACATGCTATGGACGTGTGGCTCTGTTGCATTGCTTGCACTGAATTGCTCTTTTATAGGTTATGTTATGTTCATTGAATTGTAGATAGACTTTATTATTTTTTCTGATTCAATGTGAGCAGCATACACTATGCAAACTAGGATTGACGAAAAGACTTAAGAAGTATTTTTTTAGATATCTCTCGTTATATGCTCACCACTCGAAGATTGAATGCATTCATTATCTATATAAAGTTTTACTTAAACTATATGTCGCTATATACAAACAATCAGGTGTTCTGGTTAGATGTACCGGTACCGATTTGCGATTTTAGCTAAAACTCATTTTGTTATGCGGATGAAAAAATTGTCTATTCAACACACAGTTTCACAAATAAAACTGTTTTTTTTTCAGTGAGTATTTAAATCATCGTCAGACTATCAGATTTGACCTAGATTGCTTGCTAGCTAACTAGATTCTATTATGGATACAAAAATAGAGCTTTCAAATCTTGCATACTATTTATCCCGTCCAGCTGTTCTTCTATCAAATTATTTATCTTTTATTTCTTTTGTCTGTCTTTGGGGAAATCTTTTACAACTTTTGCTCACAATTCAAGGAAGAATTGGAATATATAATAATGTACAGAGTATTTTATAAATGGAACTTTGGTGCTCTATAAATTTATGACCAACCCTGTATAATTCAAACTTTTACTTTCAAATGGACACCTAAAGACCTTGAAACTTGACCGTTTTACATATTTTCTAGAGCACTATATATGTTCTGACCATCTTTCCTTAGATATTTTCATCTTGTACATTTAAATTCAAATTTGTTTACCTTCAATACCTACATAATGTACACCGCTGTCAATGATCATCCAACAAAAAACTTTTGTAAGAAAATGGGCTTTGAAACAAAACATTTTCTCAGCTGATTGGGGAAAACTGGGCGAGTTCGTCAAACTTACATACATACAGTATCAGAAAAAATAATAAAGTCTGTGCATTTTTACATAAACGTACATGAACATGTAACAAGCATGCCCGAACAAGACAACATCGACGGTATTTTCAACACCAACCTAGATAGTTTGTAGATTTAGTTAAAGAAATTAGCTCTAGCTGTACTAAAAGGGTATGGACAAATTGGACGAAAAATCATATGTAAAGGGATGTTTCCGCATACTTTACGCCTATTAGGTATTAGCTGAAAGTAACATCGTTGGCAGTAGTGACATTTATTTAGCTCAATCAGCCATTAGCAATTCAGCGTGTTACATGAAAGTCTGTTGCATCTCAGCTGCGAAACAGACTGGAACTGAGTTTTTCGACAAAAAGTATTATCCTAACCTAACATTCAACCCACTGTGGCGCGGACATCAAGTTTCGATCATTGACTCATTTTAATCATATTTTTATCGCGTGTGCTTCACCATTGGCTGCATTTTCATATGATCAAAGAAGAAGAAAACTGGTGATATGATCAATTTCATGCCCATGCAGAGGGAACTTAGCGTTGGATAACTCGCAAAATATTAAAATATATAACAATTAGCCAGCGCTCTTTATGAAGATAATTACTAGCTCTCTAGTTTTGTCGGAAGGTATTATTCCAAGAAATCAAAATTCCACGAGCAGACGCCAAAAAACTGCATTTAACCCCCATCACAGTGCTTGTAAATCTTTGACTGGCAATAACATTGAATTAAATCAAGTTACAAAGCTCGTTAAACAATCATTTTGTTGATAAATTTAATCCGAATTTCTTTTATATTGACTATCTTCAGCTGTTCTTGCATGCAAACTACTTATTTAATATAAACAACCTCACCGCCTCTTTTAACATGGCAGCGGTTCCCAACCTCATGAATTCCAGAAAGTTGTCTATGGAAATATGCAATTTAAGTTAGTAATTTCATTGCAGTAATATGACAATAAATGACACAATTGGTTTCCAAAGCAGACATACGAACGATTAAAATTATAATAAAGCATATGTAGGTTCATTTTTCTATAACCGTACAATTTTCAGAATTGGGAAGGAGTAAAAACAAATACTCTGAGAACTTCTTGACTCGATAGTGATAAATTCATAAATGACACTAGCATATATCAGAATTCGTCGTCCCCTATTTCATTTATTCTCATTAATTTCTTGAAAGTTGAGGATCACTTTATAGTATGAACCTTGAATTGATAATAAAACAGGTATGTCAAGATGGAGTAACACCTAACAGCCATACTGTTTGCAGTTATCATCCCTTTGCATCAATTTTCCGTCAAAATCCAACATACGTCCCTAGATAGTTGTAGATTTAGTTCAGAAAATTAGCTCTAAATTACTAGCCTAATCGTTTCTATTGCGTATTGTACTTCAATTTGTTCAATCTACATTTTATAATGGTTTTGAAGCGAGTTTTACATTGAGTAGACATACGGTTAACGTTTTGCTGCCGACTTTTAGTTGAGTTCATTACCTAAATGGGTAACCGTTATTCGAAAACTGCAACATAGCTTATCGATTAAGCCCCTTAGCGCAAAAGGTCAGGTCTATGTTGTAGTTCAAACAATAAAACAAAATAACTGCAGTTAGATTTAGTGGAGAATCACTAGAGTCGATATGACTTTCTATATTTTGATTTCACCAAATGCGACTGCAGAAATTTTGAAGAGAATAGAAGTGAGATTCGTTCATTGTTGAAGCAGCTAGACATATTCTGTTTCGAACATTGATGTTGCTTCATTGCGCAATATCATACATGGAGTGATAAACAATAATAAAAGTAATATATGGAGCAAGTACATTTCAGACAATGTAAATATTACTGACAGTGTTTCAACAATGAACGACTCAACAGCAAATTATAAATTTATTAAGACATCGGAAACGGTAGCATCCACTAGTAGATTCTTATGACAATTGGATTTGTAATCGTTAAAGTTTGAACCAAAGCTTAGTGTGAAAAATAATTCAACATTTTCCAAAATTAAGAAATATAGAAATGTGTTAATTTTCAACGCAACTAAATAGTGATCAGTGAACAACATAACATATGATCTATTCTTATTCCCTTAATGTTTCTAGAATCTGTTTCTCGAGAAAAATCCTCAAAATCCTGTGTAATGGAAACCAAGCCATAAAACACGTTTGCATAAAATTGTCGTCCATTACATTATCTTGATTACAAATCCATTCAATCACCAAAATCCACTAGAAATATGGATGCCTTTTATAAGTGATGCTTTTTATCCAAAGTTTCCTGATTAACGGTTTCATATTTATACTCTGAAGTTCCGTTTATCTAATCAGGAAACTTCAATTCTACAATTGTAAGCAGTTCTCGATAGAAATACAACTTCATGATTCAGTGGTTTTTTAAAGGTATTTTCTGAATAAATCAAAAATTTATTTTCAATATGAAATGATATAAAATTTTCAAAATAGCTCCTGTATATGAAACGAAGCGGGAAAGGCCCCATAAACGTTTCACAAAGTTGAATGTGTAATTAATCCATCGGTAGGAGTGGTTAGCCTGAAGAATCACGGTATTTGTTCACCAAGTGATAACAAGGATATCAAGTAGATAAAGAAAGCCGGTTCTGGCTTGACTTTCATTAGTGTGTAAAAATTCTGAAATCCACTAACAGGATTAGTGATGAGAAAGGAACTGCTTAATCTTGTATCTAGAAACACTAAAAAAATTTCAAAAAATATCGACTGTAAAATCTGGCCTACCTTCATCATCAGCAATAAAGTATTAAAAACGATGAGCATCATGATGAAATACTCGAATGGTGTCGATACGACTATTCTCCATATTTTGTACTTCGCGCTGTTTCTTTTATTCGGCATATACCTTTCTAATGGACGTGCTTGTATCGTAAAGTCTATACACGATTTCTGAAATATAAGTAGAAAAGTCAGATTTTGAACACCACTAGAATGTGACATTCAAAAATATGAAAACACACGTAATCTTTACATACGCCTTATCCAATTCTGTGTTTCTAGGCTGTCAAACATTTTTGAAACAGTCTATAGATCAGTTCACATGGTGGTAAATTATGAGGCGGTAAATAAGCGGAGGAAAAAAAGTGATGAGAAAGAAGCGATGCGGGTAAGCATTGGGAAGTAATATGTGGTAAGTAAATTATGGGAGGAAAGTGATTAGAAGAAAGTGTTGGGAAGGTAGTCTTAGGAAGGAAGTCTAGGTAAAGAAGTATCGGGAGGTACAACAATGGATAGCATGAAATAGAAAATGAATCGTGAGAAGGAAGCTTGAATTAGGTCAGTTATTTTTGTTTCTAAGCGGTGGGAGGAAATTCAATAGAAGAAAGTGTTGGGAAGGAAGTCTTTAGAAGAAAGTCTAGGGAAAGAAGTTTCGGGATGTACAACATTGGATAGTATGTCATGGAGAATGAATCGTGAGAAGGAAGCTTGAAAGGGTTTTGTTATTTATGTTTCTAAGCGATGGAAGGAAATTCAATAGAAGAAAGTGTTGGGAAGGAAGTCTTAGAAAGGAAGTCTAGGGAAAAAAGTATCGAAATTTACAAAAGTATGTCGTTCAAAGTAAGTCATGGAAAGAGATTCGTGAGTAGGTTAGCTTGAATTTGGTTTAGTTATTTTTGTTTGTAAGCGATGGGAGGAAAGTCATTAGAAGTAAGTGTTGGGAAGGAATTTTTAGGAAGGAGGTCTAGGGATGCACAACAATGGATAGTTAGTTGTTGGAAGTAAGTCATGGAAAGTGAATGGTGAGAAGGTAAGATTGAATTAGGGTTGATTATTTTATGTTTAGCATCTTGATAACAGACACGTTGCAAAGGTATTCTATTTCTGAAGAATTATTCTTATGCTATTATTGTTTCTGCAAGAGTGAAACGTTATGTAAACAATCGATTTCTTTTTAATTATGTTAATTCCTATAGTACAAATGAAGAAGCTTACTTGATTTTTATCTATTTCTCCGCTCTGCAATTCAGCCTCACCCTGCTCCTGGAACGTAATGATGATCAAGGCAACGAATATATTTACAAAGAAGAACGGGAACACTACGAAATATACAATGTAGAAAATGGACATTTCGATTCGAAAATTCTGAATCGGGCCTTGATCTTCATACGTTGCTGCCATCGAGTTTTGGAGAACCCTGAAAAAAGTGAGAAAATTAATGGCAAATTCACATCGACAATGAAAAAACTGATACGCTTGCAAGGAAGCGAACATCCTCCTTATTCATTAGCCCGGGATCAGCTTGGGGGTTCATAAAAATACAGTAAGGAACCAAGTCAAGGACTGTGTGAGACTTCAACATGAGGTACAATTCGTTAATTCACCACTCGGTTCAGTTACACAAGACATTGTGGCCTGAAGGAGCGCCTTAACGAACTATGGGTTTATAACCTTTAACCTTAACTGAAAACAATGCGGTATAGAAACAAAGTCATATATCAGTGCCATGTACTAGATCACAATAGGAAGCAGAGCTAGTACAGGGCTTAAGACTGCTAGAATGGGTGCTGTAAGCAATAAAAGTGAATGGACAATAAGCCTAAAGTCGGATGACTCCTAGGGAAGGAAAAATCGGTGGAAGATGGATTAGTTGAAGCTATACTTACTGTGGCCAGCCTTCTCCAGTCTGAACGGCAAATAATGTTAGCATCGCCATTGGAACGTTATCGTAATGAAATTTTTGAGGCAGCCATTCACGATTTTCTACTTGAGGTACATCACTGTCTTCCTCATATACAAAATACTGCCCCCTAAAAATATTAAACACAAATATAATATATCAATATTCTAAGAATACCTTACACTTGACAAAAAATCCTAACGGTACTCATGTGAATCCCCTTTTTTAATTTCCTACCTATCAACTGAATACTCAAGAAATATTGCAAAAAAAATTGATTTTTTCTCGTATATTTTCATACTTTCTACTATTTTTGCACTATTAAAGAAGGTTTTTTTCAAATTAAAACCACCTAGATCTTCTGTAAAATGATAATTAAAAAACTTTTTCTGAAATGTATGCTCTCCACTATGCATCAGACATGCATGTTTCGTCTTTAGCCTAGACTCGTCTGTATAGGGTCTAACTGTAGAGAGCAATCGGATGGTATAAATCTCAGCTAAAAGAGAGAAAAATACCCACACTTTGGCAACTTTTTAATGATTTGTTTGATGAAAAACTCAAAACAGAGCGTAAATTTTACTCTGTCTGCGCAATACTTCCAATTTCACTGGACTATATACTGAAACTCGGTACTTACTGGCACGTAGGTTCGGTAAATTTACTAGCATCAGTACAGTAGAAAAATTTTCCGTTAAACAGTTGTACGGCGATCACAGCAAATATAAATTGGAACAATATGTACACTATCAGAATGTTTATCACATTTTTTAAAGAGTTCACTAGACAGTCGAACACTGCTTTGAGCTTCGGCACTCGTTTGATCGTTTTTAGCGGTCGAAGCACGCGAAGCACTCGCAGCGACTTTATCGTCGATAAGTTCGCTGCCTCTGGACGTTTCCTGAAATCAAATCACAGCAATGAAATACAGGTAGCTACAGTAGTATTGAAAATGGAAAGAGAGAATTTTTCGGCTCTTTCAATCTTCATCAAAGTGAAATCCCTTTTTTTTGCAAAGATCACATCAAGCTGAAGCTAGGACAGAGGGTGATAAAATGCTACATATGCTCAACCCTCTTTTATGGTGCTGAAATATGGACTCTGGATCACTATTATTATTGATAAAAAATTCTATACTTACGCAAAGTCAAAACCCATCGAGACTAGCGCGCAAATGACGACCACGGCATCCATGATGTTCCACACCTCCCTCAGGTAGGAACCCGGATGGAGGATGATGCCCAGATCGACGACCTTCAGCAACATCTCAACTGCGAACACGCTGGTGAACGCGTAATCGAACTTATCCAGGATGAAGTTGCGGAAAGATTTCTCCTCTACCGGGTCTTCGGCGGCCAGCGCCATTGAAGACAGGCAGATCACCACCATGATGAAGAAGTCGAAGTACCGCAGATTCACCACCCAATGTGCGCCACGGCGTACCCTGCGGCAATAAATATATTTCAGTTATGTCAACTTTAAGAATAATATTTATACATGATCTGGCTTCCTAATAGCTTGGACTCAGCCTAATAGCAATGACAGATGCGCTCAACGACATCTGCATGATGCTGAGGTAACGGCAATCAAGTCCAAGATGTCAGGACCTTGACTTCGTCAAGATGTCAAGAGGCAGCGCCACTCTGCGCGATACATGAATCTAAATATATTAGATATTATTAAGCCAATGACTGGAGAAACGTATAGTGAAATTTTTCAAATCAGACCGATAAAACCGGTGTCAACCACGTATTTCGACAGAGCTGCATAGATAATTCGACCGATTAACGGAAAACCGCCTATATCCGGGTGAAGAGGAGATTCCACAATAGATAAAATCGAGAAGTTCCCAAAGATCGCTCTAACCGTTTCCGAGACATTTCGAAAAAACTTGGCTACACGAAAACGGGCCGCGGACGTGTCCGTTTCCTTTTTTCGGAAAATTCACTAATATATTTATACAGAAAACGAATACTACTCACCGGACAAGTCAAGTTTTGAGCTGAGCTTTTCATACCAACACACACTTTCCACAAAATACAGCTATTTTTCCAGCAATCACTACGTAAAAACTATGAAGTCCCTTTCAAATTTCAAATTTGGGGTTTCCTTAATAGTTAGACGTTTTTTCTCTGCCCGATTCCATCAATTTTGGTCAGGATATTGAAAATTATCGAAAATGTATCGAATTTCATCCAAATCACACACTTCCTCTCCAAAGTCGGCTGCATCTGATAAACGACATCCGTTATGGTAGTTCATTACAGAAATCATTATTACCGACAGTAACCATCTATTAGAGGGTAATGAAAGGTAGCGTCGTCGTCTAACGCTGGATACTGTGTAGCAAACATTTCTGTGAACCACTGCCGTGTAAAGATGGGCAAAACTGCTTAATCTAAAATGCATTTGAAGCAGCATCTGCAAGACATACCGAGACGGCATATCTACTGTTCGAAAGCTGATTTTATGAACCTAATACTTGAAAACGGAAATCGTTTTCAGTGATTACCATATACAGGGGTGGATTTGACATTAAAAATTCTCCGAAATTTCAAATTTTATCATTTGAATAGATATTTCGGAAAGTACACCATATAGAAAGACGACAAACATGTTGGAACGAATAATATATACCGCGTGTCTAAAATTTATTTATCACCGAAAAATCGCATTTTCAGGTTTCAATAGATATGTTGAAAACTATATGATATCCAGAAACGGAAATTGTGCTAAAATGGTTAGCATATAGCATCTGAAATGAAACAAAAGTGTTTGATTGATTAGCATATACAGGGGGTGTCCCAAATTTAAATTTCGCCTAAAATTCAGACTTAAACATTTCAATAGATATTTCGAAAACTCTATGATATACAAGAATGCCAAACATATCACAGTAATCGTGACATACAGGGTGTGTCAAATTGATATTTCCCCTAAAATTCATTTTTAACGTTTTGCTGGATGTCGCAAAAAACGACATGAAATACAAAAACGAAAACGTGTGGAAGTGATTAAAATATACAGGGTGTGCCCAAAATTGAAATACGTTTCAACGTCTTGATAGATATTTGAGAAACTACATAATATACAAACACGACAAACGTATTGGAGTAATTGGAATATACAGGGTGTCTAAAATTTAAATATCCCATTTCCCAATTCATATTTGAACGTTTAATATATATCTCCAAAACTACATGATATAAAGGGACGACCAAAGTTTTGAGGTGATTAGCATATACAGGGTGTGCCCAAAATTGAAATCCATGCGATATTTTACATTAAAACGGTGTGATAGATATTTCGAAAACTATATGACATACAAAAACAAAGAACCTATCATTTGAAAGCTTATTTTATGTGGTACTCAACTGCCCTAAACAGCACAGCGTTACGCGTGCCCAGACTGAGCTAGTGTGCTCTAATACTCACGGATTTGTGGAGGACAGTATGAACATGCTAGAATACGGCAGCATAGGCTTGGGTCCCACTATTTCTTCCTCTTCGTCAGGCTTTTCGTCTTTCTTTTTCCGGCCCCTAGGTGGACTTGGCGGAGATACTTCTACCCTGGGATTGGAACCTTCCATTTGCAGTGCTTCCATCTCTTTTTCCAGTTCTAATGCTTGCTTTTCCTTATTTTCTTCGGCCTAATAATAAAGTATTCCTTAATTTGATGAATCTATCGATAATCACGGAAGAAAGCTTGTATACTAAGTCCTTAGTTACAAGCATATAAAAGGTCGTGGTCTAACGAGTTTGGAGCATCTGAATAGAAAAAATAAACAAGATTTCGAGCAAAGAAGCCTTCATGGCAGAGCAGCAAGCAGAGCAACCGAGCAACTCAACCTCACACCTGAGTTCAAGCGGGAGATATTAGTACGTTGGTTAAGGTCATTGGATCCTTAGAGGGGATTAGAAATTCGCTGCTTTCTGCTCAAAAATCTCTGCCGGCATGTCATACATCGGCAAAAATCTTGGCCGGACGGATGCGCAGAAAGCAGTCATTCTCGGATTGCTCCATTTGATTCGATTTTTCGGACCCAGTGATTGCTGATCTTACGATGTGAGGTAGATTTCGAAAGATTCAACCGAGGGTTAGGATTTTCTACATGACTGTGATTGGATTTCAAAAACTCATTTATTTGATCTTCAGGAACTATAACAATATCCTTACTAACATTATTATATAAATGGGAATCATCAGCAAAGGACTGAATATTGCAATATTTGATAACTCTATCTAATCATGTAGATTGTTGATACTCTTACTCAGTGAAATTCGTCTACAACTGAAATAAAATTATATAGGTAACCATTAAACCAGGTTTAACGGATAAAAGCCTCTAATCTATGAGGTTTGGCTTTAATTTCTATGTTTTGAAAATATTCCAAAAATTTACGCGAAATTCAACATTCATCTAAATCGTAGAACTATATGATGATTCGAAGATGGAATGGTCCATGTATTGATCGTTGGAGTACTCCTGAGAAAATTGAAGATGCAGGTGAAGAGAATATCTAAAATGTATGCTCTCCAGTATGCATCACACCTGCTAAAGACATGCATGTTTCGTTTTCAGCCTAGACTCATTAGTATAGCCAGGCTCAATGATTGTAAAAAGCAATTGGATGACATATACTTAGCCCAGTCAAGGGTGTGATAGCAACATTCATTATTATTTAACAATCTGGTCAGCCTTATCACCCCTATAAGGCAGTGCCAATTCATACGACCTTGACTTCGTAAAGATGTTAATAGACAGCGCCACTTTACGCGACTCTTAGATATAAAAAAAGGGTTCATATGTTAAATAAACAGTTTTTTTACTCACCTGTTCTTCTTCAGCAGCGGTGAGTTCTTGAGCGTTGGCCAAGTTATCAACAGCGATAGCCAAGAATACGTTCAGCAAGGTGTAGTTACCGAACAACATCAAAATAATGAAATATAACGAGTATATCATCGCAGTGCTTGGTCCACCTAATGCGTTTATACCATTGTACATCACCTCGTTCCAATCTTCTCCAGTGAGGATCTGGAAGAAGTATAGCTCTTAGAATGATTCGTGATTAGTGCCCCTAAATTACCCAGATTGATCAATCACATGTAGTATGAAATTGTTCAGGAAATTTTCCTCTTTGGTCCGTTTAATCAACTTCGTTAAGTCGTTGAGCATTGTTCCAGGAGCTACTATTAACTTTCTTCTGATTGTTCAAACTGATCACAGTTATAGCATTGATTATCTTACCTGAAAGACCGTCAGCAAAGCGATCGGGAACGTGTTGAAATTTGCTGGTGGTGTACCTGAGTCGAAGTTGAATTGACCTCCAAACAGCTGCATGCCGAGTAGAGCGAAGATCAGGATGAACAAGAATAGAAGGAACAACAATGAAATGATGGAACGCATAGAATTCAGCAACGAAATAACCAAATTGCGGAGCGATGACCAATATTTTGTAACCTGAAAGTGATAAAAAGTATATGGATTAGTTGGATCTCCAAATTTGTGACTATTTTGCATCTCCGTACACCCACCTTAAATATTCTCAGCAACCTCAATGCCCTGAGTACAGAAAGACCGAATGAGCCGCCTTTAACTGATGACCAGATGACTTCAAAGATCGATCCTGTGATGACAACGCAGTCGAATCTGTTAAAGGCGGATTCAAAGTAGATGCGTGGACCTAGCGCGTAGATCTTGATGAACATCTCTGACATGAACAAGCCTAGGAAGACGAACTCTGCGTAATCTGGAAGTATAAAAATCGTACTTGTAATGGTCATTAAATTGAGGAAAGTATATGGAAAGTATTTTGTTAATGTGGATATTCCAATTGATTTTCTTTTATGGCATGGAATTGCTCAGCCAATGAAATCCAATGAAGCAAATTGTGGAGCTTCATAGTCTGTTCAAGTGCACCATAAAGAAGTAAATTTTTGTCCGTGATGCATCATTATTATTAATTCCATAAATAAATTCCATATTCCAAATTATCTTCAAACCGTAAAGGAAATTGTACTTCAACGTTCATGGTGTCTATTTTCAGCGGGGCATAACATAGTGCAGCCAGTGTAGAAGACTTGGATCTCAAAAAAATCATTAATGCTTAACCACCAAGCAAATGCGACATTGTCAGACGTTTTACGCATGATGTATATCAAAACAATAGTGACAATAATATGACTGGGACAACAGAAGACCACAACAAAAAGGCTAAAAGTATTTGAAATAGAATAATTCTGGCATCTATGGGCAACACTGTCAGACGTTTTCGATGCTCCCGCCTTCGCCCATTTAAACTCGTCCTTTTGGATCGCTATTTTCAGTCTAAGCTCTGTAAACCTCATGAAATAATGAGTTAAGTTAGTAAAAGACTGAGCAAAGTTTACCAGCATAAGCGTGTTAGCAAAAGGAACAAATACATATTAAAGGTTTATTTATACTTACATAAAAAATCGCTAAGCCATTGCGGCTGTCCATGGAACTCCACTGCGACGCACAGGGTGTTGAAGAACACCAAGACTATGACGGACCAATAGAACCATTGCGTTTTGATGGTGTGGCGAATGCAAAACCGGAACCTCTTTTCTGCTCTCCAGAAGCTCGCGCACCCTCCTTGGCCTTTGGCTCGCGACTTCAAGTAACTGGTCTTCCCGAAACCTGCTAACAACACTTCAACTTCAAAATTGGAAAAAGTCAAGGCACGGCGGATCATAGAACAACAAGGTTGAATTTTCGAACTAGAAGAAATTTTTTATTTTTTTTTTAATTGGTGCAAAAGAAGGAATCCTTTTTTGTACTTCCTGGGACAATAAGCTGAATACCTCAACGATATTCTAGTGTTGCCAAAGACATTTTATCATGTATAAATTCTGTACCTTTTAGACATATTTAGTTGCCCACACAGTTGCATTTAAAGAACAAAAATGATAACACTCTTCTCGAAAGCTGTGGTTTGGAATTTTGAAATACATCTCACTTATGGAAATCGTTTGTCTGATACTATTAGAATGTCTGAAGTAAATTTGGACGAGTTAATTTTTTTTCATGTTCCACGGTGTATTAGAGCAAAGTTAACATTATTTTAGAGGGGGCTGATTTGTTCCGTTTCTGTTTTAGCAACTCTTACTGAAAATTAATGAATTGCTATTTAGACTCTTAAAGAATTGCATCAAGTAGCCTGACAAAATATCAAGAGAAAGAGTTTTAGCGAGTGATAAGATTTTGTGACGTTTCTGATTTTAAAGCTGCTGACTCATTCTCACTAATCTTTAGAAATCACAAAAATGTTTGAATACTTGAATATTTTGGGAATTTTCAAAGCTAAAATTATCTATTTCCACTTATCAGATTGCCCTGTTTTTTTGACAATGATTTAGTACTAGATTTTCATCTGTAGCGAACTTCATAGAATCATGAGCACCCAATACTCGAATGGAAAACAAAAAAATTCAACCATGTTACTCTGTTTACAGCTTCTGAAAGAATATATATGGTTAACTTTAAGCTGCATTTACAGCATGTTATATAATAGCAAATTAGAGATTTACTTACACCATAACCATACAATGATATTTTTCTTTTAAATTATAAAAAATGCTTTCTTTTGTTCAAGTTTTAAACGCACATAATCCAACCGCTTATTAGATAATTGTATTGTCATTGTCCCTTGATACGTGTACAAATTTTCAAATTAATCGGATATCATGAAGTCGGTCAAAATTAATTTGAAAGATTTCATTACAGTTGAAGCTACAGACATTAAGTCAAGTAATAAAAGCAAGTTAAAAACCATAAGTAAGCTGAAAAATATAATTCACAATACATTCGATGTTGATGTAATTAAATCTGTAAGATGCTTCTGGCAACAGGGCTTATCTGAAAAAATATCTCCAATGCAAATATTATTATATTAGTATATAATCTCGATATAAAACTATATCAAATACTCACTAATGTCTAAAATTTTGTGATTAGTGCCACCTAAAACTCTCTCAGATAAACTTTGTTCCAACATGTTCAAAGGTTATAAAGATATCGCCTTCCAAAGATCCCATAAGCTGTTGCTAAAGGAACTAATGTCAGATCTAAAGCGTACATCTATATGGGTATAGCTAAAAAGGTCTAAATCTAAGGTTATTCAGTACTGGAATCGATCATATTACTGCGAATATATCTAAAAGGTTGCTAATCTCCTGATCTGGGAGCAAGAAGGATCTAACAAATCAAGCTACAGGGTGTTCCATAGCTACAGGTCATAGATCTGAGTAGAAATAGATTCTACTTGAACAATGTTATACCATTTTCAACAATACCGTCCTATTTGACATAGAACAGCTGGTTGGTTCTTCAATCAAACCCAGTTTCTGTAGATTGGCATCAAATTGGTGATTATGACAATAAACTGATAGTGAAGCACTGCGAGATCCCAATTTTAGCTACAGCATATAGAGCTTTTTGGAAAAGTCCAATTTGAAGTGCTAATCAAGGTAAAACGATTTTAGTGGCAGTTTTTTCTTGTTTGCTCGCGATAACTAGTGGTCAATTTTTCCAGCACCGTTTTTCTCTATCCAAAAAGAAAGTAGACCACTTATTGGTGCTATGGGGAACTATGGCAACGCTGCCCCCCTCTGTAGGTACAACCTTAAGCGGTGATACGGAATTGTGACAGTTGATAAAGGAATAACACATAGAACAGCACACTCTCAAATAAAATCAACTTCCACCAGGATGTATGACTCAATGGAACACGCAGTATATTACAGGATGTAGAGATTACTATCAGTAATTTATCAGCAGCCAAAGCTAATCTGTGAGTTCCTTGTGAGCATTAACCTTTCACAGACCTTCAAACAAATACAGGGGTTGAATTTTGGAGTTAGTAGACACTGTTCAACCGCAGCTGATCCAATATTACAAAAACAGAAAACAGAAAGATAATATAGTACCATTACCGAGTTGCACATTAAGAAGAAGAAGAAGAAGAAGAAGAAGAATTTTTATTTTTGAGTGCGCTATATGAATTCGTTCAGCTTTCTCTGGCAAATATTTAAACACTATGAATTATAAAATAACTAAAAATAGAAAGTTCAATTATTTATGTGGTTCTAATATTCGAGTGCGTTTAAAAAAAACACGAGTAGCATATTTTCTCCCATTGATTGCACGGCACTTAAACCGAAAAAAAATTATCCACCCTGAGGCTTATGAAAACTGAAGATATCAGCAGCGATTGAATAATGGTTATGTAATGTAAGCCAACCGTATAGACAAGCAAATAAAAAATAAGGCATTACCATGGGAAACCTTACAGCACAAATTCCTCTAATAATGGAAATGAACGTTTCCCCTGTTTGACGCTATTTAAGGCTCTACTGAGGTTAAAACGCATGATATCATCTAAGAAACTAAAATGGCTCCCCTCTGTATACACAATAACATTGATGGATGTCTACCATCCCACACACGGCTGCATACCTTTTAGCGTTTTCTTAGACTCTGTAAGAAATACTGTGGATTAAGAAGGACGAAATCAGTTGATTAGGGTTAAACAGTATCAATAGTAATCTAGAGAGATGCTCCTAAAAATGAGTTAACATGAACGTTTTCAGATTTATTACGATTACGTGTAGTTGCAAACTATCGACTTTGGGAAAAAAACGTTACACGAAAATGATCTCAAGTAGATATACAAAACATATTCTAGTGCGGAAGCGACGTTGTAGTGTTGTGGTGTTCCATTGGTGGGAGGAACACGGCCTGACTGTCGGGTCTGCTGATTGGTTAGAGTCACGCCTCTTTCATCATTGGCTGCCAGGCTGTGTCTCACCCACCAATGGAACACCAAAACACTATGAAATGTGTGTCAGTGTTGTGGTGTTCCATTCCATTCCACTTCCGCACTAGAATCTGCATATCTACAATCTATTTTTGGTGATAATGAGGAAAATATATATAATATTTAGAATCGGTGTCCTGAGAAACCTACGAGCCTAGGAAGAAATTATTATTCGCTCTTCTAGGAAAATCTAAGGGAACTAACAGTTCGAAGCAGTTTTTTGTCTCATTTTTAGAAGCACACCAACTTAACAGTACATATGAAGTGAGGTTCTATGAAAATGAGGAATAAGTCTATTTACATTCTGATGCTTTTGAAGATTGTAATATTAATGAGTAGGTAGGTAATTTAGAAATTACCATGCACTGGGTCTAGTAGAAAATTAAGTGAACTGTACCTATCTTTGACTATAAATACTCGAGGTCATATTTAGAGCTTTAGTATAAGTACACCTTGAAGTAAGAGCTGAAAATGTGTCACAGAACATTTTTTTATTAAGTTTGGACTGTAAATTGTTGAAGACAGCTCTGTGAAATAGCGTTTATTTCATCCTAAATTCGCAATTTCAAGACTCCCAGAGTGCGTGATGCTATCTCGCGCACCTTGTAGTTTAAATAGCCCACAAAAAAGTCTAGAAGAGTCAGGGCCCCCACTTTGAATTTACTTTTTGTCCCTTAGCGTTCCCAAAAACGTTGCAGACTGCGCCCGCATTTTGTCAAAACCCGGTATTGACATCAAGGCTCAAGAATTTTTGGAGCGCTGTCGAAAGAAAATTATTTCACCATAACGAAAAAGGCAAAGACAGCTGTTCCTCAATGAGACAGAATAAGTCGAATATTTTCGAGCTATAAATCAAAATAAATGTTCAATAACACATTTCCATGTATTGTTGGTTTATGAGTGCATTGAAGAACTGGACTAAAAAATATGTCTTACCATCATCTGCCACGTCTTCCTCTTCCTGTTCTTCTTCGGTGTCCGTGCTTTTGCTCTTGCCCATTTTCTTCAGTTTTTTCTTTTTTGCGGCTCTCCTTCTCGCTTCCATTATGTGCATTTTCTCTTCCTCCGTCGTCCGTTCTTCCGCTAATATTACTTCCTCTGCAATGAAAAGTCGAAGGTTTTACAACACTTCACTTACCTCTCAAGATTAATTTGATAAATAATAGAAGATGACAGTTGGATTTTATTCGATATAGTTCTGTCCTTTTTTATGAATAACCTCTAGTCCCATCCTATCGTGCTCCAAAAGCGCTGCGAAAGGATGAATGTATATTCACATTGACCTTAAAATGCTATAAATTGTGACCATATGGAAACAAACTCCCCGAGAGCTCATTTCACGTCGAGATTTTGTAAAAGAACAACTTTTATGAGAGGCTTGGTTTTATTATGCAAGACAGATCGGTCGAACGTTTGCTATGAAAGCATCTCTAGAATAGAGACAGACTTTAGACTAGTTTTTCTCATAGAGATTTCTGATCACACTTACCTGCTTTGCATATCCACTGAACATAGCCATTTAATTCTCTTTCCAACTGTGCAGCTCTTCTCAGCTTTAAAAACTCCTGGCGGTTTTCTACTTTTTCCCTCTCTTTGGCGAACTCGCTAAATAGAAAAGCAAGCTTAAGAGTACTCTAGCGAAAAATACTGTTAATTTTATATGTAATCTGACCCGATTTTTGAGGATTCTACTAGGGACGACTATGCTTACAGAGCGTTGTCTAGCTATACTTTGTGAATAGTCCAAGAAAAAATTAACAAAATGAAGTACATGTACTGTTTAAAGTTCTGACAGCTTTTCCACATTACGAAGTTGGGCCAAACATTTTTCTTCGATATCAAGTTACAGTGGCATAAAATTTAGAATAACTAGTTTCAGAGACTAAAGGTCTGACCCTAGGGTTCTTTCGGTGCACTTTTTATGCATAAAACGGTTATGTTATCCAGTTAAATTCCCCATAGAGGGCGACACTTGGAGATGGGTTGATAAAACTGACTGTTTTTTATCGTGCTCATTTAGTGCCTACTCAGATTCAAGCTCTACTTCAAAGCATTTAGTCACCTGCTTCAATTATCCAAGTGATATATCTTCCGTAACTTTCATTCATCATGTTCTTTGTTTTCGTTCTGAAATATTTTGCTCGTCGTTCAACCCGAACTCGTTCGTTCGAGAATTCTCTAATGTGGAAAGAAAGACGATCAAGACATGCAAATGGCAGAAGTTGATGACTTACCCACTGAGGACACCGAGAACCAAGTTCAACATAAAAAAAGACCCTAGGACTATGAGCGGAACGAAATACATCCAGTTGAAGAAGTTTCCTATGGCATCGTTCATCTGGAAGGATAAGGAGATAAAATTAAAAGATATTAGAATGGATCATAATACTAGTTTATAAGTATTCCACTTTCGTGTTACTGACATTCTGAGAGATCAATCAAAACCACTCACCCAGTAAAGAATGGCAGTCCAACCTTCCATAGTGATGCATTGGAACACCGTCAGCATGGCGAAGCCGATGTTATCGAAAGACGTGATCCCGTTGTTGGGGCCTTGCCACCTTTCTAGGCAGACAGAGTTGCCGTCCCGACACCAATTGCTGCCCTGTGCTTTCGCTTGGGTCTCATTGTCTGTGTTGCAAGGCACCTCTTCGTCACCCTCCTTCACTATCTCATCTACAGAAGCGAATGGAAAAATTGAGAAGAAATGATGGAATAGGAGGGCACCTTAGACTATGTACAGTTACGCCGCTGGATTTATATTGAATTTTCTGTTGTCATTCATGTTTTGCTATCCAATGTTAACTAGTTTGGTGTGAGATCCTTTGTTTATTGTTGTTTTGTGTTTTTTTTGAATAAATATTTGATCAGTTATAGTGTAACTTATAAATATGAGTCGCCAGTGCAAGTTTTGTATGAGCACAGCTCTTCTGAATCCGCATTTAGAATTTCATGAGTATGTAAATGTAAAGTTAATTCGAATTATGGTTCAGTAGCGTACCTACATAAAAAATGTGTAATTATTGTATTATGATAAATATCAGAATAAAAAAAATTCTAATTGTACTCAAAAATTGAATCTAATTACTGTTTAGCCCAGTGTTGCTGCAAAATATTCGCTCAATAGAATTAATTATATACATTTTGAATAAAGACAACTTCGTTTGACTGCAAAAAAACCGCTGATGCTGGATATCAAAAAGTTTCCCACTTGCCTAAAAATAAGCTGAATAAATTCTTCAACCTTTTAGGTAAGATTGTGTTGGAATATAAATATATATTTATTCATTTTAAATAGTATAATGTTTACAAATTATCAAAACAATTTCTTTTTTTCAGATTATAAAAAAGCCTGAGAGAAGGAAGTTGAAAGTCTTGATTAGTTGGAGAATATTTCACTAGATTAGTCACTTTTTTTTATTTCCTGACTAGTTACACAATATTTTCCCATTTGCTACAAACTGCTTGGTCTGATCCAAAATTAAAGATTTTGAAAATCGATAACAACAGTCCAAAATCTTAATATATAAATGAAAAGATTTTTTTTACATAATTCAAATTTAGTTCGTTTCAAGCTTTAAGAAGCTGGACACTTACGAAAGCCTAGGAATTGCGAGGAAAGATGACGTCTCTACCTGACGTGTCCCTCTGACAGGTAACAAAATTTGATGAATGTTACGGTTGGTACACACAAGAGGCATATGAAACAATAATATACTTACCGATATCATAGAGACTATAACATGTTCGATGCAGTGCTCCGGAGTAGAACTCCAACCCAATGATGGCGAAGATCACGATAGCGAACAACACCAACAATCCTATCTGCAGCAATGGCGCCATAGCTTTGATTATGGACTTGAGTACGACTTGCAGGCCTAGTTAGGGAAAGGAAACATCGAAACATAGATCAGAAGTTTATCAGAAGTTGATAAGTGAAGCGAGCAGTTTTCAGCTTCAATAATTTAACACAATTGACGTGTAGTTATCAGCAATATTTACCTTTTTCGTAACGCCCTACATATCTTCACTTTGCTTCTGACATAGCAACAGGAAACTGTCAGCTAAGCAAACACCTCTTTCATGTGAGGATGAGTGAAACATGTATTGACAACAGTAAACTTGGAATAATCTTTTACTGTCAAAATCATGACTTTTGTGTTGTTTTTGTGTACATGGCCAACTAAGGTTTATATCACAGGTTTTCCAATGAATTGTATCAATCAATAAGAACATCGGTTACCAGTGTATAGGAAAACATTATTTTCCTTAAAAAATGAAATTGAAAACGAGAAAATGTATGTGTTTCCAAGCTTATGTTTAAATATAAAAAACTGCTCGCTTCACATGGAATTGTTGAAATCTCATTAAATTTCTATGTTGGCCTAAATATACAGCAGGCTTTCTGAACATTCTTAAATAAATATAAATAAAATTTAAAATCTGATTTTTACAATTTCTTGTCAATGTTATGTGGTTTCAGTCATATAAAATTAATGTTTAAAGATAAGTGTTATATGGCTGTATTTTAGTTCACGTCTAGATGTAGTTGTTCATATAGATTTTGTGAATAGATTTATCCTCACTTGAACACACTAAGTTCAAGTATTCGAATATTCTCCTGGCAAAAATAGCACCTTAGGCCAACATGGAGAGAAAATGCAACAGCAATCAAAGTGTATAGTTGTGTTTAGTGTACACTGTACTGTGGTCCAAAGTTAAGCTGCTTTTCAGTAAGAAGATATTAGGAAACTCAAATTTAGTAGAGATAAGGACAGTAAAACTATCTAATCTATTAAAACTAATAAGGTCTACCTTGCAGTGTATGTATAGTATATACCGTGCTGGCAACGAGTTTTACCACCATCTTCAATTGCCTACCCAGAAAGTTGTATAGCCAGGTGGAATATTAATTGTGGTTGATCTAGTTTTAATATACCACCTGGTCCTCTCTACACTTGTGGTAACTAAGGGCAGACTTGAAATAGTGTTTGACGACGGTAAACTATATTTTGTGTTTTCGATGCCTAATAGATCTTATATGTATGACCCCGATTTTTTTTTCATAATGGATGAAACTGCCTCAATATTTTCTTATGTATTTTTCGAAACGACAGAAAATCTGTCATATAAGGCTAACTTCAAGTAAAGATTGTAGATGATAAGATTGAAAATGTTAGATAGAACAAGACTATTACGAGAAGTAACAGAGAAGCAAAAAGAAAGAGGGTGGTACAGAACATCTCTACCTTATGGGTGTCACAAGGGTATAGGATGATATATTTTGAAGTGTATGGCATTCGTTGAGACTGAAAAAGTATATAACTTTAATAATGGAAAATCGAACAGTGAAGCTGCAGAGCTAATAACGTAAAATAGTAGCAAAAGTTATACACTGAGTTATGCTACATTGAACTCCTACCTACCAAGTGCAAAATTTTGCAATTAATTATTACTAGTTGAATAAAAGATTTATTTGTATGCCTTGCGACCACCATAAGCTACAAATCCAATAAGAGACTCAAATCTACTTACTAGGGATGCCAGAGACTAGCTTGAGCGGTCTCAGTACTCTGATTGCCCGCAATGTACGCAAGTCCACCGCTATGATATCTTGAGGAAACATGGTGAGAAACCTGCAAAAATCTAGCCTCTAGCCAACGCAATACGCACTACGCTCATATGCTAATGTCTAAGAACTAGAATCGAGCTAAATGAGAGAATTTGCTATTTCTCTTTAGATGCTGGACTTCATTTTCGTATCCACAAAGTTCCACAAAGGCTGAATCATTTTTTTGCAGAATTTCCATACTACGACGAATATTAATAAAAAAATACTACTATTGATGCGTCATGCCAGTGTTTGCTTAAAAATGAAAAAGTCAAATCAGACTCACAATTTTGAGGTTTAGTATAAGCTATTCACATATTTAAAGCTACCCAAATACTATGCCTGGATTTATGAAACATTTCTTTGAGTATAAATCCTTCCTTTAAATGTTTACAATATCAAAACGGAATAGAAGTCCAACATCCTGATATATCTCGTCTACTATTAAATAATCAAAATACACTAGATTAAATATAAAACTATATAGTTTATATATGCGAGGTTCAAAACCGAAAAAGGAAGGCGGCGGTAGTACCAATACCTCAGAGATATCACCAGCCAATTTCGTTTTTTTACTGAGCCCTCAGAAAAAAAACTCTTTCGCTCAAACTCTCCGTCCACAGGTTGGAATCACTCCGTTTTGTGATATAGTTGAACACCTTAAGTTTGCTCACAAACTGATGATGAAGCTAGTAACAAAAAGTAAATGGAATTTCGTTGCGTCAGTAATAAATTGAAATTTAATCTTTCCAACGTTCAATTGCAGAGCTAATTTAATCATTGGGTGTAAATTTGCTTAAAGAATTTGGTATGTAAAATAAAATATGACAAGAATGCTGAAGAAATAAAAACAATCAATGGGGGAAAAATTTACTGCAATTCATCCAGAAATGCTGAACAATCTGTGTACAATTTGGTGCAACATAAAAATGGACACAAGAAATCCCATTATTCAATCAATATAATTTCATTTGTTTTCTATTTTTAGCTTGATAAATACATAATAAGCTGAAATTAAGTCAGTATATAGTTAATGACATTATATTAGCTAGTCATAAATATTATATAATGTGATATAATGACTCACAATAGTCATACGTCAACACGTTTATATGAATGACTATATTCATTTTCCGAAGGCTCAGTTTTTAAATTAGTGCCTTCGAAATAGCACTATCATTAGTCTTCTCATCGATAGACGATTCCAAACTAAGGATATATTGTTGTAGGAATAAGGCTACCTTGCCTACAATGTGATAATCTACAAATACTATTTTATTTGCTATACACTGTGTCTATGTAAATATTACATAATATCTATGTCTAAAAACTGATATCACTAGACTAAATAATCAAAAACAGTTCTAGAAAAGATATAGCTATGGAGTAGTCTGCTATTCTGCTCTCTACGTATCTCCCGATAGCCTGGCCTGGTATACAAAATAAAACAGAACAAAATATAGGTCACTCTGTATAGTTTTGTAGTATCTGTTGGGAATGAAACGTGTCTCGATGAAGACCTCCAAAAATCTTCAGCATGATTTCTTTTAAGGGATGTCATTTTATCTTCACAATAATCGCATGCTAGTTGTTTACAAGTCTTGTTAGTGACAGTTGTCAAATATACCTGGTGATTTGTCAGTTACGTAAATTTAAAACGATGCTTTTGCCGGTTAGTGATGGAAATAAGCAAAGAAATCTTGACCACTAACGACGACACATCGCTGTCCGTTTTTGTCATTATATGACAGAGCATTCCAATGGTTTTGTTGATTTAGAAAGATGTTTTGGTAGTGTACCTGAATATTGATATCCTCTGGTAGGGAATAATAAACAGAACTGTATTTAGATTTAGAATTATTTCGATTGAAAGTCAACCAATATGAGCCAGAATCCACTGAGGATATGACACCATAAGAAGAAGAATGTATTTCCGTTTCATCCTTAAATTTTTCTAGACTCGTTCGCATTGCGCTTTTGGACAGACTAAAATGACATCTTCAAAAGAAAGACGTACTGAAGATTTATAGAAAAGTTTATCCCAATTCAGTTCAGCGGAAAGATCAAAATTCTTCATTTTCTGAGGTAACAGTGATATTAAGTTACATGTACTGTATTTATATTTCTATAATACATAATTTCAAGAAGAATATGTGGACCGTATGGCCTGGAGGAGTTCCTGTATAAACAAGGACTTATATTGGGTGTTTCACATCTTCTGTGATCAAAATAGGAAACAGCCTTTTGGAAAGTCTAGGTTGAAACCAATCTCACCAGCAGGAAAACTGTATAAATTAGCATAGGATTAAATAAAGCTATTATGGGTACAATACAAAACATCAACGGCTATCAGTACAACAAACATTATCAAGATCCTGTATGCTCAGCCTTGCCAGGTATCATGCGTACCATAAACTTGCCATAATCTGAAAGTTTTGAGGTGCACTTAGTTCAGTGATCATCTTTTTGTTTATTGATGACCTTTGACTCAACATTGATCTTTCTCATGAAGTATTTTAATATTGCTTTTGCGCTAAAGTGAATTTGGGACTTCCATACAGTTCAGTAACAGTATCAATCTCTTTGAGAAAAATTCTCACACACTTCCAACAAAATTTTTGAGTTCATAATCTGTGCAAAATCTCTTTCTTTGCTGTCTATTCACTCAAAGAATTTCTTAATTTAAACAACGACGATAAATGTGTTTTTGATATTCAAGGCTACCATCTGGAAACTTTTTGGTTATTAGCAAGTTGAAGAGAATATTTTGGTATTATCTTTCTGTCAGATAATCAAGAGAATTTTTATTCAAGGTTTGGACTGTCAAGGACTTAAAATGAGGCTTTAAAGAACTCTGTTATACAATTTTCCTTGATGCAGATAAAAGAATTGTGTATTTAATACACATTTTCACAAATAAAACAACAAATAAAAACTTGTGTAATTATCACACAGTTTCACAAATAAAACTCTTTCTTTTGGTGACGCGTTTCGAGTTTTATTAAAATCATCGTCGGACTGTCATATTTGACTGCTAACATGATCTAAACTTTATGGAAACATCCGATATTCAAAAATATCTGCGAAATCCTGATTTCATTGTAGTATTTGTATTCTATCCTAACTTACTCTTGAAATATAAGTTATAGAAAGCATTGAGAAGAATTAAATAGCTTATCTAGCTCCCATTATCTATGTATCTAGCCCTACATTCTAAAAATACATCTAACTTTCAATTCCGACTTCTAAACCAAGCTGCTGAGAATATTTCTGTGTTCTGTTAGATAAAGTTACTGGACTGGGTCATTTGCTTTACTCTGTGATACAAGAAACCATCAGCTGATTTTATCAATGCAACCAATATTCCTCCTAATATTATTGTGATGAATCTTGGTCTTTTCCTTCAAGTATAAAAGTATATATAAAAAAGTGCCCTGAATTTTTTTTTTTACTTAATATCTGTGAGATCTATTGTATCCTTTTCAGAACCTATTCATTCATTGAATCATATATAGTAAATTGGTTTACATGAAAACCATGTATCGAATATCCAGCATGGTAGTTTTGTTTTATAAGTAAAAGTTGTTAATATAGCAAATCAAACCTAGTCTAAACTAAAGCTTCTGGACTCTTAAAAATGTATCATGCATTGAAGGGTGATCAGACTTTCAAACTCATTTAGTAAAATTGAAATTGTTTGATTAGAGGAGCCGTAGTATTTTTTATAATTATTTTTACTTTCCTCTATTTTTGCTATATTAGAAATGCTTTGTTTTTAAAACAGTAAAATTAAATTAAAATTTTTTTTTGTTTACAAATTTTCTCTAAGATGTTTAGCTGATAGAGAAATAAAGACTGACATTTTGGCAATTTTTTAATAATTTGTTTAATAATTAATTTGAGCACACGATTTCAAAGTTATGCTCAACAATAACAATTTGAGGAATATATCGTCCATTGACTCGTTCATTGTATCCCAGAAGTAAGCAAACGAACTGTAGGGCTTATTTTCTGTTCGTTTCATTGTACTTTCTGGGCCCTTACTTGGGATCCTGGAGACTAGCTTCAGCGGCCGCAAGACCCTAAACGACCTCAGCATCCTCAGGTCAACGTCGACGTTAGCCTCCGCGAACACTGTCATCGACCTGACATCACAAATATTTGCGAAAAAATACAAAGAAAAAATTATGTTACGGCATATCTGCACTTCCAGTGGTTGCCTGCAAAGTAAGTGGTAGACGAATATGGCTCGAATTTTGCAGGAAAACGAGTGGATGCTATGGTATTATTGCGTTTCCTTAGTGAGAATATTGTCGAAGAATATGCAAAAAGGTTGAAACTTTGCTAATCAGTTTGTAGAGTTCAAAATAAGATAGACATCTGGTAGCAAAGTAATGAATGATAGATGTTACGTTAATCAATGGCATCATTTTTTAACTTATTAATAATGCTACTAATAATCAACTGTTGTGTTTGATGTGCATTCTAAATTAATTAGTGCTGTGCGACTTAAAATAAAAATATATTTTTGAGTTGCAAATTTTTTTAATATACATAAGCATGTAGGCTTATATAAAATTAACTGTGACTGACTAATCTACTTGCTGTCAAATCGGACAGAAATATCCGTAAAAATAGTATAGCATGAAACCTAACCTAACATTTATTTCTTCCATTGCTACATGTGTCCTAAAAAGTCTGATTCTCAGGGTGCCGGACTTTTAATAGAAAAACGTTTTTTAATAATATCTCAAAAATCGTTGTGCCAATTTTGTCAAAACTAGAAAATAATTATAAGCTCTAATGGCATCTCGTCGTAGTCTCACGAAAAATCCATATATCTTATTCGAATTAAGTTTTTAGATACATTTTTTTGAATCTTCATATCTCTCCGTATATTACTATCCGTTTTCAAAGCGAAGACAAAAACACTTGATTCCACGTCGAAAAAACAAAATCATTGACAGAAAATGGCGCGTATTTAATCCTTTTCCTTCAATTGCAATGAACAACATTGCCAAATCAAATTAAATTAAATTGTTCGAGGATCTGCGAGGTTATTATATTTTTAATTTCCTTAATCCAAAATCTCTCCATTAGGTTACATATTTCCTGCCATATTGAATATTATTCCTCAATTCACCATAATATTTGTTATTTTTCGATATGCTGTCTATATTGGTCTAGTTTATACATATGTGATTTAAGTTGTTAGAAGGGTTAAATAGAGTAGCGACTTTGCCCCATTTTTTCAAGTATCATATATAACAATACATAAATAAAAACCTGTATTATTATTATTAGCTTATATTCCTACTGGTGGTTGTAGATCGATGTTTATTTGATCCAACAGAAAGCCGGTACTTTAGCATTGCGCTACAACCACATAACCCTACTTTTTACATATCAAATAAGTTATTCTCAATTCTCATGGCTGTCTTCCTAATCTAATGTGTTTGTAAAAATTATCATAAAAAAGCGTGGTGGGGAGCTTTCGACAACGCCTCCTCATTCCTACGAGCCGTCAACAGTAAATTTGGCAACGTAGCACTGCAAATATACTCGGTTGCGTTTAGGTTTAGGCGGTTTAACGCTTGGTGTTTATCGAATGCAATCTTGAATTATAAACTTTGGCGCGATTTACCGGCAGAACAACTTATTTGATATATAATTTCGATCGACATGCCATGTGAAATTATGGGGGAGGGGACCGTCGTGCAGTGCCATTGGAATATAGCCGTGTTTTATTGTGAGTGTTTATGGAACAGAGGCTAACCTCCAAAGCGGTAAGTCGTTGAAGTGATAAAAATGAATTTGAAAGTTTAGCTTTTAAAATAAGAACAGGTAGATTCAACATTCCTAGACATTGTTGCATAGCAGTTTGCAAAGGAAATTATCCATCGGGACTGAATCAACAAACTATAGAATTTTTTGTCATATAGATAGGAATAGTTCAAGTAGTTGGTCATTTTCTAAAGATTCGGTTACATTTTCATGAATCAGAAATTCATACAACCAAAACATTTGTCTTACAGGGTGGTTCACGTAATACTGTCTTTATAAATGTCCGAAATGTCCATCAATTTTTTAAAATTGTGCGATCTTATTTCTCTATACCTCAAGTTGCTGTTATTGAAAATTTTGCTGACAAGGGACTGTGGTTTCAAGTTTGATCACCAAGTGGCCAGCTCTACTGATCAGAGATCTAAACGATGAGGTGATGAGAACGCTGTAAAAACGTTTTTTTGCGGAACCTCATTGGGCCGTTCTTTAAATAATAGCTTTCAATTTATTCCATCATGACTTGCTTTGACCATACTTGTCTGTGCACAATAAGTAGATGCATTGAATGGATATGCTTTTGTTTGGCTTTGGAAATGTCTAAATTTTCTACAACGTACCTAATGATTAGTGAAATGAAAAGTTATGAACCTATATTAAGTAAATATTATGGAAGATCTCCTGACACATTCGCAAATTTTGAAGGTTTATACATATAATCATACTGATTAATACATTTTCATCTGTATTCCATGTTGATTCGCATACTAGATGCTGTATAATTAATTCTATTATTGTTATGCTGCACAGAAAACACAGAAATTATTGTGGTGGAATTCGGTCACATTACTCAATATTAGTTATTCGAAAAATGGTGGAAGAGCTGCATAAAAATTTGATTTGATTTGATTTATGAAAAAAATGCGCTCTCAATTTTTTTTCATAATTTTTTGAGGGGTAATTCAGTGAGCTTAGAATAAAAAAGTTGGAACCTCTTTTCTTAAGGGTTTTTGACAATTCAAAAAAAATGTTGTATCGTAGTTTGCGCAAAAACGGTAAGTTATAGAAAAAAATGTAATCCTAAAAAATCCTAGAGGAATGAAATCCCTACAATTTATATAATAGAGTGGTGGCACTGCATATAAACGAATTTCTCTTGCCTCTCAATGTTTCATACTTTATTCTACCTTTTTGCATTTTAATCGATAATCACTGACATTTTTTATAAATCCTGCAAAATTCATTTTCTATAGAGATATTAAAAACAAGATTAAGGTTGAAGGTAAATTGAATCCTTACCCAGTGAGTACAACAAAAAAATCCATGATGTTCCAGATGTTCCTTAAATAAGAGCCACGGTGCAAAACGAAACCTAGGGCTAAAATTTTCAAAGAAGCTTCGACGCAAAATATCCCAAGAAAATAAACTTCTGTTCTCTCCTGCAAAATAAATAAAAAAAGTAGTTAAAATATACCATTCTCAAATTTTATGATGAAGTTTTGGAAAAAGCCTTTGTATATATACTTTTATTTATACTTTTAAATATTGACGTTATCCACAATAATCTTTGCCTCTTTTGCCACAGTAACTTAACAGTTGCCTCACTGATAATAATATACAACGCACTAGCAATACATTCGTCCTCATGCGATACCATTTTCAAATATCATGAAAATCTAAATACCCCTGAAATGAAGCAAAATAATTAATTTTCACGTTGAGCAGGTTTTCCCAGCCAACACCGACTAAATTCGTCCAAATCCCTCCGAACGAATTCGTTCGCTGTATGTGTAGGCGCCTTAAAGTACTAGGTTTATTAGTAATTCTAGTATCTTACCAATTTTTGGGCCAACACTGTCTTGTCATGATATGGCAGATGTTCTTCCAGCGCCAACACGATGCAGTTGGCTATGATTGTCAAGAGTACCGCATATTCGAAAGGATTGGATATGCTATTAAGGAAAATACGATATGCTTAGGTAACTGAAAGAACATACAGTAAGACATATCAAATAAATAAAACAAAATAATGATGCATTGCTGTATCGTTATCTGAAGGTGTAGCTGGGAGTGTATTACCGTCAACATGGTCGTAGCTAGGGCAGGGTAGCCTGAGCGCAGTGTGCATTAAGCGAAATGGACGTTTTTTTGCTCTTCGATCTTCAAAATCTCGTTATTATTGGTTTTAAGCAAATTTTGTCTATGGTAAAATGCGATAGTTTACAATAAATGAGGTCGAGAATATGTTTATTGACTTAATAAACATATACTTGGTGTAACAATTTTCGCTTAATTTTTGTTTGTATCTTGTATTGATGTTTCTTCATTATCCGTGCAGTAATGGCGATCACAAAGTCAAACAAATATTTGTTGTATATCTTGTATGGGGAATGTTTCATCACTTACTTAACTTATAATCGATAGATTAGGAGATAAATATTGTAAATACACTCATTCGGTTCAGCATCCTAACTATATTTACATGTGTGTCGTAATGAACATTTGCAGAAATGAAAATGCGTTTAAATGTGTCAAGCGTCTCATCATGTTTAATAGCATCATCGATATGATATTTTTATTTTTGAAACTTCGTTTTATAGGTACAATAGCACAAAATAGATTTAGTTTTTATTTATGACATAACATTTATAATACCAGAACAAAACAATCTTATTAGCACGTATTAACATCAACGTATGTAATTAATTTGGCCTATAAACTTATTTGTCGTTGGACAAGACCGATGCCCTTGATAAATCGATAACAAACCCTTGACTTACAGATTGTTTTTGCAGGCAGCGCTAATTTTAAAATACGTGTCCAAGTATTCGGTACATAGAAAGTCGAGATCGAGGCCGTTAAGGGATCTGAACTTGAAATAGTTGATTGATTCGAGCGTCAGTCAAAAACCTTTAATATAGTCTAATGACGTTAGCTTTCACCCTTCTATTTATTTAGCATTTCAGTGCTCTTTTATATCAAAGGCAGAAAGCCTATTGCGCTTCATGAGCGCTGTGAAATGATAAATGTCTATTCAGATTGAACTTGGAACGCTGTACCGTCATTTGGGAGGGTAAAATTGATCTTCAAGTTCCATTTTTATGAATTCAAATTCAAAACGTCTGTTAAATTTTTCTTCCGACAGTTTATTCCGACAGGTGATATTTAGTGAAAAGGTATAAAGGTGAAAAGGTGCCATTAACCATTTATCTACAAAAATTGTTTCTTGCGCTAAGAAAAAGACTACCAAACGACGGTAACTCGAAAATAGTTTTGAAAAGGATATGGCCACTCGATGATGAACCTAGTATATCTTCTGATGATGTTCTCTTCGGAGAGAATGAATAGCGACGATGGTCCATCCCGGGGCGCGTGTCCGCCCTGGGGATGGTGTCCACCGCCCCCTCCCGCCCCCATCCTATCAGCTGTTGCGGGCGATGGCGCCGCCCCCAACGGGGCGGGCAGCCAACTCGACCACCGCCCACCCGCACCACTGCCCACTAGCCGCTCCTGCTGTTGCTGCTGCTGTTGTTTTGTCTTCTGGTGCGCTTGCGCTGCAGCCAACCTGCAACAAAACCACATTTTATAGTTTCATATACGCTGATACTGATTTAAATGCCGCTCTTGCATGTTGGATGCTTCCTTATCACGGGCATTAATTAAATTTGATATAATCTCCCTTGCCTGGCAATGAACAACTCTGCCTTGTTTAGATTCCATCATTTAAAGGTCTCAGTGACACGTCAAATACAAAAATGCCCCAGTTCAGACGCCTATGAGAGGTTTAGTACCGCCCACTGGGAGATAAGCAATTGGCATCTGCCAATCTGATGAAACGGCGTTCAGCATGTAATGCAGTGTTGCCAGAACGAACTTTATTAATTTATCTCAAAGAATTTTGCCCTGTTAGCCTAGAATGCAGAAGGTTGTGGGTTCGATACCCACTGGGGACAATTTTTTTTCTATTTTTTCTAATTATTCTTAATATTGAAATATAACTCGCACTCTTATAATTTTGAATATATTGATGAAATATAGCAAAATACACGATAAAAGTAAAAGACCAAGAAATATGTTTGAGATAAATGGTCAAGTTTCTTCTAGCAGCACTTTGTAACATCCGGAACACCGAGCTATCAGATTGGCTGATTCCAGTCGCATATCTGTCAGTGGCAGTAGTAGTAGTAGCTCAAATGGGCTATACTAGTGTAAAATTTAAAAATGTAGGTACTTTTACAGGAATGTTTTCAATAAAACGTACTCAATCAATTGTTTTCTATTTGCAAAATTATTTATTATAAAAATAGGTATATGTACAATATAATCATGGAAATTGAACAGCTCCACTGTTGCAGTGATTGTGACTGATATACTGAATTAAACATAGAAATTCTGAATGAACATTGTAATATGACATACCTATACGGTTAACTAAGGTAATAGAAAAATATTAAAACCTCGGAAAATGACGAAGTATTGAAAAAATGTTTGAAATTTGCTATAGGAAAAGCTTGGTTTTGAACTGTCAATTTTTCATCCAATCGAAAAACCCTTAGTTGATCGTATAACTTGATGCGTCTTAAATATGCTTTCAAAATCTCAATTCAATCGGATTTTCCCTTTTTGAGTTACAGCTGCAGCAAATTTATCTTTTTTAAAACAAAACGGATGAGTACATATGCAGAATTTTTATTTTTTTTCTTCTCAGCGCTGCGCCTTAGCTTAGTTAGATTGTAGATGATTTCTAGGACGCTTATGGTTGGAGCTAAGCTAGATTTCAGTTTAGTATTACAGTTGTATTATAATGTGTAATATTAATGCATAAAAGACATTTTATCATTTATACTATTACTTATTTCGATGATGATTTCATGATGAGTTTCAAAAATCACATCGCCCGTTCAATGCGCTAAAATTATCGTCGCCGTCTAGACGCGGACAGTGGGAGAGATTCCAGTATATGCACGTTTTATGTATATATGGGTTAGTGGCGGATCGAATGTCGCCCACGGGGGATGAACGGGGGGTGGAGGGAGAGAGGGTTGCGCTGACGAATGGACATCGACCGGCGATACAGACGAGATGATCACATGGATGGAGGATGTATTTGATTACGGACACTGAATCTGAAACCGGGTACAGCAGGATCGATATTTTTTCTTATGATACGAGTAAATACAGGGTTCGGTTTAACGATGTATAACTGGATCTAAAGGGGCCCACAGACTTCGTCTTTATTGCGTTGTCTTGCGATTGTTTGCGTTTCACAAAGCTTTTGGTTGATATGGATCGACAGTTTGTTACCTTTTCCTCATCGTTGAGTTTCACCCCCCCCCCCCCCCATCCGACCGGTAACCGGCACTACTGTTGATCGCGATGACTCACACTGCCCGGTGGATGATTTGTAAGCACCGTTGAATCGTCCTTGTTTATATACAGTATATTGGATGTTTTTTATTGATGGCCGCCATATTGGTTTGATTTCCACAATGGGTCTGCTGTAAATATTGTTGTTATTAGTGGTGGCTTCCCACGTTTTTTAGTTTCAGCTCTATGTGTATGTGAATTCGATGTTCTTCAATGCTCACTCACTAGGCACCTGGTAGATGCACTTCATGCTTTACTGGTCTTCGTGCTTGGGCTTCGGTTTTGTAAGGATAATGCGCAAGGTGGTGGATACCGTACTTCAATTCCTTATTTGTGCCCTATCCCTTTGATGGCATCTAATGCTGCTGGTAGTAGGCTGCTGCACTACACCTCCACCACTAGCCTTCTCGGATATCCTTTTTTAACAGGTCTCCATTGATGTTCGAAGCTCATCTTCCAGGTCCGATTCTGTATTGCAGATATTCCTCAATATACCTACTAGTGCCCTTAAAACCTCTTTTATCATAGCTACTAGGTGACTTGAAGTATAGTACAGGTACTGACCTGTAAGAGTCGTTTTTCTGTACACTTTGTATTTTATTGTTGTTCCTATTTCTTACCACATCGAGCAAAAGAAATGACAATCCTGTTCTTCTGTCAATGTTATTATAGGTCTCAAGAACAACGAGCTCTGAAGACGTTCTACTGCTTGGTCACAAACTACAAAGTATTCAGAAATACTGAAACGATAGAAACACAAAACGTCACGAATAATGTGATTTGCTGTTTTGAAAATGGTAACTTAATTTCTATTTCTCGAATTATAGGACGTTCATATACTCGTAAATATGAACTTGTTGTATATGAGAGTTACCGCCGTACATTGTACAAGGCTTTCCAGCATCCATAATATATTGGATTCCATACTACATCTATTTTTATCGTTTATTATTAGCCGAAGGATTCGTTATCGATTCTTCAAGAGTGTTCGCTCTGGATTGTTATAACTCCTAATAATAATCTGTGCTTCTAAAATGCTACTATCCCACGATTTTTCCTAGAAACATTAGAGATAGATAACAGACATTCTTCTAGGTCATAGAGTCTCTCAACAGAAGTTTTCTAGAGTGGCTCAGAATTGGGTATTCAGCTACATTAAACTGGTAAGAAAGATTAACGTGGGGGTATGCTCTCCACTATGCATCAGACATGCAGGTTTCGCCTTTAGCCTAGACTCGTCAGTATAGTCTGCCGGTCTAACTGTAGAGAGCAATCGGTTGGTATATTCGTAATCCAGTCAAGGGTGTGATAGCAACATCAACCCATCTTCAAGTGTCGCCCTCTATGGGGACGCCGATTGGCAACTTACAGAGTCAAAGGTTCTAATACCTGGACTGCGTTGAGGCGGCAGCGACATCTGTCAACAAGGGTGAACTGATTTAAAGGGACATCTCTTGTTCTCCGTAAACACTCTTGCGAATATTTTATATAATGCTATGGTATGTTGGGTTGGGAAAGCTTGAATGCTTTTGTTACTTTCATTCCGCTCTTATTCTCTAAAAACTGTACTAATATTCTTTTTATTGTTTGATACATGTATATTAAATTATGATGAATGAAAAAATGTTAAAAAATTATACATGAATATTTACACCAAGTATGTATGTATGTATGTAACCGGATTATTTTTTGCCTCAACATGAAATTCGGAATGTGAGGTTAACTGGAAGTACTTCTGAATGTTTATCTATCTCACTTTCCCAGATGCAGCGCCGACTTGAATTTGAATAAAAAATAGCACTGCTGACCAAATATGACATCATCATCATCATTATCAACACATTTCCTGATAAACAGTGAATAAGCTGAAAATAAATATGTCTTCTAGTCTATTTAGTTACTTTGGAAGTGTAATACAATGTCTGTCTGTTTCCTCGCCTATTATTTTCCATTGGTTCTTATTTTTACCAACCCCTCTCAGGATAAATCAACCGTTAAAAAGTTGGGGTTGTGACTGTTGTAAGAATCTCATATACGTGTACAGGAGTTGATGTGGGTTTAGAGATATGTGAGTTGCTAATAGGTCTTTTATCTAAAGAATACCTTTAAAACTTGATTTTAAGAAAAATTCTATATGACACAGAGAAAGAAATCACATTGGTACAGTTTGACACTTTCTTGGTTCTTCTTTTCAAGGTTAAGAAACCAACAGTAGCTTTGATAACAGTTCATCAAAATTACCTAATGTTTATACTAACACTATCAGATTCTTCCTTCAAGAAGAACATCATTTTATAATGAATTTGAACTATTTGCGCCAAGATTATGAAATGCTTAAGTCAACATTCTTATAGGTTAGATTCTCTGTTTGGTGCCAAGATTATGATATGCTCAGTTAGAGATCTCAAGATTCTCATCCACAAGGCATTCCCAGGTTTGAATTGAAAATATCAACTTAATTCTACATGGTCAAAATTACAGTATTAGTTTTTCAATGCTATGCGCATATAGAAAGATATGGTATACATGAATGAAATCACATGAGAATCCATTTTTATGTGTGTAGAAATTAGTCACAAACAAACGACAAAACTCGTGTCCAGACCATAAGTTTTGTCAGGATCGTGTTCTAGAGCGGTGATTCGTGCTTGAAAGCACTGCAGTCTATTCGCGGCAAGCATTCCTATCGATCGGCGCCACGTCACCCGGCTTCCCGGCTGACGTGACGTCACAACTACTATTTTCTCCGGCGCGGCGTCACCCCAGACACGTGGTGCTTGCTGTCGATTCAAGGGTTCGTTTTATCGTTATCATCATATAAATTATGGAACTCGGCATGCGGTTGTGTTGATAATTTGTTCCAATTTCATTGATTGACTCAACCGGGTTTTTTATAGTGAATCTCCCGCGGAGGCAGAAGGACTATCGCGCTCCAGAAGCGCTGCGGAGGAACAATATTTTCTATTCACATTGATCTTGAAATGTGTCATTATAAGGAAACATTCCATAACGACGAGGTCCAAAAAAACGACTTCGAGGCGGAAATTGGACCTTGTGAGGATACGTTCATTGAACCTCTGATTAGCACAATCAACCTCATTTTTTTTCCATTATATTTTATCTGCCCGATCACAGAAACTACAAAGTATAGAAAAAATCAAACGCTGAAACTGTCACTAATCACAATTCAATTTCACTTCCTTATCGACGTATATTGTTTTAATTATTGCACTGAGGATCCGAAATTTTTTGAAAATCGTATGTCCTGTAATCCAGACATCACTTTGAATCATCATCAGTAAATTGTTTGGTTGTTGAGTTTAATTTGTGTGTTATTTTTGATAATGCGTGCGAAATATGAAGTCAATCCAGTTTTCATTGTTCTTCTTTCCATTTTTCTCCTTGTGATCGTCTCTTGATTTATTTTCCATTCCATTGTTTTTGTTATCGTCGGAAACGGTCAGTTTGACAGCCTGATGATGCTGTTGTATAAAGCGAAACGCCTCAAATATTTCAAATTTGGTACATTGTACTTTTGATCTCTTCCATTACGAATAAGGTTCTTGACTAGTTCTTTGTTAATATTCAATAGATCAATACTGTTCAAACGCTTGATCTAACTTACGATAATTTGATTCCATATGAAATAAATTTTTACTATTACCCAAACCTGCTTCATGTCTTCATGCACTTTTGTGCAACTCTTAGTAAACGGTGTTAATATTTAATGATGACCTCAGAGATATAGAGGTGAAGAAACGGTCATACACTTTCCGAAAAAAGCATCGACTCCAAAGCATAACTCCTCATCGATACACATGAAGGTTTCCCTTCTAAACGATTGAGAAACGTTCTATATTTCCTATTCCATAAACCAGTTAGTTATATAGGTCATCCGCCAAATCAATCTGAATAATCTTCACAAACAACGTGAACAGTCTTCCTAATCCTAGACTGAAAGTTGTCCAGAGAGAAAAGGGCATCTGTGGCAATACAGGAAATAGTTATGTCTCCATTAACTAACCTTAAACTTGATTCGTCTGCCAAAACAGCATACGTCCATCTTGTGCAGTCCCTATTGTCGTCGATTCAGTCCGCTGGTGACCGGACTCTCCATCTTCTCTACTGCAATACACAACACTTAATGCTAAGCCCTCTGTCCTTCGCGTTTCGTCATTTTCCCCGTTCCTTTCACTTCTCGATGTTTCGGTTTTCTTTACACGCCCGATTTTCCACAGCCACCCGATATCAGCCTACCGCGACCTGGGTTGTCATAGTTAGGTGGCGGCTTTCGGAAACACTCGGCAAAGATCGAGTGTCAACCGAAAGGATCAAGCAGGCGCTGTTACTATGTTGAACAGGAACGGACTTCCGATTATGGTGGAAGTGCTGGTCCTTGTTGAGCCAGTTGCATTTCTGATGGATGTGCATTTTGTAAGAATGTTACTAGCAACCCTTCCGTCCTAATTGAGCAACTATTTTGATAGCATTCTCTTAATTTCTACCTATGACAATTTGTTTATTTTGCTTCTTCCAGCCAGATGCTAGTGATGAATTGTTGTTTTCCTTTTTTTGTATTGCTTGGGAATCTGGGAGTTTTTTTGCTGTTTTTCTATTTACTAGTGTAAGATGTAACAGTTAAGAAGTGTCGTTTTACATTGTTTTTTATTATGCTGTCTATTATCGACAAATGTAGATGTCGTTGGATTGTAGTATTTGTAAGAATTTTCCTATGAACTGTTTTAGCTTGTAATGGTTATTATTTGGTTCTTCAAAAGAATACAGGGTGGTCCAATGAAAATGTACCGCAAGGTATAACTACATCATGTCTGTTTTTTAGGGGGATAACTATTTATCCAAAAACTATCACAGCCCCTGTGAGGGGGTGACATTTTCTAAATTGTTATATGGGTCATACGATACCTCACTGAAAAAGGCTTTCAATTCTCGTACACTGTAACTTTTTTTTGAAAATTGCTCTGGTCGTTAGGAAGATTTAGCCTTTGAATATCAGCAATGCAATTTCAGAAAAATACACATATAGGTTAAATTAATATTTAAAATTTCACTTTAGTAAATTGATTGCTGTAAATTTTATCAAACAATCGCCATAAAATAATATAGGTTGTCCTCGAACATTGTGGATCATTTGCGGTGTTATTTTACGAAATACGTTCAATCTTTGTTCGCGGTCTGAAATTGAAGCCGCTCTTGAAAACCTGAAGAGCAAAACAAAAAAACAAGCTCTGCAAACCAACTATCTAAAAACTGATACGTAGCAGTGTGAATCCTTTGAAATTTTGATTCAATCCATTATTTCCGTGCCCCCTTCAGACACACACCCACACCCCTATACTCCAAATCCCAAAGCTTTCACCTCCTATCCCTTCCGCCACCTTTTTTTTAGCCCTGTCTAGGTAGATGCATAGACATATACGTAAATATATAGAGAACATTTTGTCCTTGAGCCATCGGGCGTTTTGTACTGTTTTTTTTTGTCCTCATATCACCAAATCTCCCGAACCATGTTGATGAAAGTGGAACGTCTCTATCCTTCTCTCTTACTTTCCACGCCAATTAGGAAGGAAGTTCAAATTTCGAGATATTGTGCATCCTTGTTGTTTCATGACATATCTTCTTCTTTTTCTTATGTCTTCAATGGATGTTGACCATAATCTTGGTCCATATTACTTTGTTGACTAACAACGCCTCGTCGGCTTCACGTGTATGTATGTTTGTAACGGAATTTTCAAACGCTATTCACACTCAAAACGTCAGATTATTTTTAAATTTTGTACACTTATCAAGGACCGCTGGCAATACAATACTGTAATGAGATTGTCCCATTATTGCTTTCCATTTCCAAATTCTTTCGGATAAAAATTATATTTAGAGTTTTTACACCCGGATATACGATAAATTATAAGAGGTAACGGCCATACCACGCAGAATACGCCGGCTCTCGTCCGATCGCCAGAGCTAAGCAGCATCGAACGTGGTTAGTACTACGATGGGTGACCGGTTGGGAACCCCGCGAGTTGTTAGCTATTTAACACGCTTTTTTAATTTATTAGCTCCACCTGTATGTATGTATGTTTAGTATTTTTATAAAGCAATACGCTGATAAGAATGACATTCATTATTTCTTCTTAACACACTTTTATTCGTTCGATCTAAATCTATAGGGACGGTATCTTAGAAATATAACCATACGAAACTATTCCGAGGCCCCGTAAGCTGAGAGAATACCCTTCAGACCCGTTAATTAATTGCGGCTCCAAATATCAAAGTACATGCATAAATTCATCAATGAATCAATGATAGTTTGAAAAAACTTAAAAAATTATGGAGATCCGGCGTTCTTAGCGTGGTATGGTCGTTAGCTCATATAATTTATCATGCATCCAGGTATTTAAGCTTGCCATTCCTGAAGTAACATGATTATCATCCTATGTAAAAAAGCCAAAAGTTAGGGTAAATCACACTCAGATCTAAGTTTCTCAATAAGCGTCAAAGAGGAAGGATCTTGTTTCAAAATAACACTCGGACTCACACTAGCAAATAATGAGTAATAATGAATTCGCCATATAGTTCAGACCTAGCACCTAATTAAGTCTTATTTCCGCGGGTAAAGTACACATTACAGAGCTGCGGTTTGACATCGGTCGAAAACGCGGTTGAGCCTTTAAAAATAAAATAAAGAAACTACTGCCAGATGATTGAAGAACATTTTTTCGACAATGGACCTCGTGGAAGCGATGATGCATTGACTGCGGGAAGAAAACATTGAAAAATTAAAAATAAATGTCGCATATTCCTTAAGCGACGAAGGATTATCTTTTCCCATTTCAATTGTGCATTTCCTTCTCCACCCTCAATGTCATGATCCTGTACCAGATAGTCATCCCTCAAAGTTACATCCTCAACCGATCCAACGTCCTGTGTGAGCAAGGACGTGGTTGATTTTGCGGTTACAGTGTTGCCAGTGTGAGTCTGTGAAATTATACGATAAGCTGTTCAAATTACACGCATTTACACACAAGTTCATGGGGAACCCTAAACAAAACCTAAAAAGCAAAAAAAAAATCGAATCGACTTTTCAACCTGATCACTCACTTGAACAGTTTGCGCTGTGTTAGATGTTCTCAATTTTATAATGCACATTCTTTTAAATTATACACAAATGGCAACACTGGGCGTGTGAACCCTGTCGGCACTGTTGCCAGAGTAACAAAGTAATAATCACCATGAGCCTGTACAAAAAATCGCCACTTCGTCTCCACAGCTTTTCCAAACTACTGGGCTCAGGAAACTGTATTAAATCGACAATTTTGTTTTTGTGGAACAAAGCAAAATAAACTTCAGGTAACAAAGTTTGTTTCGACAGTACGAAGCAATTCATGTTAGGGTTGATCAATACATCCGAAACATCGATGTTTCATTCATACACATCGATGTCTCTTTTCAATCTATCATATCGAAATAAACATCGATGTTTATTTTTGTGAGCATCCATAATTCCTGGTGTATTCAGAGATTCCGTTTGGGAGCACTCTTGGAACAATTATTATTATAATTGTGACGTAATGTCTTCCAATGTACTGTATAAAATGTAGAAAACTTGCCAAAAACAGGATCTCAATTAAAAATCGCCGCCCCGCTCTAATAAAGACAAAATGTCGTCATTTTGGATAGTTATCGCCCTAAATGGCAACACTGCCTGTCGGCACTCGGTCGGAGCTTTCCACGGTGGAAAACAAACGTTCATGCGCAGGGCCCATGCGACAAACCGTTAGACAGGATCGGATCCAAGGCTGAAGTTTACCAAGGCCGAACTCGGGTATGTTCAGATTTATTAGCAAAAATTCATTTAATTGACATTTTCAATGAAATATGTAATTTTCAGTAAATCTTCAAATTTAACTCTCCTTTCCACAAAATCAAAATGACTAAGAGATCTATTTTTTCCTTTATTGGTTACGTACGATAACTCAAAATTTGACATATAAAACTGAAACTCAGTTTACCGACCAACCAACCCCCCAAAAAAATCTCAAAAAACTATGTACGCCATTGATACAATCAGTTAAGCACGATGAATCGAAAAAAGAACCAATTTTAGTAGTATAATTAAGAAATGAGGTTAATGGATCCTGGTGCACAATGGCGATGTTGAAGTAGCGTAGCTTTGCCGGTAGTGTTCACAGAGTCGGCCATTGTTCAGTTCATTACCGAACGTCATGCGCCATTGTGTGAACACCTTTCAAGCTGACTGGCAATGTGCAATGATGAAAAATCCAATTCAAGTTGCTATTTCTAAACTCATACCATTGTGTGGGAAGTGCAGCGTCAACCTACTTGACGTCATATCCTGTCCTAAATACGATCATATTAAAACTTAATCCAATCACATTGTTGCATTACTAATATTAACATACATAATATGCAAATGTGAAATCTGATTATATGAATCAATACCGACCATACCAGTTTCACAGAGTTAATAAAGTTGTGTCAAGTATGATTAAAAGCAGCTGCATCTACGAAAAGAGCATTGGGAGAAGGACAGATCCCTGAGGAACACGTACATTAATGGTAAAGACATCATAAGCATATTTAGTTAGTTATGCCTTGCGGTACGTTTTAATTGAGTATGGAAAATAATATTAGTTTATCCATGAAAATTTTGTCTGGTAATTCAACGTATTTAGTTTATAGGATGATACCTCATTCATCATCTATAGTTGTATGAATCTAGTAAATAAATGAATAATAATAATTCTTATTTGATTTCAAGTTTGTTTTGTTCATTCGTTACCACATTGTATAAATAATAAACGCAGGGATGGCATTTCGAATGAAAAATAATACCCCTATAACTTCTGACATTTCAGTGAAATTATTATTGTAACTGGGGCATTGTATTTCAGTTATGGGCAATTCTACGCTGCAGAGTGACAAACTAGGCCATTAAATTGCCGCAAGTCTCGCACTTTTGAGATTTATGCATTTATTTAACAAAGTATACACTATTATCTCACAACTAATACTAGAAAGTTCTGTAGTCTTGGCGATCTTCAGAGTAAATAGTATTAGAATGAAAAATGCTTCATTTCTAAACCAGTTTTCCTGGCAATCAGTTAGGTAGGTACGTTTTTATTGAACCACCCTGTATACTCCTTGAAATACAATGAACTCGTGACATAATTTCAGGACTTTTCAAAGCTATGCTTACAGAGATTTAGGGATTTCTTCAAGCTCTAACACACATAAAATAACTAATCAAATTTCAAATACTGTACAACTTTAATAAGCAGCATAAATAACATATCTCTGACAGTTTATCTGCTCATTCAGGTTGTTATTTGGAAAAATAACGGAGCTCCATGAGAACACGATTATGTGATTCATACTTGACCACGAAACAAATTTGATCTCATTGGCAGCACTAAGAAGATAAGAAAATGTGTATGAATCGACTCTAGAATCACTCACCCATAATTACGTAGCATTTAGGCTTTTATAAACAGAACATTTACCTCTCATACACACCAGACATGTGCCTGGTTGTCGTACAACTACTGTAATAACGCGGAGATATTACTCCCAATTGTTATCAAGCGCTGACCCTCTGGAAATAATTGAAGTATAGTCGGTTTATTTTGGATTCAAGTAAGTGGAAAATTTTGAATGTTTTTCAGTTTTTAGCCTTAAGTCAAAAGTATTGAAAATATCCTGAGCTGCGAACATTCATTTATACCTAAGGCGTACCAACCATAACATTTATCAACGTGTGTTACCTGTGAAACGCACACGTCAGGTACACAAATCACCTTTAAGAAGCCAGCATTATAATGCTTTTTTTCTTCGCTATCACTAGACTTTCGTAAGTGCCCAGCTTCTTAAAGTTTACAACACCACGAACTAATTTTAATTGTTTTAATCTGCGCTCCAAAAAAACTAGTCATAATAAATCATCCTAGTTTTTCCTATGTAACATTAATTTGATGCAGTCACTACAATTAATTTCGTGTACTCCACACCAATCAATTTTGTCCTTTGTACATCGTAAAGGTGTTTACGAAGAACAAGGGATGTCACTGTAAATCAGTTCACCCTTGTTGACAGATATCGTGAAGAACATCTGTTTTCCGCTTTTAAGGCAGTCCAGGTGTTAGAACCTTTGACTTCGTAAATTGCCCATGGGCGTCCCCATAAAGGGTGACACTTTGAGATGAGTCGATCATATAGAAAACATCCCACCCAAAAAAGATACCACCTGGTCTACTTAAAAAAAATCCATACGATAAACTATCACCATCACCATTATAAACAGAATACATGATACTAGATTAAAGCATGCTTTCTGACGTCGATATTTTACCCTTCTCTGGCTGGGTGAAAAATCAGTGGTGTTAGCACACCATATTATCAGCTCACTAACGTTTACACAGCGCTAAATGCCACGATCACCACTAAAAACAAAACGATAACTCCATTACGCGCCAAACATGTGATACTGTAACTTTTTTTTATTCGAATAATACGCACATTATCGCCAATTGCCATCTGGCAGTGCTGACCCTCCGTAAATACCACACGTCACAAACCTTCATTGTAATGATTGTATAACAAACAAGACGATTTGTCGCAAACGTCAAAAAGTATCAGTAATACAATAATTGGTATGTTAACGGTTTACGCACACCAACCAATAGAATAGCAAAAATCGAGAACTAAGCTTCCATTGTACAGGTTGTGAATGTTGATGTCTGGTTAAAAAATTGTGTATTTATTACAATGAACTGGCCTACTTTGTTGTAAATGTAATGGTTTTTTGGCCTGGTTGGAGTTTGACGTAACGGCTGTTCATCAAAACTGCCTGTGATTGAATTAAAAATTAAAAATCTATTAAAATGACCACCGGTCGGGTTTCCGCGTTATGTGTGGAGGAAATTGAATTCAAACGCATAATATGCATAGCGACAAGGTCTTAATGACGATCTATCGATTTTTGGTGGTGTATTCACACTTTTTAATGGACACCGCTGCGTACATTGTAAAATGTCAGTCAGAGTTGGTCTGAGGATGTGTCAATTATAAACTTCTTTTGTTGTTTGAAATTTATTGACAATGTAGTTGTGAGAATTTTGCGTTTCACAACGTTTCGAATGATGTGGAAAATACCAACTGTTCCTCCTGATGTCTTTTTATACTTTCTCTCGATCGTTGCGCACATTTCACAACACAAAATGAATATTTATTATCGTATAATACCTTTTTTCTAACTTTAACATATAGAGTGTCTGCTCTCCACTATGCATGTTTTGTCTTTAGCCTAGACTCGTCAGTATAGCCTGGCGGTCTAACTGTAGAGAGCAATCGGGTGGTATATATGTAACCCAGTCAAGGGTGTGATAGCAACATCAACTCACCTCCAAGCGTCGCCCTCTATGGGGAGGCCCTTTGGCAACTTACGTAGTTAAAGGTCCTAACACCTGGATTGCCTTGAAGTGTAAGGGACATCTGTTGCCGCTTCAAGGCAGTCCAGGTGTTAGGCCTTTGACTTCGTAAGTAACTACAAATCCAAGGCGCGGGGTGCTCGATATGAATTGTTATAATTTATTTCTTACTACTTCTATTTCAAAATGCAGAATTAGTGTAAAAATAAAGTACAAAGCACCACACACTTTTACCACAATGATATTAATGTTCTCTCTACCCGCGGAATGTGACCTCCTACGCCACTGACGAGAACTGTTTCCACAGCTCAAGCACATAACCCCCGACTGCCGATCATTATTGGCGAAGTTTTAGATTTCAGGTTTTGGGGGGAAAATAAATCCGGCAATCTTTATGTGACGTTAATTGTTCTTTGTGCACTGAACAGGAAGAAAGGATAATGGCGGAAATAGATCTCTTGGGGGGATGTTTACCTTTTATCGGAAGCTGAACAGTGAATCAATTTTTATTTCATTGCTGCTACAAAGCTGACAGCTTTACGACGTAGGAAAATATATTGGAAAACAGTTATATATGAAAAATATATAACTTGACATTATATCTGCTTGAAGGTGCAATGATTTGATTCATGTAACATGAAAAACGACTCACCTTCAATTGAAAGTATATAAATATATTTTTGTGTTTTGCTCGTTGTGCGTATTTCGTAATAAAAAACGCAGCTAGCTTCTTGAATCAATAATAAACGTCGATTGACGCAATGTTTTTATTTTAGGAATAACAATTTGAATCTGAACCGAATTGTTGATAATTATAATTTAATTCATGAATAAAAACACCAAAAACTAAATCTGATGAATTGAGAAATTCTACTTACTTAAAGCAATTTTTTACAAGCTTTTGTTTAATTTGGAATGTATGCATGTATGTATGTATGGAACTAGGTCTAAAATTATCACAGAAGCCTAAAAAACTGGGCTTCAGATAATTAAAAAGGAACTAATGAACATATTAAGCAAGTCTTAGGAAGGAAGGAAGGTTTTTTGCTCCAGGTTTTTCGGGGGAATGTTTCGATCTACAACGCACATTTTAAGGAACTTGTCCAGGGCGCAACAGTTTCTAGCTACGACACTGAGGGGCGCAAAATTTTAAAGAGCTTCGGGCGGTAATCTGGGTTGATACTCTACTAAGAAAGTCTCGTGTGACAGAACACATTTTCAATAGTGAACGAGATAGATTTACCATAAGCGATGTAAAATAAGTCCGTTGTGTTCTAAACTTCAAGAAGCTGGAAGCTTACGAAAGCCCAGTGACAGTGAAGTAATTAAATAGTGTAGTTAACGAATAAGGACAAGGGTTCTGTCTGTTGGTAACATATAAGACAATAACTAGCTGTAATCTTATATTTTAGTCTTCCCCTGAAGATTTCAGCATAGTTAGCGAAACACATGCGTATTGACGTGTAGTAAAACTTTGTAGTGTTTGTAGTAGTTGCAACAAAGGATTTAGTATCACATAAAAAGCTGTGAATCCAATATTTTTTATTCGATGACATATAAATAATAACGGTTAAATCTTGTTAAAAATGTACATGATTCAAAAACCAGCAAGAAGCAGCCTCTTTGCCCAGAGAAGGGCAGAAAACGGAATCGTGCAGTCATTTGCCTCATCCAGAAGTGAATGAAGAAGCGTAGACTCCATTCAATCCGTCCTTGTAACTGGGATTTGGTATAATCATTCCATTTGAGTTTTTCTGTTCATCCCACTGAGCGGCAAATTTCGCCTCCACCTCACGCCGATTCGGTTTTCTTTTTTGTTTTTATTCCCGCGCTCCGCGTATTGCTTTTAGTCCAGTCAAGAGAACTAAGAATACAGTTTAGAATAAATGTTGGTGTCATGTAACTGCTGAAGCTTTTGGAAAAGCCTTTGAGTTCCTCTAGTCTTTGGTGTACTGGCGACTCTTGATTGTGTTCAGAAACTTCAGTAAATGCTTCGGAACTGTTGATGCTATTATTTTTGTACAAGTACTTTCGAAGCTGCAAGTCAATAACATAACCTTGAACATGATGTGGACCAGAGTTACAGGTCTGTAGTCACTGGGATATTTTTTCTGCCCTTCTTAGGTATAGGTTGTACTCCTACAAGGTTTAGATAGTTTGCAAAGGACTGGTGTGTATGCTTTTTAACAAGGTATTTACTTTCCATTTTGGGCTGAATGTGATGGACCCACCCGCTCTCTCAGTGGAAGTATGGACAGACAGAAGTTCTGACTACAGACCAAAATCATCTAGACGAGTTGGTTCATAATTTTATGGTTTACTTCGCTCTCTCTCTTAAGGGAACAAACTTATATCTATTGCAGTATTAGTGTTTATTGTACAAAGTTAACAAACATAAACGTTTTGCCTAAGACTGGGCTATAAAACCGGTGGTATGCACTTAGTTTCGCTCTGCTCACGTACCGCTAGTTCGACATTTCAAGAGCTCGCCATTACCGCACAGAAAATCAACACAGTTCTCTCAGCGAAAAACTCCCAACGTATATAAAATTATTTTACGCTGGTATATTTCGAGTATAGGTCGCAAGAAAGTTGTATAAAATGTCATTATTTCTAATTGGCGATGAATTTTATAATATGCACAAGTAGTGGTGCACGGAACCCAATTTTTGAGGATCAGTGATCATTAAAGAAAATATCCGGATCTGGATGTATCCGTTTCCGGAACCGGGTTGAAATCCGGTTTCAAGATTCGGATCCGGATTTAGGATTCCAATCCACAAGTTTAAAGTCAATTTAAATAGACAAAGACTGGCACCATGACAACGTACCCGCCCACAGCGCCGCTAGAACACTCGATTTTTTTGCTGAACATGGTGTCAAACTGTTGCCTCACCCACCTTATTGTCCGGACCTAGCTCTGTGCGACTTCTTCTTATTCCCTAATATCAAAGAAAAGTTAGGAGATCGCCATTTTTCCACCGATGAAGAGGCGATCGCTGCATTTGAGTTAGGAAATTAGCAACCTTTCAAAAGAACGTTGGTCACAAGGATTTGACAAGTGGTTTTACCGACTGCGTAAATGTATTGAGGTAGGGGGAGAATATGTTGAAAAAACAGAATAGTTTTTAAAAAAAACTTTGTAGTTTTTCTGTATCTAAAAACTTTCAGCGTGACCCAGTCTACGTATCACCATTATCTCTTCAGAATTGATTTAACTTTTATCAAAGCTTGTTAATATAATAAAAATCCATACCATGATACTACATATCTAGTGACTCTCGTATATCACAACAAAACTCTCTTCGGCTACATCAAAATTCACTCCTCACACAGAACAGACGACATTGGGGCTATTGTCACCTGTCTACGTTATACCGCCAGATTATTGAATTCGAGAATAATACACCTCTGTGGCTTACACTAAACAACTGAACTCAATAGTCAATTCAACGATTGTCTACCAATATCAGTCCAGTTCGAATTCAAGACAGGTACAATTTATATGTTTATCTATACTACATTGTTGCTATTTCTCAATACTACGTTGCTAGTTTAGTAACTACGAGTATTCTAGGAATGTTACATTACACCAGTCAACTTGAACAAAAAAATCATCGATTTATTGATATGTTGTTAAAGTACAAACGAGCTGGAGAAGCTTATGTATATTTGCAACTTCAAGAGATTGGTGATAATTTGTAAGTCTTCATATACCAACTAGAACAACAATCTATAACTAACGAAATGCACGATAGATAACGAAATACGTGCGCTCGACTTGATCAGGAAGTTCAGCCAGATTTTGAGTGGGATCCGAAACAAGAGAACCGTCCAACTGTATGCAAAGTCCTCATAGATTGTTATAAATTGCAGCAACTCGCTCCGCCTCGACCGCGCTCCAGTTTTCAATTATCATTTGTGGCGGAAAAGGTAACAATTATTCGAAGCAAGCGTTGAATGAAAGACACGTTTCAACTGTTCCAAGGAAAGCAGTCGTTGTCTCCAGATGCCGTGCCGGCCAGAATGAGAGAGATATACAATTTTTCACGGTGAATCTTGAAGTTACTTTTGTATAGTAAATGCGGAAGCAGTCTGTATTCTATCGAAAGAAAGCTCTGGAAGATATTTTATTATTTCGCGTTGAATTTTATAGCAGGGGCTGAATAGGGGATTTTTGAGATTTAACCAACAGATGGATGATATGTAGACAAAAGAGAGAGAGAGAGAATAGTCTGTCTTCGTAACACGCATTACGTCTTAGCTTTTAACAGTGTTGCCTTTATGGTACGTCGCCGTGAGAGAGAGAATAGTCCGTCTTCGTTGCACGCGTTACGTTTTAGCTTTTAACAGTGTTGCCTTTATGGTGCGCCGCCATAAGAGAGAGAATAATCCGTCTTCGTAGCACGCATTACGTCTTAGCTTTTAACCGTGTTGCCTTTCTGGAGTGCCGCCATAAGAGAGAGGATAGTCCGTTTTCGATACACGCATTACGTCTTAGCTTTTACCAGTGTTGCCTTTGTAGTACGCCGCCGTAAGAGAGAATAGTTTGTCTGCTTGACACTCATTACGTCTTCTTAAACAAACATGGATTGTATTTTCAAAGTATTTATAAATGTAACGTTTTGTTAAATGATTTGAAAACAGCTATAGCCAGAATTCTACTTTTACACTGAAAAATGGTGCATCCTGAACTTACATGATATCTCCGAGTTTGAGTCTGGTTTGTATGAGGGCACATGATTTGTGGTCCATTGTGGTGACAGCCCTCCTTCTCCTTGCGTAACGAGAAGGGGGTATCGCCCCCAATTCCTCTCCGATTTTGAGTGCTGTGGAACTGCCTCTCCTGCGATTTGACATGTGTCTTCCAGCTACACCTCCAAGCATGATGATTATTGTTACACTGAAACCAAAAATAAATTGCTAAAAAATTGTAGACATCGAACAAATGGAAAAAAATGTTTCCATCAGTTAGTACTGCAATTCTATTCATTAAGTCTCCTGGTTACTATTTTGTACATATGTATTCCTTTTAAGACTAGATTTTTTTTAAATTGTAGCTTAAAAAAAAAGTTTCAAGAGCAAACCGTAGTGAAAAGAAAAGATGTTTGATTATTTAGATTTTATTGTGGAAAAGCGTAGAGTGCTTGATTAAAACTAGTATAACTATTTCAATAGTAGCTATTTTTGAAAATACAATTAGTTAAAAAATGAAGTAATAGGCGCCTCACGCTTTTTTACAATAAAATCACAAAATATGAATAATTTCAAATTGAGTGTATGCTCTCCACTATGCATCAACCTGCTATAGACATGCATGTTTCGTCTTTAGTCTCGACTCGTCAGTTAAGCCTGGCGGTCTAACTGTAGAGAGCCATCGGGTGGTATACACGTAACCCAGTCAAGGGTGTGATAGCAACATCAACTCTCCAAGTGTCGCCCTCTACGGGGACGCCCAGTTGTTAGGACCTTTGACTTCGTAAGTTGCCAATGGGCGTCCCTATAGAGGGCGACACTTGGAAATGAGCTGAATTTAATTATAACTATAATTTATTTTGTAATCAACCTTTCCGCAAAAAGATGTAGTTCATATATGATGTAGGACGCTTCAAAATTCAAAAGTGAAACGCTGAGATCAAGGCACCATATCACATTATACAAATTCCTTTGATGTATGTGGGCCTTTGCATAACACATGCATGAATAAGGGCGTTAGATTTTTCTGAGCAAATATAGAGAAACAAAAATCCACAGAGAAATGGTTTAAAATACAGGGCGCTCCTTTGATGTACACACAGAATTGAAATGGACATTGAATTCTCTGCGAGCGAGCCTGAAAATGGCTTTATAAGATTTCCTGCCTGTTGATTTTGCAGCAGTTGCTATTTTTACTGTATAGCTGAGTCAGTTTTGTCACCAATATTTCCATTAAGAGGTTGTAGTTTTGTCAGGGACTGATTTTCCTAAATATATCGATTTTAGGTCGAGATAGACGTTAATCTCAAAAATTTCATAACAGGTGTGGATGAAATGTCACAAAAATAAAGCAGATTATGCGTATTTATGTTAGACGTAAGAATTTCGCATAAAAAGGGTATTTTTTATCATTATTAGCTTATCAAAAATGTTAAAGATACCTTCGATAACACATTTCATTTCGGATTTCTATACTCGAGACATGTGACAAGCATGTCTCCGAGACCGGTTATTTCGACGGAAATATAAATGAAAACCCACCAAACCTCCATAAAAAAACAAATAGTAGTGTGAAAGATACCATGATTGAAATTTCAAAAAATGATTTCTATAGATCATTCGAAAGCATTTGACAGCATAAACCACGAACTGTTACTGAGTAAATTGAATTATATAGCGCTTTCAATGTCTATAAATTATCTTAGTCACAGGACGCAAAGTGTATCTGATGAGCAGAAAATATCTCCAGTACCTTCAATACGCTCAGCTGTACCGCAAGGCTTCATATTGGTACCCTTGTTATTTTTGATATATTCTTTTGACTTGAGCAAAAATGCGGATAATTCCCATGTCCTGAAAGTGTTACGGATACTATCGGAGTTTTACAAAATGATGTTAATAAATTGATACAGTACTTCTCAGGCCATAATCACCTTGTTAATCCAAAAAAAATCTAAAATCTTCTTGTTTTGTACTGGGAAAAAGAAAGAAAATATAATCTCAAATCTGAAAATTCAAATGAATAATCAAATTGTACAGTTAACTGATTCAGCAAAAAAATTTTGGTCAAATCTTTGATACAAAGTTGAGATTCATTGAACATGTAAAAAGTCTGTCAAAAAAACTTTTTTGAGACTACGTGCTCTTATAGTAAACCGCTATTTATCTACTAAATTTCAAACTTCGTAAAAACCTGTTTGAGAATATCTGTTCTAAATTATTCGAATATTACTATACTATCCATGTTTAGAGCACCTCGCCAAAAATATAATTCTAGTAATTCAAAATAATTTTGTACGTTTTATCTTTACGCTGCGCAAATTTGATCTTGTGTCAGCGAAGTATCCAATACTTAATTGGTTGAAAATAAATTATATAGTTAAGTATCACTATTCAGATTTCATACATAACTTATTAATCACCTCAAAACAAGTTTAATTAAGAAAAAAAGTTCATTTAATAAGGATTCTCATGAAAGATCACTCTGAAATAAAATTATTAGTATACCGCATACTATAGCGTTGCGCTCATATTTAATGAAATACCCAGCATATATAAAAAGTATTCCTTACCCTCTTTCCGTCAAAAAATTTAATCCTTTTTAATAAAATCAGCATGTTAATCAATTGATCAAATATATTCTGACTTTTAGTTTTTTATTGCTTTGTTAATAATTTCTTTTCTAATATCTTCCACTTTGGAACGTTTGGCAGTTCTTTCTTTCTCGTATCCGTATGTGAAATTTTGGTTGTAAATATGTCATTTTTTTGTATTGTTTACATATTCTGCTTCTGATCTATATGGTTAAGTGTGAGACTAGCAAACGCTAAACTTCTCCATATTGGCCTAACGTTAGCTTTATTACAACATAAAATCTAATATAAATAAAGACGTCTATCATGATAATAATAATTATTATTATTATTATTGTCAAATTTTCCAGAAATTCTGCTACTGTACAGCATGCAATTTCCTCGCAATCGTAGAAAAACTACTCATTCCCGGCGTGCGTTTTCTGTTCGTTAAATTCATAATCCTCGGCGTCTTGTAGTTATTCCCTGACATCGTGCAATTACGACACGGGAATGGCTTTGCCGCTTCCGCCGCTGAGAATATTATGCCTGGGATATTTTTTATTTCCTGTGGGAGATGACAGAACCAGTTACCTGTGTTCATTCGTTTACGCTTGCCCTATTTTTAGAAATTCCATTTATTAAGGCCATAGGAAGCTCTTCTAATAGTCTTAAGCCATACCATGATTCTTAGGATATTGACCTATTACTCTCCACGCAATAATATGAAGTCATTCCAAAATAAATAATTCTATAGATGCTATCTTGTCAAACGCCTCAAATGAGCCTCTTTCTGAAGTCGGTCTTTTGGAGAACATCAGCGTTGTGGAAAGAGAACACTTTAAAAAATGTATTTGTACTAAGACCGTAGTTGGAACTGTGCACTGAAAGTTCAGAATTCGGAATCGAATTGTCGGCAAAGGCGTAGCTAGGGCAGAGCAACCGGGGCGCAGTGTGCATGGGGCTCAAAATCGTGGACTGAATCGGTAGGAAATGCTTTCGTTAGAGAGATCGTTTTGCTGCTTAGGTTTTGGAGGAGGGATGAATGAAGAGAATGAAAAATGCTTTTGGAAGAGATGTTTTTTGGCTCTTCCGGTTTTTTGAGTGAGTAGAGTAAAAGGAAATAAGAAAGGTTGCCCTTGGCGACACTGGTTGTTGGAACGTTAAAATTACTTTGCGCAGATTCAGTGAAGCTCTAAACGATTATTGGAACGTACTTACGGATTGCGATTTCATGAATAGCTGGATTATAAAGAACGACTCCAATTTTTTATTATTGCCGATTGGGTATTCATGCATCTCAATGCTCCTTCCGCCTGTACAGACTTTATAGGGCATACTGCATTTTCGCTCTTGTTTGGCTCCAATCCTACTTCATTGTTTTATCGAGCATTGTTTATTATTAACGTAAATGCAGCAGTTTTTAATCACGCTTGACAACTTGATAATGCCTGTGAAACTGGTATGATCAGTATTGATCCATATAATCAGATTTCACAATCGCATACGTATGTGTGTGTATCAGTAATACAACAATGTGATGGGATTCAACTTTGATGTACTCAGGTTCATATCATGAAAGGAAATGGCGTCAAGTAACTTGACTCGGTACTAATATTTGTAGTCATGTAGATTGTACATGCTGTTACTTGGTGAAACTCTATCATGCAGGTAAAAGGATCCTGTATTTAACACATAGTTTCACAAATAAATTTGTTTTTCTTTCAGTGACGCGTTTCGATTTATATTTAAATCATCGACGGACTGTCAGATTTGACTTTTAACTAAGGCTACCCAGATTATCCGCCAACTAGCTAACTATAAACGCATCACAGAAAGAAAAAGGGTTTCATTTGTGAAACTGTGCATTAAATACACAATCCTTTTATCTGCATTAATTTTGGTAATCTTCCAAAAACTTTCCAATATTTCTAAAACTTACATCAAGATGATCGGCTTCAATGGAATGATTCGACTTCATGTGAGATGCAGAGCCAATCTACTTGACGCCATTTGTTATAGGCAAAATAATTCCAGTTTAGTTGAAATACAATAAGCCTTAGTAAAAGTCGCTAAGACAGTGACGAGTAGAACTGACATCCTTAAGAAGAAAGAAATTCATAAAGTTTAAATTTGTTTGAACTATTCTGAATCTTCTGAATAATAGGGAAGTGAGGTTAATGCAGAAAGAATTTCACAAAAAAAAGTGCCACAAAAGTTCAACATGCTCCGATAAATAATGTTCTTTGCTTTGTGGTTCCATTGTTTTGTGGTCAATTTAGAACAGTAACTACGCTTCCAGTGAGCCAAAATGCCATGAAATTCTGACTGTAGATTGGCAAAGAATATCGCTTTCCATTCTCACAAAGATGCGTACATCAGTATTTTCCCTATCCAAAAATTCCTGTTCACTTTGAAACGGATCTTGTATTGCAAGTATGGTGAAAAGAACCAGATTATCGTTCAGAAAAACAGATTTATCCCGACCTTGGTCGTGAAAACAAGGAAGAACGAGTAGCTAGATATAAAGATCTACACTATACATAAAAGACTTTTCTAAATGAAACCGTCGGTGAGAACTGGACGCTTTCGGTTTATTCATACTGAATATTTCACGAAGTCCATTGACGGTGAGCTTTTGTATTTAAAAGCTTGGTAATAGTATGGGAAAAGTGGAGTTTTTTTGAAGAAACTGACAGAAGCGCTTTTGGGATTTTTGAGGGTATAGATTTTTTGTTTTTCTCTGTCATCTACACTGTGCGCCTCTCTCTCCGATTCACTCTTTCTTTATCTCTCACATACTCGCACCGTTCCCACACGATACTCGAATTCCTGATTAAATATAATATACTTTCTGTCAGCCATCACGTCATCACAGCTGATCACAGCCGACTGGCTTATTTGTTTGTTTTAAGCTCTGTGAATAAAAAAAGCTGTCACGAGCTTACGTCACAATAAACTCTGAATATCTGACGCGATCAAGTAAATTTTTCTTGAATACGATAAAACTCCTTAGTGAATCCGATACTATTGTTGTGTTTTAACTCACCTCATTTTCCTGTACTATTTTTATCTTGAATGCAGTAAAAGCTCGCTCCACGGTTATACATATTTTAGAAAACGCTACAATTTGTCTCTTAAGCGATTACTTAACGGCATTTTTGCTCAGGAATGTACGACGAAGATTAAAGGGTATTATTTTTCAATGTCTGTGGATAATCTTAGGCATAATTTACTTCTCACGATGCTGCTGGGGATGGATTGGAAACTGGTGGATGCCATGTTTATAAGAAAAAATTGTGTGTTCAGGTTCAGTTGATTTTTTTCTTAAGTATACAGAACATATCAAAAAAAAATACGTCAAGTAGACTAACCCTATACTTACCACGAAATAATATCAGTTTAGAACTTAATATCTGAAACGAATTTTAAGATTTTTGATTGTTTGTATTGCATTTTGGAAAATATTACAAAATATTGAAAAACATGATTTGATAATCATTTATGATCTGTATTCAAATAAGCGGCAGTAATTTGCAAATGAAAATCTTAAAACAACTTAAATAAATTAGTCCCCTTGGTGTGGTAACTGTTCGCTTTTATCCATATATTTATTTATATTTCAATTACATCTCAATATATAAAAAAATTATGCCATTTAGAATTAGTTCCTAGTGTTGTAAACTTTGAGAAGCTGACTGCTTACGAAGGCCCAGAGATAAAAAATAAAATGAACCATGTAATGCCTGATGAGGCGGTAGCTTCTCAAAGATGACGTGGCTACCTGTCGTGTCTTTCTGACAGGTAACTATTATATATAGGGATATAAGGCCACAACCTGTAATATTTTAGTCTAAATCTTCCCCCAAAGATGCTAACTATGCTAACATAGCAACTAAACTGATATGGCGTGTAGCAAAGCTTTGTCGCGTTTATGGTGGCTGACAGTATCCAGTATCACATATCACCCTAAAATGATCTCAATCAACCCATCTTACTATAATAAGCCCTTGCTATCGCTGAATTTTTTTTCAAGAAGATATATGCCGCTAATTTTCCATATTTCCTGACATGCACGTGACCTCTTCGAATTTTCAATTATAAGACAAAACACCACGACAGATTTCACGATCGACATACGATCTACTGATCGTAGTTCTATCTGCCAACGAACCCTCCTCGTCAGACGCAGCATACCTCCGAACAAATGAATTAGATTAAGAAAAGCACGTAGTCTCTGCTAGAAACGCCTGTCAAGACCATGTGGTGATATGATGGAATGTGTGAGGGATCTCGGGTCTCTAATAAAACGCCGTGAGTTGCTTGCCCCTTAAAGATACAACCGGCTCGTCAGTAACTTTTTATATGATCCTAAGGTCCGTTTAAGCACTACTCAGTTATAAAAAAATACTTGACGGGCTACCCAAAACATTCAACTACTAAATCATTCATTTGTCATAAACAGTAATGCTTTATGAAGTGTTTTTTAATGTATGAATTAGCAACATTTGTCAAGGCAGTTACATCGTTGACCAGGGGCCTTCCATCCAAACCAGCATAAAAAAATGTTTCCCAACTCAGGTGTTATGATTTACAAAAATAGCTAAATTTTCTACAAAAAGACTGCTATATGTGGCAGTAAGCCTTCGCTCCCCATAAGCGCTGCGAGAGGACAAATGTCAAATGTAACTTCTGAAATTTATAAAAAAACTATTTCCTTAAAACGCTGTACCCATTGGGGAACATTCTCCCCCCGTTGGGCTCCTCTAATGTTTGCCGTATTGGAGACTCTTGGTATGATTATGCATATATAAGTGAGAAAGCTCGGTCGAACATTTGCCAAGATAGCATCTATAGAATATAGAATAGACTATGAAGGTCATTTGTAAAGTCAGGCGCATTGACTAGACGTATTGATCGTTTCTGGGTTGTATTCAGAAGCTTCAAGGACTGCTTCTTAGAAGCCTCGCCTTTTGGAACTGTTATCAGCGAATTAGGCAAATATTAACGGCTTTGTTTTGATCAGTTGTCTAGATATTATTTCCCTTGAGGATCAATCTCTACTAGAACGTTGCAGTTACGTCTCTCAAACCAGATCACGAATAAAATTTACGCATCAACAAATGGCAATGCAAACGTCCATATAATTCCATAATTTTCTATGTATTCAACTCAAACAGGCGTGGCTGATATTATATCCATGCGAATTAGAACAGACTGGTAGGGTTATGCGGTAATTAAAATGGAAATCCTATCCGGTAGGCAGCCTTAGCAGGAGTCCCGTTTTATCCTGATGCTCGCTTTAGAAAAGGGGATTCATTTTCCATGTTCCTATGCCACTGCTTAATCTTATCAGTATCCCCAGCTAATTAGATTAGCCATTCCGGCTGTTGCTTCACTCAGAAATCGTAGGTGTAACATCATAGGTGGCTCTGAGGACGAGTCCAAATCAAAATTCAAAATTTAAGCCGCTTTATGAGGGGTTTCGTTTTTTCTTCCAACAAAACATACAGTATCAGGGAGTTTGAAAAGAATGAGTACTTTAAATGCAAAATTAAGAAATTCATCCATTTTATGATGACTTTGTGTTTGACCTTGAATTTCAAGGTCTTTTCAAGATCAAGTCATTATTTTCGAATTAATATTCCGGACCTAAGAATGAAAAGAATGAACAGTTTTATGTTAAAACAGAAACATGAACGAGAGTAGTATTAAATTCGCCTTTAAGGTCATCCCAAGGTCAAATACATGAATGAGATAATAAGGGCAAACTTCATTATCATCTTCAAAAGTTTACACTAACTCGTTTTTAAGGTCACATTCATTATCTGGGATCAAATGTAGGAAATGTTTTTATTTGATGATGACCTTGTATTTGTCCTTGACCTTTAAGGTCTTTTAAAGATCAGTTCGTTATTCTCAAACATGAGTCTATATTTTAAACCGAATGTTGAGAAGAATGAACAATTTCATGACTTGAGTTCTAGTAATTCAGCGTGAAAGTAATCCCAAGGTCAAATACAAAAATAGTTTATGAGGCAGAAACTTCATGACTCTGTTCAAGAGTTTGACTCATTTTCAAGGTGACTAATTCAATAACTGAGGTCAGTAGGACATGTATCTATTTGATGGTGATCTTGAGCCTTCAGGAGAATGAATAATTTTATGTTTGAACACGAACTTGGACCCTATTTAATCCGACCTGAAGGTAATCTCAAGGTCAAATACAATAATAGGACATTGAGCACAAACTTTATGGGTCTGTTCAAAATTTCAAAGTTACGAAATTTGAAAAATGAATAGTTACAGTGTACTTGAACACTAAGTAATGCAGTTGAATTTCCATGACCGTAATATTTGATAGCAAGCAGTACATTCCATTCAATTCAAGCCTAGTCTAGGAGAACTCAAAAAAATGGCCGACCAAGGATTGCTAGGATATCACCGATGAATGCAGGAAATGGAGAAACTTTTGATCCTTAGTTTTTGAATGCTAGTGCGCCTATGTGCAAGTATTTTATAATGTAGCGTGAACATACGAAACCTAGTAGGAACGGTAACGAAGGGGACATTAGGAAAAAGGGAAATTAATTAACTCGGTTTCAAGTGCAGGCTCATTCGGAACCCGTCATTCAAAAATTAATATTTCAGTCCTAAATGCTGGCGCAACTTTTGCAGCGACTGTGCAGCAAATTGCTGATTTAACATAAGAGTTAAATAACAAATAGGTAGGGGAGGTGACATGTGAAAGTAGCAATTGCCTTGGTTATAGAAAAAATAAATTCAACATTAAACTTTCCAATCAAACATCAATCAAAATGTGTCCATATATATTTATCGAGCGCAATGATGTGATGAAAAATATAAAATGTACCGAGCAAAATCACAAAGAGCGTATGGTGTTGGATATCTGAAATTTATTCAAATTATGTTCCGGCCATTCTTTCCTTCTTGAGAGAACCACCCCTAAATTTCATTGATAATTCTCGTCATCCGTCATGCACAGCGTCCATGAAAATTGGACAAAAACGATCTTTTATACGGCATTTGCCTACGTCTGGGAAATGGGGCATTATATATGAATAATGCCATAAAAAAGAAAATTGAAGAGCATTAAATTGTTTCCATTATATCGTCCCTCAAGGGATATTTCGTGCGTCAACAGGTGCGTAGTTTAATGTTTTATGGCGTATATTTGTTGGTTTCCACTACAATCCGTATGCTACACTTATCTAATAATTATAAAAAATTACCCCCCCAATCCCCCCACTTGAAATCGTGTGCTCCTCTACTATAACTAGAAGTACCAAATAACATATTACACTCTAAGGCTAGAAGAAAGATGATGCATTTTCATTGTTGATAAATCTTCTGCTCCCTCATTAGAATGAAAAACTTCAGTAAATCCTTCAACACACGCACAAACCAAATGACATGAAGGAAATACTCTTCCCTATGCATCGCACCTGCTATGAATATGCATGTTTCGTCTTTAGCCTAGACTTGTCAGTATAACCTGGCGGTATAACTGTAGAGAGCAATCTGGTAGAATATACGTAAACCAGTCAAGGGTGTGATAGCAACATCAACTCATCTCCAAGTGTCGCCCTCTATGGGGAAGCCCATTGGCAACTTACCAAGTCCAGGTGCTGCCAATGGGCATGATTACGAGAATAAGCTTGTCTGGATGGAGCGATGCTTTATTGATTTTCATGAATTCACGTGGAGGCCATTTTGTGAATCTTCATAGAAATACTACTTCCTATCAAATTTCACGGAAAAGTTTCCAGGTGAGTAACTTTTCCTAATGATCTGGTGTCAGGTATCTAGTGAACTGAAGTATCTTCAAGCTTTATACCAGAATCAAGTTACTCGAGGTGGAAAACGAGGATATTAGTATTTACTGGAGTGAATATCAGACTTAATTAAAGCTGTTGTTTATATATAGTTTATGAAATAATAATTATAGATGCTGCTTTCACTCCTCACCCCAATTCGAGATATTTTGTTCTCTAAATAATTCATGTCATATACATCATAGTCCTTTCCGTCGGTATTTCTGACTACCACGTAGTCCACTGCTAAGATAAATCCTTAAACTTTGTAGTTAGAAATGTCAGAATTAGATCAGATATCATGGCCAAATATCTAGATATTCTAATAAACTTGTAAAATTAAGTAAAATTCATTTTTATATGCAGATGAAAAGTTGCGTAATTAACACACAGTTTCACAAATAAAACTCTTTTTCTTTCAGTTGGCAAGTAATCTGGGTAGCCTTGGTAGTAGCCAAATCTGATAGTCCGACGATGTTTTAAATATAAATCGAAACGCGTCACTGAAAGAAAAATAGTTTTATTTGTGACACTGTGTGTTAATTACACAACTTTTCATCTGCATGATGGAAGAGTTTCACCAAGTAAGAGCATCTACAATCTACATCATTTTTATCTATTCTAAGTCTTTACTACCTTACAATGTTTTCCAAAGATTTGATTTTGTCGCTTGGACTAACGGAGATCGATTGGTTGTCGGCGTGGCGCGTATTTCAGACACGCAATATGTCCATCGATGCCATTTCTGATTGCGTGCGAATTTTGAGGCTGTTCCGCAGCTGTGATTGCATTCTATCTGATTTAAGGGGTGATTGAATCTACCAAGGCGACTGGGATTGAGCAACGACATGTGCATGCGCTGAACTCTGGTGACGGCTACGGAAAGCGCCTAGGGAGGATGAAAAAATAATGCAAATTCTCTTGATCCACTTGAAATTCTGTCTGTCAAGTTCGTATCTCATAAACTTCGTTTTCGCCCGAATACGGTGATTGAGTTTGGGTTACGCTATCTTCATGCTTGTTCTCCCGATATTGGATGTCTGAAGAAATGATGTCAAGTAGGTTGACTCTGTACTTTACACGCAGCTGTTGATCTTCTCAGTTTCAATAATAAACATTGGTACTTCTGAAAGCCCTTAAATCTTCTTGCAGAACTCACTTCAGCTGGATTAACAGTTGTGAAATCCGATGAGATTATTGATATCACTGCAGGTGAGGCACTCTACTTGACGTAATTTTTTTAAAGGCTCAATAACACTTTTGTAATTTATCCTTGTTCAGGTAAAATTCAGCAACGTTTTAAAGTTTGAGCTCCATTTTTATGTGTGGTTTTAGGGAGTTTTAAAGGCTAAATGACACTTTTGTGATGTATCCTTGTTCAGGTAAAATACAGCAACGTTTCAGAGTTCGAGCTCCCTTTTATGTGTGATTATAGGGAGTCGAGAAGCTATAGTTGAAATTTTGTTCATTTCGCAATTTTTATTATCACTATAACTATTCAACAGATTTTGATGAATTTCGTGTGATGATGATTTCTCACTCAGATAATAAATTGTGTATTAGGTTGAAAAAAGTTTCACAAACAAAACTCTCTTTCTTCCAGTGACTCGTTCCCATTTATATTAACAACTTAATTGTCAACATCCGAACTGATAATAAAACACGATAACTATTGGACCGATTTTATGGAATTTGTTGTGATGATTTTTTATGCTGTTAGGTTTTTTTGCCAAACGTAAAAGCCCTATATTATTAGCTGAGTATTCGAGAAAAAAAATTGCAAAAAATCTTTATTTTACCATTTAGTTTTTGCACTATTGAAAATATTTTTCCTTTGGAATCAACTAGATCTTGTGTGACTTGCGATACATTTTTATCAATACAATGTTTCTCTACAATGACTAGTACTTTGAATATCAGCTGAAAGAAAAAACATTTTCTAATTTTTGTTCATGATTACTTTAATAAAAAATTTTGAGAACAGATTTTTGAGCGGCGCATCGTGAATTTGTAATTAAATAAAAAGTTTCCGATCATGTTAAAAACGATCAAGCCAAAACAGGTACCACCTGATCTTATTATACAGTTCAGGAATTTGTATGTTAAATTTTATTTATCAATCAGTTACTCATTATTTCTATTATTATATTTTTTTGAATTGCATCATTCCAAAATAAATTATCATGATGACACGCTTTCACCAATATTCATTATATCCCCAACGCCTGCAACAAGCTAGTTATATTTATAGCTTCAGCTTCGAAGCTGGGCGTAGTCGGGCAACTTCTTGTGTTCACTACCCGCCCCATGCTATCTTTTTGTTACCAGAGAAAACCATTCATTCATTGGGCGAGGTATAATGTCCTCGTAATGGCCTTCCCGATATTCCTAAATTTAGCCACACCTTCAATGAGGGATGTAATTAGATTAATCAACTGCTATATCAACATCTGCTGCTTGAAAACAGGACATTGAAAGGAAATGAGATGCTGGGCCTTGTGGCATTCCATCATATTGGGGAGTGCAAACGGAGCTGCATTCTGGAAGCCCTTACAGGGGGATGACTTGAGACCGAATTATTTGTATCATGAAATGTGTCAAAATATGCAATATTAATTAATTTTAAACAAAAGTCATTTCTAGTTTTTTTCAAATATGTTAGAAATGCCGTAGAAAGCATGTAAATATATGACTTTGTATATGCAAGATAGGGCTATAAAGTACGTTTTATGAATGAATGTAGATGTCGTAAAATTCCACTTCAACACCCGTGAACTACTTTAGTGCTCGCAAAAGTACGTTGTTTGTTCCAACAGAACCGGGGCCGTTCAGAATATGCGCAAATCGAAGCCGTCATTCCAACAGAAATATAATTAATTCCAAATGGGGAATATATTTGATCTCAGATCATTATTTAACCTTCTTCTTTTAGTCTATTGGTGTTGTCGATCAGATTGGCCCATCGAATTTTGATCACTACCGTTCTGAACAGTTCTGTTGATTTTAAGCCAGAAATTATCGGCAATGAAACGGCATACGAACTTGCAAGAAACAGATCATCTAGTTTATTGATTGGCCCAGGATCAGTCTTTGGGGTCTCTAACAGTAAGGAGTCAATTCAAGAAACGCGTGAGACTTCAGCACAAGGAAGACTGAAACTTGATGACTGGATGAAGTCATGGGCAACAATTAATTGAAGCACCATGCACAAAAGCGGCTAGGGGACTAATTTCTTTAAACAGGAATCAGTTTCTCTGTGTCCTGAAGAAGCACCTGTTCAAGCTAGGTCTTTATAACGGAGACTTTATCTGCTAAAAAAACTGGGAAAGAACAGAGTCACAGTATTCCACGTCCTCTGTGAGTGTCATGCACTATATCACAAAAGAAAACTAGTACAGGTTTCAAGACTGCTAGAATGGGTGCTGTAATCAATCGGAGCTATACCACAATATGCAGTACTAATAGGGACATAACGTCAGAATGCTTCTAAGAAAGGAAGGGGAAAAATGTTCAAAAACAAAATTTTTGCATTTTGTTCCTTTGTTTTCCTCCGCGATGAACCAATTTTCAGAAACTCCAAATATGTTTCATCCTTGTCATCCGCTGAGTAGTTCTCTTCCCTGTCAAACTCTGCTGCACCGAACACCTCAGCCCTAAGGCCGCTGTATACGGCACACTCACCCAGGAAGTGGAACGAGGTCTCGTCCTCCGCCCAGCACTTCTGACAGATTGGGTCTTCGACCACTCCTATGAGGAACAGGTGAATCTGCAGTGAATATAGGATCTTTACCACCAAGTGGAGTGAATCCCTTCTCCTTTTCCATAGCCATAGCTCCCTACGTTTGTTGGGGCCTGCTATGAACCTCCTGGACTGTCTCCAGTCATCTCTCTCCAACCATGCTTTCGCCAGTTCGTCAAATGCCCAATCATTCAGGGCATTACTGACCTGGTGTCTGATAATACCTAACAAGGGTTTGTGCCCCTTGTGCACCAAGAATTATTGGAAGCAGTACAGACAGACTGACGAAAATGAGTGACATCGTCTTTGATGATGTGTATATCAAGAAACATCAAGAAAACAGAATATCCCCAATCTGCGATTACAATACTTTCTCGCCAATTGGAATGAGAAGTAAAGTGGCTTCAATCAACGAAGGTACTGAAGACGTACCCTTATAACTCTAACTGGCGCGCCTGATGATAGACTATGAAAGTTCCCCAACGCAAAAAAGAACCGGAAGAACGGTTTCACTTAATGAACCGCCGTAAAAAGTGGAGGTAAGCTTAAGCGTTGGGAGTTCATTTCACAGTGGCTGTCGTGCAAAAAAATTCCTTTCGCCTCCCCCCTTCGTTGGGGGGTAATTAATGGAATTTTCGGGAGCGCGCGACGCCGATCGGGGCCAGCAGCTTTCTGGCCGAACTGCGAACGTCGAACGGAGAGCATTATTGATGTGCCACCTGTTGCCAGCCGGAGTTGCGAGTGCCAGAGAGTTTAGAGGGACTCTCGAAAACAGACCTGCCGCCGATCGATATTCGCGACGCGTACAGGTAGGTATACAGGGTGTCCCTCTTCTTTGTCCACTCTCCCCAATGTATAGATAGTATCAAAGATGTCGGAATATATCGACGAAAGCTCGCCAAGATTCAAGAGAGGACTCTACTTAGAATACTTAAAAGGCATGGGAATCGAAATTTTGGAAATTCATGCAAAGCGCCTTTCATTCTAGATCGAGTCCCCTCTTAAAAATTAGTGACAAATCATTATATTTGGCAGATCTCTATAAACAAGTAGTGCTTGGAGATGTGGTAGTTTTTGTCTTAAAGGGGTTGAATTGATCTGTTCCTGTTTTAGCGGCTTCAAATATAGTTTACTGAATGGTTTCAAGCAAGTTGATTGTGTATTTCATGTGTAGTCCTATTAGTTTATTCAATATTGTGATCGAAATTCAGAGCTGCTGATCCACTTGAACTATGTAAAATTCCTAAAACCTGTATCTTTTGAGGATTTATAACATAATTTTGCAATATTTTTTTAATTCAATACCAACTATCAACGCTCCTTAAATCCTAACCACGTCCCTATTTCTAAACAGATCAAATATCAGTTCCAATGCTGTATTCCTATCGAATGATTTATTTCTTGAAAAATGATACGAACTCGTCTATTATCACGATTTAAGGAAAAATTCTCCATGCGTGAAATTATGTAGTCAAGTCATGACACCTCGCCCTGTCAAAATAGTCGCACAATGTAATAATAATGATGATAGCTCACCACAATCCGCTCGTGATTTTTCTACGTCTCGCCTAATTCAGGCATCTTGTATTAACCTCACGTCCGCATCTGGAACTGCTGGAGAAATCCTAGGTGTGAAGACATAAAATTTTACACAGAGTCGTCTTAAGCTTCCATTTTTGAAAGCATTACCCTCCACTATACATCAGCCCTGCTATTGACATGCATGTTTCGTCTTTAGCCTAGACTCGTCAGTATAGCCTGCAGAAAGCAATCGGGTGGTAATACGTAACCCAGTGAAGGGTGTGATAGCAACATCAACTCATCTCCAAGTGTCGCCCTCTATTGGGACGCTCAGGTGTCAGGACCTTTGACTTCGTAAGTTGCCAATGGGCGTCCCCGTAGAAGGCGACATTGGAGATGGGTTGAAAGCGTTATATGCTCTAGAAAATGTTGCCCCGGTAATACTTTGTGAGGGAAACCCAATCCGTGAATCATCTTCCATCAAGATTCTGGGAATTAACACAACAATGACATGTCATGGAACAGGTCCTGCTACTCTGCAAGACCCAGAAAAGACCATCGCTTGAGTAATGCTCTAAAGCAGTCCTTAAAGTGTCAGGCGTCAAGTGGATGCGCTCGACCTCACAAAGGACCTCCACAGTGTAGAACATGGAAAGAGGGTGTGAAGTAACCTGGGTAGCATTTGTAATAAGCTTTGATGATCCGGCGATTATTCAAATATTAAATCAAAACTCGTCACAACTCATGATGTTATCTGAAAGACATTATTGTTAGTTTTGGTCCATAGCAGCACCCTCCATGGCCCATATACTTCCGCCGAATGCAAATTCTATCCTCATCAATGTTCAAAGGAAAACTCTAATGGAATCACTCACCACTCGGCCTATATTGCCTTTCAACCCTATGTTTTGATATTATTTCAAACCTCTGCTAATGAAGGACCTAGACCAATGAGTGGTAACCCGAACTGTAACTGAATTTTCATGTAATTCCAGTTACATTCCCAGTCCTGAAATCCATTCGTTTGCCGTTTAAGATGTTTGAAGACCCAATTTGAGAACGGTATTAGGGTTTTAAGTTAAGTCGACGAACAGAAATTCTGTTACTGCATCATTAATTGCATTAAAAGACCATGCGTGTATTTACCAGAAAATCGTTCTACTGGCATAAGGACGTTCTCCCAGGACTCAAATTTCACTTTAAAAAGTAACTGCCAAGGAAAACACTTCTCAAAAACAAAATAGAAACACGTCACAAGTTTATTTTTCAGAGGTACAACTTTCGACCCAAAATGCATTGTAGACCCTTCAAACCCCTGACAATAGGTGTCATCCTCCAAATGTTTTGAGAAGGGAATGAGGGTCAAGTGATACCCGCTGCAAATAATCGAACATAACGACAAAACAAGCCTGCATATTCTCGGTTCGTTTGAATTCGCCACCTTGCACGAAACCTTAAAATAAATTTGAATTCTTGCAGTATAAAAGCTACCAAGCACACTCGAATCAATCCCACCATACGCAAATTACCCTAAAACGGAGGTTGTGATAAAGTTACAGATAACATGAAAGCTCATAGCATTAATTTTCGTGCACACACTATCGTATTCTATGTCACCATCAGTAAATAACACTTTGGCCCTACTAAACTTACTCTTGTGTGACCATATTAAGTTTTCACCCGAGTGGTGGTAGATTCATGGCCCAAGAGCTGACGGCGAGATATTATAATTGATGAGGTAACCTTTCAAATACCTAATGTCACTTCTAAAACTTCTTCATCATTGCCAATTCATCGATTTAGATCTTGCCATTAACATAATAGAAGACCTAATTAGATAAAGACCATATAAGAATTGCTCTACAATATACATAAGCTGTTGTTAACTACGTAAAGATGGCTATTCATATCTCCTCTATCTCTCTCTCCCTTTCACTCTTTCTATATCTCTCACTCTCACGCACTGTCCTCACATTATATTCCAAATCTTACTTCAAGATAATATACTTTCCGTCACCCCATCACCCCATCACAGCTGATCACATGATTCGTTGTGATGCCTGGCTTGTTTATTCGTGTTTTAAGTTCTGTGAAGTTAATTAGCTTAATTTAATATTTGCTAGGACGATGAGTGACATATTATGAAGTGTGTGATTTTTGAATAAGGATAATAAATAATTACATACTTAGCCTTAAAAAAATAGTGTCAAGTTATTTTACTTGTAGTGATATCAGTTTAAATAAGTTCTTAAAATCTTGTAAAATGTGAAATATTTTTGAATTTTTTGAATTCATGGAATCATAAATGATTCAAGGTGTTTAAGCAGTTCCGATATGTTTTTAAATCCAAAAATCAACACCGCTGACATCCGATTCAAATCATAAGTTCTGAAGAGATAACATTGCGTGGAAAGTACAGCTTCAACCTCGTTGACTTAATTTTTTTTGCAGTACTCCCCACATTGCCAAAGGATACTTTCTAAATAGGCTCTGCCTTTCTATACTTTGTGATTTTTTTAGCTAAATTCATTCGAATCTATTCCAAACATAATTGGAGAAATTATAATGAAAGCTCTTGCGCTATAGCTAGATACCCTAACAAATAACGAGGCCTTACGTGATAATAGATCGTTTGCAACACTGTAGCAGTTTTATATGAAATATTAATAGAGACGTTAGAGATAGACGGTTGGTTTGAGGGAAATTACATTTTCCGTTTCAGACCGACCAACGAGAAATTACGATGCATTTTTTAAAAATAGTAGAGTCGCAGAAAAAACATCAGTCTTCCTGAATTATCAGGTCTGAAGATACTTGAGCATCTGGTAGATAAATTATAAGTCTCGTGTAAAATAATGATATTGAGAGGATTTTTAAGTTTTAATGTGGATATCCGGAAAATCACTTTTGTATTCTGTATTTTATTTATGCTCTCCACTATGCATCAAACCTGCTATAGACATGCATGTTTCGTCTTCAGCCTAGACTCGTCAGTATAGCCTGGCAGTCTAACTGAAAGGAGCAATCGGATGGTATATACTTAACCCAGTCAAGGTTGTGATAGCAACATAAACTCATCTCCAAGTGTCGCCCTCTATCGGGGGACGCCCATTGACAGCTTACGAAGTCACAGGTTCTACCACCTGTACTGCCTTGAGGCGGCAACAGATGTCCCTTACGACATCCCTTGTTGACAGATGTCGTCAGGGAGATTGTTGCCGCTTCAAGGCAGTCCATGTGGTAGGACCTTTGACTTCGTAAGTTGCCAATTGGCTTCCCCATCAAGGGAGAGACTTGGAGATGAGAAAAAGCATTATCTGCCATGATCCTAACACTCAGGTCTCATTGTGCCCCTTATACGTCCTCCCCAAGGGTTTTGCTTGAAACTACCCCAAACTGTAAAAGAAGGTGGAAGTAGAGCATCCCTTATACTGGCTATACGGCGCCAACCTTCCTTGTCGCTGTCTCTATATCTATCACCCATCCAAGTACCACTCGTGCTCGATGCTACTTAGCTTCGGCGATCCGGCTATTTAAACTTTAAACAAAATTTCTATCAGGAAGCATTTGTAAATGGAAAGCAATAATGGGAAAAATTTCTTGAGCAATTGTAATATCATCGGTCCTTGATAAGTGTGCAAAATTTGAAATTAATCGTTTTGAAGTGGGTGAAAATAGCGTTCGAAGATTCCGTTACAAACATACATACGTACGTCATTCTATTCCAATATCTTCGTCTGCTTGTTTAGGGTGCAAGTTGCAATTACTGGAAGATATCATGTTATTAAGCAGCAGAATGCCGGTTACACTACAGATTGCGCTCATGCGCCGCTGAAGATGATAAACAAACCCTGTTTGATGAGAAAATCAACTCAAGTTCATGCCAAGCTCACACATTGTTGGATAATGGTTGATTAGTGTACGGTTACAACAGGGGCGTATTTTTGTTTCATCTAAATTTACGTCGCTTGTTCTGACTTTAGTTGGAAATAATTGATGGAAGTTTGTTATGAAATTGTTAAGATTCGTGAACATGATGTAATTAAAAACCTCTTCGTATCGAATCTCTCCGTTGTGATGTTGAAGTTCGTGAACGCGATTAATTGTTGAATGAAGCAACGTCTCAGCTTTTTCTAAAGATAACCTATCGCTGCGAGAAGATGAATTATAATAATAATATTTATTTTCCTTTTGACAACTTTAACACTTTGTATATGAATCGTCGAATTTATAGGATCCTTACTTATATATCCGAAATAGGAACATGGTAACAAACAGCTCACACACTCTTTTCAAAAGTTCGATTTCGGACTTCTATTGGCTATAAAATTTTTGTTCACGACGTTTCGATTGATATGCTATCTTCAATCGTCTTCGTTCAGTTCACCTGAAGACTCGTTTCCCCTGGCCTAACAATTATCTTTCTCGCAAGAAAACCATTTTGTGCTCCTGGAAAGCAGCCCCATAAAACACATACCATATTTCAGTCTTGACTCCACAAGATAATAATATGAGTCTCTGAGAGGACTAAACTTAAGTTCCGAAACATTCTCAAGTTGTGAAATAAAATGATCACAATGGACTCTGAAGTAAAGCTTTTTTAGTTTATAAATGATTGTTTTTTCATTATTTTTCACATTCATTTCTATCAAGAGTTAGTCCCAAAATCTGATTAAAATTGTTGGTTACAACATCAACCTAATGACGACATTTTTCTACTATAATTCAGCGTTCAAAACTCCTGTAATGAATGTTCGTAATTCTACGGTTAATTCTACTACAGAACAGCTTTCAATAAAGTTAGCTACTTAAAAACGTTTAAGCCCCTGTTGTTTCTTGAAAAACGTAATTACTTTCCTAACAACTGTTAGTTATTTATTGTGCATGCGGAAGTTCATACCCGACGGTACTAACTGCCAGGCAAACTTTCGCCATTAAGCTGCACACATAATTTAATAGTAATCACTTGCCAATCTAATACGGAGTTTTCCCATTCTAGTATAAAATATGTTTTTAATAAATTAATGAATTATTTCTTCGATAAATTCCATATTAATCTGGCAAGGTAGAAATTACTAATGAGCAGGAATTTCTTTGTAAACATATATAATAGATTTATCCAGGAGCAGTGGTGGCCTGTGGAAAAAAATGCTAGGCTTAAATGAATGCTTTCTTCAAAATTACACTTATTGTTCTATCTACAACGCATTCGAGGTAAAACGAAATGCTCCACAAAGCATAATAAAGGCGCGCAAACAGTCGTTTCGTATCGTGGGTGGTATAATAGGTCCACAACGCGTCGTGGGTGAACTACCATACCCATAACGCGTTATGGACGTAAAAATCGGACACTGGGCCATTTCGTTTTGCATATGCATTTATTGTGCTTTAACTAAATCCGTTTTATAGAGGAAACAGCATTGACGTTTCGAAAAAAAAAATTTTGGTGGTTTTGATTATTGGTCAGCTGAACTATGGTGATTCAAAGAGACAATCATAGAATATGTGTCAAGGTTGGTCACATTATATGTGATATTACGAGTTTTTGACAGATCCTAAACTTACAATACCCACTTGATACCATGAAAATCAATAAACTATATTATTTGAATTTGTATTCAAATATAGAAACATAGACAATGAATATAATCTGTGAACTAAATATCATCCAATTTAATTACGCATATTCGGAAAATGGTTCATAATATCAATGGATTAATTATATTTATATACACAAAACATATGATGTTTACAAATCCATTGGTTTCTGGGTATTTGTGGTTAAAACATGTTTTTTGTAAATTATATTATAAAAACGCAAAAATTATACTGCTTAAATCATGATAGCTATAGAAATACGATCGAGACCATTGATCGCCAGGTAGTTTTATATGCTCCATATGATTCCAAAGATGAAGATTGCGAAAAACTAGTTAATACTGAGCATCATTTTGTGAATAAAATGTATCTTGCTTTACTAATCTCTGCAGAAAGGGAGCAGCCTCTTTGAATTAACAAAATATACTAACCTTTATAATTGATACAGTAGATTGTCACAAAGGGGTTTCTTCAGGCTTATGTATCACTACACACTTATACACTTAAACACTTATACACGTATTCAACATCGAACATACAAAAAATACTTATTTGATCGGATAAATTTTGTACAAAAATAGAGATGGACTATGTCGCCAGTTCAGACGAATATGGACCTGTTTTAAGAAATACGTACAAGGTGATTGGATGTTTTTATTATCATGTACAGAAATCGTGTTTGCACTGTCATATACTATTGGAGCAAATCTAGCTGGATGTTTCGTTAATGGCATAATATTATCTACTCAGTTTGTTACAGAATGACTTGATATAAAATCCACTTTGTTGGCGTTAGTAATTTCTGAGGATACCAATCGAAACGTTGTGAAAGACAACAATTCTCAGGACAACAAGTTCCAAAGAGTGTTGCTGAAACATTCACATTGTCTACAAATTTGGTGATGATAATAATTATATTCTTTCACCCTCCATTATCATATCAAATCTGTCATTCATTTCTGTTCAGCCTGTTCCCGTCCTCTCGGCAACTACTGAATAGTGCCTACATATTAATGGAGGCTGTATTATTTTTGTTAATAAGGAAATATAGTTAGAATTGACTTAGAAAGTTTATAAAGTACGTTCAGGTTCCTATATAATAAGCTAGAAAAATTGATACGTAGTTCAAATATAATTGATTTATAATGATGGTGAAAGTGCTGTCAATCACTATAGGCGCTCATACCACGTCAGTAAATGCACTTCTACTTCTAGGAATAGACCGAAAAAATCCAAATATAGAGTTTTAATAACTAAATAAAGTGAAATATCGGATGCTGATGCTGATTATAATAAAAAATGCGCTACTTGAAAGTACCTAATAAGCAATTTAGAACCACTGAATCAAATTTTTAGTTATGGTGAATGCGTCACCATTCTCAATTCAAACTGCGTAATATCGCTTGCACTTAGTATCACTTTGGAAATGAAGATTTGAATCGCATTTTGGATGAATTTCAATTAAATATTGGAATCAAAAAACGAAATATATAGAAAACGCTAAAACCTCGTTTTTAAACGTTGCCGAGGCCTCTGATATTTTTTTTAATTTTAGGGGTCTAAAATGGGGTTAGGGGATATAAAGTGCTAAAAGGGAACATGTATGAAAAATTTAGCGTTTTTAGAAGACAATCTATCATCTATAAAATGTTGACTTTCGTTCCAAAGATACTGACAAAATCGAACAGTCAGATTTGAAAAGAATTCTATAACAACTTGGAATTTTCGGGATTTTTCTGCAAATCATAAAATATCTACGGTCTTTCGATATTTTAAATATTTTTTCATTCCAGTTCAAAAAATCAACAGCTCTAAGACGCCTTACAAAGTTCTATTTGTTGTTTGACTACAAATTTCAAACAACAGATAAAAATTTGAACCACGTTTTAGAGCTGTTGCAAGGGCGTATTTAGACCTCAGTCTTAGAAGGGGGTAGTTTGAAGTTTGTGCATACATTCACCATATTTTGTAATACCTTCGTTGAAGTAGTTGAGGCAATAGAAAGGGGTATGTTTATAGTATTATAATCAAGAAGGTGAAGATAAACAGCAAGTGAAACAGTGGGACATAAATCATCGATTGATTCACTAAACATTTTTCTTGAAAACAACCGGCTAAAGGTAAGCTTGCATTTTTACTGAGCCACCACAATAGAAGCATCGTGATATTTTCTCAAATGACAGAGCAAAGAATCATTTTCGTTGGTCCCGTCTATCCGATACGTTTAAATACGCGCTCACCTCAAGCCGACTTTAGTTCCAGTCACGCTATGGGATTTCGGAAGTCGCACAAGAATCATGCAATTGATTTTGACTTATCGCAAGGTTTGCGCTATTTTATTTTGATTTCAATGATACTAGACCCATTTTATTTATTTCAAAAATCAGAGCTGTAAAAAAATACGGAAATCAGTGTACAAAATGTTCTAACATAGAAATACATCATGTATTAATCTGCTATTTTTATTTGAAAAGATACAAACTGCGTAACTTAAATTCATCCCTTGGGAAAAACAATTGAATATAATATTTGGTTGAAAATCTTGGGCAGGGGGGTTAGTATCCCTCATACCCCTCCCCCTCCCTTTGAGCTGATGTCTAAAAAAAAGTAAAAAAACAATCTGAAGACAATGGAAGTCTGAAGCAGTATGTTACTCAAATTTTCATTTTCAAAGTCATGCGATTGCGTCAACGCCGTCAAGTTATTTGACGCCATTTTTTGAAGTAGCGTTGAGGCATGGATTGAACGCAAAATTGATATCAGTACTTAGTGATTGATCGTATTGAAAACTTTTCTGACATAGAGACACATAAATCTCACCCTGTACGTATTATCAAGCGAAAAGTAGATGATAAGATCGCGCGCACTCAACGACCGCCGAATCGCAGAAAATAAATAAGTTTCCATCGGCTGGTATTTGAAACGCCACCTGATGCGCGTCGGTGGTTGTCGGTCCGACGCGAACCACGCGGGGTGGCAGCTGCTGCTGCTGTTGCTGCGTTTGCTGATCAGCTGCGTCCGTCCCGGCCGCCGACGGCACACTACTCCCCGTTCCAGCTATCCGGGACGCCACTCCACGCACCTCCTTTTTGGAGGGAAAACCACCGTCCCTCCCGGGGTTCTTGCGCGCCCGAAGACAACACACCCCGGACGCGAACGCCTGCTGAACGCTATAAATTAAATATAGCCTCTCTCTCTGACATTCCCGTTTAATTTATCGTTTGTTTGCTGGGAATTTATAATTTGGGATAACAATTTGATATTTTTTTACTTAGATAATCTCGTCCTCCTGCCTTCATCTTGTCCAAAGTGTGGTCTTTCCCGTGCAGCTTCTGAAGTACCTGGACAAAAAATATAAGTAGCATTCTTTCCTCTCCAACTCTACTGTGCCGAACACCTGAAGGAAGTGGAACGAGGTCTCCTCCCAGCACTTCTGACAGATTGGGTCTTGGACCACTTCTATGATTGGACAGGTGCCTGTTCAATCTGCTGTGATCTGTGAGGATCCCTACCAAAAAGTGGAGTAAATCCCTCTTCCTGCTATGGACCTCTTAGACTGCCTGCAGTCATCTCTCTCCAACCATGCTTTCGCAAGTTCGTTACAAACCCAAGCCTCTAGGGCATTACTGACCTGGTCTCTACTAATACCCAGCAAGGGCTAGGGGCCAATGCATGGATTGGGCTAAGCGTTGAAGGGCGGAGCAGCATTCTTGGACAAGTGGTGATCTGATCCTAGGAGATGCTACCACTCTCAAAGTTGCTGTCCTGCTCCGTACACTGTTGTACTTCTGCTGAATATGTCACCATTAGGATAGCAAATATCTCCGTCTGAAAAACTGACGTGTGGATTCCCAGCGCTACCTTCCAGGCACATTCCCGCACCACCGGATCCCATCTCGTTTGAACGAGATCCGTCGGTATAGCATACCATGCTGAGGGGTGGAAATCTTATCTTTCCTCCCGTCCACTCTACCCTAGAGGCAAGAGCGAGCGGGAATCTCCTATCGAACCTTATCTTATCGTTGGCTTGCATTGCTACCCTGAATGAGGAAATGGGGAAGTTGCTTTCCGCCACCTGCTCAATCCTGGTGTGGCCCACCAATAGGGCTGACACAGGTCACCCTCACTACCAATATCGGCGTGTCAACACTGACACCAATTTATGAATGTCTGGCTCTATGGCTTTTTGATGTCTTTGGTAGCGAAACTTGGAGAATGTTGCTGTCACACCCTAATTTGATATAGGCATATATACAGCCTATTTATTTCTTTCACTGTCGATATACACTTAGGATCAGTCGTTAGATTCTAAATGATACTGTACATTGTAATAAAAAGTGTTAACGAAGAACATGGGATGTCGCTGTAAATCAGATCACCCTTGTTAACAGACGTTGTAGGTGCAATTTATCACCTCTTACCTCTATTGGGCAATCTAAGTTGTTAGGAGCATTTGACATCGTAAAGGCATTAATTGGCTGCGCCACTTGTTGTTATCACAGTCGATTGCGTTTTATTTTTCAATATAAGTGCTAATTGCCAATTTGGCCTCCAATCTACAGATCTCACTATAACTTATTTTCTTTCATAAATTCTCGTGCTTCCGTGTTTGAACGGGCTAAGCTTCAATTTCTTTAATCTCTGAAGACTCCAAATCGAATTTTCAAACTTTATGAAAAAAATTTTGACAACTCGACTCTTTCATAATTTATTTTTCGCCTGTGTGAAAACATTGCTTCTAAACGAGGTGGGGAAAGCGGAGAAGCCGACATGGCCGACATTATCGAAAGAAGAGTTACTAACATGACAAGACTAAAATATTTGATAATTTTACCATCTCGTCATTTCAAGTAAAAAGTTGAACAAACACTACTAATATTTTTACAAATAAACGAGAATACAAGACGTAAAAATGAGCAAAATGGTCATTGTCATGCGCAAAACTTCAGCGCTGTCTTCTATCAGTGTCGCCAACGCATGAAATTAAATTGTCTGAATTTTTCACGGCCAGTTACTACGATTTGTGATTTGAACGAAAAGGTTCATCGCAGTGTTGTCAGATTTTCAATAAAGAAATAAGAACGAGCCTCTTTAAGCATAGTGTTGTTATTGCTGAATGCCAGAGATCGGGTCGATTCATGATCGGATTTTAACAAAATTTGTCGCCAAACAGTGCAAGATCAACGCAGCAGATTGTTTTTCGACAATTGAAACAAGTCAATAGCGCAAAATCAGAAAGTGGATAGTCGGTGTTGAGTGACTAGCAACTATAAAATTAATTTGTGTAGATCGATTCAGAACTTCCCACGCATCTGTGTTTTTACAGCGGATGGTGTCTGGCTGAAATGTCATTCTCCGTTATGATGAAGAAAGTTACTTAGAGTTTCTACAAGGTCACTTCATCACGTTTATTTTCGTCAAAGGGTGGGTGAAAAATAGAACTTTTCTTGCGTCTGTTCCTGATCGACGGGGAATTCTTTATTCTTTCTTTTTACGATATTTTTGGCATATTTCGAGCCGAAAGGATTTTAACAGTTTCATAAATAAAACTTTTTCATTCAGTGACGCGTTTCGATTTATTTTTGAATCATCGTCGGACTATCAGATTTGACTGCTAACAAGGCTACCCAGATTACTTGCTAACTAGCCAACTAGATCCTATCATGGATACAAAACTAGAGCTCTCAAAACTAGCATACTCTTTATCCTTTCTAGCTATTCTACTATTGAATAATTTATCTTTTCTTTATTTTGTCTGTCTTAGGGGAAATATTTTTTGCGACTGCAATTGCACTAAAAAACCTTAACCATCGCTACCAAAATATCCTTAATAAATATTTGATGTGAAAACTATTTCATTTCTTAAGATATTTGATGTTTTAAGATATTCTATTCCTTTAAGCTAATCCATTCTTCTTAATACATTCCATGACTTAAGATATTTCAAGGGTAAGGGTGGAAATACATAGAATAGATGGAAACTTATAGTAGTGTCGATATAAAATCATTGCGCAGGGTGGAAGACTAAGACAAAAAATCAAAAAATCGGGGTTTGAAAGCGTTTTGTTCATATAAATTTGCTGTCTCTGATAATTTTCACGTACAGTCTCGTCTTGGATGCGCTATTCAGTACACTCGGCGGCACAACTCTACTGCGTAAACGGTAAAAGTAACATACCTCATCGTCCACGCGTATCACACTGTGAGTAAGACGGAGACAGATAGTATTGCTCCAAAGTTGCCAGCGTTATAAAAAACAGTGATATTACATAGAGCAAAGAAATTTCTACAAAATGATTATTTATTTTCTCCTTCTTGACGTATGGTAACAATCATACAGAACAAGCTAGTTAAAAAAACGAGGATTATAAGAAGACTTATTATCCGAATTGAATCCACGCCTCTCTTTTTCTCCAATTACTTCTTTGTTCTTCTCGAGTTACAGACATATATTTCTAGATTGTTCCTGCGGACTATACAGTTGAGTACTGTCGAGTGTTATTTAGGTGTTAACAATCGTTGACAATTGTCGTGCAAGCAATAGAAATCTCGCTGCTAAGAGTGAGTGTGTGCTCTCCACTATACAGATTGTCTCTGGAAACACAAAGAGGCGTAACTCCAGTTTAGCTGTTTTACGGGACGCACTTAATCTTTACTCGATTGCTATAAAAGTGTTACGAAGTTCTCAAGTATTCATAACATTAGGAAGTTTTTATAGGTTGCATTTTACCCACATTGAGAGACTGGAAGAATTCATATTTGTCCGTCAAAAATTCGGTTCCGTACACCACTAGTATATACCTAACTCAGGTAAGGGTGTGATAGCAACATTTATATCCAAGTGTCGCCCATCAGTATCTTTACGAAATCAAGATCCTAACAGCTTGAAGTCTGCCTAATACAATGACAGATGATCCCTATAATATCTGTCAACAAAAGTGAGGTGATTAACAGCGACATCCCTTTTTCTTCGTAAATACTCTCTACTATGTACCGTTATCTCGGCGTCATTCACGTAAAACCTTAGTTATCAGTCTTAATCGTTTGACGTGCATGAGATAACGGTACATCGTGAAGAGTTTCAAGAGATGTCGCTGTAAATCAATTCACCCTTGTTGACAGATGTCATAGGGAGCATGTATCAAGCTTTTAGGACCATGACTTCGTAAAGATGCCAATGGGCAGCGCCAGTCTGCGCGACATTTAGAGATGAATTTTGCTGAGTTTATTGTGAGCAGAAGGAGAACACCCACTGTACGACAACATAATGCAAGGCGCAAGGGTTTATTTATAACACAAACTGTGATTCATCCACTCAATAAAAGGAATAACGACTGTTTTAATGACATTTAAAAATACTTGGTATTTATCTATAACCCTCGTGAAACCATAAAACTATATAACCACGTATAACCTTTAGTAACGTTCCAAAATATAAACTTTTATCTCACAACGGCACGTTTGCCTTTGAATATTTACGAACCCATAAAAAATTCAGTGTGCAAACCAGAAAAAGTAATAAAGCGCTCTCTATCCGGCACTGGTTTAACCGCAATCTTGTTAGGACTGTTTTAATGGGAAAATTTTTACTCGATATGAGGGTTATGATGCAGCTGTGTATAGGTTGGAAAGTTATAAACTTCACTACCTATTTTTTCAGTCTGTATCTCATTAACATTTAAATGAATGTTTCAAGTCTTGAGAATTTTTCTGCGTTTCACAACGTTTGGATTAATGTATCTAGCCGCTATTACGTGGCTGCTGGAATTTAAGTTGCTCTTCGAAGGATCTTAATTAACGGGTTTGAAGGGTATTTTCTCCGTTTACGGGGCCTACAGTTCAAACTTACCAAAGTGTATTAATGAGAAATAATAAATGTCATTCATGTTAGAACTTTTTGAACTATTGTATTGTCATCCGTCCAAAATTTAAAATCAATCCAACGTTTTGAAGTGGGTGAAAGTAGCGTCCAAGGATTGTATAACAAACATACATACATACAGGTAATAAAAAGAGCAGATTAAAAAGCTGAAGACACTCGGTGTTCCGATGCGGTCACCCAACCAAAATTCCGTTACAAACATACATACATACACGTGAAGCTAATAAAAGCGTGTTAAAAGCAGGAGCTTTGTTTGGAAAATTATAATACCTCACCTTTGTAAGGTCTTTACGTCTTTTACCTTCAACTTTGTATCTTTTGTCTAGGTATTTTCCCCAAAGTTCATATTCTCAAAAGCTTGAACTCTTGGAGCAAAATTATGTCACACATGTTAAAGGGTTTACCGGTTCCAGCTCTTGGTCCATTATCGAGCAAGCTTTGATCTGCACGCCTACAAAAAGATCATATTAACGTGCCTTTAACGACGAATTCCTCTCTGAACTACCGTCGCATGGGTAAAAATCCCGAACGTGAAGTTTAACAAAGGCGATCTCACAAAAGAGCTTTCATTGCCTTGGTCTTAAAGCTCGATATGTTGTGTACAATGTACATATATGTATATAGATGCATTCTCCGCAAATAGGGACAAATATATTTCCAGGATATAGGGATCCGTTTGAAATTGTATGCAAGCATATATTTCTGTAATAAAACAGCTTTCGCAATATAGGAAACAGGTCAAGTAGATTGAATCGGTGGTTTCCACTTTTCCTCTTGAAATGTTGTATATTGCTATTTATTGTATTTTACGGGGTCTTTCAGTGATCTCATGTTTTCTTCTGGCCGCCAATTGAAACAACGTACGAATAATTTGTTACCTTTACTAACGTTTCGACTGCTGCCTCGGCAGCCTTTATCACAGTATAATCCCGGTGAACATGAAACATTTCATTCTTGTCAGCTGAAGGAGATATTTGAAATAATGTTTATTTATATTCAAAAGCATGCCAATTTCGGGTGTTCTCGACGTTATAAACATCTCTTTTGACAACTGCTGATATGCTCTAGAGGATCTTCCATGATACATAACAACGTTTCGAATTTGTAGCTTCGAAATAATTTCTAAAATATGAACAGGCTTTTCAGGACGTGTTTGGTTCAACTTGACATAAAAGTTCAAACGATGCTTTGATGCTTCCAAAATTTCAAATAAAATATTAGAGAACACTTGAATTCTTCTAACTGCAGGTGTTTCGTTCCATATTCGTATAGTTTTGTCTTGTTGGAGTATGATGATGATATATTTTGTCACATTTTGTGATATAGATATTTTTATAGTAACTTTGTATCTATATAATGTTAATAAACGTAACATTATTAACAACGCACTTTGAAAGACAGATCTATTGAGTCATATTTGTAGACAGCATATCGTATGTTTCAGAATGTTCGAAATATTGTCAATGTGATCTTTGAGAAACATATCGTTCATTGGATCCTTAGATTTCTAAGTATTCAAATAACTGAAACGATATCTCTTCTTTACTGAGACTAACAAAGATACAGATCGCCTCAGGAGGCAGAATCCAATCCCTAGTATTTACCTTGCGTTTGTTTTAATTCAGGAGATAAAGTTTCATTTACCGAGTGTGTAGCAGTCTACACGAGTCTCTGGATCGGCTTTATCTTAATTTGCTGTGGGGAGGCTAGAACAACCCTTCTGAGAAATGAATACTGAAATGTTAGTAGAGGTATAAAAAAGTATTATATCCGCAAAAATGGAATTTGGTACATGTATTTTACTACTCCTTAAACTGTTTAGGATCTTCCGCAAACGAAATTCAAAATATTTTGTGACCCCTTTAAATAATTGTTCAAATTTCACCAAAAAATTATCGGGATTGGGGAAAATATACTAAATGAATGTTTGGCATAACAGTACGTTTTTATTTATTCTGTTTTCGTTCTTTTATGAGGTTGTTTTTTAACCTCCCATCGTATGGTTCCCCAAATTATTGATTTAATAAGGACGCCTCGAATTCAAACAATTATTTTAAACTTATAAAGTTGAAACTAGATTTTTCGACTTTTTTGAGATTTGACTTTTAGTATTACCCTCGTAGAAACTCGGAGTAGTCAGTCTGAACTCGCGAAACGTTCACGATAGTGCCGTATATACAAGCACAGTAGTATTTTTATCGGCAATCTAATCTAAAGGTAATCAGTGCGTCCTGGGCAATCCATTAAAGAAAATAGTCCAGCACGTCGTGCAAGAAGCAACCTAGTTCTTTTCTGTTTTCGGAATGGCGGCCATCACGCGAACACCTCGCCAGTGGCCATACAACACACAAATGATTTGCTTCGTATCTGATTATTTCCAGTATTGCTGTAGCGTGTGAAATTAAGAGATGCAATAAAAATTCGTGTGGACACTGCTTCCGTTTCAGAAATAGAAATATACCAAAACCCTAAATTGGTTCAATGCCTAAAAATGAAACCACGTCAATTTAACAATTCAAGACTTTTTGACAGCAATTCAATAATACAAAAATTTGTCATTTGTAGCGAACTCACAACCAATACAGTATAATCCAAAATGATATATTTGGAAAATCAATGAAAACAGTCTACAATCATATTTTACTATCAATCAAGCATACAAACATCTTGGAAATTACTATACTTCCAATAACAATATGATAGGCTTGGATCGAAAATATACGCTGCTTTCCAAGTACACCTCTTTTCGCTCCGAGTAATTCGTTTATTTCACATCGCCATCTTCGTCAACGGCATTTAAGCGGTACGCGTCTCTTATTTCATGTCTGTTTCCATTGTTATTTATTTTTACCATTCCCCACTCTCAGGATGAAGGGACTGTCAAAAAGTCGGAATCTCATACAGGTGTTGACGTGAGATCTAAGCATACGAACATCTTGGGATTCTCTACAAGTAATTCATTTATTCCGCATCGCTATTTTCGTCAACGGCATTTCCGCGTTACGCGTCTGTCTGTTTCGACGCGTATTTTCCAATGGTTTGTATTTTTATCAACCCACTCGCAGGATGAACTAGCTGTTAAAAAGTTGGGATTGTGACATTGATACAGTCTGGACACTTTTTTCTTTTTTTTCTAAGATTAAGAAACAGCTCATCAAAATTACCGAATGCTTATACAAATACTCTTAGATTCTCCCTTGAAGGTGAACCAAATTTGATAATGAACTCTTTGGCTCACGTCATAGTATAATCCAAAATTAAATATTTGAAAAATCGATAAAAACAGTCCAAAATCATGCCGATATTAAGATTATCAGCATGAATTTTAATTTAAAAGGCAATATCAAAAGATATTTGCGTATTAAACATAATACTTTGTGGTACGCCACTGCCTAGCCACGCTCTCAGGTTTTAACAGTGTTGCCTTTATGCCGCCGTAAGAGAATATTCCGTCTTCGTTGCACGCTCTACGTCTTAGCTTTTAACAGTGTTGTTTTTATGATAAACGCCGTAAGAGAGAGAATATTCCGTCTCCGTTACACGCACTACGTCTTAGCTTTTAACAGTGTTGTCTTTATGATACGCCGCAGTAAGAGAGAGAATATTCCGTCTTCGTTGCACGGATTACGTCTTAGCTTTAACACTGTTTTCTTTATGGTACGCCGCCATAACAAAAAGAATAGTCCGTCTTTGTGACACGCATTACATCTTTTTGAACAATATTGGATTGTATTTATGAATTAAATGTTTTGTCTAGCTCTGTTAAACAGACTTAAGTTGGAAGCTGACCAATTATCACTCAACGTTGGTCAAGATTATGAACGATCGCTTACATGAAGTAATAGGATGAGAAATAATAACGATAGATCAATAACAAATTGTATATTTCGTTAAACAAAAAAAGACGAACAAAAAAATTATTATAAAATGAGGAATGAAAATAGTATTTCTAGATTAGGTGGATCTTCTTAAATAGAGCCTTATTTTGTCCAAAATTATAAAAAAAAATACAATTGACGCCACCATGGTTTTTCGAGGTGCCAATGGGAAACTGAAAATTCAACAACGTTGCCGCACTGCCCGGCAGTAAACAGTTCTGACAAAGCATGTAACGCGAAAGCTCAACTGAATAATAAAATAAAACATAATATCAATACTTACGAAACCATAGAGTAAAAGATCAAAAAAGGGATGTTTTGGCCGAAAATGACCGAAAACCGAAACCGAAAACAAAATTCGATCGGTTTCTTAATTGAAGGCTCGTTCATGAAACCTTCCTCTTAGCGTAATTCAAGGTATCTGTCATCAGTTATGATTAAATTTCAAGCTATCATTTAGGCGTAAGAGAATCGACGTTCATGAAAGTATTTGTAATTTTTAATTAGGTTATGGTTAGACTTGTCAGTTTTGACATGTCAGGCATGCTGAAATACATCACAACTTCAGCATTAGATAAATGTTGGAAGTTGACCAACTTTTCAAGGTCAGTTCTTACGTGTAATTATGGTCTAATGCAAAAGTTAAATCTAAAACTAATTATGTAGGAACGACGATATTGTTCTAAGTAGTTTTAACTTTAAAGTTAATGGTGATGCTAAAATTGTGGCTTAGAAAAGTTCCGTGATCCAGCCTTAATTGGAATATTTGTTAAAACAACAATTGATCTTATGTATTGACGTAGTTGGTGATAAAGAGTTCATTTCTTATTACGGCACATGTGAAGTCAAGGCAGAGATCAACCTAACCTAATCCGCAACGGCGTAAGATTTATACTCGCTATAAGTAATATATCCATCATTGTCCTTGTCCAGAGAATTGAGGGTTGAATCAACCATCTCCTGAATGTTTTCATCTGTCAATGATTTTGCGTTCTCACCGCCATCTGTGGAATGAAAAATTAATCAAACCATTAGACTTTCTCAGCCTCAAATATATGATTTTCCGCCAAGAATAATCCACATGTACTCCGCAAGCGTATAAATTCGAAACGAGACATTTGAAATTGAAAAATATAATTTTTTATATAGCGCAGTCAAATTAGTAATTTATGTAAATTGCATCTTTCGATGTACAATTTTCCTTCTGGCCTTTGTTTGGGTACTTCTGACAATGAACATGGTGATGATATGGTAGGGGTTGGACAGCCGCCAAAGATTGAGTTTTTTTAGGTCAAATCGTTTTCTTGCAACGATATCCGAAAATGGTCAAGGTAAAAGTTATGATTATTTAACAAGCTCTGTAACTTGATTTGACGTCGTTATCGCTTTAATATTTTCCAAGCATTTCAACGCCAAAACTCACACTATATAAACCTGAAATTACTTATAACGCCGGTTGTCAATTATTTCGTTAACAGTGACTCATATGAAAATGCAGTGAATGGCGAAATAGGAGTCCCATAAATAGGAGTTTTAAATAGTAAATATCTGTTATAAATGATTCGGGTATTAAAAGATGGGGTCGTTCAAAATTTAACACTAAAAAAAGGAGTGTTATAACAAGCAAAAACGTTCTACTGTATATTATTCAAACAAGTTCCAAGTATATAAAAATATTTATTCAATCAAATCAAACTCGTAACTTCGCTAAAAAGGAATGTATTGAAAGTCTTTTACAAAAATATGGAGTACAAATATGTACAAAAAACAAAACAAACATCAATAAATACGAGAATCAAAACCCCCAAACGATACACACATAGCAACGATTTTAATCAGCGTAACAAATCAGAAAATATCGAATATATTTGCTTACCCCTCCATATATAATTCACAGTAAATATTTATCGTATAAAAATGGAAAATATGAGTGGCATGAATTGCAATGATGACATTTACAAATTATTATCACAAAGCGAATTATATATATGCATTGAAATTTTAATTCTACTGTCCTACTGTTATGTATCCATGAAAATAGGCAGTTGTGAGCAAATATATCCAATAGACGCACCATATAGGGTGAGTCAAAGTAACATCTACAACAATGAGCCTTGAAACGAGACCTGTTTTCGTTCTGCTGAGCGATAATATTTTGGCAACACATTTTGTCTGACATTCCAATTCAGTGGTTTACAAATTTAGTTAGTTTGAAAGCCTGTAAGCAATATTCTCTATGGATTCCCCACAAATTGAGTTCAACTCAAAAAACACACAATTGAGTATTTGAAATTTGAATGCCTAAAAATGACTGAGGAGAAATTTTTTCGAAAATTGATGTTTTTGTGAATAAAATGTTTTATTAAGCCCAACAGAAAGAGAACATACCTCGTATTTCAGGGAAAAGATTATTAGTAAAATAGAAACTGATCATTTAAGAACAATAAGCATCCATATTATTTTTAGGGACATATTTTTGGACTAAACGAATTTTAACCCTGTAAATAACCACTTTTTATCTGACAATTATTTTAACATCTTTATCAATTCTCAGTTTTACTGTCCTTACACTCGCACTACTTTACTTTCAATGAATGTGATGACGAAAAAAAAACGCTAAAATAGGTGATTAAGTCTTTAGTAATGGAAACCATAAAAAATTTAAATTTTTTAAGCATAAACCAACATGTACTGGTAAAAATATAACCTTAATATGTGAATGTGAAAAACTGATCAACGAGAAAAATCACCATCATTCAGTAGCAGAAAATATGTCTTTCTTATTTCATTTTATTATTTTTTCACTATTTCTTTATATTCCATTATACAAAAAAACTTTCTTTCCTGAACTCAACTTTTTTGGCCCTTTTACACTTAAAAGTATGAGGATGAATTTCACGGACCCTTATGACCTAATAAGATATCATAACCTCAAATGTTTGAATTGTGAAAATGTTTATATACAAAAGTTAGAAGGCAGAGCTGTTCATTCTAAACTTCTTTTGTCTTTCATCGGTCATTTAGTTCAACGAAATTCACCCTGAAAGTCAACAAAACCCCAACAAAAAAAAGCTTATTGCCATCCAAAACTTTTCATGAGGCGAATGTTTGAATATAACTATCAAAAATATACTTAACTCAAATATAGTTGTTCATTAAGCAATCTTAAAATTACCATTCGCCCAACAAAAAATCTTGGAAATTCAAATCCTCCTGTTTGGATATCAAAACACTACATAATGTAAGTTGTTAAGTATTAGGGGTAAATGAGCACGTGGTGACCAAAAAAATCAAAATAGAGAACGAAAATCATGCTAAAAGCAACTTCTTGTATACGGATATTATTGTCAATATCTTATTTTTCCAATGTTTGGATAATCTGAGATAATGCTACTGATGAATAAGATATTGGAATGTATTATTGATATTTCAGCCTTTCAACAAATGTTGTTTCGACTCTGATAGCGTAGAATTGTTTTATGAAATAAAAGCAACCTTTCTACTGGCGTAACTATATACTTTTTGCAAGTCAAAAAAAAACATCAAACTTTCTAAAATGAGAAATAGCTGCTTTTGGAACCAAGCCACTATATGAATTTAGTTCGTCTTTTGATATCCAAAACTGCACCCTTGATCAACCCCCCTCACTGCCTGCCCTGTTGCTGTGCAGCCGCAGCTTTTTGCTGGGCTCTTACAAACTCAGGATAATCAATGTAGCCATCTCTATTATGATCATCCACGTTTAGGATGGGGTCGATCAGATTCACCAGCTCTTCGTCTTTGAAGATTTTCTCATCGACATTGCCGGGTTTGTCTTTACTGCCTTGCTCTGCTTTGATTAGCGGACACAAAAGAAAGCAAAAAAACATCGGGATTAGTTCACACAAAACACGACACACTACACGCAAGTGAATGTATATGATGAACCCTACTTCCAAGTTATATCTTACAAACCCTTTACTATGAGTAAATGGCATATGGTGTGATGTCATTGTGTTTGAAACCAGGTATTTGCAACTATACATTGTTGAAGCTTAAACAATTATATTTACATTTAGTATTTCACCAAATTAAATTATTTTATAAATTTCAATCAAAATAGTGAAAAACACGCCTTGTAGATCGATTCTGGAAGATTTTGCACGTCGGACAAGGAAGGCAACACACCACTTGCAACTATAAAATCTTCTTAATGAAAGTTTTGTCTATTTGAGTGCTTGAGGTCCAGTCCAGACATGATAATGGGTAATATAATATTCGATATGCAATACAACAAGTATGCTTTAGGCAAAAATGTGATTGAAATATAATTATTATATATACTTGTATACCTACTCAATGAATACATCATATACAACAGCCTCCACCATAGAAATTGATAAAAATACTCACCATGCCAATGGATCAGAGATTTTATCAATTCACAGCCATCAAGTTTGTTGTTGTTATCAGCATCATGCATTTTGAAATAGTGAAACTGCAATTCTTGATCAGACATTTTGCTTGTATCTATTGGCACATCCATATGTTCTTTGATGTGCCTGAAATGATAAAACATGATTATTATAATATTTAAATAACATTTTGTGTGTCCTTTCAATTTGCAATGAGTGTATGTAGTTTTTTCTGTCTACTTTGCCATGTATTGTGCCATCATATCTGCATTTCAATGGTGATTCTTCTATTTTAAGCCTGTAATCTTGTTGGCAATAAAGGAGTAAAATAAATTAATTCATTCTAAAATCCAACATACTGTGCCTCCTGCTGTACATTTCCACTGAGAACCCTCTGCCCATGTTCGTGCCCATGTCCATGCCCATGATCTTGTTGTTGTACTGGAACCTGTTGCTGTTGTTGTACCGGAACCTGTTGCTGTTGTACTGGAACCTGTTGATGCATGGGTACCTGTTGCTGTGGTACTTGCTGATATTGCTGAGCATACTGTTGCTGTTGTGGTGGTGGAGGTTGTTGGTACTGTTGCTATAGGACATTCAAACACATGTCAGCTGTAATTATTGAGCTATGAGATCTGAATATCAATCATATAATGTATATATAATAATAAGTTTCAGGGGAATAGATGATCATCCATAATATGGAATTAGTTAGAGCTCAGTGGTGAAATAGATAAAAAATGTTTGGTTTAATCAAGTATCATTCATGGAAGATTTGTTGAACTCATTTACTAATTAAGATAAAAACTCAGTACTGAGAATAACTGAAAGAAAATAAAGTGATTCTGCATACCAATATAGATATTTATTTATCTTCATGTTCATTTTTATATTTTCATTTAGAAGTACCTACCTACTATTAGCTGAAACCTCCACACTAGGCTTACTTTGAAATCTACAATGTATGTATACATTTGAATTATGGGAAAATTATGAACATTCAAATTTATACTTGATAAAAAATCAATTTATAGTAATTATTTGGTGTCTAAGCTGATAAGCATCACATAATATATTGAATATATCTTCAATGTCACACAAAGGTCTATGAGATAGGCATCCAATATGTTTCATATCTCATCATTCAGTAGTTGTGTTTCTCAAAAATCTTAATCACAAAGAGGCTCCATTTTTCATTACATATGTTACTCTCTAAACAGTCCAGTTAACTGCCAATAAACAAATCCATTTAGTCCATTTCTCGCTTAATATAATAGTATGCACTGCAATGACAATTTCAAGGCAAATATATTTTTAATGAATATCACAGATTTAGACTATAATAGCATCGCATTTCCATTTTTTCCATTTTTATTTGATAAACTGTATAACCAAACATTAAGATTTTTATTTTACCTGATAATGTTGAGGCGGTACACCTGGAGCGACTTTTTGCGAATTGCTTGCGTATATTTCTAAACTTACTACAAAAAGAATTATCAAATTCATGTTGCCCAAGTCACAAATTATTTTTATTTTACAAGAAAAGTATGGACATATTTTTTGAATTAGACACGTCAGTGCGGCACGTTGACGGATGGTCTGTTTGACAACACGTTGACATTGACAATACCATAGAATAGTGAATCACAGAGACACAGAGAAGTACAAAGATTTGCAAAATATCTATGGAGGGTAGAGGTGTGCAAGTAGTTTTCTAGGTTATCAGTTGAAGTCAAAATATATCAATTTTTCGGAGCTTTTTCACGTTTTTCAGTTTCAAAATTCTAATAATCTATAATGTGTCATAAAGAAAGGGGAAAACGAGATGCACATCCAATTTAGGAATACAAATGCATAGTAACATTACACTCGCATCATTCTTAAATAAAAAATATATCAATGTAAAAAGAAGTATATTGCTAAACTGCTAAGCAGTACACATAAAAAAATCAAAAAACTTAAAATAAATACATTATTATACGATATAGAACTGACTCTCTTGAAATTATCTCTTAGATTTGAGAGTTTTCACACCAAAATTGCAAATGTCTTTGTTTAGACAACTCTCACATTTGGGTCTCACAGGCAAGCATGTTTGCTGACCAAATCCAACCAGAATATGATTAACTTCACTCCAAAGCTCAAATGGGAGCCAGCCTTCTAAACATTTCCTTGTTTCTTCTGGAGTCTTCGTATTGGCCCAACCTAGACGGTTTGATATTCTATGGACATGAGTGTCAACACCTACAAAAAATAACAATAATATTATGCCAAAAGTCTGGAATATTTAGAGCTCAATATCCACAGCTGGATGATTTTTGTTAGCATAGGTATATTGTATGATTTTTTCTATAATTTCCTGAAAACTGACAATAAAATACTCAAAAAAGGCTCATACCTATTCCAGAAACTTGTCCCCAGCTTGTACTCATGCAAATATGTGCCATTTTTGGTCCAACTCCAGGCAGCTTGCACAAATCCTCAATGGTATTTGGTATATCATTATTATATTGCTCTTTTAGTATCTGTGATGTTCTCTTCATGTAATCCACTTTTTTCTAGAATAAAATATATTGAATCACTCCTCATACTACTTTAGGAAATATTAAATTACCTTCCAGAACCCAACAGGTTTTATGAGTTCACCCAGTTTTTCATTGCTTGTTTCAATAATATTAACAATATTACAACCATGAGATATCAGTCTTTGCATTGCAGCAAATGTTACTTGGTCTTTTGTCTGACTGCTCAACATCAATGCTAACAATTTTTGGTATCTGATCACCTGGAAATATCAAAAACAGTTAGTTTCAAGAATAAAATAAAAATATTCCAATGTAAGGCTCAGAAAACTAAAATGTTTAGGTAGTAGTCTCCAATTTTTAGGATAATGGATAAAAATGACACCCAGCTGTTAGATCAGCCTACAATAACTACTTAACTCATATCAAGCATACATATTTAACATACGAGTATAGTTCTGTATGCAGTTCAATTCAAAACTACTATATTACCTCAGGTGGTGCATCTTCTTCATGACATTTGTGACACCCCATAGAATCTACAGGGGCATCGAATTTTTTTCTCATTTCACGCAAATTTGCCAGTACTTCCTCCCACTTGGGTGGAGCAGATGTAATTTTGTTTTTCTTTTTTGTAGGTTTTTCACTTTCTTCAAACGCAATTTCAACATGCTCCCGTTTATGAACGATCTTAGAAGCAGTAGTCTTTACGATGGTAATTCCGGGACTTCTTTTAAGCATGTTACCCGGCAATTTTGGTTTGCTGTTTATTTTGAATTTTGCTATATCTTCTATAGTATCTTGTTCAGATTGATTTCTCGTATCATCAGTTTTAACTAGATCCGACATGTTTCTTGTTTGTATTTTGTTAAAATTTACATTTCGGAAAATAGTAAAAACCATAAAAACTAATTCAAGTTGTTCAAACTTTTCAAATACATAAACACTATACCATATAAACCTTATAAATTATAACATAATAATCATCACAGAACATATATAACACAAAACCTTGTTTTGTTTTGTAATTTTTTAGTTCTGTGCGAGGAGATTGAATAAAGGGGGGGTCAGCATAGAGTAGAATCCTGAGACTTCGAACGTTTTTGACAGCAACATCTGATTAGCCGGTAATTTTGAATTCAACTCAGCTAAGTAGTTGTTGCTATCAAAAACTTGAGGAGTATCCGCGAAACGCAAGATGGATAACGCATGAAAGACAGTATCCATTATTCAAACATATGTACAATCAGATCCACAAGGTTATGTATTGAGACCTTTATTGTTTCTTATTTATGTCACCGACCTTAAAAGGGAATCTGAAATGTCTAATTGGATAAAGTTTATAACGTTTCGGAGGTCTTTATCAGTCTGCGGAAATATTACAGTGATGCTTGAAAATTTAGAGATTATAGCAGGTCTGCAGATGCAAATGGTGTTATCTCGCAGTTGTTGTATATGAAGAAATAACTAAGTAATTGATTAGTTTTAAAAATATCTCGCACACCGCACAGTAGTATTATATCCCAATACGTTTATTAAGCTTCCTATATGTTTTCCACCAAGATTTCTGCCGGTCGGTATATTTTCATTTTAATAAAATTGGGAGAAATATCCTGCGGCATAGTTAAATATGACTGCTTATATTTATAAAGCGAAAAATCACACCCCTCCAGTTTCGCTTATCGCTATGTTATTGAGACTGACTTTTCCTTGCCATCAATTTTGGCGATCACTCTACATATATGTTCGTGTAAACTTCGAACAACCATGATAATCTTATTGAATTCTTCTTATCCAAAAGTTATTATAATTTTAAGATAACAAAATCTTATTGAATTCAAAATACTATATAATTGGATTATCTATCATGAAATGGAAAAGCAATAAAACATACAGGGTTGTAGTTTGTAGTTAATATTCTATATCCTCTTGAATGTATAATTATAATGTAACAAAAAGTAGAAAAAGTACTAATTTGACTTGGACTAACCTTGTTGCTCTTCCCTTTGCTGCTGCCACATTCACACACAAACTTGAAGCTTCTTGAATCTGGACACAATCCAGAAAGGAGCCATACGTCTGGGGCTAGTGCAGCGTTTCTTAAGCAATGTTCCCTAGAACTCGGGAGATACCACGAAAAAAAAAATACATACATGTACACTATCCCTAATAGCATTAACATTTGAATCCTGTTATAATGTATTTTGTACGTTATTTTATGAAGGTTTGAATGAAAAATATTATTTCAAACAAGTAAATATTCTATTGAATAAATGTCATTCAATTACATTAAGAGTTCCACGCAAAAGATAGATATTGAAAAGAGTTCCACTTGCCGAAAGGTTTAAGAAACGCTGGTTAAGCGAATGACAAAGGACCTCCACATTCTGGACCGAGTTGTCTCCCATAACATCAAGCGACCTCATCATTACCATCCAACATCACAAATGAGTATCTTCCAACAAAATTCGTTCATTCGTACCTCGGTATTGTGGAATGAAATTCCAGGGAGATGTTTCCAATGACTACAATGTATAGCGTTTTTTAGTCAATGTAAATAGATATTTGTCTCCTTGTATATGACGAGGCAACACGTAACATGCCGTGGTGAGATTAAATCACCCTGTAAGAGTGTCTAACATAGCATAAACTTGTCCATATAAAAACCAAGCTTAGATTTGGGAAACTACTTTTATTTTAATTTTGTCGTATAGTTGCAAGTCCTATTCAAAATGAGACTGCTTTTATTGGGGATTTTTGTGTTGATGTTCATCAGCCGGGGAAAGGTAATTAGCGTGATTTAAGTATTGTTATTTTGTGTATAGTATGAGACCATCCAGAGTAACCCGATTTTATCTACATAATAACTTAGCTTACTGTTTGTTGCGGTTGAGTGTAAGAATCGCTGAATTCTAAACTTCGCAACTTAAACTCCACTTTCATGTATAACTTTCTTTCCTAAGGTCTAGTGGAGTTGAAGTCATAAACTGATGGCTTCATAATGGCTTGATAGGATGGTATCTTTGATATTTTTGTATTTCGCAGTAGAGTAATGGGTATGGAAGTAGCCAATACCAGCTGTAGAGCATGCCGTCAGGCACCAGAGACGCTCATGCATCTCCTGCCAGCGTCGCACTGCTCACGTCTATCTCCATATGCTATATCATCATATATATCATGTATAAATGAAAAAGTCTAGCCTTGTAGCTATTCACACTGAACCATTTTCAAATTCTAACTTAATCTAAACTAGACATTTGTATGAAAAAAATCAAATTTATGGCGAAGATCTGAATGTAACCGTTAAAAATTGATTAAACATTTCAGCAACATTGAATGTAAATCGCTGTATGGTGACGCGTTATTGTATTTTGAACTGATCTTTTGTCTCGATTGTGAACGAAAGATGTCTATCAACCAACAAACACTTATATGAATAAACATTCCAGTGCCAATCTAGAGTTTCCGCTGTGGACAAAATGGTTCGAGCTTACAACGAATGTGGTCAATCTATGGACTTTACAGATTTTGTCCTGCTGATAGGCGGAGACGGCGTTCCGAATGACGATGAACTGGATAATCCGGCGAACTGGCATACTGTACAGGTCATGATGTGCACAAGTCAAATCTTAGTATCATATGGCAAAGATCTGGAGGCGGACAAAGAATGGATTGCACTATTGAGATGTATTCACAAATACAAACCTAGATATGCAAAAGGCCGGAGGTGGGTTGACATATATAAGTTGTATGATTGTACCAAAGGCATATAACCCATTGAACACTGTTAAAATGTATTAGCTGATAAGTCTCAAGCAGGCGCTGAATTTCTTCATCAAATGGTAGAGAAAATTATCAATTTTTGAGTAAAATCATGTAATACCTTTTTATTCTGGAGAAGATTGACACATTGTGGATATCTTTCTTTCATAAAATCATTGTTCTACAGGAAATCGCATCAATATATTATTATAATTGTAAGCTATAAATAGTTTCATTTGAAACCAATTTATGGAGGAAATCCCACCCCTAGACCTCTCTTCTCTAACCTGGAATATAGTCTAACTGTACCTCAATAATAGGAAGATGTTTCTAATAACTTTCTTGATTGTTAGAAGATTGAATATATTTCTTTTTAATTGATTTGTCCAATTATTTGAAAATATCGACTGCCTGTAGCATATCATCAGCGGATTGCCTTTTTTCCCCTGGTATTATAAATATATTAGGTAATCTTACTTAGATTGGTGTAACATATTATATTTTCAATAAATGACAAATATATGCAAGTAAATGTAAAATAAATAACCACCTTCATACTTTGTTTAGTTTACAAAAAAATAATTTACTTTCTAGGCACTGATGTAAACCTACTTTATGGAGAACAATGCAGCTTGACGTTTTTATACAATTACAATTACTTCTAACAATGACCTTAAGAGTTCTGACATTTGAGTAGATTTCAAAAATTAACTCTACACACGCATTCGAAGTTTTGAACTACCCAACATATTTTGGACTGAGCCCGCAAATGCTGAAAATCTCTCAAGACAGTTTGGGAATTTCTGGATATTCCATTTTTGGTATTCATTCTCTGCCACCAATGCAGCAAAAATAGAAATATTCCTAGAACAAAATGACAATTACTTGCTTTTTCCGCAAGGTTGAAGGTGATACACAATTCACATTTTGAAATCCGGAAAAAACTGGCCCAATGCGGGATTCGGACCGCGCACCTTCCGATTGCCAATCGGGCTCTCTTACCAACTGAGCTAACTGGGGACTCCGCTCAACATCATCCGTGCTCTGCAGCACAATTTTGAATTGCATGTATCAAGAGGAAAATTTGTATACCCCTAATATCGATATTTGACAGGCAATAGTTGAGAAAAATACTTGCATAGTTGATAAATTTATTTATTCATTTTATACAATGTAATTTTATTTAAAAACATAGTGTAATGTTTTGAAAACAAATACGTTTTATAGTACATCTCGCCATATGTATATATATTTGGTTAAAGCAATAAAATATTTCACATATAGTAAATACACAAATCACATCTAAAAACAGGAATGCTAGATAACAACATATTTTAAAAGTATTTTCTTTGGTATTCAACTAAGAATCTTCGGTATAAGTTACTAAAATAAAATTAGTTTCAGATCAGTGATGGTAGTTTCAAGAAGCACAAAAGATGTTCCCAAATTAGTAAGAATTTACTTATTTGTGATAAAACTGTGCTATGAATATTAAAAAATTGCAAATCACTTTTTTAAGGACAGTGCAAATAAGTATTGTATTCGAATAAGAGTTGTGTTGAAAAATTTCATACTCAAATTTCAGCAGAATACATTTTTTGGAAATATAATTTGTACACTTGAACACACAAAATTGTTCATCAAAATTGCATTGCTTTGAATTTTGAAAGGTGTAAACTTTGCAATACCCTCGATAATACTGAAGGTGGATAAATAAACAAGAAGACTGCAATAAATAAGCAACAGTTCAATATTTTGATAAAATCTGTTTCATTCAGCAAAATTCTGAGTCTTGTGGTAATAAATCTAGGATCTTTTATAAAGAATGAATGGGTCCTGAGCTGTTGTTGCTTATAAAATAAAACTGAGGCTGGCAGGCAGATAAGCATCAGATTAACTGATTATTAATTTAGAATTGGAAAGAGAAACTTGGCACTAGAAACTAAACCAAATCAAATTGCTTAAGTTTACCTCACCCGGAATTTTTTATTCCAATTACCCAAACAGCTTGCATTTATTTTCAAAAATAACAACACATCAAATGAATGTTTTATGAAAGAAAAATTCGAGAAAATTTGCAAAACTGAAAAAAAATCGACTGAGAATCAGTGGAAAAATACAATAAAGTCGATGTCTAGATTATATACATTGTCAGCTCTAACGTTCATTCTCATCTGCCAGCCTCAGTCATGCTACAGTGTTGTTCCATTTTCTCGAATAAATTGTCAGAAAATCTCCTCTCACGCTGTATCTCCAGAGTGCGCGGCTCTGCTAGATAACGGATCCAACTCTGCAAACAAACTCAACCAGGACATCTGCTTGTCATTCTTCTCACTTTTGCCACCTGGACTCTTCTCACTTTGCTGGCTTGCTTCTTTCTGAGTAGGGATATCCATGAACATGAACCCGTCTTCCTGCATCAATTTGGATGGCATAAAGTTGCCTCTCATGAGGTCTGACTGCATTGACCAGCTTAAATCCAACAGAGCTGAGCTGGGCTTTGAAGGATCTGCAGCTTCCAATTGTGGGTCTGTCGAGGCCGGAAAGTCGCCTTGCAGAAGATTTTCCACTTCTGCTGGTTCAGTTTTCGAGCTATGGAATATAAACAATATGAGATGTAGTTCACTGTACTCGAATTAAGAAAATAACTATCCAACCAATTGTTTTTTAGTATTGTTCAGTCAAATCACAAGGTGTAATAAAAGTCTCAATAATTTTCTACATTAATTTGATATTATATTTTTTGAGCTGTTCCATTTTAATTTATGTTTTTCTTTGGTCATTGTACATACCTATCTTCAGCATTATCTTTATCTGTGGCTCCATCTTTCTTTTCATCTGTATATTCAGCATTGAAGAAAGTCTTCTTATCCTTGTCACCTAATTTCTCTGCATCAGTTCCAGCAGCTAATTCGAGAATGGAACTGCCATCACTGGGTTGGATGCTACCAATTTTGGCAGCTGACAAGTCCAACGTTTCAGCAGCTGTGGTCGTAATAATTTCATAGTACATTATAAGATTGAAAAAATTGTTTGAATTTTGAATTAAGTCAGTTCATATCAGCATAATGATAGTAATTTTATATAGTCATATTTGTGTTCTAGTAATATTTAAACAAACTAGTATGGACTTTTTCAATTAAATAGGCCTATACCAAAATTACAAAACAACATGTTTTCAAATATTTTGCATAACTTTTTATACAAAAATTATTGATTGCAATAAAAACTATGAATCATCAACAAGAGTATGGAGAAAATATGTATGGAAATGTTCCAGCCTTCAATATGCAAAATACATACCTTTGGTGGAAAAATTCACTAAAGCATTCTGGTATGGAACCAGTGCATGAGAGAACATGTTGCACCTGGCTGCGGCAAGCAGATCAATCTTCTGAAGACAAGCTAGTGTCAAACGGTCAAATTTCACTTTGGTAGATTTCACATAAGATTGGGCTTTTCTGAATTTTTCCAGGCCATGGCCTGTATCAGGATCTAACTGGGCTGAAGCAGATTTCATCCAGCTCAAGGCAGCTCTAAGAATCAAAAGAACTTGGTATACATACGCAGTAAGAATCAAACACAGAAAAGAAATAACAAAACAGCATTTTTTTACTTATTTCTTCAATCTATTTTCAAAAAGTGGGATGTTGGAAGTATAGTAATTCTTAGAATATCCCTAGATGTATTATTTTTATTGTGGAAAAGACTACAAAAAAATAGCAATAAGATACTATAGATATAGCCCTAAAGTAAACAGTAAGACAATTTTCAATGTTATGCAATATAAGAATGCATATTAAATGCAATTTCATGCTCTTATTTTTTATGCATAAAAAATAGAAATTCATATCTTACTGCACTGTAATGCTCATATAATAATTGTACATTAACCTTCAATGCTCACAGGATCAAGACAAGATATTAGTCATTAGTAAATTTGATCTCACCCAATTCAATCATACCTGTATTCAGTTCTAACTTTCTCCATTTCAGTGACAGTGGCCCTAGTATCAGTTACTGCTCTTGCCCTGAATGTTTCGACTTCATGATGCAACCTGACTAATGGGGGCCTTTTTGTGAGCCTTTGATGACCCATGTAAGCCAAAGCCTTCCCTGCACAGGCCATTATTTGACCCGCGCTAGAGTTTTTCTCATTTTTCCCACAATCTTTTAGGTATCTTCCTAGAGTGTTTTCTTCTTGCGCCAAATAACAAAGACGTTCCTGATAGGAGTCCAAAATTCTTTGTAAGTGATTGCAGCTATCATTTATGGATTTGAATAGTTCCAATTTTGCGTCTAGTTCAGAGTCCGACGAAATTATACATTCGTCTTCTTTACCACCCAATTTTCGCAAAACACTCTTTTTTGTTACCCAGTACTGATGCTGCATCCTTAGTTCAGGTCGGCGACGTGGAAATTCAACATATGTTGCAAAATTAGAAAATTCAAACTATTGCTGGAGTAGACCACAGAATAAATAAGGTGTATAATTGCAATCACAGAATCATTTTTTCACTGACAGCTTTGAAGTATTTTTGAATTTATCGCTTAACAATTTGACGTTGGGTACTTTGATCACAAAACATAGAACAAAAATTATAAGATAGACAACTAGGTGTATTGTGTTCACTATCGAATAACAATCCTATGTTGCCAAGTTTCTTGCCGGCCAGATGTGCAGCTTAAATTAATTTGAGAGATCGTTAGTCAATGTAACTTCAAAAACTTATAATGTGGTTGTTTCTCTTTTTGATCTCATATATTCTACCCGCCATTAATTAAAATCATATACGATTGACTTAATGTTTCGGCTGCCACCGCAGCCACTATCAAAATAAGAATGAATTCCATATTTTGTATATCGATAAAGGATGCCTACGCAGCAAAAACGCTAGCATATCGTGAGTCAATCGTATGTTATTTTATTTGGCGACCAAAAAGATAATATACATAGAGATTTTAAGGCAAGGAGTTGCATAACACTACAGGCAGCAATTCAGACTCCAGCAATATACTCGTATAAGATAAATGGACAGATTATTTTTTTCATCCACTTATCTCCATGACTGAAATTGTACAAAACAATAATTTGTTTTATTTATGCAATAATCTTGTGATGTCTAATTACACGCGGGTTCAGGTTCATATTATCAGCAAATCAAATTTCATTTCTAAAACATAACTTCTATCAGTGCAAAAATACTACCAAAGCTAACAAGATTTATATTTCGCCATTATTCAGTCAGTTTTGAGATATGGCAACGTTGGATTGGCGTCTGAGACGAAACCGTCTCACAGATAAATTTATATGAATACACATCTTTTTGCTTGTTGATCTATGTTATGAGATGTGTCATATATTAATTGTCATTCTGATAACTGTCATCATGTTGTCATATGCTATACGTACAGTCAGGTTGTGATTACAACTTAATAACATATATTCTGTGGATCAAATTAAAATTTATCGTCATATTTCCAGCATGATTTGCTGCAGTAATCATAAACGATTGTTGTTATCGCGGTAATGGTCCATGTTTGGGTGATGAATGACTGCGGTTAAGTAATTATTCCAGTAGCGACAATGGAGCTGAAACAAGATGAAGAGGCACAAAATCAAATACTCCTGGAAGAAACCTTTTACGTGCTTACGAAGAAGCATTGTGTGTTCAAGGTGCGACTCACCAAAACTGGCTTATGTCTGATCAAAGAAAGTGAACATAACATCAAAGAACAAGTGATTCCCATTCGAGATGTGATAGGATGCAGGTGTCTTCGAAGCAAAAAGCCAACAAAACGTTGCACTTGCCAGTCAATCCCTAGATCCAATAGTCTGGAGGTAGTGGAGGAAAGCTCTTTAGATCTGGATGACATGGATACTAGTGCATACCTGTACATTTATGCATACATATTTCAATCCTCAAGGGGCACTAGTAAAAAGAGAGAACGTACTATTATCACACTCCGTTTCAGGTCTTTTGATAAGTACGAGGACAACAACAAAGAAGCTCAGAAATGGAGGACAGCAGTAAAAAAGCTGATTAGGGGTGAGACAGTAACAGGTAGAAGCATATCAGATTTTACATTGAGTCTTAAACATAGAGAAACCAGAAGGCTCTTGATTTTGTGCAATCCAAAGAGTGGGGCTGGAAAAGGAAAATATATCTTTCAGCAAAAAGTAGTACCAATCCTGCAGGAGGCTGAGGTGCCTTTTGATTTGTTCATGACGAAACATGCCAATTTTGCAAGAGATTTTGTGAGAACAAATAATCTGTATCAGTGGACTGGCATTGTTGTGGTAAGATACTATAGTTTCTATTTGATTATGGTTTTGTTGTTTTCTATATCTTATAAGGGGATACATTTTGACTGTTCAGATACATATAATCAATGATTAAAGTATCTACCAAATTTCATAAACATTTTATCTGTTAGAAAAAAATCATCTTAAGTGACGAGAACTTTGATAATCTATTCTTTCATTATATTTATGCCTAAGGTATATTTCAGCATTAATTTGGGACCCATGTTGATGCTTATAGACCAAATGTGATGTATTTTTGAATAATAATAATAATAGTGTCTTTATTATGGTGAAATTCAGCCAACAGCTACTCCCATATTCAACCCTATTTTCATGCGGCTGAAATTCCGATCGTTGGCGCTCGATCGAAAACGTGAAAAGGCAGCAGTGCGCGAAATTTGTCATTACCACCTTCATCAATATAATTGTGCTTCCGATGGATGTAAAACGACGGGGTTTTTACGTAATATCGTTTGTTTAATGGTTTCTTAGGTGTTGGGAAGGTCTATCTGCCCTCCCCCAAAAAAATCCTCCAAAGGTGAGTGGTATAAGAAAAAAATTATATTTTCCGAAAATGACGTTAGAGGAATGCGGTTTTCAGCTTAGTCACATGACAAAACTACACTTAACAACTCCTGAAAGTGTCATCGCGTTACCTTGCTCCCAACCCCCCTAAAAATAAAACCTCTGCGATTTTACTGTTTGAATGATCATTCCAACACAGGTCATTTATGAAAATCGAGTTAGGGCCCCTATTTTTCTGCAGATATATCATAGATGTGATGCATTCTAACAGCCCTCTAAACCATTTCCGTGAGCGAGATCCGGAACACAGTTTTTTAGGCCCCCCGTCTCCTCACATATTGTATATACGTAAAAAATCATAAGTCGTAAAAATGGAATTCGGGTCGTCGTTTTTTTGCATGAACAGTGTTTATTTAATGTATTCTAAAATCCCACAAGGCCGTTTTGCTCAACTGGATCCGGAACATACTTATCTCGATCAAAATTCGCTCAGTCACCTGTCATTTTTGAAAATCGAGTTAGGGCCTCTATTTTTTTGCAGATATATCATAGATGTGATGCATTCTAACAGTCCTCTAAACCATTTCCGCAAGCGAGATCTGGGACATAGTTTTTTAGGCCCCCCTTCACCTCATATAGTGTATATACTTAAAAAATCATAAGTCGTAAAACTGGAATTAGGGTCGTCGTTTTTTTGCATGAATGGTGTTTATTTAATGTATTCTAACATCCCACGAAGTTGTTTTGCTCAATGGGTTCCGGAAAATACTTATCTCGATTTCGATCAAAATTCGCTCGATCACCTGTCATTTTTGAAAATCGAGTTAGGGCCCCTATTTTATGGCAGATATATCAAAGATGTGATGCATTCTAACAGTCCTCTAAACCATTTCCGCGAGCGAGATCCGGAACACAGTTTTGTAGGCCCCCCGTCTCCTCACATATTGTATATACGTAAAAAATCATAAGTCGTAAAAATGGAATTAGGATCGTCGTTTTTTTGCATGATGGTGAAGTATGTCCCTGATTACTGCTCTATCCCATCAAGCTTGCTGCCTATGAGCTGCCGCCAGATCTATTCCAGTGATTGATTAGATTAATCCATCTCTGGAATACTGCTTTCATAGGCTTTGAGGCCTTGAAGCTTCTGGACTCAATCCAGAAAAGACCGATCGACTTTTCGACACATTCCACTTTACAAAGAACCTCCACAGGAGAAAAAGTGTCTGATCTGTCTTTCTTCTATACATTCTGCCCTGGTGAAAGTATGACCAAGCTGTGTCGCATAATAACACCAAATTATGCTGAAGAGGCCTATCTGGCGCATCTTCACTAGATAGAACTACCAACACCTCGAACAAGCCTCTTTCAAAAGTTGTTCTTTTGAAGAACCTCATAATTGTAGAATAGGCTGCTGTGAAGTTCTGTTTGTAGCATTTTAAGGTCGATTTGAGTAGACATTTATTCCCTTACAACACATCTAGAGAGTGATACACTTTCTGCCTTTTTGAGGAGTCATCTATAAAAAAAATTCATCTTGCTAAATCTCAGGACTAGTACTAAGTTACTAAGTGTTTTACTTAACTGGTACCACGTCTATAAATACAGACAAATATCATTTGAATGATTTCAATTTATTTTAATTTGTTGATAATCCCAACAAATTACCTAATATGTTTTGTCTTCATTGATTTCATTATTAGAAGGTCGCATAATAATAATTTAGATTGCTGTTGTAAGTGCCATTCAGTTTCACCGTTATCTATTCACAGCCATTATATGTTATCTGTAGTAAAAACCAATTCCAATCATAATAATTTCAAGGTCTGAGAAGTGTATGGTTTTTCAAACCCAGTTCTAAAACGTAATGTATATTACTGCTTAGGCATTGTTCATTTTTATGCTCGATTTTTTAGAACCAGTCAATCTATTATGCCATTTATTATGAAAACGTTGCTTTGATACCTGATATGTTTTAATATATCCGATTTATGATTTAAACAATGTGTTAACATTTTTATCAGTACTTTTTAAAATGGCTATAATGGGATCAGAACTTATCGAAAATTTCGTTAGTTGTTTTACTGGCAAACATTTTCTTTATTACTGTTTGTCTTGTAATTACGAAAAATTTCGAGCAAGTGTGTATGTAGAACTCATAAATGATAGATTTTAATTCAGAAAGTATGGAATATAAACGGGAAAATTTATTCCACATATTTTAGGAACCACTACCGCAGATTACTACATATTATTAAGTGATTAAAATTAATTATCACTTTTTGCGTAGGTTTGAATATTGTTTTGGATAGACTTGTGCTAAACTAATCATCATTTTAATGTATATTGCAACGACACGTGTACTTGTTTACTATAGATATAATCAAACAACGAAAACTACAACCATTTCTTGACAGATGAAAATTATTCCGTGATTTTAAATACTCAAAAACAATATACATCAATAATTTCATCATCAAGAACGCAAAAAGCACATATTTGAAATACCTATTAATGGTAGATACGTCAGACACTTAAGACCAGGAGCAATCAAAACAAATGTTTTGGATGATATAAACAAAGCAAAAACCTGTTTCTCTCATGGTGCTGATTCAAAGCTAAGTATATTCCACACAAAATTACGAATCATTCATGAAAATATCAATGAGCTTTATATCATATATATTGGAGATCCTAGATTATACTTTTAATTTTTTTAACAGATAATCCCGTGCGATTTCTGTAATTCGCGTTTTCCGGAGGAATAAAGTTTCACTTCTACTCGCTTCATTCGTCTTGTCTTTGTGAAAATTCCTACACCTGAGCTTCTTCACCTCCTAAAAGGATATCAACTGCCCCTAATTTTATCGTCTACCGCCCCCCTGAAAGTTTCAAACCCCCACAAGGGGTCGTTATCGCCCTCCTTCAGAACCTACCGTCTAGATCTAGCAGATTTTTTTCACAATATGCATAGAAAATACTAATAGTAAATCACTAATTGACATATTTTTCAGGTAGGAGGTGATGGCATACTGTTCGAAGTGATAAACGGGATATTCGAGCGCAACGATTGGTTGGAGGTGATCCGTAACATCCCAGTAGGCGTAGTGCCCGGCGGTTCTGGCAACGGTCTGGCCAGAAGCATCGCCCATCATTGTTCGGAGCCCTACACTCCCCATTCCACTCTTCCCTCGGCTCTGGCTGCGGTCAAGGGACGATCAGTGCCAATGGACCTTGTCAGAGTCGAGACTAGGTAACTATCTCACTTTTCAGACATTTTCCAAAGACCTTCTTGTCAGATGTTTAAAATAAAAGAAAAATTACCAGCAATGGCGTACTTTCAATAAACTTTCAATGGGCATATGAAGAATTAAAGGAAAACTAAATAAAATCGCTTTTTGTTTAGAAAAGAGAGCAAACGATTCTGGACTAAAACGTCCCATAAATGAAATAATGAACGTGCCTGATTGGAGCAGGTTTCGGCCAGATGAATACGTGTGAAAATGAATTATGAGGATCGGTCGTGATTTTACGTATCAGTTAGATGTTATTAAAATACTCACCCCTTAAAATATATCGAACAAAAAATTTGGTTGTGTTGACGCGTTGAGAACGGGGGAGGGAGGCTCTGTTCTCCATGCAGGTGGTGATTCAGGGATGTGATACCTATGCTGTCTTGATTATCAGAAGGCTTTCGACAGATTCCATGGCCACAAAATTCTGGAAGACCTGTTATTGGATGGAAGAGATATGCGAATTGTTAGCAAGAGCTTAGAGGTGCAGCCCGGAGCAGATTTCCAGAGAGGAATTGGAGGAAAGCGACCAATCTAAATTGGTTAATGGATGAAGAATAAATAGTATCCGCCATGCGAATATTACGGCAATTCTCTCAGCTTTCTACAGTATGTTATGACAAAAATAGTTCAGTCAGTAGTCAGTACGGTTTCGAGCATAACATCGCCAAGACTAAATATATGGTGAATAGCAAATCCCCTACTCCAGCTACATTTTCAACCATTAACAACCGACAAAAACAAAGAGTGGCACAGTATTCGTATTTAAGTAATATAAATAATAAATGAACAGTGAAACCATGCACAAGATATTAGATATCGTATCAAAAAAGTCAGAGAAGTATTCCTTAAAAGGTCATCAATTATTGAAAGCGCAGCAGTTACATTATCTGCAAAAATCAGTTTTCTTGAATGTTATATTTTCTCCGTGAAAGTTTTATTTTTGAACAAGACCTGAGTACGAACTATGCTGTATCTGAAGGTCAACCTTACATTTATCTTAATTTGTTGTTTGTCTATTTTATAGGTCACAAATACTATTTTCATTCCTTTCCGTGGGATGGGGACTCCTATCAGACATTGACATAGAGAGTGAAAGGCTTAGAATGTTCGGTGGACAACGATTTACTATATGGTCGTTAGCTAGGTAAGCTATTCACATATATACATTCCCCAGCAAATGATCTTTTCTTTCATTTTCACTTTTAGTCGATACAAACAATAATTTAATCAAACACATATATTTTTTTATAATTGTTATTTTTTCTTGTAGATTGATAGGTTTACGAAGTTACGGAGGAAAGTTGTGGTATCTACCATCAGATGTACCTCTAGCACGCACAGAAAAATTCGAATTCACCGACAGCAATTTGGATTTACCCGCAGAGATGCATTTGGAAACTCAGTCAGGTGGGAAATACATCCGGTTGTTGTTGTTTTTTTAGTTCCATGAATGAAGCTGCAGTTTTATGTATCATTGAACTAGGGCAGACATGGTAGTCCTTGTTGTCGATTCTTCCAGACCTTTTAATAAGGTCATGATGTCTCACCATTCCGATGAGTAGCTTTCGTCTCGGTCACCGCTGTGCCGAACCTCAGCCCTAAAGCCACTGTGTACGGCACACTCTCCTAGGAAGTGAAACGAGGTCTCGTCCTCCTTCCAGCAATTCATCCTCGCCAAGCAATCTGCTTTCTCGTCACTTGGGACCCCACTGTGACCAGAGACCAGCATGAGGGTCACATTCTCGGATTGGGCTAAGCGCGTTGGAGGGCGGCGCTGCATTCCTGGACGAGTGATCTGATCCTTGGAGATGCTACCGCTCTCAAAGCAGCCTGACTATCGGAGCATATATAGATGTTCCGTGTTGGCGCCCAACTTGAGGCTGTTTGGTTATAATGTATGGTTCAGAATCCGCCGCTATCATACTGGTTACTTCGGTAGGACAATAAATAATGTAACAATAACCATAAGTAACTGTCCATTTCAGGTCGCGAGCGTGTGGACTCCTGGTACAGCGCCAACTCGAAACGCAGCACATATTTCTCAGTGACCGGCAGCTCTTACCAGTCGACGACAGACAGCGCCGTTCTGCCGCAGATGGGCGGAGACTGTTGCGCGGGCGGTACGGTTCCTAGGCAACGCACTTACGGCCCGCCTCCTCAAATACCTGGTCTTCCCGCCCCTTTACCTTCCGCCTGGAAGTGCATAGATGGCAGATTCGTTATGGTGCACGCTTCCTATCAGAGTCATCTAGGGGAAGACTGTCTTTTCGCGCCCGAAGCGAGGCTGGACGACGGGAAGATCTGGTTGCTTATAGTCAAAGCAGGTGAGTGTGAAGTAATTCGAATTGAAAATTTGGTAATTTGATCACACTGTTTTACAGATAAAACTAATATTTTGTAATGCGTTTCGATGTCATATTTAAATCATCGCCGGATTGTCAAATTTAGTTAGATTGTTGAAGGGTTATGTATATGATCAAGTTTTGAATTTTTTAAGGTACTAGTCGATCCCAGTTACTCCATTTTCTGTTGGGTTTGAGCACAGGAGCTCATGCTACAACGACGCAAAACCCAGAAGAAATCCAACTATTTCCAGTGAATGCATTTCGTATTGAACCAGACATGACAGAACATGGCTACATGACAGTTGATGGAGAGCATGTAGAATATGGTTAGTATCAAATCAATGCAACTCGTAAATAGATCTATTGAATTCCTTAGTAGACTTGCCAAGTGGATCTCATCCATATCATACAAAACAATACAATGGGTCTTGTTCAATCCATTAGACACCGAAAGTTAATTGTCAACATTTTATTCGCTAGGTCCCATCCAGGCGGAGATATTCCCATCTCTTGGCAGGGTGATGGTTCCTTGATCAGAAGAAGCAGACGATGAAAATCTTCCAATCCGAAAAAAGAAAGTTGTGATATTGTCAACCCTGGAGCCGTTACTCGTCAAGTTTGAGAGTTTTTAACGGAAAGTTTACCAGTGCTCATTTATGGAGATTACTTCTTGTTATGTATAATTTTTAGGAGTCAGTTTTAACTAAATTCTTATAGGTTGGGTCCAGCTGATAGAATAGGGACTGGCATTGGAATATAGGGTTTCCAGTAATGTTATTTTAAGCATTTTACATGTGGAATATAAGTCCAGACATCACCACGATTCTGTATGTCAAGGTCATTAGGCTGTACAGAAGTACAAAAAACCGCATTGATGCTTTTTACTTGTTTGTGATTTCTAGAGACCCTGTATTCTACTTTTAAGTATTAGGCATAAATCGGAGTTACCACTACGTATAATGAAGCATATTTTTAGATTGTATGGATATATTATTTTGGGTTATGTATAAGATCATTAGATCTGTGATTTCTTGCATTCCTTTATGCACTTTCATGCCTTTTTTATTTTACCTTTATACGTTTCTTGCCATTTAGTCCCCAGAAATGGTGAAAGGGACCTTATTTTACTATAGCTGCATTCTCTTGACTAATATTGTTGAAACAATAATTATAATTTGTTAAAGTCGATGCATTTGCAGTCTGAATTAATTTTTTAAGTACGCTCCAAGCTGTTATAAAGAGATTATATTCGTTTTATAGATAAAAAAGATATAGGATACAAGTAGCAGTATTGTAAAACTACATGAAATTCTTCCAGTCAATTCAAATACAATGTTCATCACCATGATCTGATTGGGAATGTTTCTTTCCAAAACCAGAACTAGTCTCCCAATTTGAGTTCATGATATTGAAATATTGTTCGTCAAAACTTCGCTTGGTTACGTTGATTTTTTTCAGTATTATAGTGCATTTCTACCATGCAAAAATTTTTGTTGTTGAACTGGTTATAATAGGTGCTGTTGTGATATACAAAAAAATATATAAACAAATTGCTTCAAGCATACTTTATTGAATTGTTGCCTGTTAAAATTCCTATTATAGAGTAGTTTGAAAAGAAAGATTTGTAGTTGTTAAGAGTATCAGATATCAGGACGTAATTCTAAGACTCGAAGAATCAAAAGTTTTATATATGAAGCTCTTCCATGTATATTTTTCTATGATGTAAAAACATCATATATCTTCAAATTTTAACTGTTGCCTTTGTTACAGTTGATCAAAACAATTTTTTGGCCAAAATTATCAGGAAATACTGTTTCATCGATACTACGATCATTTTCGATAGATATATCCGTGGTTTTTTTAATCAACTGCTTTGGAAACAAACCGATCTGTCAATAATAATAATTTAGAGATGCTATCGTGTTTACCAATTCCACTGACAGCTACATTGAAATTTCATGACATGTTTACAGGTAGCATTATATTGTTAAGATTGATTTAGTCAATTACAAAGCTGTATAACAGATTACCAGTTTTTAGATATTAGTAATCATACAGTGCAATAAAATTATCAAATTTTTATATTTTTTAATAGGGCTATACATTTTTTTTTGAGCGATTAAATAATGTTATATGGATATTAACAATTTTCCGGTATTTAATTATTTTGTACGTACTTAAAAAACTGTTTAACTACTGTTTGTTGAATTTTAAAAATAAAGTACCATACTTACAGTTGATTATGTTGTTTATTTTATTTCACAGATACAACTTATAATGTCAATAAATCAAATACTCTTGAATGAAGGCTAGTATTCGAAAAAATTGAATATTTAGCCTAAATCCAAAATGCACTTTTCGTAAATTTAAAATTCCCATTGAACCTGAATGTCTCGCCAAGACAAAATTGCAAATGAAAACAACACATGATAGATACATTTATTAGACTTTGTCTTTAACTAGACAGTTCTAGTTCCACAGCGATCCGATTTTGAAGGTATCAGCTAAAATTAATGTTCACCTATAAATAAATTCGTACTCTAATCGAAAATAATAAAAAAAAAACTATAAAGTATCACAAGCAAAAAAATGTGTAAATATATTTATACGATTTCAAGTAGCAGTAAAGACAAAGAGGATATGAATAACCGAAAATCGGATTTATAACATCTTAACTGAAGATAGCTCCTGATCCAACACTGTACCAAAAAAAACAAAATTCAATGTCGTAGCTAGGGCATGGCAGCCGGGGCCCGCGCCAGGGACGAAAAATCATCGACCGAATGTACGCAAAATACAGAACTTGCCCTGACGCCCACAGTGCTTATACACAGCATACAGTAGCACAACACTTTACAGGCTTCTGAAGTAATCAGATAATGCTAAAAGTCACCGATTTTTGTATATTATCCTCATAACCTCAAAAAAAAATTAGTCTGTATGAAGCCGGGTCCACATCAAACCAACAAAACAGCAACTCAATGTTTCCCAACATTTTGGAAACAAAATTGAAACATTTAGGCAACTATTTTGTTTTGTTGGTGTTTCTAGCAACTTTTTATCTTTCCGTCGCCGGTCGGTAAAGATCAAAGAGTTGATGTTTTGTCTGCATTTTTGGCAACCCTGTTGGTCTGAGGTGTACGCGCTCGAACAGAAGAAAACGAAATGAATTCATAAATTCGTGGTTCAGAATTGTCTCGTTGCAAATGACTATGTCGGGTGAAAAAATGAAATGGAGTGTTTAAAATACGTGCTAGATCGCATGTCTCCACTAATACCGACATCATCTTTTCGTAAATATTTCAGTAATTCCTCAACAGTTTTTTGTCGGCCTTTCAGGGTAGGTCTAATCCAAAAACGTTTTTCCTTTTTTTGGGATAAGAACAGAAAACCAGCTGCCATAATAAATAAATCATTGTTCCTTTGCAATTCACAATTTCGAGCACGCCACATTTTCTTTCAGGGACCAAATAGTTGACTAATCGTTTTCTGTATGTGGACAGCTGTTGACAATTTGTTTCTGTTTTCAAAAACTTGCAGTTTTGTTGTGTTGCTGTTTTGTTGGCGGTTTTATTTTGTTGGTTTGATGTGGACCCGGCATAATAGTTTTACATTACAAGGAAATACATTTATGACACTGTTTAGCGACAGTACACCCAATTTCATACAAAACTGTACAAAATACATGGAAAATTGGGGGGAGCAGATCAGTGTGAATTAATTCGAATTGAAAATTTGGTCATTTAAACACACTGCTTCACAAATAAAACTAATATTTTGTAATGCGTTTCGATGTCATATTTAAATCATCGCCGGATTGTCAGATTTAGTTAGATTGTTGAAGGGTTATGTATATGATCAAGTTTTGAATTTCTTAAGGTACTAGTCGATCCCAGTTACTCCATTTGCGCGGGCGGTACGGTTGCTAGGCAACGCACTTACGGCCCGCCTCCTCAAATACCTGGTCTTCCCGCCCCTTTACCTCCCACCTGGAAGTGCATAGAGGGCAGATTCGTTATAGTACACGCTTCCTATCAGAGTTATTTGGGGGAAGACTGTCTTTTCGCGCCCGAAACGAGGCTGGACGACGGGAAGATCTGGTTGCTTATAGTCAAAGCAGGTGAGTGTGAAGTAATTCGAATTGAAAATTTGGTAATTTGAACACACTGTTTTACAGATAAAACTAATATTTTGTAATGCGTTTCGATGTCATATTTAAATCATCGCCGGATTGTCAGATTTAGTTAGATTGTTGAAGGGTTATGTATATGATCAAGTTTTGAATTTTTTAAGGTACTAGTCGATCCCAGTTACTCCATTTTCTGTTGGGTTTGAGCACAGAAGCTCATGCTACAACGACGCAAAACCCAGAAGAAATCCAACTATTTCCAGTGAATGCATTTCGTATTGAACCAGACATGACAGAACATGGCTACATGACAGTTGATGGAGAGCATGTAGAATATGGTTAGTATTAAATCAATGCAACTCGTAAATATATCTGTTGAATTCCTTAGTAGACTTGCCAAGTGGATCTCATCCATATCATACAAAACAATACAATGGGTCTTGTTTAATCCATTAGACACCAAGTTAATTGTCAACATTTTATTCGCTAGGTGATATTGTCAACCCTGGAGCCGTTACTCGTCAAGTTTGAGAGTTTTTAACGGAAAGTTTACTAGTGCTGATTTATGGAGATTACTTCTTGTTATGTATAATTTTTATGGGTCAGTTTCAACTAAATTCTTATAGGTTGGGTCCAGCTGATAGAATAGGGACTGGCATTGGAATATAGGGTTTCCAGTAATGTTATTTTAAGCTTTTTACATGTGGAATATAAGTCCAGACATCACCACGATTCTATATGTCAAGATCATTAGGCTGTACAGAAGTACAAAAAACCGCATTGATGCTGTTTACTCGTTTGTGATTTCTAGAGACCCTGTATTCTACTTTTAAGTATTAGGCATGAATCGGAGTTACCACTACGTATAATGAAGCATATTTTCAGATTGTATGGATATATTATTTTGGGTTATGTATAAGATCATTAGATCTGTGATTTCTTGCATTCCTTTATGCACTTTTATGCCTTTTTTATTTTACCTTTATACGTTTCTTGCCATTTAGTTCCCAGAAATGGTGAAGGGGACCCTATTTTACTATATCTGCATTCTCTTGACTAATATTGTTGAAACAATAATAATAATTTGTGAAAGTCGATGCATTTGCAGTCAGAATTTATTTTTTAAGTACGCTCCAAGCTATTATAAAGAGATTATATTCGTTTTATAGATAAAAAAAATTTAGGATACAAGTAGCAGTAGTGTAAAACTACATGAAATTCTTCCAGTCAATTCAAATACAATGTTCATCACCATGATCTGATTGGGAATGTTTCTTTCCAAAACCAGAACTAGTCTCCCAATTTGAGTTCATGATATTGAAATATTGTTCGTCAAAACTTCGCTTAGTTACGTTGATTTTTTTCAGTATTATAGATACTACATACCATGCAAAATTTTTTGTTGTTGAACTGGTTATAATAGGTGCTGTTGTGATATACAAAAAAATATATAAACAAATTGCTTCAAGCATACTTTATTGAATTGTTGCCTGTTAAACTTCCTATTATAGAGTAGTTTCTAAAAGAAAGATTTGTAGTTGTTGAGTATCAGATATCAGGATGTAATTCTAAGACTCAAAGAATCAAAAGTTCTATATATGAAGCTCTTCCATGTATATTTTTCTATGATGTAATAACATCATATATCTTCAAATTTTAACTGTTGCCTTTGTTACAGTTGATCAAAACAATTTTTTGGCCAAAATTATCAGGAAATACTGTTTCATCGATACTACGATCATTTTCTACAGATATAGCCGTTGTTTTTTTAATCAACTGCTTTGGAAACAAACCGATCTGTCAATAATAATAATTTAGAGATGCTATCGTGTTTACCAATTCCACTGACAGCTACATTGAAATTTCATGACACGTTTACAGGTAGCATTATATTGTTAAGATTGATTTAGTCAATTACAAAGCTGTATAACAGATTACCAGTTTTTAGATATTAGTAATCATACAGTGCAATAAAATTATCAAATTTTTATATTTTTTAATAGGGCTATACATTTTTTTGAGCGATCAAATAATGTTATATGGATATAAACGATTTTCCGGTATTTATTTTGTACGTACTTAAAAAACTGTTTAACTACTGTTTGTTGAATTTCAAAAATAAAGTACCATAAAGTTGATTATGTTGTTTATTTTAATTCACAGATACAACTAATAATGTCAATAAATCAAATACTCTTGAATGAAGGCTAGTATTCGAAAAAATTGAATATTTAGCCTAAATTCAAAATGCACCTTTCGAAAATTTAAAATTCCTATTGAACCTGAGTGTCTAGCCAAGACAAAATCGCAGATGGAAACAACACATGATAGATACATTTATAAGACTTTGCCTTTAACTAGACAGTTCTAGTTCCACAGCAATCCGATTTTGAAGGTATCAGCTGAAATTAATGTTCACCTATAAATAAATTCGTACTCTAATCGAAAATAATAAAAAAAAACTATAAAGTATCACAAGCAAAAAAATGTAAATATATTTATACAATTTCAAGTAGCAGTAAAGACAAAGAGGATATGAATAACCAAAAATCTGATTTGTAACATCTTGACCGAAGATAGCTCCTGATCCAATATTGTACCAAAAAAAATAATAAAATTCAATGTCGTATCTAGGGCAGGGCAGCCGGGGCCAGGGACGAAAAATCGTCGACTGAATGGGCGCAAAATACAGAACTTGCCCTGACGGCCACAGTGTTTATACACAGCATCCAGTGACACGACATTTTAAAAGCCTCTGAACTAATCAAATAATGCTAAAAGTCACCGATTTTTGTATATTATCCTCATAACCTCAGAAAAAAATTAGTCTGTATAATAGTTTTACATTACAAGTAAATACATTTATGACACTGTTTAGCGGCAGTACACCCAATTTCATACAAAACTGTACAAAATACATGGAAAATTTTAGATTATATCTCAATGATTATAAATATATGAATGCAATGGATAAATATTATGAGCAATCTTTCCTAATGTCATGCAGACAAATTGTTGGAAACAAGTGTGCTACGATTGTACATCAATTTGTAGACAAGTTAGATGTTTCAATACCACTTCTTTTTGGCATTCCATTCTTTGTAGAATCTATTTCTCTCAATGTTTCTATTCCTTCAGATTATCAACGGATAGAGATATATGAATTTTTTATTATGCCTTTTTCCAATATTCCACTGCATTCCACAATGAAAGAAAATACTATATGATTATCATAATAAGGACATAATTTTGTAAAGGGATTGCACGGTTCAAATCTTTCTAAAAAAAGAATCAATTACCTAAATGTACAGTCTTCAATTCAATGAGCAAGTATCCTTTCTCTAAATGTATTTGGAGATCTTTACACAGTAAATACATTGAGCAACATTTACCAATGAATGATTATACAAAATGGCAATACACAATGCATACTACTTATATCAACAGAAGATTTTGTGGTATGATAAAAGTATATGCATAAAGATCAAAAAGGTAAAAACTAAAAACGGCACGGGAATAAATTATCTTACAATGGTACAATTAAAGTTCCTTAATTCCAGATTTGGAGGGATCCTTCGGCAACCACTCACTAAGTTTCTTAAATCTCACATGTGTTTCATTAACTATGTTAGCATATTCTGGGGAACTTCTTTGATAATTTTTGTTATTCTTCAGCTAATTTCACAATACTATTTGACAAATGCTCTTGTTCTTGTGCCAAATCAGCCATATTTCAAAATTGATCATACCAAAAAACCTTTCTGTTATAAGACGAGTTCATCACTCGAAAAAAATCCATAAAACACTAAGCAATATCCATATGAATGCCCGTTGACACACTGGTCCATATTCCGACTCACCAAATTGATTTGTAAAAAAAGGTAATCACGCTTCGCATTATTCAGGCGATCGAAAATTTCTCAATGTCGCTCAACAGTTTGGACATCTGATTATCCAACTCTTCTGGTTTGGCAGAGTTCAACGTCATTTTCGTCATCTGCAGTTCGTTTATGTCAGAATGGAGAAGTTTCTCTACTTTTTCCTCCACTCCGCGCATTACTACGGACATCAGAAGGTCAACCACCTGAAATAAAATAGACAGAGTAAATTACTTCAAACAATTATTTATCCTTATACATCAAGCATCATCAGCAACTATTTTTGGTCTGCATCAAATATAGTTTGAGAATGGGAAAATAAGATGTGGAAAGGAGGATGTCAAGCCTACAACCTTTATATTCACCTGAAAAAGAGGAATCACAATCTGCTATCATAGAAAAGGTGAAGATTGCAATTTTTGATATTATTTCTAAACATATTGAACAATAACTCACCTGCTGTAATTCCTCTCTCAATTTGATCATCTCTATGGCCCCCTCTCGCCATCCCTTCTGCAAAATCTGCAGCTTGCTAGATGCCAGATGGAAAGGACTTCGTCCTTGAAGGTCCAAACAGCTCACATCAGCTTTTGCATTGATAAGCATTGAAATTATTGCAAAATTGTGAATGCAAGCAGCTAAATGCAAAGGTGTATTGTGGATGATGTCTCTCTTATTTGGATCAGCACCATGATGCAACAGAAGTTCTACTATATCAGCATACCTGCATAGATAGATCAAAATAGATTATTCTATGAATAACTTTACATTTGCAACAATAGGAAGAACAGTTATCTTTCAAATTTGACAGCATAATGAGGACAGAAACCTCTTAACAGACAAAATTATGGAGTCACATGAAGAATGCACACTACTATATCTCTTTCATTCCACTGGTAATTCTGTTTCAACTGTATTTTTTGTTGTTGTTTTGATGTATTATATTGATGATTCATATCATTAACAATGTTATTCATTGTTTAATTTTGAATGTATTTGGAAGGACAAAGGATGACACTGTAAATCAGTTTACTTTTGTTGATAGATGGCATCAGTTGCAGTTGTTAAGACTATTTGGCTTAATGAGATGTAAATGGGCACAATTACTTGTCATGAGACAACTAGGAGTAAATTGGAAGTGTTTGTGTTAACAATAGTTTGAAATGCTTTTCGATGTATTTCCTACATTTGATACAATATACTTACCCTTTGCTTACAGCTACATGTAAAGCACTTCTTTTTTCATTATCTGTACTGTTGGCACTTACTCCACATTCTAACAGTTTCTTAACTTCTTCAGTATTGTGGGAGTTGACTGCCTGCACCAAACGAATTTCATTGTACAAAGGTTGAATTTTGCGCTTGAACTTACGTAGTTCATCGGGAGTTGTGAGTTTTCTTTTCGCTTTGAATTCGATATGGAGTTGTTTTTTAAGTCGGCGAACCTTGTCCATTACATCGTCTTTGATTTCGCTGTCGCTATGCGACGTTTTAGAGAAGTCTTCCATCATGTGTGTGTGTGTGAACAAAAATTTATTGATGAGTAGTCATAAAAGTAGGTGCTGCGACAACTGAAACACAGATAAGATAAATGTGATTAGTAAGGTGTTCATATTATGTGATGAATGCGTTATTATACTTTGCTGAGTTATCTCCGTCTACCTTTTTTTAAATTGTTATTTTTCTGATAGATTCCTGATGGCCTCACGCACTTGTCTACTTTTCTTTAGTTGTCATCTGTGTTCATTGACAATGGTGCCAATACTGAAATATGCCACTGGTTAATCTTTCCAGCAACTCAAAATAAACTCGAATGATTGAAAAAGAAATAAACTGAATTCATTAAGTCTTAATATGTTTGCACTTAGTAAAGTGGGTTTTTCGAAAATGCATCTTCAACACCTCAGTTTTGTAAATCTGGCAACGTTCATTTACCTACAATGATTACAGAACAACAAGTCATAATTTTGAGGCTATGTTGCCTGTCTGAGTTTTTTGTTCCATGTCATCTACGATTCCTTAACTACTGCTCCGTGTCATTATCATATGTTGAGAGGTTAATTTGGCATTCAAAAACAAATGTCAAAATCGAAAATCAAATAGAAAAATGTTATAATTGCAGGAAATACCGCCCATTATTATTGAATATCGTGAAAATGGGCTCCGAAAGTGACGAAATACCGGTAGAGGATTCCGATGAATCTTTGCTTGATTTTAAGGAGGTCAGTGGGTGTTTTATATTTCAGAAAATATAGAACAAAATTGATAAAAAGAGTAACCGGCAGTTAAAAGCTCTCAAATTCATATTATGTAGACATATATCAGTTTGAGCAATCGAGCTACAGTCTTACTAAGCTGTTTTTATTGGAGAAAAGTGAAGCCCTAAAAAAATAATGATGAATATGACATGTAGAATACTCGAATCATCCACGAAAATAGTATCAGTGTAGTTGGTAAAGAGATCAGTTTCCAAGATATGCTAATAGGAATGTACAAAATTATCTCTCTTCTCCGCAATTTTTTTTAGATCAATGACCTGGAATTTGACATCCCCCACGTGTCTCCACCATCCTTGGAAAGTGTGCTTTGGGACATGGAATCTGAGGGAAGTGATAATGCATCGTTGCTTTCATTTCAATCAATGTCCCATAAGTTTCGGTCAATGCTGTGTCATAATGTATTGAAAGGTATCTCAGCACAGATCAGCTCAGCTTCGGTAAGAAATAATGCAACTCATATCCAAAGATAACACCAATGTTCATATACATCTTTTTTCTGACCAACATTGTTAGTCAGACTTTGTAAAGAAGTGGCATTGTTTATATACAATTTTTTTTCAGGATAGAGTAGATGCAGGACAACCGACAGTCATAGCAAACAGTGCAAAATACATAGCTGTTGGAATGTCTCATGGTTATGTACTGAATTTTGATTTTAACCAGAACCTTTGTTGGTGCTGTCATGATTCAAATACAGTGGATCAAGGTGCTGTGTCGGCTTTAGCTTTCAATTTGGAAGCTACAAGGCTTCTTGTAGGGTAAGAAATATTAATAAATAGTAAAAGATAAGTTCAGTATATGATGCAAGTTCGAGTTCCAAATTGTGAGTTACAGATTTTGAGTTCTGAGCTATGAGTTTCGACGTCCGGGTTCCTGATTCCGACTCCCGAATTTAGAGTTCTAGGTTTCGAGTTCCTGGTTCTGGTTCACAGATCCGATTTCCGGGTTCCGAGTACCACGGTCGGAACTCCGAATTTCCAGGTCTTAAGGTGCTGTCTTCCTAATGGTGAAACTGTGCCATTCAGAAAAAAATTGTTTATGAAACACAATGTTTCACCAATAAAACTATTTTACAGTGAAGCAATTCGATTCATATTATGTAAATTGAAACGCGCCAATACAAATTGAAGTTGATTACATTCACTTGTAATACAATGGTCGTTATTGGATGATGGGGAGCAGCTCCGTGTCTAGCGAAGTTTGATCGCGGATTGAGGCAGCTGAAACGTTGATCAATTCCTTCGACTAATCATATGTAGCTTCAATTGATTGCTAGTACAAGAACGATGAATCCTGTGTAATTCTTCAAATATTGTATCTTTTGTAGATACGAAAGGGGTTACATATCAATGGTAGACGCTACAAATGGCGACGTCATCCGAAGACTTCCAGATGCCCACGCTCCTCAAACAGCAGTCATATACCTCCGTTTCACGTTTCTCAGTAACCTGGCGCTGGTTGGCGATTCATCAGGTTGCGTTTTTTCGATGTCCTTCAACCGGAGGCTGGGTAGGCGAACGTGGGACTCCAAGTGTTTGTTTTCGGGCGCTAGGGGAGAGGTTTGTGTCTTCGAACCTCTAGTTAAAGGTCAGGAGGTGCATTTCTTGAACAGGCATGTCTTGGTTGCCATGGCCACTTTATCCAAGGTAAGCATAACAGTTTCTTTCTAAAATAATAGGAAACAGTTTTTAGGTCAATGTGAATAGACATTTGTCCTATTGTAGCACTTCTGGAGCAAAAGGTTATCTATGAAAAAAATATTGCTGTTCCACATAGGAACCAGAAAGCAGAACAAGTCACAGAGCATGTCTCGAGTGTTCCTCTAACCGTTGAAAACTCAATAACCATTACATACTTTGATTACAATAAAATGGATAGTTTTATATGAGTTGGTAAAACCGAACACTTTTTACAGGTGATTGTCATTTCAATAAGGCCCAAACTCAAAGTCTACTTCAGCCAGCAACTACCCAGAATATCCACGGCCTTACCCCTAATATCTTGGCAATTGGTTTCTGTTGGCAAATCATTCCAACCAGTATTAGCCTGGGGACGAGGAAACGAACTTCACTATACCAGGGTGATCTCTCATAATTACAACAACCATAGGATTAGATTAGTGCCTTTAAGGAGTGTACAGTTATCATATACTATGATGGGCCTACATTGGCTAGGTAATAATACATACTACAATTGTTACTATACCTATTATAAGATGCACAACTAGCTTACCATTTATCGATTTGTTCAGTTTAAACAAGTTTGGACTTAACAGCTCACCCCTAAGTTATATAAAAGTTAACAATGATTTTGTTGCATTCTTTATTTATATAAATAAGGGTGTATATTTTTGAATATGTTTTAGGTACAAGGCATCTGGCTATAATGGATACAAGCGAAAACCTGCGATTAATAGAGGTTAGAAACCAAAGAGAATTGGAGGTTTTAGAGGTGGCTAATGCAGGCCTGGTTTACAGTTCTGCTCATTTCAAGGCCCTAGCAGTCGGTGGAGGCGTCAGCGAGGCTTTTGCTCTAGCAGGTATCTCTCGGTTTGCATGAATATTTGTTGAAATATGCTGTACAGTTTAGAGATTCGGCGCTCGCCATAGCTGAAAGGTTTAAGCGTCTTCCTAAAATGCAGGAGGTTTTGGGTTCGATCCCCGCTGGTGACAAATTTTCTTTTCATTTTTTTTAATTCCTTAACGTATTTCCTTCAGGAGAAAGAGCCTGCTACAACAGCATCTCAAGTCGCGGAGATCAACTTCTCATTCTAGGCACCAGAGCAGTGCATTTGGTGAAACTGCGTTCGTGGCCTGAAAGACTTTCGTATCTGAGCGACCAAAACAGATGGACTGAAGCTTTGAACTTGGCCGCAGATGAAGGATCTACTAGAGAAACGTATGCTGTTACGTTGCTAACTAAGTATCTGGAAAGTTTGAATAGAAACGCTGTGGATAAGGAGAGTCTCACAGCCGCAGTTAGATGTTGCGTCAAATTGGAAAAGATGTAAGTACACATTTTCAAATTTTAACGGCTTTTTGATATCACTTTTATTTTTATATAATTCCGATATATCTTTTTCTTTTTCAGAACGATACTGTGCAACGACATCTTCGAAGCAGTGTCTACAGAGCCGAGCAATCTCGAATACTACTACGATCTTCTAACGGATCACATAATAAACGAAAACCTTGCCTATCTGTATCCAACTGTAGCCCAGAAGCTAGTGTCTTATCTGGATCAAAAAGATCCTCAAGCCTTAGAAAAAATCTTGCTGCTGCTGGACGTCACTTGCTTGGATTTGCACCAAGTGTTGAAAATTTGTAAGAAGTCGAAGCTTTACAATGCTTGGATATATATCACAACAAAAACTCTCAAAGATTTTGCTAGTCCTCTGACGGAGTTCCTCAACGAGTTAACGCCAGATAATCATAGATTAGGAAATGTCATATTGGTGTACATCTCTTCTTGCCTCGCAGGTATGATTCTCTACATTTGCTTCACTTTTTGCCATTTGAACTTTTCCAAGACGCTCTTTTATAACTTTCAAAAATTTTCGCAGGTCTGGCATATCCAACTGGGACTTTGTCCCCTGCCGAGACACAGGAAGCTCGAAGTGACGTATTGCGATGTCTCGAAACGTCGCATTCACCGGCTGCTAGTGACCATGAAGCTCCATATCCGTACCTGAGAGCGCTGCTTCATTACAACACCAGAGAGTTCCTCAACGTAGTGGGATTAGCTTTCAATGAGGCTCAGGAGTTTGCAGGTGAAATGGGTATTCAAAGGAAAAGGCGACTGATAGGAATATTGGCAGGGTTAGCTAAAAGGCCTGAATTTACTGTAAGTTAATAGAATAGACCTTTATTGTCCGAGAGTATAGAACTGTTTACAAAAGAAGATATATATATATATATATATATATATATATATATATATATATATATATATATATATATATATATATATATATATATATATATATATATATATATATGAACATTAAAGTAAAATCATCATCATCCCTTGAAGGTTCTTTTGGATATGATATCATATATTTCGAATGGATGCTGTCTATTTATTGCTTTACTGAGGTTCATGAAGACATTGATCATTTTTTGTGTTTAGGCATTCAAACATAGATTATAGATAGAGAAAGCTTAAGACTGATTCGTTGAATTTTATGTTTTAAGGAAAGCCAGAAGATCAACGTGATATGTTTCATATCAAGATTAGTCGTACAGAACAATCTGGAGATCGACAGAAACATGTTGGATGACATCATAACATCGTTGACATCTGTCAAAACATCGCTGAGTCTTCGGGATCACTCTGACAGGGAGCAAGCGTGGTTGGACCTTCTGAACGCCAAAAAACTCAGTCATCTGAAAGCTGATGAACTTTTGAAAATATCACTAGACTCTAAGTGTTACCGCGTTAGTGAATTTTTGTATGAAGTGAGAAGAGACTACGCGAATATAGTGGAATGTTACCTCAAAGACCCTGTGCGGAAACAGGAGGTTTTCAATTATATTCTTAATTATATGAACGTGGAGGAGAGGATGATTCAACCACAGTTCACGGTGCACTTCAAGGACTTGGTAAGTTCATATATTAGTTAAAATTAATGGCTAAATACTTTTTTACCTTACATCGAATTACGATAAGGTCAACTTAACATAAACGCGATGAAAGTCTACCGTGGCGCCACCTGTTGCTCACCGCTGAAAGCTTCGAGAGAGATTCACACTTTACCGACGCTAACCTGTTTACGTTGTTCAAAAATGAAAGCCAAATTTTCATTTATTTTCTCCCAACCATAACGAATCAAACTGCGTATTTTTATCTCTAGACATTGTTTCAGTGTACGATAAGCAGTAAGAAGTCCGCAGAAGCGGTGATGCAGTACTTCCCCGACCTCGTGCCTCAATTCGCCGGGATTTTAGAGCAAGACCCCGAACTGCGATACGCGTTCCTCGGCGAAATAATCGCGAGCGATATAAAAGTGCCTCCCGACATCGCCGAAAATTACCTCAGATTGTTGTGCGAAAGGAACAAGGACGAAGTGTGCACCTATCTGCAGGCCAGCACGTGCAGAAACGAGGAAGCTTTGAGGATAACGAAGGAATATCAAGTACATCCCGCGACTGCGATGATGCTGGAACATGGAGGGGAGTGGATGGAGGCGTTGGAATTGCTGCTCGAACAAGATCTAATCAATGAGGCTGTGAGTTTGTGTGTGAGAGGAGCTGAACATCTGGATAATGAAGGCAAGTCTACGAAAATTTAGTTTCCATTTACATGTGCATATTGCGAAAAAGTGAAGTTCGCGTCCGGATAATGGAAATGTGCAAATCATTTAAGAAGGGGGTACTTGTAAGAAACGTGGATCAAACTTCCTTAAACCGTGAATAAATCCGACATAACTGTTTTAGACCACTTGGAGACGTTTTTTCGTAGCTTGATTGAGACAAGCAAAATATAAAGTATCACAAAATCTTGCAATGCCTTCACGCAACTTCATTCTGATTTAAATATTGAGCAAATCCTTGTTTTAATTTAATATATTGTAAACACACAACTTTCAACTTTAAAGATGCATCATTTTTCCTCAAAAAACTCTTTCTCAAAACTGGGGGAACGAAAAACTGACACTGACAAAAAAACAATCGAATACTGCTAATATTTCGGACTAATACTTACCTTTTAGGTGCTCAGAAATTATGGTTGACCCTTCTCCAGAACAAAAGAACGACGTCCGGTACTTCTCTGAGACAATTGCTGCACGCCGCAGCACCCCACGTTCCTCCTACGCAGCTGTTGGATCTTGTTTCGAACGCCAACTTCGGTGATATCAGAGCGCTCTTGAAAGGAATGCTGAACGACTACAATCATGACCTGATGATGCTTACGGCTACTCTAAAGCTGCTCGATAAGGATTTACATCATGGTAGGTACCACAAGTAAAGTCAAAGCTGTATTTTTTTTTAGTTATGAGCCAATAGCAATTTTGGTTTACGGAACTCGTATATCATGGGAAAACTATGCCAAGTACCTGGATATCATTCTTGACAAAGGCAGAACGACACTGAAATTTTAAATTGCATTTCGGAAACTCTACCCAATATTATGTAGAACTTCAAAATTAACTTCAGAACAATAAAATCACCCGGAACATTACACCAAAATTCCAAAGAGATTCTGTATCCACCCTCTCTTCCTCCATTCGTTATCTTTGCGCTGTTTCTTCTTTCATTTCTTTCTGCGTCTCCTCATTTCCATTGACAATATCCGCTTCCTGATTCTCCAGACCTGAGAAATTACATACTAAACCGACCGACTCAAGATCAAAGGTCCCTCGGACCTCCCTTGACAAACCAAATAGTACTTCTACACTTTTAACTGATTTTCAGGTCTAGCAAAGACGTTATCGTCGAGTCGCAAAGGCGTTGCAGTGTCCAACTTAATTTGTAGCTTGTGTCAGAAAACTCTAAGCTATCACAGAGTGTTGGAGGACAGGTTTCAAACCCAAGTCTGGAGCTGCGGTCACTGCTTCCACTTGAACTGTATCAGAACTGCGGAGACTGGCAACATTTGTCCACAGTGTAGGATGAAAGGAGTCATGCTGAGCGCGTCGTCGAAGAAATCCAACAAAATTGATGAAATCGATAGGACGCGAACGAGGCCTGATCTAGAAGGACATTTCTAATTTTGATATTCTAGTCCGAATTTGTACATGATAATTAATTAAGTTTCAGAGCAGGTCTCTGAAAGTGGATGTACTGAATGTCAATTCATCAAAGAGATCTTGTAATCATTCTCTAGCAAAAAGGCGAGGATAATATTTTGATCACGAGAAAATTAGAATTTACGTCGGTCTTTCTGTCTGATAATGCTTAGTACCTTTATAATTATGATAGCACTGATACTGATGGAATGTGTGCAAGGTCACTAGGTGAGTCGACTATAAAAGATTTTAATGCAGCTTCAAAAACTTATCATGTGGTTTTTCCTTTTAGTAGCCGATAATTGAAACCACACATGCCTCGGCAGCCTTTATCAAAGTAAAGTCTTAATATTCAGAATGTTTCCAGGGAAACAGTTTGTTTAAAAACAAGAATGTTAATGTAATATTTTAGAATTTGCACCACGCGAAAATACTCAAACGGTACTATAGATATTTATTGAAAATTACCGCACATGTACGGTAAAATTGTAGACATTGCAAGGTTTTATAAACTATGTGTATGTCTCTTAGGTTATTGAGAGGATGTTCAATGTGAATTACTTCCAGAGACCTATCAATCAATACGCTTTTTTACACTGTGCTGCCCAAATATCCTGACTAATTTGTTCTCAGGGATTCAAAGAAAAAAATCTGCTGTTTCGTCAAGAAATTCAAAGTTTCTCTTAAAAGCTTGCATCAGACCATTAGCTAGGGTAATTTGGCAGTACAATTGAAACGAAAACCTATTCCAGTAAACCTGTATAGTTATACGAGATTTATCAATTTGTGATGTATTATGTATATAAATATACAATGTATGTTTGAAGATAGAAGTTTTTCATTTTTAGCTTTGACAATTGCTCATAAAAAATGTTACAGTGTTGAAGATTCTGGGGTTCAAGGCCCGGCTCCTGAAATGGATTGATTGCTGAAAGTGAAGTGCTACAGATGTCCGACGATGATTCAAATATAAATCGAAGAGCGTCACTTTTATTTGTGGAACTGTGTGTTAAGTACACGATCTTATTATTTGCATGGTGGAAGAGTTTCACTAAGTAAGAGCATCTACAATCTACACGATACTATCCCATTTTCAACTGTTAGAATTTCGTATCGCCGTTCGCGGCGGAGTAGCAGAGAAGTGACAGCGTTGCCACAGTTCGTAGTGACACCCAAAAGTGGTCTACTTTCTCTTTGGATATACAAAAAGGTGCTGTGAACCGACTTCGAACTAACGCGAAAAGTTCACATGCGTGAAAAGATGAAGCGGTTAAGCATGATATATAATATTCACTTTTTAAAATATCACAGTTACATTACATCGTAGGTTTTACTATTATTCACACTATAGATCCATTAATCATAAATATTTACTTTATATCGAAAATCAGATTATATTGCTGTATGTAGCTGATCAGTCGAGGATCTGAAACAAAATGGATCAATTGAAAAATCACTAGATGCCTTCTCATATCAATCTTGTTGATGTTTTAATTTTCTACTGTCACACCAGGATATCGGATTCGTTATAAATGGAAATAGTTTTCACAATCATTTAAATATAGAGGAACTGTAGATAATATAGACTATAAATTATCCTCAAACTTGATTTATGAATAAGTAGGTATATGCTCTCTACTATACATATGACCTCCTACAATTCGCACAGGTAGGGCTGTGATAGTAACATGTATATTCAAGCGTCGGGCAGAGTGGCGCTGCCCATTGGCATCTTGAGATGCTCCTACAATATATGTTAACAAGGTTGACCTGATTTACAGCGACGTCCCTTGTTATTCGTAAACACTGTGTTTTTCCGGTTCTCAGCTGCTTAGAAGCTCAAAATGATTTACCAAACATTTTTGTTGATCATTTGTGAGGATACAGATATGTACAATGGTATTTCTGCGACCATAATTTGTAAAAATATTCATACTAAAGCCTGTGCCCCCCCGCTGAAGACCAAAATATTAAAAACTAACCTTTTTCAAACATTGCGGCGAACTTTGGGTTGTTCTTGAAATGCGTCAAGATAGTATGGAAGAGCATGCTGTCGCCTGACTTTTCCGCAAGTGTTAGGAACTTTCTGGGATTGCCCTGACTTCCAGCCACCTTCAAAGCAGAAACGGTCTCCCCTTCGCTAATTAGTATCTCCTGTATCTCTTCTCCTGCTCCGATTCTACAAAGCATATCCAAAGCCAACTGAGAAGCAGCAGGATGGAGGTTTCCCAAAGACAGCAATAGACAAGCTATTGGTTTCGAGTCCGACACTACACCGTATTGGAGGAGTTGTTGTAGCACTGAGAACTTCCTTTGTCGAGCCTGAAAATTCAAGTCACTTAAGGTTGAGTGAGGAAAATATGTCGAACACACAATTTGTGACGTCTTGGGGTTGTTTGCACGAGTTTTGGAATCATTCACATGTCTACAGTCCTCTATTGAAGTTTGTTGTGTGCAAATCGTCATGTACAACGGGTAAAGCTATTATCAACCCCTTATGAAGCTATCTGACGGAAAAACAAACCGTGAGAACCAACACTCAAACTCGAAACGAGACTCACCAACACGTTAATCAATAATTCGTTCAAATTTGCTTGAGCGATGATGTTGCATTCAGACAAAGAAGTCAAATAGCTGACAAGCAGCCACTCCATTTTCTCTACATCCTTATCCGGATCCAGTTTCAAGAAGAGACAGTTGTAGATATTATCCTGATCAATTAGCACTCTCGGTACTGTGGCGTTCTTTTCTGTTATTGGTGCACTAGGTGGAGATGCCATTTGACTTTGAATCTCTGCTTCATACCAGTCTCTATATACATAATTCATGTGATTGAACGACTCTTGGAGTTTGTCCAGAGGAATTTTGTCTTTCATCACCGTGTCTAGAAGTAACTGGAAACAGAAATTTCAAATAAATATTGCAATGTTTTGGTATATGTGAAAGATAAAAATATTTTTAACCGCTGTTACAAGATCGCTTGTTAAAATGATCCATTCACATTTGCATATCACTTAAAACCACAATTAAAAAACTACTGTTCAGATAACCTCTCGCAAAGGCAGAAAGTCTATCGCGCTCCAGAAGCGCTGCGAGATGGTACATGTCTATTTACATTGATCTTGAAATGCTGTAGGTTCGTGGAGCAAACTCCCTGGCAGCTCAACTATTCATCATGTCTTATCAGGGCGGTCCGTGGGACCTTTGAAAGCTTGATTCAGACTGTGGAAGTCCTTTCTAAGGTCAGGTCCACTACAGGTAGTAGTCCAGGTACAAGAACGAGCAATATTCATAGTTTCATGCAAGATTTGATCCTTCTTGGATACAAAACTGGTCAACCAGAACAGAATCCTTAAAGAATACAATAAACGCTAATGGATTTAACACCTCAAGATTTACCTGTAACAAGACCATCTTGGCATTTGTTCTTTTTAAAGCCACTTGGGTACAAATGCTCAGGTCTGATATTTGATTACACAATTCCACGAGGCGCAAGTCGATATGCCAAAGACATCCCAACTTGGCATCTATGATTATGTTTGGTTGGAAGACAACCCAATTTGGAGAATCTGCAATTTTCAATAATAGATATAAATTAACGAAGCTTGTAAAATGTTACACTAAATTTTAATACCAATACAGGCGGATAGGGTGCAGCCCTTGTATATTACATCAAAATCCCTACTCTTGCTCAACTTACACAGATCACACTCGTGGGTTTGTGGTTCTATCAATCCTGGTAGTGACAAGCTGACTGGCTTGATGGACTTTGCTGGAACAACAGGTGTATGGTACTTCACAGTGCCATCAGTCTCTCCTGGAAGCGCTACATCAAACACCAATGAACTTCTGGAAGCCTGAAAATATAGAGCAGGTTATCCAGCGAGCGGAAGCATTCTTGCCATTTTCATCACAACAATCGACGGGAAAAGTATTGTAATCAGGAACAGTTTTGGCTCTCCACGTAGCAAAAATATGGTTTGAATAATTGACTAATTGAGGGATTACTCGGGACTGGGCCACCACAAACTAGTAAAGAAGGTGGTGATACAACCCAGCAGAGCATTCCTTAGACTCATCACAGAGGATCGTCTCTTCTCCAGAATAGATTCTCAAATTCATAGAACAGCTGTATAGATTTTAACAAAATAATGTCAGTACCTGATGGTGTACTAAAATCATGTCATCAACTACATTTATAGCAAATCTGCCTGTCAGTACTAATTTAAGTACATGTGTTTTGACTGGTGCCTGTCCAGGCCCATCCAAAGTGTGAACATGAACTTCTGCTGTACCAGGTCCACTGTGGTGGCGAAGAATCAAAACTGCTGGCGTTCCATACAGTGTGGCCAAGGTGACATCTCGTTCCAAAGCCATACGACCTGGCTCAGCTGAAATTTGATGTTGGAATCTTTTAAGTACAATGCGTATATTTTGATTCTTCTCTTATATGATGATGAAACATTTCCATCTCAATTCTTTATGGCAATAACTTGCTATGTGCAATAAAATCTATTGGTAAATAGTTATAATTGTATAAATGCACATTTTGTGAGGCCACATTTGTTGCACTCTGACTTATTATTTTATTTAATGATACTCACTCTCAACCTTTGGCAATTTTATAACTGACCCTTGCCTAATGAAAACAGGCAATAAATGAGATCCATGAGATGAAGCCAGTAAAGCCAATTTATTTGTAGAACACCAAACAAACCACTGCACAGTGGCAGAAACTGTCTTTAGATGTTTCATGGACTTTTTCTCTGGTATCACCATATACAGTTCTAAGCCATGATCTGTTATAAATGCTACTTCATTTGTACTAGACCACACAAATCCTAGGATACTGGAGTTCTTCTTGCAGCTTTGAGTATAACATGTATCCAGTACATTACTATGAAAGTTCATGAATTCTACAGCAATACTGGTCCTTTGTACTGTTAATACTTTGTGGTCAGGAGAGAATTTTATAGATAAAACAGGTCCAGTGTCTTCCATACGGAAATTCAACGCTTCTGAATGAGCGTTTGCATTTTTCACTACCACTCCCATTATTCCGCCAGACCTCACAGCAAATACCTAGAAAATGAGGCATTATAAACTCGTTGGAGAGCTTAGAAGTCATAACTCACATCTTTATTGGAATCATCGAAGAAAACGTTAGTCAACTGATTAACCGCTTCAAAGCGAACTGGAGTGCTTGACAGCTGCAAATAATACGTTTCTTTTCCGTTCAACATTTTTAACTAATTCAAAAACAAATCACTATGTACCCTACGATCCTAAACATATTTTTATGGAATTTGACAACATTCGTGATCAGTGGCGCCAATCGTCGGATAAATGATACATTGGCGACACTGTTCGCCTTCCTTTTGTTTTTGGCCTTCAGCCTAACCTCAATACAAAACATTTCGACGTCGGGATCGCAGTTAGCCTTGACAGACTTCTTGGGGATAAAATTTATTACTCATTCTGGAGTTGATTTTTTTTCTCCGCTGTTAAAACTGAATCACTGACTGTATTGCTTTATCTTGCGAATTTTTCGTGGTGGTGCAATGTTTCTTTAGTGCCTCTTTTGACGACTTTCTTGTACAATACTTGGTAAGTAGAGAGATAATTGTATTTTGGCACCAGTATTTCCTACGTTTCCTCCCAGTAATTACCTTAATAACAATGCGGTTCCATATAAAGCGGAGCCAGAAATCATTTCTAGATCAGATAGTGGTATTTGTTCTTAACTAGGTTATAAATAAATTGAATTGTGAAATAATATGCTATTAGTGGGACACGGTGTTTTGGAACAGTTGTGAGATGTATTTGTTTTCTTTATGATGATCCCCAATCCAATTTGTATTAAATTCATATTAAAATCTCATACAAAACTGATTTTCGTAGTAATACAGTATCTACAAAGTATTTTGGCATTTTGCTGCAGTTTGTGCAGTACTTATACCCTGTATAGAAGTACATTTCAAAGTGAACCTCATCTCTGTATCCCTTGAAGCATAAAGGAAATTGTTGATACAATTCTTTAAAAATAATCTCTCAAAGAACGAAAGCCTATTGTACTCAAGAATTGCTGTGAGAGGATTGAGATTAAAGCACAGTAAACTATAACAATCAAAGAACTCCTAGGGAACATATTTCAACTGAGGTTCTCCAGAAGAATGAAAACACTGTCCTAGACATCATCACTACCAAATAATAATGAGATTCCACGCTACCAAATGCACGCAAACAGAACCAGTTTACTTTGAAGATGTATAGAGGGCCTTGTAAAAATCTGATCTCATTATACAGGGATTGATTTTTTCTTGTGAATTATAGTGAGGGAAGTACTGAATCAATCTACTTGATGCCTTTTTTCACATTTACTAGGAGAAAAAGCTTGATCTGTGTGCTCCATAAACCTTTCCCACCCAAAATGTGTCTCCCAACCAAGAGCCGCCAGTACAGCGGACTTCGAACTGCCAAAGCCTCATATCAACTTTGTCCAATAGTTGTTCTTTGGAGAACCTTGGAGTTGTGGAATGAGCTTTGGTTTCCCAATGGTTAGAATTTACAATGTTTTAAGATTAATTTGAGGCTATCCTCCTTTTGCGAAAGGTAATCGATAAAACACTCATTACTTTTATGTGTGGTGAAAAATTATCAGCAGTGTTTCTAATTTTTTATCTCATCACAATACACAAATCAGGTACTCTCTCTGCCTCTTTCCTATTAGGAAGATTAAAAAAGGCTTATCTTGTACTAAGCTGTGCGCGCCCCAAAAGGTTATTGTGCTTATAATAAATTTTAGGTGGAATTGAAATACCAGTTTCAACACCTACTTTCCCCCAGAAAGCTGTCATATTGAAGTTATTTTTGGAATTAATTTACCACGCTTCATCTAGATGAAATCGCGTTTTGAGACTTTGTCTGAAATTGAATCAGTAAACCCAGTTCTTAAAATATCATCACGGATTAACGCTACATCTGTTTAAGACGAGTAAACTTTCAAGTGTTTTTCCGACATCTGGTTCTTGCTTTTACAGGCGTCTGACCGCTAGAATGCAATAAAAATGTAAAAATGCTTGAAAATTAACAAGTTCATGATGTCATCAAGATGACGTTGATGTTATTGTTAGTATAAAGGTAATACAATTATAGACATATATAGGTATTCTTCGTTGAACTACGGGGGATATTTGTAAAATATTGCATATGTCTTCCTAATGTTGATTCTATTTTGCAATTCATTGTTTTTTCATATTTCTTTTTCTCTTTTTGTGTTTATGCTGAAAACTACGGTAGCTTCTGACGTAAATGTAGCTGAGACAAGGGTATGTCGTGAAAAATGTTTACGACGACCAAGACGCTGTAAATCAGTTCATTCATGTTGACAGATGTCGTAGGGGTTATCTGTCACAGCTATGAGGTTAATTCCAAGCTATTAGGACCTCTACTTCGTAAAAATGGAGATAAATATTACTGAAAGATATCCAATATTTATGTAAATTTCATACAGTAAGAGGAACAAAAAATCGTCAAAACGAGGCAATTATTGGTCTAAAAATATAATTAAAATAAAAATGATGTATAATAACCACATTTTTCAAGCAACCCTGGTTTGTATGACATACGTGTCATAGATTGTGTTACAGGAATTTATTAATATGATTACTCATTTTCTTGGCATCTTAATAGCTCGTGATAGTGATGTTTTCTTAATCTGTGGAAATAACTTATCTTGTCTGTCGATTTATTCATAAAATACTATTTCAAATTTACTTATCAACGCAACTAGTTTAGATATTTGTTGGAAGCCGTGGGAAATGACAGTTATATATTTACTACAGAAACTCTGTTTACTTTGGGTATATGGCGATATTATTAGAATATTCTCAGGTCACGAATTTCAACCGACTGGTTTGGATATCCCTATATTTCTCTGCTTCTAGGTCTCGTACAATATTTCAGGTCACGATTTTCGTGATAATATTATTGCTTAATAATGCTTGATTATTTTAGAACTTGAAAAGCAAAATATTTTTAAAATTACATATAACTATCGTATTTTTCTGTAGTTTATCTATGTTTCTATTTTCCAAACGACTAGCCCAAATATTCATTCTGAAAATAAATTAGAATCATAAGTGCTTGATGTCAAGTGTACTCGTGAATAATCTACAGGGCTCTACAATTTAATTAATCGCCCATATGTTTCCAATTAATCAACGCTTTTATACGGTTGAACGTTTATATCAGATCAATCAGTTGTGCAAGTTCAAAGGCAGTTTCGACGCGAGTTTATTGTTCCAAGACACGGGAGAATTCTAACCCGGCAAACGATAACGAGGTGGGTTAGAGACTTGGAAATACTTCGAGATTATGTCAAGTCAAAGTGTAGAGGTGGTGTACGAACACTCAGGACCATCGGAGGAATCGACGCTGTCAGACAAGCTTTCCAAAGAAATCCGCAGCGGTCAGCACAGACACATTCAAATGGCATTACACATTTCTGAACAAGCTTGCTAAGAATCCTGTGTTCTGATTTGCACTTCCACCCATATAAGATTCAAGTCGTTTATAAGTTAAAAGAGACCTCGATAAAATTGATGTTGTGGCTTTCTGTAGACAGTTTTTGCAAATACTTGAAAATTATGATAATGAATTAATTTTCTTATTGATGACAACCGAGGCTCATTTCCATTCAAGTGAATTTGTTAATCAACAAAATCACTGTAACTGGGCCGCGGAAAATCAACAGCTTCCCGAAAAATAATTGCGCGATCTTAAGAGTCACTGCATCGAATGGTGTTGCAAAATATATTTCTTAGTCACTCGATATCGAGGTTCGGTAGCCATCAATTTTACCCGATATCACGTTTTTTTCTTATATGGGAATCTTACAGGTGCCTATGTCATTCATGCAATAGCTTGTTGGCGAGGATAGGAGCAAGGGGCACATGCATTGGCCCCGAACCCTTGCTGGGTATTATTAGAGGCCAGGTCAGTAATGCCCTAGATGCTTGGGCGTATAACGAACTTGCGAAAGCATGGTTGGAGAGAGACGACTGCAGACAGTCCAAGAGGTTCATGGCAGGCCCCAAAAAACGTACGGAGCTATGGCTACTGAACCGGAAGAGGGATTCACTCCACTTGTTAGTAGGGATCTTCAGAGGTCACTGCAGATTAAACAGGCAACTGACACTCGTAGGAGTGGTGAAAGACCCAGTCTGTCAGAAGTGCTGGGAGGAGGACACGACCTCGTTCCGCTACTCAGCGGAATGGTCGGACATCATGACCTTCATTAAAAGGTCCGGAAAGTCCGACACTAAGGAGTTACCATGTCTGCCATTGTTCTAGTGATGGTCTTCGGGGTCGGCAAAAAGGGCCAAAGGTGGCCTACTTGCTAGGCTTTGCCTTCCCATTACTACTACTATTACTTGCTCATTATATTCTATACTGACGATTCATTCGTCTGTGGCTTCAATTAGCGGCCAGTAGAGAATAAAATGAACAAAAGAGACAACAACAGGTTAAGTGTTAGTAGTTACATTAATGTAATAGCTTATTTTTCTCTTCTTTACAGCACAAGATGTACTCCCCTCCTTACCCAGTGGGGGTCGCCCCTGGCGCCATACCCTACCAGCAATACTTCAACGCCTACCCCACGATACATTACCCCCAACCACCAAGTGCCGCCAATGGGTGAGTATGTTACATTATTGTTACACCAATTAGGTTATGGTTTGATTTGACAGTTTTGACATTTCGGGCAAATACACCGGAAGTGAGCGCTTACCTCATGAGTTTTGCCTTTCGAATGGTCATATTTGCATTCAGCACCACTGATGACATGAACTTTCCGAGTTTGATTCTCTATGCGGCTGAAGTTCCGATCGTTGGCGCTCGATCGAAAACGTGAAAAGGCAGCAGTGCGCGAAATTTGTCATTACTACCTTCAACAATATAATTGTGCTTCCAACGGATGTAAAACGACGGGGTTTTTACGTAATATCGTTTGTTTAATGGTTTCTTAGGTGTTGGGAAGGTCTATCTGCCCTCCCCCAAAAAAATCCTCCAAAGGTAAGTGGTATGAGAAAAAAATTATATTTTCCGAAAATGACGTTAGAGGAATGCGGTTTTCATCTTAATCACATGACAAAACTACACTTAACAACTCCTGAAAGTGTCATCGCGCTACCTTGCTCCCAACCCCCCTAAAAATAAAACCTCTTCGATTTTACTGTTTGAATTATCATTCCAACACAGGTCATTTTTTAAAATCGAGTTACGGCCCCTATGTTTTTGCAGATATATCACAGATTTAATGCATTCTAACTGCCCTCTAAACCATTTCCGCGAGCGGGATCCGGAACATAGTTTTTTAGGCCCTCACATATTGTATATACTTAAAAAATCATAAGTTGTAAGAATGGAATTAGGGTCGGCGTTTTTTGCATGAATGGTGTTTATTTAATGTATTCTAACATCCCACAAAGCCGTTTTGCTCAACGGGATCCGGAACATACTTATCTCGATATCGATCAAAATTCGCTCAATCACCTGTCATTTTTGAAAATCGAGTTAGGGCCCCTATTTTTTTGCAGATATATCATAGATTTGATGCATTCTAACAGCCCTCTAAACCATTTCCGCGAGCGCCATATAGTGTATATATATATATATATATATATATAATAGGTTTTTGAATTTTTTTTATTTTTCTTATGTTCTAATGTACTACAAGTACTTATTTCTGCAAATTACAGAGAAACCATGTTAAACTGCTAGTACAAATGCATGAAATAAATAATGAATGAAATTTCATGTGTCCAAGTTCCTGACTTGCTTTGGAGAATCACTTGAAGTTTACTTGATGGAAAAATTATCACATACACACGAAAGACATTCTCTATTCTAATTTATTTGCTATGTCCCGCAAATCATTATCTGGAAAAAAACGGCCAAGGACATGAAAAATGAATTTTTGTTCGAGTTGTTCCAATACCGTACCATGTGTGGAAGGATTACGACTGATCTCAAAGTTATATGCTAACCTAATACTAGTTAAGGGATAGAGCAGTAATCAGAGACATACTTCAAATTTTTTTAAACATTGAGGCAGCTTTGAAGGTGAATAGTTTACGTGAAAACGAAAGCATCCGTCGTCCAACAAGACGGACTGCGACCAATCCTAAATTTGCATCACTATGGTAAAACAATTGGTCAAAACGAAAATTTGAAGTGTTTCGTATGTGGCGATTTTGACAGTATATGACGTTCTACAGAAACATCCGAACACTTCACAGAAATGAGTAACTGAGGTTTTCGTATTTCATCTCATTACAGGTAGGAATAAAGAAGTTAATCATTGAAATCCGCCGCTCCCCCTACCTCTAATCACCAATTGTTGACCCTGGTAAAAAATGGTTCTGGATCAGGACCATAAAAAAGTCTAAAAGCAAAATATGAACGTTTTTGTAAGTAACGTTGGAAACTTATCCTGTTGTTTTCTGCAGTCGATTCACTGATATTCCATTATCAAACGATGGCATGACTGGCGACAAACAGACAGACAGAAACTATTGACATATATATATATATATATATATATATATATATATATATATATATGCATTTTAGAGAAGATATGCAGTCTGAAAACTTTTGGAGTAAATCAAAAATTTTTGCCTTCTCGTTTTCTGGAATACTCCCATAGCGTACTGTAATTATATCTATATTGTTATCGAAGACCTCTATCACATTTATTTCAGAATGATCGATAGTAGGTATGCCATAAAAATGAAGATTATTATGTCTTTTAATCATCATTATGTGATCTTGATTAATAAAGTCTCTTCCTATTAACAAATCATATTTTAAATAATGATCAGGGATAATTATAGCACGTAACTTAGCTGACACACCCTGTACAGCGCAAATTATTTCACAATATTTGTTACTATTCACAGAAGTATTCATAAAACTGAACAGAGTTACATTGCCTGCATCAAATTGGGGTAATTTAAAATATTTAACACATGAAAGTTTAATAAGTGTGTTGGAGCTCCCAGAATCTATCAAACATATCAGCTTTTTTCCATTAACTCGGGCCGTTTGTACAAATATGTTATTGTATGAAGCCAGCGTGGAATTTACTAAATGTACTTCTTTCTTATGGGAAGGACATTTGTCTTGATAGTGACCTAATCTTTTACATTTCTTACATTCGATTCGGGGTTTTCGACAATCCTTAAAAATATGACCCGGTAACCCACAATTAAAACAGAGAAATCGCCTAGAAGCTGTTTCATCCTTCTTACTACTCTGGTAATTATTGTATTTTCGTGTGTTTGGATACGAATTAAACTGAGGCTTGAATTTAAACTTTTAACATACTTTCCATGGAATTCATATATGCGTATAAATCATTAACATCTGTGTGCTGAGCTGACCTTATCGTACGCGCAATATTTTCATCTACTATGCCACCAATAATAGCATCAATTAAATAAGCATCGGGAATGGGTAAATCTAAAGCTCTCAACTTTGACAATTTTTGAAAACAATAATCTCCTAAGTTTTGCTCAGGTGTGGCTTCATAATTGGCGGCATCCTTCAGCAATTTAGAAAATGAAACTATCTTACGGAATTGTTGACACATCGAGGACTTCATTTCACTCCAGCTCGAATCAAATTTAACATGCTCGTCGTACCACTGGCGTGCGTTCCCTCGAAGTCGTCCAGAAATAATCCGTAGAATAGTATCATCATCCCACATATATCTTTCGGCCAAACTATCAACTTTAGCCACCCACTTTTTAACTACCAAGTCATCACGCGACGGGTCAAAAACAGGCACCAAAAATTCGTCACTAGCCCGCACTACCGTACCTGTAGATTTTTGTTTTAATTCATTTAGTTCTTTTCTCAGCCTCTTAACTACACGTTTTGTGCGACTCTCCGAAGAATTACTTGAACATGTACTGCACGAACTCGCACTCGACGAAGTACGTCTTTTAGTTTTTTTTTACGTCCGGCACTGTCCTTGTTCCGTTGCGTTTTTCCCATTATGGCAAGATAAAACAACAGCAACAAAAAAATTCGATTGCACACACTCAAAAGTTGATAAACAACTAGGTAATCCCACCGCTGCTTTGTAAGATGCGAATATCACTGAAACTGTCCTCTCAAAAAATCTAAACAACGTCGCCGCCAGTAACCAGCAGGAGGCATCTCACAGTCGCACTCCCTTTTTTGCCCTGTCGACGAATTTTGTTGCCATACCAGAACATATAATAAAGGTGGCCTTGCACATACAGAATATTTATGATTACATATAATACCAAAAAATGACTTATATTGCCATATAGAGATGTTGGACCTTTCTCATGAAAATTCACCTCATCCACCGATTTTACAATTGCGCAAATCGCATGTGCTATACTCACTTTTTCACGATATTCATTTACGGACATTGTTGCTGATTATTCAACCCGTACACTTGCCACTCACAACTATAATATATGCTACAGTTATACGTATATTTATAAAATATCAATATGAATACGAACACAACACCAAACTTAACTAGTGAATTTACTACACAGCTTGCAATTACAACGACCCGAAAGCAACAGCTACAAACCAAAACTGATTATTCATTTTTTCAATCTGCACTTAACTACCTGAGTATTACGTATGGGATGTTACAAATTCCATTACAATTTATTGCAATTTCACATAACAACATCCACCACCCGTACCAGGTAGCTACATCCGTACCATACTCGTACAGTTACTATTTATTATTGTAAAGCCATATTGATGGGTGGAAAATTTCATCACAATGATCCAATAATTTATTTTCGTATTGAAACAAGCTCTATATTGTTTCCGTACCTACTAACGCAAGTGGCAGGCAGGCTGCTGAAATGCGATTTTTTTTTGTGCCACAGCGGGTCATCGAATATATGTTCTGGATCCCGTTGAGCAAAACGGATTTGTGGGATGTTAGAATACATTAAATGAACACCACTCATGCAAAAAACGACTTCCCTAATTCCATTTTTACGACATATGATTTTTTAAGTATATACATAATATATGAGGAGAGGGGCGGGCCTAAAAAACTATGTTCCGGATCGCTCTCGCGGAAATGGTTTAGAGGGCTGTTAGAATGCATCACATCTATGATATATCTGCAAAAAAATAGGAGCCCTAACTCGATTTTCAAAAATGACAGGTGATTGAGCGAATTTTGATCGAAATCGAGATAAGTATGTTCCGGATCCCGTTGAGCAAAAAAACTTCGTGGGATGTTAGAATACATCAAATAAACACCAATCATGGAAAAAAACGCCGACCCTAATTCCATTGTTACGACTTATGATTTTTTACGTATATACAATATGTGAGGAGAGGGGGGGCCTAAAAACCTATGTTCCGGATCCCGCTCGCGGAAATGGTTTAGAGGGCAGTTAGAATGCATTGAATCTGTGATATATCTGCAAAAAAATAGGGGCCCTAACTCGATTTTCAAAAATGACCTGTGTTGGAATGATCATTCAAACAGTAAAATCGGAGAGGTTTTATTTTTAGGGGGGTTGGGAGCAAGGTAGCGCGATGACACTTTCAGGAGTTGTAAAGTGTAGTTTTGTCATGTGATTAAGCTGAAAACCGCATTCCTCTAACGTCATTTCCGGAAAATATAATTTTTTTCTTATACCCCTCACCTTTGGAGGATTTTTTTGGGGGAGGGCAGATAGACCTTCCCAACACCTAAAAAACCATTAAACAAACGATATTACGTAAAAACCCCGTCGTTTTACATCCGTTGGAAGCACAATTATATTGTTGAATATAATGACAAATTTCGCGCACTGCTGCCTTTTGACGTTTTCGATCGAGCGCCAACGATCGGAACTTCAGCCGCATGATTCTCTCGTCGCCTGTGATGAGAATTTCCGTTCTTGAAACGATGCTAAAATCGGAAAAAAAAATGGCGACAACGACTTTTTTCTGGAAAACCAAACGTCGGCGTCTCAGCGCAAATCTGGAAACACCGTTGGATTCAGCGGAAACTTCTACGTCAGATAGAGTCGAACAATAGGAAGTGGTACGGTTTTTCATCTCAAAATTCGCATAATTTTTCTTAAAAACATAGAGAATACCCTTTTTCCGGAGAACGGAATGTCGTAGCGCAAATCTGAAAACACTGTTAGATTCTGGCGGGCATACGAGCGATTACCTGTTGAGTTATGCTTTTCGAATGGTCATATTTGCATTCAGCAACCACCTTTTACATAAACTTTTCGCTCGTCGCTACTGTGCGTTTGTCAAACATCAAACTTGACATATTTTTTTCACAGGTATGGTTGGCATGGTAACGGGTACGGCTGGCAGTTGGACCCGAAACAATGGCGGAAAGGTGGTGGTGGGGGCCCGGTACCCCCCACTGCCTCCACAGGCGTGGTTGAAGAAATACCTATCAGAAGAGAGAAAGTGGAAAAGCAGAATGCCTGGGTAGGTAACGCATGATGTACATCTATCTGCATGCTAATTATTTCTATATGGTGACAAAGTGAAACGGGGTACATTTTCAAAATAATTCAAAATAATTTTTCATACTTTTTAATAACGAATTGAAAAAATGTTAGATGCTTATACGTCTTATTTAACCATGATGTAAATCCGTGCGGTCATACCCCTATTTGCACGAGACTGAAATACAAGAAGTATGTGAGTGTTTTATTTTGGTGCCTCTGTAAATATTTTTTACTGAAAAATCAATGACTTTTTATGATTGGAATGGGCTAAAAACGGGATAAAAGGGGAAACATATGACACATAATTTCCTGGATATCATCAACCTTACTTCAGATTTTGAGGAGGGGTGCTTAAACCCTTGTGCCCCTCCCTCGATTCGGACTTTGACATTTTTGTCAACTGACTATGTTATAGTTTCATTTTAATATTACGATTTACAGTCAATTTGACAACACAGCAGGAAAGACCGTTTGTTTTCTCCAAATTCAAATGTAAGAGTAGCTGTTCAGCTAAATTTCGCCCCAATAAAGGCATTATTATTATTATTATTATTAAAATTCTGCAACGTCAACTTGCAAAAGTGAAATAAAACTATAACAGACTGCATTGAGTGATTTCTCGCACTCCGCTTGGGTATGGAATATAAAAACAATCGAAACGTTGATATGATTTTAATCATTTGAGCGGCTTTAAAAATCGACCAGAAAATTGGGATGAACTATAATTTACCTCACCAGTTCTTTATCTTTTTGCATGGATTACTAATTTACTAACTTTATTTTCTTTTTTAACAGTTTTTTTCACAGTTCGGGGACGAGGTAAGTTTTACGTCTCTGTGTACTGTGATAATTTAACAATTCGTTTTTTCATTATTTGTTCTAATGTATATCTATGTATATTTTGGCACTCATTCTAGAAAGAAATAGTTTCTCGCTCATACTTTACTCTTAAATATACTCCAATGTATAGTTTTTGAATGAAAATCATGCTGTAATACATCAACCGAATAAACTACGATTTTCAACTTCAGACCCGTATTGTGATCTGTAGATAACGTATATGTTTCGAAACCTTTTAGAATTCCGTTTCTTAATATCACCAGCAACGATTCGATCGATAATCGCATATCAATCATGATACTCAGAATGTTCTAGGGAATGCAAGTCTATTGTTACTTATATACCTAGTGACGATGAAAGTACTGTCCACAGCACCAAAAAAATGCAATTTGATGCCTTGCTAAGGTTGACAAACTGTAATTACTGATGCATAACTTGATAGAATCTTACCGGGTTCGGAATCTACTAATAAAGATCTATGGAAAAAATAGTACGAAACAGTATGAAACAATGAAACATTAAGAGTTATGATAAAATCTCTCGTTTCCGATTTCTGAGTTCCTTCAAACGCACGGGCACGGGAAAGGGAACAATTATCCATTAAAAAAGCAGATATATTTGCTGAAAAACGATCGTCTGGAAGCTTAACATTTGTAGCATAAAAACATTTGAATATTGTTTCCGGTTTTATTTAAGATCATATCGACTTTGTTATTTTAAAAGAGGACATCCTGTATATTGTTATTTATTGACTCCCTCAACAACTCTAAACAGTTTTTTTTGTATAATATACCCCCCCCCCCCCCCCCGTCTAAAATTAGTATTTAAAACACGCTTCTATTAGCTTCACGTGTTTGTAAGTATGTATGTACCTATGTTTGGGATCGAATCTTTTAACGCTATTTTCACCAACTTCAAAACGTCAGCTGAATTTCAAATTTTGCACACATATCAAGGACCGATGACAATACAATAGTTCAATAAGTTTGTCCATTATTTATTTGCATAAAGCAAAATCGTAATTGAATAGATGGTGAAAAGGTGAGATTGGACGCTGGCTATTACACTCCTCCTAAGCCGTTTTCGTACAGGAACTGTTCAAACATAGTGATAATTCGAGAAAAAATTCTCAACGGAAGAAATTTATATTTTGATATTTTAGTAACATCAGGAAATCGACATGTTAGACTTTGATCAGTCCCTGTACCATGCAAAATCAGTTTCGACTGAAAGATTGCCCTGTATATATTGCCTGTACGCAGTTGTCAAAAGAGACCCCTAGAACCTTCCAGAATGACGCTTTTGGTTATGGCACCTCCGAGATGGGAGATTTGTATACATACATAGGAGATAATGTTCACAATTTTCAACCCTAGCAACGAACCAAATTCCTTATGATTATCTTTAGCATATTTTGAAATGCGATCTAAGACCACTTTCATTGTCAGCCAGTATATGTTCGGCGGAATAATTTACGAATTGTAGTATTCCTTGAACGTTGCAACCACCTCTTTCCGGGTAACTTCATCGAGGATAGAATAAAACCGAACAATAAAAGTATGTATGCTCCGACTCCGAAATGCGCCCGCTGGCCCACTATTCCTATGAGCGCGCTTGACTTTGCCTCGACGCCTTCCATCACAGAGTATCCCCACTCCTTCCATCGTTTTATGTAGATATGCGAATGAGACAGCATACCGGTGTGGTAAACAGAAACTGCAACAGTTTGGAGCATGGCTTCATTTTTCAAGGACATTTAGACATACAAACATTGCGGTATGGTGTGCAACATGACGGTGGCTGCAGTGTCGTCGAACTGGCGTTATGTTTCTTACAAGCCTTTTCTTGGAACCGATAATAGAATGTTTGCTCTGTTTCTTCGTCTGCCCTAGTCGTCTGTTGCGTTCGGACCTGCGCTGACCACCCTACAAGGCGTCCTTTCCCTTGGTTGCACCTAGTGGAAAAACAAATAAAACTGAACAAAAACGTTCTTAAGACCATATCAGTTTATACGCTTCATAAAATAGACCACGTGTAAAAGGTTAGTAATAATGAAATGAGGTGAACATCTTTTATCTACTCTGCCGGGCAGTGCGACGTTTTCCATTATTCTGGTTGCGAACTTTGCCTTTTCTCAATATGTACAACAATTATCCGTTTTAATCAGATATCTCAAATGGTATGTTTTAAAGTCTAAATTCCAAATGATTTGATTGAAAAAAGTGGTCCATTAGCGAACTCCGTATTGCCCCGTATTTTGTTTATGCGAGGATGAGTAAATAAAATGCTACACAATTTCAACACCCGCCAAACCAGACGCGTGTTTCATCAACTAAGTTAGCATCTTCAGGGGAAGGATAAAACTCTGTACAATTGGAATGGAAGTATGTGTACCTTTTCTTGGAGATAAAAAGGCTGTGGATATGATTGGATGTTTACCTTGTACAGCATTTTCCTGATTCACTTGTTTGCGGTCGTTCTGTCTGTGGAGGCATCTCACGTTGGCTGTCATCCCTAAATATTTTATAACAGGTTATTCGTAGTATTGCCACAGAAATAAAAATTTAAACGACTCTTCCAGACCTCATGGTGACTAGCAATTCAAGTCAAAATGAAAAGATACATCGTTTTCATTTTCTATGGTTAGGTTTAGCTATGTGGCTATTCAGAATTAACCGTTTTATAATTATAACTCGACCTACACTAGACATTTGTGCGAAAAAAGGCTATTTTTAGACGCAGATCTGAATTTTTTTGGTAAAAATTGATGTTTTAAATCATAATTTAGTATTAAAAATGTTAGCAACATTGAATGAAGAAGATCTCTGAAATTTGGCTGTATGGTGATGTGGTAGGTGTATTTTGAATCGATCTTGTGAACGAGAGAACAATTTTGGTTTGCTGTTGATAAAATAGATCATTTATTGAAAAAAATCAGTCATTTAAAGATTTTGCTGTATTTCAGTTCCAGTCATTGCAGGATATTTATCAATGCAGTTATATAATATCTCTGAGGCCGGATATCAGTGTACAACATGAATATATTTTTTTGTTTAGCACAGGGATAATGAAATGGTTGAAAGGATCAAATTTTGGGATAATGTTTTTTTTTCATTTGGTATGTAAGTATATGTCTATGGATGTCTGAAAGCCTAAGTTTAAAATATTTTTTTTTACTCAATGTGACTCATGCATACTGTCATCCATGTACAATCCAAGACTTTTAGTATATGTGGTAACTGGAACTGTTTTAGTATTCATTTGTATATTTGATACCGATTATATACTCTCGTTTGCTTTTAATGCAAAATAAAATTGATTTTAAGGGTTAAGTGTAAGAATAGCTTTATGCTAAACTTCGCCCAAATAAAGACGTTTTATTATTATTATTATTTTGACTCATCTGGAGTCAAGAGAAGATTTCGTCGAAGTTGATATGCTTTCTAGATCACTATTAATTTTGATAGTGACTTCCAACACGTCTTCTGTAGAGAAGTTGTGATAGACTTGCATCATCAGCATAACAGTGAAATTCACAGTTTATTATAACTTTTGATATATCGGCTGTACATATAAAGAAAAGTAGAGGGCCAAGAATAGATGCCCAAGGAACTCCCTGTCATATGGGTTTTAAATCAGATGATTATTGACAATAAATATTTATTTTAATAGGCGATTGAGATTAAAGACACAAATTGTTTGATAGTCACTGTGATTTCATTCCGTTAAACAGCCCATGCTTGGCCATAATACATTTATTTCCGGAACTAAACATTCTCTGATTTGGATCTGTATTGAACAAATATAAACGTATATCTCCAAATCTTTCAACTCTTACCTGCTACCCCTGTGTCCACAGCAGGGAGGAGGAGTAGGGGGAGGTGGTAATTGGCACAGTATACATCCTGGCAAAATACATCCCGGCAGCGCTGGTTGCATTTCTCCGCAGCCAGCTTGGGCCTGTAATATCGATTCCCCACATTATAAAATTCAATTCATACAAATGAGTTTAGATGTCAGGATACATTATTTATCACGTAACCCTACCCAACTCCATGAATTATCGCGCTTTATTTGTTCAAAAATTGAAACCATAACGTTTTCTCTAAGGAAAACTTCACTAACGTTTCTGCTACCGCTGCAGCCTGTATCAAAATATATAGCAATTTAGGGATGTAACGATTGCCATACAATTACTACTGAAGGATACTATATTAGGAGACGAGGAAATAGATGATATGATTATAAAGGGGAAAATGTCTTATCTAGACCTTGAGTTATTTTGAAGAAGTTACAAAATCTATAAGACAACAGATGGCCGACGAAAATGACGGCAATTATGGTCCAGAATATGCCAATTTCGTGGGAAATTTGTCAGCAGGAATCAGATTTCGTCACATTTGAAGTTAGGAAACATTTATTTTAGCAAAAACACTAGATCCGCGCTACAAATTGCGTATGTTGATTCTATAATCTATAGACGTTCAGTTATTATTTAGAAAATTACAAATATGAACAGGGAGAATGTCCCTGTAGAACCTAAGCCGCAAAGAGATGGAGATTCTCACGGATACTTATCAGAAATGTTTGTGATATTTCGATCAAAGCAGCAGAAGAAGATGAACATTTATCAAACATGTCTACTTCGGAATACCTGAAGTCGATCATCTGGAAGTTACTCACATCCCTTCATCAACTTAAAAAGACGTGATTGCATTGCCTAGGTCTCGAGACAGGGTTAATCGTTAATCCGGCCCTGCTTTCAATTCAAAGTTGGCAATGGGCGCCCCATAGAGGGCGACACTTGGAGATGAGCTCATTGTTGCTATCACACCCTTGACTGGGTTACGTATATACCACCCGCTTGCTCTCTACAGTAAGACCGCCATGATATACTGAGTCTAGGCTAAAGACGAAACATGCATGTCTATAGCAGATCTGATGCATAGTGGCGAGCATACACTTAATATGTAACTATTGAGCCCACAAACCACTTGAACATCTGTTTATCTTTTATGAATGCCTAAAATGGTGGTTCAAACAGTAGTTTGTTGTTTTCTTCATGAACTGAATATATATTTACCTTAGATGTCGAACTGAATGCAGGGATCGGTTCAGAGTTTCTTCTATGTTGATTGTGGCTGTGACTCATTACGCAGCCCCCAGTTGTGGACTGCGGTGGATATACGACGAATTGTGGTTTTGGGATGCGGCCACATGTACCGCACTGAGGTGGCTTTTTCGGGGATCCACATGTGCCGCAATTGCCACCACCTAAATTATATATTTTCATCATTCTGTATCAAAACACATTTTACTTCCCGCGCCAATTGGCGGGGAAGTATTTTAATCGCCATAAATGTCTAATTCGAGATATTGTGTTTTCCTGATGTTTCATGTGACTGACCACTAATAATCAGAGGTGTTGCACCTATCTTGCACCCATGACAATATAATATAATGCCTGAATATAAATATATGAAAAGCAGGCATGACAATATTTTCATGCGAAAAATGTCTAACTGGCTTTATGAACAATCGCGGATGGAAGTTCACAAACTTGGATAAACAAACTTCAAAAAATAAAACATCTATTAGTGGAATCCACAATGTGACAACACTGTAACGCGCGCGGCAAAATCTATTTCAGTGTTTACTCGGTACTTCGTATACAGAATAGCCAAGTGTTTGATATTCGTTTGTTTGTAACTGAATAACGTCGTATTTGCAAAGGATCAAATCAACTAGTTTTGTGAATGGTTTGCAACGTGTCTTAAATACCGGTTGAGTGCAACCTAGAGGTGGACGAGGAAGTTCCATGCGTGTACTAAACGCCGAAAAGCGCATTTTGGATATGGTTGAATATATGCACTACAGCCACAGATGGGGTATCCTATTTTTTATGTATTATTCCGTAAATTTTGACATTACCTATTTGAGGGCTGGGGCCTCCATATTGTTGTCCCCACGATGGAAACGGTTGAGTAGATGGCTGCAAAGGTGGTGGCTTCTTTTTCTTGCAGCTGCATTTCCTCTTCGGTGTGCAAGTGCCTACCCCTCCCGGGATAGCCTCGCCTGCTCCTCCTCCTCCTCCTCCTATACCTCCTTCTCCTACTCCAACTCCACCTCCTCCTACTCCTACGCCAACGCCGGTACCACCTGGCCATAGACAAGGAATGGGGTTAAGTTTATCTGTTAGCCTAGACAGCGAGCAGTTTTGCTTGAATTTTTCGTCCATAGCATAGGCGATATTATTAAAACGCTTTTGTATTAGCTTCACGTATAACTATCATGTATGTTTGTAACAGATTCTTCGAACGCCATTATCACCCATTTCAAAACAAAACGACAGATTAATTTTTAATTTTGCACAATTATCAAGGACCGATGGCTATACAATTGTTCAATAAATTTGTCCCATCATTTATTTCTATAAAGCAATACGTTCAAAAGGTGATAATACGGATGACATTTAATGTTCCTTCTCATCACACTTTTATCAGTTTCACCTGTATCAATAGAGGCAGAATATTTGAAATATAACGATACGGGCCGAGGCCCCGTAAACAGAGATAATACCCTTCAATCAAAATCCATAGCCTTATTCCAGCAGCATCAATCCAGTCGCAATACATTAATAATAATGCAGCTACTAAATATTCTTATCGAATTCCAGTTTTGAATCAAAATATTTAAGGTCTTTTAGTAGTTTCCAATATTTTTCTATTGAAATGCAAAAGACCAACAGCTTCAAAATCAGATTCAGATATTTATTTCCAGTGATGCCATTCCGTAGAAAGTACGCCTTCAACCTACTTGATATAATTCCTTAGAAATGTAGTATGTAATTTCGTTGATCAAAAATTGAAAAAAAAACAGAAATGTACTAATTTCTCCACATAAAATTACAGAATATTCATACAACATTATGATTCAGAAAATCTCGGTTGAATAAACATTTTTGCTCAGTATTTGCTCAAAACTTTTTTATTACAAGAATTACGGAAACAAAAGTTTGTGCATGAAGAGAAAATACCACTCAATTATATTTCAATTTGTCTTGTTTCTTACCTCCACTTCCTGTACCTATGTCTTTACCGCCCCCAGCTCCGCCCTCAGCCCCAGCTCCTACCCCTACATCAGCGCTTCCTCTGGCTCCTCCTCCCTTCTCTCCATCTTTTCCATCACTACCTTCCTTCCCTCCACCGCTTCCTATAATTGAACGACTGTGATCAAGACCATATAATGCCTCACAAGCATCCCTATGTCTATTTTACTGATTTATTTTAAAACAACGAATGTTTCACCACGACGCACACTGGTATGAAACGGCCAGAAAGCTGGACAAAACTCTTTTTTTTGTTTTGTTTCATGTAACTATGCGGCAGTCGGTAAAGAAGGTATCTGCGATTTTTGCTCGGATAGCGAAAAAGGCCTACGAAATCCTAAGCTGGGTACATCAAGATCATCGTGAATGACACACGAATGAATGCCAAAACGTTGCGTGAAGTCACAGGCGACAAAATCACAAGCGACCTGGAAAATTATTTATGCCTTCGAGGCCGAAATGCGCCCACTGTTCCTATTAGCGCGCTCGACTTTGCCTCGACGCGTTCCATCACAGACTATTCTCACTTCTTCGATCGTGACGCGCTGCGCGGGCAGAAGATGTGTAAGCTGATCGTCATACCACTGAATCTGTATCATGGCTGCTGCGTACAGTGTCGACGTTAGAAATGGACAAAGAACAATTTATGGTCCAAATTTCCTGAACTTGAAAAGGAAAGATGTATCTCAAGGCTCTTATGATAATTATTGAGTTTGAAATCGAACTTGAAATGTAGATATCGGTTGTGTTATCTCCTCTGTATTTGTGGGCAGTCTTGTAGGAATTAAATCACTGTAAACGCTTGTAAATTGAAAGAGCTTCATTTACTGTTTATACACACGTGTTAACCTTGATCGCCACACCGACAGTGTTGCCAAAACATACCTAGTACCTAGACGGCATGTTAAATTGGGGGGCACTAGAAAAAATATCAAAGTGGGCGGTGGGCAAAATAAGGTTGAAATGTAATGATGTAATGTTTTATAGAAAAAGCAAACTCACCTCCTTTCTGTCCCTCGCCTTTTCCGCTTTTATCTCCCTTGCCCTTGCCCTTTTTGTCCTTTTCGGATGGACCACCTCCAGCTCCCCCCACGTAGGGGTTGAATAGCTTCTCCCTCTTCGGTGACGAATCCCTACATGGAGTGCACGGGGTGCAGGGGGGGCTACATGGAGTACACGGTGTGCAAGGTCTGCTACACGGCGTAAAACAAGGCGTGCACGGTCTGGAAGGTGGACATGGATAGCAGGGGTAACATGGCACACAAGGAGGGCAGGGAGTATACGGGAAACAACTCATGAACTTTACACGGGATTTTTGAGTTGATGATCATGAACGATGATGTGATGGTGAAATGTGAGATGAAATGACATTGATGACAATCATATTGCCAGCGATCTCTCAATTTAGATACGAAGATTGCTAGCTGTGTGGTATACACTAGTAGTTGTAGTAATGGGGAGACAAAGCCTGGCAAATAAGCCACATTTGGCCCTTTTAGCCGATCCTGAGGACCATCAACTTGGGCAGACATGGTGTCGAACCTTCCAGACCTTTTGATAAAGGTCATGATGTTCGACCATTCTGCTCAGTAGCTCTCTTTGTCAAACTCTGCTGTGCCGAACACCTCAGCCCTAAGGCCGTTGTATACGGCATACTCTCCCAGAAAGTGGAACGAGGTCTGGTCCTCCTCCCAGCACTTCTGACAGCTCAATGTTATAGCTAAGCAATTCCTGTTTTCGACATTATATACACCAAAAAATATGCTGTTATACGTTTGTTTGTGGAGGTATTGCCAATTGGTGGGAAGGGGAAAGTATTGTTTTTAAGAAAAATGCCAGATATTGTGTTTTCTTGATGTTTCATTACATATACAACACCGCTAACCAAATCATTCATTTTCGTTTATCTGGTAGTCCTTAGTCCCTCAATAACACGAAAGTACTTTTTTGGATTTCAGGTTAAGTTAGGTTTCAAGATACTGATTACTGACCAGCTACCCAGTTGGTTCAGTTGGTCAGAGCGTCCGACATGAAATCGGAAGATGCAGGTTCGAATCCCGCACTGGGTCTTCTTTTCGGATTTCAAAATGCGAATTTATGTATCAAAAACTCCATCTTGCGAAGAAAAGCAAGTAATTATGTAGCTTGTCCAAAGTTGTATAGATTAGGAATGTCTAAAGACTTTTAGTGTGACCCTCGTATTTTCTGCAAAATAGTTACCGAAAAGTAAAAAAGCGGAATATATTTTTTTGTAATCCTTTATCATGTTTTTCAAGTCGATTATTAAATGTAAATGTGTATTAATGTCGAAACAAGTCTAATTTTTTTAGCGTTCACGAATATTTATACTGATATCAGTGTGTTTCCACGTTTTGAGTAAAATAATATCGATTTTATTCTAATAAATTTGAGGAGAGACATACATTGTCCATATTATCTGATCCTGCTTCTATATTGGTACCCAGAGTTTGTTTCTCGCTTCTCCAACTGTTAATCCAGTTGAAGTAAGTATAGCAATTATTTTGAATTTTTTTCCATAAAATTTCAAAGGTCTTTCAGTAGTTCCAGTATATTTTCATTTAAATTCAAAATACCAACAGCGCCAAAGTCAGATTCCAGTCTTTATTTCCACAGTGATGGCTTTCCGTGGAAAGGACAGCTTTATGCAAATTGACGCCATTTTTTCAAATGTAGTAGTTTAGTTTCATTGATATGAAAATTCAAGAGAAATGTGATAATAATTTTACCAAAATTTATTCTGTACGAAAGTAATATAGAATACCAAACTTAAGTATTGAACAGAACTTTCAAACAATATTATGATTCACAAAATACCTCAATAAATATTTTTCATAATCAGAAGAATTGCTGTAGGAATCTTGGTTTCAAAGAAAAAATAATGAGATTTAATTATACTCCTAGAATTTTGAAAATTCCTTAAGATTCGTTCAGAATGTCATTAGGAAATCCATGCGCAATTTTAAATCGGAAGTAATCTTTATATGCATCTAACAGTAGTAAATCCACCTTCTTTGTGTCAATCGTTTTATAACTCCACTCATATCGTCTTACCAGTTTTATATCTGGCACACTTTCTCTTGTATTGCTGTAATTATGACATTTGCATTGTCATTCGGTTGCTCTAATCGTTCACAAGTAATTTACAATTCTTTTTTCTTTTTGTGATTTCCTTCTCAAAAACCTGACGCTTGCTAAATTGAAAGTATAATGTGAAATGTGGAACGCCTTTTTGGACAGAACCTCTCAGTCATGCGGCGTTATATTAGCCCCACAAGCTTACTACAAGAAGAAAACAGATTTAATGTCGGTAGAGTACCACAACTATATTCGAAAGGACGTCCTTAGGTAACGTGGAAACCATTCATTTCTTGATTTAGTATAATATCAGTATTTGAAGTGATGATATCGATATCTCCATTTCGTAGTTGCTTAGATCAGGTCCCCAGCACGAACTCGAGATCAATCCGACCAATGAGGCCTAACACAAGAGGTAAACGAACAGTCGAGAAAACACCCCCAGTGTACTTCAAGCTTGATTTGAAATCCGACAACGAGGGCGAACAAAGGCCCGGTGCATGTTTGCATTCTGATGATTGCAAATGTAATAAGAAATGTCATTTGAAAAATAGACGAGCGAAAAATGATACAGAACGGAATGAAAAATGCAATGATAAAAAGGTAATGCATATCGCAAATGGGGTTAGGTTGCAGAGCCTTTATTAATTTTTTTCATCAAAAATTTGCCTTCTGGGTTGGATATGTGATCCCAAAGTGATAAAGGCACTGCGTGAAAAAAAATCCCTCACTCTATTAATCAGCAATGAATTCTCCATGATTCCTAGACAGTCGTTATCACTCCCAGAAAGCCACTATCCCCTCAGAAATCATCGAGACAGTCTAACAGTGAGGAACCTTTGGTAGTCCAAGGCAACGCAGTTTTCATTCCCATCGAAGAAGGTACGAAATATCTGGTGAAAGACATCGATTCTATACAGTTGTGCAAAAAACCAAAATGTGGATCGAACAAGGGTAGTTTGCAGTCAGAGAAAAGTACAAGGAATTCTGAAAGAAGTGTTCAAGATATCAATCGGTCTTCGGATCCTTTCCGATCGAAACTGTTGAAGGTATATTTATCTGGATGATATAGTCTATAGTCTGAACTAAAAACGCCTCGTAGATCGATTATAGAAATTGCATAATTTTGTCTTCTTACTCTCGTCGCTATTCTGCACACTCTGCGGCACATCTAAATCGAATGAGCGAAGTGCTTACGTAGCCCAATCGGCTAAAACATCTGACCGGCAATCAGGAGGTTTGCAATTTCAATTCCGCAGTAGGCTGTTTTATCAGAGTTTACAAATGTCAGTTTCTATATCAGATTGATTCTAGCTTTAGATGTATTAATCCGTAATATTTGAGGTAGTATAATCTCAGTAACTGTTATCCAATTTTGGCGAAATTCGATAATATATTGAATGTATTTTTTCCACAGAACACTCGTTTATAATGTTATCACTCATCTTCGTAGCAGATATTTTGTTCCGATAACGTGAAACACAAACAAACAGGCTGTGATGACGTGATGGCTGACGGAAAGTATATTATTTTGAATTAGGAATTTGAGTATAGTGTTTGAACGGTGCGTGAGAGTGAGACTACAGCTATCTACATGCGCTAAACATTGACAATTTTTATTACTCCGAGTTATAGAAATCGGAATATTTATTATATTTTTCCAGTTATTATTGAATTATTTCCTTGAAAATAAAGGAAAATTCAATAATACTCAAAGTGTGCCTAAAATGCAGGACATGGCTCATCCTCAACAGTGAATCAAGAGTTTTATGCCGTTACGGATTGTAGTATAAAACGTAATAAAACCAACCATGATCATAGTCATTGTAAGAACAATAAATTTGTCTTCAACTACTTGCTGGAGTTTGGAGTCGAAAGTATTCTGTAAGTCCCATACTTTTACTCTGTGGTGAGTTGCACATAGAAACACCGAAAAAAAAGAACTATTTTATCTAATTGTAATACAGATACCAAGGTGTGTCTAACATGCTATTAGTAATTAAATAAGTGGTGGGTTAGGGAACTTATCAAATGGGTCGGAATAATAGCATTCATGCCGTGTTACAATTAACGTTGCGTTAATACAGGAAAAGTAGGAGTTTATGTAGTGCTCCCAATCCATAAAAACCGATATACAGCGCTTCTGTTTTATGAAAAATACCACGATTGCTGGGATCAGCTGTGATGATGGAGTGATGGCTCACAGAAAGTATATTATCTTGAAGCAGGAATTGGAGGATAATGTGGGGTGACGAGAGAGAGAGAAAGAGGGGTTGAAAGTGGGGGCATACATGCTTCACTCACCTCACATCGGATAGAGTCCAGCAATAAGTTTGGAATCCGCGTTTTCTCTCTATATACGCGTCAAAAGTCAACATTCTGAAATCATAAAACTTCTAATGACTTTGGAGAATTTTCCGAGAAGTAAGGGAGATGAAACCACCGACTTGGAAGATCCTCTACATTCTCATATATTTGACGATGCTAAATCTAAATCTGATCCTGTTTGAAACATTGTCGAAATGTTTGTATCATCTAAAATCACTGGACTAATCAGCACTACTCATCATTTCATCCCTTTGGACCTGACACTGCATGATGTGCATCACTATTTTATTAATTGTTCGAAAGTAAAGGGCATCGCGTACTTCAGCTAACGGTATAATGTTAATAGGACAGTGTTTTATAGGGCAAAATCGAATAATCGTATTGCACAGGTCCCAGTTTTTTGCTGGTCTCCAACACGTACACATCACGTTAATTTCCGGATATTTGACGAGCGATTATGCGTTTCCTTCGATTCCGATAGCGCTTATCTTAATACTTTTACGGTTGTTCGTTCAGTTCTACTTTGTATTAGTGATTTGGAACATATAGTTCAAGGAAATCGTTGGGTGCCGTGGGCTAGAGTTGATGACAAATCGTAACATGGATTAGGTTGCATTAGATCATTGCTACAATTTTGCTTGACGTTTGCGCATTACAGTTTTTCGCCAAAAAATACACCATCAAGGCATAAGTGGTGACTAAGTGTTGTATCCTTTTTTCGTACAAAAATAAGCTTGTTACTCCAGAAACGCTCGAAGATATCTGTCAGCTTATTGCGCGAAGTTATCTAGAAATTATGCATAGTAAAATTATTCGATTGTTCACTAAATAACTCGCAACATGTTCGAATGATGGAGCTGCTATGTGAAGTCACTTTACAAGTTGATTAAATATTTTATTTTCTAATATTTTTCGTAAAACAATATCAGCACATTTTTTATACACGTCACTGACTAACCGCAAATAAATATAACCTTAGATTTATGTATTCATAAAACGATAAATGCGGATTCAAAAGAGCTGATTTCTTGCAAAACTTGCACTGGTGACCCATATTTTAGTAACTGCTCAAGTTGTTATTCTAAAACAAACAAACTCATTATGTAAATTCAATATTAAGTCAAATAAGAATTTTCTTCCATTCCAATATTCATCATAAAACAACAATGACACGTATTTTATGTACACCACTGACCAATATAACCTTAAACTTACTCATGAACCGATAAATGCTGATTCAAAAGAGCCGATTTCTTACAAAACTTGCACTGGCGACCCATATTTAACTTGGCTTAATTTGTTATTCTAAAACACACTCACACAAAACTCAACAATAAACAAATGAACTCGCATCAAACTAGTCAACACTGGATAGCAAAATATGAATGATAACTTGAAAACCGTGCATCAGGCACAAGAAATTCAAGCAGTGTTGTTTGTTCTATATGAATCCGGCGGCGTACTCGTACATTTGACAACCATCGTTTGATGATGGACTGCTTTTAAATTTAAAAAATAATGTTTTTCTCTATTAAATAGTCTAAGGTTGATAGATATATTCTAGCGTTCTGGCAAACATATAAATCACGATATTTATGACGGGACTATAAGAAATGCGTCAAGACCATAGCACTCACTACGAGTATTTTGAACGTGACTTTTCTATAATGCCGAATTTTTCACAATAAATACCATCTTGAGGAAAATGTCTTCTCAAAATTTCGAAAGTAAATGCAATCGTTGGGTCAACTACCATTGCTATGTCGTTTTAGTTCCATTTTATGAATTTGTATCACCAATATCTTTGTGCTATTATAGTTTTTAGGTACAAGTAGGCAATAAACTATTTAAGCAACGTTTTCTTGAAAAACAAAATGTCTGTAAGGTTTGCCACTCCTGTGGACGAGCCAAGTTTCACGAAAAAAGAAAAGAAAATATCTGAAAATTCCATCTACGTATTTCCAAAATTGCCCAAAGTTAGATGTGATGTCGTAGCACCGTGTGAGCAAAGTCCGAGGTAATGCGACTTTGGAAAAATAATGATACGCTGTTGGTCAGTAAGTCTTCATATGTCATTATTAAGATCAAACAGGCAGCTTCTCAGAACATTGGAGATACTACGTTGAAGATTAAATAATTTTCAACTTTCAACCCATCTCCAAGTGTGGCCATCTGTTGCCGATGGGCGTCCCATAGAGGGCGACGCTTTGAGATGAGTTGATGTTGCTATCACACCCTTGACTGGGTTACGTTTATACCACCCGAATGCTCTCTTCAGTTAGACCGCCAGGCTATACTGACTAGTCTAGGCTAAAGACGAAACATGCATGTCTATAGCAGATCTGATGCGTTATGAAGAGCATACACTTAATATGTAACTATTGAGTCCACAAACCACTTGAACATCTGTTTATCTTTTGAGAATTCCAAAATGGTGGTTCTAAGGGTGGAGTTCAGACCGAGATATTCTTGTATTTCCCTCATATTTCGTATGTTTGTTATAATAGGAAATTCTTATTGTTATTATTCGCCTTGTTCCTATTATTGACATTTTATTGCTATACAATATATATCAGAAGTGCGGTGTCTGCCTGAAATACACATTCAGAACATCTCCATATCTCTTTTACTTACTGCGCATCAGCTTGGTATATATTGTGATCGCAAATTTCGCGATTTTAAGTGAATATTTTTTTTTTTAAAGTCTACATAACAAATTTTCTCATTCATTTCCGTCGACCTGATTGCTTCATGTTGCTTTTGTCACCGAGTAGTCTCCGCGTACCGGTTTTGATGAAATTTGTGGAGTGGTAGAGCTGGGTTTTTTTTAAATTGGTTCTATGGATGCGGAGTAATAAGTAAATAATTTTTTTTTTCGGTCTTTCAATCACTTCTGCGCATAGTAAAATATTTTACAGGGCTCAGAATTGTTTGAAAGTATGTAAGCCTCATTTTGAAATGTTGATGACATGTGAAGTCTTATCGACCGGTAACAGAAAAAGAATAGCATATCGATATTCCGTAACTTTCTAGAGTTGCATTTGCCGATGATGCCAATAACGCCAGTGATTCTTGTTTGTACTCGCCCCAAAAGAGATTTGTAATAGGAGTCGAAAATGCGGTATGTCGAAACGTGTTATTACCGTACGTTGATGTTTCGGCTTCTAAACAGAGTATCTTTAGCGGAACTCTAAAAAATACATATGAGAACAGGATTTTCAAGGTAAATCAATGATGTGTTAGACAATCTATTCATTTATTTGTTATTCGAATATTGTATAATTCAAAAAAAAGCTAGTTCGAGCTGTGTTACGATGGCATCTTTATCCATGTGCCATTTAATGTTCTGGCAAAGGTTTCTGGAGTATAATCCACAACCAGCCCCCTCATTTCTCTTCCATCTGTCTGTGTAGATGTTAACAGCACCCTCATCGATCTGACCTTCAGAAGCAACGAGCATTTCATAAGGTCGATCTGTTTATCGCACACCTTTCATATACAGTCAGTTTCACGTTAATTTACAATAACGATGTCAATCATAATTCAATAGTATCGATTTGTTTCAGTTTGGTGAAAGGGGTTCTGGCTTTCGCGTCAAATCCGGTGAACCCCAAGATTTCTACAAGCTGCGCGACCAAAGTTTAGACAGAGGTGACCTTTTTGAAGACCAGGAATTTCCAGCCACAGATACTTCCCTGTTTTTCAGCCGTCGACCTGATAGATATTACGAATGGAAGAGGCCCCATGTAAGTAGAATAAAATAGAGGTGTTCAAAACATACCGAGAATACGGAAATCAGTGCACAAAATCTATTATTTGTTAGATTGATCTGTTATTTTCATTTGAAACGCATTGTATAGTAGTTAACAATACGTTTTTAGAGAGATTATGTAACTCAAATTTAGATATGATCTATTCATTCCTTGGGGAACAAAATTGAATTAAATTTTTGTTCGAAATTCTTGAGAGAAGAGGGTAATTATCTCTGTTGTAAAATCCATTTTTTTTATATTCGCATTGAATTTGTTATTATGACAATAAACTGCTAGTGGAACAGGTCAGCAAAACACCAAATTCATCTGAACACAGCTTTTGGAAAATGCAAATCTAATTTGGAGTGACCACGATAAAACGATTTCAGTGGTGTATTTTCCTCATTTTTTTTTCTCGATAGCCAAGCTCACTGAACTATAGATTCTTCACAAAAAACAGTAACTGTCAAAGCGAGATTGCGGCTATGAGGCAGTGTTGCCACTCCTGCTTTAAAAGCCCTAAACTCTTTCTGGATATTTCACCATTATAAATAATATTATATAAAGCACATAAAATTCCTTTCTTCATGCTTATCAGTCAGCGACACTGCATTTTCCATGATTTTTTATAGGAAATAGCCGATAATCCTCAGTTCTTCGTTGAGGGCTTCTCCAGATTTGACGTTCAGCAAGGTGAGCTGGGTGATTGCTGGCTATTGGCAGCTGCTGCCAATTTGACGCTGTACAAACGTTTGTTCTTCCAAATCGTACCTGACGATCAAGATTTTGACGATAAATATGCAGGAATATTTCATTTTAGGTAAGTATTTCCGGACAGCTGTATAAATAGAACGTTCAGAATTATGTTTCTAGTGGAGATATTGAATGTTCCATATCGATTATGATACATGTTCAGTGAACCATGAATAAGTGCTTAAATAAAAAATATTATCCGTGAAGTTATCTTTGTCGTTACAAATATATTGAAATTAATCATCTTTTTCAGGTTTTGGCAGTATGGCAAATGGGTGGATGTTGTTATTGATGACCGACTTCCTACTTACCAAGGCCAACTGGTTTTCTTACATTCTACTGAAGACAATGAGTTTTGGAGTGCCTTACTCGAAAAAGCATATGCAAAGTAAGTCGCATTTCTAACCTTCACCCTTTTTGCGCTATACGGCTGCCTCAAGTTAAATGGACCACCTGGTGTACTACTTAGAAGTTGCATTCCTCTAGTATTCCTCATCTGGATATATCCAGCAAAATTGCAAAGGCTAGTTGATTTGAATATCCATTCTAAGTGAGCCATACTTGTTACAGGTTGCATGGTTCTTATGAAGCACTTAAAGGCGGTTCTACTTGCGAGGCCATGGAAGACTTTACCGGTGGAGTCACAGAAATGTATGAAATGGAAGCCTGTCCACCTAATCTATTCCAAATCGTTCTTAAAGCCTATGAGAGATCATCGCTTATGGGATGTTCCATAGAGGTAATGGAATGCTTCATTGATACGTTGAGATAGATGAAGATTGAAGTTGATTCAGCACTCCTTGATAATATTTATTCCCTCTCTATCCTAATCCTACTTTTTCATTCGAAGTGAAATATCGCTTGAATATGCCAAGTGCTCATCAAATCTAATCTCTCGTTTTTTCAGCCCGACCCAAACGTGCTGGAAGCGCAAACCCCAGAAGGTTTGATCAGAGGTCACGCTTACAGTATCACGTGCGTGAAATATGTGGACATCTCAACCCCTAACGTTGCCGGAAAGATTCCCCTGTTGAGGTTAAGAAATCCCTGGGGAAACGAGTCTGAATGGAACGGAGCTTGGAGTGATGGGTCAGTATCAGTTTGGTCATACTTTTTCACGATCCTATTAGAAACCTTCATTGCGCGATTTTGTTGTTGAATATCAAGTGTATCACCATGTGTCTGCGCAGAGTGACGCTGCCCATTGGCGTCTTTACGGAGATAAGTGTTTACGAAAAACAAGGAATGAACCTGTGAATCAGCGCCACTCTGCGCAACACTTGAAGATGGATCGAACCATTGCAAAACGCGAATTTTAAGAGGCTCATTAGAAAGAAAACAGCCCTCGTAATTATGCGACTGTATCTGAAATCGTTACCGTCTTTTCAGGGCCCCCGAATGGAGGTTCATTTCGGAATCGGAAAAAGAAGAGCTGGGTTTAACTTTCGACAATGATGGCGAATTCTGGATGTCCTTCAAGGACTTCCAAAGGCATTTCAGTCGATTGGAAATCTGCAACTTGAATCCGGACTCCTTGTCGGACGAAGAATTGCTGGAAGGTCACAAGAAAAAATGGGAAATGTCCGTATTTGAGGGCGAATGGGTGAGAGGGGTCACTGCTGGAGGGTGTAGGAATTTCTTAGGTAAGAGAAAAAAATCATTGAGTGTAAATTTAATAACTACTTCCTTCCGATGTTTAGCATAAATACTGAACCAGGTTTTTTTCGTATTGTATCACGAACATTTGCATATGAACTTTCTTCTATGAGCAGACTTACAATGAAAAGTGGAACTCTATCCTTATAAACTGTACTTATGTGGCAACTGGTCAAATAATTTGAGAAATTATTTTAAAGCTGTATGTGTTTCAAATGTATCTACTTCACAGATTCGTTTTGGCACAATCCACAATACAGAATAACCCTCACAGAAGTTGATGAAGGAGAGGATGAAGAACTGTGCACGATGATTGTTGCTTTGATGCAGAAAAATAGGAGACAGATCAGGAATACTGGCGCTGATTTGCTCACCGTAGGATTCGCATTATACTATGTAAGTTTTCACATTCAGAAAGTTGTCTAGCCTCACCTCAGGGTATCATACTTTTTTTTCCTAAGAAAAGTCCATTTATTAAAAAACAATTCGCGCTCGTTCCACTCACTCTTCAATACTTTTTTCACCTTGCATACAATAAACTTATACCTTATATTATTTCAGTTGCCGTATCCAGACCGCGTACCGAAACCGCTGGATCTGAACTTCTTCAAATACAATGCTTCTGTGGCCCGTTCTCCGTCCTTCATAAACTTACGAGAAGTCACCTGCAGATTCAAACTACCACCTGGAACCTATTGCATTGTTCCATCGACCTTTGACCCGAACGAAGAGGGCGAGTTTCTATTGAGAGTGTTCACTGAAAAGGCCAACATCATGGAGTACGATGGTTATAATAGGGGTAGTATAAGGGAAATGCGCGGGAATGAGGTCGATGATGAAGAGGAAGAGACTCCTAGTGCTCCTCCTGACTCGCCTCCACCTCATCCTCCATCTAGCTATCCTTCAGAACCGCAATATCCTGGAGGAGGAGGTTATCATTACCCTCAACCGGCTTCTCCCGGCGCATATCCTCAGCCTGGTTATCCTGGTGGTTATCCTCAACCGTCTTCACCTGGAGGCTATCCTGGTTATCCGGGTTATCAGAATCAAGGATACCCTTATCCTCAACCGAACCCTTACCCTGGATATCCTTATCCACAACCTCAACCTCCACCTAGGAGCTCTAGGGGTGGCGATCCTATTTCTAGTTTCTTCAAAAGTCTTTTCAAATAATCATATGTATATATTTAATTTTTTTATATAATGTCAGAACTGCTGAAGAGAATCATAACCTCATCCTCCATCTAGCTATACTTTTCCTTATCCTCTGAAATCGCAGTATACTGGATGAGGAGAAGGAGGAAGGTATCCTTACCCTCACTAGGCTTTTTCAAGTGGGGCTTGGCTATCTGCAGGCTGTCAAGGTTCCCTTCTTATCCTTCTGGATCGCAGTATCTTGAAAGATCAACAATATGTACATGATATTTTTTTTTTTTTAGAAATGATCAAAATATTTCAATGCCTCATTCTCATTGTACAGTATATTTTAAAATAGTCTAAGCATGACAAGCATTGCACAAACTGCTTAAAAGTGTCGCTTTTCTGCTTTTGTATGTATATCATTATCAACTTCCGAACACAGCTACAGGAGCTATTGTGAAATTGATTCATCATTAACAAACATTTATGCTGAATAAGTATATTTTCATATCAGTTTATCAGTTCGGAATAAGGATTGTTAAATATTGATCAGTGAATGATGAGCTTGACGATTATGAAGTGCCTATATACGTGATTGATGACTGAATAATTAGAATTGGTATTTATTTTCTAAATATTTGATTACTATCATCACAGAATTCTTTGTTGTATTGTAATTGCCTGCTTTCAAATTATTTTAATTCCATTGTAATTTTTATTGTTTTTGTTGTCATTGTATCTTAATGAAAACATTTATTTTATATCGAATAGACAATTAATTTATATGTTTCATACAAATTATTTATTTTAATGTAATATTTGTCGTTGAAAACGTGGTGGAGGTGAACTAAACTAACAGAGTTTCAAGATAAACTACTAACATTGTGTTTGTCTGATACACAGTTGATACCTCATACATGATATATGAATTTATAAACTGTTTTCAGTAACATTGTATTGATATAATCCATATCTTGGAATTGGAATAGTATCTAACAGTTTGAATTAAATCCAATTTATGATAATAGATTACGCATTTTCCTCGTGGTTGCGTGATTCAACCAACCTCATTATAGATGTGGTAGCTTTGATATTTTCAAGCAAACTTTTACTTAAGAAAAATATCCGTAAATATCCTTACAAACTGGCAAATATCTGTATTTGTATCGTCCATTTCTAAGCTATGCTTTGCATTATTTCGAATACTTCGCTTTCCTGTTCTGGCTATGTAGCTTGAAAATATTCCGGCTGCTTCTCATCATTTTTTTTTTGTATCATAAATGCTTTTATATTTATTTTCAGTTGGTTTGAGAAGTCGTTGTACCTTCAAATACCGCTGTTTTATTCACAGAATAACAGAAATGTCTATTAAGTTATTTAACTGTCTGTTTTTGTATAGTCGAAATGTTTGAATTTATTACACATTCTGAATAAATCTATGAGAGATTTTTCAATTATTATTTTAACCTTTCAATTCCGTATACAGATCCGGTAGAAGACAGACAGAGCGTAAATGTTATGTTTTTTGTACGCTCTCACAAACGCATGGTGGTAAAGGTTTATGGAACAAAAAATCAGCCGACTGTTCTTTAGATTAAATGAAACTCTAACTTTTATTGATATCTTTTTAGGGAGAATGAAGAAAAGATCGGTTATGCTGACGTAGATGAGAATGTAAGTTCTATAGGTTTCATTTCTATGTGCCTTTTTTGATAATAACATAACATAAGAACCAAAAACATATCAAGATTGCAAGATACTTGACTATAGTTTACGTCTTTCAAATTGGCAGTAAATCACAAAAATTTCCCCACGTTTTCGTAGGTCTAAAAACCTGTTATATTCGTAGATGTTTCAGCCAGATAACTATTTCCATTTTACAATTTTTTCTTTAATCTGATGAACAGTACTGTATTTGTTATAACGATGTCTTCAGATAGCTCAGGAACCAACAGAAGAGGAGAAAGATGAAATCAACAAAGTATATGAATTTTTCTTGCACATTGCAAAGGAAGATAAAGAGGTGGATTGGAGGGAGCTAAAAGAAGTACTAGATTTTGCTCTAAAACCAGGTGAGATAGTCATAACTCATCTGCTTTATCCGATATCCTGTCATCTTTGCTGGTTAATTAGATAGAATTAAGGAAAATATGTATGTTTGTCAGTATGTATTAGTAACAATAATGACGAGTCTATACAACAAATTAATCTTCAACTGTAACATTTTTATATTATACGTGATAAAGATCATTCACGGCAATATCAAGAGACTACGAAACTCCAGACTATTTTTGACGACAGATTATCAAAATTTACACACAAAAAAACGTAGGAACATCCCTAAACTTGTTCAAGTTCTTAATCATATCATATTTTTCTAAAACGAGGGGTCCACTCCAGATAGGTTCAATTGTTTAAATTTATTTCATTATTTATTGGAATTTGATGTACCTACCTTTCGAAAATGGCTTATATAAGTACGTGGGAAATACAGAGACAATCTACTTGACTACAATCCTCCCAAATATTCACTAATTTATACCTACAATCATGATACTAAAAATCTCTGCAGAACTACAACAGAAAAAGTCAATGTCTGAGGATAGAAGAACGTTGACAGAGGTGAATACGTCACCATCAGCAGCTCAGACGCAAAATGGAGCTCCCTCGGGTACTCTATTATCATTATGTAGGTTAATTTGTGGATCACTTTGCAAGGATTCACCACTATCTGAATTGATACCCCTTCCATCAAAGGCGACACCTGTGAATGCAGCCCTCAAGGGTATGTTTGCATGCGCTAAACAACGCCTGCATGATTGCTCCACACTGCACTGTACTTGCTTTGAAAAAATGGTGTCAAGTTGTTAAATATGAGGAATTTTCGATGAGTTTTTTTAATTATTTAGAGGAGAAATACAGCGTTAATCTACTTGTCACCGACGACTTCGAAATGAGCATTAAATACTGAAACTTTGTGTTTATTTGACAAACTTCTTATTTTTTTACTGTACAGCAATGTATATAGCTTAGTTTGCAAGAGATTCAACAAAGTTGAATCATTTCCCTAACATGTTCATTATATAATCTTTCAGAAATGCATATAAATGAATTTTCTAAAGATATATGTCGCAGTATGATAGCCATGTTGGATGTTGACAGATCTGGTAAATTAGGATATGAAGAATTCAGAGAACTTTGGCAGCTGATTATCGTTTGGAAGGTAATATTTTCCACCCAAATGTCTCTATAGCCCTGTTGCAAAGCTTCTTGAGTATCTTGATCTTTTTTGCAATGGAACGAAGTTATCTTTATTTAAAATATATGTAATCGAGCGTTAAGCCAATATTCAGTAACAAAACTAGGTTGTACATTCTATAAATTTAATTTTTAAGTAGTATACAAATTTTCATTTATTATAATATTTATCATAAAATAATTATACGTTTTTCATGTTCATCATATATCAAATATAACCATTATTTACTTACCTTTCATACCAAACTTGCACTGGCGACCCATATTTAAGATTTTTTTCTAACGCAGCTTAAGAGGTTACAGCGCTTGTTTCTCAAGATAATGGAACGATTTTTTTTTGACAAAGATAGAGAAAGGCTGGATCTATACCAGTGCAAAGCACTTTTTTCAATGATTGATACAAAATTTTGGATATTGTCGCAAGGGTGCTCGTATCAGCACTAAAAATATGTTCATCTACGGTGTCACAATATTTCGTTTGAAGCGCTTGATTTGGAACATATTGAAAATATTTTTCATCCAAATCATAGAGAAAGGACGACTCTCTGCCCGTGCAAAGCCATTTTCTTGATATTTTGGTTACCAAAAGGTTAGAAATATTTCAGAAATGAGTTGAAAAAGTCAATATTCATGAGACAATTTCTAAAATTTTGTATCAGAATTGCAAAAAAGTCTTGGCACGACATCAAACCAACCTTTCTTTATCATTCGCAAAAATCTCATCTTGAAAAATGAGCACTGGAAACAAAATATTGGAAACCCATGCGAAACGCCTTTTATTCTAGGTAGAGTTTAATAACACACACAACTGAACAATAAACAAATGACTCACATCAAAGTAGTCAATACTGGATAGCAAAATATGAATGACAACTTGAAACCCATCAAATTATTGTAGTACGTCGGACTCGAGAAGTTCAAGTTCAAGTGTTGTCATAATTTCGTTTTCGTATTTAACAATGATTTCTATTTAAATCCGTCGACATACCCCTTCATTTGGCGATCGTGATTTGATTATGGATTGTTTTTACGAGTGAATATAAAAAGTGTTGTCTTTCTTTGTTAAATAGTCTAAGCCTCGACCATAACCTTAAATTCCACAATGACTTTCATTGTAGTAATTTTTTTCTTCCGTAGAACGTTTGGGCAGTGTACGATACTGACAACTCGGGAACCTTCAGTGGATTCGAGTTACGAGAAGCATTAAATTCTGCAGGATTTAAGCTGAACAGCAGGATACTGAATATACTGATGCATAGATATGGCGGAAAAAACGGACAAATTCACTTCGATGATTTCATGATGTGTGCTGTTAAACTGAAAACCATGATAGGTTAGAGCTTCCTCAGTTACAGAAAGCATAACTATTTCAATTTCCTTCTTATAATTTGTTTTTGCCTTATTTGAACGATAACTCGTTTTTTACAGATATATTCAAGGAAAAGGAGATCAACGGTACAAACAACGCTACATTTTCAATGGAAGAATGGTTAGAATATACACTGTACACATAAAAACCTATCGAGAATCTCTCACTTCAACCAATCCATCGATAATTGCCTTAAACATTTATGCCAAAGAATATTTAATGCTTCTATTTATTATATATACACACACGTATATTTTAGGAATATATATTTATAATCTACCAAAATAAACATTGCAAATTGTCGTTCTCCGTGTCTCAATTAGATTACTTGCTATCTACCACAACCCAAACGTCTCTAAACAAAATCATTCAAATATCGTAAGTCTCGTATCGCTACAAAATTGGTGGGGAGTTCAAATTTCGATAGCAAAAACATACTCCACATTTTTTTCATTTTCATACCGAACATTGTGTCTAAAAATAAACTCAACCATTTCTAAACAGCGTGCAAGATAAATGTGAATAGACATGTATCATCTCACAGCGCTTCTGAAGTGCGATAGGCTGTTTTTCAGGCGAAAATATTCTATAAAAACATTGGTAGAAACTTCAAATTTTGCGAAAAAAAAATACCTTTTGTCCCTGAAATCAAATTTTACACGATCCAGCAAACAAGTGATTATTTCTCTGCATATCAAATAATTTTTTATTCAGTTCAATGTATGCATTGGGGGGAAAATTATAATTGGACATGCCTCAGGTATTAATGAAAGACAAAGAAGAGAGCATTCGAAAAACATGCAAGAGCGAAGGAGATGGCCTGCTGAACCGTATATTTGGCGACGTGTGGGAATGTGGAAGGCTGTTTATCGTACCCATGATTTTTACGAGGCGTTAAAAACCACGATACATTCCAAGATTCTATTGGTCAGAATTGAGACGTGATTTGCGTGTTCCTATTGGTTGTATTGGTCTGGGAATACATAGCTACTTACCTTCTATAGTTTGAAAATATTTTTCTTCCTGTTCAATTTTTAATGAATGTTCATGTTGTAAGTGATCAACAAGATCATTACCATTTCTAAATGACCTATTACAGTCCAAACACAAAAAGTCGATTTTATTTCCAGCATATGAATAAGTTTGTTTCTTAATGTTGTGTGTTGTGTTGGACACGACAATGCTTGTTTAAATTAAATTGGGTACTAAAGACTTTTTTGCAAAGAAAGCAACAAACCGGCATTTTTATAATAAATATATGTGTTTATGAATAATCACGATTATCCCTTGAAATAATAATATTTTAGATAAACAAAATACACACCGCAGACCTAACCTAAAATCCTGTTCGCGCTCGCGCTCTAATCACGTGACCTAACCCGGCCAAACAAAATATAGTTCGTCACGTGAAATTTTCAGCCAACAGAATCTTGGAATACGTCGCGGTTTTTAACGCCTCGTTGATTTTTTGCTTCAAAAACCAAATAATTGGCGACAGAGTAATAATCAAGAAAATTAAATGCAAAAACGAAAGATGCTAAACCGTATTTATTTTATATGGTTTTGAACAGTTATTCAGGATAGAGGAACCTGCCAAACTATCCTCAATCCCCTATTTTGTTTACTTTAGACCTATTTTTAGGCCTTTCAAATACATTTCTGTAGATACAGGTTTTTATAAAGTAGTAAATTTCATGTTCTCATGTTTGTTTCTGAAGTTTCTGTTTATTTAAGGACATAGTCAATGCGATTCTTGTGGCTCCAGAAATTTTAAGTTCCAATTTCATAGTATGCACAGTGCACACTAAGCATCACTGGAGTTCGAAGTCTGATAAATTGCATTTTTCATTGTTATTAGAATTCGATTTTATGTTTGGGCATAGGCAAATATTTTTATGGTGTTTTTTTCCCAGTTTTCGTGATTAGTCTTAATTTTCAGATGTCTATGAGAATTCAGTCACTCAGTTAACGTGCATACGTAAAATACCCTGTCATCCCCAGTAAGATGAATTTTACTAAAATTGATCTGACAACACCGGCACGCAGAGAAACTAGCAGTTTGCAGATGCAGACGCCAGTACATCAGTTATCAGTGTTATCACTTTCCACTTAATAAGTATACCTCTACTGGAGTGGGATGTAAATGTATGATTAAAGGTTGTCGCTCATTTACCCGTCCCGATGCTGCCCGTCGCCTGACGGTGACGGTTTATCCATCGCCCATTTTGCGGCTGAAACGAAACCAGCAAGCCGGCGCGACGCGGCGTGTTGATGATTCTGATTTAGTATGTGTAGCAGTGAGAGATTCACAATGTCTGTAAGCAGCAGTTCTGATAAAGAAGTGATAGTGGTTGCTTCATTATGCATTTCTCCTGCAATTTCCTCCCATATATTGTCCTGTCGTTGATTATGATAGGCATTGTGACTCAAATCATAAATTTCTTCATATTTTTGAACCAAACAAATCAATTTTTCCTCGTCCATTTTTTATATAATTATTCCAGTTTCCTCTGTGTCTGTGATCCAACTGCCGAAGTATTGCAAACTAGAAATGTGCCCCACAGGATTCGACAAGATGCTGGCCATCGCCAGCACCGGCCACCGTCGTTTGACGGGAAGGATCGGAAACCGGCAACCCCTTCCGTCGACGTTTTCGCCGTGTTGGCACGTGCCGGGCTAATGCGCGGTGCTCAATTCATTTGCATTGTTTTAATCCTATCCGTAATTTGACGGGACGAGACGGGCAAATGAGCGACAACCTTTAATGGCTTGACGTGGATCTTTACGTCCATAAGTCAGATTTAAGCTGTATAGGTGACTTATTGATAGCATGTAATCACCTCGAACACTTGTCATGTATTATTTGTGTGCATCAATTATTAGTTTTGTAGTGATGAAGGTTATGTTTCACAATAACAAAAGTTTGAGGAGAAGGTATTGGACGATCTGGAAAGAACACAGAAAATAAATCAACTACTGCTAGAGCCAAATTATCTTTCTGGATGTATCAGACTATGAAACTTTTCTTCGTGGGTATACATTTTTTTTAATAATTATAAACAAACCTTCAGTCTACAAAACTCGAAAACATAATATGCGCGGGTGCACCTGAGCAGAGAAGTCGCCGTAGCTAAAGAAATAGTTGACTGCTATGTAGTTCATTTACTCAATAGTTGAGTCAATTCAGAATTTGTAAAAATCTATTGCCTAAATGGAATCAAGGCGTGAACAAGTAAAAAACGCATTTCAAAATTAAAAAAATTAGTTGCTTTCATGGTATACTGAAGTGAATCGTAGGATGGTGGAAGCAACGGAACCAAATTGTGCACCTTGCTTCAAAAGGATGCGCTTGTGCAGTGAAGTGAGCTATTATGCACAATTGTGCAATCTGTAACATCACTACAGATGATACCTTTTTCTGCAAATTAGTATATCGATGTATACGTGATCAAGATATGAGGATTATTTCTTAAGTGACCTCGCATGATATTGTAAAATTTTGTCACAAATTCCGTACGGATGGCAAAATTTGAATGTTGCGATCCGTTTTCTAATTAGCAACCAGATTTCATTATTTTCCTGGAAAACTGAATTGTTGCTGCATGCCCTTAATAGTGAATCACACAAATCACAAGAGTTCCTTTAATATTTAGTAGCGTACCAAATACAACAAGAATAGCTGACCGCTGCCGGTAGTTATTCATTACCGCTTAATAAAAGTTCTTTATCATGAGAATAAATCATACATTAAGATTATTCTTTTTACTACAATGACTGCACTTTTTCATTCTCAATACTGCAAAGAGTGAGGTGGCTTATGTGAGCAGCCCGGGCTATGCCACTTTTTCCACTTATTTGTTCATTGAGTCGGGCGTACACGGATTATTTCCTAATTGAAAATTGGGGAACTTGAATGGACTGAGAAATACTTTAAGATGTAGTATTTCCAAATGAAACAATAGATACGGTTGCGCTAAGTTCACGGAATTCCAAATCTGTATTCCATATTCAAAATTCGAGTCAGAAACCGTACATGTGCGGCTCGCTTTACCCATCGTATTTTCTAGCACTGCTTCTCACAAACTCGCTGTTGCCGACTATGCTTACGTAGGCCATCTTTCTTGCACTAACACGCTTTGGTAATGATCTTTGTCTTATTTAACGCGTTTCCGATATCCAACTTTGATTTTTCCCAACCTATGCCTCATATATACATTTTAATAAGGGCTAAATAATACACCTAAATACTGTTTTAATCGTTTATTTACACATTTTCCACTGTCTACAAGAAGCATCACATACACTGTGATAAATTCACAGAAGTTTAACAAAAAAAACAATCTGCTCTTAGGAATTTGTTATCCTATACTCTCCCCATTGTATATTTTTTGAAAATTCACATTGAATCCAAAACATCTTCCTGGCACGATATTAAAAATGTTATGTGGTGAAGTATGTATGAGGTGTGTCACCTCTAATTTTTAACATTTTTCATAGTGTCCCGAAGATGCGATATTTTAAAATCATTGTGAATAATTTCTGAACCCCATTTTGCTACCAGTTCGCATGCACTTAAATTACTTCACTTGATACATGTTAATTACTTTTCATGAAGTAAATCCAATAATTTATCTTAATGATAAGCTTTAATGTCGAGCTAAAAATGGACAATGGAAAATACCTAAACTGGTAAAAAAATTACAAGTCTTAAACTTAACATGATGTTCAATCTTCCAAAAAGAAATACTGCCCAGCACGTTTTTGTTCCACATCTTTCACGGATTCTAATTTGTTTATCCTGGGCCGGAAGTTGTTAGGATCACGTCTGAAATCATAAAAAGAAATTATTAAGCTATTGTATTGTCATCGATCCTTGTTAAGTGTAGAAAAGTTAAAATTAATATGACGTTTTGAAGTCGGTGAAAATAGCATCCGAAGAACCGTTACAAAAATACATACATACACGTGAAGCTAATCAAAAAGAGTAATGTTACCTGAAAGTGATGCCTAGTAGTTCCAGAAATCGATTCATCCCCGCCAAAAGTGTCTGAGGCGTGTTTGCAGTCGTATTAACTGATGGTTGACCTTCAAACACGATAACTCGGTCCGCGAGGTATGTAGCCATGATGAAATCGTGCTCTACTACAAAACCAGTCTTCTTGGCATGAATGATAAATCTGAAACAACCAACAAAAACATTAAACTGATGGTGATTGTTGACGTAATAAAAACAGCATATCTGGGCCACATACTTCTTAGCTACAAATACTATCTCTTGCACATAAGGAACTGCTTTCAATACAAAGTACCTTTTGATAACCTTGGCTGCAACAAGACGCTGCTCGGAGTCCAGGTAAGCACTGGGCTCGTCAATGAGGTAGACATCGGCTGGTTTTCCCAAACACAGTGTCATCGCTACTCTCTGCAACTCTCCTCCCGACAGGTTTTGCACCTCTTGGTCGATTATGTCTTCTATTTTCAAAGGTTTCATCACGTCAGCTATGAACTGGAATGATAAGGGAAACAAATACATTCGGAAACCTGTTACTAGAAAAATATTAATTACAAAGTGTAACACGACTATTATTATTAGCCAACAAAGAGAAGGAAATCATGAGTTGTGAAGTTATGGCTATAGAAAGTTTCTGTGTTAAAAATAATGAATAAACTACCAGTTTTATAAAATACTGATACATGGAAAAATTTTTGGGGTTCATGTCCTGCCCATGAGTTTTTTGTTGGAATTGCAGTTGGAAAAAATTCCTCCAGGTATGAATATCATAAAGTCATGGTTAGATCTACAAAAGTATTGTATTTCGCATATTAAGTATGTCATTGAATTAAATTTTTCTCACCTGTGGATGTATGTAGGCATCTCTAATTTTCTCATGCAGTAATTGTCTCACTAATCCCTGCGACTTTGGACTAATTTTCTGTGGTTTATAACTGATATGCAGTTGAGGTAAATCGCCTGAAAAATCAACAAATGAAGTGATTTCATTTCATATGGCCTACCTAGAATAAATGGTATTCCGCATGTTTCCAGCGCGCATTTTTCAAGGTAATGGAACGATTTTCTTTGCAAATAATAAAGAAAGGTTGGTTCTATGCTCATGTGAACACCATTTTGCAATTTTTTATATTTTTGCAATCATACCTGAGCCACTATCAGCAGCTAAATTTCCAGCCAACATCCTAATGAACGTAGTTTTTCCGGTACCGTTTTCACCCAAAAGTACCAAAATCTCAGAGTCTGAGAACTGTCCTTTCACTACATGTAACTTGAAGTTGCCCATCGTTTTAGTCATTGCTGGATATTCATAATGGTTCATACGTTTCACTTCTTCTTCAGTGGCTGATTCGGCTACTTTGAACACTAGAGACTCATCCCGAAAACGGAGATTCTCCGTTGGGACGAAACCGTCCAAGAATATATTTATTCCTTAAATAAATAATACTTCATTGAACTGTGTAGACATTTTTTGATCTGTCATAACCCAATGGAAATTAAATCAATATTATATCAATGTTGTAGATGCATGTTTGAAAATTATATAACTACTATATGAATAAAGTGCATTTATTGCAAGAAATTTATCCAAATATCGGACGTGCATATTGAAAAAATACTATATTTCATTTTTTAATGGAGCTACATCTCAGAATCTGTTAACCAATGAATTTTCTAGTTTTAGGAATTGAAAAAAATCTTTTGACAATACTACATGTAAAACTGAATCTTCTTGCTGTATATATGTGGCCAATCACAATACACTATTCATTGAATGCAACGAATTGTATGTATAAAAATGTTCTTTGTGATATGACCATAAAATATCTTACCCTCACGAACAGAGAAGGGCATAGTTACTACACCATAAGCACCTGGTACCCCATACAGGCAGCATATGAAATCTGATAGATAATCTAGCACACTTAGATCATGTTCAACTACAATTATAAACCTGCAAAAACATAAGATCAATTACAGCAACCCAAATAGGTAAAGGTGTTTTAACTAGTGAGGTATTATGTAGTAATACCAATGGTACAAGATGGAAGGGTGAAATACCTTTTTTGCATGGATCTCAAGAACAAACAAAACTTGCTCTTAAGTAATTTTACAAGACTCTCGAGTCGCACATCTTTTTTATAATGCAACTAAATGAGTGATGGAAGGATAGATGCTATAGTAGCTAGTCGCATCTGGTGGCCGAATGCTAACACTATGGGGGAAAAATTACAAAAGCAATGCAGCCCTTGGAGCTCTGCAGACAAAAAACTGTCAGTTCACACCAGTTTTATCCATGCTTCATTAAATGAAAGAAAGTATTTTGACTTACTTGTCAGGATGCAACAATGATCGTATAGTTCTGGCAGCATTCAATCTTTGTTTGACATCCAAGTAGGACGAGGGTTCATCAAACATGAAAATATCACCGTCCTGAATGCACACCATGGCACAAGCAAATCTTTGCAGCTCTCCTCCTGACAAATCACCTATTTCTCTATCTTTGATGTTTTTCAAATCTTGAAAAGAATTAAAGCTCTCATAAGATTGAGAATGAAATAGTTTTACTAACAATTGATCAACAAATTAGTATTTTTTAATATGTTATATATATATATTTTTATTCACTCACTATAAAATATAATCATTTGATAAATTATATATTTCATTATTTGTGAACCAACGTTGATATATTTTGAAACAGACTTTGGCTCTGATAGATATAGGAAAATAAATGCATTATCAGCAAATAATGTAAATCATTATAACCTACTGGTGTTCAAGACATACATCTTGATATGTGGTATTTTATTACATAGTTGGTTATATACTGCAAATCAAAATATTAAAAAAATGTTATACCTCACATACCCAACATCTCACAAATTACATCTTCATTGTTTAATTCATTCTTCTTATTGAGCAGCTGCCCTACTGTTCCCTTTACTGCTTTAGGAATCTGATCTACATACTGAGGTTTAATCAAGGCTTTTAGGTCATCCTCCAAGATTTTTGTGAAGTAGTTTTGCAATTCACTTCCTCTGAAGTGGTTGAGGATTTCTGTCCAATCAGGGGGATTCTTCATGGAAAATAAAGAAATCCAGTGAACAAATAGTTCAATCAAAGAATATAGTATATGAAACATAATAAATCAAGCTGTATTTAATGCATGGTACTTATGTTTGACAATTTTCATTCACTATTAAAAACTCATATTTACTGTGTAATTTCCAAGATTAGGCTTCTGCTTGCCAGCAAGGATCTTAAGTGCTGTGGACTTCCCTATACCATTGGTACCTACAAGCCCTAGAACCTCTCCAGGACGTGGGATTGGCAGTCGATGCAGCTTGAAGGAATTTTTACCATAACGATGTGTGGTTTCCTTCTGCAAGTTGCTTGGCAGGTTTATAATGGTGATTGCTTCAAATGGGCATTTCTACAAACCAAGGAAACATTATGATTGATATTACATCAACAGATAATCTTATTATGAGTTTTTATGTTCATCGAGTATCAGTTAGTTTATAGGAAATGATGGTGAAATTTCCCTGATATTTATGAGCCCTAAAAATTGGTACCTTAGGATGTTAGGACAATGGAATTCGGTTATCGATGTATTCATTAATATTAGCTTGAAAATTCATATAAGACTTCTGCATGATTTTGAGAAGTATTATCAGTGATGTATAAATTTTTCATCCTTTCTCACAGCCAGATAAGGAAAGAGCATCTGTATGATTTATATTTTTCTTATACAGATATCAAATTTATCCAACAAACCTTGACACAAATACCACAACCTATGCACAGTTCTTCAGATATAGCAGCAATCTTGCTGTTAGGAGTAACTTCAATACACAGTTTACCCATACGAACTACCGGACAGGACTTTTTACACTCCTGTCGGCATCTTTTTGGTTTGCACTTGTCCGCGTTGACAATGGCAATACGTGTAAGCTTGTCGGATTCTTCTAAAGCCTTTCTCTTCGACATTTTTCTCAATTATATTAAAACAATATGTTCGTCTGCTTGCTAACCTCAAATTGTTTGGACTGCAACTGCAAACGTATAGTTTTTTGTGTTAAATGTACACAATTAATGCAGGTGAATTTTATATTAATTTTGCGTGGGTTGATAATCACCTTGTTAAAATAAAATTGAATTTATTAAACAAACTTTGAGAAGTGTGCAAGTTTAGCAACTTGCACAGTGAAAAGGATTGTTGGGTGCTTTTCACTGTCAGTTGTCAGTGTCACTATCAATCTCACACATGGTATAGAACAATAGAACCAGTATAGAATAGGCTTTCACCATGGGGAAGCATATGACCATTGAATAATATATTACTTATGAGTACTTGATCAATGGTTATGCTGTTCTAATGGTCATATTCCTATTACTTAAACTTTCCGAGTTTGGTTCTATTTTCGCCAGCGATCTGGATTTCCGTTTCGGAATCGTTGTTTAAATCGGCAAAAAAATGGTGAGCAACTTTTTTTTGGAGAACCAAAGGTCGTAATGTAAATCTGACGACACCATATTGGAGGAAGCGAAAAATTTTCCGTCCGATAGAGTCGAGCAATAAGTATGAAATACGTTTCTCTCCTCAAGATGAGCGTCAAGCTTTTTATGCTCCATAAGCGCTGTGAAAGGATAAATGACTATTCAAATTAGATTCGAAACGCTGTAAACTGAAGAGTAGGGTAATTAACCACCTGGTAGGGCTACAAGCATTTTTTAATCGGAGATATTACAGCACGATAAAAGGGTGAAAGTGAGTTGGTGAGTGATACCTTCGTGAGAAAATCTTGAAACAATTTAAACTTCTAGCTTGTTGACTTATTGAAGAACAAAAAGAACGAATCCTACTGGAGCTTTGCAGCTCCCTCCAGCGAGATGGATGTGCTTCAGGGGTGCTTTTGAGCGGGGTAGTCTATGGGGTAGATCTACCGAAAATGGGGTAGTATTGGCTACGTTGCTTCCCAGCATCTCATTCGACAACTTAACCACCAGAGCTCCTTCTATGCTACTTCTTCGTCCCTGGAACTTTTTGTCACTTTGCACAAAACACTTCGTTGTCGCTTAAGACATTGTCAAGCAAATGTTTATATTTTTAGGTTAAAAACATACAAAAGTGTATTTCCCAATCCTCAAAGAAAATAAATGGAATAAATGGAATTAGTACGTATTTTAGATGCTTTATAGCCATTAGACTCGACCCTTAGATATATCTCGTAATCACTGCCTCCAATCATGGTGATGGAATCAAAGACTACAAGCAAAACAAGCTCCTTGAAAGCCTTATTGCTGCGAGCCTGGCGTGAGAGATGGACTGACCTGCAATGGGGCATCAATATAAAGACTGTACTCCCGAGAGGAGTCAGCGGAGATGTATATAATTTGGCGGACTGCATTTTACAGCAAGCTGTTGTTGGTGCAGGTAACAAAATGTGAACTAGATAACACAAATCAGGAATAATGTTTATGAAGGTTTCCTGAACTACTATAGTATAGTTCAGTAGTTCTATAAAAATGGCCTATCAGTATTATAAAAGTATTGTCACTAGAAAAATCAATACATCATCAAAACCATATTTCCACTTGAGACTACTGTATACAATTGTTATTTATATTTTATAGCATGCAAAATTCAGCTAACAAAATGATTGTATAGTCAGTTTTAATAATGGAAGGACAAATACAGGACTCCTTAGATAATAAAAATATATTAAAATCCTCCAATCATACATAAAATTGCACTAAGTTGCCTTCTCTAGAAGAGATCAATTGAAATCCTCCTCCTAGGAAAATTCTCCACTCCATAAGTTGACACATCTGCATTATCAGCAGAGATAGCTGGATGACCTTTTCACTCTGCAATTTCTGCATATGGTCTTCTCAATACTAAAAAAATCTGCAAACATTTATTGCTCCCCCTCACTTAGGAATACACAGAATTATGCTAATTTATTATTTATTCTTTGAGGTGCCAACCAGCTAGTTTTGAGCTACTTGAAACATTCTTTAAGTGCTCAGTTAGTGTCTCACGCTGCAGTTCTGCAGAGGCTTAGCAAATATAACCAGCTGAACAAGGAATACTGTGTTTATAGTTTGCTTGAATTTCTTGAAGGAATGTTGCCAGGTAGGAATAACAATAGAGAATTGACTTTTTCATAAGCTTTCATAGTTTAATTTGAAGTTATTATTTAAAGACTTATGTCAAGTTTTATTTGAAACAACTTTTTTTTAAATAACTAAAAACTGTACATCTACTATTTGAATCTAAAATGGTTAATTTAGATGTTTTGATAAAAATGTTGAGATTTGAAAACTTCCTCAATTTTAGACATTTATTATATTTTGTTTAAGGTGTAACATGTTGTGGAAAGCCTGAAGAGACATTACTTGCCACAGCTGTTCTTTCTGTTGCTCTATGGCTACTAAATATATTAGAACAGTGTCAGAAGTCTAGTAATATCATACAGAAAGCAACTGATCTCATAAAGGTGCTGCTCACAGATGATTTTTATGTTTCTTTGATTTGCTTGGGCAGGTATAATGATACAGGTAATATATTTTATTATTCTGTTCTACATTTGATTAATAAATAAAACAAGTTTATTAAGCTTACTATATGCAATCTAAAGTTTGTTTAATCACTTAAACTACCCTTAGTATCTTTTGCTTTAAGAATTATTCACAGAGACAAACAGGAAGTGCTCTGAACTGCGAGACATCCTAAAAGAATCCGATGAGGCATTGCAATATGTCAGGAAACTGGAGAATATCGACGTCCAGATGCTACGATTACCTATAAAGACAGAAACATGGCCAGGATCATTGATACAGTGTTGGCTAGAAGTGACTTTAATAGGGAATCCTGGCTGCCCTACAAGTGTATTGGCTGAACAGCTGCAGATATTCAAAACACTTAAGGGTTACAGTAATGCAAGACTTTATGCTGAATTAATGAGAGGTAAACATATAAAGTTGAAAACATCCATAGCTTGAACAATTAATAAAACTTTTATAACTGAAAAAACCTAAATTTAATTGAAAATTGAAACATTTTTATCATATGCAGGTAGTTTGCTGTCACTCTATAATGTCAGCCAGACATCTCAAGAAAGTCAAAGAAGTGCATTTGCCTTTCTAAAAGTGCCCCACATCCTGGTATCATTAACAGGTATAATAATTATGACCCATATGTATTTCGTCGGATTTTTGAGATTATTGCTATAAACATGTTTTTTTAGGTGGTAAACCAGATACAAATAGCGTTGTACAAGCAGTAGAATTGATGCTACAACATAGTCCACTGCTTGATGCAATGGATGCTATTGGTACTTCTTCCAGCTTCAAATGTCTGTTAGATGAACTAGCTAAGTCAAGATTGCTCACAGAATCACAAGTGCGTATTATATATTATATGAGATTAATACTTAGTAAATAGATAAAACCAACAAATATGTCTACTATTCCCTTTTAACAAAATTCAAATACTAACTTATCATCAATAATGTAAGGAAAAAACAGATAATATTAGCTTATATTTTCTACAAGCCACTAAAAGGATATCCTAATGAACATATTCAATGTACTTGTCATTTTTACTTTTTTTTCACACAAATAATTGAACCTACATTATTTGTATATGAAAACGTGTCAATTCAAAGGCATTTATTGTTTGAAATATTATAAGTAAATGGTAAAATATCATATCATTACTTAGGTGAAGGTACTTTTGGAGAGCAGAAAAGCTCCTCCACTTTTGAAGGCCGAATCTGGACCAGGTGGCAATGGAATGTCGAACTATTGGTATATCTGCGCCGAGTCAACACTCTCAGGAATTTTGAAGACGCTCAATTCCGATTACCACAAAATTCAGGTATCTGGATCCACAGCTGTGATGAATTATTTAAATAGAGCATCAATGAAAAATTTCTTTTGAACAAATGATTTATTTCTTTCAATTGGTTATAAATCATTTTTAAATGATCTGAATCCTATTATTCTTGACAAGGTCACAATTTAAGTTTGCTGGATATGAAATTGTATTTTCAACACAGAGTTTTACAAATAAAACCCTTCTTCATTCCCCATTTAACTCCTTGTAGTTATAACAAGACAAGTAAAGACAAAGTAATGACCACATCTATTATAGGACGCTCTTCTTGGTATGCTGCACACCGTCCTGACAGGCAAAAGCTTCGAATTGATTCTGGCTGTGACAACGGTCAAAGGGCAGCTGCGCAACTTAGTCAACAGTCTGATTAGGTTCAACGAGTGGTCAAAATCAGGCAGCGATAAAGCTCGGTCTCAGCTGTTTGACATCACATTTGTTATGTTGGTGGCTATCATACAGAACTATGGCTCGACAGCTGTGTTAGACGATAATGGAGACTCATTGTTTGAGCAATGGGTTAGAGCATGTATGGTAGAGAGACAAAGGCCCAAAGCTCCTGAACAGATGTTAAAATTAGGTGAGTATACTGGTTGAACATATATTTAATTCTATGCTCTCTGCTTATCTTGATGAATAAAATAATATACTATTCTATTTCCAAGTAAAATCAACTGAACATTCTCCTGTAGGTGATCCTGCTGTGATAGAGTCCCTCCTAGAACAATTCAACACGGGTGAATCTGATTTTAAGCCGGGTGTGAAATGGCAAGAGGTTCTTTTCAACATACCCGGAGTAATGAGAGAAGTGTTGGTTGCCTGGGAACAAGGTGCTTTGGTGGCTCAAGATGTTAAGAGGATTTTAGATGCTGTCAGGGGAAGGATGTGTTGCCTGGCCTTGGCTGCAGCTGCTTGGTATGTAAACCCATACAAAAATCATAGTTACCATTTTAATTCAAAATTAACCAAAATCATTCAGCTTTTTCTGCAAATATACAAGTAATCTTTGTGCTACTACTACATTGACCATTGCGGTTTTCTGTTTATTCACAGGCTTTGCTCATATATGCGTACTGCCCCACAAGACACTCTGTTGAAACCCGCAAATATGGTCCAACAGCTCCTAGCACCACCAGCTGGTGAATCAGTTGAAGACAGTCTTCGTGACAGGTAAGAATTATGATCGCATTCATATAACCATGAGATCAATATATTGGAGTTATGTTCTGCTTGAGTCTATATTGTTGTTTCAATTCTACATCGTCGATTCAACTTATGCAGTGATCGATGCAATCTTCCCCGATAATCCTAGAATTCTCTAGGTGGCAGTTGACATGTGATATCGTACGTCGGATGCAAAGGGATGTTCCTCCTTGTATGCCACCCGCCACAGCTGCCGCCAAGACTGGTGCTACCGGGGAACAGTTAGTAGGTAAAAGACCTGCATTGGACGAGTTGAAGGCCGCCTGGACGCAAGCCATGCGCAAAGGCGCTTTGGACCACAAACCAGCAAAAACGTTGAGATGCTTGTTGGATACTGCTGGGGACAGATGGTTGGGTAAGTCTAATTATTGCTGAATAGATAACTGGACTGGACTGACTATCACAGCTCGATGTTCCAGTATCAGAACAAAATCCTCTATCTCGAAAGTTCCATAACAAAAACGTGCCAATTTGGAAAGATCTCGATGTTCTCGATGTCTCTTTTGGCAACTGCGTACATGTAGTACATACAGGGCGACCTTTTCTAGCTGCCACCGCTGATGTCTTTGCAATAGTATTGGTGATCAATTGTGCAGTAAATGGAAATCATGTATGAAATTAATGTACTCTTTGTATACTTTCAGTATCAGCGGTTATCAACGAACTACTGAAACTCCGCTACAAAGACCAACTGCACCGAGGCGTCGATCTGGCTTTAGCCATTTTCCACGTCGACATTGCCGGTTGTACTTGGCAGTTGTTATCGCACGTTCTTCCGCAACTACTGTACAACGATATACAGGCTGACAGTTTGATGGAGCCTCAATTGCCGGCGTTAGCATATCTAACCAGTTACAGTGTCTATACTGCGTGGGAGGCTCTCGGAGAGGTGATTTTCCGCTTTTTAACTGTTTGTTTCCTAATTAAACCAGTAAAAATGTAATGCAAACAACGCATGATGTTTTTACAATGGTTTAAAGGAGTTATTGAAAGGGCCTTAGTAGTGAATACCGTTTTCATTTTCTGTTCAGGATAGCAACGGTGAGCCATTGCCAAAACAACAGAGGTTATCTGAAAACCTGGATCTGGACTCAAAACCTCGAGATCAGCTGCTAAGTTCTCTCAGCCAATTACTGTACATGTTCGAAGGAGGGATTCAGGACGGCGCCATTACGCAGCAAACTTATTTTGCATTCCATCTCATCAAAGCTTTGGTTGAGGTATGCTTTCTATTTTTGGTTCTATGCAGAGAAACAAAAAACGGTAGATCGAGGCAGTCATTCATAAGTTGCTCATTGTTTGCATGTTCTCGAGGTCTTCTACTGCCCAAAAACAGGCGTTATCGCTCACTTTGATAACCTATGGTCTAAAACATTATTTTGTATATTTAGGTGAAAACCGAGTCTTCAAATGCCGTACTGGCCGCCATTCCACCAGTATTGATCTCGGATTTACTGAAGACGCTCCCGGAGCTTTTCAGCTACCCTCTGCTGCTACACATCCATGATGTTTGTACCACTGTGGGAAGGATAAACATGGCCAAAGATCTTTGCGTCTTGAGGAATTACCATCTCAAGAATATATCAAATACATAAATCAATATGTTTTAACTTGCACTATCATACCATAATTCTCAAATAGTGGAACTTGGGGTAGGCTTGTGGGTTCACCACAACCATATTGAAAGGGTTCAAAAAGCCTAGTTGTAATCCTAGATTATGCAACTGGAAAGAAACAGTGGAAGCTCGTTAATCAGATTGCGATGGAAATATTATATTGATCATTAATTTCTACCAAAAAGAAAAAATATAATAAATGTTAGGTTTATAGTTTGGAGCTATCCAAAAATCATTTGATTACAAAATGTAGATGTGTGTAGATACGACATTAACAGGCTTCCACTGTACTATTTTATGTAACATGCAAAAAGTTATAAAGTATGATAAAAGTGAAATTAGCTTTATCAGTATTTTGACAATATGAACCACTGTATTTATTGTGAACTCAGAAGTAGCATTTTGTAAAGTAGTAAATAAAGAGACAGTTTTAGTAGTTATGTTAGTTTTTCTTTACTTTTAAAACAGTAGATGCTCTTACTCAGTGAATCTTTCTCATTCAGAAGGCATTGTTTAATTGTTATTTTTTTAATTCAATGTAAGGTTCGCAAATAAAGCAAAATCAGAATTTTATTTGTCAAACCTTGGGTTAAAATTACACAATTTCATCTGAATTAAAAAACAGTAAAAAAAGAGAATAATTATTATGAAAAAGTTTGTGGTAGTTGATGCTGTGTTGAAAATTAAATGTGCCATTGAAAATCAATATTTACATTGGGACGTGTACATTCTAGATAATTGTTTCTTCAATCTATAAAACCAAAATTACTTGAAATAAAACAAAAATGTAAAGGTATAAAACTTTATTATACAAATGGATGAGTAAATGGATAACATTTCAATATATAATTCATAGAAATAATAATGAGGGTTAACTAAATACATACAATATTCCATGGAAATGCACGTTATATAAATGAAAATTGAATGTTTATTATAATTTTGTAATTAGAACTAATTTCATATAACCTGAATGGTAATTAAAATATGTATGGTACAATAATTAATGCATTGAAAATAATTGATTCCTGAGTCTCTTAACGTCAAAATTCTCGAACTCATTTTTAGAAAATTCAGAATTCTTAATCAGTCAAAAAAAATTTTGCTTAAAAAAATGTAAGTAGTTGGACAGTTAAAAATAAGGTACTCTAAGAATTTCATTGGATGGCATACAATTAGACAATTTTGGGATCTTATTAAGAAAAATGATTGTCACTACCATCTGTGAACTATTTTCTCAACTTAATGAACAGCCTTTCAGTTGAAATTACTGCTCATCCTTATCCTTTGCTCCATGCTTCAAGATACGTGTGAATTCAACATAATCAAACAGCCCATTTTTAATGGGAGCCTCTCTATACATCTCGTCAACTTCATCGTCAGTGAATCGATCACCCATGCTAGTGAGCAATTCCCTCAGACGTTCTTCATTGATCACTCCATTATTCTCTTCATCAAAACAACCAAATGCATTCTTGATCACATCTTCAGGATCGGTGCCCTGTAAACGTTCTCCAAACAATGTTAGGAACATTGTGAAGTTGATGGGTCCAGGTGCTTCATTCATCATGTGATCTAAATAATCATCATTCGGGTTTTTACCTGGAGAACAGAATAAAAAAATATAGTATGTCTATATGCAGGGTACCACAAAAAAGTAGTGTCGGTAATAATGTTGTGGTGGAGATCCCCCACTGAGGTATTGTATAGCTTGAAAGCCAGAAAGAATGGACTGATAGTAGTACCTCTATCAATGCTTCTTGGGGCTGTATTCAAGATGATAGTATTCATTGAATAGTTATGCGATTTGGAATTGGATGTCTTCTGGAATTAGGGATAATTCTAACATAAAGGTATTCCTCTGTTGAGATTGCATCAGGATTATATTATTATAAGCAAATAACGTGTTTACCTAAAGATGCCAGCATATCATGGAGGTCCTCCTTGTCCACGAAGCCGTCGTGGTTCTGGTCGATCATATTGAAGGCTTCTTTGAATTCCGCGATCTGGGCTTGGTCGAACATAGCAAAAACGTTCGAAGTGGCCCTTTGGGCACGCTTCTTGGTAGTCCCACGACGACTTACAGTTTTTCTGGAAGACATTTTTGCTGTTTCTTTCCCAAGATTGAACGCTGATCTGCTGCTACACCCAAATTTTTTCTGCTGATCTTTTATTTGTATTCGACAATGAAATGTCGATGAGTCAATCAACGGCCGATGATACGTCACGGTTGGGGAATTTTTACCATTTACGGTGATAATTTAACTGGGTCACCGTATGTGGTTATTTGTTATTTTATTCGTTCTGAAACGTTATTAAGCGATTATTGAATAGATTTAGCTGATCAACAATTGCGGAAATAATTATGTGCTTATATTTTGAAAGAAAAATGTAATTTTTTTTAAATTTGGGAACGTCAGTTGGGGACTTTTGAAGGAAAAATGTTGGTGGCATTGGAGCATTGGTACACATGTATAACTGTATAAGCAATAGAAACCACAGAACATTACTCACGGAATAGAAACGAAATGAAGGTAAAAGAATGACATGACTACATTATCTAAACGCTTGGTTTCCTTGTACTTCGACTATCTAAAGGCAGTTTTTGTATCATTTCTCCACATTTTTTATTTTGTTATATTTTTTAAAAACTAGAAAATAGTACCTTACCTCCTAACTGTACTATTCTGTGCTTCCACCCACACAGCAACTGTCAACGTGTCAGAACTGTCAAAATTTGTTTCTAAATTTTTGTGCTGTGAATTTCTTTTCAAGTCTTCGTGATGGAGAAAGAGGAGTGAAAAAAGATAATAATAATTTCAAATTAAAAGCAATGGTGTCACCAAAGGCTGTATTGGGAATTTGTGCGGGAGTATCAGCGACCCTATTCATAGGATACTGCATATACTTTGACAAACAGAGGCACAATGATCCAGACTTCAAGAAGAAACTACGCCAAAGTGAGTGTTGAACTTTAAAGGTTATGATGTTGTAATATCGCGTTTAAATTCTAGGGCGCAGGGCAAACAAGGCGGCTGCTTCATCTGGCAAACGCACTAACACCGTCTTTCCTGACATGAAAGACCACGAGGCAGTGCAAAGGTTCTTCCTGCAAGAGATCCAGCTTGGAGAGGAACTGCTGGCGGCAGGAGACCTCGAAAACGGTGTGGACCATTTGGGCAATGCTGTCGCGGTTTGTGGCCAGCCCAATGACCTCCTGCAAGTATTGCAACAAACGCTACAACCAAATGTGTTCCACCTTTTGATACAGAGACTGCCCGCAGTTGCCCCCCGACTCATGAAAGCACAAAACAATGCTTCTCTGCAAGAGGATGATGTCGAGTGATTATCAGAGTTGCCTTTACTAGTCATGTTTGTTAGAACATTATTTCATGTGCTTTGATTCTCAATAATTTACCAAATAATAAATATTGATTCAATAAAGTATGTTTTTGTATGTTTTGTGTGTTGATTTATGAATGACCACATTCACGTTTCTGGTGAAATGTATTGTGATTGTGCTATTTTGTGAATAAAAGGTTGAGGTTGTTGAAGTAGATATCCTGATTTAACTGCTCCATCCTTCTCCAAATTTGCTATCTAGTATGATAGCCATAGATCTATTCTTTGAGAAACATTATATAACAGTTTTTATAGCCAGTTTAAGCATGAAACAACCTTATTTAGCAATGGTAAAATATCTATTATCAGCTGTTATCAATTATTCACCCATAAAAGTTTGTATAGACAAAATAACTGATGTATCTACTTGTACAGGTATTAGTTTTTTTAAATTTTTGTGTATAGGCAGAAACTTGAGTACTAAAAGAAAACTCTCAATTCAAAATAATTAAAATGTATCTTCTGCAAGTGCACCAGATTGATGATGTTTGGCTAAATTGGAGAAATAAAAATGCAAAAAAATGAGTTTATTTCATGGACCACTCAAAAACTATAATTTGGAGCTCAGAATTTTCAATGATAACTAACTATCTTTGCTCTAACTCAAGACACATGATGGTTGTTGAGGGGACCTAAATTGTGCTGAAGCTGAATGATCTAACTTTTATAACCTAACCACACGAAAGTTTTGAGATGTGACATCGTCTAACTTTTGTAATTATGCGCCTGAAAAACGGAGTAAATGTATCTATTTTTATGATTTTTTCGAACTTATTCCATGAATTTTCAAAAAAATAAGTGAGGAATGTTACTACTGGATTGTTGAAACTCTTCCATCACACAGACAAAGAGATTGTGAAACTGTGTGTTAATTACACAATCTTTTCATCTACCCTTGAATTACAATTATTTTTCATGCAGATTATAAGATTGTGTTTCACAAATAACTCTTTATTTTTTTTAATTTGTGAAACTGTATCTTAATTACACAATCTTTGTATCTGCATGATGGAAGAGTTTCACCAAGAGCATCTACAAAATTTATTTTTGGTTTCTTCAATTCCCTTGCACAAATATGAATGAATTATTTGCATAAAACCATAAATCAATACCGCAATTTTTCTGTTGGTGTATTCGATAATCTAGGATCTATACACTATCTGACTTTCCTCATTCATTTCGTCTACAACTCTAGCATATATTTTTATTGTAACAAGAAAGCCCATCATCCTCTATAAAAATATAAAATCCCAAAATGCACGATTAAATCACCCTGTATAAAGAATATGACATTCGTGCCTACTCGTGCATTATGCCTACTCGCTGCTTACTTCCTTGTGAGATTGACAGCCCGGTAAATTCAAATTTGAACCACAATGTCCGTTCGCAGTAGGCTTGGACTTCGCAGTGACGTCTTTGAAGTCGAAATAAAGCAAACTCCATTAACAATTTCGAAAATTGAGGCTGTACCGAGTGTACATAACTTCTCGACTGGTAATTTTCTTAACCTGCTTTAAGGTATCGCAAAATATACACCTTTTTGTAAAGTTTTCAGAAACACATGCAATGGCTCGTCCCAACTACAGAACTGAATCGATCCAGGCTGCGCCGACCACAAGCCAAGTTATAAGAAAGAGCGATTTTAAGAAGTGTTCCTCGTTTTGCGGAAATATTATCTCGCCAAAATCGTACGTTTCATGGAAGCTTCAGTCCTTTTGCAATGAGATGTGCTTGCTGGCCTACCAAAAAAGCTTTCCAACAACCTGTACCACTTGTAAGACCACTATTCAGTCGGATGTCTTTGGTAGATACTTTTGTCAGTTCAAGGATTATAACTTTGGTTTTTTCTGTTCTAAAGCCTGTTATGATAAGCATAATGCCAGTATAAAGTTTTGCACTTATTGCCACAAAGTAAAATGCAGGACAAATAATAATAAATGGATTGTAGTAAGTTTGGTACTCAGGATGCAGCACAACTGCTTAACGTTTTGTTCTCAGTCTTGCTATACAAGTTTTGCTGCTATTGCAAATGCAAAAGCTGAACTGAAAGATGCACCTCCCAATGCTCAATGTTCTGTTTGTAATTCAAGTGATGTAAGTTTAATACTCCAAGAAAAAGCCAAAGCACAGCATTTCTGTGACAAAAAATGTTTGGTTGCATATGCATTTGTGAATACAAAAAGTGGAGCAGAAATATGTGTTTCCTGCAAAATTTATTATAGTAAAGACACTCTTTCCGAGTACTCAACATATCATGAAGGCACTGAGTTGGCATTTTGCTCTTCGATTTGTCGCAGCATATATATTATTGCAGAACGAAAATTAGTGCAATGTAACTGGTGTCAAACTAAATTGTACAACTTTGATATGATTTGTAAGAACAATGCTCAGACCTCTTTAATGTTCTGTTGTTTCAAATGTATCCAGTTATACTGCAAATCGACACAATGTGTGATTCAATTGACAAAGAACGACAGCACCATTCAGGAAAAATTTATTGCAAATAAGGAAAATATGGATTTAAAGGTTCAAACAATGGTAATTAATAGAGATAATATTGATAAGATAAGCGCTGACTTGAATCCAATGAGATCCTGTCGAAAATTGATCAAAACACAAAGGAATGTAGCAACTATGTGCATGATTTCAACTGCTAATAAATTTACTTCAACTAAGGTCACCACTGCAGTAAAAAAAATTCAAACAGATTCAACGAGAACTTCAACTTTAATCCCTGTACCAATACCAATTTTTGTGCCAATACCAGTAGCAATGTTTTCTGTACCAACACCTGTACCAGTACCATTTCCAGTGCCAGTGCCTGTTCCTATTTTCCTTCCAACTGTGAGAAACTCCATAAAAGGAATTTTCAAAGAGTTGGAGAGTATCAGAAACAGAACTCCAAATAACATCTATGAAGCAGAGATGCTTCAAATTGCCAGCATTCTTGTTAAAGAACAAAATGAATCAGACAGCGACTTTGTCCCGTCTGACAAAGAAGAGCAAGAATCTGAAGAGACTATAATAGAGCCTGATGTCAATACGGGTATGACTGAAAGTCTATTCGATTTTGAGTGGGCAATGCCTGACAATGTCACTGAAATTCCACCTCCTGATCAAAAGCCTGCGGCTCCCGAAAAAGCAAAAAAAAGGGCTAGCAAGGACCAGCTTGCATTAAATGGTAAACGCACGAAAACTGAGGAGACTAACACTGTATACCAAGTAGATCCTGCATCCTTATTAGTTAGTTTGAACCAAGAAATGAGACTTGATTACACATTGGGCATAAATGCTTGGAAACAATGGGTGATGAAAAAGAGAAGCGTTTCGAAAAAGTTCAAATTCAAAACTGAAATACTGGAAATGACACCAGACGAACTCAGCTCTGCATTGTGTTTGTTTGTCAAAGAGCTCAGAAAACCAAACGGTGATGAATACGCACCCGATACCATCTATTATCTGTGTCTAGGCATACAGTATTACTTGGATCAAAACCAGAGACATGAAAACATATTTTTTGATGAAATCTACGATGGATTCACGAATTGTTTAGACGAATTTGCAAGGAAATTCTGCGCGTTGTACGACGACGAATCTCATTTCATTGTCACCAGGGTAGAGGAAGAGCACTTGTGGGAGACAAAGCAATTGGGATGTTACTCTCCTTACGTTCTGTTGAACACTCTCATATACTTCAACACCAAGTATTATTACCGTTCTACTGTGGACGAACATGCTGAACTTTCCTTTTGCCATATTCTCAAAAGCAGCAAAAGATATTCAAAGGCAAACAGTGTTTTGCTCAGATTTTACCCAAAATCAAGGAAGACCGGAGATAAGAGAGTTTATGAGCAGCTTGAAAATCCTAATGACCCATTGAGATGTCCTGTGAAGTTGTATGCCTTCTATTTATCGAAATGTCCTGAAAGTGTCAAAAACAGATTCGATATGATGTATCTGACACCTGAGAAGCATTGTCTCTCTGACAGTCCTTTGTGGTATTCCACTACTCCTTTGGCAAAGCGACAACTAGAGAAGATGGTCAACCGCGTCAAGATGGTTAAAGAAGTTAATGTAGCTCTTCTGACTAATCAATGACTTTAAATGCAAAACTTTATACTTAGTTAATGTAGTTACTTACTTTTTGTTTGTTTTTTGCAAGTCAATGTTGTTAAGTTTTAGGCGTCATAATCTGTCTGTTTTTTTATAATGAATAAATAACCATTTATTTTGATTGCATTATTAACTTCTACAACGCAGATTGTGTCAAGACGTTTAGAATCAGAAGAGTCAGCTTTTTATACCTTTCTGAATCTACACTTCGCAATGTTATCATAATAATAATCAAGGGAGTCTTTTAAACTTACTTTCGACAATTCAAGTTCTGCCAAACGCACTAAAATCAGATTCATCGGTTTTGTATAAATATTTTGAGAATTGCCAAAATTTATCAACAATTCGAGGTGCTGAATAAATCAGATCAGGTTTGGCGTTACAAAATGATATGATCTCGAACAAAACAAAAAGTTTCGTCTTTTAGCAAGGGTAACTTTTAGCACCTTGACTTCGTAAGATGCCAATGGGCAGCGCCACCCTGCGTATCGCATGGAGATGAGCGTTTAAAATACGAAATGTCAGAAGCAAAAGCAAGCAGTTTGTTAAAATTATATTTCCTTAAATAAAAATATATAAATATAAACATTAAAAGTACAAGGCAGTTTTAAGTATCTTATACATAATATAAAATAAATATTCTATTTAATTCAAAACATTAATGACAATTAGTGATTTCATTACATAAACTTCAACATCGATACAAGGCACCATAGAATAAAAATGTTTCCATAATTTCAAATTATAGTCCTGTAGCGCTGGAACAAATTGTACAGCACTCTCAAAGTAGACTTCAGATCCATATTGACTATATCTGAAATAATTGATTAGATATTAATTTGCTATCAAGTATAAAGATTAATTAATTAAAATTTTTTTGGAGCTAACAACTTTAAGCAAACAATGTCACTTAATGATGTTATTGATACACATAAAGCAATGTATTCTAAGTTTAATGACCATGCAATCTGCTAGTGTCAAAAGGATCCCAGAGTGAACCATTTTGTTGGATGTGGTAAAAGATTTATATAAGCAAATAGGAATAATACTACTAACCTTCAGGCCTAGCTTTTGGTTTTGCGAGTCCGACTTCTTCCATGAGTTCAAAAGCAAAATTGACATTGTGCACCTTCTGTTCAAATTCGTGCGGCGTCAGATGGAAACAGTAATGAGGGACGAAAAATCCCTCAAGCAAACCCATCATCATTATAAGGTAAACTCCGTCATGGAACTGGCTTTCGATTTCGGTAACTTCAAAGTTCATTTTGTTCAGATGCTTGTTCACGAATGTTACCAGTGACTGCACAAAATAATAATATAAACTATAAAGTTTTGGAATCCCAGATTATACATTTTGAATAAACAAAATAGCAGGGTCAAAATGATTCGAGGTGTTTCAAAGTATAGCAATAATTTTCCTCTACCTTTTTAACAACCTGCAATTTATCAGGAGCATGGTCGAACAGAGTATCAAAGGCATCTCTCTCACATCGCATCCCAACATCTTCGTAGGCCTTTGTTAAAACCTCCTTGACTGTTTTGTGTACCAATTGTCCCTGGATCTTCCTTACCACAACAACATCAACAGAAACATGCTCTGTAAGACGGACTGGGGGCCTGAAATGTCTGGCCAGTGCTACCAACAAGTGAGTTATGGCAACAATATTTTTTGAATGAATTGCTTCTACGCTCCATTTGTTATCAGTTCTGTCGACACCTAGCAATTATTGAAAAAGTTAAGATCATCCTAGAAAGTCTATATTAAGATTTGGTTGACAAAAAACATTACAACCAGATATCAATCAAATATCTGATTTATACTTGACATAATATTAAAATCAGTACTTTAATAGATAGGAAATATAGGAATCATATTTTAAGTTTTCACTCATAAGCCGAATCTTACCTAAAACCTTATTGAAGTGGTTTAAAACCACAGCCAACTTCTGCTTCTGTCCTTCTTCGGACTGAGTGACTTCGGGTACATCCAATTTATCTCCAGTGAGTTTCTCTAAAAGTTTTTGTAATACCTGGCCATCATACAAGTCTTCAGCAAGATCTTGCACAATAATTCTCTGAAATGCCAGTTCATCATTGATCCATTCTTTGAGGACATTCAGAAGCTCAATAAACCTTGGGTTGTCAAAGGCTTTTGGATCAATCATACATCGCTCTTCATTATCATCTAGAATGAGTGAAATAAAAGATGATTAGTTCAACTATGGTCCAAAATGATCAGGATTCCTTTCACAAAGGTTTTCATATAACTTGTACTGTCAGTATTACAATGATATTACCTCATACGATCATTTTATAAATATACTAACCCAAGTTATACTCCTCTGGAGGAATAACAGGTGCAGTAGGACATCCTGGGGAATCAATTGCATATTTGCCTTCAGCCTGGACTTCCTGTACTGTAAATAAGCATAAATTTGTCAAGTAGACTGACTCTATAGGCATCTGTCCATTAAAATGAGAATGGGAACAGTAATACAAATAGACGTTTTATTGGGAAGCTCTTCTGGACGCACAATTTAAATGGAAATTCTGAAAACGATGTTCTAAAGTAATACTAGCTTCACAATTAGGTCAAAATATTATAATTCTCTCTGGGGAGTCAAAATACAGTTGACTGTTATCACATATACCTAAATAAGAAGAATGTGGCTTGAAAAAAGAAGAATATTGCAACATACCCATCTGTTGGTACTTTACAAATGTAGCCTACCCATATATGGACATCATAAGAGCATAATTGAAGTTAAACACCTACCTTCCTTAATCCTCTTTTTCCTCCCAATTGTACCAAGCTTATCCCAAATTGTTTCCTCTTTTTCACCTCTTACTGCCACGGGGCGCGGAGATTTTGGTCGCATAGTCGTCATTTTTTCGATGTAAAGTAGATATAAATCACTAATTTATTTATTCCTTCTGCCTATTTATTTTATTTATTACCTCATAGAACGGAATGCAGTATGCACAGATCGAAAGGTCACTCAGGAAATCCACTGTCATTTTGACACACCCATAGATCTTAATTCTGTGATCCCTCCACAGACGGGTGAGAATCGGACTGATATCTTTATATTCGATTCCTGAATGTTTGTTTGTCGTGTCGGCCATTTTTCTGAAGTAAACAAAAAATAGATATCAGAAATTGGAGTCATATAGATGTTGAATAATCTCTCTGAGAATGAAAAATATTTCAAAAATAAGCACTAGCGTCTTAATGCATACTAGAAGATAGATATTAAAAGTATAAACAATGCCTATATACACTATTTTCGCAGATACTCCAGTCCGATAATTTGACATCAACAGATGATTAGGCAGTCACTAAACTAAGAACCTTCCGTTTAGATCTATAGCCACTGTTAATAGTATTTCTGGTAGAACATGAATTTGAAATATATCGTCTAATTGTCAAATTGGTCGGAAGTATCCGCAAAAATGGTTGCACACTGCACAGAGAGAGATCTATCTTCAGTCTCTATTACCCATGACCAAACAGTAACCATTTATGGCAACGTCGCATGATTTGACGTTTTGGGGTTATATTTAGAAATGTCAGGGTAAAAGAAAAATTAAATTTCATAAATAGATTTCTAGTTTATATGTCTAAAATATTTGTACGATTAATTTTATATTGTCTTAAGTGAGTACAGAACAATGTCTGGGGGAACGGTATGCGTTTTGCTGCCTAATGGTAGGAGACAAACTGTAAAATGTTCTCCAAATACTACAATTTTGCAGGTGAGGAAACGAGAAATAATGTCGCGGTTTTTAAGGATCAATTGATTTTTAGATTCTGGAGGAGGTCTGCAAAAAACAGGACCTCAAATCTGAAGAACACGATCTAAAACATCACAACAAAATATTAGACACAACCCAAGCATTTAGATTCTCAGGATTACCCAACAATGCCCAGTTAGAATTGGTTGATGCTATTAAAAAAAGAGTAGAAGGTACTACCATATATATTAATAGTTATATAGAACTAGGGTGTATGTAATTGTATATAAATGAGTATATTCTATAGCAATACTAATAATAAATTGACTGATTGTTATTTTCCAGGTGATATAACTTTAGCCTTGAATTTAGAAAACGGAAGTAGAGTAGTTGGAAATTTCAAGCCAACTGATACGTTATTGCATGTAGTGAAAAAACTCTGTCCAAGCTATTTAGGGGAAGATAAACATACTGTTGTGATATATACTAGAAGGGAGATGTATGGTAAAGAGTTAGAAGAGACTACCCTGAGAAGTTTGGGCCTAACAGGTATGAATTAAATTAAATGGTCTTTCATATATAAAGTTCCACTATAATATTTATTGGATGTATAAGAACATTCAAATTGTATTGCATTATGAATAGTGATGTTGAGCAGTCTGATAATTCATGATGGTATGGATTTTCAGCAGTAAACATACACTTGCTCTAAGCCACTCTCAATTCTAAGCATGAGAATATATAGCAACATCATGAGCTTCAGACCTGTGTTGAAGCTATGTATAAAAAGATCAGATTATTACTGCCAAGCAGTGGATTATAATGGTTAATTAAAAGTTAATCAAATTGATAGTATTAAGCTTTCCTTATATACCTACTTAATTTTTTTATATTTGCTCAAATATTTTTTCATATTCTCTGCAAGTGAACAGGAAAATTTACAAAAGTTATTACAAGACTGGGTGGAATCAGATACATACCCTGTCTTTTCTTTTTCATTTATTACTATGACAATACAGAGAAATCTTTTATGTTATATTATTCTTAGTTATTATGAAGTTTTTTTGATATGAGAGTTACATGTTTTCAATTGATTCCAAATTATAAATTAACAAATAGGTGGTAGAGCTATGCTGAGACTGATTAACAAGGCACCTGAAGAATTGAAAATGCAGGCCAATATATCTGCCCCATTACCTCATAAACCTACAGAAGACCAACCTTACAGGCGTGTCCTGCAGAGAGTAGAATCTCCACCTCGAAAGGAACCTGAAGTTAAACAAGAAATAAGGGAACCTGAAAGCAGTATAACTGATGAGAGGAAAAGTTCTGGAGCTTCCCCACCACCAAAGGTAGATAATATTTTTCAAGAAGATGAATACATACTGTCATATAATCAGCATCAATATAAAAATAGGTAGTTTATCCACTTATTCCTCAACATTTGTAACCTTAATGTTCTGTGATGTTTATTTACTAAAAGATATATTTCATTTAATGCATTCAAATTTTCGCTTTTCTTGTCACAAACATCACTGTCAGTATTATCTAGTAATAATGTAATTTTCTCCTGCCCAGGTACAGAAAAGTGGCAATATTGATTTGATTCAGTTAGCCAAAGAGAAAAGGAAGAGTAAAGATCTATCTCCTCCTCCTGCTCAAAAAGAGGAGAGAAGGAAAAGCAAGGACTTTGGTCAAACCAAACAGGACCTGAGAAGTATGGCTGGTAAGAAGGTACCAAAAGAGATGTGCCAATGTAAGAGAGATGAATCAATGGAGGTGGATTGTTGTGGAAAATGTCAGGAAAAGTGTACCAATGTTCAAGAGGATGTTAACTATCAGGATGATTTTTTATTTGTAAGTCAGATTTGTGTAATTATATAATAACTGTTTTCTTATGCATGTGACAAGCATGTTATTTTGACCTACTTTTGATCGGATTATATAAACGGAAACCCGTCAAACCTCTGATGAAAATATCCTTTTTACAGCACAATGTTCAAGTTCAGTTCAAGTTAGAATTAGAAAATGATTAAGTAGGAATAGCCACAAAGCTAGACTTTGCCAATTCTACAGAAATTGTATGAAGACGTTTATTATTATTAATTAACTTATTTCTAGTTGGATAGCAACAATGCCATGCTGTTCTCATTAGAATCTGCCAAAGCGATCCCCAGCGAGCACTTGCCTGATGACTTTTTCGAGCTCACGATAGACGATGCGCGAAAGATACTAAGAGATGTGAAAAGGCAGCGACACCATATGGAAAACCAACCATTGAAAACTGCTGATCAGAGAAAATTGGAGGAATCCAAAAAACAGCTGAGACAGCTGAACAAATACAAGAAAGCTATCATCAGGGTACAGTTTCCCGATAGGAACGTTCTACAGGGTACATTTTCACCTATTGACACTATCAAGACTGTTTGTGATTTTGTCAAGGTTTATTTGGAGGATAAATCTTTGAAGTTCTATCTTTGTAAGTGAAAGTATTATCTATATATAGAAGTCAGTGTTTATGTCAATCAGCTAGATCTTTAAAATAGTTTATATTTCTTGAATATAATAGCTTGTATTGTACTTTTTTAGATACTGCCCCACCTAAAGAAGTCTTGGATACTAATAAGAGATTAATAGAGTACAGTTTTGTGCCAGGCGCAATGGTTTACTTTGGAACCGATCTTAAAGACAAGAGGGATAATTTTTTGAGGAGAGATTTGAAAGACAAATTCACCACGAATTCGATCGCAAGTTTGGCTGCTAATAGGTTAAGGTAAGAATGTATATTAATATACTCTTCTATTCTATAGAAATAGATGTATAATAATGCAGACTAGGGGTGACTGTTTCAATTGTTAAATTTGAAATTATTTTGGTTTGTTTTTTTATTTGTTTACGTTTGTTTGTGTTTATTACGAATTCGCATTTAGGAACTTGTGTATAAAAACAATTTTTAGGTGGATTAGGATATTATTTTTGAAATATTTACAAACAGAGATTGATTTTCCCTAGCCGCTCCATTACTTCCTTTTAACGCATATTGATTCCTTGTTATAGGGCTGAAAACACAAGGACTTGTAAGGTCCAAGAAGAAAAGGATGAAGACTTGGACATGGATATTGATCAGAGTGTATTAGTAAATAGTAATAATGGGGCCAGCACAAGCACTGGCATAACTCACGAAAATTACACTGGTAGAAAAATTGTAAAATCTGAAAATGTACCAAAGTGGTTTAAACCGTGAAATTACTTAATCTAGGGGGTAAGGTTTTTAATAAAGATCATTGTACTTGTTGTATACTAGTTTATTTTGTACTAAAAGGAACTGTAATTAATATGTAAATATTGCCAAGGCTGTCGAGTGGAACAAGTTTTCTTGTCTGTTTTTTATTCTGCTCAAAATAAATTATAAAAATACGCATTGTTTTATTTGAATATCATTTAACGTTGTTACCTGGAACTTAACCTTTTTTTTTTACGATAGTACATGGACGTTCAGGAATAATTAAAAGAAATAATCATGCTTGAGTCAAATGCAATTTATTGTTCAAAATTTGTTTAAACGTGATAAAAAATAAAAAAATATTGCCTATAAAATAGACTAGAACAGATTACAGTTATCAGCAAAAGAAATGCAACATGGATAATTCATACTAAAAGTAAAATGGCAGAGTGCATTAAAAAGAGCTAATATTAGCATTTGATAAAAACCTATTTATTATTCATTGCATTTATTTTGCACATGTTTATTTGTTGTTTAACAACTTAAAACTACAACATTACAAAAATATTCTTAGTAAAAGGTTTATGGACGCTATTAAAATTTTTAAAATAAATAGTTACAATATCTTACTTAAATTTTTGATAGGATGATATGATAAAGCTACAAACAATGATAGCAACTACTTTACTTGGCAGTTGAACTGAGGTAATATAAGGAGATCCTTTAAAACAAGAGTTTAATGATGAACATTTTTAAAAACCTATTCTTCCGCGACAAATGATCGTATACATAGTGTTTAAAAACGTTGTGAGGAGAAATATTTATAATCTCTTTTTGCAAATAATCCATAACAGGTAAAAATGTAAGAAAATGTCACGGTACTAAATCTAGCATCTGGAAACTGTAGTCATGTTTCTATTCTAAATCCATTTGTTCTTTAGGGTCTAAGTGAACCCCCATGGGTCCCAGCATGGTACTAGATGGTCCAGCCTCACCCATTTGGGACTTGTAACTTTCCAAAATATTTTTCAATGTGTTGACGTCTATATCCACGGGTGTAAAGCTTTCTATGTCTTCGAAAGATTCCTCTGGTTTTTTTTCAAAACTCTCACCTGTGAAGAAATAAATGCATGCATATATTTTGTCATTTAATTTTTTATTAATTCCAATGCCGTTGAATAGGAAAATAATTCCATGAAAAATGAAGCAATGTTGCCGAGATTACGTACGTTAAATAATAGCAACAAACTGATGGTAATGCGTTATGTATATATCATAAAAAGTGAAAAATACCTATGATTTTTGTGATAATACTTTCATATTTGTTTTCGCAAATTAGCAGAGAGTCGAATATCAGAGGATTTATTCACTGAACATGTTAGACACTATCGTAATGCTTTACACAACACTTACCTATGGTTGTGGATGCGAGTTCCCTATCCATCTGCTCCATGTAGGTCTGCATCTTTGATTTTTCACCCTCGTATGACTGATCTTTCACATAATCGTCATTTTCATAGTCGCTCATGTCATCGTCAGAATCCAGATCCCACGAATCATCTTCAGGTATGACGAAATTCAAGATATTTTGGACGGTGCATGAAAAACTGTTAGCATCAAAATTTATTTTATTGCTCTGTTTGGTATCTGTTTTGGCTTCTTCTGTGAACGACACTTTGTTTTTTCTTCTTGGAGGCCGTACTGGTGATGACTCTGTACTTTCGTTTGGGAATTCCGCACCTAATAGGAGACATCAGAAATTATATTTAAAAAAAATGACGTCTAGCAGATTGAGTCAGTATTTCCGCGCTTCAGTGATATGCTTCTCTTTTATGTGTACAGTGAGTATCTAAATAAAGTATTTGAGCAGATGAATTTCAATCCCCCTCGTCTAACCAGTCAATGCAGCATAGTTAGAAGTGAAAAATATGAACAATGCTGGATGGATATGAATAATTTTTTCTGAGAGTTCATGGTTGATTGCATTCCAAAATGATTTATGATGAGTCAATTCTTTGGTTATAGGTTTATGGTTTTTACTGACCAGTTTCAAGTAGTTATACCACCATATATAATGATTCTACTGACCTTCAAAGTCTGAAACCTGGTTCAAAAACTTGGATACTTTTTCAGTGAACGTTGAGGCATCAGCATTATTATTCAGGTTAAATGTTTTCTTTTGGCCATATCTCTCCTGTAACATTTTGTCTAACTCTTCAGGACTTACATCCAGCCAAGACTCGTCATCGTCCTCAGTGAGAGAATTTTCTTCAATTTTGAGCTCTTCCACCCTGAAATCCTGACTCCTCAACAATTTCAAAATTTCCTGCCCTATAGCAGGACTGTAGTGCATCGTGTCTCTGTGATTTATATAGTATTCCTTAGCTCTGTTCAAGAGATTGTTGTATTCTATAGAGTGTTCTAGCAGGTTTCTGAAGTATTCCTTGTCTTTAAGGCTGTTTAGGTATGCATGCCAACCTTTGTCAGATTCAATGTCGCTGCTGGGTTTTGCTTGTGAAACTAAGATTTCAAAACCACATGCAATCTGAAACAATAAAATTGGATAAGGAGGCTGAATATAAAATTTACACTAAGGGTTTTGAGAAAAATACATATTTTGGTTGAAAATTTGAGATAAAAGTTTGTCAATAAAATGTAAAGTACATTCGCGAATTAATGATTACCTTGACCCCTAAAAGGTGCGCCTTGTACTCCTGAGCGCTCCTGGAAGGCAAGTTCCAACCAGTTCTCCTGTCCGGCATATATTTGCTATGTGTCAACATAGCATACAAACACTTTGTAAAAGTGACTCTAGTCATGACTCTATCTTCTGGCGGGAAATACTTCATCGCTCTGCATGCCTTCAGATCGACAGTGTCTCTGTTGCAAAACGCTTGCACTGCTGGTGCTATGAGATTCGGTTTCTTTTTCAAAATGGCCGCGATCGAGATGGGAAGGTAGGCTTTGGCTCGGTGGAGGTTGTTTTTCGTTTTTTCTGGATAACCTGTGGAAATTACACTATTCATTGCTAGAACAGTTTTAATTTTATAATTTTCTCTATAAATATACATTTAATCTGTTATCTAACCTCATCAGTTTAATCTGGCGGCCTATATAGATAGAAATAAGTATTACATCTATTCAGGTAGCACAACATATTCTAAGTGTTGGAACATTAATGCATGTTAATGGTTTCAAACCTAACCATAGGAAATGTTTCAAAGGTTGCATTAATGAGAATATAAACTACAGATGAGCCAATCTTTATATATTTGTAATTAGTATTATACCTTTCAACTTTTCCTGGATAGCAGCCTGTATTTCAGTAGAAGCTATAGTTTTTTCAGGCTGAGAACGTACTTCTGAAAGACCCTCCTTTACAGTGACCGTAGAATTTTCATCAGAAGTGGGAGGAACCAAATGGATACATCCATCATATATGTATACCTGAATCAAGCAAGAATATTATAGATACAAATAAAATTACATATTGATTCAGAGTAGGTCATCAAAACATCTTTAAAATAAATTTTCTAGAATAACCAGATTAATAATCTAGACAAGCAATAGCAATGAGAATGAAAAAAAAATTCTACATTCACAAATTCTAAGAGCAGGTAATGTATAAACATACCCTATTTTCACAGGTTTCTGGACTGGCCCAATTAGGTAAAAAATTTGCAGCTTCAATCAGAAGGAACTCTCCATCAGCATCATACACCCTCGCAATTAAACCTTTTATTTTCTTAGTCAACTGTTGCAAAAGGAATACCATGAACCATTCATCTTCAATGTTGTCCCCATAGTGTGATACCCCATATAAGTGAGGTGGGAGATACTCTGTGAAATTTAAACCATCAAAGCTACTTAAAGTATATTGAATAGTGAGGTAGAAGTCATGTTGGTGTGTGAGTAGATTAAATTAGTGAGACTCTCTGAGTAGGATTAAATAAAAAAACAGGTGTTCCTAGGGTAGATTGATAGGGGTATAATGTGTTTGTATGTTTTGAATATTATAATTCTCACTTGTTATGTTGATGATTCATCAATTATTGTATTTTGTGAATATTATTCATTGTGCGTTTTGATTTGATTAGAAATGGATTCAAATGTAATGTATTATTTTTTAACTGTTACAATAATAAAAGTACTTACCTTTTTTGCCATCTATATGAATGAGACTATTGTAAACTGATGTTCTAGGTGCTAACTTGAATTCGTCTTTGTGCCATAGATAATCTTTAGTATACTTTTGAAGTATTTTATTTGCTTTTGATAAAATACCCGCGAGTATCACTTCCTGTTCCTTCTCATCACTTGTATCAACCGTAGGAAATAAATAATATTCAACAAAATCGTCTTCTCTCACGAATTCTAGGACGTTATTAGACCCTGCCATTTCATACGTTTTGAATTCAAATATCGATACAAGAAAAGCTACATTTCACAAAATAACCTTGTTGTGATTGTGAATTTAGTTGACAGCACTTGTGACAACATTGACCTTGAACCTCGCACCTGAACTTTTGACATAGAACAGATACAATAATGGGGAGAACATGAACAGTGATTTGCTACACCCCACCGCCATTTTGCAGGTTACGAGAAGGTTAAGGTTCCAACGAAAACTTAGTCGTAATAATGTTTTTTTTCGAGAGAACTTAGTCCACTTTGAAGAAGTTTAGAAGATATAATGACTGACGCCCAACCACTTTCAACATCTTTTCATCAATAAATATGTTTCATATCTAATCTTAAATCGGTGAAAATAGTGTCAGTAGAAGTCTACTTCTAAGACTAGTTACACGTACTAGTTGTTGCTTTAGCATGTGCGATGCTCGACATAAACCATGAGACAAGCGAGATAGTGATTTGCACAGACTATACCCACTGAGTGATTTGCTTTCAAAAGGTACACTCCGAACGGGTTAGCTGTGTCAACCTCCTCTGGTGAATTTTTTGTTAATTATGAACTAGTCGGTCAAAGAAAAAGGATTTCAAATTTCCCAAATAACAATTTGGGGTGATACACACGTGATACATGTATGTATATATTTTTTTCACAAGCAGTAGGATGGTACAGTAAAAAATAGTTGACCATTTACTTTAAGACGATTACTGACGAGTGATTTTTTTGAAACAAGAAATTGACGCACATGAGTATGCTGATACATTGAATGTTGAAAGATATATTTTATTGTACAATATAGTATATTATAAAAAAGTAGATGTATACAAAATTAACATATATTAAAAAGGTCTTCTAGTTGCTTTTTGGTATCATAAGGACCAGTTACTTTCCGCCCTATGACTCGTTTATCACTGTAAATTTCATAGTCATTGCCTCCTTTATCAGTTTTATCCCCAAAGAAATATATATGATCAAATCCTTCATTTTGCAAGTATTGTAAACAGTATGACTTATCCCATCCATCTGGAAACACATCAAAGCTTATCTGTCCTCCAATACTGTATGTAAAACCAATGTCTGGAAATTGCTTCCTCAAATTCTCAATCATTGTTTTCCGGATTTCATGTTTTTTATCATAGATTTCAAAAGAGTCTCTTTCCTCTTGTGAACAAGACCTCCCTATAGGTGAAATGTTCAGCATACCAGCTCTGAACTCTACAAAAGTTCCTCTCTTAACTGGAAGAGTTATTGTTGATAAATAGTAAAGGACATAATTGATGAACTGTTGCAGTGTTTCTTCACCTACATGTCTTTGGATGTTCTGTCTGCCCACCTCTTTGCCATGCTTGAACTGTACCAAACCATTTTCTGGGAATACATAATCAAACTTGTGGATTACGTTGTCTCCCCCCATTTGCTCAGCAATCTTTTTAAAATCTGATCCACTCACTATACCCAACTTAGACACAGGTTTCAACTTTTCTTGTAAGAAATCATAAATCTCTTTGTCAATCGCTTTTCTGGCCTTCGTCAAAGTGCCGTCTACGTCGAAAAGGCACAGTATATTTTTACTCATTTTTGAAATTCGCTCCATAAAAGTGAAAGTACCAAAATGTGGCGTTGGTCTAAACTTCTAACAATTATTTTCACAGTCTCTGGGGTGAAATGCACAACAGAAAATGTACTAAATAAAAAACTTAACGTGCTATTGATGTTAGGTAAGTTGGATTATGATGAATCAGTTGAAAATTCACGATATTCCACGTATTCACACATAGTAAATTCATTATCTATTCAGAAAGTGGGGTTATATTTGTTTATCCAACTGTCAGATCATAGAAGGAAAATGTCGATAGATTGTCTTCTGATCTGTTCACGTTATCTGTTTATTGTTCCTCGAGAGCAGGGGCGGGTATGCATTTATTTCTTGAAGGAAAATGATGGAAAACTAATTTTGACTAAGTCGTATATTTATTTTCGTTTCTGTTAGAATTGTTCACTATTTGTTATTATATACAAATCCGTAATAATATTCTGCAAGAATATTAATAATAACGATACGTCATTCTTTTCATACCTACCCACAAAGGCCAAGCTAAAGTACTAAAGTAAGAGATGGTTAAATTTAAGTTTTAAATCAATTAAGCTTCACAGAATCGTGAAAAAGATTTCCTGCTACATTTTTGATAACCTGGAAACAAGTAAGCTGTTGAAATCATGGTGTATAACAGACATACCAATAGCAGATTATATTCATAGTTGCCTGATCTTGCCACAACCTGCGAAGCTGAATAATAAGTTTCTGATACTAATCAGATTTCCTCTTTTCACAAAATGATCCTCATCTCAGCGAGATCCGGGAACTCAAACATATATTTTGTTACTGGTTGAGACTCTCCGTCGATTACCATCACAATACATAATGTTTGTATTATTTTTAATTTTTAGCTGATGATGCCGGGTTTGAGATAAACGCATATGGGAATAAAATCTGCCAAACACCGTATCTGAATCAGCTTTCCAAAGATAGTTTAATATTTAATTATGCTTTCACTTCGGTAAGCAGCTGCTCACCAAGGTAATATAATTATAGTTTTATTTGCTTTTTGATATTATATAACAACTCCTGAAACTAACTATACCGACCAACATCTGGAACTAGCGTATATTTTTGAACGCATTTATTTAAGCCGGGCAGCATTACTAACTGGTAAACCATCTCATCAAAATGGAATGTTTGGCTTACACCAGGCCGAGAACCATTTCAACTCGTTTGATAAAATTAAGAGTCTGCCAAACATTCTGAAACAGCATGGAATTAAAACAGGTATGTTGAACATATTAAATAACGCTAGAAGCTATCCTTATTTTTATATATCGAAATACGTATTTCAATAGTTTCCATATTTTTCCATTATTCATTTTGGGTAACAGATAAGTTGCCTTTGAAGATTATATGCCGATTGAAAAAAATTCACAATAAATCAGATCTTAAAACTGAGTTTCAAATATGGTTCTTAAGTGGTGATATTTATTATTGTATCAAAGTAATTGATGATAAACAAACTTTAGGTATTGAAAGATGGGGCAGTAAAAAAATTGGTGCTAAAATAAAGTGACTCCCAACAACTGAAGACAAACCAGGTTCTACTATATGCGCCTCTTGCATACATTTTATATCTTTTTCTTTGATGTTTAGAGGAAAACATAATTTAAAATGTTTGTAGGGATAATTGGAAAGAAACATGTGGGCCCTGAAAAGGTTTTTCCTTTCGATTTTGCCGAAACGGAGGAAAATAATTCCATACTTCAAGTGGGAAGAAATATTACACTCATGAAATTGCTAACGAGAAAATTTTTGAACGAAACTGGAGATAAGTAAGAAAACTGTAATAAAGATTATGATATAGCGGGTGACAAAGAAAGCACTGTTCACGGCAGGAAATCAAAATAAAAATATGCAACATCTTCCACTTCCTTAAACAATGATTTTATCCAATAAACTTCTGATTAGAAACTTTCATAAACTCTTGTTTAACAAAAACAATCTCTATAAAGGGAGACCGATTTCGACTTGTTTGGAGTAATAACAGTTACCCGACAAAAAAATTAATCCAACTCAATGATTTCAGTCCATTCTTCCTCTATATTGGGTTTCACGACCCGCACCGTTGTGGTCACACACATCCCGAGTTTGGCGAATTTTGTGAGCATTTCGGCAATGGCGACATCGGAATGGGTCTGATTCCGGATTGGCATCCAATTTACTACCAAGCAGAACAAGTGCAGCTTCCATATTATCTTCCAAATACTTGGGAGACCAGAGTAGATGTGGCTGCCCAATATACAACTATGTCGCGATTGGACCAAGGTAAATCTTGGAACATATTATACTCCATGTAGTTGTAGATCTAAACATTAAAATTATCATTTGGGTGTCCCACCATTCCGCAGAAAGTAGCTCAACGAGGTCTAAATAAGTCTGTGAAGACGCCTCAAAGTTGGACTGATAATTTAAGTTTTTCAAATATTCTATCAGATAAAACATGCTACAAACTAGTCTGCTATCTCAATATAGAAGCGTTCTAACTATGAGTAAATCAACATATATTTATAGGTGTGGGTCTGATACTGAAAGAACTAAAAAATTCGGGACACTTGAATGACACTTTGGTGATCTTCACTTCTGACAATGGTATACCGTTCCCAAATGGGAGAACAAATCTGTATGACTCCGGTATAAAAGAACCGCTCTTCATCTCATCTCCATTACATAAGGAAAGAAAAGGACAAGTTACAAGTTCCCTTGCTAGTCATTTGGACATCATGCCTACCATCCTGGACTGGTATGGTATTGACATGAAGCAAATGACTGAAAACAATCAAGTTAATGGACATGATTTATTAGGAAGGAGCTTATTGGATCTACTCATAGAAGGTAAAGATCATATACATTGCAGCATCAATGCATTTTCTCACATGGTTGCTTTAGAAGGCTGGACATAAAAGTATTTGAGTGCAATGATTTAACACTATTTCATACTGTGAAACTTATCTCAGGGCAAAAATCAATTCATATTGTGTTTCACCACATAAGTCGTTTACAAATATGTATATTCCTATATAACTGTTACTAAGATAAAAAATACTTATAGAGCCAAAGGACAAGTCAAAAGAAGTTGTTTATGCCAGTCACAATCTACATGAAGTTACGATGTATTATCCAATGAGAATGGTTCGAACTCATCAGTACAAATTGATACACAACATAAACTATTACAGTCCATTCCCCATCGATCAGGATTTCTATGTATCTCCAACATTTCAGGTGAATATGAATTAATTAAAATGATATCTTAATATACCTATGCATAAATTTTCACACACATTTTTGAGAGGAGTATCATATTCTTTTTTACACAAGTCAAAACAGCTTACTAGGTTATTTGACACTATTTTAAAACAAATACTTTTCACACAAAAAAAATTGATGAGAATACTGCTATTAAGATGATGCTTTTTGATACATTTTTTGTTTTACATTTTCTTCCTATAATGCTTTCCATAGTTATTACATTTTCGCAGTTCAATGATGATTTATGAATTTAATCACTATTATTTGTGTCATATCTATGAAAAGTAAGCCATTTATCATAATACCCGACTTTTTAGGACCTTTTGAACAGGACCATACACCATCAAAACCTGTATTGGTTCAAAACATTGCAGCAGTACTACAAACGTCCAGAATGGGAGTTATATGACTTAAGACATGATCCTGAAGAACTGAACAATATTGTTGAGAAAAACTCATCTCTAGAGATCTTCAAGTTGCTCAAAAATAAATTGACCGGCTGGCAAAAAGCAACAAATGATCCTTGGTTATGTGCACCACATGCTGTTTTGGAAGATAAAGGAGCATATAAGAATAATTTGCAATGTTTGGATTTGGATAATACAAAATAAAAATCCAAATATTTAATTTGACATTTTTGAATATAAAAAATGGTAGTTTATATACAGGTAGATATATTTCCATTATAAAAATCTAGTTAAGTAGTAATGATGTGCTCTCTATTTCTAATAGAAACTTTCAACTATTGATGAATTATAACACAATATGCTGCTCCTGACATATAGTATGATCATGTAATGCCAGTTATTTGAATAAATAAAAAAATGGTAAGGTAAATGTTTATACTTTATTGTCTATTGGTAAAGCAATTTGCTACTCTACTAAAGACACAAATGAGTGTAAAATTGACTTGTATGTAGTGTACGTTTTTTGATCCTTTCTTAATTATAAGGCAAACATTCTTAAAATTTCATAATTTGCTACATAAAAAATTTGATAAATATATCTTTGTGCAATTTCAACAAAATTAGAATTCTAAATGTGGCTCAAAATCAAATAGATATTAATAAAGCTACTTAAAGTACATAAAGCAATCATATTCATATCAAACTAAAACAGCAATATATATCACACTAGGTTGAGTTGATGCACAGCCATCATTATGTCCGTTTTAACCTGATTTTGTTGTACTTGTAGGATTTCATTGTTTTATCCATCCTATTTATTAAATTATTGGTATGATTGGCTAGTCTTTCAACAAGATGGACTGCTTCATAGACATCATTTATCTACAACAAGTTATTTTAATTGTACATAATTCAAGAAGTTACAGTTGTGGTGATAAAAAAGTGCTTAAAGAAGAAGCAAGGTTCTGGTTGAACACATACATATAATACACATTTTTCATCCATAATTTCTTAACAAATCTATCCATATATCAGAATTTTTTTGACAACGTATTAGGGTGAAGTTATGAAATGCAATGATACTAATCATACAATCATGCAATATACAATGATCAAAATTCAATATGTAAATACCAACTAATCATATTTTTGAATTCAATATAGGTATAATAATATTTAAAAAATTACATGTGTTAAACTCTACTCACCCGTTGTTTATACTCAAGGAATCGAAAGTGTTTTTGCTGATTATTGTACAACACCTTTATTTGTAGTATGAATGCGGCTGCTAGTAATAGACTACATACAATAAACAAATTATTGGTCTGAAAAACCCTCTGACGACAGCACAACATTCCTGAAATTGTATAACATTTTTAATCTCGATGTTTTTCTAGCAACTGCAATTGCATTTTCGATGATGCTTTCAGATTTTAGCTGATTTCAGGTACATAAACAATTAAAATTAGTTATGCATACAGACTATCAAATATCAATTAAAGGAAACTCATTTATTTTTTCTACCATGCGATATTTTCGTTTTAAACTGTTGGCTACACTGGCTGTCCAAATCTACTGTCAATGTCAATCGGTCGGTCTGTCGCCCGATCAAGAAAGTGACAAGAAGTGGTGACACGTGCTTGACGTTTGCACAGAGGAGATATTTGGATATTTCCTTTTGAGTATAAAAATTTTTGATCTATCTATAAAATTATACCCCGAAATGGTTGTTGAAGAAACAAATGATCGCATTCAGGAAGTTGATTCTAAGAAGGTTGAACAAGCCAAACCCTTCACTTTGGAAAGTAAGTTTTATCTTTAAAACAGATCGCAAAACTAAACATCTGTTTGTACACTTGTAGTATTGAAGCTAATAAAAGATTGCCAACAACAACATGGACTGCGGCATGGTGACTACCAACGGTACCGAGGCTACTGCTCTCGAAGAATCAGCAGGTTGCGTAAGGTACTCAAAGTGCCACAAGGGGATAAAAAGCATTTCAAGAAGCGTGATGTGACGGAGTCCCATGTCTTGAGCTCTAGAGCGGATGAAAGATTTCTGCAAATACCGCTAATGTTGGCAGAGAGATGTTGGGCCTATGCAATGCAACTAAGACAGGAAGCTAACACAGAACCCAGGAAAAAGTTCCATCTGGTTCAGAAGTTGAGGAAAGCTTGTGTTTATGCTTTACAGTTGGATGAGTTGTGTAAGGTTAGTTGAGCCATTATTTTCACGTTGGATTTGGTGAGAATAACACTTTTTGGCTCATTTATACACAAGTTGACTGATATTTTATTTCTTATTAAAAACTGCTTATCTATAAGGAAACATTATTAAAAATTGTTAAAGCAAATTTTTTAATTGCAGTTGGACAGATGTGATGCAAGAACTAGACTTGAATCCCAAGCATATGTGTCTTGGATCCATGGCACTTTGCAATTCGAACTGCAGTTGTGGCAAAAGGCAGCAGAAAATCTCAAGCAGGCACAGGTCATTTATGAAAAACTTGCATCTGCCTTGCCAGAAGAAGACCAACTTTCTTATAAGCAGAGAGTTGAAGAAATTGCACCAAGTCTTAGATATTGTGCTTATAATATTGGAGATGAGAAAGCTGTTGACTTGTTGGAATTGAGAAGTCAAGGTGTGCTGGAAACATTTGATGCTCTAGTTTCTCAAACTAAGGTAATTATTCATTTCAGAACATGACACACTTCACATGCACATAGCAACATGGTTATTGTCAATTTAACTCCCAGAGAATTGATGAAGGATAGAAGACAAATTAATTTTTATTTTACAGGAGAAGACAGCAGCAGTATTACACGAAGTACTTTGGTTTGGAATGAAGATTCCTATAAGAATTGAACGTATTCGTCTATTTTTGGTCAGCATTGAAGGTTTAGACGAATCCTTGAAGCATGCCGAAGACAACCAGGCGAAAATAAAGATTCTGGAGAATTTGTTCATTGATCTGCGTGATGTCATTTCGCTGGCCAGAGACAGTGCTCGTACTGAAAAGCAAGACCAACTACTCCTCTCCTACTTGCTGAGTATTCGGATTGAACGAACCTCACAGCGGAACCTTCTGCTCATCATGCAGGTAGTTTGAATTGAATAATTGAGTCTTGTGAAGACGAGTTTGCGTTCGAGCGAGATTCTTTTAATGAATATTTAGTGGTACTGATGCTTTCCAGACTGGCCAGTCTGGTCTCATGATAATTAATTTTGCTCTGATTTGATATATTATTGTGCTTCATGATAGATAGATAAATAAACATTCGAAAATTCATTTCAGACCCGGAAGCCTCAGGACTGTGTTCGTCTGTTGGACATCAACATTCAGCAGACCACTGAACTGACGCAGAACGAGTCCATCAAGGATAACTTGGACGCTCAGAGGTACTACGAGGCGCAGTTACGTGGATACCGTACTTTGAGATCATACTACTTAGGCAAGGTGCAGTTTGCCCAGAAGAAGTGGAAAGAGGCAGCAGTGCTGTTTGATTCTTCTGCTGAATCGGTCAAAAATATTAATACAAGTATGTATTTTCTTATCGTCTGACAGACTAAAATCAACTCATTTTCATTTTTGTTCAGCAACCTTCATATCAGAGATGAAGGAACTGCTACAAAAGGTCAAGGAAAATGCTGTAGTGGATGTAGTGAGTGCACAGGCTAACTTCGTCTTGGATCAAGAAGACCAAGGCGGCATCCAACTGCCTCAGAAGGTGTACAAGAGCAAGAAGCCTCTTGTCGAAAGATTGGATGAGTTTAGAGAAGAGCCTCAATTGCTGTCCAAGAATCCAAACCTGGTGCCTGTACCTCCCGCTATGGAGCCTGTACCCGCCAAGCCGTTGTTCTACGATTTAGCTTTAAACTTTATTGAATTTCCCGATTTATCCGAAAAGCTTGAAGGGGCACAGCCTAAGCAGAAACAGGGTGCTGGCATATCTGGATTTGTTAAAGGATTATGGGGTTGGGGTAGCAAACAGTGAATATATATTGTGAATTAATTGATATGACTATGCACTGCATGTTAAGTTAATGATTATTTTATACAGAGTAATACAAGTTTGTGTAGTCGGCTTGCACTTGGCTCTATTCTTAAGATATTCCTATATAAGAAAATTTGAAAAGTTTCGTTACTATGTTTGGTTGCAATAACAATAGTTGGTTTATGTGAACCCACTAGTAGAAACAAATTAAAACAATAGTTTAACTGAAAAATTTATTTTCTGGAAATCATCACTTTAAAATATTTCAAAACAAAGTCTAGATAATCAACAGTACAGAAACTTCCTTAACAGAAAACAAATATATTTAACAGTAAGTACTTTTTGGTTGAATACTAGTTTACAAATTTGATGTACGGATATTATCACAATAAAAAACATGAAGGGATAGTTTGGTCTTGCAGCAAGCGCCCTCTCACAAATCTCTGTCGATCAATGTGTCTTCTGACTCAGGTCTCTAGAGAGCATTTGTTAATTGTTAGTTATTGGTTATATAAAAGTATTTAAATATATTGTTATGTATTAGTCAGGGTTGTAAGGACATAAAGGTTGCAAAGTTATTCAAATATTTCTAAAACTGTAATCATAAAAATCATTATTAACTAAGACGGTAGGTGTTACTACACGTCCAAAAAACCATTCATGATCTCGGACAAATCAAGGATCACAAGACATAGCAAATGAAATATATTTTGCTAGTATCAAACGATTGAATTAAAAAAATCCTGTACAATAGTGACGTAATTTGAAAGGAGACTTGACATCCGTACTTTAGTTATATAGGTATTTCGTGAATTTTGACACGATGCATAGGTCCAACTACTGAAATGCTGACGCAATTCATCATAAAAAAATTGTCAATTGCGGTGTGAGGATCTTGTATAGTATAAATTGAATAAAATTGTTCATTTTAGCCTTTTCTGTGATGAAAATCAGATCATCAGGAATAGAAAGGTATTATTCACTGTGTGTTTACTAACATATGCAGGTATTCCACTAAGAATACCCTTAGAATACTGTTGATATCCTCCACTGTATTCATGTCAATGATGCTTCGGTCATCTTGTGGTGTATGCCATTCATTTGGAAATGGAGTCGATATCAGGTACAGTATTGGAACAGCTGTGAAAGAATGAGAGATTATGAAGAATGTCGACTATCACTGACACCACCTGTCGGTCCAAACAGGAAATAAATCACTATACTCGATATGAGCATGCAAATGAATGGATTATATGATTTATTTTTCAATTCTTGGAGCAAGGTGCATTGTTGTGGCTAGGAACCATGAAGACAAAAAAATCTCTACTGAACTCATTTCAAAAAGCTGTTATGTACGTAATGTGAACACCTTAAAAGCCTGCCATGAATCCATCAATTTCATTGATAAAATAAATAAAGGATACACAGAAAACCTTGAGGGGTCATAACAAACTTACCTCGTTGCAAAAATGGTATATGATCATCTTCAATGAATGAATTCGAAGATCTTCTTACAAAGTATCTTTGATTTCTTGGTTTCTTCAACAAATTCATACTACCCAAATGGTCTTCTATTTCGGCCAGCCGATCAAACCTTGAGATCCGAATGAATAATTTAAGGAATGTTACAGGCAACAGAAATTATACATACATTCAATACCTGATTAAATTTCAAGTGATCTGTACGTGGCCTCCATAACAAACTATCTTTTGCATGTATAATGAAAATCTCAAATATTGTCTAACGCAAAAGAATTCACAATAGTTTTTTAAATAAATTAATAACATCTAAAACATGGCGATACTAACATAATACTATTGATATTTATATTTAAATCACTTATTGTAAACAATCCTCAAAAGCCAAATATACTATATTTCATCGAAATTAAACGGTTTTTATAAAATACGCACGACATTTCTTTTTTCATCAAACTAACTTCAAATTTGAAATCAGCTAATGCTTAAAATTTCAGTGTTCAGTATTTCATAAAATTTTAACGACTTGTAAAACTTTGAGATCCTTAATTTTTCGACAGTAATTGAACTTCAAATTTTGGCCTTTTCACGACTTTCATGCACTCTGCATCATTAGAATCAATTCAGCAGACGTAAAATTTACTCACCAGTTTTCAGTTTGCGGAAAATGTCTGGTAAATTTCGTTCCTCTGTGTCCTATTAAATCCATTAGAACCAACATATCCATTTTCTGCAGCTCAGAGACACTTTCTCCAGTTTTCAGTGGAGTTACCTTGTTCTCGTACATTTCAGCAAGGTGTTTGGCACCATAAATGGAATCATTCGGGCCCCATTGTTCAAAAGCCTCTTCTCCATCGAAGAATATCAGTTTTAGATTTAGGTTCAAATTGTTTTTCAATTGACTCAGTTCATTTTTCAATTCTTTGGCCAAGTTTAGCATCATGGCGCATGGAACTGCGGAATCTGTAGCACCTAAGAGTCGAAAATATAATAATTGTAACAATATACTTATCTCTCAAGCAAAGACACTTGTAGGGGAGTCCAAGTTCCACAAAGCTAAATGAGGATTTTCTCTAACGTCGTGGTTACTAGGTTGATAAAAAACACGATATCATGTAGATTGTAGATGCTCTTACTTAGTGAAACTCGTCCATCATGCAGATAAAAAGTTGGGTAATTAACACACAGTTCTACAAATAAATTTATTTTTCATTCAGTGACGCGTTTCGATTTATATTTAAATCATCGTCGGATGTCATTTGACTGCTAACACGGATACCCAGATTACTTGCCAACAAACTAACTAGTCCTACCATGGACACTAAACTAGAGCTCTCAGATCTAGCATACTATATATCCTGTCTAGTTATTTTTCTATTAAATTATTTTTTCTTTTCTTGTGTCTGTCGTAGGGGAAATATTGTTTTGGCGATTGCATTTACACAAATCTGACAATCCGACGATGATTTAAATATAAATCGAAACGCGTCACTAAAACAAAAAGTTTCATTTGTGAATCTGTGTTAATTACATAACTACAAATTTCATTAAAAAAAATAGTGAAATCAAATAAAAAAGTTAAATATCAAAATTTTTTCAGATATATTTCATCTTCATAACACACACTTCATAATATTGTCACGCGTGGTCATAGCAGATATGATATTCAGATAATTTAATACAAAAAACAAACAAACAAGCCAAATCTGTCGAGTGGGCACACGCGCCAAACGTTATTGAGGGTTTTTGTCATTTTTCCGTTATCATTGAATTATTTCCTTGAAAATAAAAATAAATCGACCACGATCGAGAATGTCGACGTGTTTTTTTTTCTGTTTCTGATTTTCTTCATTGCGTAACGTGCAAGTCGTCAGATTATAGAAATGCAAAGTTTTCCGCATTTAATTAAACCATTATCTCTCAATCTGACGCGCTTGAGTATTTGAAACAATTGATTTATTTTTTATCATTTGATTGGCTGCCCTAAATGACTTCATAATATAGAGGGCTTAGATATGGCTCCTTTTACTATGAGATGTGATCAAGACAGATTTGATGAGCTATTTATCCTGGAATTTCACTTACCAACGAAAACCTCTCTTTCAAAATATTTACTGTCATAGTGACAAGCTAGGACGAGATATCTGTCAGCATTTGGATTCATTGTTGCTATGATGTTCCTGAACTTCAACCGTCCAAAAACAGGAGTATTGTTTTCGAATTCGTCAATATCAATGTTCCATCCCAGGTTTTGAAGTTCTTTTTTGATATATTGGAAGACTTTTTCATGGTTAGGTGTTCCTACCACTCTAGGTATAAGGATATTGTTTAATATTTCATTGGTATATTTTGAGTTAGATAAACCAGCTAGATATCGGATCTCAGTGTTGGATAGTTGTTGAGATCTGTGGTTTTTCTAGAAGAGGAAATATGAAAACAATATTTCAGTAATATTGTATAACTTCAATTGTATATCAAATATATGTGATATCAGTTGGCAGCCAGGAAAATTATAAAATGCATCAGAAACAACCACAGCATATGTTTCAAAAGTTTTAGAATATTAGACTTATTTATGCTAGAATTTGACAAGTTCATAGGTATCATGGGTAGCCATCATCAAGAAACCTTGTGATTACATTACATAATTTTATCTGGATGTCAATAAAGTTAATAGTTTAATAGCAACTCTATAAAATAGTGGCTAAGTAAGGAAAAACATGAACCAACGTTATTTTGTGTTGCAAATTGATTGTTTAGCCACTTGCCCTTCCCAGATACTGAACCAGGAACTTTACCCCCTCCCACAGCACAAGTATGGATCTGCCACTGTTCATAAAGCAACCATTATATAGGTGATTATGTGGAATTCATATTGTATTGTAATTATACCTGAAAATATGATTCCTAATCCTAATGTCTATAATTTGCAAGCACAATGGTTGATAAAATGATTTCATACATCTGTTGTTTGTGCACTTTACTGAGGTGACTAACTTGATTTATGCATAACAAAATTTTGTGGAACCATTCAAAATGAGAAGTTAGGTTACAATATATATAACAATAAATAGAAGCTATGACTATAATGGACTAGCCTAGAGTTAAAACATCTTGAGAGTAAACACTAAATGTTGAATTCTAACAAATTTATATTTTTAAATGCATTATATAATTAAATTTTTTTAGCTCAAAGTAAACACTCACAAGATGATGCTCTGCAAATATTTAGATTGATATCATTTAAGATGGCCTGATCACACAATGATTGCAGCATGATAAAATGATGATTTTTTAGCTTATGTGGAGGGTTGCTATTTTTTTCTAGATGTTGGTGATTTATACTCACAGTCAAAAATCACCATACATTATTATAACACAAGATATATAGTGAGGTTGAAAAAACAGACAAGTTATATAGTTATTCAGAGCAGAAAGGGGGTCATGAAAGTATAATTAGCTTTTGCTCATAGTTGCACAAAGCAGAATACATCATGATTGATCTGCTGAACTAGAATGTTTCCATACATATTTCAATATAATAAAGCAATATAATAAAGAACAATGCGAATTGAATATATATTGCGAGTAGTCTTACCTGTAACTTTTTTAACTGAGTGGCATAACCTTGTAGACAAACCGCAGCTATAATCACAGATCTCACAAAAACTGGTATCATTTTAATTTATGAGTATATACTGTCTTCTGAAAATATCATACATTCAAATTAAATTAGCCCTAACCTATGAAAATAACCGTCAAGAACTCAACTCGACGTCAGTACGTGTAATGTCAAAAAAACACACAAGACGGAATGTTCAAATATGAGAAATAAACAAACAAGAACTGGAAAGCTCCCTCCCATTCCGATTCTGCTGGAATCCATGTTGCCAGAGTAACGGAGTGAAAAATCTCCATCGACCAGTACGAAAAGTCGTCAAAGCTGTTTCGAAATATGAAACTCAATATTAAAGCAAAAATGTCGTTTTTGTGGGATAAAAAGCAATATGAACATTATTAAGTACCTGAGAATAAAATTAGGTAGGGATGATACTATGGTAGATATGTATCGATGAACTGCAAACATCGATGTTTTCGAGTGTATGCTCTCCACTATATGCATCAGACCTTCTATCGACATGCATGCGAGTTATTTAAGGTGTTGGGACCTTTGACTTCGTATATTATTGCCAATGGGCGGTTCCATATAGAGGGCGACACTTGGACATGAGTCGATCATTGTTTTTATCCGATATGCATCAATGGCTTTTTCGAATACCTTACAACGATGTTTATTTTTGTGAGCATCTCTAATTTCTGATGCTTTCAGAGTTTTCTTCAAAAAGTAATTTTTATCATTATCTAGACGTTATTTATTTCCATGTACTGTATAAAAGGTATATATTGATATCTATGATTTATGAATACTAGAATTTTTTACCTATAATTGGAAAGACAAAATAAGCCTACAGGCTTTGAGATAAAAAGTTGTAATTCTGGCGCCTTCCCGCTATAAGTGGCAACGCTGGATCCTCTCCCAACACTCTCCAGGCTCCTGGGATGTTGCGCCATCTACATGATATTCTATAAGAATGGTTACCACAGACTATACCCACTGACGGTCAGACTGTGTAGTCCTTTCCGTCAAAAACTGGATGCAACGGATCATTGTATTCTGTGTTGCCTATACCTACTTACTTTGAAAAAGCTACTACATCACACTCAGCCTAAGAATATGTAACATTATCGAAGGCAAAACCTCTTATGGCGTCTTTATTGCCAAATTTATTCATTATAAGTGGAATCCTTGATCCTAGGTTTAGGTCCCGAAACCGTCAAGCTCTAAGGAGTTTAATGAAGTTGAAAGATATATACAAGAGCAAGATCTTGACAAAAATAGATAACCACTAAAATGGTGGGAAGCAAATGAAATAAAATATCCAAAATTATGAAACCTAGCGGGTCCTCTGTATTCCTGCGATCTCTATATCTTCTGAAAGACTGTTTTCAACAACAGGAAATACTATTCATGCAAAAAAGTTGCATTTCATCGGAGAATGTAGACACACTGGTATTTTTATATGAAAATAAGAAAGTTGTCTCTACGTCAACTATCATGAATCGGATTCTAGATCTAGTATCTGGATCCGAATCCGGATCCTGTATTCAAATCCGGATACGGATCGATCCGAATCCGGTTGCTGTATCCAAATCCGGATACGGATCGATCCAAATCCGGTTTTATTTCGTAACGATCCCTGATTCGTCAAAACTTCGGATCCGAATGCCCCAACACACCTGACCTTGAGATTCGTCGCTTGTTTTCTTGCGCAATCGTCCAGATTAAGGATGGTCGAAACTGTTTGTCGTTTGGTCGACTGTTTTCTTTTTCGCTTTTTTTTGATAGCTACGATGCCATAGGACCGATTTTCCAAAACTACAAAACGTATTCGTCATTGTCACACTTAAAATCAAATTAAAAAAAATCTACAGTTCCTGGTAGGAGGCTTTGAGAAGTAAAAATGGACGGATTTCTGTCACCTGCTTCCCCGCACTGACAAATAGGTAAATTGTCCAGCGTATAGCGGAACGTGTAACTATTGTTGAAATAAGCGTATTTCGCACAGTGCAGTTGTTATTAATTACACATTCATTAATTGTGAAAGCTCAATCGACTGTTTTTTTCAAACATGCGTTTCGGTGTGCAAACGATTTGTTGTTGTAAAATAATTACACTTTGTAGTTGCGACTGAAAACATATTTTTTTATATCGAATAGCTTGTGCTACAATAAACGCACCCTACTGCAAATTTAATGTAAAACATTTTGCATGGTGGTTATTGAGTTATTCGAACGAACAATTCGGATTTTTACATGACGCATTTCATTACGAGAATACATCAGTATCAGTAGAGAAAGAATTGTACCAAAACTATTTTCTGCCAGCTGAGCCTAGTAAATTAACACATTTTTTCCACAAAAACATCTATAAATTTGTAAAGTATTTTACTACATAATAACTCTAAAAGCATAGCAAATACTAGAGGAGCTCATTGAGCGCATTTTCACCAGGTCGAACAGGCCTGTTCCAAAACTCGTTCTCCTGGAGCACCTCGGCGTTGTGGAATGAGCTACCAGGGACTTTGTTCTCGATAGTTACAAACTACAGCCTTTTAAGGTCAATGTGAACAGTTATTTATCCTCTCGCAGTGCTTATGAAACGCGATAGGCTATATGCCTCTACGTGAGGTTATCTATAAAAATAATCTAGTGATGTATTCATAAAATACTAGTACTTTTTTAAATTCAGTTTTATAATCTTGAAATATTACAATCGCAACTCAGAATCGACAAAAAAATTGGAGTAAAACAGCTACAAAAATTCCATAACTTGCCTAAAGTGGTAGCAAATGCCAAGTGTATGATGTTTACTGTCGATGTTTGTTATGAATCATTCTATTAGTAGTAAATTTCTAAGCTTTATGTTACGTAATTTACAGTCACTAATCGCTTAAATGAACTGTGTGTCATTTTTTATTAGTATCTATTTTACCAGCATTTTTAAAATACACGTATGTTATTAATTCATATTTTATGTACTTACAACTATCAACTTCCTTCAAAAGTTGGAACTATTTCCAGTATTTTCTTAAAAATCATTGTGGCAACGTTGCTAATCGTGTCCAAGATGCTGACTTAGTCTGAGAGTTGTTAACGTATACAACCCTGAACCTTGAGAGCAAAAAACCAATTCTCTTCAGAAATCCTCAAAAAACCGGTAGGACGTATTTCAGCAGTAATGAAATTCATAAAATGCCTATTTCTGGAGTTTTATCAAATCACAATACCACACACAAAACACGCTTTTTGTGAAAAATATACGCAAGGAAATCGAAATACACACAAATCGTGTAATTACATGCTAATTGGCAACACTGGATACAAGTAACGAGGAACGAAACTTATTCGCAAGTAACTTTTTGGTGTTTTTAGTTTTATCGACTATATGTTACTCAATAACGGATACGTCTAATGATTTTTTACAGCTCTAGTCTAGACATAGCCATTCTTTCTGGAATCCCAAATTACAAAATTACATTGTAACACACTGTATATGGTGACTAGCTGGAGCTACACAGCCTGCTGTAACTCCCTGAGCCTGATTTCGGCCGGATACCCTCAATGGATCCACGCATATCACGGACTCTAATATCCGCAAGGCAATCAACTAACATGGAATTATTAGAATTTGCTCTGCGATTAAAATTTAAAAGAGGCAAAACGCGCCCGTAAAAGGCCTATACAAGGATCAAGGCGGCGGGAAATTTCGCTAGAATCGCGTGTAACTTCTCTCTCAGGGGACTTGTTTAGCTGCGAAAGCACCGAGGGGAATCTCTGGGAGCAGAGATTGCGTATGAGAATGTCACATTTTACATAGAAATGACTAGGTTTATTAGGAATATCGCAGTGACGATAAAAAGACAGATAAATTTCGGGTACCTCGCTTATTGCGCGATTCAGAAACCCATTTTTTGTTGGAAGGATAACGTGTAAGAATGCTGGATACGTTCAGTATGCCAAATGTACGGGTACGCCTCTGGACGCAAAAAATTTTGAATAAAAATTATGGTTAATTACGAAAAAAAAAGAAATATCCTTGAATTTGTCAAGTTCAACGATAATTTAACGGTTTTCAAGTTGTCATTCATATTATACTATCCACTGTTGACTAATTTGATCTTTAGTTCGTTTGTTTATTGTTGAGTTTTGTGTGTGTATGATTTTGAATAAATACTTAAGCAGATCAAAAACTTGTGATTAAGGGTCGCCAGTGCAAGTTTCCTGGGTATGTAAATTTGAGGTTATATTGATTAGTGCTTAGTCAGTGGCGTACATGAAAGACGTGTTATTATTGTTTCATGATAAATATTATAATAAAAGAAAATGCTTATTTTACTTGAAAATTGAATATACTCTATGTTAACCCAGTTTAGCTTCATAATATTCGTCTAATATACTTAATTACATATATTTTAGGCAAACACAACTTCCTCTAACTGTAAAAATAACCGCAGATGTTTGACCCCATGAAAAGTTTCCCAGCGTAAAAATCAGCTCAATCATTTTTCAAATAAGAAGTCGTTACAATATACATAATTATATATATTTTTTAATTTTAAATAGCCTACACTATTTGACGATCTGTGCGGTACGTCCATACCGCGCATGCGTTGTCGAGAGCAACCCTTTGAAACGGTCGCGACGCCGGCGTCGGTCTGGAACTCCTCGAGCGTCGCCGGCAGTCGTCGAGTGCACGTGCACCGATCGCGAGACCTCCGGTTTGGTTGCAGAGTGCGCGAGTTCATCGGAAGACGTCGCGACGCCGACCTCCACGTCGTCAACGCGACTAGTGTTGTTGTTTATTATTGCTGGCATGCCAGGATGGGGATGGAATTATGCTTTGAAATGAGGTGAGACTCTTTGTTCCTTTGTTGTCGGTTTCGAATGTTATATAGTCGAAATCTATAACCCATGGTGTCGCCAACTAAACTAGCATTTTCCTGGTTTAATCAGCAATTATTTTGATATGAAGATACCTCGATGTTTCTGAAGGCTCAATTAAATGTGGATTGTTTTGTGGTGGGAAGTTCTTGCCTTCAGTAAACTTGCTGTTTACAGATTTTCTAGTATACTTTGATTCATTATATTTTCCGCCGGCCGCTGATTGGAACCACACACGTTTGAATGTTTAAAATTCTGAGCATCAAACTCTATACTTCCTTATAGTAAATAGTCACGAAGATCGCTGTTATACCACACCGTAATGTAGCAGTAACATGTTTATGTACAATCAAGTGTCTAATGTCTCAATGAATTGGGGATTTAATTATTTCATTTGGTAATATGTTCCAGTATTGAGATTCGACACGATCTCCTAGAAAAGTCTACTTCAACAGTTGATGTCCACGTTTTCGTATCATCTGTTGTTATCGGTTCAACCATACAGTTATAAGATTTTTTTCGGGGCTGAGGTTGTTGATATTGAGGGGGAGGGGGTGTGAAATTTGGTCAAACATACTAAAAATATTATGAAAGGGTAAAATAACGATAAATAATAGATCAGATTAATGTCATTAATTTTTTTAGATTTTTTCCTCCTCATCAAAACAACCACTCAAATTCGTTGAAAAATGGATGCCAAATTTATTACTCTGTCAGAAATTTATTATGATATTTTCGCGGATACTTTGGACCTTTTTGACATCAACAGTTGATTAGTCAGTAACACCTTTGTGCTAATTTGAGATACCTAAGCCTAAATTGGACGAAGCTTGGACGCTCACCAAACGAATAATCCTTCATATAATAATAATAATAATAATAATAATACGTCTTTATTAGGGCGAAATTTAGCCAAAGGCTACTCTTACATTTAACCCTATTTATAATTAAAACTAAAACTATAAGTATAACATTCGAAATATGTTTGTTTGAAGAAGAAAAAAACAAGGATAGGCGACTATTTACTCGGCTAGAAGTGTGTGTCTCATTTTTTTCTTGAAATTTGTTAGCGTACATTGTTTGAGCTCAGTATTCACCTGATTGTATAATTTAGCTGCATTATAAGAGAAGGATCTTCGGAATAATGTGGTAAGATGGCGAGGGATGGTGAGGTAGTCTCTTTGCCTTAGGTTTAGGGAATGTGCATTCCTTCTGAAGAAAAGCTTCTCAGACAGATACTGAGGGGTGGAAGTAGTCACCAATTTATGCACCAAGGTCATGTAGTGCAACTTTACAGTTTTTTCGACTGTCAACCAACCAGTTTCCCGAAGTTTAGCTGATATATGGTCATACTTTTTCAATCCATAAACAAATCTGCAACAAGAGTTTTGCACTTTTTGCAGACGCATTCTGTTTACAGTATCTAGACAAACGTAATACAGGACATCACAATAGCGAACAACTGACATGATTAATGTTTCACATAATTTTTTTTTTACATTGTGGCTGAGAATGTTCTTACTAGAATATAAAATTTTCAATTTGAAATATGATTTTTGTGTAATACTACTTACATGCGAATGAAACCTCAAGTTTTCGTCAAATGTCACTCCTAAAATTTTTAATGTGTCTGCAAATTGCAAAGTGCTATTCATAATTTTTAAATTTAATTTCATTTTTAAATTAGTATATAACTTTTTCGAGCAAAAAAGCATTGCGTTACATTTAGTTGGATTTAAAGATAGATTATGATTCTTGGTGAATTTAACAACATTTTCAATATCTTCATTCAACATATTGACTGTATCTGAAAAATTTTCGGGATTAAAATGATGAATTAGCTGTGTGTCATCTGCATAGGTTGATATTTGAAAATGAGACAATTTATTTTGAATATCGGCAGTATAAATTGTGAATAGAAGAGGCCCCAAAATCGATCCTTGCGGGACTCCCGACGATATACACCGATTTTCTGATACATTATCTTCAATTTTCACTTTTTGTATACGATTCGATAAGTATGATCTAAAAAATTTCATTGATGTCTCATCCAGGCCATAATAGTGAAGCTTGGCGCAAAGTAAGCCATGGTCAATGGTGTCGAAGGCCTTAGAAAAGTCTAGGGCAATTAATATTGTGGCCATTTTTCCATCCAGCGCTCTAAATATATCATCGGTAATACCGAGTAATGACGTGGCTGTGCTATGGCCAGCCCGGAAACCAGACTGATGTGACGGAATTATCGACTGTTCATTGCAGTAACTACGTAACTGGTATTGGACAATCTTTTCAAGCAATTTGGATAAGATAGGCAATAAGCTAATTGGACGCAATTCAGCTAGATTCATATGGGTTTGTTGCCGTTGTCTATAGTATTTCTGGTAGAAAATACCAGTACCCAACAGTGTTGTCAACTTTCTTCAACAAATCCAACTGTCTGAAAATACGGGTACTTATATATCAAAATATGTAGACAGACCTATTGATTTGTACAGTATTTTTTAAAGTTCTGTTAGGCAATTTTCGAGAAGAGCGAAAATGGCTTATATTGTAATGGTTTCCGCAAACATAACCCGCATTTCCTATTAGGTACGTTTAACCATAATGCTTGCTTCATTTACTACCTGTTGATATGTACATATTACAAATTGGGTTGCACTGATGGCTAACTTAATTTCTGAATAAGGCAGGTGAGTTGGTCGATCGATATATTTTTGGTTAGATATCGGTTCAGATATAAAAATAGAATATTGCCAATCATTGTACAAAATATATAAAGTTACAAATACACCACAGTTGTCTAAAGCACATTTAATGTTTGAAGCCAAATGTGTAAACTTTAGTTCACGTCTAATAGTTGCAGAAAATGATTGGGGTGTATGGTTTATAGATGCTAGAACGTCTTTTATCAACGTCAAAAAAAAATAGTTCTCAACAACCAACCCCCCACCCCTACTACCAATGTTTGAGTCCGAAAATTTTTCTCATCGGCGTTGTAAGTGAATGGATATTTTTAGATGATTATACATTCAATAAATCAATTTAATATAACTGTACACGCGATATTTTCATGTTATCGGTATTCTAAGGCAGTATGCAGCGATATGTTGTATATATATAAATTGTCTCGGAATTACTACACTGAACACCTGCGACTTTAACGTGACCTGTTATCCTAACCGTGATTACTGTACCAGACCTGGTTGTTGTGCGATGCTGACACGCATGAGAATAAGATGCTCTCACTACCAGCTCTTAATTGTCTACTATCTAATCCCTAATGTATCTTCTACGTGTTTCATGAACGAGGAGTACTAAACCAATCTGTGGTGAAAAAACCCGTTTTCTGGACACGTTTTAGAAAGTGACATATTCTGACAGATCACTTGAGAACATACGAGAAGATTGAGTCTAACTTTGTGCTAAAGACGCAAGTTTTCGAAGGGTTGGGGAGGGAGAGGATTCAAAAGTGTTTTTGGTTCACGTTTATCACCCGAACGGTGAGTCTAAGAGAAAGTTTCATACTGCAAGAAACTAAGTGGGCAAACTATTCTACAACGTATGTTGATCGTGAAGGATGGAAAAACAAAAAAGTAGGTGGCGCTGAAAAACAAAACATAAATCGTTATCAACCTCTACCTTCCTTATGTCTGATATTAAATGTGAAGGTGGTGTAGAAAAGGGTAGAAAATCCTAGATTTTTCACGGTCAATGTTGAATTTTCATAAGTGACTACAACTCTGCTGGAAATATCTTTTCTTCTATAAAATATACCAATAGTAATGCTAAAGCAAATGAATCCCTGAATTATAAGTGGCTAGCATCAAACTCTATGTGAATTTCAGCTTCGGTTGCGAGTACAAAGCAGAATGTTTTGCTGGACGCTGGAATTTCATAAAATGTAAGCAAACATTTTGCTCCTCTAATTTATTACGAAACGCCGAGACACTTTTCTATGTACAGAAGCTCTAATTACACAAATAAAATTAATTAAAAGCCAAGCAATGTTTATTTTTGTATACGGCCTCTGCTACGAGCAAATGGAGAACAAAAGGGAAAGATAAACAAAAAACAGAATGGCTGTGTATAGTATTATCTTAGATTTTATGATTATATTACATTTCATCAAACCAATCTGCCTTTGTTTTCTTTATGGGTATTTTCGGTAGACTGAATAATACTTCAAGACGGTGAAAATATAATTTTTCATTGGTCTGTCAAATTCAAATATAAATCGAAACGCGTCACTGCGAGAGTATTATTTGTGAAAGCCTTTAAATCCCTTACGATTTGAATAATTCCGTAAATTCATGATTTTGAAACATTCCGAGAACTTCAACTGAATTAAGTTACGAAACCCGATAAGAATATTTATTAAACTGATCTTACTACACATGCAGGGTGAACCTACTTGACACTAGTTTCTTAAAGGCTAAATACATACATTACATCTTGCATGTTTATTTTTAATATTTTCTTTAATAATTCTCAGTGTATTACTTAATATCTCACTTTCAGGTGACATCATTTTATAATACGGTTTTTGTTTGGTTTTTGTTAACTTATAATCCTACAAAAAACTAACAATAATAATTCACTGTCCCAACAGTTCTTGCACATACATTGTAAAACACCAGGCAACCATCAATACAGCTCTGTATCGCATATATTATAAGAGTGTACTAAACTATGCAAAACAGGTGGATAACTGAATTTTTGTTATAAATTGGACTAAACCGGTTCTCACTTTGGACCCTTCAAACTTCAAACATGCTTTTTGATTCCTTCAGTAAGCCTGAGGGTTTTCTTGTTATATGTAGTCATAGAAATATGTATGTACTGTACGAGTTGCATAGCGTGCCAAGAAATCGTAGATTACTCGATACTTCTGTTATGTGGGGGCTGATTTGAAAGTTAATGGAGTAAAATAATTACCGTCCGCCATGTTTATGAAGTTCCCAGTAAGATGTTAATAATTAATTACGTCGCATTCCGTATCGCGGAGGTAGAAGAATTTGCATTTTTTCTTTATCAGCCATATGTTGAGAGCTTATAAAATATATTCGTAGTTATATAGATCGTTACCAATGAATGGGTACAGTCTCTTATATGTAGATGACCTCTCGCAAATGCAGAAAGCCAATCACGCTCCGAAAGCGCTGCGAGAGTATGAATATTGATTCACATTGACTCTTGGTGATATCATGAGAGCAAAGTGTGGGTTGTCTGTAAAAATCATGAATTTGCAAAACAAAAGAATGTAAAGGCGTGAATTTGAATCATATGGAAAATATGCAACCCACCAGATGCTGCTTAGTCTAGCAGCAACTCGCTTCACTTCAGTAGCAGAGAAACTGTAGTTAATAAAGGGACCTTTGTCATTCGCACAACCTCCCAGGAACAACTGGCCAGATAATGTCGTTTGCCTTTTATTGATAACTACGGCGAGAGGCATGGAACGCAAATTGTCTTTGTGCATGTGACACGTACCTTTATTCTGCTGTAATTAATTATTCTCAAAGGGCGGGTGAGTGAATCGATTATGATGTTTTCTTCCATGTATGGCCACACACATTGCGTCGAATGTTTAAATTAAGTGAACCGCAGCTGGTAGATGTTAGTGGATTCGGGTTTGAGGAGTAATGGACTGCTGCACTCTTGACTGTCAACAATTATACATGCAGACATGAGCGAGGGTCGTTTTATTAGTTGTTTCCAAAGTTGTGTTTCGGACTTTGATTGTCTATACCATATGGTCAAATTTGGTCCATTTAAACCGCCCACGTAAACCGAATTGGTGTTTCTCCTAGGTTGGCACAACCTTATGTGTCGTATGTGTCAGCTGTTTATTCACAATGCGAAAAGTTTTTTTGGCGTGAAACGAGAACTTCGCAGGGATACCATTGACGTCTGTCTTAGTGGCATTTGTTTTATCAGCCAGTTAAGATACCGGTCTTGATTGATTTCGTGGTTTATTTGAAAGTGAAAACTGGAGTATGTTATAATTCAATGTGAATATCAAAATATTACAGAAAAACACCTTGAAGTCTCGCAGTGCATTGAAGTTTATATAGTAGACTACCTGTGTACAGTGTTTTAGTGCGTTAATAGTGGAAAAATATCTTATCGGGCTAATTAGCAGTGTCTTCATAGTACCAGTTAAAACACTTGTAAGTACAGTGCAAAAGTATACGTTTCTTACGCAAAAAATCAAAAATATAAATTATGAAATGGACTATATTAGTCTAAAGTGTCTTAGCAGGGCATTGCATTCACTAGATCATTACATATTTTGTCTTCCACAAATTGTTTGTATGGCGAAACTGAATATTTGTGAACAATGCAGTAAATGGCAAAATATATAGGGTGTCCTATTTAAAATATCATATTCAAGGTCATTTCAGGTGAAATTTGAAACAGTATTTAATTGTTTTTATGCTACAAATATTTACAAATTTCATTTCTGTCAAAAAACTAAATTGCATATTTTTAACTCCAGCTATTCTGAAATACCGGCACGGACAGTTCTGTCAATGTTACCGAGTATGTGAGTCACGTTGTGGAGAATATTTCTCACCCACCTGAACTACTTCGAATGAATATTCTTTGAATGCAACATCCAATATATAATATTACAGAATGATAGATAAACTCATCTATATCATTAGAATTTTTTATTACAATCTACAAGCAAACATAAAAACAAACGAACGTCAAGAGAAAGCCAGGGTGTTCGTAAAAAACCTCTAAATAAAACGAAATCCCGGTTTCTTGCTGTCCAAAACTTTCCCTAATATCCGCCAGGATAACATTAATCACTTTACGTTATTTGTCGACGATCACCATGGGCGTCTGCATTGTAAAATTAGCAGGGTCAGTTATTCGAGGATAAAATTAACTGCCTTTTTCGGCAGAATTTGTCTAGTAGTTGATCGTCAGTTGAGTTTTAAGTTTTTGTTGAAACGGTAGGCTCCTCTCATATAATATTAAGTAGCAATAATAAAAGTTAACGACGAAAAATCGTGAGAAGTTCAAATTAATATTGTCTGATATTGTGAGAAAATGGAACATAATAAAATTACTGTTAAATATTTTTAATTCACAAAAATTGGAAACTAAATCTTGTAATCTCCCGTATAATCGTAAGATGAAGAAGGGGACACAGAAATTTCTGATCTTCATTGGAAATGGTCAGTTTTGGCAAAACTGTGCTTGCTGATATATATTTTTATGAAGAGGTGTCAGAGTTCGTCGATTAACGTTAGTAGGTCGTGATGGAAAGAGATTTGAAAATCCAGGAGAGAGAATGGTGTACGAAATTATGTATTAATAAATAACAAAAACATGGCACACATTAACATCAATCTTTAAGGATTTCCACTGTGCATATCTTTTATGTCCGTGCCTTACTTCTACGATTCGTGAGTTAAATGGACTTTATTAATATTATTAATTTGGTTGTGGCATCACTGGTGGCATCCATAGAAAAACTCCGGACACGCCTATGATGTGGAAACGACAGACTAAAGGTGCCTTTTTTCTCTTCGTTTCCGGATATAAATATTAAAGTGCGAGTAAGCAGAGACGTTATACCATCCATCATTTCACTTTGACGGTTCTTCCAAAAGAGTACTGTTTGTTGGATTAGAAAAATTGAGCAGTTAGATTGGCCAGCCAACGTCGATGAGTCAGCGGAATTGTTCCTTCAGTTTTCGTATAACAACTTTATTTATGGACAATGAAAAAATATAGGTAGACTACTCAACTCATTTATAAATTATCTCCCGCCTGAGTGACAGGATTGCTTCTAGGCGATGTAGTAAAAGGGAACGAATGGGGAAGCCAAATTGGCCGATATTGTCGAAAGCAGTGTTACAAACATGATAAGGGCAAAGTATTTGGTAATTATACTACCTCACCATTTCAAGTTAAAAGTTGAATAAATGCTATTGTTATTTCACAAATGAATGAAAATACAAGAGACAGGTGTCAAACGATGGGCGTTGTCAAAGACAAAACTTTCGAGCTGCCTTGAGTCATATGAAATTGAATTCTTCCAATTTTTACGGTCAGTTACTACGATTTGTGGAATGAACTAAAAGAGCGTCGCAGTGTTGTCAGATTATGAACAAGAAAAAATGCATCGAGCTTTTTTAATCAGTCTGTCTTATCGTCAAAATTAAACCTCTCGTTGTCTTTGTTGATTTGATAAAAATATGTTGAAGCTAAATAACAAAATTAGTGCAACAGCAACGGAGCAAAACGTTGTAAAATGCATAAGTTTCTCAACTATGTGAAAAAAAATGCATAAAAAATTTTAAGTAGCATGACTTCACACGCATTAATATTAATCCAATTACGCAAATTCCACACAGGGAAACGAATAAAAATAGTATGAAATACTCAAATAACTTTGAGCTTTGTAAACAAATATTTTGACTATACCCGAAAATGGTTGGGAACCCGGAACACATACAAAAACGAAGCTTGTGGCTGATTTGCTAGTACTTTTGTTATTTTTGCTGTTCACTCTGCCACCTATGCATACATTTTTGGAATTATAGCGGCATTACTAATAGTTATTATTAGTTATTCTGATAAAAAATTGTGTATTTAACACACAGTGTCACAAATAAGACTTTTTATTTAAGTGGCGCGTTTCGATTTATATACAACGTCATCGTCGGACTGTCACATTTGACAGGGGATACAGATGCAGATTGTAGATGATCTTACTTGGTAAAATTCATCCCTCATGAAGATAAAATAATTGTGTATTCAACACACAGTTTGACAAAGATATTTTTATTTGTGGAACTGTGTGCTGAATGCACAATTATTTTATCTGCGAGGGTATACCGAGTTATTCAATGAATATGGGGCTAGGCTGCATGCCACACATCACCGATATCATTTATGGATAACGCGATTAATATGTAATGAATTAATGGGCGCTGCTGCAGATTTTAAATAAAATGCCAACGAAATGGGACCACAAAGCACTCAAACTGGTTCGATTCCATTTAATTATTTCGTAGCTACAAAAAGTCAGAATGCTGATACTGAATAAATGAAAATTTGGAACACTGTTATGCTTTAAAGTTTAGGAACAGTAATGCATTTTTATTTTTAAGTCACCCATTTTGGTTATGGATCGTATACAGAGCATGAGATAATGGAGTCATCAATTACCAGGGTCGTAGCTAGGGCATGGCAACCGGGGCCCGAATCAGTGGCGCAGTCTGCATAGGGCACTAGATTACGCGCTGAAAGGACAGGAAATGACTTCAGTAGGGAATTATTTTGCTCTAGTGGTTTTTAAGGGGAGGAGGAGAATGTTCAAAAGGTATAATAAAGGATAAATGTTGCTACAGACTTGACCTTTTTCTTTCCGTTGCGTCTTTTCTTAGTCTGGAGACGTTTTTTTTTTGCTAAAATCTGTATAAAACGCTGCTATTGAAAATACCCCACTCTGCTGGCTCCGCATTCCGGAGGTGTTGCCAGAACAAACTTAATTAATCTCGTGATTTCGTGACCTTGATATATTTCAATATCTTACAATTATATATAATTATATAATCATATATTGCTTAGAGTATTTTCATCGTGTATTCTGTGAAATGTCATCAATGTATTTAAAATGACAGAGTGTGAACTTCTGGTGGCGTCCGTATTCTTTTGCTTGGAATTATTTTCCAGGTCACACAGTAGATACTGTCAGTAATAATTATTGTAGAGCCCCATCATTTTTTATTGGCGACCGTTTTGGTTGCATCTTAATGAGCATACCAGCTCCGAACAGCAGGTAAAACACCAAAAGATATCATTTATCCAAGGAAATAACGCAATAAGAGTCCAAAATAAATTACGAGACATAAAAGAGGGCAGGAGGGCGAATGTAATTATGGTAAATTTACTGCCACCGTGGAGCCCTTCGCCCTAAAGAACGATTAAATGCTGTTATTAATGGAAATTGTATAGGACGCAGTGTCATCTACAGGTTGTAATTATTGTAATTTGGATGCATTGGGTGCTTTGATATTAGTGGGATATAGATGAAAAATCACTGGAAACAAGGTTTGTTTGAATTTCCAAAGGAGTTATTTCATTGTATTATCGATGGTAACGTTATTTTAATCAATTGAGTCAAAAACATATAAAAAATGTAAGACGTATTCTCCTATATCTAGCAATATACCAACGTTGAACTTGCGAACTTAATTTATGAATCGAAATTTATTATTCTGAGCAATTCATATTTATTCAAATGACAAAATAAATATTTTATGTGGTATATTATTATTATAACGATGATATCTAGGTCGTTTAAGAGACATTTATATTTTATTTCCTACATATTGCACACCTTGGCAACACAGCAGGCTCGGCCACTGACAGTCCTTACGTGTTCATTCATTATTTTCGAAGCGGGAACTCTTAGTCGGCTGTTGTTTTGTCGTAGTGCTTACGCTGTTGAAAATACGTAATGCTTCTTGTGATTTAAGCTTTATAGTGAACAATTTTGGTGGGCAGTGTGTTGTCTGTCGAAAAATTAAACTATTTGAATCCAAATGTTACATCTCACAGGTATGTATTCTCTCTTAAGAAGAGACTGTACCAAGAATAAAAGGCACTTCGCATGGGATTCCAATATTTCGTTTTCAGCGCTCGTTTTCCAAGGTAATGGGAGGATTTTTTTGCAAATGATAGAAGAAAGGTTGCTTCTATGTTCATGCAAAGCCTGTTTTGCAACTTTTGATACAGAGTATTATATATTGTCACATGAATATTGACATTTTTTGACTCCATTCGGATGTTTTATGAATGACTGGCTTGTTCTATATTTTTTATACGTCTCTGGTTTCAATATACATCTACGTAAATTGTGTGAAGAAGACACACAATTCCGCACATAATAGGCGTCTTCTACTGTATACTCATACAGTCGGAATTAAATTACTTACAATGCGCAACCTACGCAATCCTACTGGCATTGCGACAGGACACTGTCAGCTGAAGACACCGCTTCCCTATGAAGAAAAGTGAAACATCCCTATACAGGGGTTGTGAACCGGAAGATGAGATAATCTCAGAATCTATTCTGGGGGAGCGCTGACCCTCTATGGCCAGTGCAAAGGATGCTTCGGAGTGTCGTGTAATCACCTTCTTTCAGCCAGTTCTGAGCAACCTCTGGGGAGAACGTGCAAGGGGCTCATTGGGGGCTAAGTTCTGTGATCCTAACAGATCACTCTTCCTCCGATGCAGAATGCTGAATGCCCCTTTGCATGTTTCTATATAAGCTATGCAGCATTTTCATCCATTGGTACGGATGAAAACGACGCTACCTCACGCACGCAATGCGGTTATTAAAAAATTATTTATAAAGGAAACGTTGTCAGAGCGAGTGTGCAATTTAAATTTCATAAATTTCCATTGAAGGCAGGGAAGGTTTCCCTTCTCGGTCGTGGCACGCGTCCTTTTGTCCTTGACATAATTATTGCGAGAAAGAATAGCTGGTTATGTTTATGTCGATTCATTCCACATTAATCCTTCTAAGCCTATGACGAATATGATTGTTTACATTCCATTTTTCAGTGGACTGTAACCTAGTTGGTTGGATTTGGTTCAAGGAATTCTATAATGACATCACTTGTTCTTCGTTAATGTCGTTGTAAATCATTTCACCCTTGTTGACATCTGTTGCCGCTTCAAGACAGTCCAGCTGTTAGGACCTTCGACTTTGTAAGTTACCAATGGGCGTCCCGATAGAGGGCGACACTTGATGCGATGAGTTGTTGTTGCTATCACATCCTTGACTGGGTTACGTATATACCAATCGATTGATCTTTACAGTTAGACCGCCAGGCTATACTAACGCGTCTAGGCTAAAGACGAAACATAGATACTCTAGCAGGTCTGATGCATACACTTAATGAAAATATTACTTCATTTCCAAATTGTTTTGACAGTCAATTTTTGATTGTTTATCTTAATAATTAGAAAAATGAAAAAGATTTTTTTCTGATTATCATTAGTTGTACACTTAGGGATTGCAGTGTAATCCGATGAAACTAATAATATTTGTCTCAGTTATCCTTTCTTCCCCATACATGACCAAGACCGTTTTCCTCATGAATTCCACTGAGCTACATAACATTCTCTGTTAAAAACTGATAGAGGTTATGAGCTGGAGTGTTCCTTTGTGGTCTCAATTAACAGTCAGGACAAGCCAGATGACTCTACATGGTACGTTACAATATCTCGATAATAGTTCACAAGGATGCCACTCTGATATTCAAATCCTGTCGCTGCGTACGTCAGTACCGCACGTTTGAACATTGTCACTGAGATGCAGCTCCAAGGTAAAGACGCCTTTGTCCCGGTACAACTTTGTGAAGACATCAAACCGAGAATAAATTAGCTATATATACAGAGGTCGGCGCAGGATGGAGTCCGCCTTCAAATTGCCAAAGTTTGACGCGCTGTCGCTCACCCCACTTGAATCTTAAGCGTGAGTTCGTCTGCCGCTGCTGCCAGTGACGGCGACTAGATCATGATTGAAGGTCGGGACATCGGATTAATTGAACTTGACCAATTAATCTACATTTTATCTACATTACTTTCGGGTTTTGCACTGTTGACTGGCTTCAGTTGTCGAATAGCAATCTGCATTGTTGTTGCACTGTTTAGCGACTAAATTTGTTAACTTCATAATCTACCCGATGCAATATTACTGCTTATCAAAGCAAAACTACCTAAACACGAAGCAGAATTATGACGATAAGACAGACTGCTTTGAAAGCGTCGATACTGATTTAATTGTTGATGATCTGACAACAACGCGACAACCCTTCTCTTTCATTTCACAAATTGTAGTAACTGGACGTACAAATTTGGGAATAATTTCAAAGTGGGTCCTGCGTCGGTCTCCAAGCAGTCCTGACCCGACTCCAATAGACCAGTTTTGTGGGCTATTCGAAGTTTAAGTGTTCGAGATAGCATGAGAGCTTTGAAGTGAAAGCTATTCCAGATGAAATGATACGAACTGTTCTCAACAATTCAAGGTGCAAATTTCAAGAATGCGCCGCACGAGACTGAAGATATGTTGAGAATACTATTCTTGTAATGAAAATCCGCGTTCATCGTTGACATTTCCACAATAAACTATGTAATTATTTTTCAGGCATTTCTTCAATTTCATTTGCATATGCAGCATAACATCATTGGTCACTGTGTATCTTGAGATGAACGCGTTCTATTTGTAAGTCCTTTTTCAGTCCTCCGTTCATGCAGATTAACTGGCTAATTAACTACTTCAGTCCTGCACTCGAAGAGCATTCTACGTGCCATGCCGGAAAGCTCCGCTAAAGCAGCGTGCTGCCCTGCTGTGTTGATGAATCGATAAGAATGTGACAATAACTACGTCGCCATGGCGACGGAGAGAATGCGCGCCTTCGAGGTCATCGGAACACGTGCTCGAACCCCATCCTGTTCTACGATCAGCTGAGTCAATGCAGCTATATTGAATTGTAGCTGTTATGATGGAGCACAAGAGCGTCCCATAAGGGAGGGACAGGGACACAGTCGAACCGTAAACATGACATAATCTTGAAATACTTCATTCTGTCAGCTGGAGAAGGTTTTTGGAAAACTTTGAATTTATATTCCTGAAACATGTTACACACAAAAACCATTCGAGTGATTTCAACAATGTATAGACTTCTCCTCTCCAAACAGATGTGCTTACTTCTCTTTGATCTCCCCCTTCATTCCATTTCTCGTATCATTTCTCTCCAACTTTATCCTGGTATAGAATGCCATATTGATTGTCTGTTCGAGAACGTTTCGCCAATGTAGATCACTCCGACTCAACGTTCACAGCCTTTCCCATGACATGTGGCTTGAAACAGATAGTCAGCGAACCAAAAAAGGGTTCCTGATCTCAATGAAGATTTTACTAGGCTGCTAGACGTATATCTCACAACAAACCCCACCATCTAAGCTCCATTAGAAACATCCGATCACAACACCATTCCAACCTTCTGTAGTTTGCCATGACTAGATCAACAAAATACTAAAGCACGCAGAGTCTGGCACTACAAATCAGCAGAGTTGGATGATCTTAGGAAGTATGGAATGATGTCTGTTTCAAGTCTAGAGATCCGTCAGCTTGACGCCAAAAAATAACAGAAAAGCAGGCATGGAAGCCTGGTCAACAAACCTTGGTTTAACTGGAGCTGCAGAGACGCAGTAAGGGCAAAAAACCACTGGTACAGGAAATAGAGGAGAAATCCTACTACGATAGTCACCGAAACGAGTCATTGATAACAGCAAATAGGAGCTCAACCAGAAAATTAAGAACAAACTCTTTTCATGTCCTTACTTCTCCAGATGACCTCACAAAGCACCTCCACAGTCTTGAACATCGAAGAAGGATAGCTGATTTGTCTCTATTCTATAGAAATCATCATGTCTTTGCGTGAGGCCATCGTTGCACTTATTACTCTTAGCTCTTCTCCATCCCACTTTCCTTTATCCTTATTTCTCTCCAACTATTTCTGGTTTCTGGGTAACCAGACGGCCAGAATGACATACTCATTGACTTACTATAACATAAAGGCAAAGGTTCCACGGACCGCCTTGATAACTAACGACGAGTAGCTATGATTGTTGTAACTAGCTGTAACGAGTTCTCTGAACCGAAAATAAAAAATGCCGTCCACAAAAAACGCTGGCCGCGTTATGAGCTCGCCGCTTGCAGTTTATTCGCAACATAACTGTCGGCCGCAAAGTTGGAGGTAGTAAAGTGAAGCCGGTGGCCGTGCAGTGCAAACTAGTCGAAACGTAATACGCAGGCACAAAGGTAGAAAAAAATCACCTCCGATCGGTAAAAAACGACTCGGCAAACAATTTTCGAGGTAGATGCTAGTTAGCAATTGCCATAAATATCGAGTCAATTTGTTACAATGTACCACAATAAAAGTTAATGGGGGTATTGATTTTGTCCGCACCGCGGCCAAGCGGTGCTCATTTATTTGGTGCGTCAGGTCGGGTTTGGAGGCAAATTTTGCAAAAGAATTCCAATGAGTTCCATACTGACCTAATGTACTCTTTTAACTCACAAGTATACTCGTAGGAACAGTGTTTGCGTTTCACAACGTTTTGATTGATGTTGGCTCACCCAACTAAAAGTAATGAATTATATGTATATGAAATAGCTAACTCATATTTGAGGTACTCAAAGTTATCTCAAGACAATGGTGATAACGATTTTTTTTAATTCTAACAAATGTATTTTGATACTAGTACTCAAGAGTGATGCTGACCACTGTTTCTGTTTGAATGAATGTGATGAAAGATAAATGGTTACCAGTGAAAAGCATCGTTCTTTCGAGGTTTTCGGGACGCTCATGAACTGTAAATGAAATTCAACACTCATCTCCAAGCGTCGCGCACTATGGCGCTGCCCATTGGCTTACGAAGTCAACCTTGTTCAGTATCGCTCTGAACGATAGACCGGATGTATCACACGTTGTTATAGGGATACTCTATCGCAAAGAAAACTTAAGTTCTACTGAGATCAATATTTTGTAGATGGTAGGACATCTTCTACCATTTGTCATTTGAAGTGGTAAATAGAACCTATCAAGACAATTATTAAATTAACTATACAGAGAACTATAGGAGAAGTTATCATACATCAATCTGGTATATACGTTAAGCTGTAGGAAACTACGCGTTTCCAACTGTTTGAATGACCCAATCGTTGTAGGCCTACCCAAAGTGACCCCATCAATCCGACTTCCGTATTTTTCGTCGCTACATAAATCAAGATTAAGATACCGTCCGATAGGCGGATGTGAAAAAATCGACGTTCTGCAGATATATTCCGGTTCGGCCAAAACCGTCATTCGTCAAGATTGAAAAGTTGCGTGCACCTGCTTCCCTAGGGACGCACTTCCAACTTCGAATAACTCGCTAAATTATAAATGTCACCCTTCCCTAGCGCTGCTCCCTATTTATCCGCCCTACAAATATTACCTTATTAATCAGTAGCGTCCTGCGCTACTTCTTCTGGTTCCATCTCAAAATCTTTCGTCACCGGATACCAAAAAGATTGATGTATAACCAAATGGTTGCTAAGTTGAATCTGTATGAAGAAATCTGTTTGATCTCATTTGAAAACACAAACAGAGCAAAGAGTCCACTGTTTCACTTGCTGTTAGCTTCTCCGTATTTATTATAATTAGTATTAACATATCGCCTTTTCTGATTCTTCAAACACCCCGACGAAGGTATCATAATAATGGTGATGGTGAAAGCGCAAACAAAGTAACTTCATGCCCTTTCACCCCTCAGCCCGAAAACTGAGGTCTAGATACACACTTGTATGTTGTCGTTAGAAAAAAGGTAATATACCACAATAAATATGTTCTTTGTCCCTATAAGAAATATGAATTGGTTATAAGGACACGATTGATAAAATTCAAGCAAAATTGTAGATAAATTTTGAGTGTTAAACTAAGTTCACTTTTTTTCAAAGTATGTATGGCAGCATTGTACTAGTAGGAACTTCAATTTTGACGTGTTGCTAGATATGAACAAATACCTCTCTCATTTTTATACGTATTTGGTATTCTATTTTCATTATTTTTAATTGTAGTAGTGTTTAGGGACCATTCTACTTTGACTTATATACATCTAGGTCATAGCTAGTATTGCTTAATGATGCTACTCGAAGGGTAAATATGTGGCGCGATTATTCGAGTTACATTATGTAAAACTTCGCGAAATATTTACCAATGAATGTAACCTGTTCATCGGAAGCCACTGGCGTTAAGACGGCTGGATGCAAATTTATGGGTAGGCTGGAAATACTCTGCCCTGGGACGGACCTTTTCTGATTGCACCCTTATTGAATGTTCACCTTAATCCAATCGATTTCAATTATGTTCATTGGATTATCGAAATTTAATATTCTTTCGATTGCATTTTCCTTAATTTGGACTTAAATGCGGATATGGTAACACCATTTATAAATCGTTTTGTACGCCTCAGCCGAATATAGATATTTAACTTGAAGCAATGACATACAAATTGATATGACATAGAGTTTAGAGCCTTTGAAATTTTGATTTTCACTAATTTTTTTTTAGCAGGTGATGAGTGACAGTTTTTTCGTTCGTTTCCTGGGAAAAAATACTCTAAAAAAATACACTAAAAAGTAATAAAAAAATAGAAATTACTTGAAATACAGCATACAATTATTATTTTTGGAGTCTGTGTAAGCCAGGCACTAAAAAAATTTTAAATTTTCTAAAATTGGCAAAATATAAGTGAGGAGAAAAAAAATCAAAACAATCCGGACCGATGCACTAAGTAAATAATTACGTTCGTTACTCTTGTCTGGCATCGAAATAGTAAAAATTGTTTAAAGCAAATATTTTTTAATTTTTAGTGTATTTTTAATAGCTTCATTTTATTCGGATTTTTTTGGTTGATAATGTTTTATTTTTCAAATTTTCTAATCAATAGTTAAGTTTCGCTTACAGAAAGCGTGGAATCTGATAAAAATCTGTCACAAGATAAATGCTAGGCTATGCTTCCCTAGTTGAGAAGGTAGCTGATCGATACTACGTTTATTTTTTTGTTAGCGTCTTTGTTACTTTTCTCTCTACATCCACTTAGCGGCCCAATGAATTGAAAGGAATTTGCATAGAGTGTTATATTTTTTCTTTTACAGATTGCTTATCTGGAGTGACGACTGAATAGCGACTGGAAGACCGATGGCCACTTGAATGGTGAGCGAAAAGTTTTCCATTTTTTCTTGTTATATCGACACTCTAGGTTGAATGTGACAATTCGATTTACGATTGCTTAACACCTTCTGAGAAGTTCTTCCCATGATTTTCATGGTTGCGATCTATCTTTATTGAAATGAATTCCACATTGTTTAGTAATTGATTTTATCATCTTTCTATTTTCATTATATTTCCTATTAGCCGCTCATTTACGATTGAGTGAAACTGACGTTTCGGCTGCATCGGTAGCATTTTTCAAAGTACAAAGAAGTAATTGTTAGATTTTGATATTCTTGACTGCTTTCAAGGTAACAGTTTTGTTTTTGAACAAGACCTCAGTATGATCTATGACAAAAGTATAGAATGATGTCCTTTGAGATAAAACGTAACATTCGAAACACAACATAATACAATTTCACTAAAGGTAGGAGAAAAGTATCTATCCAATACCATTACCATAATAGTTTGTTGTATATTATACAACAAGTTAAAACAACACCGACAACAATATACCTGAGAAACAGTAGATCAGCACAAACAGGCTGAAAGTATTCGAAATTAAATAATTCTGCATATATGGGCAACACTGTTAGACATCTTCGAAGCTCCTGCCATGATTCGCTGTATTAACTTCGCACAGTCGAAGTATCTAATTTTTTTTAAGGATTCTTGAATTCATGATTTCACTTTTATTATTTTTTATCACCTTCCAAAAGATCAACAGTTGCAAAGTCCAATATTCTGAACTCGACACCTTCGTGTTGAATATCTTAGCTCAGTTTACAGCTACCCTTTTCCAAACATCCAAATGCAATGAGATCCCTTAAAGTTAAAAATGATGCAGCCCATGGCAGAAAAATCCTGATGTCTCCTTATTACTATGTAAATGAATTCAATTAACCGCACAAAGCTGAGTGCAACCACTTGCAAGACAGAAGCGGGCCAATCTCGTGGCACGTGTATTTTTTCCTTCCCCGGCTCTCATCAAATTAGAGCTGATAAACAGTCGGTCTCATGCAAATTTAACGAGTTAACTTCTTTAAAAGTATCGTCAGACGACGAGGTTCATTAAGGGAATTGACTCTGTTTGTTTTGAAATTGCACCACAATTATGCCTCATGGGCGACTCGTTAGACTTGATATGAAGTGTATGCTCTTCACTATGCATCAGACCTGATATAGACGTGCATGTTTCGTCTTTAGCCTAGACTCGTCAGCCTGCCGGTCTAACTGTAGAGGGCAATCGGTTGTTAGGACCTTTCACTTCGTAAGTTGCCTATGGGCTCCCCATTGGGCTTGATGACTGAATGCAGGCATGGGAAAGAATTGCTTCATGCCCAAAAACGGCTGAAGAACTAATTTCTTTAAACAAGAATCAGCTCCGTATAGTTACGTTAGTTTGAGGATATGTAAAGTTAGATGTTATTCAGAGGGAAATCAATCAATTGTGGCAGTTAGGTGGACAAGGGCATCACTAATGACGAAATTCCACCAGACTTGATCTCCGTTGTACGGTAATTGAGTCGGCGAACAGGGATCGGCCCTCGGCATACCTCACAGAATGCTGCTACCAAATTTCCTAATCATCCCAAAACTGAACCGGACCACCGGTCGTCCAAAGTTGCCTCGTTATTTTTCTTTCATGGTTTGGCGAGTTTTCGGAACGGTCTTTCACATGCTGGGATGGGATCATGCTTTACTGTGCCAGAAACATGTAGGGAATAAACTCTGGCGGCTTTGTTTCTATTGGATGGATGAGCTGGAATGTGAACAGCATATAAGCAGCACAAAGAGGTGAAATTGATTCATTAGTAGGAAAGCCAATGATACTTCCTGTACGCACATAAAAAGAGATGATCGATTTAGGAATTTCGATATTACGACAGGAATACTGTTAGTTCGTTAACCTTGAAAACAGGGACAAAAAGAGTGTCCAAACTGTACCAATGTGACTTCTGTCTTACATTTCTCTGCATTTTTCCTTATTCAAGCTTCAAAGGTAAGATAAACATTGTATATTAAAAACATGTACCTGTACTTAATCCACAAGATATTTGTCCACCGGTAGTAATTATTTACAAGTTCGATCTCACATCAATACCTCTACACCTATATAAGATCCTCAAAACTCCCCCTGAGTGGAGTTTGACAAAAATTAAAACGAATGTAATGACGATGTTAGCGATATGAAATAAATGAATTATTTGAAGCGAATACAGGCGAACTTGGAAGGCTATCATATTGTAAAAGGAGATTCTGCAATCTCCAAGATGTTTGTATTTTTGATCGAAGTAAATGGTGCTCCGTTAAGAAAAACAAAAAAAATATGGAACACAGAAATGCATTGAAAATTAGCTGTGAAGAAAATAAGATTTTTCTTCAGAATATGTTCCTTTAGAATGAGTATTGGAATGGAAATAAACCATGATTGTGTTATTTCATCCAGTAAATTGTCCTAGAGTGAGCACGATATATCTGATGAATAGTCTCAGTCTACCGTCCAGACGATACTGACAAACAGTCCAATCACAATTCCATAACTATAATATAGATAAACGCTCCTGGCTTGTCAGGTTGTCCCGTTTACATAAAACTTCATATCCAATTTGACACATCCAAATTGAATAATTGATGCAATTTTGAGTGAAATTATGGGTTAGAAGACGCAACTTAGATTCGTTCGAATGGCGTCTATTCAGGAAAACGATCTACGAAAAATCGACCCAAAAGCATAATTCCCATGGCAACCGGAGGCTGAGGCTGCTGAGATTGAGCGAGCATAGTTTGCATCTAGAAAAATCCCTGTCGACACCGGTAGCAGGGCAATATCCTCGCGAACTTAATAAAGAATGGAGTTATCAACGCGAACCATATGCAACCTCGGGGAATGTTATTAAAATATGCCACAATGGATATCCTTTATTAGGGCGGAGGAGACAGGATGTCTCACCGTATGCGGTCGAGAGAAAAAGGATATTGTACTCGACGTGGAGGAAAGGATCTCAATTAAAAGAACGGCCAGCTCTAGGGACTAGGCCGGCAGCTGTGTCCTTTGGGAATGCACTTTATTAACACGCTAGTTATTGCGGAAAAGTTTACGCTAGTCTGTCAAGAACCCGCATAGTTTCTTTATGAGAGAATTAGTTTCCTCAGAAGTAAAAGGGAGTTGCAGGGACACTAAGGGTTGGATGCAAGTTTGTTTTATGTGAAGGGAGCTGTCTGCTAATCGTCCATCCTGGTTAGGAGGATCAAAAATTCCGCATTAGAGAGTAGATGAACATTGATTTAGAGATTATGCAACACGCAGGAATCGAGTTTTTGACCTCCCCCTACGCAGTTACATCTTTTCAGATATTTTTTCCGGAGAACTGAACTTTGTAGCGCAAATTTGAGTACACTATTAGATTCAGCAGAAAATTTTATATCGTATAGCGTCCAGAAATGGGAGAGCAAATTGTTTTTTGCCTCGAGATAGAAGTCAAAATCGGCGTTCTAAAATCGAGAGGGATAGTATGATGATTCTTTGGCTGGTTTGATTATTTTCTTGATATTCGATGTCACAATCATCCACTGAATCCACTTATGTTCAAAAAATGTTATTTACGCTGAGATAGAATTCTCTGGAAACAGTTTTTTTTATAATCATATGAATAAAAAGATTTCTTTATGGTGGGGTCATTAAATGCATGTTATGCATTTTTATTCATCATACAACTCGAGATATAGCGACATGATACAAAGGGAAAAGTTTCTATGTATATACATTCACCATATATTTCAATAATCTTGAGGCAAATCTTAAAGCACTACATCAAAAATTATCTGAGTGAAATATGGCCCCTTCTTTCACGGTAAGTTTTCATCGGGAAAGCCAGAAAAAGTTATAATGTGTATTTACATTGGATGGATAGCGCAATGAATTTCCTGAATTCTGAAAAGAAAGTTATTTTGATGTTAGAAGAGAAGAACATCATTTGTGAGTGGGTCGTATGTTATTTTTTCTATCTCAATCATTCGAATGAAGCTTGAACTAATCTTATCACGGTATAAATAATTGAGTAAATCAGTCTTATAGATTTATAACAACTAATGATTTTTGGAATTATAGTTAAATCGGAAAGGTAAAGTTGCTAGGTATTTTGACATATGCAACATATCAGTTCTGCAAAATGGGGAGCCAGTGAAATTTTTTCAAAATGCATGATTTTGGGTTTTACTCTGTAATAAAGCTCACCGCTCAAAATTTAAGAAGTTGTCGTCATTGATTCAAAATATGATGAAAAGACCTTTCGAAATATGAGCATCTTTTCAAACTCCGTCCAGTATTTTAGGAATTACGAAGTATCAATGTTGGCTGAATAAAATACTTGTAACGATAATAATTATGTGTTTCGATTGATCTTAGAACGAATATGGTATGTAGGGAGTGCGCTAAACGTATTACGTAAGTAGAATAAGTCAGTGGTCAGTCACCTTCAGTGAAATGTTACGACAAGCAAGATAAACACCGCGTTATCTGTAACACAGATCGCCTCCATAAAATTCATTACCCTACCAGCACGGTAGCGTTTTAGCATCAGAATGGGACATTTTTACGTCCAACCATTACCTGATTCCCCGCTAAATTTACAGCGGGTTATTAAAACGTGCTTACACCGAACACGCAACACCCAGTCACTAATTTATCTGATTTTCTTTTTCATCGTCAAATGTCTGTTTTTTTTAATCTAGAGATTGTCCATTGCTTTCCTTCAACATTTTGGTATCAGAAGATGGGCCGTTTAAAACGCTAGAAAGGAGGCTTGCAAAAATCAGATACTAATGTCTATAGTGAAATAAAAAATGATCGCTATATATAAAAAAAACAACATCGTGAAGCATTTCCCCAAAGTTTCCATAAATTCCCAATATTTCCGTAACTTACTTAAACACGATCAGCAGTTCTAGATTCTGATCACCTGCTCCTGAAATGTAGACTACATCCTCCTTACGCGATTTATATAATTATATATTCTTTAAGACATATTTATGATAATAACTTGATGATTTCAGTATAAAATGTGTGACTTTAACAAATAAAACTAAATTTAGACACTCCGACAATGACTTAAATATCAAATAGAATCGCGTCACCAAAGCAGAGTTGCATTTGGGAAACCATTCGTTAAAATAACATAATTTGATCTGTTCTATTAAACGTAGTTCTTTTCTGGTATGTGCGCGTTACCCTCCTAATTTCCATAACAAAGTTAGATAGGACCGAGCGGCATTGCACGTAGTCCTCGTATAGAACATATACAGAACTTCAGTGTAATTGGAATACACGGCACTCGAACGTAATTGAAAAACATCAACTGACGTGTATTTTACGCGTACGCCAGACGCGCACGGATTCACCGTCTCATTAACAGTTTTGCTGTTATCTTTCTTTTGTTTTTTGTTGATTTGTTATTATGGTTTTTGACCCGAACAGTGGCGTAGATAGTAATGGGATCAAGGGGCCAATCACCCCATGAGTCGAAGAAGAATGCAGAAGTATGAATTTTTCTCTTTGATGATACAAGGATCTTTCTAATAATGTATACGTAAATGTTGACGATATGAATAATTCTGTTTTACACAGAAAATGATTTTTAGAGTGGAAATTGCAACTGCATATTAAGCAAAGTTAATTCTAAGTGATACCCCCCCCCCCCCCACACAGATCGCAGATCTATACTTTGGACTCATTGAAGTCAAACATTTTCGATGATATAGAAAACATCCAACCCTAAACAAATGCCGCTTGGTCTATAAGACTTGCCAATCTAATATCTGTCACGCATACAAACACAATATATTTTATATATTAAATTTTTTATATCAAACTTTCCATTTGACGGCTTTGTGTGTCAAAGGAGGGATCTTAGCATATGTGCTAAGTGTTTTGATATTGAATTTTCCATGAACAATTCTCAGTCTCTCTCATACGAAGAGAATTCGAAATAAATCTTTGCAGTAACGGTATCATCAACAATTTGCTTCATAACAATCTCAAAGGCTTGACTTTCTATAAGTAATATCGCACGTTGTTATATGTATAGCTTCAGTATTACTCTGCCGCCACTGGATCGATTTTAATTTTTTTTTTTGAAGAATTCGTAATTTTAACGTCGATGCTCAACTCTGCTTCAATATTATCGATAAGTTGAGATTTAGGTTCGTATTTTACATATACAGGATGGACATAGAGCTGCACAAAACAAACACTCAGACATTTCATTCAAACCAACTTACATAGAGCGATAGTGAAATCAGACAAAACTATACATATCCATAGGTCAAGTTAACCATGGCATCATCTCGACCAATCAAATGCAGTTGTTAGTATGAGGCCAATCAATACAGACTATTGATGACATTTAGAGGTTAAGAATAAAAGTCGACCCGTTGACGCCCAACTCTGCTTCAATATTATTGATCAGTTGAGGTATACGTTCACCTAATGCAATTTCGCATGTCTAGGATGGAAATAGGGCCGCACAAAATGTGTGCGAGCGTGCATCCATCCGTTCATCCGGTGCACCACCAGCCCCCCACCAGCCCACCACCAGCAGCGCCACCATCGAATTGGGTTTAATTGAGCGTGCACGCGTCATTCGCCATCGCGTCCGCTGGCTGTCACATCTTCGCAAAGTGTGTGACAGCAACATACACCGCATAGGCGGCAGCCTGCAACCGCCAGCGCCGTTGCCCACCGTTAATTATATCGCTTCCATCGTATTTCACCTACCCGAAACGTTATACAGAGCGTTATTAGCAGCACACGATTCGATATATTGTAGATTTTTTTTTAAAAACACAAGTCAAAGTCGTATAACCCTTTTCTTCGTAGCTACCGGGTCACTTGAGATATGGATGCAGCTACTGTCCTGTATGAAACATCAAAATTCTCTACAAATTTCAAACGATTTAATGGGGGCCAACAATCGAATAACGGAAACTTCCTACGAATATTCCTAATTCATGCGTAAGAAGTAACTGACGAGAAAAATAAAGGCTTCTAATATAAACAACGTTAATATCATGAAATTGCATGTCATGGGGTGCCCATTTGCAGGCGAAACAACGCTTAAAATGATCTGCTGGCTCTCCTGGTACTTTTCTGAGCCCCCTGACATCCAGCGCGGAAAAGGAGGTCAGATTTGTGATTATCGCCCAAGAATTACCCAGCAAACAGGTTTTTGTCCTGCTCGAAGAAAATCGATTTTTGGATGGATTTTGGGCTTCGCATATATGCAATTTTTCGGAAAACGGAACATCTTAGCGCAAATCGGGTAACACCGTTGGATTCAGCGGAAAATTTCACATCGGATAGAGTAAAAGGGGAAATCGTTTACCGACTCGATATACGTATCTAAAGCGGAAGTTCGAAAATCGCAAAAAATCCATGGGATACCTTACAGAAATTTTGAGGTCGAATAATCGAATTTTTTTCAAACAAGACGAAACATCGTCTCCTGGATAATTCAGGGGTGCTGATAACGAATCCGGTATCAATTTTGGGCACAGACTCAAGGTAGAGCTCCTTGCGAGCCTCTGAGCGTTTACCTGACGATTTATGTTGCTCTAAAGATCATATTCGCGTTCAGCACCACCGAATACATGCATTTTCTAAATTAGTTCGCTGGTCACCAGCGTAAAAAGATTAATGTTCCGGAATCGATGCGAAAATCGGCAAAAACGACGACGACGAGAAATCATTATGTTATTTAATTATTACAATTCCCTCCGCTGTTTTCACGTCATTAACGGAAACGAAAACACTGAAAATGTGATATATAGTATATCTATAGCTTTGATCATCAAGTTATGAATTCATTTTTCAAAAAATGCCTAGGGGTCTAACGAATCATCTCGTCAATTTGTGTTATAATAGGAGCACCTGTACGCCTCAAATGGGAAACAATTGTCCAAAATACAGCCAGAAAGTAAATAATAATTAAATAAATATCTGGAAGTGAAATTAGTATCCAGTTTAACTACCGCACTGCCAAGCCACATTGTTCCTTATGTAAGCAGAAGTTCGTAAAAGCTCATTCAGAGGGCTCGTAGCTTTCACTTACCACAGTCAGGAAACCACGTTGCATTTTAATTAAAAACGCACATAATGCGATCCAACCGAGAATCTGAATATACGTATATTGTCAAATCTGTGCTTAGAAAAATACACATAGCGGCAACAGTGTGAAGAATTGATACTCTTTTTACATAGTCAATCATTTCCTGGCTCGTTCAGTTGCATGCCGCGACTCCCCCCACTTCCCTCCCCAACTCTTCCCTTCTGGCACCACTCCTCCCATCACCACTGCCCCTCTCCTGACGTACCCCCTCCAGCATTCCTCTCTCTCTTCCACCCGTGAACTCCTTCCCCCCATCTTGCCCATATTTCTCTAGACCGTGGCCCCCTCTTCACCTGTGCCTGTGCGCGAGCTACGTCCATGGCATTTCTCAAGCCTACTTGAGACAGAAGCTTTTCACCAAATTCATGCACAGCCTCCTCAGAGATTAAAATCCGGCGGAGAGATCCTCCACGGGTATTTGTTCGCTTTTTCCGTTGCTGGGGTAACTAGTAAACAATCCAAAAACCGGGCAATTAAAAATAATTATGAGAAAGTACGTCCGACTCTAGATGTAAACTGAGTTGGACGGCATCCCATTCAGTCGGCAGCGAGCCTAGGGAGTGAATATACTTCTCATCTATTTGGTCAACAGTGGCGAAGTTACTGGGATTTTCAAAAATATACAGCAGAACGTTCTCGGTTGTTCCGACACTCTTTTTTTAGCCGCGATTTTTAAACGTTGTGAGAAACATCAGGGACTGGACCTACTCGCAATCTACCTAGACCTGTACAGAAGGTTTTGCTGTAATTGTTTCTAACATCCATTTATAGATAGGGCACTTCAAGAAGAATTACAAGATAAACCTGTTTTCTAGCTTATATAGAATATTTGAGGTTAATATGAAAAAAAAATGGGTACATTTTTGCCGCCGTTTTGTTGAAAGTCTCAAGGTATTTTGCTCTATCCACATAGTAGGTAATCTCAGTAATTTCATATGCGTGAAAATACACTTAAAATCCCCCAGCCATTAAAATTGATGGTAAGCACGAGCGGCGTTCATAAAAAAGCATTTCAGTGTACCACGGTAATGATGCTAAATGACTTGTCGAGACGAGAATGTTATTTTAGAGGGCGATTTTTTACGTTGAATGGAGTAAAAGGGTATCGCGAAAACCTTGGCAAATTGGCGTCCATTTAGAAGCCACGTCCTCAGGATTTGAGAATGTTTAAGGGGCGGATTAACCGTCCTTGGTTAACCCCTTGAGACGTTGTTAGATTTTGCTTCCCTATTACTTTCCGTGCATCAGCGAGAAATCTTTTGGGATCGTAGGAATGCTAAATACTGCATTATATGGACTTTTTATAATATGTATAATATGAAGATCCGAACTCTGTCTGTCGATCTGTCTGTTGGTCTGCCTTGTTAGTCTGCCTATCGGTTGGTTCCAGATTATGTGAATTATACAAGAATAGTTTTGAAAAATATGTGTATTTATTTTATAACAAATAGTAGAAGTTGCATATGCTTGTTTGTATTTTGTGATGTTTTGGGTTGCTCATGATATCGATGAGTACTTCGGAAACATGAACGGTAACATCTTCAAAACCGGAGCGAATCGCTTGATTTTCTTTTTTATCCTATGTTCACTGAGCACTTCAAATAATTTTGGAGGATGACCTGGCCCTCTAACCACAGATTATTATCAAAAAAAGTATCCATTTTAGGGGCTCTTGTCCATATTTGTTTTATGTCGGACCTGAAATGTGCAAAACTGACATTCAGTTTTTTGGATGTATCAAATTGTTCAGACTAAAAGTACCCCTAAAGGTAACATGTAGAACATAACTTCGACGATGACGCAATGCTATGTAATAAAGGCTTTCCATGTGATTAGCGGTATTTAGAAACACACCGGTCATAAACAGAATTGGGAACGAGAACGAGAATTATAAACGGCGAAATGAAAATTCAGGTGCATGTTCCGCTGTTGTGCCTCTGATGTTTTATATAATGGAATATCCAACAGAACCAGCAGTGGATAGATAATAGCTTATTCGGGTATGAAAATTAAATGTCGCAATATGACAGTGATATAATGCATGATAGAGATTAAGGGTAGGTATACACCTGGATGAAGTATTTTTTTCACAATATACTTGCACTACTAACACTTCGGACTTCTATTGATTTTTGCGTTTCACAACGTTTCGATTAATGCGGTATCCTCAATCGTCTTCAGGTGAAAGGGAGGAAGACCTGTCCTGTACAAACAGGAGATTAATTTTGAATAGAAAGTGAGAAAATTTTATATAAACATAAAAAATGTTATATAAACACGATGATAGGTATTTACAATTGAATGACAGAGTGACAATCAAATGCATGCAATGAAAGCATGATGACTTTGTAGCTTATTGGGTATAATTACATTAATCACTTCTTGAATTTTTCCTATGCGTTCGTTTTATAAATGTAGGGAGTTTCCCTAGAACTAGTATAGTATAACGTCCCACAGTATCAATAACAACTGTATGTTGAAATATCTTAATACTATCCAGAATTCGTGACGTAAATCTTATGTACAGATGTTGATCATTTGAAATGATAATTTCACTAGACTATAACGCGAGCCTGCAAAAGGGCAGCGTTGCCAAGCGTTGACAGTTTCGCGCCCTCATTTGTTTCTGATTGATCGTCGGTCTTTTTCTTACACATTGATTCTACATGGTGAAAAAATTCTACCGGTACTGTATATTCCTCACCCCCGAATGGCCACCACTGATTAAATAACCAATTTAAATTAATTAATATGGTGCGGTGATAAATTTAACAAGCATACGCATTACCGCAATTAGTTTATCTATAAATTATATTCTTTGTAATAGCCTCATGTATGTTGTGCCCATATAAATTGTCTGTATCCATGTATGGTATACAGGGTTTGATCAAAAAGTAGTAAGACTGAATTTCTGTAGCGCAATTGGAGCGGGGGAGGGGTATATTCTTAATTTTTGAATTCCAGTATATACATGTTCTAATTTATTTCTATGGAGGTCAGTCACTGAAAAATTGATGAGTTGCCGGTTTATTACATGACTAATTTGTTAGGAAACGTCCGAATAGATAATAAATAAGTAAGGACTTAATAGCGTCCATCCAATTAGAGGTACAGCAGGAATCCTTCCTGTGGGGTGGCGGTCGGCGATTGTCTTTAACGAAGGCACGAAAGGATAACTGCACCGCAGGGAAATCTCCGGAGCCACCGCAACGCCGGGCCGAGTGGGGTGCTTCACACCTGACGGCGGATGCTGACGTGTTGCGTCTAAGGTCAATCTTACGAAATAAATAACAGTTGGAGCACTTTGCGGTCAAGTCAGCCTGTTCCTTCGTCATTTAGTCCCACTTCCTCCAAGGCTCGAAGCCTGAATGGGTTTGAGATAGGCGTAGACAAAATCAGCTATGGTTTTAGCAAGATGATGCCACGTTTCATACGTCACGACAAACACGAATGGTGTTGCAGTCACTGAGACCAGTAATGAAAAATTTTAGGTAGAGGTTTTGGTGTTCATAGATGCTCAAAGGGGTCATGCAACAAATTTTTAAAAATTGTTGATACCTGTTGGAAAACCCTGTACAATGTGAAGTTGGTGAGATGTAGTTTCCAACTATGGACAGAGACGAGACAACAGAGATTGATATGGTGTTTGTAACAAATCTATGTTACGAGACGGTAACGGAGTAAGAGCATATGTAGACCATGGCTCCCTTGAAGTTTAAGCACTGCTCTACAATGTTAGTGAACGTAAAATGGGCCATGGTCATATGAATAAACTATGAAATCTGATTTTCTCAGCTACTAGAATTCCCCGCTCGGAATTATCATAAATAATTTAACGGGGATCTAGGGACGGAAGTGACTTCGCCTGTATAATAGTGTAAGTGAAAATAAGTTTCTAAAATGGCATAGGAATGAGGAATAAGGAGTAGTAAAAAAGCAATGCGCTGGTTTCTTGGAAGAGCATTGCATAATAAATTTTTTTGATGTTTTATAATACATTTTGCATGAAAATGTGTGTCATGCTGTCGACCCATCTGTAGCTCCTCGAAGTTGGCATCCCAAAATTGTTAAAAACCAACAACACCACGTTAGTAGACCGTTTTTATTTTTATACTAGCAGAACGCCTCACGAAGCGGGAACAATGCATTTCCCTTTTTCTTTATAACTTCTTTGCTATCTGGCTCACTCTTATACTCTTAGCGTTCAGACCAACAGATCTGGGTCGGTAAAGATTTCTGATCGCAGTTAACGCATAGAAAAATCATTGTACCAAGTGTTCATCTCTTTGGAGTAAGCTTTGGGAATATTGGATATTATATGCATTTTGGGATTTGAAATTGATGATTGAGTATCAATATTCAGAATATCTTTGACATTGAATTCAGCGTGAACCTACTTGACATTATTTTTACAAAAAATGAAATTATTCCACTTCAGGATGGTATCTCGACATTTTCATTGGTATGCAAGATTTTTCTACATTTTCCAACTTCAAAGCAATCTCCTGCTGTCAGTTCCTTTTTCTCATTCCACTACATTTTCTAGTTCTATATAAAAGAAGCTCCGTGAGAACGACATCATATCCATTCCGAGAATTAGCAGAAGGCAGTAAGAAGCTTTGCTATTTTCTGTTTGTACTATTGCCATGCAGCTATTTTCTCTTATGCTTTTTGTAGGTTCATTTAGACGTGTACCTCCATTACTTTGATGCAGTTCATTCGCGCTAATAGCTACTCCAATAGATTAACTTTATTTCCTATGGAGGATGTACACAATTTACTATATTATGCATAAGCACTTCCATATCTTCAAGCTCATCATTTATAACTCGAATACTATTCAGTTCAGAATAGTGTATTTGAACACAAAGATACAAATACGCGATATAAATAATATCTACATGCATATCGATTTTCAACACTCGCAGTCTCGAACCTGAAATGTTTCATAGACCCGAACAAAAAAGTGTGGTATGTTTGAAGTCAAACCTACAGAAATATAAGATTTACGACAGAACTACACAATCTGAAATGTTTATCTAAAACTACCATGGTTTATGCAAAAAACACTTGAGGTTGGAATATAAATCACCAGTTTAATGACTATTCCAAGTTATAAAAACAGTTTCATGTGAAATTCCTTGGATAAAAGCGGTATCGGTGAGTGGGAAATATAATTATTACGTTTTATACCCTTTTTATAGATTAACTCTCAGAGAGGTAGAAGGCCTATCGCTCTCCAAAAGCGCTGTGAGAAGATGGACCTCAGAATGCTGTATACTGTAAGTATCGGGGAATAAACCCAAGACTATTTTAAAGCGGTAAACACAACATCAATTTTTTTTTGGAAAATAATTTGCGGACTTGATTTGGCTGAAGCTTTCGAACCAGGTATACACGTAAACTGAAGTCCCACTGATTTAAATCGTATTTCTTTGTAGACCTTAACGGTCACAACACAGCAACTTATTAAAATGTCTCCTCGGGGGGCAGTATCGTTTTTAATCACGTTTATATGCAATGTTGAGATCGTGCGGTTTAATCTTAGCGAGACAATGGAAACATTAACTTCGTAATAGCTTATTCCACATGGAACGTTCCAAACTACTATATGCCAGAATCCCTCAGAGGATATGGCAGTCAGTGGTGACTCGTGTTACTGAATATGTTCTGTAACACCCTATTTTACTAGGATAGTGAGTCAGGGCATCAACAGTGCTACCAACGGAACTTCGATAGAACAGCAAGAATATCTTAGTTTCACTTTATTTAAACAGAGAGGGATATGTTAATAGTATTGTGATTGAAGATAAATGGCAAGTGAAACAATGGAGTTTTTATTTGTTGTAAATACTCGAGAGTTAGTTCAGTTGGTAGAACGTCCGACCGGCAATCGGAAGGTGTGTGGTTCGAATCCCGCCCTGGGCCATTTTTTCCGGATTTCGTAATGTGGATTGTGTATCCGCTTCAACCTTGCGGAAAAAGCCAGTGAGTAATTGCCATATCATGTAACTTATCTTCATTTCAAAATCCAATAGGTCCTCGTGACGCTCGAGTAAATCCCCATTTGGCATAAACAAAACAAAAAATGACAACATCTCTGTTCAAGTAAAAAAAAAATCCGGACAGAACGAAGACGGGAAAATATTAACGTAATTGGTGTTATTACTCCTCTTCACTCACCCTTTTTTGTTTTTATTTAGTAGGCAGTACAATTTTCCTAATTGATCTCAACCCACGTGGAGTTTACCAGTTGTAGCCACTTAACTGATTAATTATTTATTTTTGGTTGAACAGCTACTGTAGGTAAAATGTTGAATATAACAATTACCCTTTATGATTAATATTTCATTAAGACAGAATACCCACATATATTGTATCCAGGTATCAGGTACACCGCGTCAGAACAAACACGGACTTGATCGCTAAATTATCATGTTCCTAATCCTCTAATAAATTATTTTACTCCGACATGTAAATGATTTAAATAGCTTTTGACCATCTCTCGTAATCAATCGCAAATCTGGGGCTAGCTGCCGGAAATTACTCGTCTTGTTACTGCTTGGCGAAAACACCCTCATAGATTGAGTAAAGGTCGAGCACCAGTTTTTTGGGAGGGCCTGAAGTGTTCGCAACGCGTGCTTTTTTCAAAAATTTTTGGGTAAGAAATGGGCACCCTCAAAAATGTTCTACGAACTTTTTTCTTCGCCAACATATTCAGTGTTGACGCCCTATGTCACTTGTCACGAGCTGCCACTGGTGTATGATAGTAGTTGAAAAATGCATATTAAAAGAGGTGTTCCCAAGCGGTCACCCATCCAAGTACTAACCACGCCCGGCGCTGCTTAGCTTCGGCGATCGTACGAGTATGCAAAATTTAAAATTAATCTCACGTCTTAAAGTGAAAATAGATTTCGAAGATTCTATTACAAACATACATACAGACGAAGCTGTTCTTGTCAAGTGGGAACTAATTTGTAGTCCAAATTTGTCAAAAGTCAAACATATTTTGATTATTGCCTCATCACATAGCCAATCCTTGCCATTTACAGTTTACTTATTACTTCCAGATTACTCCTTTAATCTCTTTGGTATTACGTTTAAGTATTTGTGGGGATTAATAATAATTTCAAGTCAGAATTGATCGGCAACGCTGGATGGAAGAATAAAACGTTGTTACGAAGAAATAATTTTACATACTATAAAGCTGTACTGCTGGTTGTTTCGAAAGCGGTTGACCCCTTACAAATACCGAGTGAATCTACTTTACCTCATATTTAATGCAACGTGTACACAAGGTAGGAACGCCCTGTGTACACACAACAGGAGTTCATTAAGCTGCTGTAATTCCTGAAGCGACCATACTCTACGTTTTAATTAAGCGTTTATCAGCCGGGGATGATCAAACATCATTAGCGACGTGTATGGGGATATGTAAACGACCTGTTTGTTCGAAAATTCTGACAGGTATAGAGGCATTTTTGCTGATTTTTCAATTACAAACACCCGGTTGATGAAAAGGCGTGAGCGGACTACAAAGAGGCTTGTAGGCCAATAGGACGTCTTTGAAAAAGGACTATTATAAGTAAACTTGACATTTGTTGGGTGAAATTTGAAACCATTTTGAGTGTCATGACGTTTCGATTGATTTACCATCTTCAGTTGTCTTCAGGTGAACTGGCGAACATGGCCCGTCGCAGCTATTTATACTCCTCATGCTGTGTGAGTTTTAGATATGGACATTTTCAATTAATTGTCAATGTTATAACAAATCTCAATCAAAATGAAAAAATGTATTAATATAATATTAGGTTTTATGTTACGTCTGTTTTTAGTTAACGAACTTCAGTATCTGGGAACTCCTTATCTGTATCGATGTTAGACAAAAATGGGCACAACTGAAAAAAGTGTTGAATAAAAAAATGGATACACTTTTTGATTAAAACCTTTTACCGTTCGTTGAATTTTCATTTTTAATATGAATCCGATTTTTTATACTTTGAGCTTATAAAACTATGTTGAAAAATCATTTAAAATTTTGGTATTTCGATTCCACGCATGTCTATCGATCTCCTTTTAGCAGCTCTTCTATCAGGTCAGCGCTTACTCCGTTTATTCTCGGTCAAAACTTTACTTTAATAGTGTGTATTCATCTAAAAATGTATTTCAAAACAGTTTTGCCTATCTATGAAGTGAAAATCCGCTGCATACTCGTATGCTGGGCTTGTTTTCTTTCATTTTCAAACTAAGTCGATTCGATTAATTATAAGACCGTCATCTCATCTCCAAGTGTCGCCCTCTATGGGGACGCTCATTGGCAACTTGCGAAGTCAAAGTTCCTAACACCTGGACTGCCCTGAAACGACGCCAGATGTCCCATACTTCATATTTCATCAAGGGTGAGCTGATGTACAGCGATATTGTTCTTCGTTTTACTGTTATCTCGGCTTATTCACGTCAGCAGCTGACATCTGATATTAAGTGTATGCTCTTCACTGTTATAGACAATGTTTCGTCTTTAGCTTAGACTCGTCAGTATAGCCTGGTGGTCTAGCTGAAGAAAGCAATCGGATGGTATATACGTAACGCAGTCAAGGGTGTGATAGCAACATCAACTCATTTCCAAGTGTCGCCCTCTATGGGGACGCTTATTGGCAACTTACGAAGTCAAAGATCCTAACACCTGGACTGCCTTGAAGCAACAACAGATGTACCGTTATCTCGGCTCATTCACATCAGAAGCTGATATTAAATGTTTTTGAGTTTTTTAAAAATATAAACGGAACGTCAGATGAATCTAAAATCTGAAGAACCACTCTTAGTGTTTCTACAAAAGTCCACGGGATTTGTTTATCGCGAATGAGTATCCTCTGCCCACCTCCGTATCTGTGTCTCATTTCGTCGCGCAATTTGGCCGGTCCCCGTCCGTTCCATTAGTAGATCAGATAATAGCGAGCACACACCCGGCCAACTTTATTATGGGCTCTATTCGTGGGGTCCTGCGGTCACACCAACGATTACCCCCGGACTCCAAGTTCCAGAGGCACATCCTTTGCAAGGATAAATTACTTGATGGCAAATGTGATCACAGGATAAACGCTATATCGCCCAACTTGATAATCGATATATGGAACCTTCAGAAGTTTCAGTGTATGAACAGGAAGATTGGTTAGGGTTGAGCTTTTTGCTGGTCCTATGAATTTGATCACATTTTGAAAATCTTAGACCAAAATTATATATCACGATAAAAAATTTTACAAAAATTTGTTGCTAGATCGGTGATAACTTTTGAATATGTTAAAAAATTTTGTTCAAATCTGGATCTTATCTGGAATAAAAAATAATCAAAATCTTATGTGCAGCAAAGTATGAAATACATTGTAGAAGATGTTGCTCCTACTTTCCTGCTAAAAATGACTGCTAATGGTTGCATATTAGATTTATCCCCACTTTGCCTTGATAAATTTTATAAATATATATTTTTCAATACCTTATTTCTACAAACGATGGGAGAGGTTTCTAGATAGTTGAGTGTTTAATGTGAGGATGAAAACATCGATTTTATATAAAGACGTTTTATTAAATTATCTTCAATCACTGACGGTATCCACCTCTTACAGTATTTAGTTTTATCTGTTTTCCATTCTCATCATAGTCATAATCTTCATCTTCATACTCAGCAGGCTGAAGATTTTGCCTAAAAAAATAAATCAGGATTATAGAAAAGAATTGATGTATGAAATTTTTAGACAATATAGATGTTTAAAACACACTTCTGCGGACTCCATAACCTGGTGCATAAAAATTAAAAAAGCCTAACATTTTCATTTTATATTCATCCTTTGACGACGTGTACAATAGATGAATGAATGTATTGATTCCACCAAGGTCTTAGGGTGACGTCGGCACTTGCTTGAGAATGTCAATAAGCACTAAGCAAACTGAGGAAACACAACAAAGTAAGTGGAGTGGAGTAGGTACCAGGAAATTATTGGCAACTAGCAGTTAGATGAGGTTGCAAGAGAGGGATCTTCTTATTTAGGAACCAAGTGAAGGAATGAGTGAGACTTCAGCATCAGGAATACTGGCATTTGATGACTGTATGGAGGCATTGAGGCACAGGACACTGTGGGCTAAAATAGCACCAGAAAAAATTAGGGCTTCATAACGGAGACCTCAAATGCAGACAATCCGAAGAAGGTACAGTATCAGCCTTCTAAGTTATCTATGAGTGCTATGCACTACATCAAGAAGACACAGCTGTTTGGGAAGTCTGCTAGAACCAATATAGTTCAGTACAGTACCAGCAGAGAAACTGTACATATTAGTACAGGGTTCAAGACTGCTAGAATGGGTGCTGTAAGCAATAGAGTAAAAATACAATAAGCCCAAAGGCTGCAGTACTACTGGGAATATTACGTCAGACGGCTCCCAGGAAAATATTAAAAAGCCAGTGTTCACATCATACCTGTTCTTGTGCCTCATTCGCTCTTCCATTTCACGCATCTCCGCCTGCATCTTCAACTGGAAATGCAGTTCTCGAGCAGCGATCACTTCCGGTGTCTCCAATGGCACCCCATTCGGCCCTAGAATGGCATGTGAGTACTGCTCTGGCTGCTGTGGTTGTTGGACCTGCTGGGCTCTCTGAGGGTTTATGCCAGTGCTTGGTCGTAGCACTAGAGGAACGTTCAGTCGAGGTTGGATATAACTCTGCTGTGATTGGAACATATTTTGTTGACGCTGGATGAAATTGGGTCTTCCGTAGACTCTCTGTCGTCCAAAATATTGGTGCTGGGGAAGCAGGCCATTCTGAGCATACTGGTCACCGCTCATTGATCCTACAATAAAGAATAACTAACTAGTAATCAACAAACATGATATCTAAGCAAAGTGGTCACACACTGACATAGATAAAATGCGTACCATCATCTGAACAGAACTCACGAAATATAGAATGGTACACCCAAACTTATCAAGTCAAGAGAATTACAGACATACAATCACTTCACACAAAACAAATACAAACACTCGGACATTTCTTTCGAAGCAAGCAAACCAACTTACATAGAGCTATAGTTTAAGCAGACAGTCTTCTTAATACACTCTATCACTTAAGATATTTCAAGAGTTAGCAGGAATACAAATACATGGAACTTATTCTAGAAATAGGTCAAGGAATAAAATATCTAAAAACGGGAAATATCTTAAGAAATAGAATAGTTTATCACATGAAATATTTCAAGGACATTTTGACGGCGGTCAAAATTTAATAGAAGAATAGCTAGACAGGATAAATAGTATGCTAGATTTGAGAGCTCTAGTTTTGTATCCATGAAAGGATCTAGTTAGCTAGTTAGCAAATAATCTGGGTACCCTCTGTTAAAAGTCAAATCTGGCAATCCGACGATGTTTTAAAATTAAATCGAAACGCGTCACTGAACGAGTAAAGAGTTTTATTTGTGAAACTGTGTGTTAAATACACAATCCTTTTATCTGCATGTTGGAGTTTGATTTAGTCCTTTTGGTATTGATGTTCAATAGGCTCTAGAGACTTGTGCGCATTGTTCTAGAGAACTACGACTTCCTAACGAGTTCCCCCTTGTTTCCATTGGATGCTATATATCGGAAAAGGCGCCAGCGAATACCTGTTGAAAGGGTGAAACTCTCACTTTCCGTTTCCTCCACACCCCTCACGCTAATCTCTCGTTCCGCCGCCTACTTGGAACACACAGCGAACATTGGAGGTCGTTTATCGCTTTTTACGAACCTTTTATTTTGTTAAATGTGATTAATTTTCTATACCGGGTGTACCGAAGGTAGACGTCTGAACGAGAGTTGTCATAGAACACGTTTATTTTTAGTAGCATTCAACTTACAATTTTACAATATATCCGACTTATGAACATATTAAATTTCGATACATTTCGTATCTAGTTTTAGCAACTGCTACTACTATTACTCAAAAAAGGCTACTATTAGTACTACAGAGTATTGTATTTTGACTGAATGAGGATCATAAATGATTAGAAAGTGTTATTTAGCCTCTCAATTGACGCTATATAACACATAAGTGGTCTTAGACTTTTATCGGTTTTTATAACTGTGGATTTTGAAGTAACTTACCAAAATTGAATGCTGTATATCCATACTGCTGTGCATATGAAGTTGTAATGCTAATAACAATGAAAAACGCAAACATCTAAATAAGCTGGTGCTAACGTCTTACTACGTCGAAACTTTCTAACTGACTGTCTTACTTGTTAGTTCGTCATGCAGTAAACTATTATTTTGGTGCATGAAAAACAGCTTAATTTCTTATATATATATATAATAATCGATCGTGTCCTGTGATATTATCAATTGATACTTTATAATCGATTTTTGGCTTTTAATTAGTTTGTGTATGTGTCGCAGGCTAAAAACTTTTTGTCATTATGTTCCAATATAGGAAATTATCAACAGTAATCACAGCATTATCAGTTAATAAGGCATTCAATGGGGAATTAGCCATGCCTTGTTATATAATGCGTAGGCTCACATAAACGATTTGGGAACTTTCATCACCTTTGACTTGTATTGATCATAAAAATTACGGTATCTTGGTAAACGCAGTTATATTGGTTTAGTATCTAATATCTGAATTGTATTTAAAAGAGGTTAGAAATAAAATTTATGAAATATAACAAATATTGCAAAACGTTAATCTTTTTTGCAAATTTTCCAACTTATAAAATTATCACGTTTGCGAAAAGCCCATGATGGAAAGTAGCAGTAAAAACATCACAGGTGTACTGAATGAGATACGATTGTACTAAAAGCGGCAACCCTGCTTAGACACCAATGATTGAAATGTAGCAATTCGTCCACGGGCATCTAAGTTTCCTGATGTTGGTGATAGAGTGACCTCAGGGACCAACTGTGAAAAGATTCACGGCTTGTAAACAGCAAACCGCTGGCGCAAAGGGAGTGCACTGTGCAAACGTTTCTCGTATTCGAGATGTCCCAGTCGGTCGGCCAGCCGGCATCGGCAACCACAACGCGTTTCCACTGCTTAACAGTGGCGTAAGCTAACAAGTGGTTTCATGGGAAACCGGTTCACCGTATTATTGTTTCATTTGCAACCATTGCGATCCTCCCCCAACAAGGTCCAACTTTGCGCATTCCACTCACTAAACAGGTGGCTGTCAGTCGAATTGGAGTTATTATACTCCTCAGGATTTTATCATGCGAAATAGTTTGCGCCGCAAAATGCTTGTTTTATGTTGCTAACACATCATTACCTGACGACACGATGCACATACACCTGTATGATGATTTGCCTGCACAAACTCCTTTTGGCCGCGCATCTACGTCACGATCTAAGGAGTCCGGAGAGCCTATAATGGAAGGCGTCTAGGCAAAGTCAAGTGCGATAATAGGAAAGGTGTACCCATTTTTGTGCCTCAATTACCTTGAGATTTCGACATTGAGACCTAGCATCAATGTAAGTATCTGACAGTTGCGATTGGGTATCTTGTATATATGCTCATCTGTTCTAAAGATAAATGTGTGAACAATGATCTACGTTTAACAAGTACGGGTTATTAGCGGGGTTAAGAGTTTTTTACCAACTAAAATTGAGAATGCCTTCCCTTGGGAGGAAAATTTTGACCCGTCCAATATTTTTGAATAACGGCCAGGGATCTCGGAAACGTGCAAAAAAGGAATCAGGACTATACACCCGCTCCTATTCTTTGTGGAGGTGATTCTGAACAGTCAATTTGCTTCTCCCCAGAAAAGATACTACTCCACCACTGGCTATCTCGGGGGTTATCCTTTCTAGTTGATTATGGCGCAACATCCTTGAGGTTACGTTTTTTAATGCAAATGCTCTCGTCACGGTAGTTTCTGTTATGGCTACGGCTACGAGTGTAACTCACCAGAGGATGGGTAGAAAGCATATACCATATAAAAGGGTAGTGGTCTCCGGACACTCCTAGTCGCATTCGTTTCTCATGCTAGGTACATAAAAATGCGAGGCAGCAATTCGGGTATATCTTCAGGTTATACCTACATATAGTGGGAGTGTTGTCTGACGTTTGTAGAATAATGTAGATTGTAACGGGTCAATCGTTTTCAAAAAGGAAGAGCAGTACGGACCTCCACAGTCTAGAATATCGAAGATGGGTGACTGAACACTAGAGGATTTCAGTGAGCTCATCCTCACCAGGTCGAGCATTCAACTCCTCGAACGAACCTCTTTTAAAAATCGCACTTTTGGAGAACCTCGGCGTTGTGGAATGAGCTTCCGAGGACTGTGTTTTCCGATGGGTACAATCTGAAGAGTTTCAAGGACAATGCAAATAGATCTATTCTCGCAGCGCTTATGGAGCGTGATGGGTTTTCTGCCTTTGCGTGAGGTATGGAGGACCTCAAAATAGATCTTCACCTTTATCTATAGCAGAGCACAGAACGAAGTTTTCCTTTGATAAAGAAAGATCTCAGGTTATAAGTGAGAGCTTAGAAATTCTCTTTGTTCTTTTTGGCTAGCCTAAACATTGCAGACTACACAGCTAATTTAATTCGCAATGTATTAACAATTTTTTGAGCAATTTGCTGGTGCTGAAGCTTGAACGAAGAGTAACTTTTCCGAAAGTTAGAGAACAACTAACAAAAAACAAACCTGGCATCCGGAGAATCGGTAAATTTAATTAAAATGCCTGCAGCTAAACGTCAATTAAAATTTGAATTGCGGAAAGGTCGATCGGAAAAATGCAGTTGGAGAATGTTCTGTATCTAGAGAGCTTAATTATTCTTGGATTTGCAGGCTATGATGAGATGTGCTGGATATTTCATGAACTCCATTTTCTAGAGATTTTAATAATTCTGCTTGCCGATAGGCATTCAGTTTTGACGCAACGTCAATGAATGATTGCGTGTGGTTCTGTGTCTGTCCTCAGGTACCACCAAAAAGAAAAGTGAAAAAGTATCATAATGTACTCATGGCTTTTCAAAATCCGAATGTGTGATCTCTTATTTAGTATCTACCATGTATGTTACTAATATTTCTATATAATTACGTCTGTCGTGTTTTTTCTTTCTTTCTTCATTTTGTCTGTCTCAGAGGAATTGTTTTTTGGCGACTGCATTTGCACTACGGTGACTTTGTTCATTAACAAATACACTCAAATGAAAATGAGCCTCGCATATCATCAATAAACAATTTAATTGATTACCATCATATTCAAGGATTTTTTAGCAGCAACAAACTGCCTTTGCACTTACAGAACGGCTTGACTTGCTACGAACCTTTAAACCGCATAAATGCGTTGATTAATCGGAAAATGTTCCATAATTAATCGCGTTAATAAACGCACATAAATCTGCCAATAGAATTGTCACCAGATGAATATTGTATCCACCATGACCTACTGAAAATATGTTCTAAGTGATAACACTACTCAAGGCATCCGGAAAAAATTGCAAGTCTTGTTATCGATTTTGGCGAAGGTATAATTGGCTTGTCATACACCGGCTCAATGTTATTAAATTTACTGTTATTGTCGCGTGCATTTCGTTAGCGTAACCGTATCGTTGCGGCGATATCGTAATTAAGTTAATTGGAACTTCACAGCATGTTAGCTAACACTGCCTATACGTCATGGCGCGGCGTTCCAACTATACCTTCAATATTAATATGTCTAAACAGCGGAAATGATGTGCCGTTTTGGACGGCAACATATACCATTGTAGGACAGACAGACGGTGGGAAGTAAGACATTATTTTTGAAAAATCCATCGGATTTCAACAAAATTTTACATCATTTGGTATTTGAGGTCTCTGGTTGTGAATCTGTTGCTAGGACATAAAATGGCAGATTGCTTTTCGGAAAACGCAATTACGCATCCAGTTTAAACTTAATTTCGGATATTTGAGTTTTTGATGTTGCTGATTATGAACCTAGTGCAACCTTTTCATTTTTTTTTTAATAATATGAACGTGATGGAGAAAAACTAGTGATGTAACAGTTCCCAACCAAGCCCCATATAAAATGATGCATAACAGATTATCTGCAAATAGTTCAAAAATACTTTGCTTTCTTAACAAATAATCTGCGAAAAGTGAACTTTGATTGCTGACTTTTTGTATCGGTTTATTACTATGTGCAATGATGATCACTTTATTTACTTTCTCAGTTATAAATTCACTTAATAATGATTCTAATAAATATTTTCTTTGAAGTTTCATTTGACATATTTTTGCATCGTAGAGACAGAAACGCCCAAGGTACTAATAATTTAATTTATTATCTATTAAGGGATCGGTATCGATACCGTATCGGAAAAATTATGTATCGTTACATACTTAAGAAGAACCAAATATCATAATTTGCTTCTAAAATATCTCAGAATCAATTATCAAATGTAAAAGGTACCAATATTTATACGACTGTCTCAAGTTAAATGGACCACCCGGTATATTCAGGTTCACCTGAAGATGATAGTAAATCAATAGAAACGTCGTGGAAGTCCGAAACACAATTTGTATAGGTCTTTGCTACATGCATTTAAAAAGTACATATATGACCTGATTACTATAATTAAAAGCAGAACGCCGCAAAAACAAATAAATCATATACAAAATGAACATAAATCAGACAGCGTCGCGCTTGCCACGCTGCATGCCTCATAACTTGGGAACGAAATGGAAAACATTCATTCCATGACCGTTTCAAACTTTTTTATGGCACTCGACTGTCTTTCGGTGAATTATATCCCCAATTTATTTCCTTTCTGGAAACACTTCTTCCACTAGCTTCAGCTAATTTAAATCCTCTCTGCCGGCTAAAAACCAGGAACTCCTCTTTCTCGCTAGATTCGGATGAAAGAAAGATCAAGAGCCAATTTAAAGCTAAAATCGTGTTCAATTCTCGTTTTTTGTCGCGGGGAGGTTAGGAGAGCTTGCAATTTTTTTCAATGACAGTGTCGTAAGCTTAAATAATCAGGAAGGCTGTGCTTAGAGAGCAACGCTAGAAATGCTGCTATACAGTTAGATCGTCAGGCTATACTGATGAGTCTAGGCTAAAGACGAAACATGTATATCTATAGCAGTTCTGATGCATAGTGGAGAGCATACACTCAATATCTCCAGGTTGTCTTCGAGAGATGTTATATTGATCTGCTCTTAGTGTATATGTAATAATGTTCTCTGAAAGGAATCATCAGGTGACTTTATCAAAATTTAATTATCTTTACTTATCGACCACTGTGTGTTATTTTTGAGAATCCGCGAACAGGGTGTCAAAAAAGTGCGATACAATTCCCAAAAATCTAGGAAGAAACGTCAAAAATCAACTGACAAGTACATTGTTTTTTACAATTTTTGCTTAAAATTAAAAGCAAGAGTTGAAATATAAGATGATATACAAGCTGTTCCATTATAAAAGTGCAAATTTGGCGGGCTACATATTTATAACCACATCTCTATAGTTAAAATTTTGTCCGCTAGTAGATACCTAACAATCCAAAATAACTTGTATCTTTTCGATACTTTATATATTTCATCCAATAATCGACCGTTTCCAAACTATTCTAAGGCCTTATATACCAAACCCTCGAAGCAATATCCAAAATCATCTTCTCACTAATAAAGTAGATGTACCCTTCGAATTACTATGTGCCAAGGTAGACGATATTCCCGAGGGATAGTATTTGTATTTAATCAACGGGAATTTTTGCCAGATTCCAGAAATCGCGCCGGCTCTCAATTTTAGCGAACATAGAAGATCGAGAAAGGTAGAGACAGTGACGTAGATAGATCGAAGATGTTAGAATTAACTCATTTGAAGAATAAATCGATATTTCGTGTTCTGACGTCACACGAATCAGTTTCGAAATAGCAGTGGATATATAGGGATGTTCAATATTGTAGTCATCTTACATCAAGCCTCTGGGAATAAACATCAACAATAACATGTCCTGTGTACGCTCCCCCTTATTTTCAATTTATACGCATTATACAAAATTTATAGAGAAGTCGTCGAAGACAGAACAAAGGGTATAATTGCTAATGGAATCGTCATCAACTATTTAGGATATGTTGATGTACCAGTCTTACTAGCAAACTGAGTTAAATGCGGTAACAGACCATAGCCAATAGATATGGAGAAAACCAAATGGATAGGCAGCAATAAATCAAAAGCAAAATAGAGCAACCAAAGCCACGTTTAAGAAGATGTATAAAACGTTCACCAAGAATTCCCTTAAGAATAGGCTTATCAAGTATATCTCCAGCATATATCACTGAAACAATGTGCAAGGGGATTGCAGTTTTCGAAATGTGGGCTTTCCCAAGAATGTTCAGGATATCCTGGATGTACAGAGACATATAAACAAAGAAATAGAGGAGCTATATACCATAAAAACAAAAAAACTGAAGTACTTTCACCACGTAATGATAAATCTGAAATATGATTCTAGTTGTTCAGGGAACATAGAGGAAAGGCGAAAGAATCTCCATCAATGGTATGAAGTAAACACCCCGACACTGTTTAGGGACACTGTTTGGGCTCGCTGTGGACAAAGTGAAGATCATGCGACTATCGCCAATGTTCTTGCTTGCTTCTTAATGATGACGTGTCCACCTTACGTGCCCTTCTGACAGGTAACAAATATTGATAATTGTGACGGTTGGTAACACATGACAGGTATATATAAACAATACAATAAATAGGTATAATCCTTTAGTTTCAATCTTCAACTAAAGTAACTAATGTATTGTTTGTGGTTGCTGCGTTAGGTTCTAGTATAACATAATTAATTAGTCCTGGACAAAATGATGACTACGCCACTGGTGAAAGAGAGGCTGTGCGAGCCCTGGTTGTAAATGAGAAGGGAGAAAACAATAGCGCTCCATTTAAGCGGAAAACGACTTCGTTATTGTACGCTCAAATTGCGTTAATTTCCAGACCGTCGTATGACATAAAAGGTGAAAAGAGATTGAGTCTTGCTTCTACTAAGGGAGTTCGATCGATTGCCTTTTGTCTCAACTGACATTGAGTGAGTCTCGTGAATGTAAATCAGGAGTCAAGATACTGTAAAGACGTTGTACCGAATTTGTTGCACTGTTGCGTGCCTGGTTAGGAGGAAAATTGAATGAGAGGTGCGATTCAAAGTAAACAGGAATTTTTAAAAATAAGAATAAACACGTTTTTTAGACAAACTCGATTTTAAAATAGTCAATTTGGATACAATAAAGCGATTTGCATGGTCCTAACATAGAGGGCGACACTTAGATGAGTTGATGTTGCTATCACAACCTTGACTGGGTTAGGTATATACCACCCGATTGCTCTCTACAGTCAGATAGAAGTGGTTCTTCAATTGCCTTTAGATTTACTATACACACTACCTGATAATGCAAACCGAAATGTCAATGCAGTCATGTGCAGAAAATCCCTCATGCAAACCATACCGGAGGAGATGCGGTGAGGAACTCTTGATAAATAAAGCATCTCATCCCGCGTGTTAGCAGTGTGTTTCATTTGGAAGTTAGTTCGGAAACGGGAAACTCCACCGTCAACTCAATTATACCGCTCACAATTCCGAAATCTTTGTTCTGTATAACTTACTTCTGCGGACAAGTGACGAAGTTTTATTGGTAAACATAACTTCGGGCTAATGGAGTAAGCAGCACTGGAATTTGAAGACAAATATTTCTACCAAACTCCAAAATGTTTCGTATTTTGTATTGAATTGCAAATGGAGCGGCTTTCTTCCTCGATGAAGCTTGATTAAAATGTCTCGGATCTTAAAAATCAAAGACATTCATTCGGAAGCGAATTGGTTCATTTATTTTTGTAATGAAAAGTATACCCAGGGAAGTTTCGTTTAAAATAATTGCCGGAAACCCTAGTCGTAGAAGTATTTGCAGTCTTTTCTTTAAGTGTATGCTCTCCACTATGCATCAGACCTGCTATAGAAATGCATGTTTCGTCTTTAGCCTAGACTCGTTAGTATAGCCTGGCTGTCTAACTGTAGAGAGCAATCGGGTGGTATATACGTAACACAGTCAAGGATGTGATAGCAACATCAACGCATCTCCAAGTGTCGCCCTCTATGGGGACGCCCTATGGCAACCTACGAAGCCAAAGGTTCTAACACCTGGACTGCCTTGAAACGAACCATGTTTCTTGGACCTAATAGTCCTGGACTATATGAACAAAGTGTGCAATAGCAAGTGCGTCTTCGCTGTCTACGACAAACGGCAATTTTCCTTCCTCCGGCGACGTATCGTCGACTGCAAGCAGTCGCGTTATGCCTGGAAAGTCCATATTTAAGCTAAAGCCTCACTGCAAATATTTGGCAGCTGAAATACGTAAGAAATTCCCCTACCGGCAGAGAGTGGAGGATAATTAAATCAGGAAGCCATGAATATGCGCGTTGAAACGCTGTCAGATTGATAGGAAGACTCACGGTGCAATGGCGCAGTTGGCTGGAGATCTAGAGTGCATTCGTAGTACGTAATTGGAGGCATTCATGCTGCGGATGTGATTTGATCCGGTAAATCAGGCGCGTATTGTTGAAACATCTCTGTCCATTTCAGTGTTTGCCAACTGGCGAGAGAGTATTGTAATCGCGGAACGTTTCTTATTCAAGAAAAATTATAATTTAAAAAACTAAAAAATAGATTGTACTGAAAAGTAAACAATGATTCTTAATATAATAACCGAATAATTAAAGAAAATTTATGTCATTGTCGCTCGATCTTTGATTGGACAGAGAAGATGGCCGTTTTTAAGTGGGTTAAAATAGCGTTCGAAGATTCCGTTGCAAACATACATACATACAGATGAAGCTTATTAAAATAACAATAGAAAAATCGGGTTTAAAAACTAACGTCAAACGGTCCATGTGGTCACCCATCCAAGTACTAACCGCGCCCCACGCTGCTTAGCTTCGGCGATTGGACGAGAGCCGGCGTTCTCAGCGTAGTAATTTTATTAGAAACAATTTGGAAATGAATTATGGGACAAACTGATTAAACTATTGTATTGTGCGCGGCACTTGAAAGTGTGAACATTTTAAAATCAATCTGACGTTTTGAGGTGGGTGAAAATAGCGTTCGACGATGCCCTTATAAACATGCGTTCATGTGAAGCTAAGGAAAAGCTTATTAATATTGTGATTTCTTGATGTTTAATGACATATACAATATTATACATCACGTAAATTATTTTCGTCAGTTTGTCTGTCTGTTTTTTATAGTTTAAAAAAATTGGTTTAGTGGACAAGGGCCCTGATCGAGTTCTAAGAAAAATTAATAGGGTAAGAATTTGGTGAAAGAGAAAGCTTTGAAAAAATAAACATTAGTCATGCATAGTCTGTATTATAATATTGAATTTTTGTGAATACATTTTCATTTGGCTTTGTGTAGCACAGATGGGATCTTGTTGTATTCATTTTCTTAACAACTGTTCTAATATAAAATTGTCTGCTAACATTTGATTTATGTTTCAGATAATCATTTAACATATGGTGTAGAGAGAGTAGGTTGGTAAGTTTTCTTTGATTTTTCGGTAAAGAATCAAGTCTTTGTATTTGTGTTTTGACAAATTGTTGTGGGTAACCATTACTGCACAGAACGTCAGTCGTATGTGGTTCCAATTAGCTACCAGTAGAAAATATACTGGTCTGGATAGTTAGTAATACGAAAATAGTCTGTATAAAAATAGTTCTGGAGTCTTCTGCTTCTTTGCCTTGGACAATCAACTGTAGAAGTTCATATTTTTTTTTACTGACAACCTTGTTGTTGCGATGTTTTAATTCTATACTTACGTCTTTGCTTCGAAAAGCTTTGTTCATTTCAATGAGGTGGGATTTATACTTTTCTATTTTTATCCTTCTTTCCTGAGTATATCATTTGCGCAGTTCCTCTTCGCTCCAAGCTAAGGTATATTACTCTACACTTTCCTCATTTATTCCGTCTATAGTTAGGATAACACAAAAGTAGTTCTAGAGACAAACAGTGAATAAAATATTCTGAAGCTGCCTCGGAAATCATACTATAATCGAACGGTTGAAGTTGTTGAAAGAAAAAAGTTCCAACAATGAAGTACGTCTCCGGACATAAAGACAAATACTCGAAAAACTTTTCGTGTTTCATAGAAGCAGTGCACAAGCTGGTGTTTCGATTTCGGGAACCTTAATTAAAATGTCGGCCAGGATGATTTTGTGACGTATTTTAATTAAAAGACAAAGCCATTATTAGAACAAACCAGCGAAGACGGGAAATTAACGTTGTAGATTCACTTTCATTAAAAAGCTGCGCGATATGGGCCTACTTTGAAATGCCAGAACAGAAATGTGAGACAGCTGGCGATTGACATCGTATTTATTACGTTCCTGAGATTGATGTGTGAGCTTAGCTCATTAGTAGACATGGCATCCGGATGTACAGAACCGATCAAAAGTTGAGAGTCACCAAAGTCCAATGAAAATACGCCGCACTGCTGGGGAAAAAACTTTTCGGAAAAATACAGAAACATGTCATCTTTGTTTTACAGAGGGACACTATTTTACCCAAAAACCAGGGCCTTTTACCCTTTCATAGGGGGTGTCATCCCACAACATTTTTTAAATGGTTATGGGGGTCAAACTGATATCTATCTGAAGAGGGCTTTCACTTCTGTATACAATGTAGATCTCATCTAGAAAATCGCTCCGTTTGTTTGGAAAATATGGAGTGAACGCATGTAAGTGCCTGATGCTGAAAACTACCGTACTACCGGAAACTGCTCTGTTCGAAATATTATCTATTTTATGGTTTAAATATCGCCTAAAATCGCAGACGCTAGCATCCGCAGTGGGAACGAGAACGGGAACTGGGAGAGGAACGGCCGCGGGAACGAAATGGCTGGTTGCAACACATGGCGCTCTCTTCATGTTCCCGCAGGCGGTGGTCGTTTGATAAGAACCTCCCCTCTCTTTCTCTACCCGATCTCGACGTCTTCCGATATGTCGCTATCTGTGGAATAAGTGGCGATTTATCAGTGTTGCCAATTTGTGTGTAATTTCACGTTTTGTATGTCTTTGTCAGCAGTCATAGTCATGAAGGGTGTAATGGACTCGTTTAGTGGTGACGTCACCAAGAACATATGACAACATCGCACACTGTCCTAAAGAAATTGTGGATTTTTTGTTCGTTCTATTATGAATTTTCAATCATTTTGTAGACCATAATCACCATAAGGTCGGCGATTCAACAGCCAAATTTCAACATTTTCTATTCTATCCGTTTCAAATCCTTGAATCCGTGAAGGCCATTTTTTATCTTTCTCATTTTGCATCGCTTTCATTGTCTGAACCGATAACAAAACACTTATCTGCATCATCTTCAAAGAAAAGCATCTCTTGAGGTCAGCAACACAGACATACTTTGAAAGACGAACGCAACCTTCTGTGCTCTCGACTACGTAAACGAAACGTGTTGGTATTCGAGCAATGTCAACTTCCAAGGTTGGCAGCTGTGAGATGGCGATCTGCCGTATGCGTGCGTTCTATTCGAGAGATCGCATCTTGGGCAGTCCTTTCTCGTCGCAGATGCTGAGGCTGGATTCAGATATGCGATTTAGATTCCATTCGAATCGCTGAAATGTATCTTATGATAAGGACAGTAGAACCCGGTTATAACGACTTCCAAGGCTGGTTCTAGGCCAATGAAGGAGGAAGATGATCCCATTTTTGTAAGCTCATCAGTCTTTTCTGAGTGACTTGGTACCCACTCCAAAATTACTTCGTCGAGATTCGCCAGTCTACCCAGTTCTTGTTGGAATTCCTGAACAAGTGTAGAAGTGTTCAACGCCCTGGATGTCACCTGAATGTCAGTAAATATGGCGATCCTTGCCCAGTGCAAGATGGCATACACCTTTGCCTGCAATACCGATCTGTATTTTCCACGTGGTACGCTATATCTAGAGGTTTGCACTTTGTCATGACTGTGTACCAGATTATATCCTCTTGCAGGTTTTATTTCCGAAGTCGTTCTCTATTTCATAATACTGGAGAGCAGAATGGGCTTGGGTTCTGTTTGGTTTTTCCTTCCATTCTTGCCTTCTCAGGTTACATCCGTATCCGAATGTTATGAATAGATGTGCTCAGTTCGTTGAGTACATAGTGCAACGAGATCAGCGGCCAGTAGCCAAGAAAAGATCACCCTGTATGCAAATTACCTCCAACATATTTCTGATCATTCTCCAATCAAAACCAGTGCAACTGCAATCTAACTTGGGCATGGCCATGTTCTTGACGCCTTGTTCCAGGGCTTGGGGCTTCACATTGTTCAAAGTGAATAAAAGTTCAACTTAAGGCAACAGTCCTCTTGTGTTCCACAGATATCAGCGATAACGCTCGTATGAAGGCAGCTTAAGAGATGTGTCTGAAATGATTTATGGTTCGCGGCTGATGCTTTCTGAGCAAAATAGATTGCATTGCACAGGCGGTTTTAATAAAATCTTGATGCCGACATCGCCATACCAGCGAAGGGTTAGACAAGAAGTTTCGCTTAACAATTTATAAACAACGCATCGTCTATTTTTGGTTTCAATCATTCCAGTCAAAATAATGGCGTATAGTAGGTTAACGTTGTAGTTACCACGTATTGGTATCAGCTTAGAAATGAGCATTTGGATGAAATTTCAGTACATTAGATTTTTTCGAATTAATTTTAAGTGACAGAGTGAAAGTATAGAAAAACATAATTTTCAAAATTCTCAATATTTCCTTAACAAGCACACCTTCTTCTGTCAGTGATATTTATTTTCAGAAGGTCGGATAACTGTTGAATAATTATCTGCAAAGGATTGTCTCTCTTCCCTATCACCACATGACGCAAATAGTGCCTTCCTCATTTTATTTATTGTATATCTAGCCTACCCAATTCTTGCACGAACTTCTTCTGTATGTTTTTTTTGGTTAACAGTTCTTCCTAAATGTTTATCTTCACTAACTTTTCAATTCTGACACTCAATATTTTATCTCACCTAAATAGTGATCAAACACCACAAATTCGGTGTGAGAGCATCATTTTGAATCTATCAAGCGTGCTGTACCGGCTGTGGCAACACCGGGCACCGGATTTATAGAAGCGAAAGGTCCTTACGTCCCTTTGCCTAATGGCGTGGGTAGTTACAGTTTTCGAGTACCAGTTCTACTGAAGTTGCTTTATACTTTTTTTAAACCTGATTAGTATGTTCTGGCGTTTATTCTAATTTTAGCAATATAACTGCCTCCGGCGCTTCGCCTTTTTCCATACAAAGCAATCCCTAAAAAACGCGACTCTTTTGTTATGCAAACCAGCCACGAACGAAGAGACGCGCCCAGCCGAACAGAGATAAAAGCAGTTTTTTCAGTTTATGTGTATGTTTCGTCTATAGTTTCCTCGGATAAACTTTATCGAGTTGTCCGAAATTGGCACACATGCCGCCAGTGCTGCCTGATTGAATAGTAGGGGAGCCTAATAGGGAATTTTGAGATTTACTCAAGTGTGGGAAATCAAAGGATAGGACATACCATGTTGAGTACCTACCACTAAGCCCTATATTATATCATCATAGTGAAAAAATCGATTGTTAGAAATACTTGAACGCGTCAGATTATGGATGATGGCTTGATACATGATGGAAAATGTGCATTTCAATAATCTGACGATTTGTGAGTGATGCAAGCGAGTGGGAGTATCACAAACCTGCGTTAAAAAAAAACACCAACTCGACATTCCTCAAGCGGGGTTAAATTTTCTTTTATTATTGACATAGTTTTTTATTAACTTTGTATTGGAGAAATGGAGGTTACAGATTTTTTGTAATAATTCCAGAAAAAACCTTTTTTTATTTGTATGGTATTTTCTGTGCATTTTATTTGTCACATTCAATTAGTTAAAACGATATCAAAGCGTTATATTAAGGTAATTCCTCCAAATAGTCATCATCATTCGTATAAAAAGTTGACGACTTATAGTATTTCAGAATAGTGATTTTTCTGCATCTTCAAAAAGCCACTACAACCATATGCTTGATCTGAATCGTTAGTATTTTAAATGGGAGCTTCATTCTAATTCACTTCATCCCCTCTAAATATTTGACATCCTCGAGGAATTTCTTCCCCATTGATGAGATGATTGACACTCCGATGTGTTTGAGGTAGGTGTCAAAAGTCGGCGGTCGAAAATTGTAAAAAGAAACGGAAGATGCCTTCTGAAAATTTATTAAAAAGATCAATGTTTATCAAACAAGACGAAAACTCGTTTTCTGGGTAGCTAAGTGGCTATTAAATTTATACCAGTAAGGTTCTAGCAGTATCTAGAAGACATCAAAAGTTTGATTTCGGACTTCCATTTTCTATAAAATTTTGAGTATCACGACGTTTCGATTGATGTGCTATCTTCAATCGTCTTCAGGTGAACTGAACGATTGAAGATAGCACATCAATCGAAACGTCGTGAAACTCAAAATTTTATAGACAATGGAAGTCCGAAATCAAACTTTTGATAAATCCACCTAGTCTACAAGTTTCAAACAACATCTAGAAGACATTTTACCGCTACACGGCCGTAGTGAAAGATGTAATCTCTGAGCAAGGAAAACAAGATTTTGACCCTTCATGAATGAAATCTTCTGATTAATCAATTTGTATAAAACGCCATTATTATTATATGAATTGATTTCTTTGTGATCAATCACACCCAACATGTATTATCTCGAGCTCTTCATCATGCCCAAAGAGAGTTCTACATGCGCGGCACTTCCGCGGCGGCCCAGGTTACACGTTCCAACCGGGGGCTCTAATTCCTTCTTAATTCGGTTTAGCTCCCAGGACTCGGAGCGTCGCTGAAAAGAGTCGGAGTGTTGATCTATTGAAAAACTTTCCTCGCAGATTATCCCACATAGAGCCATAAATCAGAACCGTACACCACCAGCAATTCCAATAAATCTCAATAACGTCCCGTGTGTGTTTATCCTCATTTGCTGGGATGTAATATGCAGAGTTTCGTATTTGCCTAGTTTGTTGAGGCTTATTACATGTATCCCAACTACCAGAGAATCACGTTAGTGAGGCATGATACACGACGAAAAAAATCCGATAATAAATTCATAATAGTGAACTGATATCACTGCACGTGAAATACTGAGTCAGCCTACTTGACGATTTTTTAACACAATATCACGAAGAGATGTGGATGTACCTTACATATGAACGGTTTAAACGGTTTAAAGCGTCTGCGTGGAGTGCATGATGTCGTGGGTTCGATCCCCACTGGCGACAACATTTTCTTTCTATTTTTTCTAATTATTAGTTAAGTACGTCTTACGGATTCCGATAAAGCTGTGTAACTCTGTAACAGAATATCACTTTTCCAATTATTTATCAAGTCAGGTAAACGTGACAACAATGTGCTCTGTATTATATGTGTGTCAACGTTAGTATTGCTAGAACAACAGACTGAGGATGTTGTTACACGAGATACATACTGGACGCGCGTTGTTATATGAATAGTCAGGTATATGCAATATCACTCTGCTGCCACTGGATATCAAATGGTACGAGATTCTGAGGGGTTAAACATTTTATAGATGATAGAATATCTTCTACCAACAACTAATGTATATTTATGATGTATATTTCATGAAACATCAAGAAAACACAATACATCCAATGCGATTTTTTTTCGATTACAATATTTTGGAGGTGGGACGTAAAAATACCCAAAGAAATGTTGCATCTGAATAGAGTGGTCATACGAAATGATAAATATCTCTTCACCTCGCTACTCTCTATGACGAAATGCATTGAGCACTTCCTTGGTGCGACAACTAAGGCGTTTTGGTGATTATAATTTAAGAGAGTCTCACACTCACCTCAATTGAGATAGCATCAAATTGATCTCTACAGGCTATACTGACGAGTCTAGGCTAAAGACGAAACATGTATGTCTATAGCAAGTTTTAGGTATAGTGAAGATCATACTCTTAAAAAATACGAATGATTGAGGGAGCAACAAGATCAGGTTGAAAGGCAATGAACCATCCCCTTTCTTGTTCCTCACAGCAAGTGACTAAATGTGGGTGGTGCCGAAGTTCGATGAAAAATGGGTAATTAATAGAGACCCTCGTTAGGAGGCATCAGCATTAGGTTCGGAGCAGATGTCTATCTAAATACTCTCGAAACCATGGGCCAAACTGACTAGCACACCAATCAAGCTAGATTGGTTTATTCATTAATTATATATTTTTTCAGTGACGTGTATAGTAGTGGGGATAAATGTATTGAATAGTTTTGTCGTCTTTATGTTCTGAGAAAATTGTTATACTTCAGGACCCAAGATCCGAAATACGGATCAAAGGATTACATCTTAATTCACGATGCGGATAATGGAACTGATTTTAGGATCTAAGATCAGGATCCAAAATTCGAATATTGGAACCGCATCCTAAATCCAAATCTTAGATCCGGATCCTGTATTGAGATCCGGCTCCGGATACATCCAGATCCGGATATTTTCTTCAAGGTTCCCCGATACGTCAAAAACTGGGATCCGTGCACCATTACTACAGACCTATTCTGGACCTGCATAAAAAATATAAAAAACAGTATACAACACCAAAAGTAAGAAATAGCAATAACGTAAAAATAAAATGTTGATGAAGATCATGAAAAAACCCAAATTATGTATTCAAATAATCAAGAAGGTATTTTTATGACTTGTTAGGAAGGACAAGTGACCCACCAGTTACACATTCCAACTGTTTGATGCAATACAATAGGACATTTTTTATAGACATCATTCATTTTTGTGAAAAAGTATCAATGGTCCAATCCTAACGCCAGCATCATCCCCTCGACAACTGCACTGGTACGAAATGGTGTACTAAATTAATCACAACTGTGTCGATAATTAAACCTATTAATTACTGTTGGCCGCCTTCCGGCCGAGAGGGTCTGTACAATATTGGACACTGTTTAATGAACCGCCTATCTGAACTATAGCCCAACATTTTCTCTACAGGAAATTGAGGCTCGTCTCTAATATTGTTGTACGTGTACATGTTTGCCTGCGATTGAACATATCAATCATTATGTGAGTTGCTTCACACTCCACTGGAGTACGTTTAGACCTATACAGGACGGGGTTGCATGAACTAATTCGAATTAATTAAAAGAAAGTTACAATTGGTATTCTGTAAAAGTTGCGAACTGTCATTACTTGGAGTGTCGGCGTTTTGTGGTGAAAAGGCTACTAGCCTAATGACGATGCAAGAAAAAAAATCGTTTGGCGTGCTGTTCACATAAATAATCTAGAGACCCTCAACTCTAGAAAGACACTAATACATTAGATGTATACATTGAGAAAAAACTAAATTCGCTTGCAGAATGCCCAACATGGCAACGTCGCACTGCTAGCAAGGCAGATTTTCATCAAAGTGACGCTTTTCCAAGCTTGTCTGAGGAATATGTGTCACTTTCCACATCGTGGTGCTTTCTTAGCATTACTCTGTAACTCGTTATTATTTATTTATAGTGTAAGATAGGATTCATTTCAATTACGAGGCCTGTCAAACAGTCGCTGCTCCTAAATACTACTGTTCAATGATATCACACTACATCTAAGTTTATTTGTATAAATATTTTAATCGCTTTCAGCAAACCAAAGGATTTGTTACAGATGTGAGGAAAAGGCGGAAATCTGAAGTAAAACTTAATGCTATGCGAGTTGAAACGAAGTTTTAATTTAGGTAAAGCTTTCAGCAAAGTTTTACAGACAAAGCAGAGTTAGTGAGGAATCTGCGATTTACGGAACTCGGGCTTAGTTCGGAACATGAAGTTTGTCTTGTATATTGACGGCTAAACTGGGAAACCACGGAACTCAATTGTACCTTCTTTAGTAAGAAAAACATCATTTGTTTTGGATTCTTCTCACTCCAATGTGTGTCTTTGATCCCCTTTTTCTGTTATTAATCCGTGTAGTTTTCTCCACTGTGCCCACGTGGTGATACCTGAAACTTTTTGGGATTTAAGGGATTATAAAAAATTTAGTGTAAACATTATTAAATTTAATTTCAATTAACAACAGTTCTAACATGATATATATTTCCTTATTTCCGAAGTGATAACATTGCATGGGAAGTAATGTCTGACCAGCAAAAGAATGCGGGCGACAAACCGCGATGTTGTCAGACGTTTTACGCATGATGTATATTTATGCAATTTTACTAAATGTACGGGAAAAGTGTTTAACCAATACCATCTCTACTAGTATTTTGTTGAATATTATATAACAGCAGATCACCACGAACAGGCTAAAAGTATTTGAGATATAATAATTCTGCCTCTATTGGCAACACTGTTAGACATCTTCGAAGCTTCTGCCTTGATTCGTCTAAACTCGTCCTTTGAATGGCTGGTTTCAGTCGCATGGCCGTCGAGAGGGCGGTACTTGACTTCTCACAAGCGCAGCGAGTGGAAGATAGAGTTGTTAGACGCGTAGCAATGCAGTCTAAACAAGGAAAAGTTGTCGGTAGCAAAGCAAGAGGAGAGATCATAGCACATGTTTTAACGGGTCATGATATTTATATCAACCAACAGGAATCTCCACTATTCATAGACATACTTAAATCTAGTAATTACTTATCGCCAAGTAGATTAGCTCAGGCAGTGTCATTGATTATCTATTGGTGGATACTCAGTCATTTTTCTCCCACAGGAAAAAAATTGCGCCTACAGGGCATTCTAGCATGTTAGCCGTTGCTGCGTGTGGTGTAGAGTATCAAGCAAACCTCATTGACCAGTTGTTATGTGGAACATTAAATTCCTGTTTTCAACCGCGTTATAATGGTGGCAGTTGGCGCGGAAACCGCCAGCTCAAAAAATTTAATTAAACCTGGATGTGTGAGGGTACTCGACATATTCGTCGGGAGTTTAGAGAACCGCATAAAGAGGACTTTTTTTAATTTGCCACCGTTTGCCGCTCGCGTACGACACCTGCACCATGTGCATTTGCGCGTGAAGCTGCTTGGCTAATTATTTAGTTTCATCGCGTTCTATTCTATCTGGTAAAATGCTTTTCATTTATCTTTATTGTAGGGGAGTCCAATCAACCATTTCAATAATTTGGAGACGCAACGGAGCGGGAGGGTCACAAACTTGCAGAAACACAAATGATACCTCGATATTTTAAGAAACAAAAAGAATAACCGAAAAAATATAATTTCCCGATTTATACAAACCGGGGCATGAAAAAAATGTTAATAAAGTTTAGTGCGTGCAGATGCTTCTCACTCTTGATAATATACTTTCCGTCAGCCATCGCGCCATTACAGGTGATCATTGTTATATGTGCAAATGTTGATCTTATTAAATGCTAATTTCACTAGACTATAACGCGAGCCTGTGAGAGGTTAGCGTGGCCACGCAGATTTGCTTACTCATTCTATCATTGGTGTTTCATCTTCCGTCTCTTTTTTACACATTGACTTTTCATATTAAAGTGAATTCTACCACTACTGTATGTAGGAAATACAGTGTCAGAAAATATTACGTAAATTGTACATTCCACTGAATGGCGTAGCCACTAAAAGCAGGGTCCTAATTCTGTTCTGACAAATAACTTGAATTTCTGTGAGCTGCAACAGAGGATTTTAGTTCAGGAGTAGAACAGAGCGCATACTTTTTATCGCCGTCATGAAGATAATTAAAACGAAATTCTCGTTGTTAAATGAGATGGAAGTTACTGTAGCGTAGTAGCGCAACCAGTGACTAATTCAATATGAGATGAGCATATTATTTGGAAATTGTGGTAGATTTGCGGCTACAATCAACTTTAACGGGAAAACCGCAATGGAAGAGAAGCGTTAAAAAAGGATGTCAAGTAGTTGGACTTGGTACTTCACACAATTCTTTGCAACATATCGTTACACCACTAGGGTCCGTCTTTTGTATGTTGGAGATTTTGTATGTCTTTTCGAATCTCATTGTTCTTTGAAGAGCTCTTAAACGGCAATAGTAAAATTATAGAAATTCTGTGTTTCCACTGTCAGAAATTTGTTGAATACGTCTGCTAGGATCAACTGTACAGAGTTCATAGATTGTCCCAAAGCTTTCTTCCGTAACATTAATCCAGGAAGCTTTACCTATTGGTCCGTTTAACTTGAGATAGCCGTATAGCGCGGAAACGGTGAGCTTTTTGAATAAAACGTTCAGATGAAAGTTCTCGAGTGCAATGAGGGAGAGTTCATGATGACTTTTATTTCGACCTTGACAGCGTTTTTTTCTGCTAATTGAAGTCAATCGAGATACGAATGAGTAATCATAGATAGACATTCTAGAAATACATTGAAGAAAATAGTACATAGCAAGCTGGCAACCCCACAAATGCAGATACCTACACAATTCACAGTATTACCGAAATACAGAAATGCATATTCTCAACTGAGTCAGCAAGAATCAGACAGAACACAAAACAGTTCAGCGAATCGACATCACGAAAAGATAGACTCAAGTATTTTGATTTTTGAAGTATTCTGCACAGAGGTTGAAATTCCTTGGAAATCGTCTACAATCGGCAACCCTTGTTTTTCATAATATAAAATCGAAGAATTTTTATTGTCAATGAACTGGGTTGATGGGAAGCAAGCAGCCAATTTGACACCACTAGTGGCCACGCCATATTTCTGTCCCGAAAGCTTTTGTTTTTCTATGTACTGGATATTTGAGACACGCGTTTATTTTTCGGTCATCATATAGAGGATTATATGCATTCCGTGGATAGAACGTTTTGGTTTTGTTGGTATGCAGCACAGGGCAGATGGCAATATTTTGCTGCTACTGGAATGTACACGATGCGGGGCGCTTAATTTACTAATCCTGTTTACTGCGATATACAGTGCCTTTCTAAAATTCTGTACATAGCTGTGATGTGTAGATCAAGTTGTTTTATAAAGGATCTGAACATGCCCACAACTCATAGTCCGGGTAAACGACATGTGTTTATTATACTCTAAACAAGTGTTCTTTTTTTATATATAGCTTCTCTCCACTATGCATCAGACCTTCTATAGACATACATGTTTCGTCTTTAGCCTAGACTCGTCAGTATAGCCTGGTGGTCTAAGAGTAGAGAGCAATCGGATGGTATATACGTAATCCAGTCAAGGGTGTGATAGCAACATCAACTCATCTCCAAGTGTCGCCCTCTATGAGCACACTCATTGGCACTTTGCAATATAACTTCTCGCAAAGACAGGTCAGTCTATCGCGCTCCAGAAACGCTGCGAGAATATAAATGCGCACAAATTGTAACCGTCGGGAAATAAACCCCCGGTAGGCCATTGCACAACGCTGAAGTTTTTCAGAAGGATAAGTATTTTTTATGAAAATGATGCAAGAGTTTCACCAAGTAAGAGTAATCTACATGATATTTCATAGTATTCTGCTACAATTCTAAGGCACGCCAATGTATCAATATATTTGATGGATGGTTATCAACCGCGCAAATTGAGACTTTGGGAAGTTCTGGTAGAAGGAACACCCTAAACTTCAAATTGTGAATTGCATAATCCGGGACACAAATCTGCAAGTATAATACAGAACAATTGGAAAACAAAACCGTACTGTATTAGAGCAATATGTTTCCTTCGGGTCGGAAAATGGTATAAGAATATTTGATGAGGATTAAGGGGGATAATCCAGTGAAACTAGATAGAGTGAGAGTTACTTGTACATCCATTGTGGGCGAGCAGATGAACAAAAGTATAGCAACAGTTATCTATCTAGTTTATTATATAATATGCAGGTGCTAAATGCATACAGTCACATTTGGGACTCCTCGAAAACGTGGTAACGTGAAAAAAGCTGGGAGCGTCTATCATATCAAATATGGTTAGTCGGGTTATCGATCTCATTTATCTCCAAGTGTTGCTCGGAGTGGCGTTGCCCATTGACATTTTTACGTCTTACGTTTTTAAGTCCTAATAGCTTGGATGCCTAATAGCGTAATAAGTGTTTATGAAGAACAAGAGATGTCGCTGTAAATCAGCTCACCATTGTTGACAGATGTCTTAGGGACATCGGGGCTCTTGTATTATAACCCATTGTTCAAGCGAATGTTTCCTGAATGAACTGGACTTGGTGTGCTGGACGTAGATGATATTTCTGAATATACGGCAGGTATTCTTGCAATGAATTTAAAAATTCAAACTGCTTGTGGTATGTTCCTCTTTTATTACCTTATGTTTACGTACTTTTAGTACACGTGGGTATACTGCGGTTCATATACAGAGCATTTGATCTAAGGCGAGGGAAAAATAAAGAATAGAATTTCCTTTATAGAAATTTTTCGAGAGATGTTATCCCTTGGGCAGTATGCTGCTATAGATTGTGATTGCAAAAGTTTTTCCAGGAGTTTTCAGCAGAACAATGATCTTGTTATTGAATACAGCACGATTCTAAGTTGCTCATTATTCGATAATATGGTAGTAATATTTCAACAAAAGAATTTACAGGGTTCTGGTATCACCTAATTTGAGTGGATTATTGCAATTTGATTAATCATAGATAATTTTACGATTAATCAACGCATTTATTTGGTTAGAACGTTCAAGGCAGTTTCGTAGCGAGTTTGATGTAGGAGAATTCAAACCCGACTAACAATAACGAGGTGGTTCAGAGATTTCGATAATACAAGTAATGACAACTCAGTTGCAGAATAGATTTCCTGGTCATATCGAGGTTCGGTAACATAACTTGCCATCAAATTCACCCGACTCGATGATTCCTGATATTTTCTTGTGCAGTTATCTGGAGCAAATCATTGCTGTCTACTTGAATAAGGATAATTAATAATTTCAAGAGTGATACCTAACTTTAAAAAAAAGTAGCGTCAAGCAGGACGACTCTGTGTAAATAGCAAAAAAAATCGTATCTAATATTTATATCATTAAATATTCAAGGGCTTTCAGAAGCTCCAATATTGTTTTTATTGAAATTCCAAAGTAAACCGTTCCAAAACCTGATTTAAATTTCTATTTCGGAGTTGATGCCATTACGTGGAAGGTAGAACTTCAACCACTTGACGGCATTCTCTTAAATATCTCATCTAATCTCAATACATCCGTAATGGCGACTGATCAATTAATAAAACTGTTACAAACTTTGCTCAATAAACCAATTTTATATTACGTAGAGTTTTCAAGATATCAAGAGATGTGTGTTGCTGTCACTCATTTTTTGGATTTTTGGATTTTCTGCCAGTCAGTGCTTTGGATATCGCTTTGAATTTGGTGATATTTAGGTACGATGTAGACTGTAGACTGTTTTAATAAACTTCAGCCCTCATATGAAATAGCACTTCTCCCTATAAGGGTCATGATCAACGTTATTCAGTATATAATGGGTTAGGATATAGCTTCGATATTACATTTTATCCATATATCCCCCCAGTACAACGTGAACGGCAGTGAAACTGGAAACTTTTACCGATAATTCAAAAGCTTGGAACCAGCGACCTAAACTAAATCAGACGTAGCACATTTGAGGCTGAATACTCTCAATTATCGTTAAGATGGAGTAGAGACCTGGACCTCAGGAACAAGTCTAAATACATTAGATGCCTTCTAGATGTTAAACTTTAGTAGTGACTATCTTTAAAAGTACGGGAGCTCAATAGGGATTTTGGGATTTACTCAAGCGCGGCAGATTACCATTATGAGAGATAGCTTACATCCTGTTGAGTACTTCAATTATATTTAAGTCCTCTATATAGAGTGTAGGGTAGCTAATCAGATTAGATTGTTGAGTCTAACCATAAAATTCAAGATAATATACTTTCCGTCAGTCTTCACGCCATCACCCTCTGGCTTGATTGTGTTAGTTCTGTGAATTAAATTATCTGAACTCATATCTGCGACAACGATGAATGATGTGGCAAAATACATCTCAAAAGATTGTTATTATTAACATTTTTATTATTTTAGTATGCATATTGTAAGACAAAATCTGGCTGCCTCAATTAGTTACCTCACATTGGTGTGTGATGGACTTATTTGGTCACAAGATATTGTAGCCAAATGGATTGATACGTCAAGACGGTGAGATTTTGGTTGTAATAGAGTTTTAATCAAGGTTTCTGCATATGGGTTGACACCGAGTCCATGTGACTAACAGTACTTGGGTCAAAGTCTATAAAATTTTGGGAATTAACATCGACAATAACATGTCCCATCGCCGAAGTATTGCTCGCATGTAGGGAATTCACTCCAAAGCACTTCCTGAAGCATCTGGACACAATTCAGAAACGAGCACTACAACTGGAGGACTCGCCTCGAACGAGTCTAGTCCAACACGATTGGTTTTGGAGAATCTCAGCGTATTTGAATGGAATGCTTGTTCTCCGCTGGTTACAATCTACAGCGTTTCAAGGTCAATTTGAATGAATCATTTTTCTTCTCACAGCGCTTCTGGAGGGCGATAGACTTTCTATCTCTATGAGAGGTTGTCTAAGACAATAAGTCATCGCTTTCTCATCTTTTGTGGATTAACCAATAAGTATAAACTCTATGCGAATAACTTCACTGGGATGAAGGTAATACATATTATATTCAGTCGAGAAAGTTGCTGGGAAGTTGTTGCCCGTCCGCCAACTTTCCCGACTTTCCCGACCGGGACGATACGGCGTCATAAAGTATCCAGATAAGATGGGGGGCACCGATAAAAAAACAATCCTCCGGGAATAAATAAGGTGTTTTAGAGTAACGATCATCCGTTGTCTCTTTCTCCTCTACGTCTTCCCTCAAATATAAAGGATACTATCTTGTTGCTTCCAACGTAATGATTGGTGTTTTGTTTCGTACACTGTTTGTATACAGGTTAGTCCAATGACATCGAACAGCAAATCATAAATGCTAGAGAGATAACTCCAAAAAACAGAACCGTATCAAGTAGGTCTTGTCTTTTCCGAAGAACCGGTTATTCAGTTCCAAATAACCGGTTCTTCGGTTTGACATCCCTACTAAGTAACGGGGTTATTGTTAAATTCTTAGTTGAAAGGAGACTAGTTTTTCTATGAGCGAAGGAAGGAGTAATAGAATTTTTAGGACGCTTAGTGTCGTGTTTCCAGTAGGATTTAGAGGAAAACGTGGGCCTGTGCGGTCGCATACTGATCTGCCTTCGGGCGTCGGCGTCGCATCGCGTAGCGTCTAGCGAACGCGTGACAGTGACAAACGGATCCGGAAAACAATAAAGACCGCGGTCGGAGATACAGACCGGAAAGCGCGGAAAACGCTCAAATGGAGGGGAAACCGAGCGTGTGTGTTGCTACTTCATATACCATACTCCGTCAAAGGAAACTTACAACTAATGATTAATCTTTGGGAGAATGCAGAGGCCTTTATGTTCGTCTATGTCGTAGTGCTCGGTAGAGGAGGGTCTTATTGCAATTTCTGAGAAGTTTCCTGTAGCTGTATTTCTGGCATTGTCATATATTTGTAATGGAATTTAATTAAAACTATCAATATTTTTGCTGTCGTTTTGGTTGCCACGGCAGCTTTTATCACAGTACAAAGAATGAAAAATTACAATGAATTAGAAATCATAATGACATTGGCTTTTGTGATTTTTTTACAGGAATTTACAGGGTTCTGGAAAAGGTATCACCAATTTTCTCTAAAGGACAAAAAACACCTCCAAACTTTGAGTTGACATTACCTGTATTCACCTCTTTATTGTTTGCCAGTTTGGAATTTTCCCATGTCTTGGAACTCTACTACTTACTATAAACCTTTCAATCACATAAGTCCGTTGATCGATCTGAAACTTATCTATGATTAATTAAATTGCATTAATTCACGTACATAAAACTGACAATAGAACTGTCACGAGTGGAGTATTGTATCCATCATAGCCTACTAAAAATAGTTAATACCGGTTACAGAACCTTGCAGTTTTGTTATTTGAATAATACCTTCTAGCCCCCTCAAACCCCACAAACTTAATTTTTTCATTATAAAATGGCCTTGAGGAAATAAGAAAAAAATGTGTATCGAAAAATACATTTTCATTCTGCTTTCCTAACTAATTTGATTTGAGTATTTCAGGAAAGTAAGAAAGCTATGCTAGATTCAATATGATCATATAAATGTCGAAAATTGTACTTTCTTTACAAGATTCCATGACGTAATTCACTGAAGCATATCACTCTAAAAGTAAACGTAAATTTGGTGAGAGTGTAATTACTACTAAGGTCAAACTTATTGGACCGGCAGCATTCAGAAACATCAGAGAAAAAGTCTGATTAATATATCTTCCAAAACCTATCCTATGATTCATAGCAACACAAATTGTGGTATAGAAGTACCTACTGCTACCTTCGTCAGGGATGGGAATCGAATGCAGAACGTGTGGTGGAACCCATCAAACAATGTCTCAATAACTGTTGTTTGAAACTTGTAGACAAGGTGGATTTATGAAAAGTTTGATTTCGGACTTCCATTGTCTATAAAATTTTGAGTATCACGACGTTTTGATTGATGTGCTATCTTCAATCGTCTTCAGGTGAACTCAAAACATCTCAACACATCACATCAATCGAAACGTCGTGATACTCAAAATTTTATAGACAATGGAAGTCCGAAATCAAACTTTTCAATCTCTCAATAATATACGCCTTCCGAGAGGTGCTGATCATGATTTAAACCTCCCATTTCCGACAACAGATTTCTCCTAAACGGTTGCTGTTATCTGCGCAAGATTTCTTAAACAACACATACACCATCGTAGATCGTCGAGTGTAAAAACAATGCAGGATTAATCAATTAGCGGGAGTGAGATCCAATTAAGCGATATCGTGGATAAGTAGGTGATCCATTTGCACAGATGTTGATGATGAGTTTCTTTGCACTGATGCCAGCTTGAAACCGACAGAAATTCCGAAGTGTATGGCTATAGACATGCATGTTTTGTCTTTAGCCTAGATTTGTCAGTGTAATGTGCTCAAAAATGGTGCAGCGAACATGCTTTGTCGGTCAATCAGGATAAAACAGAGTTCTTTTTAAGAAGAAAAGAAAGTTGGCGAACCAAGATTCTTAGATGTAAGCTTGAGCTTCGTATCTGAGGTTAGATATCTTGGAGTAACCTTAGATGCCAAACTAAATTGGAATATTTTCTCATCTAAAAAGGAGTATCAAAAAAGCGCAAATATCATATGAGCAGTGCCGTAGAATTATCATCAAAACTCGGGGTATGAAACTCCAAGTAACTATGTAGACATATACCGCCAACTCCCAACAGGTCATTACAAAGCTTCAGCTGAGTCAAATGCCTCAGAAATATGATGGGACTGGTTGTGGTATATACACTCCAAAAACCTCTGCAGATAAATATACCAGCGTAATACGGCTAAAACTTGCTGACATAACCATAGCTGTCTCACAAACTAACATTGAGATCAGCACTGAACTGCCACAAGGCAATTGCGAATGCCTCTACCAACAACAACATAACAGTTGGTTGGATAAAACGGCGCTCACTCTCCAAAGGCAATATTGCAGATGACCAACTGACAAAGAAGGTTACTGGGACCAAATTCTTGTTTCTGCCCTTCAATGCTATCATAATTGAAAAAAATACTAACTCAGTTTTAAGGTTCCTCACTATGACCCATCTCTGACTATGATCCTGTAACATTGGATATTCAGTGCGTCTCAGCAGAGAGAATCTGCGGAGCATGACCCGTAATAATGTCTAAACAGGTAAATTGGCGGTTGGGGAATAGGCAGGAAGGGCATTCGATCTTCCGTCCGTTACGTTACGTTACACGCAGCAGCGTACAACCAGCTATCCTGTATTCAAGGATCTGACTGGACGATTCGGGTTAATGAGTTACGGATTTCTGGTTGCTTACTCCTATTCGCTGTTGGATGTTGTGTTATTACACGTAGCGCTGATGCTAATTGTACTGGAATCTTCTGATGTACTCGCTTATATTTAATTAGTGTATTACTTAGGTGATGATTACAATAGTTCCGATTAAACCTTCAGTATAATGTATAACATTCTATCAAACCAGGTGGTATCTGTTTTGAAATGCGTGTAATGTTATGTTTTCCATATGATATAATTATGGACGGTGATATAAATAATAATACAATCCGCCATGCGGACGATACGGCAATTCTGACAGATAGCTCAGAAGTTTATGAGTTGCTATCACACCTTTGAGTGGGTTACGTTTATACCACCCGGTTGGTCTTTACATTTAGACCGCTATACTGACGGGTCTAGGCTAAAGACGAAACACGCATGTCTGTAGCAGGTCTGATGCATAGTGGAGAGCAAACCGTTGACGTATCTCATGACTGAAAAATCTGCGGACTTGGTTCTCAGAAACTACAACTCGTCTTTTAAGAGCTGCAGTAGTCTATTCATATTGGTGTATATTCTAACAATCGGGGAACACACTGCCCTGTAGCCCATTCCACAACGCCGAGGTTCTCCAGAAGAGCGACCATTTTAAGAGGCGTTGTCAGTTTGACCTCGCGAGGATCTTACACTACCTTTGACATATTGTTGACGTCCAAGTCCGATCAAACTGTCATCATTGTGGCAGTATTATTATCATTGACAAATCTATGATATCTAAGTGAGGTCGAAAGGCCGCTATTCTGTACTAACTACCAATTGTAAATATTTTATTAGACAATCACAGTACGAGAAGAAAATAATGCTTTATAATTTTGTTTTTGTCGATGGATCAAACAATAAAAATTGTTTCTAATACTCTAAATAATGATTTTCCTTTTTCATGACACGCTGAGTAAATAGACAATGATGAATATATTTACCAATATTCCGTGAAATAAGGGCTGAACCATGTTCATGGAATCCATATATCATTTGTCTTTTTCCAACTGGTAGTTAGCGGTAGTCACGAAAGCCGTTTAAGGTTAGCAATCCATCTTTATGGTAAAAACAAGTCCATTTGTGAAAAAATTGGTCTGATTAGCTCTGGGTTATTTATTGCTAATGTTGTTTGGGTGTGAGAGGGGGGGGGGGAGGGGATGAATGCATGCTTGATATTCTGTTCAAATTCGTGCTTGAACATTCCAGAATAATTTTAATAATTTAAGAGGCAACATATGAATATTACAAGACAATAGGTGATATACATTTTTTTGGCCAAAATTATTTGTTCAGGTACTGCTCGGCTTAGCCTTTTAATGCTACAAATAATAACAAGTTAAAAACAATGGGCGAACGATCTTCAAGATACCTACGAAAAAGCAAGCGAAAAAAGTTGATAAACCTGTTTCTCGAAAATGAAGCATCTGCGGACCCATGTTTATATGAGCGTTTTGTCGTGAAACCGTTTGTTAAATTTATTGTTCATACTTAATTCACACCCTGTCTTAATTTATTCATTGTGACGTAACGTCATCACTTTGGAATATTCATTACACTGCTTGAAAGACATGAAAGTCCAATAGAAAATGCTTGAAATTATCCGAAATCAGGGTTTTAGTGACTAGCAAGCAAAGGCTAACCTACACTACTCGTACTCTAACTAAAATTAAACAGTATCGATGAAATGATTTTATCCAGGTTGTCGAAACACCGCAAAAATTTGACCAAGCTTTGATCAAATCCATCAGATGTAATCAATAGTTTGAATTAATAAACTAGATTCGATGTAACGAGCATTTCAGTCACCTCCGTTTTTAACACACAAAAGTAAGACGTTCCTGACATGTTCGGGACACTCTCTCAACCCAAGGCAATTGCAAAGGCTGACACTCTGGCAAAAACACCCACAGTCTCTGTGTACAAGGGAGACAGGGATTCGGTTTGGAGGGCGAAAATCCCTTTAGGGCTTCATGTATCTCATCCATCCCCCGGATATTGCCTAAAAGATTTTTTACTGAACGTCTCCTTACTGTTCGCCTGTCACATCAGGGTCGTACCCAGCACAGATACTTATTTTTTAAAAACACAATACTGTAATTCTGACAGTCTAGATGGTCTTCAATATCTTACGACAAAAATACATGACGTCAATGATCAGCAAGACTAAATTTATTGTAATCAGCAAGTCCACCAAATATAAAGAGTGGCATATCATTCGTATTATTTAGGTACCATGATCACAAGACCTTCGATGCGGTATTGAAAAAGTCATCAAATTTTAAAAGCGCAGCAATTACAAAAAATATTTCACATGTGTAGAAATGCATTATTATGATCGTGAAAATATTGAAATTTGAGATAGCGAATATTCAGGATGTTCCGTGATGTTTACACCACCAAATTTGTCTTTTATTTCCCTCAGTCTGTCTGTCTGACATCGTATATTTCAATGCGTAATATCAGTAACTGCTGTACCGATTTTGACGAAGCTTAGGAAGGGGTATGATATGAACATGTAGTACGTAATTTTCTTTTATTATTATATCGGCTGCCCCATAATGCTTTGCTGTTTTAACAGAGTTTCAGTAAATGAGCTGTGATCAAAATAAAAATTTAAAATCCAGCTAACTTAAGTTTCATTGGAAACCGCCACCGCACCCCAAATCTAAAGAACCAAGAACTGAAGCTGAAGTGCTACCCAGACGGTCAAAATGAGAACCAGAGATACACCAACAACGAGAAAAATCAGAATAAAAGTCTGAATAAACCTACGTAACTTGAATCGTCTGGAAACATATCAAGAGTAAATACGCTCCTGTTTTATGGAAGGCCGAAACGAGTCCTTTGTTGTACAGAGGGTGCTGAAATGACGATTATGGACAGGCGGCTTGCGAGACATTATCGATGGAAGTTTATAAAACGAAAATGGAGCAAGGATGAACGATTGCTTAGCCATTTGTCAGCATGGTTCTGATTTAAGAATTCAAGAATCCTTCCTCACTGTTGTATTTAATATCAATACCTCACAGTCACATTTATAATAATATTTTTATTTATAGAATACTACTGTTCTTCTACAAGGCTCAGGTCAGCATCCTCTGACGCGTCTGGACATAATCCAACAAAGAGCAATAGATCTAGTTGATGCGCCTGACCTCACAAAGGACCTCCACAGTCCGGAATATCGAAGAAGGGTGGCCCTATTCTATAAATACTACTATTTTAAAGGTGAGCCGAAACTATCTCGCATAATTCAAGGTCAATACAAATATATAGTTGTTATTTGAAGCCCAATCTCTGAGGGAGGTTATCTATAAAAAAAATCCCAGAAGGTAATTTCAGATGATCAATTAACTATGCATATGTTTTTGGTGACTGAGGTCCCACCTATCAATTCGCTGATGGGGGAGCGAGGTTAACTGTGTAGGAATGGTGGAGAAGCTGAGGATCATGAAAGGGAGAAGCTATTCATTATATGGGAGAGAAGGTGGGTGACAACTGGCAATGAAACGTGACTAGAAAACTGATTCAGGATGTTAGGGATTGGATTGACAAGGAGTAAGTGTGGATCCTCACAATTGCTTACAAGATATGGGTGTTCTGAGAACTACCTAAGCCGAATAAGGAAGATAGAGTATGCAAAATGTGTATATATTGTAAATACGAAAAGAACACTACTAATAATCTACTAGAATCTAGTAGATGGATATATCACCAGATACAACTGGAATTGCCGTGTCTTTCAATGTTTCAGTGCTGATCGCTGTTGACCTCTTTGAATAGCTTGTCTGATAGCGTCGATAACTTTGGCCGTTCTTACTGTCTTACGTCTAAACTTTGAGGTCAAATTACCGAAATCTCTAACCCAACTCGTTATAGTTTATCGGGTTAAAATTGCTACGAAATTGCCTTTGAACTTGAACAATTGATTGACTTGTTATAAACCGTTCCACCAGAAAAATGCGTTGATTAATCGGAAACTGATCTATGATTCAATAAACTGAAAATAGAACTGCCGTCAGAGAAATATTGTATCCATCACAGCCTACTCAGAATAGTTCATGCCTGTTGCATAATCCTGTAATTCGCAGAATCCTTTTGATTTTTATGTCATCTTTACACTACCAATAATATCAATAATAAATACTGCCAGTCGCCGAACCACAGTTTTCTCTATGTTTTCGATTCTTATTAGAGACAAGCAATAAAAACCAATGAGGAAGCTTAACCACCACGCTACCGAAAGCATGTACACATATTTGAACTTTACTCTCATCGATTGCAGTTTACACGGATGGTTATTATAATTTCACATAACAATAAATATTAAGTAACGTTTACTTTCTCGCATTCGCCAATAAAAAAACATAATATAACATTTGCAAAACAAATTAAACACCTACGTGTGTGACGACTGACGTTCTTGTAAACGATTCTATGAAATAACACATCATGTCATTCGTGTAGTCACAGAATATCATCATCACTTTCACTCGGAATGCGATTTTACGTTCCTGCTTCTCTCATGCACATCGTTTAAATCAGTAGCTATCAAACTGTTTAGATACATCATCAGGGTACCAGTGACCAGAATCGCCCTTTTACTTCCCACAACAATATGTGAGGAGGAAAAATGTCATTATTTCCGCGGGTGTGTCTGTCTGTGCTCCGTGCGGTAATCCTTTGCCCCTTTATAATTCGGAGAGGACTTTTCGGATTTTGATGAAACTTTCACACTAGATTGTTGGTGTGATAAGGACGAAGAAGCTTCATAGTTTTTGAAAATCGAATAACTGGCGACGGAAGGAATTATCGTCAAAAGTAAAAAAACTGTCCTAACTTCGTTTTGGACGTCTTCGATTATCATTTTTTTAAAAATGGGGGGGGGGGGGTAAATTAGAATTGCTAGTGAGAGATCTGAAGAAATGAATATTGAAATATAAATATTTCATATTATTTTGAGATATCGATCCAGCGGCAGTAATACGAATGAATCAATACCTTTAAGTTCAAAGATCCTTTCTCTTATGTCACAACAACAATCAAACCTTCAATGTGAAATTTTGGTCCACCTTTTACTCCGAAGCCTTAAATATGTGGTCTTCAATAGAAGGTGTATGTGAAATATTGTGACGAGCTAGTGCGTAGCATCTCTTTGGTACCGTTGGTATAACGTTTATTGTATTACTACAAAAGCCTAATTATCATACCAGACTACTTAAATGAGAGAATCCGCTTTAAGAGGAGTATACAATTAGTATTATTAGCTTTGCTTACGTTGAGTGGAGAATTTTGGATTATCACTTACACAGTGATTTATTTGAGTGTTGATTTGAGTTCACTCCAATAATGTTTCTGGATACAATTCAGAAACGAGCAGTGCATCTGGCGGATGCTCCTGATCTAACACCGACTTTTTGTGTTTGTGTATTACAAAATATATGAAAATTTCACTAATTCATTTCAATCATTAAGATTGCTTCTGAAGCCTCTCCCAAAGTAGCAATTATTGGGAATAAAAGTTTTCCTGTATCACGTTATTTGATGCAGGCTGTAGACGCAGCCGGAATGTTAAAGTGTTTGATCTAAACAAATGACATTTGAATTATTAACTGTATGCTGTCTATTACATATTGTTTGCTATGACGATTATTTAGCATATGAAGCTATTGACATGTATATAAAATAGATAGTAGTTGTAGTAATGGAGAGGCGAAGCCTGGCAAGTCGGCCACTTTTGCCTCTTTTTGCCGACCCCGAGGACCATCACTAAAACTAGGGCAGATATGTAGTTCCTTAGTGTCGAACCTTCCAGACTTTTCAATAAAGACATAAGGTTGCTATCTCAGGAAGTAGAACAAGGTTTTGTCTTCCTCCCAGTACTTCTGACAGATTGGGTCTTTGACTACTCCTATGAGTGACAGGTCCCTGTTCAATCTGCAGTGACCTGTGAGGATCTCTACCAACAAGTAGAGTGAGTCTCTCCTCCTTTTCAATAGCTATAGCTCCCTACGTTTGTTGGGACCTGCTATGAACCTCTTGGACTGTCTGCAGTCATCTCTTTCAAGCCATGCTTTCGCCAGTTCGTTATATGCCCAATAATCTGGGGCATTACACTGATCTGGCCCCTGCTAATACCCAGCAAGGAGGTTCGGGGCCAATGCATGTGCCCCTTGATCTCATCCTCGCTTTATCGTTACCTGGCACCCCATTGTGACCAGGGAATCAACATAATGGTCATGTTCTTGGATTGATCTGATCCTTGGCCACCTTTAGGATGGCAAATATCTCAGCCTGCTATTATAAAAAAGATAAAAATCCATCCATCCATGGCCTGCTATACATGTGTGTTTCGTATTCACCCAGGTAAGGCTACGCCAACTTTGAGGGAGTTGTATATATAATTAATATCAGCTGGATATAACAAAGGAGAACTAATCTGCATGAAATAAACAGCTGTGAAGCAAGCCTATTTCATGGATTTCGAACGACTTTCCAAATTAAATTAGGAAGCCAGCCATGTTGGTGGAATTTATTGATGCAACTTAGCTGGCTTCTTATTCCATTACGATAACGATTTACGATTTAATTACATCCTCTAAATGTATAACGTTGCAATCAAATGGTTCAATCCACTCGTCTGCATATGCATGCAATGCTATTACTTCACTACCATTTAAATATTTCTGCAACCGAATAATTGATGTATTTGATAAGGTGCAGAGAGTTTATTCTTTGTCAGCGATTTTGAGTGCAGATTATTCGTTTATACTATTATATTTGGTGAATAATTCGAATATCCTCCATTGGCATCATTGAGCGCGATAAGATTTCGCTTTCACGAGAAGTAATCTATAAAAAAATAGCGCTGTTTTTCACATAAATAACCTCTAAATTTCTTTTGCTATTAGCCATTTTTTTCTGCCATTTTTATCTTGAAGTATGCGAATTAAAGTTTTATTTGTATTTTTCACTGTTTTATTAATACAGAGTAGCACAATGCACTTTGATTACACTGGTTAACATTGGTGAAAATTTTTAGCTGATTTTGTATAATTTTAATGCCGTGAACTGGGATATTACGTTATTTTTGGCATAGGAGCTTAAATTTCTAAAATATCACATTTTAGTGAAATACTCATATATTTTGAGTTGAATCTTGATCAAATAAAACAAACAGAAGTTAAATTTGTTTGTTAATTATTATACCAACATTTGAAATAAAGTTATAATTTATATGAAAATAAAAAATGTTTGATTTTATTCGACGCCATTGCCAAATTGTGGTGGCCAGAACAATTAAGACTGTTTTGAAAATTATATAGATTGTAGATGCTCTTACTTGGTGAAACTCTTCCATCATGCAGATAAAAAGATTGTGTATTTAACACACAGTTAAACAAATAAAACTCTTTTTCTTTCGGTGACGCGTTTCAATTTATATTTAAATCATCGTCAAACTTTCAGATGTGACTTTTAACAAAGGCTACCCAGATTACTTGCCAACTAACTAACTAGATCCCAACATGGATACAAAACTAGAGCTCTCAAATCTAGCATACTATTTATCCTGTCTAGCTATTCTTCTCTTGAATTATTTCCTTTTTCTTTCTTTTGTCTGTCTTAGGGGTAACTTTTTTGCAACTGCATTGGCACTAGTGTCAAGGGAAACCTCTACAAAACCTCAATAATCTCCGTCCAAATGTCCTTAAGATATTTCATGTGATAAACTATTTTATTTCTTATGTCATCGTTACAGTCCTTTTTATATAATACCATTGAAGCTCTAAAATTCTAGGCACCAAGAAAAACATTTTTAGGCCTTGACGCGTTTCCAAAAAACTAATTTATTTCAAATATGCCCATCTAGAATGTTCCGTAACCAAAACATGTCAATTTCGAAAGATCTCGACGTTCTAGATGCCTCTTTTGACAACTGCTCACAGGATTTATATTCAGGGCGACCTTTTCCTGGCTGTTACCGCTGATTTTAGGGCCAATATTTGGTATAGGGTGTTTTTATACAGACCCGCAAAATTTAATGGAATAAAAAATATGGTCAAGTTCCTCATTAATTCCGGCGATTAAACTAGTGTCGCAGGGAAAGTGGGTGCAATAAAGCACGCGTGGCATGCAGTATTTCACAGCGACCGAGCCGGGCAACGCGGGGCGCAGAGACCGCGTTTGTGATACTGTCACAAATCTCAGTCACACTAGTTGGCGATATATATCTGACCGGAGCCGGTGCCGGGCGGGTCCGGGGATTAATTAGCAATCAAGCAGCGCCGGTGCCGTGATTGCAATAAATCTACTTGCATGGTGTCCTATTGCGCCTCCCGTTGTAACTGACGAATTCTTGCTGGTGATTTGCGACGAGATATCCATGCCCTTATCAACCAAATTAAGTTATCATATCTCTTAGCAGTATGTAGCAATGGTATGTCGGTTAATTTAAACCAAATAGAAAAACATTACTGACGTTTCTGTTTTGAAGCCACTCCCATCCAGGGAAACGACCTCACTTTGGCGAGGGCAGACTATTGTCCAGATTCATGAGGAAATTGAAAGAACTGTGGTGTTTCTACACATATACTGAGAATATTTGGATTTGACGTCCATAACATAACGAAAGGTCTGGATCAGAAGCATTGTCGCTATTCACACGTTGCTGAGAAGATCCAAAATCTGATAAACCTCTGCTATCGAAAAAGGCTAGTCCATGGTATGCTTTACGTTGCCGCATGTTTGGTTCAGTGGCAAATTCCTGAGGGTTGCAATTAAGGGATATGTTATCGTCAAGGTGGACTATGAATACGACTGGACAGTTTACTACCGGACCTGCAAGCGAAATCAACACAGGCAGTGACCGATGGACACAGGTGGTATTTGATTACGGGAGGCACGTGACTGAAATATACATAGAGATCTAAGCAGATGGTGAGGTTACAGGCACAGTAAATCAAAGAGAACCAGCAGAGTCGCGTGTTCAACATAATAAGAATTAAGCGGAGAGTTTTGCATGGGTTTCCAATATTTCGTTTCCAGCGCCCATTTTTCAAGATAGTGGAACGAATTTTTTTGCAAATGATAGAGAAAGGTTGGTTCTATGCTCGTACGAAGCCTTCAATTTTTTATAGAAAATTTTGGATAATATCGCGAGGGCGCTCGTATCAGCGGTATTAATTTATCAATATTCCGTTTGAAGCGCCTGATTTTGAACATATTTTTTGTGGAAATCATAAAAGAAGGACGGCTCTATGCCTATACAAAGCTTTTTTCTTGATATTTCGGTTACCAAAAGACATCCAAAATGAGTCAAAAAATGTCAATATTCATGTGACGATATCTAAAATTTTGTATCAAAAATTGAAAAATGGCTTCATATGAACATAGAACGAACCTTTCTCTATCATTTGCAAGAAATCGCTCCTTTATTTTGAAGAACGGGCGTTTGAAACGCAATATTGGAAACCCATGCAAAACAGGTTTCATTCTAAGTAGAATTTCCTCTTAACCAATGTAACAACTAGAACATTAGGCGCGTGACACACAAAATTGTTACGTCATCGCACAACTCTTGAGACGCGAATACTTTTTTCAATCAGAAGTCTTATTAATACCACCGAGGTTGAGAGATTTCCCCGTTGATCCTGTAAAGCTGGGGGGTTCAATAAAACTTGTTCCTGAAACCATTTTCACCATGTACCTTTCGTGAACTCTTGTCTGTTTACAGTTATATGTATTTTTTCAGGTTTCGAGCAAAGCTAAATAGTAACCGTTTGCGAAGACATTGTGGGGTTGAAGGTAGGTTTCTCAGATTATAGGCATTTTACTATTCACGAAAATAACAATTGCTTGTTATACGTAGCATATCAAAAAAGTCTAGTTATTTATGATTTTAACACGCTTTTCAATACCTTCCCGTGTATGTATGTATGTATGCATTTTTAACGGAATCCTCGAATGCTATTTTCACCGACTTTCAAACGTCAGATTAGTTTCAAATTTTGCACACTTTTCAAGGACCGATGGCAAGACAATAGTTAAATAAGTTTGTCCCATTATTGCTTTTAATTTTCACATCCTCTTTCCGATAAAAATTATATTTAGAGTGTAAATATCAGGTTATATGAAAAATTATACGAGGAAAGGGCCATACTATGCTGAAAACGCCGGTTCTCGACCGATGGCCAAAGTTAAGCAGCGTCGGGGGCGGTTAGTACTAGGATGGGTGACCGTTAGCCTTTCAACATGCATTTTTATTGGCTTCACCTGTATGTATGTTTGTTTGTAACATAATCTTCGAACGCTATTTAGTCGCCATACAGCAAATACTAGAAAGACCAAAAGTCATTCTTTTGGAGAATATCAGCGTTGTGGAATGAGCTTAGGTGAAAATTCATCCTTTGTCTATATGAAATGTAAAATAATAAATAAAAAAATATTAATTTGAATGAAACATAAATGAGTGCTCAGCTCCCAAACCAAATATCTCACAAAATATTTAGCTTGTCGTGATGTCAGCCTATAAAATGCCATATCCTATGATCAATAAAACCTATACAATAAACAATAAAGACCTATCGCGGTTCGTGAATATAAATTCTAAGCGATAGCAAGCAAATAGGACGGTATAAACACACTTTATGACACACAATGCCATAAAGAAACATACGGAAATCGAATATGGTACGCACCTTTCCTTTGGTTGTGCCACATGCTCATACGTATCAGTGACGATTATATACCACAAAGAAAACCTGCTTTTTCTCTCACAAGTAGGTTGGTATCTGTTACAGCAATTACTAAATAGTCCTTCAGACAATCATTCATGGCTAACGACCGTGAATTCTCATAGATTGTGTATTTTTAATAACTCACTTCACTTTAGATACTCCAATTATTCATATTGTTTAATGATCGATATTTAAGAGCCATTTCGTATAATCGATGCTGTTTCAGAATTATTTACTCCAAACAGTTGCGGTTTTCTCTGGCATTGCAAGGTAAAAAGTGTACTACTCTAAACTTTGAACCAACAAAATAAAAACTTTGGCGATATGTACAGAATAGCGCGCCTCAAGGCAAGACTATATGCGCCAAAATCATGCATTCTCTAGAAGTGATATATAAGGCATGTTTTTTTATTAATTTCAGTTAAGAATTTCATTTGATTTTATAAAAACATATTATATTTTGTTAGAAGCCCCCAGGAATAACAAATTTATACTGATAGGTCGTTTATCAAACGCCAAAATTTTTGAGTGTATGCGCTTCACTATGTATCGGACCTGCATGGTTCGTCTTTAGCCTAGACTCGTCAGATTAGCCTGGCGGTCTAACTGTAGAGAGCAAATGGGTGGCGGTATATACGTAACCCAGTCAAGGGTGTGTTAGCAATATTAACACCAAGCGTCGCACACTGAATACGATTGAAGATAGTATATCAATCGAAACGTTGTGGATACTCAAAAAAATTTATAGACAATGGAAGTTCGACCTTAAACTTTTGCACTTAAAAACGTTGGCATTTGAAAAACGACCTATTTACGAAGCAATTGATTGTTAAGGCGACCAGGGGAAAATATGCTTCTCACTTTTACTGCGTTCAGCAGTGATCGTATAAAACTTATCCTGTCAGAAAAACTCATCTCGGATTTGAAAACGTATGCGATCACAATCCTTCTCCGCCTACTGGCGCTGGAGGTAAATAGAACCACAGTGTTAATTGTAGACGTTAAATTAGGTTGCTCTGCTTCAATTTATTCGAGACCTTCCTAACATTTAATTTAGGAACACTGTACGTACTTACGCTGCATTATAGAGGCTTCTAGCGAAGGCGCCAGCGAACTTAGGTTCCATAAATAAACTTAATGGAGTGGACGCACCCGGTATCAGGAAGTAATGCAGGAGTATGGTGCAATATATACAGCCACTTGGAACCTATTGAGTTTTTGCACTGCTTTACTTACGATCTCTATAACACTCTACTGGTAACGTGTCCTATGCGAGACTGCAAGCCATTTCAGTTTCAATACATATAATATTATCACTAAGAAATATGTATTCAACGACCCTTAAAATCTTATACAATGTCCATGAACATGCAGTTCAAAGAGAAGAGTTTGTTTATAGATAGAATTGGAAACAAAATGTGATAAATTTACAAAATTCTTGAATGTCCTTAATCATTAATTATTTCAACGGATTTTGACGTAATCAACAATTTGACAACTGATGTTTTTTCAATTTTTGACCCCTTCGAAAAAAGTTGATGGTCGCTTATTTTATCGCAGCGCTTCTGGAGCGCAAAAGGCATTCTGGATGTGGATTGTCAATTCTGGTTACCCGGTTTGGGGAGTATAACGTTAGTCCACCCTCATAAAATATAGCTTCTAACATTAGCAACCATATTATTTTCCCCATCCATTTGGATGTAGTAACTTCAATATAAAATTTCCATAAAATGCAAATGGGTCCAGTTTTCAGATAGTGTTATCAAAATTCTTATTGATAGTGAGTGGAATTGTTTCCATTCTGTGGGTGGTTGTTAGATAAACAAATACATAACATTTCTTTTTTGAAAATGTGCAAATAGAGGTCATAAAATGTATGTAAATTACGCGACTCAACTCATGTCATAATTATAAATGAATAATTATTATATTTTAGAAATATACCGCGCTCACGTTTTTTTTAAATTATGTATATTATCCTTAATTTAATAATATAATAAACATCCTTAAAAAAATAAATCCGCATTATGTACTCATTGAATTGATAAGAAAATCTTGTAAGGTATGTGGTGTGATGTGGCAGAAATGGAGAAGGAAAGAGAACGACTAAACTCGTCCGTAAAATCAAAGTCCTTGTGCTCCTTTACCTCGTTACATCTTAGGTTGTTTTCGGAGATACTGAATGCGAATTTTTGAATGAAAATTGGATAAAGTTTCAGCGTCTAGCAATTACTATATCTTGACCCCTATCATTGATATTACCCACAAACAAACTAAAACAGCTAATCAGCATTAGCCATGATGTCAACTAATCACCGAGATTAAACGTAACCCATTTAGTAGAAATAGGATGGCTGCAAACGCAAGGCTGTGTTTAAGAACGAGACTGTATTATTTAATAGACTCTCGATGTTTAGCATTAATGCCATTAGACTTGATGATAGTTTTGTCAGACTGTCGAAGCGTGTCTTTATGCAAACTGGAGAGTTATTAGGCATATAGCGGAACTGTGATGTCATGGTTACCTGAACTTGATCTAGTTTGGTGGGATCTTCATTCTTCTGAGGATTATAACTTATATCTTTGTTCTATGTGTCTTATATTCTAATCTCTGTTTGAAAAGAAGTATGGTGAAGCATATAATTAAATAAACAAAGAGATAGTAAGAAAATAAGAGGAGCTAAAGAAAAATGGTACCGTGATAATTTTGTAGAACTAGAGGAATTACAAAAAAAAGATGATTTGAATTTATACAAATATATTGAAGAAGTAGCTGGCTTAAAAACTGTGAATAGATGCGGTATTGCCTTAAACAAAGATGGTCAAATTATTGCTGACACAAAGGGAAAACTCGGAAGGCGAAGGTAATATATGCATATAACGGTTCAAAATCAGTGGCAAAAATAAGTACCAGTGAATATTACTAGCAAACAGCCACATACAGAAAAAATGTATCCATGAAAATCTGAAGGGGATTCTACATTTGGTCTCTATCCTGTATCATCATTGGGTGTCATAACAAATTCGTTCAACTTTGCTATACGTTCCAGAATCACGATACCGTAACACATCATTCAGCGTAAATTAGACGGGAGCAGGGCACATCTGCGCAATAAAATGTACACATCATTGCCCATTGCCTTTCCTTCCAACGTCAAATTGGGGTAGCTCATTTTCTGGCGGCAATTTCGCACGCACCCTTTGGACAGGGTGGTATCAGCCCAAGAAGCACACATACTGCTTATTGTAGCTCTGCATTACGTCCAAGGTCAAGAAAACTGTCATATGTGGAGTATAGAGATTGAGTTTAGAGTCATGTCGCTCGATATATTGTAAGTTTTTGATAGGGTGTTAGCATCAGAGATTCTGATTGAGCTTACCGCATCTGAGCTGCCATTGGGTCTGTGCCGGAGGTTGGATAGTTTTACCAGGGAAACATTTCAACATAATGGTTACTATCCAATGTTCTCAAAAAATAATGGATCAATAATTCTGCTCAAAGGCATTGCGCACCACACTTGGAGTTTGGTACTGTGTAGTGGTTCTTCGTGTTTCGCTTCAGGATTCTCATTATCCCAATAGCGATAGTTCTGCTTGGTAACCACCCCATTCAAAAGGAAATGGGTGTTTCAAAAACAAAAACCCTCGACATCTCTTTGATTCGCCATCGTTCTCTTGCCTTTGCGACATGTTATCTATAAAAAGTCTAACCTTGTCTGCTACCTTCGTAGTTTTTCAACCGGTATATTAACTTCCGTAATGTCTCCAAACAAGCATCAATTCACAGAAATCAGCTCCAACGTCGCTTATGTTAGAAAAATAAGAACTGTATCAAATCGTCGTACGCAAAAAATGTTCCACCCAGCCAATTACTCAATCTACTTTGACTTGTCTTCGTACACCGGCCCACTCATCGTCGGTTCATTAGACCTTTTTATAACTCCCCAGGAAGATGTATAGGCATTACTCCAATTCTGTTCTCCGATTAACTGCGACCTAATCCGGTCTTCTTTTGTTTATTGGATTCCTATAGTTGCTTTCGGAGCAGTGGCGTGCATTTTGAACTCTCCTTCTTGAAATACTTAACCGTAGTTTCAAGTACAATGAATTAGTAGACTTCCATTTCGTTAGGCTCTCACAAAGTCTCAAAGCGATGAGGATAAAAATTGTCTGTTGTCATCGACCTTGAGAGCCAAGTGATTTAACGCCCACTTTATCCGACACAAGGTTGCCACACATGAGAAGTTTGCTTATAGATGCCAATATATCGTATAATATTTATTCTTCTACTGTACATACTCACTACTCAGTCATTGTATCATACGGCAAGAACAAGAAAGAGCACTTTGTAAATTGCTTCATATACCAACATTGTTTTTTGTAACGTTGGTAACTTTAAACTAATACTTACTGTGTCTCTGTCTTACTCACAGCGCGATAAGCCTGAACGATAGTGTTTTTGAAGAACGTAAACATTCTGGAATAAGTAGCGATAGTTCGGTTCTCATTTGAAAACAGGTTCTTTGAACAGGTTTACCCGTTCTTGTTGATGCCTTGCAAGAATCGGCTGTTTCATCTATTCTTTTCATCGTAGTGCACTTATTAATGAACAATGGCACAATTCCTGATTCCTATTTCCCAAAAAAACTAACGAAAGTATTGCCTATCGCCATTTTTTATTTCCAAATACCAAGCAAACGGAGAACTTGCTTAGAAAATTGTAAAGCTCTACAATTATTGTATTATTTTTAAAGGGTTACGGACACTATGAGAATTTCAAAAAATGATGTTAATGATGTCAATAAATAGATACAATATTCCAATATATAAAATCCTGTTGTCTTGTACTGGGTAAAAGAAACAAAATCTGATTTCAAATATGATTTTCAAATAAAAAACAAATTTTACAGTTAACTGAATCAGCAAAAATTCTTGGTGTAATATTTGATACAAAGCTGAGATTCATTCATCATCATTCATCCGAATATTATATACTCCTCTTCACCAAAAATATAATTCAGGTAATTCAAAACAATTGTGTACGTTTTATCATTACGCTGCGCAAATTTGATCATGTATCAGTGAAGTATCCAATACTAAATTGGATGAAAATAAATGGTTTAGTTAAGTATCACTATTCAATTTTCATTCATAAATTATAAGCACCTCAAAACCAGTTTAATTAAGAAAAAAACAATTGAATTAATCAAGATATTCATACAAGATCACTCCGAGACAAAATTATTAGAATACCGCAACATATTACAACCCTATTTAAACGTAGTTTATCTTATAACGTTGCGGTCATATATAATGAAATACCGAAAATATATAGAGTATTTGTTCCTTACCATCTTTCCGTCAAAAAATGAAATCTTTTTCAATCCATTTTTCAGCAATCTAATCACTGAATCAAAGATATGCCGAATCTGTTAATAATCTATTTTCTAATATCCTCCACATTAAAACGTATACCAATTACCAGTTCTCTCTTCCTTATATTTGTTCGTAATTTTTTTTTGGAGATATGCCATTTTTTGGCATTGTTAACATCTTCTGCTTCTGGTCTATATGGTTAAGTGTTAGATTAGCAAATGCTAAACTTCGCCATATAGGCTTAACGTTAGCGTTGTTACAATATTATTATAATATCAATAAAGACGTCTATTATTATTATTATTATTATTGTATTCATTCCGAAAACCAGTGTTGTTGAAAAACAGCGCGTCCCAAGCCGAGACTGTACGCGTCAAAACTATGCATTTTCTCTCGAATCGGTTTACGAGGTTTGTTTTTCACTATTTTCCGTTCAAAAAAAGAAAATCGTCATGCTGAGCCCTCCAAATCCGCCCTGTGCACGCCACTGCGGCTGACACCCTGTACAGTCCATATATCGAGTACCAGACAGACATGAAAGAGAAAATCCCGTTCTCCTACCCACGCATGCTCGCTTCTGTCTGGCGATTCCGTGATTTATGGGTTGTAGTGTATCCCCTCACACACGCATACACTACTCATAAACATACAGACAGACAACCATGGATTTGCACGTGTCGTATATAGCACTTTAGCTCTACACATACGGGAGTAGGTCTGTGATGGATTGGAACTCGGAAAATTGGGTCGCGTCTGTCGGTCTGTCTGTCTGTCAGGATGGATGTCTCTCTGGATTGCTCTTACATATGTATGCATGATTCAGCCAGCAAGAACATGCATCGCGCGCATGGAACACGGCTTTGATGGGACTGTTATTGTGAAGGATGAATACGTTGGCTGTTTTTAACGGATGAAAAAATCGTGTACTCAACACACAGTTCGATTTATATTCAAATCATCGTCGGACTGTTAGATTTTACTGTTAACAAGGCTACCCAGATTACTTACCAACTAGCTAACTAGATCCTATCATGGATACAAAACTACACCTCTCCAATCTAGCATTCTATTTATCCTGTCTAGCTATTCTATTGAATTATATATTTTTTCTTTCTTCTGTCTGTCTTTGGTTGAAAGCTTTCTTGGCAACTGAATTTGCATTAGTGTTAAAACCTTAACAATCGCCGTCAAAATGTCTTAAAGATATTTCATGTAATAAACTATTTTATTTCTTAAGATATTTCACGTTTTATGATATTTCATTCCTAATACATTAAAAATAAAAAAATTATAGTGGTGTATCGATAAAAATTGTGTTTAAAAGATCAGTCTGTTCTTAAGAAATAAAATAGTTCATCTCACAAAATAGCTTAAGGACATTTTGACGGCGATGGTTAATGTTTTGTTAGGGTTTTCCTTAATACTAGTGTAAATGCAGTCGCCAAAAATATTTCTCGAGACAAAAGAAAGAAAAAAAATCGATATAAAGATAGCTAGACAAGATAAATATTATGCTAGCTTTGACAGCTCTAGTTTTGTATCCATGATGGGATCTAGTTAGCTAGTTGGCAAGTAACGTGGGTAGCCTTTGTTAACAGTCGAATCTGACAGTCCGACGATGATTCAAATATAAGTCGAAACGCGTCACTGAAAGAAAAACAGTTTTATTCGTGAAACTGTATGTTAAGTACATGATCTTTTTATGGATGGAAAAGTTTCACCAAGTGAGAGCGTTTACAATCTACATGTTCACAACGGGATGTCAGTGTTAAAAATGGCAGACCAATGCAGTACATCTGATGCTATGATATTGCTGAACTTTTTGATTTTAATCGAAAAAAATTTTCAGAAACAAAAATATACTTCAGAAAATTCAGAAATTTCTCAACATTTCTTAGAATTTTAAAAAATAGTTCAACCGGATAAACAGTTTTGATATCCTATAAGAATATTAAGTAAAATGAGATCACTGCACGTATGATACAGAGTAAACCAACTGGACGATATTTGGTTGAAGGATAAATATTTATTAAAATTAGAGTGTACGTAACCGAGCTTCGTATAAAAAAATGATCAATATGAAGTGAGTGTGACTTTTAACTTTTAAATTGCATATGAAATAAAAAAAATCTACCTCGAAAAAAGAAAAAAAAATTGCGCACCCTACCGTATTGATCGAAGTGCCACCACTTCCTAAAATTTTCAGGAAAACTTCTTTTATAAAAAAATTTTTGCGAATCCCACGATTCAAGAACATTTTGGATTTATCAAAATTCCTCAAGGGAAGAGTTCACACATTTTTATTTTAAGCTGTTTGAATGATCTCTGAAAGATTTATGAAAAAATATTTTAGGGACGCATGTTTTCCTGATTTACTGTTACGACATAAAGTAATAAAAATTTTGAAGCAGTTTCTATTCAAGACCTTTGGTTGCTGAGGAGACGGACGATAGAAAAAATTAATTGATGGTTTTATTGTCATGATGCTACGATCGTAAATGTTAACGAAGACACCTGTAAGGTTACTAAGGCTAGGCGCACACTCGCGATTTTCTGCCGCGCAATTATTCGATCACATAAATAGAGAGAGGAACAACGGAACTGTGTGCATAATTGACAGAAAAGAAAAGCAGTGACTAAGAAGAGGCAACCAGTCCTATTCCGATTGTGAGAGATTAAAGTTAATCCTACGAACAGGCATGAACTTGCGCGGACTTGCAGCCTTTTATTCACACAGTTGCAGTCTGCACAACGTGCGATTTTTGCCTGAAAAACCTGTTTTGTGCCTACAAAATGTCTAACGACGAGTTATAAGTCATGCGCTCGGAAAGATTTATATTATAGAGACTAGCTTCATTTGAAAACAAATTAAAGCAGTATGTATGAATGCGCATCTTTACTGACGTTTCGGCTGCCTCTTACTTTGATTGAGGTTACCTCGGAACTGAAACGTCAGTAAAGAAACTCATTCATACGTGGTTCCAATCACATACATTTTTCTAGCGATTACGATTTTCCAATAGCTGCGAAACAAGTTCGCAAGTGTGCGCCTAGCCTTACATCGTCAGGTATGCGTCTAATGTTCAAAGAAATTAGCTAGGTACTACATCAGCAGCTTTTACTGCGGTGACGTAACCTTAAAGCTTCTAAAGGTGAACGACGAATAAATGTCAATGTGTTCTTTTATTAATCATTCGATTATACACATCGCTGAATTAACGTAAAGACAGAGATACTAAAAAAAGGATGTCAAGTAGGTTGACACTGGGCTTCCTAAGCAATAGTATCACTTTGGAAATACAGATTGGAATCGGATTTTACAGCTGGTGATCTTTTCAGTTTCAATAGGAAAAATATTGGATTGGTGTGTACTAGACGGTGTATCGACAAACAGACAGACAGACCGACGGAAATGAGTGATGAGAAGATGTTGAGGACAGAGGCTTAGACATTCTTGCAGTATAATTGTCATGTGATGGAGGGCCACACAAATTTCATAAAACAGCAACAAAAAATAATAATCGAATCAAACATTAAAACATTTAAAATAAAGTAACATCTACATAGACCGCCGTCCTTGAAGGATCACCTCTGTGAATCAATTAATTCGACTGGACTATACTCATATGTATTTTGTAAAAATCTGTTGCTGTCAAATGAAAATACCGAATGCGTAAATATTGATGAACCGTTTTTTATGTTTGTAGAACAAACATATTTTTATTGGCAGTCAGCGTCTACATATTTACGTTCAGCTTTTACTTGTGAATCAAACTAATGTTTAACGAGCAAACAATCCGATATTTTTATACGAGAAAACGCACATAATTGGAAACGCAAATGCAAAATTCGCATCATCAGCAACGAGGCCAACATTGAAGGTAAGAATAATAGATAAACTTATTACTATGAGTTTATTAACGGAAAGCATTGGATTTCTCCCACTGGTCCTACCTTAGACTATCACGCAAATGTAGACAAACATTTTATTCATAGATACTTTGAAAATACATTATTGTATAAAAAGACGTTATGCGTTTCACCACTCACGAAGATAGACTATTATTTCATTATTTCTCTTTCGGCGGCGTACCATAAAGGCAACACTGTTAAAAGCTAAGAACGCGGCTCGAAAGTGTTATATTCAATATGCAAATATCTTTTAATGTTTCGTTGTACATAAAAATTTGATATTTGTGATGAAAATGTCAATATCTTTATGATCCTCCATTTACTCAAAATTATATTTTTTGGTGTCACTTTTAATGCATTTGGCAAATGAATGTTACATTTATTATCAATTTGTTTATAAGCTATTAGTTTGTATATTTCATGAAAAGCATTTTGGCAATTATTATTTTCGAGATATTTTTTGTCTAATATGGTTCAGTCTATATAGAAATATAATAAATATTGGGGATCTTTCCGAAAAATTAAGGGACAAATAATCTCCACCTTTTTATTTAACCCTTGAACATCCAGTAGTTTAAACTGGTGCAATGAAACGTAACACATTAAAAATGTTAAATGTTTTAAATGATTAGTATTTCAGAAATAAGTGTTAGAACCTGATAATAAAGGAAATTGCATTGAATAGGGCAATAAATAATGATTGGTGTTACAAAATAAGAACTATAAATAATTCTTTGTTATGTTGGCACACATGATTGTGAATACTTAAGTTTATGTCTCATTGTTATGCGTAGATGTAAATGGGAATCGGCTTTAACAATAAACTTGTTTTCTTATTTGAACAATAAGATGCACAATTAGCATTGAACCGTTGCATAAGATGTATTTAACGATACCAAGCCAGTGTATGCCGCATTTCTACATGTAATCACATTTTTTGAACTACACGTAACAACGAGGCAATACTTAAATATATGTATATATTTTTTCGCGGTTACAAAAGATCCTCCCCAGAGTGGCGTGTGAAGTAATAAAATGTATGAAAAGCTTTGAGTATCCATCAATAGAATACTTTGCTGGATTATACCTGAAAATTAAAACGGTCCTGTATTTTTTTAATATACCCACGTAACAGTTGATAAAAATCGAGTTCGCTCTCGGTCTTTTTATCGAAATTACCTGGAACCTCGTTGACCTGGAGCTGAAATCAGGACAAACTCGTTTCGCGGAAACATTGACGGTTAATGAACAACAACGACTAAGTTGTTAAGGAGTGACTTTATAAACCAGTTTCAGAAGCGACAAAAAATTGAAAGATGCAATACTGAAAATACCAAGGTGACCAGGCATTTTTGATTTGTTGATTTTAATCACCGATACATAAAGTGTATCTTCACAATAAATGTGTTTGTTTGATTGCATTGCACACAATAGTACAATCTTGAGCAAGCCACACAAAATACTCTGTGGTCAAAACTGTGTATTGTTTGTGGTTACTGAGCTAAATGATCCAGTAGCACATATAAACAGTTAGTTCCAAAATACGATTCAAAATATTTCGAAATTGATATCATTGCATGGAAAGTATAGAGTCCATTGTTTAGCATAACATCTTGGAATGAGGATTACAGACAAGAGCTGCGGAACAAGGGATGTCGCTGTAAATCAGTCCACTCTTGTTGACAGATGTCGTAAGAGACATCTGTTGCCGCTCTAAGCAGTCCAGGTATTGACCTTTGACTTCGTGAGTAGCCAATGGGCGTCCCCATAGAGGGCGACACTTGGAGATGAGTTGATGTTGCTATCACACCCTTGACTGGCTTACGTATATACCAGCGGATTGCTCTCTACACTTAGACCGCCAGGCCATACAGACTAGTCTATCTATAGTAAGTGTTACTGACCATTTAACGTCTGACTAGCTAGAGAATATGAGAGAGTGAAGAGATCTATAACTCACCCTCGTATAGACCGTTTCAGTGGAAGACCTTGTGTTCTCTATTTATTATCGATGGCCAATTATGCTGCCACTGACATTTAATTAACACTTCTATTTCCAGCATTGTCATGTATAAATGCTAGGTTATTCAAGTAAAGGGCATCCCCAAGCAACATTTAGCTTTTAAATATCACAATAATACGCTAAAAGTCACAGAAGATCATCAATTATATTTAGTTTTTCTGTAATTAGAAACGACCTTGCGTTTCTTCTCGCTTCTGTAGTTTTTCCGTGACTGCTGAATTATTATCATCATCAGATTAACGTCGACGCTAAATAATGAGCTGTTGGTAAATCGTCTGAAAAATTAGAAGCCTGTGGTTGGGGTGAACACAAGAGTCGTTTATTATCTTCAGTAAGAAGGGCGTAGACGAAGAATAAAACGTGGGGATTATGACGAAGTTTCGAAGTTGTGCACACAGATTTACAGTTGGCGCTATCAACTTTGCTTATTTTAGCTACCCTGTCGGTCATACCTGTGGAATCACTAGAATGGGTATATAAGGCTTGAAGATGTTCTTGTTCTAACGACGCCATCTAGTTAATACACGGTTGACCTTTTCTCTCACTTTCTCTGCACACTATACTCCCAATACCTCATTTAAGATAATATGCTTTCCGTCACAGCTGATCGCCACACTCGTGGTGACACGAACGTTTTTCACATTTTTGAAAGCCTGTAGGGGCGGCCCTTTGTATCTTCTAATCTTCAAAATCCAATAGGTTTTCACAATGCTACTGTTATTATATTATTGTATTTTTTTTAAAAAGGATACCCTTTCACATAACTTTCTGCGAGTTCCTGAAAACGTTCATGCTATCCCATTTGAATGAAGCACTTGGCATAATTGCTTGACATGCAATTAATTTTTGGGATCTCTTTTTACGATTAAAAAGTAACTTAATAACAACCATTACTCTAATTTGATATCACACATACAAACATTTTCAACAGATGCAAAAGTACTACAGACATTTCTCCTGTCTTTCTTTCACACAGTTTTATGAAATGGTTACACATACTTAACTTTTTCCTTGTACCATGTTAATAGCTATCTAATAGCTTAGACCATTAAGAAATTAATATAATTGATAGAAAGTAAGCGCATATATGCCATTACAAAACAGCTTGGGCCAGTTACCTCCTTTGATGTATTTACATTGCAATGAAGACTGAGTCACAAGGACTATTGACTATACTATTGATAATTATAAAGGGTTGGGCAAAGGTGCCGCACACTTAGTTTTCTCCTTTATTATTGTACGAGGGTCAGCGTAGGGACCTGTTGGATTTTAAAGATTAGATGGTAGACAGAAAAAAAGGTTATAGGATGCATATTCTTTTACTGGTAGGGGGACCCTCTACAGGCCCTCAAAAATATAAAAAAACGGTCACATGAAAATACTAGAGCGCGTCAGATATTGATCATATATCTCAACACTGACGTGTCTCCGATGATAGAGGTATGTTAATCTTTTGGTTCGCATGGTGGGGGGCCGTACGGAGGGGTTGAAAAAGGGGTGACAAAAAACGTACTCTATCGCGTCATTTTCAGAGGGGGTGTTAGGTGAATCCGAATGAAGCTCCCATTGAAAGACTGACGATTGTGGCGCCTTTTTGAAAATGCGAAAACGCCATTTTAAAATACTTGACAGATTTACGTACAGAAAAAAACGCGTCGCATTACTTCTGGGACAGACCCTGTATTTTGAAGCCGAAGCCGCTGCAATCTGCGGCGGCCGATCTCAGGTGCCAGGATTCCGGATGTTGTACAAGATGCTACCAGACGAAACACGATCGCGAGTCGCTAATAATGGCCTCACTAGAAACCGTGACACTTTCTCAGATGTTTCTCCTGTTGTAACCTGCAGACAGCAGAATGCACTTTTACGAGGTGTTATGCTGAGCACGCGTTCCAAATTGTAGGCGCTTGACGGATCCATCGAGAGAAAATCAGTGTGTGGGAATGGGGGAGGTCTAATATTCGCATCCTACTACCTCTTTGAAAAAGCTAGAGACCGAGTCAACCTACTTGATACTATTTCTTACTTACTTTTGTAATCATTCACTATTCTGATCCAGGTAAATGTGCACAAGTTGCATCTATATTATATGAGCATATAAGCTTGAGCGTTGGCGTTAGTCACAGATTGCCGTCAGTATTGCTGGAATCAACGAATAGGGAGATTGTTACATGAGATACTACTGCATGTTGATAGATATCTCAAAAAGTACTAATTTTGATGATAGGCACGTCTTCTACATACACATTTTCTCAGATCTTCCACGCACCTCCACCACCCCTCCCAAAATTTTTAGTGGTCTCGAAAAAGCCCAAAATTGAAGTTTCACAGCTGTTTTAAACTTTTTAAGATTACTCCACCGCCAATAAACACCAAAAAAACACAATATCTCGAATTCAAATGATCTTAAACAAACTATAATATATTTAAGTTGTTTATATGGTTCTTTTATTGGAATTATGGAGATTAGCAGCTTCAGGATTCAGCTCAAATCATTATTAGGCTTGCTGAACACAAATCCATCTGCTGATTCAAGCATAAACAGACGTAAAACTTACGTAACTGTGCTATAAAGAGGCAGGAGCAACTCGCCACAAAATATCTCATACAAAAGAACGAAGATTCCGATTACACAACTGGAATCTACCTGCAATGTGGAAATGAAACACTTTTAATTTGTGAATAGGAAATAGCCCTTTGTTGTCTTTCATTCCGAGGATATTAATGCAGTCCTAGGGCTTCTAACTTAATTAACTTCTGCAGACAAATACTCCTACCCTCTCTGCATTTTCCCTCACAATACGAGCTAATCTCATCGCTGATCTTTTGTTAGACTTAACGAATAAGAACCGAGTTTTAAAACTCAGATTATTAATTCTCCCACCTAAGCGTCCATAATTAATTTGCGAAACGTGGATGCACTCCGTTACACCTCAATTTTTTGTTTCTTTCTTAGCAATTAATGCTGAATCAACCACCAGGCGTAAACGTTTGGATATCAATATAATTAGGGAACGTGAGGTGTAGAAACAAACACGCATTTTCGTGTTAGTATGAAGTCGATATATAGCACCGTTCTTTTTAGAGAAAGTAGACCACTTTGGGAGTCATTACGCGAAGTTGCAACGCTGTCCCCCCCCTGTAGTTCTGTCCGCGAGCGGCGATACTAAATTCTGACAGTTGATAATTCTGACATGTGTCAAAAAAGCGAGATTGATGCTATGTTAAACTGAACGCTAAGGGTATATGAGCGAGTGAGATTGCAACAAAGATAGAAAGAGAGCGAACCCAGTGTTGCTGTTCCAATAAGTTCCAATAAGTACAGTCTACCTCTTGGATCCATATTAGAACAAGCAGCATTCTAATGAAGAAAAAAGTCCTCTCGAAAAGAAAGATTACGTTCAAACAGGTCAAATAGACTTCAAAGATAATTGAAGCGAGAAAATAAATGAACTCCTGTGTCAATTTAATTTAATTAGATGGCAAGGAACGAGTTTGCTTTTGAAATCAAAGAAATACAACATAAAAGTAGATAGCTCTGGAATTTCTCTCAGAAGTAGGTACATAATGGATTATTCCTTCACGTCTGCTCATTCTCAGATGTCATTCACTATGAAATTCTGAAAAAACGATTTCTTTATAAGAGCTGTTTACGAAAGAGATGTTTAGAAGTTATTACTTACCTATACAGTTTTTTCGTCAAGTTCCATCATAACATAAACCTCGAATAAATTGGATGACATCTACTTATTTTTAGATTGACAAATTTGTTTCATTAATGTGACCAGTATGTTTGGGTACTCATAAATTTTGAAATCGGTATATTTTTTAAATTAATTTAATTTTGTAATTTCATGTCACGTCAGTTCATTTGCTTCCGCAGATCGAAGCAAACTGTATTAGTCTTAATTCTAATAGAGTCTAGTCTGCAGACGATGCAATTTGATCCCATTCTTCATTATGATGCAACACTATTACGGTCTATACATCTATATACCTTTCACCAATCAGATGAGACGCAGAAATTCGTGTGGAGTCAACCTGGAAGTCAGCCTTAACTATTGACATTGTCTAGCCGGAGTTGAATAAGTTGCCCGATCCATTGTGGGTCTGACAAAGAAAACCGCCTCGAATATCGAATACCAGCTCTTAATTGCGACGGAATAGGCTTTGATTTTATATGTACAGTGCATGCGGCTGGTGACTAGGTTTACATTGTGGGATATGAATCGGACTCGAAGGTGCACCGTTATGGATTGGGAGCTTTGGAATAGATTGTCCAGGTCTCAAGAGTTGTACCGAGTGTCCTTTGTAAACTATTCCTCTGATCAAGCTTACTGTCTATGGGCTACTACTGGGTCTGCCCCAATGGTTGGATAGTTTTCTAAAAGCGAACTTTGAGCAATTTTTCTTATCTTTGGATATGCTTTCGATATGTGGTAAACACCAAAGCGGGTGTCTCAGGGATCTGTTCTTTCTCCAGCGTTCTTCTTGCTGTATATTCATGAACAGTTTGAACATCTAATCCTATGTGTTCTCCGGGACACAAACTCCCTCCCCGAAGCCTCTGGATACATTCCAGATACGAGCAATATGTCTGGTTGATACGCGTGACCTTAGAAAAGACTATATTTGTTCTAAAGCACCGCTTCTAGAGCGTGATTGGCGTTCTGCCTTTCCGATAGGCTATCTATAAGAAAACGAGCATCATCTTCGATACATTGCTCTGTTCCGGGCTTGCTCCAGAGCATGCCTAACTTTTTGCAGTTTACATTGTCTCAATTATTTCGTAACTCTCGTATTCATAAAGTTTGATACTGTAACACATAAAACTATGAACGACGCAATCTCATAGTTGGACTTTGGAAAGTCCAGACTTTCTGTGCCAGGCGATAATTATATTTTATATCGCCCAACTCGACGAATTCTGTAACTCGGCCTGCAAATGCAAATATAGGCGTACGCCCAACAATGTTGCGAAATATACCTGTTTAAAATTTGCACAATCTAGTTTCTATTCAAGCTGAATGCAGAGCGAAGTTTATACTCGATTTCAATGGTTCCACCATCGTTGATTAGAGATGGTTATTAATTATTCCTCTTTATAAAGTCTGTCTATGAATATACATGGTTTCATAATTGGGAAACAACCGTATTGTTTTACATTAGGTCAGTTTACAAGGTAACTGTTTGATCGTTATAATTCCCTCAATGTGTTAGAATTAAAAATTGCTTTACTTTTTTAAACTTGGTATGAAATGAATTTGATATAACGAATTGCATGCGATTTCATTTTTTTCAACTAATTATGAAAAGTAATACCAAAGCTGTCAAAACGGTCAACAGTTTTGGAATGTGTCACTTTACAGATCAACAATATAAAAAAATCATGTTGAGGAGGGTGACGCTGTACCTCCCACAAAATGATCAATTTGGAAATAAATAGTCGAATCGGGTTTTGTTTTTTTAAATTCCAAAAAAAGAAGTATTGGAAAGACTGGAAGATTCACAAACCTTACTTCGAATAGAATGAATAAAAGTTCTGAAACCCGATAAGAATATTTAGTGAAATACAGACTGACCTGAATTGATGCAACTTTTTTAAAGGCTTAATAAGTTTCCTTCCTTATCCTTATTCAGGTAGAATTGATAGCTTTAGAGTGAATGTGCAATAATTTTATGGGGAATCTTGATGAATGGTTTGTAAATAATGACCTATGGTGCAATATAGAAAAAATTCGACTCACACTATATGAGGCTGAAAGACTAATTTTAAGTGGTGGTATTTGGTTTATTTTTAGATAAATGTTTGAATTTTGAAGGCACTGTGATCATGTTGTTTCAAATCTGCACACACAGATTTACTTATTTAAAAATTTTAAAAGTATTGCTTGTTGATTTTGTAAGTTTCTGGGTTTTTTTCGGTTTGAATGATAGGCACAGCTGTAACGATTTTTTTTAGAATTTTTAAATACCTTTCCATCTTTTTTATATATATGAATTACCGGTTTATACGTTTACTAACCGACCAAGGCACATATTGAATAAGGATTCCCACGAAATTCAAACAAGGCAAGTACAAAGAACTAATTCCCCAGAAAACTACTCTTAGTTTTTGTCCAACCAAATTTTTTTTAGAAAATCATCTGGGTTTTATTTTTGCCAATTTGAAAGTAAAAGCATGGTCAAAATTTTATATCGTCCACCAAAAGTTATATGGATTTAAGTACAAATATAACCGTCGTCTTCCTTAGCACATCTTTCGATAGAACGAGACGAGTAGTCACTATTTCTCTGTCTAATTTATGGTTTTAATTACAGTTTCAAAAAAAAAACGTTCGCATTTGCATTCCTTCCAATTCTGCGCGTCTTCTAGAAAACAATTTCATTACAATTTCAAATGAAACCAACGAACTTTTAAGTCGCTATTAAAGTTTTTTATACTTACGTTTTAATTACAAACTCTCTTGCTCTAGACTATTTTCTGTTGTTTCCAAATGTACATAACTAGCTATTTCTGCCAATAGATAGGGAAGAATATTAATTCTTAGTGAATGAGAAATACATCAAGTCACTTCCTTTATTTTTATTATTGTAGTTTTTACACGCATTCATACCACAGCCGACTACCGGTAAGCAAAAAACCTGCTTCCACTGTGTTCGCACACTATGTATATTGTGCAAAATGTTTTATGAGTAATACTATATTCGCATACCGTTGACTCTTCACAATACTATTGCAACGTGAAACTTTTGCTCGTGGATCAATAGCTTTCCTTGTTATGGTATTTGCTCAATGCTCTTTGACCAATAATAGAGCATCAAACACTAGAATGCTGTTATGTTCATTTGCAAATGATTCAGCTATCCGGATGTTGGTGATGAAAAATATACCCCAAAACAAACATGGCCATAATAGAAATATATTATCCAACAAATTCAGGTACATGCATGGAATATTTTCAACAACGAGTTCGGGATATTCAAAGTTGCAGTTAATTATGATGCAGTTGTAGAGTGTTTTGTGTATGGAATGGGCCAATTAAAAATTTGACGGACTGGTGGGACTTCTGGAAAACGGATCCTTGTTTTTCCGATAGTAGTTTTGAAACTAGATGCTTCATGCATGCAAAAGTTATACGTTTATAGGGTGGTTATTATATGATTCGAGTAGAATTAGGATTTGGCATGACGATGAAAGAAATATAACATTGCTTTTAGGCGAGGTGGGGGGAACGCGCGGGGAAGCCAACATGACAAGAATAAAATATTTGAAAAGTAACTGCTGTGAAAGGATGTCGTTTTAGAAACACTTCCTATTCTGCAAATTTCACAACCACCTAGTTAAGTATATATTGTAGCTTTAATATTATATTTTTCTCAATTTAAAATGAAGCAATATTACGTAAAACTTGTTACAGCAGTCTGATATAAAATATAGTTATTATATGTATGGTAAAGCAGACGACACTCACTTTGCAGACAGTGAAGGGGACTTTCAGAGAATAAAACAAGGAGTGTAAGTGAATCGGAAGAGTTCATCTTCAGATCACGAACTAAATTAAACTTTCACTTCTAATCCAATGCATGTGATATAGCGTAAGCTGCATGATTTCGTGACAATAGAATACGAATCATACAGTCAGTATATTAAAATATCTTAAAAATATAAGAGCGGTGATATTACTGATAAATATTTTTATCACATTACCGATTAGATCTCTGACTGAGTATTCTTGATGGCGTCTAGAACACTTTAGGACATAACGCCCCCTTGTGGGCGGTAGTCGAAGCAAAGATCTGTTCATCTACTGTGCAATCAGGGGATCATAATGTTTGCATGAAGTTTAAACAATGCATTTTATTACAATAATTATGATTGACACTCAGTCTATTTTCGTTTCCAACCGTATGATTGGTCCTTAATAAGTCTATGATCTCCACTATGCTTCAGACATGTATGTCTCGTCTTTAGCCTAGACTCGTTCGTATAGCCTGGTCCTAACTGTAGTTAGTTAGCTCTAAATAAGTTACTCTTGTTGACAGATGTCGTAAGGGACATCTGGCGCCGCTTTAAGGCAGTTCAGATGTTAGGACCTTTGACTTCGTAAGTTGCCCATGGGCAGCGCGCCATAGTGTTGGTGTTGCTGTCTGGAGAGTGTTTGGCAAAATTTAATCTTTCTGGATGTTATTAACATGTTCTCTCAAACAGTTACAACAAAGTTCAGAGGACGTATAAGTTAAGGAATGTATTAAAACAATGAAATAGCTCAAGGAATGGAATATCTTGAAGCACAAAATATCTTAAGGAAATAAATATTTTTTCTCACGAAATTTCTTATTTTGACAGCGATGTTTAATTTTTTCATGTTTTTTATTAACACTATGATGATAAAATCATTTACTTTCTTTAGCACATCGTCAGATCTCTTCCCTCAATATCTGCTGACCTCGTTTAACCTTCCCTGACCGTATCGCATACCATCTCCAGTTTCCACCGTGTCATTCTTTTAGTCTGTCCTGCTTTTTCCGGACCCGAGGTCGCAAAAAACTTAATTATATACCGAGATTTATGACGCGACGAAACTGACTTGTCACCACCCTATGCAGCCCTTTGCACGTCAATTCATTATTCATTGTCAGATAATAAAAGCAGAGCGATTTATACGTTGGCCTAGTCGGAGATCCAATATTAGAAATGAATTTCACGTGTAAAAGACTTGGGAGTTTGATTTATCTTATATCTGCTAATTAAAGCCGCATATGATTTGATTAATAACTTTACGTTTATGCGTCATTAGTCGGTACAAAAATTTGAAAGAATTGAAAAAGTGAGAAAAATTTCAGAAGTTACTTGAGTTTTTTTATTTTCCGATTTCAAAAAAGGGGGAGATTCTACTTGGTTGTATTTTCAAATGTTTGAGAACATTATCATTCATAAAATTATTGGAAAGTATTTTTTTAACTTGAATCTACTGAATGCAGGTTTCATAGAATGCCCACCTTGACATTTTAGCTATGAGAGTGTTGGATTAATGTAAAACTATCAATTATAACTCATATTTAGAGGGAGAGTTTCTTTATTCCGAGTTATAAGCTGATACAAATGGAATTGAAAAATACTTCCTGTAGTTTCTGCCACTGTGAAAAATTGCTTGGAATAATTTATTGTTTTGGAAATAATTAATGAATGCTTAGGCTTTTAGTGGGATTGGTTTTTGTGGCTTACTCCCGGGAACTATTATTCAAGGCTGGAAATCATTTTTATTGTACCTTTTTAATATTTTTCTTTATTGCAAATGTACAGCTAATTATTGTAGTTATCTTATTTAAGTTGAACTGGAACGGATCATGTATACTTGATCCTCACTAGCGACAAATTTTTATTTCTAATTTTTCCAATAAAGCTATGTATAACGTTCATATTGTCATGTTTTTCTTAATAATCTTTTCAAGCCTCCCTGACGGTAGTCGTGGTGCTCATCTTGTAGTCCTGGTGACTATATACGTGTCGCTGATTAAACTGAGAATACAGTGTGTCAAACTTTAGCAGTCTCCTTGGTAATACAGTCCGCATATCGCAACGACACCTGCGCCATTTCCAAAATTAGACATCCGGGGCTTGTTAGAATCACAAAGAGGACGTTTTCTCTGCCACAGTGGCGTTCCTGAGTTCCAACGACCTACTTGATTCAGATACAAAACCCTATTTTTATAGATAGCCTCTCACTAACCTATAGATTCTATCAGCGCTCCAGAAGCTCTGTGAAAGGATAAATGTCTATTCACGTTGACCTTGAAACTGCAGGGGTGCCGTGGAGGGAGAAAAATATACCCCGCAACTATAGACCAGGTCCAAGGCTATGGAAACTATCCCCCTTAAATCTATGTGCTTCTAAGGTAGTGTAGTATAATGGTTTAAAACAATGGCATCGAATAACGAATATGTGGTCTTAAATCTCGTGGTTTATTCTCTGATTTTTCTAATATTTATTGGAGTGTATTTATTTATTTAAAGCTTCCTCATTAAACTACTTTGTAGCGCATTCGAAACACCTCAGACATCAAGCATTTCTTCTCTGTAATTTCTAGGAAAATATTGAGCAACGCTGTTCGCCGCTATGCGCTATACTTTGACTTTTCTTCCTGTTGGCAAAGACAGTGTAGCTCTTGTCAGTTTGAAATAATGGAAATGCTCTCTAAATATGAATTATGACTGGATTTCTATATTCGACGTAACTCTAATACCTCGAACTCGGCGCGGGATTATAAAGTAAAATCCGTCGGAAAGTACATTTCCATATTTGCTAATCCTCTAAATTCTCACGCGGGCTTTACTTTTGCATTATCATCAACCGAGGCGAAATGTCTGTTTCCGTCACGCTAAAAAACGAAGAGCTTTAAAACATTATGTAGACCAGACGGTTTGAGTTGCATGGTTTTTATATGATCGAAACTTCTAACTTCAATCATTTTAATAAGTACAAAATATTAACAGAAATCACAATTTCACTATGCGCGGGGTCAAAAACGTGTGTTCATATTTTTATTAATAAAAATATGAAATACATCAAAAGTAACAAAACTTGTTTAGAAACAAGCTCTTATTTAAATGCGCTAAAAAGAATAAAATAACCTTTTCCTTTAAATCTTTTACTATCAGCTTATAACGTCATTACACAATTTATATGATATCAAAGCTTGTCGCGAGATTTAAGTTCGAGGATTTACTTAGTTTGACAATTTTGAAGATTAAAATTAATCATTTCAAGTTGTTTCCACTTAATCATACTTTTATATGGCGGTGCATGTTTTTTTGTGTCTTCTAGACTGGGAAAATACAAAATGCAACATTTTATAGTGAAAACATCAGCTTTGCTTAAATGACAAAGGTTTGGGGGTTCTGTGACCTTGGACTACGACTATGACAAAGTGGCAACTAATAATATTTATGGATGTGTTGTACAAATTACAGAGAGAGGCTATTCGAAAGTCGGTCCCATTAGCCGAAATTAATTTTCAAAGCTCAGAAATGATGATAGATTTAAGTGTTCAAAACACCGTCTTCACTGTCTTTACAAATTTCTTTTTCATTTTTTTTTCATGATTCTTCTTGAACAAAGAACGGGCATTCTATGACTGTTCAAAATTTCCTGGAAAAATCACACTTCGCAACATTGTAATCTGGGTTAAATTCCACTTCTGCTTATCGACAACGTTTTGTAGCATTTTTTACTCTCGAACTAGTTTTTACGACACATCTGGACCGATTAATGCGTACTATATATTGGAAAATTGTGGGAATTTACCTTGCGATTACAATTTATTGTGGATTACCTTATGCTGTGTGTGTGTCCACCTTTATTTTGTAGCCGGTCGCCCGGCTACCAAGTGCATAATATATACATGTGAGTGCCCCAACCTAATGCATGTAAATAACCGCCGCAGACTGGAAGCAAGGACAAACAACTACTTTACGTGATGGACATACGGCAATACTGCTTCTGTTAGCCTAGACGGCGAGGAGCAAAAAAGTTGCAAAACATTTCGCTCGATTGGCGAGATTGATGTTTGAATCGCTTCGTTTTCTGGTGTAGTTGATCAGCCTAAGTTAGCTTACAATTTGATTTATTTTTTTTTCATTCACCTGCTAACTTTTAGTATAAAAATTGCAATTGTTAATTTTTAAATTAATAACCTCGAAAGTCTTCAAAATAGGTTTTTTCACTATTTTTAAATCAAAAACAACTTTTTCGTAATTATCGATGGCATTTCTTTATGCTGTATTTGCAATAGTTCAATCCTTTCGCAATTAGAACTGAAAATATCATTCAGATAATTCAAAAAATATTACAGTTCATTTTATAAAAAAAGAGGTGATAAATCGGGGCTGAGGAGTGGGGGGTAGTGAGGGAGAGATTTCAAAAAAATTTGGTGTTAGTGAAAAACGTTCTATGATGAGGATTTATCGACAACGAGGAGGAAAAAAACTTAAAGTATATTTTCCTTCGATAGGCGAGATTATTATTGCACTCTCTCTCTTTTGGGGTGTAGATGAACAGCTTAAGTTTGCTTACAAATTGATGTATTTTTTTCATTTCTCCTAATATATTTATTCCTGCTAACTTTTAGTATGACATATTAATTGGGAAAGTTGTTTGTTAAGAATTTATTTGATGAATGAGTAGTGATCGAGGTACTAGGTGCCATTGTGAATTTGCAAATTAATAGCTTCGAAAGCGTCCAAATCAGGTTTTTCACTATTTTTTAGTCAAAAACAACTGCACATAGGGTTTATATGTTATTTCAATGATATACAATAATATACTAAAAAAAACTCTGCAGGATCGGTTCATAAGACTGAGTAATTAATGATGAGAAATTACCTTAGATTTAAAGAGTCTCCAGCCAATCGAGTGATTTAGGTAAACAATTGATTATGACGTCAATTTCTTGTGGTGTTTTTACATTTTTTCACAATTAGTAAATCAACCACTGAAAGCAACAATTACGTTAGAAAAATCGCAACTAAATATCAATACTATATATCCATTCCCCAAGAATATAATATATTTAAAATCTGAAGATTTTTTTCCAAATCCAGGTCTTCTTCCAACAGATATTTCTTTGACCTGGCAAGATTGAGCCTCGCCCTACTTGATGCCATTTTCTATAGGCCACCCCTATAACCTCACAAAACTCTCCGTTGATACAGAGAACATCTGCGAATGGGCCTTTACGGACTAATCTCGCCTGTAGTAAGCAGTGCTGTCTGAAAGTTTAGCCGAGAGCTGCAGTGTAATAAGCTCCAGCAGGAGATGAAATAATACACCTACCAAATAAACCGTCACTGTGCATTACTTCCGCGCCGCACATTCCCAACACCTGACTTCATCGCGTCAAAAATTCCGCTCACGGACTGCAGCTACCAGCAAACTGCCACAAACTGGCCGACGGCGACGGCTAACATCACATATCCAACTCTTTTTTTGCTATGTAACTCACAACTTTCCCATCCGTGTCGAAACGCGTCACTGAAATAAAGAGTTTTATTTGTGAAACTGTGTGATAATTACACAATATCTTTATCTACGTGATGGAAGATTTCCACCAAGTAAGAGCATCTACAATCTCCATGAAAAATAACAGTTGAATTGAAAAAATACAAAATCGTGGTGTGCCTCAAAGTGTTCTGAACACCGCTTCCCAAGACAAGGGTGACAAAACTAGAAAATTATAAATTTTCTGGAATCTACTTACAAAGCCTGTTTTTTAATATTTTGAGTGGGGATTTTCATTAAAATTCATAGAAAAATGTATTTGGGTGCATAGGAAAGAACAGATTTATACAAATAGATCGCTTTTCAAACTTTGTGTATTCATCACATTTTAAACAACAGGTTTGAAAGACCATTTGTTCAATTGAAAAAACGTGTTTTTTAACAATTCTGGTTGGAGATTGTTGCAACACCTGGCTGATGAGTGGTTGGTAGAAAAGCTTTTACTCTGCGAAGCACTTACAAGGCTCACTGGATGAAATTGACTCCCATAAAGATTGGATTATAAAGCTGAAAATAGGAAAACGTGTACCTATTGCAAAGAGAGTCGCTCCAGAATTCTGTAATATCGCGCAATATTAACTGTGTTGTACGTGATCTGCTTCCGAATTGTACTTAGGCTCTCTGATATATCCGTGGGGCGACGTATCCTTTGAATGAGCTTCAAGCTTAAATCACAAGCTTCAGCAATGAAGATTGGGATATAGAGAATGGTGAAGATCGTAATGAAATTATGTAACGCAAAATACTTTCAAAATGAACAAAAATAAATAATAAAAAATGAAAATAAAAAAATTATATAAGATAAAATAAAATATAAAAAAAATATTGAAAAAAAATGAAATTGAAAATTAAAGAAATATATATAAATTGAAACGCGTCATTGAATGAAAAATAGTTTTATTTGTGAATTTGTGTGTTAAATACTTCTGCATGATGGAAGAGTTTCACCAAGTGAGAGCATCTACAGTAGTCCACATGAAAATAAAAAATAAAAAAAATAAAAAATCCCCTAGAAACAAGATGCCAGAAAAGTTAATCGTCTACCAGACAACATCAGCGAAGCCCTTTTCCATAATGTTGACAGTGCTGGAATTCATCTGACTAATTATTATTATACTATCTGACCCTTTGCGGTTGATTCAACCTCTCTGTGTTCAAATGAAAAAAAAATAGATAAATGATATGAAAAATATAATAAAAAATAAAAAAAGACAACAGTGACGAGACTAGAAAATAATGCATTTTCTGTAATCGATCCAAAAAGACCGTTTTTATTATTTTAAGTAGAGATTTTCATTGGAATTCATAGAAAAATAAATGTGTGTGGAAAGTTCCCAGAAAAAACAAATTTATACAAATAGCTCGCTTTTCAAACGCCAACTTTGATGACATAACCTGTAAATAATCTTAGCAAACATTCTAAGCTGTGTCAGTTTTGATGCTATTTAATATAGTAAGACGCGCCACAGCATTTTCTGTATTTGTCTGTATCAGCCATGTTTAATCACAACAATGTATAGTTTTGTAACAATCCCGTCCTATGGAATGTGAAGGATGCATTCGAGTGGTTTCTGACTAGTTCGTAAGTGGAAAGGCAGCAAAAAAGCACGAGTTTTTTGCGAAGGCTGTCTTGTAACTGGACACTATCACGTATCAAGATCAGACAGCTGGTTCGAATTTATTATAAGGCGCTTCAATCCAATCGAAGCATCACGTCAATTTGATTTATAGGATTTGTTAGATCCAACGATTAATATGTAACGGAAAGTTATTTATTATAAATTAGTGTTCTGGCGTATAGTATTGATTGTGCTAACGACTGCACTTTAAGATCAGAATGGATTTTTCCGAACGAAGATACGACATTATATATCATGTTTTATCTAATGGGGTCTCGCTGAAGTTCACATGTGCAATTTCTAACGGAGATGAGCTTCCTTCCCCATTGTTTCGCTGGAGAAGTTGGAATTTGTCTTAGTTTTTCGCGTTGGAGCGCCAGGCGATCCGATCCTTAGAACCCTAATGGAGCCTCGTTTAGAGCCCCGCAGACAGGGATAAATCAACCATTTTATATCGTCTGACCGTTAACTTGATGGTAATACACCTTATAAATCACCGAGGATTGCACCCTTTTTACAACACGAATTATCTGAGGAGATAACTGCCAACATGTACAGAGTCTGGAGTTTTTGAGTTTATTTTGATATTGGATTCAGAAAAAGTTGGTTGAGGCTATTCTTGCGACAGTCCGACGATGATTTATTATATAAATTGAAACGCGACACTGGAAGAAAGAGTATTTGTGTCACCCTGTGCTCTGATACACATTTTTTATGGTTTTTCTGGAATGTCCTCCATCATGTATCAGGGTTGCATGAAATAATGTCTGCTTGACGTTGAATGTTCTTGTCAGCCTACTCGCCAAATCATAAATTGAACAATTTAATTCACATCATCATGAAAACTTAACCCGAACGACGACAGACACTTTTATTATACAAATATGAAAATTTCTTCCCGAATAATTAAAAAAAATTGCGAATCTTCCATAAAAAGTGAACTGTCGTTAACGCTACATCGGCAATAGATAAAAGAATAAGTTAGATTAGAAATTGAAGCACAAAAATGAAAACTTTCTTGTAAAAACAGTCAAACAGACAAGAAACAAACAAACGCTACGTAAGCGATCGAAATTGCCATCGCGTCTAGCCATGTCTAGTCCGTGCAGAGGAAATTTATAAGAAGAATTGCTTGGGGGTGTACCTTCCATAGCATCTTCGCCGTTCTGTTCATGGCTGAAAGAGGAAAGCGTATTTGTGTGATGCAGGAGGTTGTGGGTTCGATCCCCACTGAGGACAAATGTTTCTTTCTATTTTTTCTAATTTTTAATTCCATCCAGAAACAAGATGCTAGTACTTTTGTTGAAAGTGAATCTCCTGATTACGTGCTCTACCAGTCTGACTGCCTGTATCTCCGTTTTGTGCTCAGGCCGAGAGCAAAATTGGTGCGCATCTGGTATATTCGCTGAAGTGTGGGTTTATACATCAAAACTCCTTCTGTCATTTCACACAGTTTACTGAATATCTCTCCAGTTTAGTATACACATTATAATATAATGCGGAGCAACTATTAAATTTCTCGTATTTATCACCATATGTGGTCGGAGGTGAAACGGTCCACGACGGAGGTAGAATTCCATTAACAATACTTCGTACAGCCGGCAAACGAACTAACTGCGACATAAAACGAACCTAATGAGGCGTATAAACGTGAACCTTACAAGGATTCACGACCGCCTCATATTTCGAGACAGATAATGTTGCCTGGACCTCTGTAGCACCAAGTGGGTGGTGATATACGAGGTGGGTTCCAAGATTAACGTAATGAATCCATTAGCACTGCTGCCTTCAGGCTTATTATGCTTTTACTATTTCTAGCAGTCTCAAACCCTGTACGGTACTGAACTCGGGCCTGGGCATGGTGCTTCAATGAATTGGTTCCGATGCCTGCATCTATCCATCAAGTTCCAGTTTTCCTTCTGCTGAATTCTCACTCATTCCTTGACTCAGTTCCTCACTCTATTTTTAGGAACCCCCAAATCTGGTTCTTGACCGATAAATAAGGAAGATGATCCCTTTCTTACAAGCTCATCCGCCTTTCTATTGCCAATAATTTCTGAGTTCTCTGGTACCCACTCCAAGATTACATCGTTGTGTTCTGCAGGCTCAGCTCTTGTTGACTTTCCCCCTGAGGCCATCAATCATCTAATGATGTTGTAGATCACATTAGGCAATCTAATTTAGTTCTCTACCTCTTTGAACAGTTGTGTTGATGTTAAGCCTGCCCATTTTCTGAGATTTGCCAGACAGGCGTTTTTTCTGCGTCCAGGTTCTCACTAAGCTGTTGATTTAGCCTTGTAAGATCAACTACAGCAACCGGTTCTTGCTGTTGCGCATGATATGTCTAAAATATGCCGTATTCCTACATTCAACCGTGTTGAGCAGCACCACATTTACAATGTTTCCAATCGCGTACAGACATTTTGGGACTGGCTTCAACTTTCTGAACCATATAGAAGATTACATAGCAATCCAAGAACTCTGATTCGTACATCGATGTTTGACGAAAGATTGCTTTCTCAATACGAGTTCCTATTTGGTATGAGACATCATATGAATTAACTATATTGCATCTTAAGTCAGTCAGTTCAAAATTGGAGATCTTTGGATGAAAATAGGAATTGTCAAATTGTCCAGATCATTTTTTTCAATTTCTTCACATTTGATACATGAATGTTGACCTACCTATTTAAAATATAGTTATTGCATGCCAAATATTTCGGTACAGATCTAAGATTCCTACCTGTATTCACCTTTTGTATTTCTGTTTCAGAATGACATGCCCTTCAAACACAGGTAAGTGATCGTAAATTATTTGTTACTAAATTTGGAACAGAACTGTTGTTGAGCTATTCAACCAGACATTTACGTTAGAATGATGACTAAATTTTAACAGAATAGGTGAAACTCTTGTTTTACATATCGCTTATCTTTAGTCTCATACAAGGCGTTCGAAGACCGACCTGGTGAAAATAGAGGCCCTTTGTGAGGTCAGGCGCATCCATTAGACATATTTCTTGGTTCTAGAAGCTGCAGAGGTTGATTTGGAAAGTATCACAGCACTGTGAGTGACTATCCCAAAGCCGTATCCAGGTCATGATCCATTCTATTTAAAAAGCTCGCCCAGTACAGCAAGCAACATCTCTGCAACGTCGACAAAGTGCAAGTGTGATATATCCGTGATACTTTCTAACCATATATTATCTGGAGAGAAACCGTCCGCGCTACAAAGCATGAATAATGGTTTTGTTATTTCAATGTCGCGCGTTCCTGTTTCAAATAACGCGCTCTGAGCGCACCAAATGTCGAGCGACGGATAAAAAATACGAAACCCTCTGGAAATCAACAGTCGTGTGCTTATTCTTGTGTCGCAGCCGAACAAGGTTCCGATGTGTCCCATGCGGATTGAGTATGGGATGGAATAAGATGAATACTTTTTTTAAGAAAAACTATTTCTACCACTGAATTGTGCGAATGGTGAGCTGATAAATAATATCAGGTGCGCGGACGATATTGTATCTTGTACTGAAGGAAGGGTAATCTGACAGGATGACATCTCTTAGGACCCATTGGGTTTCTTCTACGTCCTCTCCAGGAGTTGCTCGAAACATTATAATTATGCTAAATTGGACATTGTAGTTGAATGTGATAATAAGCAAATCAAGATACCCAATTGTCGATATACAGACGACGTATTTGTGTATGTATGAATGAACCTGGAAATATTACAGTCTTTTTCTTCAAAGCAAATTTTGTTGGTTCTGAAAAGAACTGTTTATTTCTGTGTGCGCTGTTTGACACTTCTTTATCCGCGACACCCTTTTTGATGAGAACAATATGCGAAATTTTAAATTCAGGAAAGTCATCTCTGGAATTAATTGAGAGACGTGTCATCGTAGCTCAACCGGTTGATTGTCTGTATAAATGCGAATTTATAGATTAACACAAGTGTTCCACAGGGATCGGTCTGAGTTCCAACGTTATGCATCTTTCACATTAATGAATAGATTTGTAATCATGTTAATTTTCGCCTTCACAACTTCAAATGATTGTTTAGCTTTTGATGAAAATGAGGGTTCTGAGCCGATTGATTGACTATTATGGACATTATTGCATTTAGAGTGCTTCCAATTCTCATTATCCCAATTATTGCCTCTACCATCTGTGCTATTATTCATCCTTCATGGCGTACTTGCTCAAACTTAAATTTTTTATAAATCATTGATCGATTAATTGAATATTGAAGTAGGCATGGTAATTGAGTTCCAGAATGAATAGGTTGCCTTGGAATGAAACTTTAATTAAGTATTCAGTGTTGGCATAATCTGTGTAATATGCCGCTGATTGGAATTGTGTTAGGTATTGTTTAGCCGAATGCTTCTATACGCCTTGTTACATGTGTTTGAATATAAATGGAAAAAATGTCAAGTATATCAAGTATTTAACATACAATATAAGATTGGTTGGGGACTAGTCAACCCATACCTTTGTTTGATGTGAGATTGATTATAAAAAACTATTTCCAGAAAATTATATCAGCATAAAAAAACAATTTTTGTTGATAAGGGGTGCATATTATAAGATTTTTTGGCATGTTCGACCCTTGACACCCTTTATCTCGGTGAACCTCACCTTGACTTGTCAAGTAAGTGAAATGAGTTCAATTGTTGAACGTTTATTGAGAAAAAAGTATCAAAAATAGTTTTTATAAGATTTTCAATATTCCGGCTCAAAAAAATTATAAGAAAATGTTTTTTACAGCGTTTCAAGTCTAGATAAAAATGATTATTCTTTGATGTATAAAATGTATCCAGAGATAACGGGAAGATGTGAGCCAGTCGTCAACAATCGGTGTTACAGGTTTTAATCCTTGTATAAAGGCCGAACAAACCATAGGCGTTGCTTGGTTGACTTAAAATAAAGTTTCTCAGCTGAAAGTCCTGTGAAGCAACTTAAAACCAAAATTTACTACGACGTTATGTCAAAAATACCATTCTCAGATGCATAACCGGAGCGAAGTGATCCGTATATGTTTTCAAAGTTAAAAAACTTAGTTTTTTTCACTTAGTATGCGCCCTTAATTTGATCTCACCACCAACAAACTTTTTACGCAAGGATTTGCGCTAACTTCTGTCTTCTTCAAATCAGAAGCTTATAAAATTACCTTGGAACCAGAAAACCGATAACTCACCTTGAATATGTTATCTAAAAAAACAAGGAATTATCAGTCAAACTGTGACAAGTTACTCAAGGCTTATATTTGAAATGTTCAAGTTTATTACAATCATATATTTTATTTATCATTGTTTTCCTCCATCAGCTCGTATATCTCAACATAAGAGAGAATGCACTATTTTTGTCCGCCTGCAATACTGCTGGATCTTCAAACTCAATGATCTTTCCTTCTTCCAACACCATAACCTTAAAAATAATTAATTATTTTAATAAAATTATAAAGAGGTGATGAGCAGTGCGTTCTAACAGAGTTGGTAACAGTTCCGAATAGGCGTAAATCGTCGTTCCTACAGAAACAGAATTGGTTCAGAATCGATTCTAGTACGCTGAATTCAGTTATAATAATAATAATTTATAAGTATTTACGACATTCTATGGTTCGTTTTTTCCGTCGAAAGAATTCATTTGCGCTTGAAACTTGGACAAAATAACATCACAGAACACTTATCTTTATCAAGTTTCAGATTATTATCTCTAGAATATTTTGCTAATCCTTCCAGATCCTTATTGATCTTATTGATTCCACTGTTTGTCAAGTTGGTATCGAAACTTACACATAATACCCCTGTATCATCAGTCAAGCGAACTATTGATGAGTTTTTCACAAAACTGTTCATATCTATTGTATAAATTAAATATGAACGTGGACCCAGTACTGAACCCTTTGGAACACCTGAGGATATCTCAATAGGTACATACATGATCGTCAAAATGCACTATCTGATGGAGATATGCATTAAAATAATTCATGACTGGCTCGAGAACGCTGATAGGATGTTTTGTTGGGACAAAGATAAAGAAAAACAATGTTATAATTTACCTTATGACAGCTTAAGACAGACTGTAACTTGTGTGCTATTATGAATATCGTCGCCGAAATAAAGTTTTCTTTAATCGTATTTTGGATGAGGAGTTCTGTTTCAGGATCTATATTCGCCGTTGCTTCATCTAGCACCACGATTCGGTTTTTCCTGAGGATGGCTCTTGCCAGGCAAATTAATTGCCTGTGACCAGTGCTAAAAGCCATGAGTTTATTCAGTCCATATCTTACGTACAATGATATTTTTATTTGTAGATATTTATAATGCATTATTGAATGGAGAATTACCCATTTATATTATTCGTTACATAAAAAAAACAGAAGATGAAACGTTACCATTGACTATGTAGTGCGTAGTTGTCAAAGACAAAATATATGTTTCCAACATTTTTGGTGTCCCAAAAAAATTACCTGTTCGTAGAAATGTTTATCCCTGTAGAACTTCGTGCTCAGTTAATATAAATAAATAATTCTAATACCGACGCTTCGTATCCATATAAAAAAGCGCGAAATATCCACTTTTCTGCTCCGAATATATTAATATACCACTATTTCTTTTCACAACCCGTTATTTAAGTTTTTTTTACCCTAACATATCGTTGGTTTTGATTGTCGCTGATCAGTGATCATTATTAATTTCAAGCTAGTGACTTTGTTGCCTGGACTTGAAAAATTATAAAAAAATGCATTGCTCACCTGAAATTGGCGTCTTCTATTTTACACTCCAGCTCAGAGACATGGATTTCCATGTAGACTTTGCGTAGCGCTTTCCAAATTTCTTCGTCCATGAATTCGCCCAATGGGTCGATGTTACTGCGAATCGTACCAGAAAATATGATTGGTTCTTGAGGTATGATTGAGATGTGTTGTCGCAAAAATGTCAAGGCCAACGTTTTCGTTTCAACGTCGTCAATATAAATGTGACCTTCATAATCGTACAACCTGTAAAATTCTTCATTAAGTCAACAAAAATTCCGTCCACTATAGGTTAGGTATATACAAACTAATTATAAACGAAGATATTCCGATTATAATTTACCTGAATAGAGCGTCTATTACGCTTGTCTTTCCAACACCAGTTCGTCCCACTATACCGATTTTTTCTTCCGATTTCACACTGCAACTGATATTTTTCAGTACCCTGTATTTTGCGTTCGGATGAAACAGATTGACGTCGACGAAAGTGACCTTTCCCTGACTTGGCCACTTCTCGATTTCGGTGCCTGTTTTATTTTCAACTTTCACGTTACCATATTCAAGTACTCTTTCAACTGACGTCATGAAACCCTCTATTCGAGCCCATTCCTCAACCACAACCTGGATTGAAGCGGTGAACACCAGCGTTCTGCTGATTATGATACCAACGTCACCAGCTGCGGTATCTGCAAAGCCAACTTATTTAGATAGCACCTAACCAAAAAAGGATATTAAGAGCTTGTTCAGAAGTCTCATAACTAACTTCAAAAAGATGAATCACTGGGTACATGCCTTTCATTTTATAAATCTCCCTAATGTAACTGAATTTCGTACATTTTATTACAAAATAATGTAAAAAACTCACCCTTATCGATAAAAAGAAACTTTGCAATAATGAGTGTAACGAAACAAGCAGATAAAATATCTACGTAAAATCCAAATGCTCTCATGGTTATCATTGACGTGTAGTTGGCAGAAGTGTATAAATCCTGATGCCTGTCAAATTCATTGCAAAGAATATCTTGTGTTTTTGAAGCTCTTATTGTTGCCAAGGCTTCGGTTGTCGAGTTCAAGTGTCCAACCATCGGACTACGAGCTGGAATTAGTTGTAACTCATCATAACTTATATAAAAAAAATATTGAACAACTAACATTAAGCTAGATTTGAAGTGTTGTGTGTAACATGCAAATGAATTCCTAAATAAACCAAGTACCAAGAAGATCATTCTATTTCATCTGCAAGATACTTACTTGCACCTTCTAATCTCTTCAAGCTTCTTGCTGTAGGGATGTAAACATGACGCATTATGATGAAACATATAAAGAGAATCCCATAAGGTATCAGCAATTGCCAGCTCACTGTCACGACCACAATCATGGAGCCAGATAAGACAAACAAATTCTAGAAGGATCAGTGTATTAGCAATACTGTCTGAGTCTTCATCTTCATTTCAGGAAAATGTAAGCTATCGAAATATATGATTTTGAACAAAAAAGAAAAACATATTCTTTAATTATCAGGTTTTGTACGATAACAACATAAAGTTGACAAACAATTTGTTTTATTGTGGAAAATCGTGGGGGCTTGATATAAACTGGTACAAATGTTTCATTGATAGTTATTTGTAAAAGTAGGGTTAGTACAAAAATATAGTGAAAAGTTCCTTTATTATTAATTTTTTTGTTGATGATTAAATTATTATTTTAAGCTTTAAAAAAATTATTTGATTACTGAAAAAATATAAATTACTGTTTAATTCGGTTCGCTATTAAAGCGTATTTTCGTAGTTTTCCGAACTATATTCATTTTATGACGTTATGATAATATATAGCTTTTGAAACTCACCGTGATGGAGTAGCTGAGATGATAAGGTAGGTAATCATCGATTATAGCCAAATCTTGAGAAAATCTATTCAGTATATTCCCAATTAGATTCTGGTCGAAAAAGTACATTACCGCATGGATTATGGTCTTGATTATAGAGTTGTGCAAATTAATCGAAGCATTTGTGGCAAATACAAAGGTCACGTAGTATTTGACCAACTCACTCAGAGTGGCCAACACTAACAGTGTGGTGAAAAAATTCAGTGACCAGGTAGATTCAACTTCTAGTCGATGTATTGTTTCTATCGAATCATTTAAAAAGTCTGCATTGGATGTCGTCGTGGTCATGTTAGCAAGAATTGATGGTTCATGTTCCGAGGCCATTGAGGTAATATTTTTAAACGCTGTATAGTTTCTTCTTACGTCAGAAAGCTTGTCTTGAGCATTTATCCTAAAAAGGTACGTTTTAGTGATAACAATGTCGATCCTAGATAGAATACATGCGTTATCAGTTATATAAACCCAAAGTATGTAACTTTCTGATTATTGTTTCGTGTCGAACAATACTTACCAACTTGTTAGCATTCTATCTGGAGCATTGTCAGTGAAACCAGCTATCACATACATGAGAACCATGAATGAGAGGAAAAATATACCACCGCCAGAAGTGAAATACTTTTTGTATGTATTCCAACTGATGCCACCAACTTTCTTCACTTCATGGTACACACGAGCCCTTTCTGTAGGTTCAGTCAACAGGTTTGTTTTCTCGCTGACTTCCTCGGATTCCTTTTCCTTTGCATCTGTTTTGTCTCCACGTATCTCGTCGAATGTATGTCTTTCTAAGATATATTTATCTTCGAGTGTATGTTTTCTCTCGAATGTTTTCACTCCTCCTTTCAATACTATTACCTAGAAGGGAACCGTCAATGGTACATAAGTACGAATAAAATGTCATTTAAAAAATATAGTAAGTGTATTTGAAACTTCAATGGAGAGTTCACACTTTCCTTTTTCAGCGCTTGTCCCGTCTTCAAATGGACACCTGACGAAACAGGCTTTTTTAGTGATCAAATTCAGATCCAGGGCCATCAAATACATGAGTGTGTTGAGTATTAAATTAAATGAATAAAATTTTTTAATATGGCCTCAAGAAGAATCAACAAAGTGTCATACCGTCCAATCATTAAATACTAAACCATAATGTGACTTACCAATCAATGTTCTGAAAGATACGAATTTCAATATAAACAGCTATGTTTAAATTTTAAATGCATTTTTGTACAAAAAAAACAATCTATCATCATGACAGCACGTTTTATTCGACCATATAAAAAGCGGTAATACCTTGTTAGCGTTGTTGATATGTTTCGCGTTATTCGTCACCAAAATGATCAGCTTTCCCTTCAGGTATCTCAAAATTAATTCAGAAAAAATCTGTTCTTGAACCTTTGGATCCAAAGAGATGAGAGGGTCGTCCAACAGGTAAATTTCGCTGTCTCTATACACCGCTCTAGCCAGATTGATTCTTGTCTGTTGACCTGTACTGAGATTTTGACCTCGGTCTGTCAGTATTGTTGCGTCGCCCTTCTCGAAAAATCCAAAATCATATTCCAGGGCACAACATTTGATCACCTGAAAAAGTCACTTGAATACCCGGAGGCAACACCGGCAGTGCTTTTTTAAATAGATAGCTACTCACCTGCCTGTACCTTTTTTCATCGTATTCCTCACCAAACAAAATATTCTGCCTCATAGATGAAGGAAAGATCCACGAGTCTTGAGAGGCATAACTTTTCCTCCCTCTGATGTTCAGTTCTCCCTCACTTATCGGATATTCTTTTAAAATAGTTTTTAGCACAGAACTCTTGCCACTCCCCACTTCCCCTGTGATAACATTCAAGCCAACATTCATTTTGATATCTAGATCATGCAGAATTTCCTGCAACAACAATGCGGAAGATGATTCGTTTCGTCTTTAGCCTAGACTCGTCAGTATAGCCTGGCGGTCTAACTATAGAGACCATAGCAAGTCTGATGCATACTGGAGAGCAGTTCATTAGTGGTCGTTCTCCAGCACATATCATTATCGATGTAAGGCCAATAAGGTCAGAGTTAACCTTGACAGAGAGACTCATATATTTTTCTGTTAGAATTTGACCAAGGACAGAATTGTATAACAATTGTTTTATTGTCTCAGCTTCAATAGCTATAGTAGTGCCATCTGCATATAGTATAAGTACTATACAATTTCACGTTATATACAATGGCATGTTGTTAATGAAAAGTATGAATATGAGTGGTCCCAGAATCGACCCTTGAGGGTTACGTCATAACGTCATATTAACGAGACATATTTACCGCAAACTTCCTATGATCGAAGTAAGATTTAAGGAATTTTAAAAATATACCTTTATATCCTAATGCATATAATTTGTTTTCCCATTATTTTTTAGTCAATTGTATCAAAAGTCTTTGATAGGTGAGGTATTATTTATAGGATTTCATCTTGCGGATTAGCAAGTCAATAATTGTTAGGATAGATGAAACACATTATTAATATAACTCCTATGAGTAATGTATAATTGGAGCAATTCGAAAAAAGCTTCATATATATATATATATATTCTGTATGTTCATGATGTTTTTGCTGTATGGCCACTCACTGTGGATGAATTTCCGGATTAAATAAAAAGTTATGGTTCATTACCTTCTCTTTTATTGCCACAGATACATTCTTAAACTCAATTTCTGGATCATGGTCAGGCCTTTCGATCTCTTGCAAGTCGGATAGTTCCTCGGCGTTCAAAACATTTTCAATTCTGTTTAGGCAGGCAATGAGCTCTGCTATTTTCTCAGATGCAAACACGGATTTGATGACATTGAAATGCAGTGGGTCATAACACCTCATCACGTAGAAGACTGTTGGAGCGCTGGCGTTCACTGTAAGATGGATGTAGAACATCATGAAGCTGTAGAATCCGAGTTTTGTCAGCAGAACACCAGCTGCTATACTCATCAACCTGATGAAGAACACGATGCGCAGCAATCCCATTTCCTTGCTGAAAAAAGAGTAATTAATGACTTGGTTTGGAAACCTTTTTTCATTGCTGACTTATTAGATCTGATTCGATTGCAGTAACACACCAAACTTTCTAATGCAGCTGAACCAAATAACTCCAATTTAATCGTTAATGTATACGTTTGATGACCCATTATGATCTTCAATTTTCTTATTAATATTTATTCTCAATTTACTTGAAATTTCAAGCGAGTGTTCTTTATAAAAAGTACTTGCAACTACAATGAAGATCTGATTCATGATCGTATCTTTCGCAGAAAAGTAAGTCTTTGTGGTACTTTGGTCGATCAAAAAAAGAAAAAATCTAGCGTCACGATTCATTAAATCATCTTTAGGTTTTGTAGATTGTAAAACCAAAATTACTCATCTCCAAGTGTCGTCTCCTATGGGGACGCCCATTGGCAACTTACGAAGTCAAAGGTCCTATCACCTGCACTGCCTTGAAGCGGCAACAGATGTCGCTTACGATATCTGTCAACAAGGTTGACCTGATATACAGTGACATCCCTTCTTCTTCGTAAACACTCTTACCATGTACCGTTATCTCGGTAGCTGACAACTGATATTGAGTGAATGCTCTCCACTATGTATCAGACCTGCTATAGACATGCATGTCTCGTCTTTAGCATAGCCTGACTCTCTAAAGTTAGACCGCCAGGTTATACTGCCAGGTCTAGGCTAAAGACGAAACATGCATGTCTATAGCAAGTTTGATGCATAGTGGAAAGCATACACTTAACCATAGTTTCTAGTACAACGATTTGATTAAACCATTACCATCGTAACCTGGTGATCTTGTCCTCAAATATTCTTTCCCATGTGTACATTTTTATATTTTTCATTGTAGAGAGCACTTCTTGTGTTGCTTGTAGTCGTTCGGACGTTTTCTTGTTGCTTTCGGTTCGAACTTTTTTCAAATAAATGCTGACACATACTGAAAAACATAAGTTATCTTTGCTGTTAGCTTCTAATAGGTGACTATATACAAAATTCTACAAACAGAACAGAAAAACAATTTCCACTATTATGAGTTAAACCTGTGAAATTTGTTATACACAAACAAACAGACAGATTCTTTATTTGACAGCTATCATATCAGAAGTATCCAGGGACGGAGTCAAAATATGGTGTATAGGATATCAATGACCATACATACCCAGCAGTGGTACTGTAGCTAATATAATAGCTATTCCTAAAACACTTGACAAACCAATCTGTTGATATATCAAATAGCAGACAAGAACTGTCTGAATAACAGCTACCCACAGATCATTTATTATCATTAAGCCATTTTCGAATTCCGAAACATCTTTGGTAATGACAGTGACGATGTTTCCTGAAAACAATAATACCAATCATCTTAATATGCCTTTTAATTTCATGTAATCAGCAGTTACTTATAATCAAATGGCAGAATGTGTCTTTTCCAAAAATTGTAGCAATCATGCAAAAGCGACAAGGATGCCGTCTGCATAAGGTGAGAATAAGATATTGACTGCAACTATAAAATTAATCAAAACCGAATAGATAATGTAATTCACTTTGTGTTTTTGTTGTATCGATATCATGCAAATATTAAAAGGAGAAAGAACTATATATTGAAAACTAAACATTGACATCATTAGAGTAATGAATGGATGATTAGATTATTCTTAATAAAGAGACATTGCCAATATCAATGAATAACTCACCTAAGGTTGTTTCATTTTGAGCTGAAAGACTTAACTTCAAGGCCTTTCTATATATTAAAGAACAGATAGATGTTCGCATTTGGATTCCCAGTTGCATCATATAAACTTGATAATTTTGGTAGAAAAAGCAATGAAGGAATTTGATAATGACAAGAATCCCTGCGTACGTGATGGCATCTTCAAAACTGACCTTTTCTGTACTATTTCCAAAGTACGCGACTACCTTTGAGACTGCTTGTGGTTCCATAATACTAAAACAATCATTTATCTACATTGTAGATGACCTGACTTGGTCAAACTCTTCCATAATTCAGTTGAAGGAACAGAGAAAAAATGCTATAATGTTGACTAAATCATTTCATAATCTTGGCGCGAATAGTTCAGCTTCGTTATATAATTTATTATTGCTATAAACATTCTGTAATTTTGATGAGCTGTTATCAAAGCTACTGTTGGTTTCTTAACCTTAATCAGAAGAATCAAAATAGTATCAGCACTGTACCAACGTGACTCTTTTCTTTAATTTATCTGCCTTGTGGTACGTTTCCTTCAAGCCACCCTTTATTCTTCATTAGAAGCTCTAGTAGGTTAGACATAGAGAAACAACCATTTTAATCAGTGTTGTCTCTAGAGGTCAGCAAAAGACTTGCCAGGTCAAACATTACCTGATGGATAGCTTCCAAGCGATATTTAACAATAGCATAAATATATATTGTTTCCCATAAGCATTCCATAGAAGTCTGTACACATTGTGCCTTTTTCTTTTCCCCACTGTTTCATAAAATTGCTTCTCCAATGTATTGACGCATCGTTTTGATTGACAGCACTCCACCACTTCATATAGGTCTTCATATTCCAGATCTTTCTTAAACCCTTTAACTAAAACTCTTCCGGTATACCTACAATAGAATTAAAAATGTGGGCATTAACAGGTACCTATACTTTCTACTAAAAATAACGAAATTGTAATATGAATTGAAATAGATAGGCTTATAAAATGTCTGCCACCCATGATGTTATCAATCAGACCGCGAAAAAAGTGATGTCCCCCTCCTACAACTTGAACGAGCCTCTTCCAATAGTCGCCTCTTTCCAATATCTTGCAATGCCAGTAATATAAGTCTTCATTTTTAAATTAGGTTAAAAAATAGTAGTAGTACGCTACAATCTGAATGTTTCATGCAGTGTTATATCCAGTCTCAAACATAGCTAGTTCATATAATGTAACTTGTGAAGACATTGTGAATAATTTTGCAGCCTGACGTTGATATAATATAATTATAAACGTCAAAATACTTTTCGTGCTTCCGAATTTGTGAAATTGTGTGATAATTCCATTTTGAACGATAAAAGACTGTCAACAACTAAAAGCAGTCATATATAATCTGCACCATATCACCGAGTTTAATGAGACGGCTGGAAAATATTTTATTTAACAACTTCATATAACATAATAAAGAATATTATCCACTTACCCAAAAATAAGCCACGATAGAAAATTGGTATCATCTCTGGGATGTTTCTTCCTTGGAACATTTTCGTTGTTATCCATGACTTATTATTTAACGAACAAGAAATCTTAAAGGGAAATTAAATGGAATGCCATCAAGTTTATTGAAAAAATTAAGCATTTAAATCATTGTTTCTCAAAGTGGGTGATGGCCCTTCTTTAAGACGCAAGAGGCTTTAGGGAGGTAGGGGGTGCTAAGGGGGTCTATTAGGTCAATGAATCCTTCATGGTCAAGGGTTTGATGTGGATTTGACACTGAATTACAATGGCAAGGACAAAAAAAGCTGCAGTTTTTGAAAAACGGTTCAGAGGCGAATTTTCTTCGTATTTTTGCACAACCCTGCTTTTCAAAATAAATGATATGAATCTGACATCATTGAAATCAATATAAAATTGCGCAAATCTTGTGATAACTCACAATCAATCTCATAATTCTTGTGCAATTTCCGAAATCCTATAGCGCCGCGCATTTGTACGTATGGGAGAGACAGGACAACGAAAATTATTCTTTACCCTCTTTCCAATGAGCTGAAATGCATCGTTTCTATTGTGGCAGCTCAGTAAACATGCAAGATTACCTTTAGCCGGTTGCCAAAGACCACTTTTTCACTTGCTTATTTTCACCTCCTCAATGATACTATTAGTAACATACCCCTTTCTGTTGTCTCAGCTACCCTGACAAAAATGGTGAGGTCTAGATACGTCCTTGGTCCATAACTTGAATTTGTCTGAATTACGTAAATTTTCTAGTTACCTATTTAAAGTCCACAACATTAGCTGTCTGGGTACAACCTTAATTAAGCTTGATGATTTGGCTGCAAACCAAATTCCCTATATTCTTGGGAAGAAAAGGAATCAATAAGGTTGAGAGCTGTAGTTGAATAGGACTGTGCCTTTCCATAAATATGCTACTTAAGGTAACATACTTGTCATTATTTTATCTTAGAGCAATTATTCATAATTTATACTAATATACCATGTACATCTTATCACTAATATTGCTATTTTAATTAGAACCGCAATATGTCTTAATTTTTTGTTAAAAGATATAGATAAAACTCGCCTTATGTCGTACATTAGATATAGTGTATATACAAAATTTAAATTTTAATAAAAATCGATGCCGAAAAAATGGCAATAGCATCGCTTTGACAATCAAGATTTGAACCGGATTTTGGAGCTACTGAAAGATACATATATAATGAAAGTTCTTGGGTGCAATGGGGGAGAGTTAATAATTAATTATTTTTTAATTTGACAGCATTTCCAAGGTTTTTTCAAGGTCAGCAGAGCATATATTTTTCATCGGAAAATCTTACTCTATGAGATAAAACAAATATCTCTTGTTCACAAAATTTTCAAATCTAATTGCAACATAAGTAGATGAAACATACAATATTTATTATTTTTATGAATTTTTCAATAATCACATGGTTTGTTCGAAATTATTTTTTTCTCATGAAAGCATAAATAACGTAATTTCTTGCCCACTGAGAAAATACGACTCAGTCCATAATGTTCCAAAGAAATGATAACGCCGTTGCGTTGCTGTATGGAAACTATTCGAAAAAGAACAAATGTTTTATTTTTTATCTACTTAGGTTGCAATCGGACTAAATTTGTTTATGAACAAATATGAAGAATCAATGTGTAAGAAAAAGACCTAAGATGAAACAGAAGAATAAGTGGGTGTGATTGAACCGTTCATCATTTTCAGACGGAGGATCTACCTAGTGAATTTACGGCTTTTCCTTCCGTACTAGCATCCTCATTTGCTCGTTGCCGGCTCAGGTGATAAACCATTCAAGGCTATTGAATGATAAATTGACAGAAGGGATCTTTTTTAGCGACGGACTGCCGCTCAGCATCGGGACTTCGAAGAAGGGGCCTTTCACTTTTTTCAGTCAGCCTCTCGCGTCGAACAAATTAATGCTCGGGCTCGTACTTGTGTTGCTAATGCCGATGGAAAAAGCAGTTATCTGACCTGAGATGCGCCACAACTGAACATCTTTATGAGATTTCCTGTTCTGCCGTTTGTTGCAAATCGCAGAATCATGTGAATGAGGACATCCACCTAAGAGAGTTCCTCACACATTGAAGTCGCATCGTTATCACTAGGGGTCAATCTACTTGACGCCTTTTCCTGTACTTCCCACGCAATGCTATCGATTTGGAAATTACGATTTGAATTGGAACTATTGAAAGAGTTTAAACCCTCTTTCAACCGGATTAAGAGTTTCGAAATGCGATAAGAATATTTCGCAAACTGATATCACTGCACATGAAATACTGAGTCAGCCTACTTGACACTGTTCTGTTAAAGACCAATTGTCACTTTTTCAATTATTTATTATTATTATTCGAATAGAATGCATTCATGTGTAGTATTAGCAGTTATTCAAACAAGCAAGACAGAGTATTAAAGTAAACGTGGCAACCTGACAAAAGCCGGGAGCAGCTATCTCTACCTGTATTATAACTGAATATTCTGATATTTAATCATTTTTATTGGACAATAAAGGCTATTTATTTATTTTATTTTTCTTCTACGTAGAGGTTGAAATTCTACGGCAATCGTAGGATTCTACGCCGATCGGCAAACTGCCTATAACCGCAGAAGCATCGTTCCTTGCGTTCAACATCAGATTTGTTCATTAATTAACGTAACATTATCGAATCGCTTGTGTGTTGTCTTTCACACCCGTGCTAATGTAAACTGGCAAGGAAGCCTCGCCGATGGCCAGTGAGGATGACGATGAAAACGGCCGTGGGGTCGTGGGGATCTACCGCCGCATCGCATCCTCTCTTTTAATGGCTGTTCAGTAATGGTACCGGCATTGCGGCGGTTGGTACTACGACCGATACGCGCACCAGTACTGTTATTTTGTCGTCCGCAAAGGTTACGGACGTGATCTGTTCGTCTCTCGATACCACGGCCGATCGTCAAATCGAGGTGGTACCGCGCAACGGGAATCACGTCGCGTCGCCTTCGGTCGTACCCCGTGGATGTGTTGTGGTACCGGTCGTCGATCCATGTGTGATTTTGTGTCAGTGCACCGACTTCTGCTACTACTAGTGACCTGTCATTGACTGTCAAGCGGTGTATTGGAATTCCTACCGGGATATCAGATTGTGTGGTACCTGCGTTAAAATGTAAGCTCGCTACGGTACCTACTTATTAGCCTATTAAGAAAGGCTTGGTGATTGTCTATAAAGTATTATACTTGTGTACAAACACAGAAATAAATTTGAAAATGGTCAAATTGGTACCATTATTATTATAAAACTACTTACTCAAAAATCTAAGGAATTTCGCAATTTTTTTTGTAATAAATAAAATGCTGGTGTGTTTCTCAATCTTTTTATTTTCATAACGTGTAAATATGTGTACACTTATATGTTTTAATAAAATAACTCATCTCGACTCTTACAACAAATCTTAACCTCTGTGATTTTTGTTTTTTATTAACATTGTATTTTATTCTATTTTTATTTCATTGTATTACATAGAAGTATAATTATACGGATATGTGAATGAGGAAGAAAGAAATTTGACTGGTTTTTTTGTGCACAAAATGAAAAATTGTATGAATTGTTCCGAATTATTAAAAAAATGTTCATTAAATGCAAACATTCAAAACATTGCTAAGAACGAGGCACTAATACCTTTTACGTAAATTTTCATATTAACAAATAATTGTTCAAATGAACCGATAACTCGTAAGGTTAGACTTGAAGATGAATTTAAATATAATGCAGAATTATGTGGTTCTTCTGTTGATGGTAAGGAATATCCAATTGCAAAATAGTCCTAAAATCCTACCAAAACTGAGTCAATCGAAAATACGCCTTGCACATTGATCTTAAAGCGTTGTCAAGTGTAACAATCTGGGAATAAACTCCCCAGTAGCTTATTACACAATGCGGCGATTTTACAAAAGAATGATTTTGGAAAAGACTTGTTTGAGGGGTTGGAAGTTCGACCTAGTGAATATGAACCCGTTGGGCTCCTCTAGTGTTTGCTGTATTATTATGCGAGAGAGAGAGTCGAATATTTTTCATGGTAGTATCTATGCGCATGCATTGGCCCCAATCCCTTGCTGGGGAGCAGGGACCAGGTCAGTAACGCCCTAGATGATTGAGCATATAACGAACTGGCGAAAGCATGAAGAGAGATGACTGCAGACAATCTAAGAGGTTCATAGCCGGACGTAGGGAGCTATGGCTAATGAACAGGAGGATGAATTCACTCCACTTATTGGTAGGGATCCTCGCAGATCACTACAGAACAGGTACATGTCAATCATAGGAGTGGTCAAGGACCCAATCTGTCAGAAGTGCTGGGAGGAGGACGAAACCTGAGGTGTTCGGCACAGCAGAGTTTGGCAGGAAAGAGAGCTACTCAGCGGAATGGTCGGACATCATGAGCATTATTAGAAGTTCTAGAGGGTTCGACACTAAGGAGTTACCATGTCTGGCCTAGTTTGAATGATTAGTCCGCGGGTCGGCAAAAAGGAGCAAATCTGGTCAACTTGCCAGGCTCGCCTTCCCATTGCTACTACATCTATAGAATCGTCGATATTATACTGCGGAGGTTCTTTGTAAGGTCAGGCGCATCTACTAATCACAGAATTCCAGTGATTGTCTGATCTGGGCCTGGTAGAGTAGTAGTAGTTGTTTCGTTGAAAACAATTTTCTGGAGCGGAAGAAAACCCCCACATCTTGGACGTCGACCTAGCAAGGTCGGAAATATGATCGTGTCAGGACATGTTATTGATGACGTAAGCTCCCAGAAGCTTGATTTGCCTAATATGTGACTTTCTCGTCAGGGTTGTTGTATGGGTGCACTGAACTACATCTTTAGATCCCCATTCGACCATTTTTTCAATGTCCTCGTTAACCTAGACAACTCACTATAAGTAGATGTTGTTGAACCCGGAATTGAGTTTTTTCGTCGATGTCCATTTATCAGAAACGCTAATAGATAGTGTACAGTTATAATTCTATCATCTGGGTTCGTCCGCTGAGGTTACAAACGTGATGTTTTCTCAATTTAGCATCAGATCGTTTGAATTAAGTGGTACCGCATACTGATGCAACGGGAACCACTTCGCGAATATGTCGTTGTACCGGTCATCGATCCATGTTGTATCTGTGATTCTGTGTCAGCGCAACGACATTGATCGTTCACTCTAGGAATCACTGATTCTGAAGCTTTTTCTAAAGATCCGTAATCGATTCAGGATGGAGCATTAGTTATAAAGAATCGAGGTAGTCAGTAGTCGATCTGTACTCCTATGATGATTATTTTTTTGAATTACATGTTCATCGAAATCGTGTCTTGAAAAATTCAAACGTGTCGTCTGTGCTGTAAACTTTATATTGCAAACAGAAACACCAATAACACTGCTTCGGACTTTGATTGTCTTCAGAGTTTCGCACGTGAAACGAACACTCTTAAGCAACATAAGCCAGAAATATATAAATAAAAAGCTGGCGAGCAGATTAAATTGTTAAATTTGAACACGTAGATGTAAGTGTAAATACGTTTCTGATTTGTTACAACTCGCTGGATATCCAAGCCTTCTTTCTCTCGTCTTGTTTTTTCAAAACAATAATTTGTTACAGTCTTCACTCACTTTTTTACATGCATCAAGCGTCATAATCATTACATCACGTTCATCGCTCAAGTCTATATTGGTTGAAATAAAATAAATATAACGTATATAACATTCTTCATGTTTTTTGTGGAGTTTTTTTGAAGCATTTAATGCCAAATGTTTTGAATCAGGTAACACGATAATTTTTTTGCAATAAATATAATTTTATATGCTACTTCTTTTTTGTTTAGTCCATAATATATAATTTCTCTACACTAATGATGCTTGTTGCTTACCGTGCTAGAAAGCTACTAGTTATCGATAGATGTTTGTTATGCCGGTTTAATTCAAACATGACAATCATTTTACTGCTACAGCTTTTTGGAACCCGTATTATTATTGATGTTGCCTGTAATGTTCATGGCCAGGTCAATAGCCATAAAAACCAGTTAAGGTAATGTATGTGCATGGCATTAACTGCATTTGCATTGGTATTTTCCTTTTTATAAGGTAATATTAATGCACTTGAAAGACTGAAGTGGCAGTTCTCGAGAATAAATACCAAAGGAAGTATTAACTGGACAAGAACACTGTGACCCCGTGCATAGAAGAGTTGTACATGCGATTCAATAATCAATAAATGTATATCTTGATGAATGTAACTTTTGAAACTCTTTCTTTGGGTCATTATATTTTCCACTACTGGAATTATGAAATGTATTGAGTGTATATTTTGAGTAATCAATGTAGCTTGTGGAACTCATAAGGCTCTTTTATTAGCTATGTGAGATGGTTCACATAGGGGGTGTATAATTTCAAAACAAAATATATAAAATGAAGAAACCCTTATCCGATTCTTATTATATTCTACAGGTTTCTTCGCTACACCATTCACTCTACAGTCAAATTAAGAAAATTGCAAATCTCACATATTTTAGTTACATATGATGTTGTTAAGCTTGTACACATGTTTAGTCTCTTGATAAATGATAACGTTACAAAAGAAACATTGTGAAAAGCGTACTTCATATTCTTTTAATATCAGTTAGCAAGTTGGAACAGGTTTCTGTGACTTGGTTGAGTTTGAATGGCCCTATAAATTGTATTTAATATACAATAAGGTCGGTATTATCACATTTCCATCAAATTTTGATAAATTCATTCATAGATTCCTTTTTGAACGATAAAAGTTGAGGCATTTTATTTTTTATTGTAGTTAATGTCTCTGATCAACCTAGAAAACTAGTGTTCGCTGACGTTGTCATCCAGATTGTAATGATATGTCCTGCTGTCTCTTAAATTTATACAAACTCAAGGGTTCCCAATTGCTCTCGTTAGAGAGACGTCTCTAGCGAGTAAGATGGTTTGGAGTATACTGCAAAGTTTAGCTAAAAATGACCTGAATTGATGTAATTTAACGAAAAAATATCGAAAGGATGAATACACTTAGCTTATTCTCAAGGATAAAATTTCTACAAAATACGATCTTCGTGTATGAAATATATACTAAATATCGATTATCTCATTAAAAAAATGAGATAAATATATATTTACATAAACCCTCATTGATAAAAAATAATTTAATCCTCAAGTCAAGTGGTTGATACGTTATATCATCGGAAAAACTTTTTGGTCCTCGTTAACATAGATATCTGATGTCTGCACGTTATCGCAAAACAAATAAAAATTGAAAAATCGAGAACATTTCAAGCGATTTTGCAGTGTTACTTTTTAGTCTCAGATTTCTATGCCTTTGGCATTAGATTGTCTGACTTCGGTCACCATCCAGTTGGGCATAACCTTTAAAAAATTAAGCAAAATAAAAATAAGTCATTAAATCGATCGAAACTATATGATATATCAAAAAATGAGGTTAGGATACTTAAAATTTTTCGAGACGCTTATTATTTTCTTCAAAAATTTTGTTATGTAACAATTTATGACAAAATGTAAGCTTTTTAATTCGTCAATAGCTGTAGCATAATCAAAATCTCGTTGTTGTTCTATTGTGAATGTTTTTGTTTGATTCAAAGCAACTATTTACTGATTACCACGTGTTTATATCTTCAATGAATTGTTATGCAATTAATGTTGTAACGCCTGCATCATTCTTTTCATACTGAGGCATCATGTGGGATAATCTGACGACAACAACATGTAATTTTCATTTATACATGATATGCTAATCATTGCGAAAATTTATATACACTTCAGGCTGTTATTACTTAAGGTTCAGTTGTTACTGGATACAAGAAAATATTCGCTCCTTTAAAGGATTTCTTGAAGCTACTTTTCCCATTGTTTCTATGATCACACAAAGATGAGGTGGTAGTAGTAGTATGTGTGTACCACAAGGTTCCATTTTAGGACCCTTGCTTTTCCTAATTTACGTCGAAAATTAGCAATTTGATCTTGCTAAGGTCTTGAAATGCTTACGACGTACTTAAAAAACTTTTGTTTGGTTAACGATTCACGAACTCATGTTATGCTTTGCCTGTACACCCATTGATTGTGGAACATAACCAAAATGCGGTGAACACTCATCTCCAAGCGTCGCGCACTATGACGCTGCCCATTGGCAACTTGCGAAGTCAAAGGTCCATCTTACGACATCTGTCAACAAGGGTGAACTAAAATACAGCGACATCTCTTGTTTTTCGTAAGAGACTCATCTCGAAGCGTCGCGCTGTTAGACCGTCAAACTATACTGACGAGTCTAGGCTGAAGACGAAACATTCATGTCTATAGCAAGTCTGATGCATAATGCATACACTCACAATGTTGTGTTTATGTGTACATAATTTTCATACATGTGCAATTTGAACATGAGCTGGAATTTCCCAATTTCTTGATTGCAGTGTTCTTTTCTAAGATTACCATCATCATGGCAGCATATATTATACAAGTCAGGCGGAATTATGCAGATTTTTGATTGGGTAATATAGAGATAAACCTTGGCATTTCACGGATGTGTGACTGAGCACTGAAAAAATGCAGCAGGACATTACCTTAACATGGTGTAATCTTGGAATTTTTATCATTATTAATCGCATAGATTTTTTTAATATAATACATTAATTTATGTTACTAACAATTAGCTTAATACTTTCGATACATATATTCATAGGTACCCGTACATATACATATTAATTTAAATACCTGATCATGTAGATACTCTTAACTTTGTGAAACTCATCCTTCATAATGATGGATAATATTTTACTTTATCATCTTTGTACTCGATGATAGAAATATTATAAAACAATGCCTTTTTTGTTTTTTATCCTGAAAATGATTTTAGATCTACTGTTTCACAGATAAATGTAATCCAAAGAAATTTCAAGGAAACCCCCCCCCCTACCCCTCTTCCGCAGCTGTGATGGTCCTGAACGGATCGAGTTAAGCCTTCTGCTTGTATTCAAGCGATTCCTCTGAATATGATCACATTTTGACATTTTTTGCAAAAAATCATAGTTCGTCACATTATAACTCCGAAAAGGTTCACCACGATAAAAAAGTGTGTACAAAATTAGCTGTATAGCTGGATAGATTCTTAACAACATTTTGAATCGTTTTTCAGGATAAATATATATTGTAAAAGACGTTACACTCAATTTTTTTGATCTATTACATTTTCTTCCAGACTCATCTTTTCGAGATTAACGTAAATCAAAAATAATCCCTCTGGCCTCTTTTAAGGTCGGATCTGTTAAAATTTGATCACTTTCCGACACTTAATAATACCTATAAGTGAATATTCATTAATTTGTGTATTTATGCTAAATCAAACGCGCATTGAGACAGTATTCATACATGTAAAAAAATTGAAAGCTACGTATTGTTGACAGTATGTTATTCATTAAACATGTAGCTTGATCATTTAAATTTCCTTGAAACGTTTCTCATCTACTGCCAGTTATTTTATATACAAGTTTCCTTTCCTGTCATTGATTCTTACAACGGAATTCACGCACACCGCTTAACATACTAATCACTTTCGATAATTATCATAATTATCGATAGATATTTGCTTTCTCTTGACAAAAACTAATTTTCATTAAAATATTCGCTCGTACTCTCCTGATTCAATGGACATCTATTAAATCAAAATGGATTTGTTGGTATCACAGTGTGAAACTAACCGCCGATTTTTCATGGTTTTCGGTCAATTTGTAGCAGCATTTCTTCCTTATTCATTAACTATGTAAATAATTGTGTTTTAGTTGCTGATACAGGAACAACTAGAAAATATATTTTACCTAATTTTTATAATGAATAATACAAATCGCATTTTCAAAATTGATAATCATATTTTGTCAACAAGGGTGAACGCCAATGGGCGTCCCTATAGAGGGCGACACTGGGGGATGAGTTGATGTTGCTATCACACCCTTGACTGGGTTACGTATATACCACCCGATTGCTCTCTACAGTTAGATCGCCAGGCTATACTGACGAGTCTAGGCTAAAGACTGAACGTGCATGTAGCAGTTCTGATGTATAGTGGAGAGCATACACGTATTAACAAAAAGCTTATCAAAAGGATAATTGGAACAATTTCACGAAACGAATTATGTATTTGTTATATCAGTCAACAACGGTAATATTTATAGCTATTCAAGTGACTTCTGAGAGTGAGAAAATCGAGACACAAACAATATTCCCATGAAGTTTTTTCATTTCCGATGATATCCTTGATTATCTTCATGAGAACTTCATCTATTATTTAGCTTTATTCTATTTTAATGCGTTAGTGTAGTCAATCCGTTGTTATGAATATGGATCTTCCGGCCTATGGCACCTTTAAAAGATTTTTTATATTTCGTAAATACAAAAAAAAACGAATGCAAAAAGCAGGTAGGGGAGAAATGCATTAATACTTAAACATAAATGACAATGAATTTCCTAAACTTGAAAACAGACATTTCCTTAGAAATAGATTATATAAAGATACAGCATTATAACTTGATGGTTACAGAGGTCTCTGTGAAAATCTCTATAATCCCTCGTTTTAGTTTCAGGTTTGATTTAGGTATTTTCTTGATCGTCTTTTTGATCATTAGATATTTGTTTTGGCTGATGGGATGAATTCCTAGTGCCAAAAAAAGGTAAAAATATGTAATTGAACATTTCAGCATATGCTGACATCTATTTAAAACGTAAATGGTACTTGCTCAACCCGATCTAATGGCAACATGGAAAATTAGCGCTAGAGCGACACATTCGTTAGAGTAATGGGTCCAGTGTGACATGAACTATTGACAAATTACTGTAACATGATGATGAATGGGTTTTTCACGCTAATGCAATGTTGATGTTGATCTTTTCCATCTCATCAAATTCGCGTTCTTATGACAGCTGCCGGTAAAAACATTCCCATTTGCAGTGCAGTGATCAAAACAATACGTGCCTGAAATAACTTGAAGGAGAAGTACATTGATTTATGACATTTTAAACTGCATAATTGTTCCACCTAATAGTGTATTTGAATGATCTCCAAGCTTCTAAATTTTGAAAACATTGATCAAACTTTCATGGTTGGTCTTTATTTGCACCTTCCTCATCCAGCTGGTACGAATTTTTCATCACATTGTTACCAGAAGGCATAGGAAACTTTTTCAGATCAAGTCCGATACATTGGATTTTACTTTAAGGAATACTGTAAGGTTATCCAAAATATTTATTATGATACACGTTTTTGCTGGATAAAGCGGTGACGCTAAGCTAACCTCAAAATCTCCTCCTCTTTAGTGGGTATAACAGTTTTGCGGATACTTCCGCTGTATTTGATGAGGAACATAAGCCGGTATGTTTAAAATTTTTTTATACATAACTTCTCTCAAAGGCAGAAAAAATATCGATCTATATTGAACTTAAAATGCTGTATATTATTATTCCACAACGCCATCATTCTCCAAAAGAACGATTTTTGGAAGAGGCTCGTTTAGGACGTTGTTAGACCTGGTGAAGATGAGTCCATTGAACCCTTCTGGTGTTTTCCGTACTGGCAACTCTTGGTGATGCGAGACAGCTCGATCAAACATTCAGTTTGTGTCTAGAAGCTTTAGAGGATTCATCCCTACATATGCGTGCAGTACTCGCGATGGTCTGATCTGACCCTTAAGGGTTAGAGTAGTTGTTATGGTGCTGAATTCAATTTCCCGCAGCTTCTAGAACGCCGACCTATCAAGGCTGGAAAGATGATTGTGCCAGGACATGTTATTTTTTATATTAATTCTCAGGTTGAGAAAACTATCGAAGTTTCTTTACATTTGTTTCATCTTGTGTCAAAGTGACTGTTCTGTCATTGATATTATTTGTCATGACATATGCGTCCAATTGTTTGACAGAAATCGGTAAGCTCACGACAAAAGGAAAATGTTGCAATTAGATACTATGGAGGTTTGAGTACTATTGTACATGTTGAACGTCACTTCCCTGGAAATGCGCTATTTTATAGCTTTTAATGTAACAACCTCATGAAATACTATCATTTCATCCAAACATCGCTTCTCCATATGCTACACTCCAAATAAATCAAAATAACCTTAGCAAAACCACACGTCATTCTATCATTTATTCAATCACACTAGCGTTTCGATAAAATGAAATATCCTTTAACAAAATGCAGAGGCTTAATAAATCATCGGTTAGGTGTTACAGGTGAATGCCCTTCTGTACACACGGGCCCCACGTCTGAATATGGTTTCCAGTGTAAGCTTGCGAGGCGCACCAGGTGTCATGGGTGTCTCGTACGAGGGTCACGCTGAAAGTCTTTAGATATTCCTAATCTATACAAGTTTAGACAAGTTTGAGCACGCAGCTATTCTGTCCAAAGTTGTAAGTGCTTACACGCAAAGGCAGCGATTGAATCGTTCTGTAGTTGCCTTGCCACGGTTTCGAGTGCATCTAAGTGTTAGCCGAATTTTAACGTGAAAATGGAACCGGGTAGTTGCGATATTGTATGACTATAAAAAGGGATTAAAACAAGAGGAATGTCACGAATGTTTACTGAGTTGCTTTGGGGACTCTGCCTTTTCTAGGGCTACAGTTTTTATTTGATTTGCTGAGTTTAAAAGGGGCCGGGTCTCACTCGACGATGAACCACGCACAGGTCGACCGGCCAGTGCTGTTACTCCGGAAACTGTAGAAGCTGTGCAAAATATGGTAAAAAAAAGATCGACATAATTATAACCTACACCGAGATTGAGGCTACTCATTGGGGATTGGATCGGCAGCATTCATTATCACCTTCGCATAAGGAAGCGGTGCTCCAGATGGGTGCCAGTGAGCAAAAAGCAACAAGAGTTGATTAAGTAATAAATTTAAGCTTGAAACATTTGATAATGGGCACAGTAAAAATACTTTTGATATCGTAACCGGATGCGAAACATGGTTATATCATTATGATCACGATACCTAAACAGCGGTCATTAATTTGATGCTTTGAAAGTGAGCAGCCTTCAACGAAAATTCGTCGTTCCAAGAAAATGGTCACATGTTTTTCTTCTGTGGATACATCACAATGGTAGCGCATTCTAAAGAAATATACTCTAAATTGGTGCAGCGGTTACTGAGATTATGCGGTGAAATCAAATGACACCGATTTCCGTGAATTTCCGTGATCATGAAACATCCAAAGAACTTATTATACAATTTATATCAATATTGCACTGAAGTCTTTCCAATTGATAGACTGTATCTCTCAAGTTCTATCCTCGTAGCCAACATTGACAATAATAAGTAGAGTTATTCTTATTTCCGAAGCTACTGCTCTGGATAGACTGTTGTTATTGCAGTTGCACCAATTACGTATATTTTTAAGCCACGAATATATTCTTCTTCCTACTAAACGCTTTCCGACTATCCTCCCCTGTATTGTGTTCGGTAGTAGCTGGTATTTGCCTGTCTATCGTATTCCTCAATGCATGCATCCTGATGCGAGTAATAAAAAAACATCTTTACAATGAACGACCTCAATTGCTAAATTAAACGACAATTTGCATTGTTGCTGTTATGACAGTGGACATAGCGTGAATGTTTTTCGTTTGTCTTAGGTCAGTTATATAGGCTTATTAATTGTTTTCCTTGCACTGTTTTCAATTGGCGTCTAGACTTTTGTTTTGATACTTTGATTGGTTTATTAAATATACATTAATTATTGCTACTGCTTTGATATCGTCGGCAGTTAAGTTTTTGCGTCTATTTATAGTATATATGGATGATAACTAGCAGTAGATGGAACTTTTTGCTTTTCAATTTTCGTTATATGATATTTTTGGGTAATTGAAAAGATTGGGATTCCATGACGCGACGGCGTACACATCTATCTAGTAGATAGAGTGATACATCCTTTCTCATTGTTTTTAATTGTTGTGTTGTCTTGTTTTCGTGTAGATATTTTATATTCAATGTGTACGATTGACTCATGGAGTCCACTACTGACTGCTCTGAAGATGGCCTAAAGTAGGCCGAAACGTCAGCAATGTGGCAAACGCGAATCCTACCTCTTTTTTGACCGAAGCTCAACTATTTGCTCTCTGGAATGTAATACAGTAGAACACCAAACATTTGACAGAGGGTGATGTATTTTCCATGAAACATCAAAAAAACAATACCACGAATTCGACTTTTTATTATCATTAAGTTTCTTAATATCAGGGAATTGAAAATACCACTTTTCTCATTCTATGCTGATTTATAAAGCTGGCATCTAAACATTCTGCTCACGTAGTTCATACAGTAGATATCTGTATGCAATCGCATGTTCAGTGTGCAGTATTTATACACTGCGTCCCAATACAGTTACTCATTGAACAGCATGATCGCATACTTGCTACTCAAGGATGCTGATATATGGCTCAGAATAATGACAGACTGATCAACATTCATCTCCAAGAGTCGCGCACTATGGCGCTGCCCATTGGCAAGTATCACACCCTTGACGGGGTCACGCATATACCACCCAATTGCTCCCTACTGTGACGAGTCTAGGCTAAAGACGAGACATGCATCTCTATAGCAGATCTGATGCATAGTGGAGAGCATACTCTTAGTTATGGTTGATATTATGAGAAGCTTCAGAATAAATTACTGATATTAGTGCTAAGCCCATTTTTCTGTCGAAAATGAAATAAAAAAAACTGACAATGCTTTTACGACTGGATTTGGCGGATGCAAAAACGCATTGACTGTAAATAAAGTGTGTCTTACTTGACTGCGTTCAGCAGTAAGAGAACAACACTTGTATTAAGCTTGTTGCACGCAAAATGAACCATATATTGATCCACTTTCTGAAACACATCTCACATCACTCTGTAGGATTTCCCAATATACTGTAGCATAATATCAGCAGCAATATCATCAGATATCGGATCATCCACCGTACCAGAAGCGTGTTCTGTTCGCCTCTTAGCCAAGGAAGCAGCGACAGATTTTTGGTGTTGCTAATTAACCCTTACCTTAACGTATTTAGAGTTAGATTGGGGAATTGTTTGGACCGCTGAATTGCAATATGCCAAATCAAAAGTTTTCTTTTGTTACCTTGCTTCATTGGAAATTACGTGGCTAATTTGTGTTGAAATTTATTTAACATTTTCATTACATTAAGTTTTTAGTTACTAAGTGTAATGCACCAGAAAAAAAATGTACAAAAAAAGAACCGACCTCGAAAAAACCAACTGAAAAAATGCACTAAACGTTAAAAATAATTGCGCCATGCAATTATTATTATTTTTACGAGTTGGTGGCAGCCAAGCATTCTAGAAATTGCAATTTTTTTAAATTGATAAAATATAGTTAAATAAGGAATTGAGCAAAGCAAAATTGGCTCCATCAAAATTCACTCTAAAAAATTACACCAAAAAGTAAATAATGCAATAAAGATGATTTTTGTTGATTTTTTTACGAAATCTGTCACTGTCTCCCTGGCTATCCATCTATATGCAAGGGTTGCAAGGGCATAATGTTCGTAGCAACAATCAACTGCCGAGTATATTCAGCCACTGCATTCAAAACTACACCGTTCATCCATTTTTAGTTGATGAACTACACGACGAGTCTCTGACAATAGACAATGCACACGTTTTGATCTAAAAAGCAGTTATTATGATTTTGACGAATGGTTTTATACGACGTGCGTACAGAACAAAAATTTTCCATATCACACGGGGGTAAATCGTACATACCGAACCACCATAATTGATTTCAATTAGTTAAGATCTATTTAAGTGTATGCTCTCTACTATGCATCAGACCTGCTATAGACATGCATGTTTCGTCTTTAGCCTAGACTCTTCAGTATAGCCCGGCGGTCTAAATATAGAGAGCATTGGGGTGGTATATACGTAATCCAGTCAACGTTGTGATAGCAACATAAACTCATCATCAAGTATCGGCTTATATGGGAACGTCCATTGGCTACTTACGAAGTCAAAGCTTCTAACATCTGGATTTCCTTGAAGAGGCAACTGATGTCTCCTGACTTGGTAAAATACCTTTGGCTATCATCACCGATATAAAATCACCACATACACTGCACTATGTACGAAAATTGTACCAATTTGTCGTGACCCCCATAGAGACAAAATAGTACAATTTCAAGGTGACTCACCGCATTGGTTGGGTCATGATCTTGTGAAAACCTCCTTAAAGGAATCCCACTTTAATGATAAATCGCAGAGATAGGCGCGCAAACCTTTATAAGGAAAGCATTCTAAAGTCGTGAAGAAACCACACCGAACGAATAAATGTTAAACAATAAGGAAGGTGTGTCAGATCAGGTGTGTAAAGATTGCTTCATGTTCCGGCATCTTTAATAAGCCAAAATATTATACAGGGTTCTGCTACAGGTATCATCTATTTTAAAGATTTCTATAAAGGACAGGTAGTATTCAATTGGAAGAAGTTTGGGATAGTGCAATTTTATGTCTGTTAAATCTTAAATTAGCATCTATGCAGTACTGTAACCTTCTGTATTTCTTCAATAATGTACTACTTAAGGTTTTGTAGTTTTTGCGGACGCCTTGCGTAGACTTGATGCTTCAGATAACCCCACAAAAAAAATCAGGAGCCTTCAAATCGGGTGAACCAAGTGATCAAATCTCAATATCAATTGATCAGGAAATATAGTCTACCATTAGGATTTTTTGCAACTCATACTCCGTGGAACCATCTTGCTGAGACCATAGCTGATTTTGTCTACGTCTTTGTAATTCTGGCCATAATAACGTCTCTAACGTGTGAACATGTACATCGTTTCTTTCGAAAATATAGTCCCACGGTATCAAACGTGAAAACACCATACCAAGCGGTGACTCTAACGCAGACTGCTTTGTAAGCTTCTCTCAGAAATCTGCAGTGCCTTTGGAAGTCTCAGTGCTAATCGCTGCGGATCTTTTCGAATAGCTTGTCTTGAGTTGACCTTTATTATCGAATTCTCTAACCCACCTCGTTATTGGAATTCTCCCGTCTTTCGAAACACTAACTCGCGACGAAATAGCCTTTGAACTTGCACAACTGATTGATTTACTATAGACTTTTCAACCACATTAATGCGTTGATCAATCGGGAACTTCTCCTCGATGAATTGTGTTGCATTAATTGACGCACATAAAACTGACAGTAAAACAATCACCAGCGAAATATTGGATCCACCACGGCCTACTGCTAACGTCAAATGATACCAATTTACCTGTACTGGAATGTTTAGGTGTGAAATTCACTTGGTTTTGAAAAATGCGTTCAATTTTTTAACTTAAAGGTAATTTGGTGCATTTATATATGAAACAACTTCTCGAATAAGCAACAAAGATTTTTGTAATTTGATATTTCCATATATTGTAGCATTAATGGTCTAGGATTTTTTTTATATTATTTACGAGTATTATTTGATGATTCTATTGTTAGCCTTACTACTTTTTGGAATTATTTTGTTTTGTCCTTTCGTAATAACTCAATGTTTACCGTCTCAATGAATGCCTCAATCTTTTCGTTGTAAATTCGGCATGGCTAAAGCTGTAATTTATTTTTAATTGATTTGATTGTTATGTTCTTTAAAGTCCTTTGAGGGCATTATCTGATTCACAGTATTATCTCTTTAATATGGTTGGTGAATTTAACAGGAGGAAAATATTTGAAACCTTTATTTAGAAGTGTGAGTGTTTCTGCTGTGAATCTAGAATCACAGAGCTTTATTTGTGAAGCTGCGTTAATGACACTTTTTATCGGCATGATGGAAGAGTTTCACCAAGTAAGAGCATCTACAATCTACCTGTATGAGTAGGTCGAAAACGCATATTATCATTGGATATCGCCTAAAACAGTTGGAATTATCAACTGAACAATTTACGAATTTTGGATAACGTCTATAAAACTGATATGGTGAAAATATTGCCGCTCAGTGAAATGGTCACATCTCTACTCTTGGTTCCGAAAACTCCTGATTTCCTCTAGATCTAATTTATATCGTTTAGTTTAACATAAATTACTTCAAAACTACCAGCTTGCCATGCTTAATCAAACAAAACGTACATTTTCATTTCACTAAACATTATTACTATTATTATTCTAAGTAATCGACCATTTGTCAGACAACGAAAAACATAGCTTCTGTTCCAATTCGTTAAAACGTAGGCTAATTATAACTGACTAATTGATTAATTGATAATACGTTACACGCTATATATAAATACAAAACAGAATAGGCTCACGATTTGATTTATTAGTATCGTGTACACATTGTTGTAGGCGATAAAAAAAGTCCAGTGTGGGTTGTCAAAATAGGAAATGAGAGATGAGATGTACGGGAAGCGGATTGACAAGATGAAACTGGGCCGATCTGGCTAGAAAAAACTATGAGCGGGCTGTATATGTGGATATATCTGGAGATAACACAGACGTATATGTATATTTGAATAGAGCAGCGGCGGTTATCTTAATTGTACGTCAAGGTTGCCGAAGTCATATAAAAACTGTATACTGTCTATAAAAGGAATGCTACGATTTCCCACTATTTTACACATCACTGTCACGTCTAATTCAAGAGAAATGTAAGACAATCCTTTAACATGTCAATATCGCCTGGCGGTCTAACTGTAGAGAGCAATCAGGTGGTATATACGAAACCTAGTCAAGGTTGTGGTAGCAACATCAACACTCATCTCTAAGCGTCGCGCACTATGGTGCTGCACATTGGCAAGTTACAAAGTCAAAGGATGTCGATAGCAGGTCTGAGGCATAGTGGAGAGCATTTTGTTCCAGAGCTTTCTTTCACTGCTTTTTTGGTTTTCTGTCCATGATTATTCTCAAAAATAAAAATCTTATTCAAACATTGCTACTGAAACCTATGTTTTTCAAATCCCTATTTCTCCCTTTTTCTTTTGTATTAGAGTATGCAATAAACTTTGACCCTGAAAAATGTTTTTCTAAAAGCACCAGTGAAATTAAGGCATAGATTCTACGATTCAGTATATCTATCAATGGCTCTTAACTGACTCGTACATATGAGTACGCCGCTGTATTTGCTTCCAGAACTAAATAGAGATTTTACATTGTTAAAGCGAGAAGTAGCGGTAATTGCCATCCCTAAGTGGCTCGCCTTAATTTATTTTCATCAGTTTATTAGGAGCTTAAAATAATATGGACGCTTCCCGTTGCAGAATGCGAGGACGCGAGCCGATATTAAACAGTCTTACATTCAACGGTAATGAAAATAGATGGTATTGTAAGACTCAAACGTTGTTATTGTCAGCTTCCTCGAACGAATCGTCTTCAGGGTCGAATGTGATCAACCGAGGATCCTATACGGAATAAGTAGTTATTTATACTTCCTGTCATAGAGTCAAAACACTTCGTCTTCCTTGTTTACAAATTAATTTTGCAAACTAGCAAACTCATAAGTACATATTGCGAAAAAATAGAGTTCGTCTCGAGAATACGAGAAATATGCGAAATGGCAACATCGCGCCGCCGGTGTCCAACTCAGGTCATGGAACAAAACATGTATGTGTCATGTCAGTATTGCGGGGTTGTCGTTTTGAATATCTCGGAACTCTCGAGTCGAACTTTGTTTTCTCAATGTGCACATTCTTATCAAAGCTATTTATTAATCTATTACGTTTCGATTAATGTGGTTTCTTTAACCGTCTTCAGGCGATGTTTTTCACATCGACATCTACATTGTCTGCACATTTCAAACGAATGTTAAGGGTTGCGTTGTTGGGTGCACTTGAAGCTTGAGGAGGAAATTATTTATAAACATTCAATGAATGCGGTATGCCGATGCTATAATACTTTTAGCACCTTTTCATTCTATTTATCTTTGTAAAGAAATTCACAGTAATAGTAATAGGAATTGTGTTTCAATGAATTGTACTCTAATTTGCTGACAATAACTAATCCAAATGTAACCGATTCAAGGGACACAGTGCATTGGGATGGATCAATATTTGTTTATATCATAATGATAAACGACTAATACGTATTTCAACACGGTTTTCATTATTATCCTGATAGTACAAATACATGACGATGGATTCATAATTACCGTCCCTTTTATCTGGAATCGATTCGGCATAATCGATATCAGCAGTACAGTCGGGTCCGCTAATACCCTATATTCGGCCTTAAAAATCGACGTTGCTTTGGATCATGGACGTTCCTGTTTTATTTTTAGATAAGGCAGAACGGTAACGAACATAACTTACTGCATAAAATAACACTAAGGAGTGAGATAAAGTAGACTCAATTCCTTAAGGTATCATCATTCAGGTAATACAATAAATGTACAATTTGCGAAAAAGTTAAGTACGCCTGTAGAAGGCATGAAATATGAGATACGGCAACGTCGCACTTCGTGTATTAAAAGTGTTTACCTCAGACTCTGGAATGATGAATCATACTGCACCTTTATATACTTTTCTGGCAGTTTAAAGTTACCGTTAAGCATATTTTTCAAGCATTCTAGAGGCGAACTTTGCTTTTTCGCAATGTGTACTTATTATTATATCAATATTTTGTTGATATATCGATATAGTTTCAAAAAAGCTTTTTTCAAAAGCACGTAATTGATGATTCAAATTAAGATTAAAATAATTATTGAAAAATCGCTAAAATGTAAATATTTTATTTCTTTCAGCTAATATATCTGGAAAACTGTATAATTTTAGAGAAGAAAATTTACATGAGATTGGCTGGCTCGTAATCAAAAAAACATTTTTTATGGCGAAAAAAATGGTCGAAAGTATGAAATTTTTTTTAAAAATTAATGTCACTTAAAAATTATTTTCAAGTACTAAGATGATAGGTACCACTTTTATGTTTCATCAAAAAAACCTTTTTGGTATAAGAAATCGCCTCACCAAATTTCTTCTAAATTGGTTAAATAGTTTTTGAACAATAATTTTGTAATCCGGATGTATAAAAAAATGTTAATATTGCAAATTAAACAAAGTCTAAACTAAATATCCTAGTCTCTTGAAAATGTCATCACACATCAAAGGTGCTCAAACTTTCAAACGAATTTCAAAACATTTCAATCGGTTGATGAGGTGGTATTTATTTAAGATTTGTTCAATTGTAGTTGACAAATACAGCCATTGTTTTGTATTGAATGTTTTATATACGATTGAAAATGTTTATTAAACAAGGTATTTAAAAATAACCAACAAGTTGAATGTATTTTCTTATTTCAAATGATATATCTAAAAAAACATTCAATCTCGAGAAGAATTGCAAGGAAAGAAATTCCGTAATTCAATCTTACATAAAACGCGTAATAAATATCGCGAAAAAAATCGAATTCGATATATTGTTCAGATATAAGAAATACAAAACCGTGTTCAACACACAATTTCTTATCTGAATGATTCTGGAAGTCGTGGCTTCTTCTACGTCACTCCTCCAGCGTTTCCCTGCTCCTTCTTTCTTCTTCCTTTCCAGCGGTATCCATTCTAATATTTTCTTGGGCCATCTGTCATTCTCTCAACATACGCAAAGCACACAAATCAAATTCTCTTCTTTCTAGCTCTTCTATTATAGGTTGGCTTATATTCCTTTCTGTCCATATGATGTCGTTCCTGACTCCTAAACTTCGTCTGTTGCCAATGGGCAGCGCCACCGCGCGCGACGCTTGAATATGAGTGTTTGCTGATACCTGGCATTATGTTTTTCTACCCTGGATAAAATTGTGTGTACGTTAATGGAGCTGGTAGCTACCGTTAAGGCAATAATTTCCAGCAGTAAATTTGGTTGAAATGCGACCATATATCCTGCCTAGCTAATCGTCGACGTCAGGCAAACGATGGGGGATGCTTTTAGCTTTCATCTGAAAAAGGCCGGTCTCCAATCGTGAAAGATCCCCTCCCCCACTCCTCCCTTCTATGCCGTCCCCCTTTCGCGCATTTACGTTAACTTTACATGAATTCGGAACGGGAGGAATCGCATAGATTTTATTTTAGTCTGACTTTCATTGTCACTTATGTTTTTCCATGGATTTACAGGTGGAATAGAATAATGTTTTTTTGTATCAAAAGTGATGATAGCGATAATTGTTAATACTACAATGAAATCAGCGGTAGTAGCTAAGAAAAGATCACCCTGTAAGTAAATCATCCAGAACATGTGAGTAGTTGTCAAAACAGGCATCTCGATTGTTATGGAACATTTGAAATGAGCATTTTTGTATAAATTGGAGCATCGAGCAGTGACAGGAGTCAGTCAGTCTTCAGACGTTAAACAGTTAAGAACTAGAAATAGTGGATATACATTTTTGCACAGGATTTTCCTGGCACTTTTGGCAGTTCCATAATCTCCTATACGCATACTAAACGCGTGTACAATTCTTATTAAAATTCGCGTTGACGTAGGGTTATCACTGGCTCTTAGATTATGACCTTCCTCTGATGCATAAACTCTCTTATTGTTGGTGCGATTTCGTCATGATCTTTTCAACAAAGAGAACTATACTACTACCACGCCAGGTTCAAGTAGTTACGACTGCCATAGACGAGCGGCCCTATATAGAGGGCTTAGATATGGTGAGGGTACTCCACAGGGTGCAATGTATCCCCCATATGCTAATCTGCCGCCCTTGAATAAATCCCCTATTGGGCTCCCCTACTAATATGCCACACCCTTTCGGAAACTTTCAATATATCTCGTAATAAACCAGCCTGAGCTCAAGTATCCAATCTATTGGAACTAATCAACTTCAGCAGTGAACACTAGCCCAATATAGAATAAGAGGATTTTACTAGCAATTGAAAGAGAAATATGTATAGCATCTGTTCGCTCGTATAAGGTTTTATGTAGTTTTTAGTTTTAACAATTTCTCCCCACGACGTGGTGTACGGAAAGACATTCTTTACGGTCATAAAGCAGATAGCTCGATAGATCATACGCTAACATGGATAAGCGGCAGTTACGTGTCGTTATCTGTCTTCCTTTCAGAACGAATATATTGTAATCGAAAGGAAGGACCATAACCGCGAACAGAAAAGCCGATACATGTGAGGCAGAAACATTGTATTAGAGAACGGTTAGGTTAAACTTGATCCCATTCATTTTGATTCGAAATTGTGTTAATCTGCAAATGAATTTTTATAAAGCAGTACGATGACGATACGAATTAAAATTATAATTAAATTATTTACCAGTTCTTGAATCAAGACGTTTAAAAGTTGATAATGCGAATGACATTCAATATTTCTTCTTATCAGCTTAACCTGTATCTATAGAGACAGAATATATGAAATATGACGATACGGGACTCATACGAGACCCCTTAAATGGAGAGAATACCCTTCAGAACCTTTCATTAAAATCCATTGAAGAGCAAGTCTAATTCCAGCAGCCACTTAATTGCGACCGCAAATATCAAAGTACAAGGATAAATCCACCAATTAATAAATACGTTTAAAGAACTAAAAAGTCGATTTTATAGTTAATCTAACTAAAAAATAAAAAATAATTCATAATATAAGAATAAAATGATTAACGAGAAGTTTTTTCTCATATTCTACTATGCGTTAAAACTGAGCTCCCAGAAGAAGACTCCACAAAATTATTAGAAAAACAACGATTTTTTAATCGCTTTACCAATTTATCGACATTTTTGACCACCAAATTTGTTTCCGTTTCTGAATTGCGTAATTTCGAGAAATTAAAATCAAACATATGTTTTACTGTAAGGCGGTACGTCATACAAAACTGATTGGTGGTCAAACATGGCCAATCAAAGATCTACACGTGTATATTTTTGAATGTTCAAAATTCGCTATTTCGCGAAATATTTTTCATAAAACGGGTGGTTAAGAAAAAATTATTTCACATCTAAAAAATATGTTGTATCAATCAATGGATGCCAAAAAGGATGTAGACCTACTTGACTGCGTTCAATCTTTCAAATAGGCCTTGATAAAAATCCCATGTCGACCCTGCAATTTTCTTTTATGAAGCTATTGTGTTCGATAATAATTGATCGACTTGACTAGACTGGTTGTATGCACAAAGCGCAATTTTCAGTTAAATGTTACTAATATATAATATTTTATGCTAGGTACCAACAATGTAAATATTATATATTAGTTTTTGAACAATTGCTCGTTTGAAACGTGTTCATTCAAGGTGATCGAAATCTAATGATAAGAAATTTAATCTCGTGAGAGAACAGGAAGGATTGTATGTTTGAATCTGATAAAATGAGAGTAAACAACTTCGTATTATTTCAGAGGAGAAGATATAACGATTTGATCAAGTGAAAACTTTTAAAACGTATTTAGTTCATCAAAAATTCAAATCCCCATTTACATGTCCTAGTTTGTATTTGTTTTAGTAGTTTCAATATTCTTATAATTAATATACAGATTTTTTTCTGTCTGAATTCATCATGAACCAAATAAATAAATTTGCTTTAGAAACCTTGATTAATGTTGAATCTGATATACTACATGAGCGGTTTTAATCGTTATCGTAATAACAAACCGAGCTGTTTGGACTACACGTGTGAAACATTTGGCGTTCGGCTACCTCATTTATTAATTGGGTTGTTACAAAAGCTAATACCACAGTACGACACGTTACACTTGCATTTCCTGTGAGATATGCCTTGTTGTTTCCTTTTTCTAATCACATTTCTATAACGAGATAACCGTATAAACCACTCATTAAATATGGACCGTTATTCTTTTATATCGCTCGTTACTTTTGTGTACAGTGTTAACTATACTATTTCTTACACAGTGCTAAAAGGAAAATGTCATCAACTAGGTTGATTGTGTCCCTCCCCACGCAGTGATATCATCATCAGTTCACCTGAAGACGATTTTCAGGTGAACTGAAGACGATTGAAGATAGCACATCAATCGAAACGTCGTGATACTCAAAATTTTATGGACAATGGAAGTCCGAAATCAAACTTTTCATAAATCCACCTTGTCTACAAATTTCAAACAACATTTAAAATGACTATCAGCAAAGTAATGAACACAAGACCATCGTTCAGCGAAAAAATTTCTATGAACATCAAATGCACTTATATCCCAACTGATGTTTATTTATATTCCTGTAATAATTATGTAGATATGATGTTATTTTAGCAAGGCCAACTATCGCTGGTTATTATTGAAGTAGTTATGTATGTAAATAGAAATCAGTAGCCGGTGATGCCCATTATCATTATCACCGCTTTCGAGCGTTCAAGGTCATTCAGTTATGAACACTAAATAACAACAATAAACATCGGGGAAAAGTGTAGAAACTACCGTTTTAGCGCATCAACGAACATGCTTTACGTCTTGTCGTCTGATGTGGTGATTGATGAGAGAACGTGATGCAATTAATTGCAAAAAGGTCACTAGAAAGATAAGGTATGCACGTAACAATGCAATTGATAAAATGATTTGATATTTTTCTGTCGTGCCTACGAAGCAACCGTGCACTTCTTTGTCAACAATATTTTCAACATCACGTTCAATAATATCGTACACTATTCCACGTTTCATTCATGAATACTTCAAAATCACAATCCATAAATTCCGAATCGGATTTCTAAATGCGAATTTATGTGTCAAAAACTCCATCTTGCGGATAAAAGCAAGTAATTATGTATCATCACAATCCATGATTCAGAAAGACGTAATGTGTGCAGAAAACGGCTCTCTTTCACGGCGGCGTACCATAAAGGCAACACTGTGAAAAGCTAAGAACGCAGCTCGGCATTGGCGTACCTGAAAGATTTATATTTAATGAGCAAATATCTTTTGACGTTTAGCTTTAGATAAAAAAATTAATATTTACGATGAATATGTCAATAGCATTACAATTTTGGATGTTATCAGTTTTCTGAATATTTAGTTTTGGAATCTGCTTCGTGGGCCAGGTCCTGTTATTGCAAACTTCTGGTATTAGAGTAAACAAAAATCGACACATAGAGGTACATTATTAATCCAAAAAAATTACTGGTAAAAGATGCTTCTCAACCATAAATATTGATTGCCGTCCATAGGCAAAGTAGATTGCATTGATAAATAAAATAGAAATCTATGAATTATTGAGACGGGACTCTACCTAGAATGAAAAGCGTTTTGCATGCTTTCCAATATTTCGTTTTCAGCGCTCGTTTTTCGGAATAATGGAACGATTATTTTTGTAATTGATAGAGAAAGGCTGGCTTTATGCGCGTGCCAAGCCATTTTTGCAATTTTTGATACAGCATTTTAGATATTATCCCATGAATATTGGCATTTGTTTACTCATTTTGGGTGTCTTTTTAACCTTCTGGTAACCAAATGTCAAGAAAAGGGCTTCACACGAGTATAGAACCAACCTTTCTCTGTCATTTTGAAAAAAAAACATTCCATTATCTAGAAAAATAAGTGCTGGAAACGAAATATTGTCCCCTCTTATATACGATTTATTAGATAAGGTAGACATTTGAATAACTAATATTTAAAAAATACTTAGCTGGAATGTCCCCAAAGATAACAAATTTATACAAATGGATCGTTTTTAAAAATCTAGCTTTTTTATTTTTCCTTTAAGGGTATGCAATAGACTTTTCACTCTGAATACTGGTTTTCTAAAAGTACCAGTGAAAGTTAATAGAGTGAATTCTACGATTTTATGCACCTACGAATGGCTCTTAAATTCATAACCTATATAAAACAGGATATTCACTAGATTTATACCGCATAAGGATTCGTTTTACATAAATATATTTTTACTTTCCATTAAAAAAATTCTTAAAACTGGTCAAACTTGTACTTCAAGTATATGCATACAAGTGAAACCTCGCATTTGAATAAATTAATTACATCCACATACATGGCACATCTGCATTTGAATGTTTATGTAACTTACAATTAATTTATACCTTAGCCGTATATCTGACTTCCTAGAAACTAACGAGGATCCGATTGTTTGGATGTCGTAAATGCCCATAAATATCGTTAATTTTTTGCTGTTTAATCTCATACGTAACCCATCGTAATTAGTGTATAGCTATCGTGATGGTTGTTTAAAAATAGAAAACACACAAAACTGCTTTATTGCGATGGTGCGTGAGTAATGTTCTTACATTTGAAAGCTTCTTCTATCATGTTTTTATACCACATCATCATTTTTTCTTCTTATTGTTGTTTCGTAATACGCTATTATCGTTCTTTTATTTCCTTCTCGCAGACGAGGGATGAATTACAAATTTGAATGAGGTAAGCGATGTCGTGTACAGAAAGTGAGTAAAGGAATGGTTCAAGGACCGAGCCATGAGGGATACCGGCCGTGTTGTCGACAAGACGTTGTTAATTTTGGTCCGAAATTTCCTTACCATGCAGATAAAAGGATTGTGTATTTACCACACAGTTTCTCAAATAAAACTCTGCTTCTTTCAGTGACGCGTTTCGATTTATATTTAAATCATCATCGAACTGATTTGACTTTTAACAAAGGCTACCCAGATCACTTGCCAAGTATCATGGACACTGTTTCCTTAGTCCCGAGCTAGTCCTCTCACTACTAGAACTTTTATCAACAAGTTGTGTGTACTTGTACCTCATGAACGAACGACTTTTATAGAGAGCCATGAAAATATTCATTTTCACTTTGATGGGTATATTCGTTATTACTTTCATGGTCACTATTGTTTGGCGGGCTTTCTGACGCTGCGTTTCGTTCTGGTACGATATTTCCATTCTCTAGTAGCAGGATCTATATCACTGGCAGTATCGTTGATACTGGTACAGGTACTTCAAAATCTTCTTTTTAATGTACTGCACTTATCAAATATGACGAAATCACATACATAAGCCTTTCACGTCCCCTGTGAGTGCTATGAATCAGCTTTTCGGGAGGACTAGGCTAGCACCAATAGATTGAAGTACAGTACCAGTAATGAAACTGTACAAATTAGTAGTACAGGGTCCAAAACCCAAGAATGGGTGCTGTAGGCAATGGAGTAAAAGCACCAAAAGCCTGAAAGCTGCAGTGCTAATGGTACCTCATCGGTTGCCGCTTGGGAAATTTTTTATTACATTAAAATGATTACCTTCATTTACTTGCCGAGAACGTCACTGTTTTATGCTGTGTGCTTTTCATCACAAAGCCTTGCGTTAAGCTGGCTAGCGGGTTTTGCATTATGCATCGCTTTGAAATATGGGTTATGGGATTTACGAATTTTCCCGGCGCCACGTCATACTAGCATAGTATGCTGCTCACTGTGAGAAAGCGTCGAGTTATTTATCAGGTCCCGTTTGACGCTATTGGATTCAATACATAATATGTATCTTATTTCACAAGTAAGTTAGGAACTGTGATATCATAAATCAATGAGAGCCTCTAAGTATGAAAATTACGGAGTGTGCCATCTGGGAATTAACAAGAACAAGTCATGGCAAGATCATGCTGTCTACCTTGCTACACTTACAGCTTACAGCCAACATTATTGGAGCTCAACAGGCGCATGCTCATCAGATTGAACTTTGAACGCCAATAAGGATCCTGTTCTTTAGAATTTTTAAGACTTTTAAGTCGTTGTTCTCCTCGATGGATGGTTATATTTTAATGCCAACTCATCTCCAACTGTCTCCCTTTATGGGGACATCCATTGGCAACTTACGGCGTCAAAGGTCCTAACACCTGGACTGCCTTGAAGCGGCAATAGTCGTAAGGGACATCTGTTGCCGCTTCAATGCAGTCCAGGTGTTAGGATCTTTGACTTTGTAAGTTGCCAATGGATGTCTCCATAGCGGGCAAACTTGGAAATGAGCTGATGTTGCTATCACACCCTTGACTGGGTGACGTATATACCACTTAATTGCTCTCTACAGCTATACTGACAAGTCTAGACTAAAGACTAAATATGCATGTCTATGGCAGATCTGATGCATAGTGGAGAGCATGCACTTATAATTTGATGCGAATTGTGGTCAATGTGCATATACATTCATTTTAAGCATTTTGGTTCAAATATAAGTGAAAATTACGTGAATCAGAGATATACTGCTTCCTCTTTTCCTTTCACATGTACGCCGCCCAAAAATAATATCTTCCCACATTGATGTTTGGGAATACTGGGTAGATCTGTTTGACATTGAGTTTTTTTTAAATTTTTTTTGCTGTTGTGGAAGCCACCTATAATAAAATTAATGCTGGATGTTATTAGAGCAGGATTTATTCTTAATCACTAATGATGAACCTCGCCTCCATTGAAATATAAATAATAATATGTTATTAGTGCTGGTTTATAGCGGATGCTATTGACGGGGTCTTTCGGATATTAAATTAAAATGTAAATGTATTGTTCTCTGTGATTAAATTCGTACGCTTGCATTCCAATGAAAATGAAAGTGATACTGACAATGCTCTACGTATATACTCATTGAAATCCCACGATATTCCCACAGGGAGGGAGCTACGATAAATTATATTCCGGAAGAATTATATAAGAAGAAGCGTCCTACAAATATGTATATTATTAGATCATTTTTTCTCATTTGATAGATGAATTGAAATTTCCGCTTTGACTATCATTATCTATCCAGTCAATGTAATGGCTGTTTCGGTACTGATGATACTAAATTGAAAAACGTTTTTTGATTATAGCGTCAAATAATAAAAAAGTCAAATACAGTTTTGCATATAGTGAACACACCTTTACTTTATACAGAACATAATGGCTAGAAAATATGTCCGATATAAATTATAAGAGGTTAGTAAATAAAAACTTTGAAATATCCCAATTGTAACTTCCTTCGTCTGGGTGAAAAAATCAGGTGTGAACGTTTATAAAATTCTCGTCGCCAGCATGAGGATGTTGGAATTAAAAATATGCAAATCCTGGTGAAAGTCACATCTGCTGAATAAAAATGCGGGAGGAGGATATTACAGAAAATAACACATGATTTCATCGCCGAGGCTCGCGACGACAATGAGATGAGTCAGATATCTACTTATAATAAAGGATAAACGAAAACGGTTTTATGAAACGGTAAATCGCATTATAGATATGTGAAATCCGGTTCAGAGATGGGTCTAGTATTATTTTGATTGGGTTTGAATAATCAATAGTGGCGAAGAACGCAGGTAAGATTTTAGTGACCTCGAAAAGGCATTTGTGTATGTTTTCAACGGTAGTGATATTTTACGTTAAGCAGATTATCACTGTCACCTTGGAAATATAGATTTGATACTGATTTTGGAACTGTTGACCATTTAAATTGAAAAAAAATATTGTAATTACTGAAGAACTTATGATTTAACAACCTCTGTGCTTGTCAAAACTCACTTCAATTTGATTGTTTGGAAATCCGATCAGGTGTAGTTCATGCCAAGTCAGCCTTATTTTAAAAGTATATAGTTCAATAGCGAAAAAGATCGCTCTATTTATTATCAACTATGATCAAAATCATATCACTAGGAAATGAGAACTACTTTAGTTGACAAGGCATGAGCAGGAACACTAATATTGACATTGTGATATCCAGCTCATGTCAAAGTGCAATGTGTTACTTATCATTTTCTATTATCGCCAAAATGTATTATTTTGGTCACACTTCCTGTTATCCAACGTTTTTTATCTGAAAATCATCACGTTCGCTTATCGCTCGCTTTACACTGCTTAGTTATCCAAGCTTTTATTGTCCTATTAATATTCATTAGTTCGCCAGATAAGCATCATAAAGAGAAAACAGTTTTAATGTACAAAAATCATGACACCGCTGGATATTTATTCATTGTTTGCCTTTGTTAGGCGTACGTGGTTGATTTTTGTGAAATAATGGCAACAGAGGAAGTGCCTCTGGGTATAAAAATGCAAAAGCTTATATAATTGTTCTGTTGAACCATTACAGTAATATCCAAAAGCTTTCAGAGCTACGTTATTCTGCATAAGCTAATATCTTGCCCCAAAATAGTTTAATATGTGGTTTATAACATATAGCTGTTTATTAGCATTTGATAAAATGACATCAAATAGGTTGGATAGAAATAAGGATTATGAAATTGTCTATATTTGGGAGATATAATCTTGCGTTATATCAAAAATCTCCAAACTGAAAAGGTATTGATGAATTTACATAACTTTAAAATGTAGTTTAAGTGCAGCGATATGTTGTTAAAGCTGCTAAAACAGAAACGTAACAAATAAGTGCGCTTTAGAAAATAAATGAGTTCAAATTAGTTTTAACCTCATGGTTGTGCAATTCAAGAATTATCCGAGTTTTATTTTTAATTTAAACCTCATTGCTTTTTAGAAAATCCTAACTAGGGATCTAATTGTTTCCTTTTTCGTTAGAATATACTTTGACAATAATATGAACAACAAAATCTGAATAATTGAAACAAATATTAATTTTAGTGCGATTTGTTCATAAAGCGTGTTATTAAGTTTTTCAAACTATATAATTATTTTTTATTCTTTTTTCTTGAAACGAAAAATGTAAAAATAAAAATAAGTAAAGAATAGTTACCAGGAGAATCAAATTTTTCGCCAGCAAACAGCCAAAACTCATTTAATTTTGAAAATTACATTACTTAGAAAAAGGTTAAATTTTATTCAATTGTTTTCAAATTACTGTATTGTCATCGGTTCTTAATAATATTAATAATAATAATAAAACTTGTCTAAAATTTATGATTAATAAAACGTTTTAGTCAGTGAAAATTACATTGAAAGATTCCTTTAGATTGAGGTGAATCTAATATAATCGTGTTAAAAAGAAAGGTTGGCATATGCCATGTGCTTCTCTTTCATATGTGTATATTGAGTTGCCTGAACGATGTTGGAAAACGGTTTCACCGGGAGCCGTTTCAGTTCTACACGGTGTATTATTTATCGAAATACAAAAGGAAACAGAGTATGTGATAAATGACCTCATTATGTTTGAAAAATGTAAAATACTCTAGGGTTGCGAAGAGGTATAGACACGCGTTTGCGACGAGTATGTGCATACGGCAGAGAAACAACGTTGCCAAGTTGTCGTGTGCGTTAAACATGTGAAGGGTAGATTATAAAAACATTGAGAAACATTTATTTAATTCTGTACTTTGCACTGTAATCCTACTTTGCGATTCCACAATAATAATTTAATACAACACATCGTGTCCTCAGTATGTGGGGCGTGTCACACTAGGTTGGGGTGATAACACTAATAAAAAATTTATCAATTCATTTATAAGAAACATAACTAACTGAGTTCTTAACAATAAAACTTAAAAAAATAAACCATCACATTGATTTAATGCTTCGCGTATAATATCTTAATTCTGCGCAATATATTTTTGTATTGATTGACCTTTTTGTAAAGGCAGAAAGACTATCGTGCTCCAGAAGCGCTTTGAGAGGATAAACATCTATTCACATTGATCTTAAATGCTGTAAATTGTAAACAGCGAGGACAAACTACTTCCGAGGAACGAAATAATGCCCCTGAACCATACATATAGGAAAGTTGTTTGCGCTTGCCATTTCTGAGCGATTCTGTTACATTCCTTTCCATTGTTCGTGGACAAGATTCATTGCTCTACAGGTGTCATTAGGATATCAACTCATTTGTCATAAACTTTCCGCTATATGTCCACAGGGAGGTGCGAATACTAACTTGTTGCCCTTGGCTATATTAAGGCCATCTTTTAATCAATTATCCAGTTCCTAACTGGCCTGATTTCATATCGATCGGTGCCTTGAACTCATATACTCGTATGACCGCAGATCCATTCTGGCAACCTCGCCGCGGGGTCGGATACTTTATTGTAGAGGCGCAGAAAATGATGTACAACATAAATTCATTTTTCCGCTTTGCAAACCGCTCAAATAAAATTTTATATGTACACGGCATGTCGTAAAATGCACGACGTAAAATTTGCTGTGTTGTCTATATGAACCTGGAAACAAGATAAATGGGGCTCTGGAAAAATGCTTTCGGTATTTACACGAATGCACTTTTGCGTTTTGCGTCGCTCTATTGCTATCATGAGATTGGCTTTGCACGGAAAATGTCGTCGCGCGTTTATAACTTTGTAGAAGAATTTGTATCAGACAAGACGATCTGCTTCTTCTTTCGGTACTTATCATCTATCGATGTTGGCGATCACATAAGCCCAGCGTACTTTGTTCTGAATAGTTCTGCTGATGTTAAGCCTGTCCATTTTATCAAACCTCATCGATGCTTTGGAAATATGTTACTATAATGTAAATTTTAAACTTTTTACTTCCAGGCTGCGCCACACTTTTCCGCTGAAAGTTAAATGAGATAATTAATATTTCAAACATGTTGCCATTCTTGGTTCTATCAAAATTGCGGTTATTAATTTTTACAAAGCCGCCGGTATGGAAATTAAACATTTTTTGCAGCGTTGGATGGCTTAGAGTTTGGGAACGTGATGGATTTTGCGCAAGCTAGTTTGCTGCCAGCTGGAGAAAGAGCTTATTTAATAGCATTGTGATTATACAATGCGTTAAAAAAATCTTGTTGTGTGATTAAGGGAAAACGATCTATCTAATAGGCGTGTTGTGATTTTCATTGATGTTCATAAAAGAATTATAATTAGGTGAAAATCCCGAAGAAGAACAAATTCATACGAATAGAGCATTAATTTTTTATACCTCAGCTTCCTTATTATTTTTAGAGTATGCTGCTCTGAAAGGCCTAGAGCGACATTAAGACATCACTCAACAACTGAAATGCCTTAAATCTTTTAAAATTCAAAAAACGCCCTTATTTTCACAATTTTTAAAAATATCTAAATTTGTCCAAAATTATATTTTTCAAAATTACACAATTCCCAAAATTTTCTTAATTACAATATTGTTCAAAATTTGAATATTCAATCTTTTTTTTTCAGAATTTCAAAATTTAAAAAAAAAATTTGTTTCGGTATTTCTCAAAATTAAAAAAAAATTTCAATGTATATTCTTTTCAAAATTACAATCTTTTGTCGATTTTTTCCTAAAACCATGTAATTATTGTGGATTTTAAAATTTATTGAATAAAAGATATTTATTTTCCGTAAAGTAAGATTCTACATTGAACAAAACAGTGTTGGCCTTGAAAAAACCTTGAAAACGCTGGCTGTTAATGCCGAAAATATCATTAACTCTCCCCCATTGTACCCAAGAACCTTCATCTAAACGTTTTCATTAAAAAAACTCACCGTTTTCGCGCTATACGGCTGTCTCAAGTTAAATGGACCACCTGGTACTCGTATACACCATCTATCCATGTGAATCCAGCAATCCCATTAAAAACATTCTTGCTATTTCCAGTTTATCAATTCCGATGGGAAAATGCGAAAACATATTTTGATACTTCGAAATACAAAAAGCTACTCTGCGACCGTCTGACAACACCATCAAAGGCGTTCAAACAATCTTGCCAGCCGGACACAGGCCCGGTGGACCGCGAAAGGAGACTTCAATTTGTAATCTGAGGTGATATAATATTCTGCATAGGCGACCTCTTTGTGCCCGAAGTAGTTAAAGAAGTTCCATTAAGTCCCCTTCTCAATAAGTCCTTCATTCTTGACAAACTTCGCATTTCATACGACATAAAAATCCGGAATTAACGAATTGTCGTTTCTCCGGAAGAGCAATTCCCGGGAGGTCGGAGGGTAAATAACGCGGTCCCAGATTAAATCTGTCTAAATTTAAACCACGTAAAATGTGGAAAACTATATTTACGACGCGGCCGCGACGCGGAGCAACTCGATAGAAAGTGCGAACTTTCTTCGAAAACCGTTCAAAAGTTTTAACTAATTTTACATCCTCGATCACTCTATCGCACGTTTTCTACCAGGTGGCTCTCAGTTTACTGTCTGTATGAGTCATTCACATCTTCCTTTTCTTCAAGCGACTCCTTCCTGTTGAAGGTTGAAGGCCATTCTTTGCTCTAAGTAAAAGTATCTATTGTTTCAAAAAGCTAGGGTTCTCCAAAAGAATGGATTTTGTCAGAGGCTTGTCCGAGCTGCTGTATCTTCGACCTTTTGAGGATGCTCCCTTTGGGCTACTTTAGTGTTTCCTGTACTGGCAGCTTTTGGCGTCGTTATACTAGATGCCATGATAATATCTATAAAATAGATACATATCAGCCACCCTTCTTTGATGTTCCAGACTGTGTGAGGTATTGTGGCATATAGTTTGTTTGTGGATTATGTCCAGAAGCTTCAGAGAGTGTTTCGGAGCTCATCCCCACACATGTGAGCAGTACACCAGCGATGATTTGATCTGAACCTTGTAGAGTAGCAGTAGCTGTTTCGGTGAATACAATTTTCTGGAGTGGAAGAGTTCCCCCATCTTCTGGCACACCGATCTAGCAAAGCAAAGGAGAGAAGAAAAAATTACTTAGAGTATAGAGGCAGACGAAGTGATATGCAATGATGAGCAGGAAAAATACTCCATTGCTTCGAATGCAGCTGAGAAGTGCGAGCTCCAAAAAATCCTGGCTAAGCAAGAAATATTGTTGGAGGAAACAAATAAAATACTGAAGAATGCGATAGAGGAGAATGATGGTGTTAAGTATGTTAGTGAAGACATAGATTGCAAAATTAAAGAGGCAGCTACTCTACAGAAGTCAGTAGACAAAAGAAAACCAATCTCATTTCTTAAATTCACTCATTCATTTCAAACTTCCCATGTGTTGCAAGCTTTCTAGAAAAAGCATCGACGCTGCGTTATCAGCAAAGGCGAGCTTGCAACTATAAATGCCCCTAAACGCCTAGTACTGTTTAAATATTTGTTATCCATACAGTCGACCACCATGTACACATGGATATATCCCATATAAGTCAGTTGAGCGAAGTTTGTTGGAGTACGATTTTCCTCGAGAGACATTTTACGTGGTACACTGCTCTATCTGCGCCAGATATTCGACGCCAACTCCTGAATGTTTCGAATCCACCAGACGGGGTGTTCTGTCCTTATGTTACCAAGATCGATGGAATAGAATGATAACTTTACAGCAAGTTTGCTTCAGATGGCGCCGTATAACGTTGACAACAAAGTTGATCTTGGAAATCAAAGGCATTCCTTATGCTAAAAGTTTGAAGCAGCAGTCGATGCTTGGTTTTAAAACAAATTCAGTTGTACTCATAATTTAAAAAAATTGTCTACTCATCCCCAAGTGTCGCCCTCTATGGGGACGCCCGTTGGCAACTTACGAAGTCAAAGGTCCTAACACTTGGACTGCCTTGAAGTGACAACAACTAGACCGCCAGGCTATAGTGACGAGTCGTCTAGGCTAAAGCCAAAACATGCATGTCTGTATCAGGTCTGATGCATAGTGGAGAGCATACACTTAGAAAAATTGTGTCGCCAGGGGGGATCGAATTCACACCTCCTGCATTCTAGGCACATGCTTTTCACCATTCAGCTGCCACACAGAACAGCAAATACGCTATGGAAGGTACATCCCCACTTTTGCACCAATAATAAGAAGATATTATTTCGCACTTTCCTTAACTAAGCAGCCATTGACTACGACTTGCTACTCATCATCCGCCGGACAGCAAAAGTGGTGGTGGTGGGGCAATGTACGAAGACGGGGATAAAATATAAAAGCAACAAGCTTTCGATTCTTCCACCTGATGATGACTGAGTATTCCACATCGATCAAAATGGTGTGAAACGCAAAAACTATCAAGATAATGACCATGGCTGTACTTTTACTACTTTTTTACAATTTTGGCATAGCCTATCGCCCTGTATATGCAAATCTAGGCCTACCGTGAAATCACGTGATATTCGTGACATGTGATGATCGGAAACTGTCGGAGTGACGTGACGCAAAGATAAATAAAGGTTATTTCCTTCTCATCCCTTTTCGTCGTATCTTGACAACGTGACTTTGCTCCCGTTTCCGTATTTATTGTAACAGCAAAAGTTTAATTGAAATTCAGCAAGCATAAAGCGAAGAAGACTTCTATCTTTTGGTGCAAGTGAAAGGTCTACATATATTTAATTGAACCTGCAGCAAATTTAATGATTCAGGCCAGCAAATGTGTATGTGTCTTACAATTGATTAGAGGTTTACCAGTACGATATTTGTCTAAGTCTCAACTTGAAGGTTTATGTGCTGGGCAAAACTTATTATCCGTGTGAAAGAAGCAGAACTTTGGGTAACGTAGATATTTTGGGTTGAGGTAGATGTGAGTGTATGTTTTAATGTATCTGAGGAGGTCTAGAATCTAAGATGATCTAGAAGAGCAGCAGTTATTTTATCATTCACTAGTTAAAACGTGTAAGTGCCTCTCTGCTGCTCCAGTTGAGCCGAGGTTTGTTTTTGGAGGAGTGTTGTTTGGTCACAAGTTGAAGGATCTCTAGACTTGAAACAGATATCATTCTATGGAAAAAACTGTTAATAGTTCTTGAGATTATCCTACGTTGCTAATTTGTAGGCTCTTTCGAAGCGTTGTATGCTCGACCTGGTTGGGCTCCTCAAGTGTTTGCTGTACGGCGACTCTTGGTGTTATTATACGAGACAGTTTGGTGAACATCTGCCACGATGAGCCACCCACCTTTGATGCTCTAGAGTGTGGAAATCCTTTGGGAGGTCAGGCGAATCCACCAGACATATTGCTCGTTTCTGTATTCTACCCAGACTTTTTAGGGAGTGCTTCTGGGCGCATCTCCACACATACGAGCAATACAATTTCCTGGAGCAGAAGATAACCCTCAGCTTCTGAGACGCCGACTCAGCGAGACCGGCAATATGATCATGGCATTCTATGTTATTGTTGATGTTAACTTCCCAGCATGCTACTCCTTCGCCAGGATTGTTGTCCGAGTCTTCTGCGCGTTGAATTGAACTCCAGATCTGAATCTTAATTTTCTCAATGTCCTCATTAATCTGAGCAGAATGCTGCCCTTTCGGGATGGTAGTGGTTTGCCCAGTTCCATGCAAGAAATAATAAACAGTTGGTTGATGCACGGGAAGAAGAACTCGTTGCTCTAGTGATAACGTATTCAATACGCGATTTAGACAAATAATATAAATTATGATCCAATCTGTTTTGGTTTCAGAGATGGTATCAGCAGGCAGTGGCACCTCCACCACCATAAGCACCATCCACCTCCCGTCACCATTGGGTTCGGGTCGACCGCCCACGACTTTTAACGAGTGATAAGGCAGCCGTACGTGTCCGAACACCTCATCATCCGTTATCAGTGGCACCTTAGAGGATAGCGCGAAGGCAGCAGCGATTGCGGTAGTATGTCGATCGGCAGATGTCGCAGCAGCAGATAGCGCGGGACGCAACGCGGACCATCTAGTGTGCGGTGACAGTGCGGTGGTAAAGTGGGTGCGAGTGCGGGTGCGGGTGCGGTAGAGTGGTGCGAACCATGGGCGTACTGTGGCGGAAACGATCGATTCTGTTGAAGTTGGCTGTGGTTGTCGGGACGGCTTGGCTGACGATTGCCTATCTGTTCTATTCGGAGGGTACGTCAGAGGTGCCCATGTCACCGGTCGTCAGGGAAAGCGGTGAAGTTGGTGTAAGTAGCTATTCATATTATATTCATAAAATAATGCGTATAACAAATCTTGTTTAATTCAATTTTTCACAAAAAGATGTCTCTTTGTTCCAGTGACACTTTTCGATTTTTTAAATTAATTAAATAATTAAATGAATTCAATTCATTCACTGAAGCAAGAGAGCTGTGTTGAATACACAATTTTTATATCTGAATGATGGAGGAGTTTCAGCAAGTATGAGAATCTAAATTCTACATGAATAATAATAATAATAAATTAGCAGTCCATCACGAACGAATTCATCACCTCAAAGCTGCTGAGGCAAATTTCCTTCCAAAGCTTCACAAAGACAATCTTGGAATCTTCTAAAAACATCAAGCATGGCTTGTCTAGGCAGTTGATCTTTTTTTTCTAAAGCACAGAGTCAGAGTTTGAGGCTTTCATAATGTCTCAAGATGGTATTTTCAACACCACAGACGCTTATCTATCTTCTATCAGTGTATGGTTTAAGCCTGCTCCGCTTTGTGGTGTTAGAAAGAATTAAATTATATGGATTTCGATAAATCGTGTGTTTATATACCTACCTACATAAATCAGTGTGTGAAATTCTCTGTGACGGAATCACTGAGACGTTGGTTCTAATCCGCTGAAACCTACTTTTTCCAACCAAACCTCCAAATTATTAAATTTGCATTTGTTTTGTTTTTGGCGAGCACAAAAAACATTAATCAACAAATACTAATAATTTAAAATTGAAAATCTTCTTCTCCAAAATGAGTAATCTTCGTAGCACTTTCATTCTTTCGAAACCTCGAAGCAATTAATTACACTCTTCATTCGCAAACTGTCTTTCCATACCATCCACTGGAGAAATCAGTGATCATCCCTTGTTTCAGGTGCCACAACGATTAGTAATGCAAGAACGAGAAACGCAAAGGGTCCACCAAAACCGTCCAGAAAATCCATTCAAGGTAGAGAATGTGGCAGCGCCGCCAGCAAGGAAACGTGATATTGATGCTCCTGCAGTTCTGGTACCTCCACAAGATCTGGCGGGTGACATGGGAAAACCCGTCGTCCTGCCTGCAAACCTGACAGGTATGACATAATTCTCAAGCATATATCCTTAGTATTATATATCGTATTACCGGAATTCACGGCAATCCGCAAAAGAGATTGTATTAATAGTCAGATAAATGTGGAACGATTTTGTTGTCAGCGGGGATTTCAACCACAACCCCCTTCATTCTAGGCAGACGTTTCAAACCATTCAGTTATGTCGAACTGACACACATCCTCCCGTGCAATTCTTGTTCCCAATTTTTGTTACCTGTACAGCTCGGGAGAACATTCAATGCCAGTAACTGATATTATCTTCAAACGAATTGATCTGATCATTGAGCCAAATGGGGACAATTGCCGCATTCAGAACATACCAGTACATAGTTGTTTGAGTTAATTTATCTACATCAACTCATCTCCAAGTGTCGCCCTCTATGGGGACGCCCATTGATAGTCCAGATGTTAGAACCTTTGACTTCGTAAGTTGCCAATGGGCGTGCCCATAGAGGGGAGACTTGAGGATGAATTGAGAATTATTCGAAACATCAAGTTAAAATAATGCTCGTGGACCGCCCTGACAATACATACCCACAGAGCTGTGCTGTAGGGTGTGGATAGTCTGTACACGTCATAGTCATAGATTTTCTAGATTGAGGCGTGTTTTACATTACCTTGAATTGGGATTTCCATTAGAATTTATAAAAATGATATTTTAGTGGAAACTCGCCAGGAGTAAAATATTTATTGAGAAAAACGCTTTCAAACTCACTTTTTTGCAATATGCAATAGACTTTCCGCACTGGAAAATGATTTCTTGAAAATACCAGTCAAAACCGCAAAACCGTGGAGTAAATAGTTTTAGGATTTGGTGCAGGTGTAGGTGAATGGCTCTTAAATAATATCTTAAATTTATTAGCTTCTTGTTAAATTCTCCTTATCATTTATCAGATTACAAAGAAAAGTGAATAAAACGAACATCAACTTGACTTGATAAGCTAAAACAATTCTTAATTTGAGATAACATCATGCACAAGGTTCTACAATTACACAACTTCATCTCATTGTACAATCTGTAGTAAGGGAGCCCATTAGAGGATTTTGCGATTTATTAAAGCACGTCAGATGAACAAATGGGGGATGCCTTGCACCCTGTTGAGTGCCTCCACTATATCTTAGCCCTTTCTATATAGAGCCGCATGCACTTATAGAACAGCCGATCAGAATAGTAAAAAATCTATTGTGGAAATACTTGAGCACGTCAGATGCTGATGCTGAAAAATGTGCAGTTTAAAAATCTGTAGACTCGAGCGTGATACAAGGCAGTGGAGGGGTCACAAACTTGCAGGAAAAAAACCGTCACCTCTACATCCTCGTTCGCGGTCGATTTTTATTTTGATGTTGTAGGAATAACATAAACAAATAATCTGCTGATTTCTACATGCCGGAGATCAATAATCGTCAATAAAGTTTGGCGCGTGCAGATGGGATAAAGCATTTATTCCTCAGAAAGTGTTTGTCGCCTCCTACATGTAATTTTTGATTCAATCGGACATCATGTTATATTTCAGATTTTTTTTTTCATTTTCCAATATTTAATTAATGCACTTTTGCACAGGATTTGTCTGGTAGGCTTGGGGGTTACATAATCTCCTATACGCATACTAAACCAGTGTGTGATTGGCTCTTATACTATTATACATATAGCTGAAAGCCGGTACATGCAAAAATACACATATAAAAACCACAAACTGATAAGCAGTGATAAGATTTATACAAATTGATAAGGTATGTGCTTCAGCAAAATTACTAATTAAGATTTTCATTTCGTAAATAGAACGTTTGTTCTACCTACGCATTTGATTATACTATGTAAAGAATGCCGTAGATGTAGATGTAAACATGCGTATGACATACTAGCGATACTGTTACTATACCGCATAAACATTCCATGTTTGAAGCAAATACCGTTGTAGTACTCAGGAATGCGATGTAGATCCAACAGATGTTTTGCATTTATCATTTGCATTTTAAACAGCTTCGACTTATTTGCAAACAAATGAATTTTAATCAACTCGGATTCTGTAGGTGTACGAAAATAGTCCAGAGCGGGGATGACAAAACGTGAAAACCCATTTATAACAGGCCCTAAGCTGAAAATTAGTTTGAGCTCCTATAATTTTGGAGTTTTTGTATCGAAAACTGCCGGATTCTATTGAAAGAACGATACTATATTCTCACTTAGTGTATTGGACAATCCGGCCCTGTCCATAGTCGGGATTATTGTTGGAATAGCTTCATTTTGGCATGTAGGTGAACACCCTAAGTTTGCAAGAAAAAAGAAGTTTCACTGACCTGGATGACAGCTGTCTAAATAAATGTCGTCAATTACGTTGACTCTGTATTTACGCAATGATACCAGTCTAAAGAATGAGTATTTGGATCGAATTTTGGAACTATTGATCAATTGGAACTAATTTTATGAATACTGAATTGTTCATCTTCATTTACTTCAACTTTACGTGAAATACGAAGTCAGCTTACTTGAAGATATCTTACAGTTAATTACCCAATTAAAAATGCTGTTTTATGTAGTAGTTGCTAAAACAGACGCGGACCAATTTACTCCCCTTCAGCAAAAAAAAAAGGTTGAAAAACTCTAGAATACCGTAAAATTTGTAAAAAAATTAAATTTGTGTAAAATATTTGAAACCTGTTGAAATTTTTCATGTTCATACGTCAGATGTATCGTGAAATTGCAAGTTAGAGATTGTATTAATTTTTTTATCAGAAAAAATTGAAAACATTTGACTTTAAGAGTTAGTTGCTTCTTGTCTTAATATTTTCCTCGTGTGTCGTGTAGTGCTTAAGAATCATATAGAAGAATTCGAAAGTATGACATCCCGTATAGTGTTGAAACCCACTATCATTGAATTAGTTCCATAATACGTTTTGTACACGTGTAACCATTCACACAATACGCAAGTGATAAGAATATTTAATCTTGTTTCTATAGTCTATTAAATGCCGATATAATAAACACCACTTAAATCTATTTTAGATCTCAGGTTCCTTATCGCACATATGTCGAAATATTGCTGAAGGTTATATTTCTATTTTCCTGGTTCTCTATAATTTCCACTTCTCAAGCATGAGTAGTGAGATTTTAGTTTTAAATAATATAAGTTCGCGACACTTACACCAAAACAATGTTGCTACCGCATCCTTGACTGGGTTACGTATATATTATACCACCCGATTGCTCTCTACAGTTAGACCACCAGACTATACTGACCAGTCTAGGCTGAAGACGGAACATGCATCTCTATAGCAGGTCTGATGCCGCTTCAAGGCAGTCCAGGTGTTAGGAACTTTGCCTTCGTATGTTGCCAATTGTTGTCCCTATAGAGAGCGTCACTTGGAGATGAGTTGATGTTGCTATCACATCCTTGACTGGGTTACGTATATACCACCCGATTGCTCTCTACAGTTAGACCGCCAGGCTATACGAGTCTAGGCTAAAGACGAAACATGCATATCTATAGCAGGTCTGACGTATAGTGGAGAGCATACACCTAAGCCATAGAGTGGAAAGTACAGAATCAGCATACTTGACGCAATTTTTCTTCGCTTCATTTTCTGTTCCAGTCCAATCCAACGCAAATGAAACATATGGTTTAGGGTCCAAAATCCCTCAATAATAATTACATTATTTATTATGTTACCTAATGTACAGGCGCCCGATCGTTAGATTTACAAATTCACTACACGATTATCAACAGTGCGTCATCAATAATAATGTGTCAGTCAGTACATTTCGAATATTCCTCATAAGCTCGTCCATTTATTCATTTCAATGGATCGAAACGCGCTCTCCTATTCTGTAGTATCCAGTGATATGGAAGATGCATCCATTATTTGCTATTTCCGATTCAAACTAAAAATAGCCTGAACGTAATGTCTGAGCGAGAAAAAAGGATCATTTTTTTATTATTTGTGTCTGCCTAGAAGCAGAAGTCAATATACAGAGGCCTTAGAAATATCTGGAAATCTTTTTTTTTATGATAAATATGATGGATCGTTCCATTGTATCTGATATAATTTGAATACAGAGCGGACGTTTTATTATGCATATAATTGACAAAGATACGTGATACGCATGTCCGTCGGTCTGTCTATTTGTTGGTCTGTCTGTCGTCTGTCAGTTTATCGGTCAGTCAGTATGTCAACCTGTCTGCCCACTGACGTTTGGGAAACTCATGTAGATAAACATTCTGGCAATGTTTTAAATATATGAATCGAAACGCGTCGCTGAAAGACAAATGCGGCAAAATATATGTTGGAGATGTGAAGAGAAGACCGCTAGAAGTAAGAATCAACGATACACCGAGTGAACGGGGACAGGAAACTCCACAATAGTTGAGCACGCATGCACAGTACACCAGAAAATACTGTGGAACGACGCTTGTATCGCCAATAACGACAATTTTCGTTGCAAACCTAGCGTAAAAATAAAACCAATATGGCAGCCACTCATAAGAAAAATGCAGAAATTACAGCTGGACCGAACGAACTTAAACACATACGTGTTTCTTCAGCCTCGTCAGCAGAAAGCCACTCCAGCCAAAGAACATGTTTCGTCAGTTCAGCTGAATTGAAGATAGGAAATCACACGAAACGTCGTAACACTCAAAATAATATAAACAATGAAAGTCCGAAACACAACTTGAATAATTATCTCTTTCTAATTTTTTAGCGTCCAAGCTTCTGCTCCATACAATAAAGTTAAGAAAAACGTAGCAAAGAAGCATTCAAATTCTAAGATGTAAATTTAGATCCGTATTTCAAAAAACATTTTTTAAGCATATGTAGCGGTAATACGTCGCTGCAATGGAAATATATTTCAAAAATTTGGCCGTAACCACTTACGTTATGAATAGTGATTTCGTTTGGCGAAATTATTATCACCTATAAATCATGAAACGAAATAATTTAAAATTAAAAATTCGAACATTCCGCCTCGAAAATGTATAACAGCAGTAAATCTGTCGATGTGAATAAACAGTATTAACTCTGTTATGGCGCGATTGCATGCAAAACATCTGTGCATATATATATTTATACTGCCTGATTTATGATTGCTCTCTAGTTTAAAAAACGTGGTTATAGAGCTTGATACTTTACTTGCCTCTCAAAGTTGGGATTGAATTTGGAAAATATCGAAAGACCTTGACTATTGTGTATTAAATGAAACATTTTCGTAATTTGCTATATTCTCAAAATTATAAGAAATTGAATAATCATTTGTTTGAATCCAAGAACAGATGTGCAAACTTGAAACACTTCAAACGTTTTGAACAAAAAAGTCAAAAACTACGATCAAACTTTTATCACAATGATGATGATCATAATTTACCCGTTAATCATTTTGTTCTTATATTAAGAATTATTTTTTACTTTCTAGTTCGATTAACTGTAAAACCGTGTTTTTTGTTTTTTAAACTATAATTTATTTTTCATTGTTTAGTTCGATCAACTATGAAAGTGTGTTTTTTTGATGAATTTATCCTTCTACTTTGATATTTGGAATTACGTGACTGCTTGCTCTTTAATGGATCTTAATCAACGGGTCTGAAGGGTATTCTCTCCATTTACGAGGCCTCGAATGATTCTCGTATCGTGATATTACAAAGATTCCGTTTTTATAGATACAGAAGAAATATTAAATGTCGTTCGTATTGTCACCTTTTAAATTTAATTATAATGTTAATTCGCATCATCACTTTTGAGGGTATTGCTTTATTAAAATAAACAATGGGTAAAGTTATTAAACTACTGTTTTGTCATCGGTTCTTTATAAATGTAGGAAATATTAAATTATCTGACGCTTTGAAGTGGGTGAAAATAACGTTCGAAGAAATTCGTAACAAACATACATACATACATATACGTGGCGCTAATATTAAAGCATGTCGTAACAAAAGTTTGCGGTATCGGGAATCAAACCCGGAACTAGACCATACCGGATTTGTATTTCATGCTTTTAAGATATATCATATCATAATAATGGGACAAAATTAAAAAACTACTGTTTTATCATCTGTCCTTGATAAGTGTGCAAAATTTAAATTCAATCTGACGTTTTGAAGTGGGTGAAAATGTAGGCCTCTCAAAATTCAATGAACACAATAAACATCGTTCTTTTGACTTGGGTTATCAAGAAAATACATATCTCACAGTCACCTCTAACATTTTCCAACCATCCATCGTTCTATCGGTACAGCATCGTCTGAATTTCTACCGTTCGTATATATATCGAGGGGCATCTCATGGGAAACCGGCTTTTACCTCAAGGAATATAGGTGAAGGAATTCCGATTTTCCTCTCTTCTATTTTTAAATATAATTTCAGCCTCAGACGTAGACTTTTCTCACACTCCTAGAATATCTCAAATATTTATCGGTTATATCGGCAGGTGTATATATATATATATACACAGGTGTTGATGTGATATGTATGAGATGTAAGTTGTGAATAAGCTCTATTACCAATGATGTACCTACGTATATCTTCTGGCTTAACTACAGATACATATTTTTTATAATCTGCTTATCTGCAAACTAAAATTAGGAAAAATACTATATGACGCAGATGAAGATAAGAAAGAAGTCACATTGGTACAGTTTTCAGTTACAGTAAGGAACCAACAGTATCTTTGATAACTGCTCATCAAAATTGCCGAAAGTTTATACTAATAATAAATTATATGATGAAGTTGAACTATTTGCGCTAATATTATGAAATTCTCCAGTGAACATTATAGTATTATTATAGATTAGATAGGCAGAGGGAGATATGGCAATTCGGAGAAATGCTTTGCCACAAAGTGACCTTATACAGTTGTCGAATCGCAAGTTTGTACAGCTTTTACGCGTGGACAAGGATTTTTGTCGGGATAATGAAGATATTCACTATATCACTTATATAAAAGAACCATCAAGAACTTCAGTACTTTCAGTTGAAAAGGTGGTTAGCGGGACTTGAAAAAATGACCCTATTTGTAATTTAGCTAAAAAAAATTGTTAGTTGTTAATTACTCAAAACGTATTGAACCTATTATGCTGAAATTGTTCATACATTATCTGAATAAAATAAAAATTTCTAATGATTATTAGCCCACTATGTGCTTCTATTTTTGAGTAAAAAGTAATGAAAAAAAACTTATTGATATTGTAAGTTAACTGAAATTAATATCTTAAAGGAAAGGGAGAAAAAAATACTATTTATTTGATTAATTGTTAATCAAGCGTATCATCAATTTTTAGGCAAACTTAGTGTGTTCAACCACACCACAAAACTTCTCACCTCTAGACTAATTGATTTTCTGGTTTGTATGTATCATATATATTAATAGAAATAACATTGTTCCAGCGGACGTGAAAAAACTGGTGGACGAAGGCTGGTTACGGAACGCTTTCAATCAGTACGTTAGCGATATGATTAGCGTACACCGAAATCTGCCAGATCCCAGAGATGAATGGTGAGTACATTTTTGAAAGACTTTGTTGATAATTTTGAAGTAAAAAAAATCCGGAAAAAATGGTTATCTGTACAAACCCGTGTCTTCTGCATTCTATACTGACATCGTAGCCGCTTGGTGATGGTCAGTCGATCTGAATCCTTATTTTAAATACCTTCTCGCTCTCTGAGTTTCTCCCACCCCAAAGCGCATATGATCTGGAGAGCACTCAGGACTCAAGGCCAGTCCTCCTCTCCTCTGGCCATTCAAGTGGGCATATGTATCTCCGTTGTTCGATTTCGCGTGGTAAAACGAGGTAGAAAATAGGACATAAGGGGAACTCGAGAATACCAATTTTATTTAAATGAGCTGTAAACCTAGCAGGATTGATTATTGAAACTAGCATTTTTTTTAAAATATATTTGGTAGTTTACTTCTTCGATGTTGTTCCAGTATTTTATGACATTCCAATATTACAACGGGCTAAATACAATTCCAATCCCATCCTCTGGATACAATGATATGTAACGAATGAACCCGAACGAGATCGTCCGCGGAAATTCATAGCTAAAGGTATTTCCCATCCATTCTTTTCAATTCATTGGAAATTCGAACGAGTCGCAATACGTGTATTCTCTACACGCGTTGGCTTTGGCTGCAACGAAACAAAAGAATATGTGACGTATGACGTAGCGAAATCCCAATAATACCGTTACAGCGCGCGAGCAGTCGAAATAGGCTAACGAACAAACCAAAATATTCCTTGTTCCATGGGATATTAACGTTAGCACGGGATGTTTAGAGAGACGAATTTTGAGTAAGGCATTTGTCCCCTCTTTCCTTGTAGGTGTCCGACATGATGTCTCCATCAGAACTGCAGCCTTTAGGCTTATTGTGCTCTCGCCTTTACGAGAGTTACGCTGAAAGTCTTTAGATATTTCTAATCTATACAAGTTGAAACAAGTTTGAGCACGCAGCTATTTTGTCTAAAGTTGTAAGTGCCTACACGCAAAGGCAGCGTTTGAATCGTTCAGTAGTTGCCTTGCCACGGTCTCGAATGCATCTAATTGTAAGTGTTGGCCAAATTTTAACGTGGAAGTAGAACCGGGTAGTCGCGATTTTCGAGCCATGATTTTGTATGACTATAGAAAGGGATTAAAACAAGCGGAACGTCACGGAAGTTTAGTGAGTTGCTTTGAGGACTCTGCCTTTTCTAGGGCTACAGTTTTTAATTGGTTTGCTGAGTTTAAAAGGGGTCAGGTCTCACTCGATGATGATCCTCGCACAGGTCGATAGCCTCCTGCTGTTATTCCGGAAACTGTAGAAGCTGTGCAAAATATGGTAGAAAGAGATCGACATATAACCTACACCGAGATTGTGGCTTCTCTGGGGATTGGATCGGCAGCGTTCCGAACAATCATTCATGATCACTTTAGCCTAAGGAAGCGGTGTTCTAGATGGGTGCCACATTTGTTGACCAGTGAGCAAAAAGCATGAAGAGTTGATTGGGCTAAGTTTATGCTTGAAAAATTTGACAATGAGCACAGTAAAAACACTTTGAATATCGTAACCGGAGACGAAACATGGTTATATCATTATGATCCCGAAACTAAACAGCAGTCATTAGTTTGGTGATTGGTAAGTGAGCAGCCTCCAACGAAAATTCGTCGTTCCAGGAGTGTTGGAAAGAAAATGGTTGCATCTTTTTTTTTCTAAAAGTGGATATATCACAACGGTAGCCTTGGAAAATTAAAGGACAGTTACTTCTGAATGGTATATAACCAAATGTGTTCCTGTAGTCATCCAAGAACTCTACAAGCGCCGTCCAAAGATTTTATTCAATGGCACTATGACTCAATGAACACTCGATTTTTTTGCTGAACAGGGTGTCATACTGTTGCCTCACCCACCTTATTCTCCGGACCTAGCTCCGTGCAACTTCTTCTTATTCCCTAAGATAAAAGAAAAGTTACGAGATCGCCATTTTTCCATCGATGATAAGGCAATCGCTGCATTTGAGGAGGAAATTAGCAACCTCAAAAGAACGTTGGCCACAAGAATTTGACGACTGGTTTTACCGAATGCGTAAATGTATGAGGTAGAGGCAGAATATGTTGAAAAAACAGAATACAGTTTTTTTTTAAAAACCTTGTAGTTTTTCTGTATCTAAAAACTTTCAAGCGTGACCCTCGTATTAGGTACAGCACCTAGCAGTAGTGAACGCTGTGTTGATTTATTTATTTCTTTGCTGGTACTATACTGAACTATATTGGTTCTAGCTTAATCCTAGGCTTTCCAAGCCGCTGTTTCCTCTTATGATGTAGTGCATCGCACTCACAGAGAATGTGAAAAACTGACTCTGTTCCTTCTTCACATTGTGTGCAGTTATAAAGTCCTAGTTTGTACAGTCCTCCAGGCCACAGAGTGTCCTGTGAGGAGTCCCTGTAACTGTACGATTCCTGTTTAAAGAAATTGGTCCTATAGCCTCTAGTTTTGGAGCAAGGTGCGTTGATGAATTGTTTACCATTCCTACATCCAGTAATCAAATTCGAGTACCGTGTTGTTAGGGACCCACAAAGCTGGTTCTGGGTCAGTGAATGAGGAAGATGCTCTCTTTCTTGCAAGCTCATCTGCCTTATCATTGCTGATAATTCCTAAGTGCCTTGGTAATTAGTCCAAAATTACTTTCTTTGTTTCACAAGTTTACTTAAGTCTTGTCGACATTTCCAAACAAGTGTCAGCTTGGAACCTTCTAACGCCCTCAGTGTCGCCCGATTGTCAATTAATATGACGATACTTTTGTGTGCACAGAACGTCTATTATAATATAGACAAGGCAATGAACCAGAGTAGTCAAATATGACTGGGCAGTAACCATTAAAGAAATAGGCGTGTAATCTTGGCATCGAAAACAATCCCAGACACGATGGAATAATTTTAGACTAAAAATCACCAAATGGATTTCAGTTCAATGCTCAGAAGCCTTCATTACTATCAACAGCAATATTCATAGTAGACCCATTGTGGTAATGAAACTAAAATGGCGAGCTGCTGCATTTAAACCGGGATGATTCAGTAGCGTTTACTCATCATCCGTCAGACAGCGTGAGTCACCGCCCTCGATGGTACCAATCGGAGATCGAACGGAATGGGTTTAAGTGCAAAACATTCGATCCTTTCGCCAAAAATATTTATAACATCATTTTAAACGGGCTTGTACAGATTCTCATGACGCAATAATATGTACGAGCTCATTCAAAATGTTATAGATATTTCTGAAAGACCTGTCAACATGACACAAAGTGACAGTCGAATGTGATCAGTTGGTAGTCCGGTCTTTCAATTTTAAAACTGATACACTTTCAGTAGAAGTACATCCTTAACCTCCTTGACGCAATTTTATTCCTATATTTATTGCTTAACGTGCGGCGTTAGTTCTGCATATCTTCCTGCATAATAGGCGGAGTAGCCCGTCGTAATTCTCACGTAGGCGGATACACCCCGGAAAATCCACAATATCCGGGCTATATAATATATCGGCAGGCGGTCTGGTCTGGTCTCTGCCCACCGTTCTCGTGAAATATTAAAGAGCACTTTGTAGTGCCGTGCTTCATTCGATGGCTAAACAAAACCATCATGCCGACCGATGGTGGGATAACAAAGGCAGAATGCATCGAGGAACATGACAAATAGAGCCGCGCAGATAAGCCACTTGCTGTGTGACCACCATCGCTGGTCGTTTTTCATTTTTGCTGGTTGTGATTCATTGTTATTCGTATATTTCGGTTATTTTATTTTATTTATAGTAGGCAGATCAGCATACGGAGAATACCATGCTGCAGCCTGTTGAGTACCTTCACCATATCTAGGCACTCTATATAGAGCCGCGCGGATAGAGCGGCCGATCAGATTAGTGAAAAAAATATATTGTTGAAAATGTCGTTGTGTGAATCTTAAAAAAAAATGTTACCTTTATGGGAACATTTTAAATAAAAGTACTAAAACCACATGTTTTCAAAATTCTCCAAAAATACGTATTTCGTAAAAGCTCGTTCCAGACGTTGGAAGTTCGACCTGGTGATGATGCTTCCTCCTGTATTTGCCATTATATTATATATACAATAGACACAGATAATTGTTATTTTATATAATGTTTGGCCACGCATTAAATGTTCTGTTACTATGGACATATGTTACCCCTGCTCTATAAACTATTCATAACAATGTGCTCAGACGTAGAATCAACTAATCTGCATAATTTTCATTTCAGTGGGCATTTTAGTTACAAACTATCTATTGCAGAAGTATAGATCAAACTGTGTGCAATATAAAGTCGATTTGTGAGGGGCATTATATCATCATTCATATGGCCATAATCATAAAGCTGATGATAGCTTTACCGAGAGATCGACTTTACATCTTACCGAAGTTCCAGCGTACTGCAATAACGTTGTCGGACCGCGCGAATGGCTACACATAAAACTAGCTGGCATAGCCGTCCGTGGAAAGATTTTCACAGGGATATCATATTAATAATATAATAAATTAATAAATATATTGTATTGAAACAATCCATATAACTTTTTGTTTCACAGAAAACGACTTATATGTCCTCCACTATATGTAAGAGCTGCTATAGACATGCATGTTTCGTCTTTAGCCTAGACTCGTCAGTATAGCCTGGCGGTCTGACTGTAGAGAGCAATTGGCTTTAACATGTAGAATCGATGTGTAGGAAAAAGACAGACGATGAAACACATGTTAGGATGAGTGCGCGAATCTCCCGACACGTGGCAACGCTGCCCTTTTGCAGGCTCGCGTTATAGTCTAGTAAAATTAGCATTTTTTAAAGTATCAAATTTTAATGTTGCCTAGATTTTGACACTGTACGCAGCTGTTATGACTTATGGTTTCGTAGGCTCTCTTGTCTTTTTGCTATTCGAGCAATACTCACCGAGTACCGCATATGAAGTGACACGAAACAAGGGAAATCAAGTTTTGACCAGCCTTTTTGGGGCGTTCCAAACCACTGTGCGTTGCAAGTTGAACCTAGTGAGGATGCGTCCCTTGTGTTTGCTGTACAGTATCAATATTTGAATCAAAACGTCAGTAACGCCAATGCGTATATACCAACTTCCCTTTTCCTCTCCAATAAAAATACTCCCATTATTACTGGGTAGCAGTGAAACGCGCGAAGCGACGCCAATAGTTCAGGAACAGTTCTAATGTTTTATTTTTATGATCTAATGGATTTTGTTACGAGGCTTAGATAAAAGCTGCGACCGAGCAATTCGAACGACGAAAAAGGAGAAACGGAACACGACGAGACTGATGCAATTACGCTACCGTGCTATATTTTTCACTGTGACATTGTCCTTACTACAAACGACATGTGCCTTATTCAGATTCAGGTTTTCAACAAGTGGTGAAGAAGCGTGATCGTGGAGACATCTTTCTCATCACATCAATGAGACAACGGAGTCTCGTTGACGGACGGAATGGCGAGAAATTTCGAATTCGAGATGTTGTGTTTGTTATACATCACGAAAGCATATGTGATTCATTTCCGTCTCTCTGTCTATGTCTGTCTGTCTGTCTGCTTTTGTCTAGACGTTTTTGATACCCCAGATAATTAATAGTGTATGTCTAACATCGCTCCCTAAAGATTAAGATCGTTGCAGTAGTTACTGAGAGTATGAGTTGACAAGGACGCCACCGACAGACCGACAGATACTGGCAGACGGACTGCTTAATCTAACTGTGTTTTCAAATTTGTGCTTCGACACTCCATTCTCCGGGAAAAAGGTAGATATCAATTTGAAGGTAAAATCAAATCAGATGTTGTGGGATTATCTTTACATGGGTATTGCCATTCAGATCGGTTTGTCGTCGAGGTATCGTACTTCAACTGGCCGATCATCGATTCGTCGAATCAACCATTTTTCGTCCCAGTCGTACCAGTTCAAGTGTTTATATATTTTTTTATACATTAAAATCTAGTACTAACTTTCGCTTGTTCGCCTATATTTGTGCCAAACCATAACAGAATATCTGAATTCTCAATACTTTCATCTTATCACAAATACTACATATTGAGACTCCATTATGATCACGAGGATCGTGATTTACTATCGTAATATTTATTGAACGTATAGACATAGGCTTTCGGTAGATCACGATAAGAGTTGCGGGATTTCTAATTTCTTGAAATGTTAATCGTTAATCACGAAAAATGTCAAACGTGTAACTTTTGTCTATGAATTCACGATCTAAACCGCTGATCGGTATTAACATAATGAAAAGATAATTTGATAAGCATATAACGAGAATTGAAAATCACTACACTGAAATCGCGTATGGTTGACTCTTCACTTCCCACGGAATGACATCATTTTAGAAATAATAATTTGAATCTAATTTTGATAGATGAAAAATAATTCTCCCTCCCAAAAAATTAAAAAATTATCAAGGCCTTCGAAAACGTCCAAAAATAAAGTTTGAGGGTGTTATAGCTTTTTTACTATAACTTCGCCGCCACTGAACCTATTTTCGAAAATTAGGCTTCATTCTCCTTGTCACATTAGTAGTTTAATCGAAATCTGAAATGTACTTTCCGAGTTTTAGAGGCTCAAATAATTACCGGACGGAGTACAGACAGACCGACCGACGGAAATGAGTGCTACGGTTTGTCGTGATGTACATGTCCTGAATACCTCCTCACCAATTTGGGCGGAAGCTAAGAGTGAATGGAATTATTCTCTGCAGTCGTGGCTTTCAGGACTTGAATGTTCATTTGAATCCGAGTAAATTAATTTAGATTATATTATAGAAATTGTAGTTTCTATTGGTAAAGAATATTCCAATACCTGGCGCAATCCCGGGATAAATACACACACATAAAAAGAAGTTCTCAATTGAAAGCTGCTTCTAACAAATATAGTTCTAGGACAAAACGGAAGGAAATCTCTGGATAATTTTCCAGTTTGGTAACCCCGCGCAATCCATGCATCCGCCCGATGGTGGATAATCCCATGCCTCGGGCTGATTACGTTTCGATTATTGGATTACATTGCAGATAAATATATTCCAGCTATAAACCTCGGAAACCTGATATGCAAAAAGACGCAAAAAGTCAATTCTCAATCGAACAAATCCCAGAATTTATTGCAGTCTAATTCTTATGATTTCTTCTGTGACTCATTTGTCAGAACATTTCTAACATTATGAACATGCTTTTATTAGCTTAACGTGTATCTATGTTTGTAACGGAATCTTTAAACGCTATTTACAATACAATATTTCAATAAGTTTGTCCGATTATTCATTTTTAAACAGCGATACGTCTAAAAGATGATAATACGTATGACATAGGCACACAATCATTCGAAAATACCGGACTCATCTTAGGCTCTGTTAATGGAGAGAATACCCTTCAGACCCGTTAATTAAAATCCATTGTAGAGCAAGTCTAATTCGAAAAACCACGTAATTGGGGTTCCAAAAATTAGAGTCCAAGGATAAATTCATCAATAAATGAATGATAGATTAAAAAACTTGAAAAAACAAGCTTTTACAGTGAACTAAAAAATGAAAAATAAATTATACATCAAAAATATGCTTTTATAGGTAATTGAACTAAAAATTCTTATAGTGATCTTGCCTAATTTCTTTCTGCTATAAAATGCAGACCGAATAAAAAAGTGCCAAGTTGTCGAAATCCCTAATCCCCTGTTTTCCCTGTAGGCTGCATATCGGTTTTCTCAACTTTTCCCCCGCGCTCGATATATATATTTCAAACAGACGGAATTTTCAGGAGGGTGTAATCTGTTGGAAAATATAAATTATAACAGAAGTTCGGCAGTTAAGGATTGAATTATTAAGGACCCAAATGGATATCATGGGGTACAGAATACCAATACCTTCATTTTATGAAGCTGAGAACGTTATAAATCCACTTTTGATTACAAGATTAGCCGAAACTCATTCTGAATTTGGTTTTTTTCAGTCCCCTTAAAATGCAGAATTGAATTGTAGGAATGTTTTTATTCACTTTCTCTTAAATTCATCGTCAAAGGAAAGAAATATCATTAGCTTAGTGAAAATTCAAGTATCGCAAAATCTTCCTTAGTATCTCAAATGGAGCAAAAGAACAAAACATAAAGTCAGCCTGAGCTTTCTGGGTTAAGCTTTCGTGAGCTTCTAGCCGTATCAATAAATCCTTATTAAGACGTGAATTCTCAGAAATATCCCCGTCGTGACATCGTACGTGGAATAGAAATAGACGCACAGATCTCACATCACCCAGTCCGAGGGTCTTATTGTAGCAAAAACGGACGGTTTCCATTCGCCCTCATACTGTACCCCAGCTGGCGAAGCATCTCAGACCAGCTATAAGTGCGTCTGCGACTGGTAATTAGAGTTTATTGTACGTTTGGCGAGGTTACTATATGCAAGTATGCACACATAGAAAAGAAATTCTCTTTTCGAGAATTTCGATATTCTTGGGAAAATATACTCACGACAAGAACATCTGATCTTACTCTAAGAGAATTTACTTGATAAGAAAATTATTATTAATTTGAACCAAGAAAAGGATATTTTCGAATTCAATACTCATTCTAGAGGAATATACTCCACAGAAATATATAATTTGCTTAACAATTAAGATTTCAATCATTTTCTAACAATTATTCCATTTTTCATTGGAGCCCTGTTTACTTCAATAAAGAATACGAACATCTTGCGATTCCCTCCAAGTAATTCGTTTACTTGTTTAGCATCGCCATATTGGTCAACGGCAATCCAGCGATATGAGGGTCTCATACAAGTGTACAGGTGTTGATGTGATATGAGTGATATGCGAGTTGTGAAGCTCTATTACAATAGGTAGACGTATATCTTTGGCATCTACAATCTACTTGATTTTCTGTAAATGTAATGACATCAAATCTACATGACCAATAACTAATGTTTCGGATATGTTATCCCTTCTCTGAATCACTATGTAGCTAATTATACAAGTTCCCTCGAATGTAGCCGAAAAGCAGCCATGTACACTGCTTTGGCCTTTGTCAATTTGAATGGTAATGATAATGATGAACAGATCAAAAGGGTGACTATCGAGCTGAAAACGCATCGCATACATACATAATACATACACTTACACACTAAATTATGCGGAAGCTTAATGAGAGCAAAAGCACTTTGGAATCGATTAATTTCAAGGGCTAACATGAAAGGCTTGGATTTCTATATACAGTATTAAACTTCATGTATACACAACTATTTATTACGATGCTTCTAGCATTAATTTACAACGAAATTATCGTGTGAAGTATGCAAACCATCGTATCATTAGTAGTCCTGGGCAGTAGCGAATTTAGGATCAAACTGCGGGTGAGGATGAAGAGGAAGGGGAAGGGCTTGAGAGCTGAAATAAAGAGCTAACTAGATCATTTACTTATTCGTTTCTAATTTATGTATAAAAATTATTTGTCTAATAATTGTAAATACGCATCAGGCTTCCATTGTCTTGAGAATGTGTTGCGTTTCAAAACGTTCGAATTTATGTGGTATCTTTAGCCGAAGTCCGAAGTAGTATTATTGAAACACCCACATTGTCTAAAATGTCGAACAACACTTGAAACCAAGTAGATTGCAATTGCTCTTCCTTAGTGAAACTCTTTCATCGTTCAGATAAAAATTGTTGGTGTAACAGAGAAGTTTCACGAATAAAACAGTTTACGTATGGAGATAAATAAATGATTGTCTTTTTTCGTTCCACCAAACACTAAGACAGTTTTACAAGGCTTAGGGTTTTGGAGTTGGCTTTGGGTAATTATTTGCAGCAACCCTGCGAGTTGGATAGATCCTCGCCGGCCTGACAGTAATTCGCAATTAGGTAAGGGTGTGATAGTAACATTTATCTCCAAGTGTCGCTAAGAACGACGATACATGCATGTCTATAACTCTAAAAGCATGTTCTCAGTTTTTTTAAACATAATTTATTTATGCACCCCTCCTAGAGTGGTAGACTTAGGCGAAAAATATCTTTCTGAACGATAAATAAATATTGAACCTCATTTCAATTATATGAAAAATATGATGTGTCTATCTGTATGACGTGTACAGAGATTGAGATGTACATAAGACCTTCTTAACACACTGTATATTTGTTCCAATTCTAATGTGCTGGCAATTTTCACTGATTCAATGAAACAATTGCTACACTAATTAACAGATGCCAAAACAATTATACGCCACCAGTTCAACTACGATCAATACACTTTGTATAATTAGCGCTATAATTGATTTGTTGAGTTGTACGGATTGCCTTAATACCTACATGGATATGAAAGGGGTTTTGGTGGTAAATGGCCCCTCAAAGTAATAATATCTATATCTAATCGGGTGAATGAAACGATATCCAATGTAATTTGTATCGAGAATATGAAAGTGTTTAGTTGGTTTGAAAGGTTTCATCGATACCAAAATTCATGATAGCAGCTACATTACCGTTGTATCAGTACATGAGGATGTGTCCGAAAGGTATTTGATAGACGATATTTATGTAAATTCAATAAAAATAATAATAATATGCATATTGTAGGATCTGACGAATGTCAAAATGTTAGGTTATGTTTGCTAGGACACGTTGATATCTTAGATTCTAGAAAATTTGTTCCATGTAACATGCAACACGCAGTTAATGAGCTTTACAACAAATGTCACTGAAATTGTCGAAATTCGTAGTGGATTTTCTCCCATTTAACTGTACCGAAAAAAACGAAAATTACTTGCATCACTCATATGATACTATCCAACCAAAATATGTTACCGTTGATGTTAGTCCCTAGAGGCTGGATGGAATATGACTCAAGTCTCTCCATCATCCATCACGGCTATCAGACCAGCATTTGACTTTCTTGTCAGATTTGTTATCTAAGCACACATAAAAATAAGTTCTCAGAAGATGTGCTTTCATTTAAGTATACCATATCTTCCTATATGCGCAAAACTACAAATTTTTGTTCCTATAGGAGATATTTGAGTAGATATTTTCAATTCAAACCTGGGAAAGTCCTTGAAGTAAGAATACCAAAATTTCATATTGATTATATAACAATCTTGGCACAAAACAGAGAACATCTAACCTATAAGAATACTATACACATAATATATTATAATCTTGAGCAAATAGTACAACTTGATTATAAAATTTTTGTCCAAACATCAACAAATTTTTGTGCATCTAAATGTGCACATTTCCTGGACTAAGATATCAACCATACTTCTCGCGGCTTATTAGTTCCTTTTACTTGCATCATGCTCACCGCTAGAAATTCAAATTCTAGGGTTTACTTGGCATAATTCCGTATATACGGAATTGCCTGTGGTATTAGCTTAATTCCGAGTATGTAGGGAAATTAATGTAGCAGAAATAACATCTCATTTGCGGAAACAGAGCATACCTCCGCCGTTCCTAAGGCAACCTTAATTTAATGCAAAGACGCAAATGTCACTCTATGTATCTTCCTCCATGTTCATCTATCTCTATTACCGCCAGCAGGACAGTAATTAGCGGTTATATGGTTGCAATTTACAGCGTTTTATGGTCAATGTTAATAGAGATTATTTCATCCTCTGGCAGCGATCTTGGAGTTTATACATTTTAAAGTTAGTTTTAAATGACCGTTGAAGTTTTTTTTAAGTCAAGTCGTTTCTCTTATCGATGAAATACATTTGGGATCACTCGAAAAAAGTAACTTTCCAAAATGTCAATGCCTATGCCTTCCTTGCTTTCTTTTCACTCCACATACATTCCAACCGCCATTTCTGATCAATCGTCCTAACTCTATTAGCTTTAAAAATCCTGGTTCTGATATTCTTCTGTATGCCCACATTTCAAATGATTCGATTTTTTTAAGAATTGCAGCATTGCAATGGTCCACTTCCGCCCCACAAAGGAGTGTTGAGAAAACGTAACATTTATCTAATCGATGTTTTAATGCTATACTTAGATCTTTGCTGCGAAAAGCTTTGTTACTTGTGATGGAGTTTTATCGAGATTCTTCTATTCTTATTGTCATTTCTTTAGTGTATGCATTTGTGCAATTCACTATCGTCGCTCCACTCTTCACATTTTTTTTGATCAAGTGAAGATCACAGATATATATAGTTTCAGCTGATTGTCCCTCTCCCATTTGGGTACCTAAATAATTGTCAGTCTGAGGTTGATAGTGCCTTTTTTATACTGACGTCGACAGCCTTGCGCCTCGAATTTTATTCGTAAATCCGCTCCTGCATCTCCCTTTTAGCACGGCATCATGAACTTAAGTGTAAGCATCACTGTAAGCTCCATTACACGGCAAATTGCCTCAGATGTTCCATTGAATGCGAGCATAATTACATCGAATGAGATCCATCTACGTCTCTACGTACAAACCTGTTAACTGATTTCAATTCCAGACTGATAATGGGCCTAAACGACAGATATCGTCAACCCGACAGTGCAATCAACAAAACAGGAGTATAGGCAGCACGCAACACTCTTAAAATGGGTCCGAGCAGGTTGACTCGGTACTTCCCACACGTCAGGTTGAAACCATTTTTAAATTGTCATCAATTATAAATGAGCTTTAAAATACTGATGACTCTGAAACTTGAGATGTCAGGCGGTAGCTCCAGCGATGAAGATGAGTGTTGAGATAACTATTATATCTCAGATTTGTTGATGTGACGATTAAATAGCATGGAACAAACTACACAAATTTCTCCGAGACTCCCGGATATCAGATTACCAAATTGCAGAACTCAAAAGAAAATCAGACACCATCACTGATCACTAGAATCTTTTAGTTGGGGCACCCGGTATGTGTGAATTAAATTCTCCGGCAATGATATCTCTCAAAAACTCCTATCGCTTCAAGCTGGCGCCGCATCTTCGTAATATTTGCCTTAGCAAGTCAAACATTTGACATGCATATGAAGTCTGCTAGTGGTCACGTCAAGAGGGCCAAGTTGAGTCGGATGACGCTCTCTCTTCAGGCTGTTTGTTCTTTGACGACTCGAAAGTTGGGCGCAAACAGGCAAATATGAATATGCTGGAGGAATCGAGCTAGTGAGGGAGATGGACGTTTACCTACTATCCAGATCGGGTTATCCTCAATATTTATCGAATTGATACCATCTAATCAAATTTGACGTGGACTGCTTAAAAAAACGAAATTTTCATGCATTTTAATACGAATATTTATTGTGGTCTTCAAAATAGGCTCCTTTTGAGTCAATAATGGCATGCCAACGGTTGATTAAATTTCATGACGTCGATCGACTCGTGGTTCGCTCTCCCGAGCAAATATTCGAGTTTCGGAAACAGCAAAAAGTCACAGGGTTCAAATCTGGGAGATACGGTGACTGAGCGATGACCATTGTTCCTTGTTTGGTAAAAATTCACTTTTATGCTGGAATGTTACGGCGCATTATCGTGGTAAAATATCTTTGAATTGTCTGGACATTACGAAGGATTTCTTTCCGTAGATGCCTCAAAATGTTCAAGTAGTATTCCTTATTGGCCGTTTTACCCTCTAGAACGAATTTATGGTGAACCAAACAACGATAATCCAAGAAAACGATCACCTTGATTTTCGACCGACTTTCACGTTGCCTTTTCTTTTCATCATATTAATAAATCCACGTCCCGTCGTCGGTAATGACGTTTGATGAATATAGGGTCATCAGCGACATTGAGAAGCATCTCTTCTGCGACCTCTTCTTGACGTTCTTCCTGCAAGTAGTAGTAATAGTAATGGGGAGGCAAAGCCTGGCAAGTAGGCCACCTTTGGCCCTTTTTGCCGATCCCAAATACCATGACTAAAACTATGGCAGACCTGGTAACTCCCTAGTGTCGAACCAGTTCCAGATCTTTTGATAAAGGCCATGATGTCCGACCATTCCGCTAAGTAGCACTGTTCCCTGTCAAACTCTGCTGTTCCGGACACCTCAGCCCTAAGGCCGTTGTATACGACACACTCGCCCAGGAAGTGGAACAAGGTCTCGTCCTCCTCCCAGCACTTCTGACAGATTGGGTCTTTGACCACTCCTATGAGTGTCAGGTGCCTGTCCAATTTGCAGTGACCTGCAAACAATTCAACTCATGCCTGTTTCCAGGATCATTCGAGATAATCATTCATACGATTGTCTCCACCTCTTGGTACGCCTTTGCAGCAATTTCACCCGACTCACTTTGTAGATCCCTTCAGAAACCGTCTACTGCTCATTTTCAATACATAGGATATTACCGGTTTTTTTTCCACAGCACATCCGATCAGTTTGAATACAATTCCCTGGTGAATTAAAATCGATAGGCGGTTACCTTCATCACTCCTTATCATACCCAAACGACGTTATCCGGTTACCCAAGAAATAAAAACACCCTAATCGCATCAACTGGAGTAGCGTGGTGGAAGTATGGATGTTTATATGTTCAAGGCTTATCGAAAGTGCCCTTGTCAGTCTTTTATGTGAGGCACTTTCTCCAGAGGGGTTTTCTTGTTACATTTTTGTTTTGTTAGGTTAGTGTCTTGTGAGTGTCGTGAAATACTAACCCAACCAATAGAGATTTTCGACGTTATTAAATATAAGAGACAGAAACAAAAAAACTTAATTCGTTTAAGTTCTGGTTATATCGCAGAATCCTGAAAATTTCATATACCCTCTGTGGCAACGGTTGGATAGTTTTTTAGGGGTTCACCCAATGACACCATCAATACAGGCGGTCCTTTTACAACCCTTCTCTTCAGTGTATGCTCCCCACTATGAATCAGACCTGCTATAGACATGCATGTTTCGTCTTTAGCCTAGACTAGTCAGTAAAGCCTGGCGGTCTAACACTAGAGAGCAATCTGGTTGTATATAGGTAATCCTGTCAAGGCCGTCCAGGTGTTAGGACCTAAACTGCGTAAGTTGCCAATGGGCGTCCCCATAGAGGGCGACACTTGGAGATGAGTTAACAATTTTCTTGTTGATCATTAGTTTCATGTGGGGTCCGTTTTAATTTTTTACACTCAGGTAGGAACTGTGGCATCAAGGGAGAAAACCTGGCATAATAACAGTAAGAGCAAATACTAGAGAAGCCCAATGGGAGCATGCTGACTAGGTCGAGCTTATAAAGTGTGATTTTAATTGGTACTTCAGGGTGTAGATAGTTTTTAATTGCAGGGGAGTTTTATGAAAAAAATGAATATATATTTTTTGGCCCACCCTAATACAAACGCGTGAAAATATGAACAAAAATTACCCTCGAGTTACGCCATTGAGGCTTTCCAACTGTGTGCAACCTCGGATTGCTTCTGAATTATAAAAAGCCTTCGACGATTGTTTCGAAGTATCCAAGTCAGCAATAATTAGATCTGAGAGAGACACAGATGCAAAATGTATGTTTTTATGCATCCCATGCATAGAGCCGCTGCAGCTGGGACAAAGCATATCTTCCTAGTAATTGAATTGGGACGGATTCGGCAAAACCATACACGTGAATATGGATGAGGGCGTGGTAATGCTTGCCTCGCTGTACCGAAAGAGAAGCACAGTTGAAATCGTACAGACTGGCAAATGAAATTGATACCAGAGGATTGCTGTTCTCTTCCTTTACATCAGTTTGTTTTGTTCGTGACACAACCAAAATCATTGGTTTAGAAGCTTCCGGCGGCACTGTCAGTGTAGAAAGCTCCAATTTAAGATTAGGTCGACTCAATAAGCATTTGTATTTTATCACTAAAATTATAATATTGTAATATCAGAGTTGTTTCATTCAAATAATAACTGTTATCATAGGTTCCATCCTATAAAGAATTACCAAAAAATGATTTTTTGTTGGGCTGCATGGAAAAAAAGTGAATGCACTTGCATTAATTTGTACAGCGCGTATAACACATTCACCTTTTTTATAAATACGTTGAATTTATATGCGGTAACAACAGTCTTGTATATCTTTTGAGAAATGGAGCTAGCGACAGAAAGTAAATCGAACTACTTGCTTCACTATTCGTATTTTACCTTATATACTATATGGTGGAGACGTATCGGATTTTACTGCCGTATTACAAGCGTTTTTTCTAGAAGGCTTCAAAAACAGTCTGCTGATTTTCTTTGGTTGGACGATTTAAAAAATTGTGAATGTAGTAGTATTCATATTCCTGTACGTACACATTCATCATTTTTTAATTCGTATATTTATTATTTGTTATTTATTATTAACTATTTTAATTATTTATTATTCATTATTTATTACTTATTATCTATTCTTTATTATTTATTCTAGGCCTTGGTTAGAACCTCATAAATGGAGGATGTTGAATTTTAATCAAATATTTTATACCGCTATTGTATTTCAATATAAAACTGAAACTATAAAATTCCAAGATTTAGAAAGCGGAGTGGATTGAAATTATACAAGTATCACACATATCAAAAGTTCGCTGTATAAAAAATACAAAATTATAGAGTATATCATTTGATCCCATTTACCTTCACTTCAGATTCAGATAAAATCAATATTTTTTTAAATATCCTCCATCGTTGTTTATATTATAATATAACTGGTGTGTGAAGTGGTATTACCAATTGAGAAAATATTAGAATGTAATATTCCTGAAAATAATCATAACATTTACTGGCAGCTGGATACGGTTCGGTAATACAAGACGTGGGAAAAAATAAAAGGCAGATCTATTTTCCTTGGGAACAGTGTCCTGAATTTTAAAACTCCGCTACCTTCTCAGAAAAATGTAACTCAGTTAGAGATAATTGCGTAAGCAGACACCCTCAGGGAATGGCGGAGGAGGAATAAGGTGAAATTCGATAAGTCTTATGAAAATGTTGGCTTATTTCTACCTTACCAGTCTGCACCTTCCTATAACCACGTTAAAAAGTTTTCCAAACAATCCTCTTCCATATTCCATTCGAACAAATCTAGCCTCTTTGTCATGGATACTTCACCAAGATGGTGACCATTATGTGAGTCCATGGATGCAATGGTGCACCCGAATCAATGCTGGGTATAGCATAGCATAGCAAACCCTGTCTATGGCTACTAAACGCGAACAGATAATCACTCAAACTTCAGCTAGGGATTCTTGTGTATTTATATACCGTTCTGCTTGGTCAGTAGGTTCCAATTCTTGTGTGAACTGTAGTTTATGAGACACACTCTCAGGAACTGCTTCGATTTCCTGTGTCGACCGACTTGTTGAAGGACAGCCAGAGTGTCTGAGATCATTGATTGATCCAGTCTCCCTGAGCGTTTCGATTGATCTCTTAACAATTGATTTACTTGAATCATCATTCCTACCATATCTTATACGTAATCTGATCCGGATCCTTTGCCGATCTGGATCAGATCCGGATCGGATCCAAAATTTTCAATTTGCACAATTCGAATCCGGATCAATCCGCTCATGATATTCGTATGTGAGATCCTTTTCAAAGATCTGATAACGGAATCTCTGTGTTCAGCGTTGTCTATGCCTATTTAGTTTGGAAAGCCATTAAATTACTCTCAGCCGAATAATATGTAACATTGTCGATGGCAAAACCTCTTATGGTATCTTTATTGCCAAATTTCTTAGTTATAAGTGAAGATGGTTTACTATACGAACCTGTACATCTTTTCAAAACTACTGTTACTGATTGAATAAGTTCAAGACTTCGCTCGAGTGTACAAGATGCAAATTTAATTTAAAATTGATGACATGTCTTCAATCCTTGATCCTGGGTTTCAAAAGCACTTTGCATGGCAATAAAAAAATATTGCAATTAAATCCCTGGCACAGATATTGGAAAGATTTGACAATCCGCGAGAAGGAGGAAATACAAAAAGCTCAAGTGTATTGTATTTCCTATTCCCGAAACCGTCAGGCACTAAGTTGAGTTTAATGATGTTGAAAGACATATTCAAGAGCAAGATCTGGACAAAAAGAGATGTCCACTAAAATGGTGAGACGTAAATGAAAAAAAATATCTAACACTATCAAACCTAGTGAGAAAAAAGTTCCTTAAAAAAGTGTTGCTTAATAGAAAATTAAAAGATTTTGTGCTGGAAATAATAATGCTTTTTTGTATGCCTATACATTATCATGAATCGGATCCGAGTCCGGCATCCGGATCCTAGATCTAGATCGTAAATCCGGATCAGGATCCGAAATCAGAATCAGGTTCCAGATCCGGTTCTATTTCGTAAGATCCCCGATCCGTCATAACTTCAGATCCGTAGAACACTAGTAGGAACACCTTCTTTATCGGAAAGCATATTCAATTCTCCATTTAGAAATGTTCAATTTTTTCAATTTCGGCCAGCCTTTTTGACTTTTGGCGCACTTTGCCACGCCTAGTTCAAAAAAATAATCACATCAAACAGACCGAGAGCGGTAAAGGGGAAATGAGGATCGTTGGGAAAAAACGACGATCGTAGGCATATCTCATTACGCATGCATGAGCTGTAGTTGGATACACACGGTCTCTATTACAACTAGGATGAGCGGGTGGCTCTATCATACCAGCTGCGCTCGCTGCTACAGTAACATGCATAAATCTGATTCGCGACTATGCTGGGCACATAGTATACTTTGTATCAGGTTTTCTAATTCAAGGTTTTGGTAACTTTTGAAATATTATACCCGTACAAAGCGGGTATAATATAATATAATTAAATTGACATCAATCTCGTATTTTCAAGGTTACCATTGAGTAAGGGATATATTTTGGCTTATGTTTATTTTCTGGTATACAATCAGCAATCGCTCCTTCAAATTGTAGACAGCATTAATCAGCGTGTCTAGTTGAATTGTAGCAAGTTGAGTCTTTGAATTTTTCTACCGTGGGTGTTTGTGTTTTAAACAATTTTTTTAACATGAATTTGCAAAACGTTTGCTGTATATTAAGTTATATTTGGTTTGTTTTATACTTTCTACGAGCTAGATATCCGTATAATACTTTAATCAAACGACCAATGTTAAATTAGGTAAAGAGACTCCAGGAGAAATACAGATAAAGGAGTGCGTATTGTCGCCACTACTGTACAATTTGTACATGGAGAACATCATTGAGAGAGCATTAGAAGGAACCATAATTTGAATAAACGTTAACGGTTGACCTGAAATTTCAACAGCATGTTTGAAAATGCATTTCAAATTTTTCGCATCTTTAACTCAAACAAAACATCCTCTAGACAGGATGTTTCAGACGCATTTAGTTATAGGAGCAACTAAAGGTTTTTTTATTGGATGAAAAATGACAACTTAACAGTTCAGAAACCAAGTTGTTTTCAAGTTTCAAATTTTTTTCTGTAATAGTTACAATTTTTTACAAATCCTAAATGATTGTACAGCAAATGTTCTATAGTTGAATCATTTCAGATTCCTATGTTCCACAGCAGATTGTTAGCAATAATGTTTTTTAAGTAATGATATACTTAATTATCTAAAACGCGTTAACACTTTATTATAAAACATATAAATTGAGTGAGAGAATGAACTCTGATAGATCCTTATACGCAAGAACCTGAATAAGATAAGCCGAAACGTCGTATTAAATCAACATTTATTTATTTATGAATGGACCGATTGAACCTAACACTATTGAAACATATATATCATTATAATTTAAAAATTTTTATTTTTTCATACATTATCATTGTACCCGCCTGATCTTCTTCCTAGCCAACGTCAAGAGGATCTTCTACAGACTTTTATTTAATTTGAGGGAATAACGAATGTAAGCAGTCCCCTATCTTCGCTTCCGTCCAATAACCCCAAACCGAAATGAAATATTTAAAGCCGGTCTGGGAAATCGAGGTAGCAGGCACTTTCGCGACATTCAATTTTTTTGGCCGCATGAGACCGTTCGTCATATTTCAGCCACGTACAGGAGGTTCCAAAATAAACTAAGAGAGTATCGTGAAACGTACAATTTATTTAAAGCTTTATATACTTGGATCCAGACAAGAGGAAGTCCAAATTCTCAACCTTCAATGTATGAATCATACTCTCATGCAGTGTTGTCATTTCGAGCGTAAATATTCAAATTGTGAGGATTTTTTGTATTGTTGGAGCGAAATGGGAGCATTACGAATTTGTCAGGATTTCGATCCCAGAAGATTTTACAATGTTTCATGGGTATGTTTTTCTATTGTATGTTTCTTTATACTTAAAAGAGAATCTGAATTAGTGAAGAACTAATGTTTAAAATATTTATATTCCAGTTCCTTTTAATTTTCACTGTTAGTGTATGATTGGTTGCATAACTGTCAGGTATGCACTACTTGACTTTGATCATCGCGACTTATTAACTTTATTCATGTTTGTTTCGAAAGTGAAATCTCGATGCTTTATTCAGATTGTTCAATGCCGGCTGAACATATTTCAGAATAAGTTTACCTAGCAAGAGATCTGAAAAATTGGAATTCCTAACGATCAGTCGCAAGCGAGATAAACAGCGAAAATTGTGTCACAAATATGGCTCTTAAACGGTAACTATTTTTTGTTATATCAGGAGATATATTGAAGCTAAAACCGAGTTGTTTCTTATACACTGGATATTAAAAGATGAGGGCGTTTCCAATCTAAATTGCGATATATTAGATCATTTATTTTTCAGAATTATTTATCGACGTAACATAAGGTTATTTACAACTTTCGTAAAACCTAAGCAAGGCACTTTTCTTGAAATATTTAAAAGTAAATTATGTGACTCATCTAGTAAAATATTCCATCATGTTCCATCCCAAGACCTCTTTCTTTCTCTCAGGCGTTTTCTTTAAGAAAATATAAAATAAGAAATAATTCTGAGAATTTGTTAATATTATGCTATTTAAATTTAAAAAATATATATGTCTATTCTAATGAGTTTTTACCTGAAAAAGTTGGGAATTTATTAAGCTCACTTTTACACAAGTGGGGCACTTTTTATGGTATCCAAACATCATCTGTTATTTTTCAGTTAAACGACGAATATTCAGCAGGGTTAAACATAATGTAAACCCAATTTTCAAGTTGAGTGATAATTTTATTTTAATGAATGGATGTATTCTTATGAAACAATAAATGTGGATTGAATGGAGTTGATTTCTTGCAAAACTTGTACTGGCAACCCATATTCATAAGTCTTTCAAACACTACTTAAGTATCTATTAAAAAAACACAAACAGAACTTACAAACGAACCCATTAAACTAGTCAACCCTGAATAGCAAAATATGAATCACAACTTGACAATCGTCGCATTATCGTAGTACGAAGGACTCGAGAAGTTCAAGCAGTGTTGCCATAATTATTACTCTTTTATAATTAACCATGATTTCTATTTGAACTGCTCTATATGAGTCCGTCGGCGTACTTATAAAATACGGCGTACCCGTACTTTTAGCAACCACCGTTTAATGACGGATTACTATTGAACATAAACAGCATGTCTTTGTTTGTTAAACAGTATAAAGGTCGCAACAACCGAAGACTTTATAACCAGATTCTACTTTATATAAATCTGAAATGATATACCAACTGTAAATAATTCACCAATGGATCTATAGGACAATCAGTATATTGTGCGAATTCGTCGTGATAAAGGTAACTCTACATTACGTTTTGTTAATAATAATTCCGACACTGCAATTTAACCGTTGTGAAGCTTTGACATAACCCCACAAAATAAATTAATATCATGTCACAATTCTGCATTGAAATATTTAAACAGAACAAATGATGACGCTAGTTGTATATCATAATGGTCGTTATTTTGGCAAAATTAAAAGCAATATTGTAGACATATACTAACTAGCAGTAGATTATGGATATTCTATGATTTAAATGGACTACATTCCGGATACATGACCATCCATATTCATAAATGTATAGGATTGATTTAAGCTGTTTGATTTGTGTTACGGTGATATATCGTAGCAAAACGGATTCATACACGTGCTTAATATATGAAAGTTTCTGGAAGGGCTTCGCAGTTTGAGAGAAGTCAAGACAGTGATAAATATTTGAGGAGCATTTATAAAAAATGCATTGAATCCATATAATATAATAATAATAATAACTTCTTTATTAGGGCGAAATTTAGTCAAAGGCATCTCTTACATTTACAAATAAACACTGCAAGTGAGAAAGAACAAAGATCAAATTAACACACTGCGTGCTGTAATTAAGAAATCTTAAATTGCGGATCATCCACAGGGAGCAACATTGGTATCGCCGAAAGTTCAAGTAGACAGCTTTCATTGCTAGCAACAACAATGTTAATAGCAGATCCAATATTAAAATCAAACCAATATGCTGGCCATTGATATACTACCATACAATCAAGGATGATTCAGCAGCGCTTACTCATCATCTGCCGGGCAGCGTGAGTCACCGCGATCGGCAGCGTTTTCGGTTACCAGTTCACGATCGGACGAGGTGGGGTGAATGGCGTTCACATGGAGACGATTGACGAACACATCGATCGAAATGTTTTGAAACGCCAAAAATCCGATTCAATTTCGAACATTCGTTGCAATTTTTCGCGAAACTTGCAGAATGCTATCCGAATTTTAAAAACTGCGATACGCCTATGTCCACGATAAGACGCAACCCGTCCCGGTATTCAATTAAACTCCGGGTCGTTAATCTTCGTCGCGAGCGAATTAATGGATTCATCGCGAAAATCTGGTAAGAAAATTTAGGTAGTGGTATGCCGCGTCGCGTCGCGAGTCGAGCATCTCGCCAGTTACTTTATCTACATTATTCATATGTACACTCTGCGAAAAAATAACGTTCGATCCTGAATAATTAAATGTGCAAAACGGCAACGTCGCACTACCTACAATGTAGATGAAAATTATGCACTTAATGCTATTAAATAATAGATCGTACTAACCTTTCATCTTCCTTATTGGAAGTGCGATGTTGCCATTGGGCATGTTCCAGGTATTCTTGAGGCAAACTTTATTTTTAGTGTATGCTATCCTCTATATGTCAGACCTTCTATCTATATCATATATAACAAGCATAATCAATGGCATCAACCTAATTGTCGCCATTCTTCCTCGTAACAATTCTTAACAGCGCCTTTACTCCAGTTGCTCGCCATAATCCTTGAGGAACTACGGTCCCAATTGACAAAAATTATCTACCGAGATCTTCCAACAAGAGTCTATTCCAATGTTTCTTTGTTCCAGGTGCAAAGCTCCAGACCGTAACCTCAAAGATCTTCCAGCGACGTCAGTCATCATATGTTTCCACAACGAAGCATGGTCGGTGCTGCTGCGTACCGTCCACTCGGTGCTTGATCGTTCCCCGGAACACCTCATAGAGGAGGTCATTCTGGTGGACGACTTCTCCGATATGCAGCATCTCAAACAACCATTGGATGATTATTGGCTTAATTATCCCAAGGTGAAAATCGTCAGGGCAAAGAAGAGAGAAGGACTTATCAGAGCCAGGTTGTTAGGTGAGATATTTTGATGCTTTGTCAAGCACGTGGTGAATCAGGAGAAATGCACCAAACTTCAGTAGTCTATTGTTTGTATTATATTGAATTTTATTGCTTCCAGGTGCTGCTAACGCCAAAGGTCCGGTGCTGACCTACTTGGACTCGCACTGCGAATGCACAGTCGGGTGGCTGGAACCCCTCCTCGACCGCATAGCGCGCGATCCCACCAATGTGGTGTGTCCAGTGATCGACGTCATCGACGAGAACACGCTGGAGTACCACTACCATAATAGCGGCAAGGTGAACGTCGGCGGTTTCGACTGGAACCTCCAGTTCAACTGGCACCCGGTGCCGGAACGCGAGCAGAGGAAGCACAAGAATTCAGCGGAACCGGTTTGGAGTCCCACGATGGCCGGCGGACTCTTCAGCATAGACAAGGTAAGAGTTTACTTGTATCCATAGCCAAGATAGACTGCAACATAGCCAAGTCGGCAACGCTTATTCGTGTATTTGGTGTTGATTCAGAAGTGGGATCGTTGAATATCGTGGAAAGTATGGAAACCTTCATTTTGGTCCTAATATTCGTTTCTGCTTTTTTTGAAATCGACAACTACAAATTTTTATTTGTATTTATTAAAAAATTGAGAATATCTTTTGTGTGGGTGTGATTTATTTGATTTGCCACATCCTTTGATTTTTTTAATTGCAATGCACCAAAAAATAAAGATGTATCCTATATTATATCCACAACCAAGATAGACTAATCTTCACATGATCGCTCAGCGTTATGCGAACAGGTCTGAGCTTATTTGTGAGTTCGGTTTCTCTCAGAAGTGGGATGGTTGAATGGTGGAAACATAAAAACCTCCATTTTGGTCATCTTATTCGCTATATTTTTAATGGATCACTCCACATTTCGGTTTTTATCGTTTCAAAAATCGAGTATTGTGATTTATTTGTTTTGCCACATCATTCTAGAAGTGGGATCGTTGAATATCGTGGAAAGTATGGAAAGCTTCATTTTGGTCCTAATATTCGTTTCTGCTTTTTTTGAAATCGATAACTACAAATTTTTATTTGTATTTATTAAAAAATTGAGAATGTCTTGTGTGTGTGATTTATTTGCTTTGCCACATCTTTTGATTTTTTTATTGCAATGCACCAAAAAAGAAATTTGTATCCTATATTATATCTACAGCCAAGATAAACTAATCTTCACATGATTGCTGAGCGTTATGCGAACAGGGCTGAGCTTATTTGTGAGTTCGGTTTCTCTCAGAAGTGGGATCGTTGAATGGTGGAAACATAAAACCCTCCATTCTGGTCATTTTATTCGCTACATTTTTAATGGATCACTCCACATTTCGGTTTTTATCGTTTCAAAAATCGAGTATTGTGATTTATTTGTTTTGCCACATCATTCTAATCATCATTACACATTTTTGCAGGGGTGAAATTATCGATAGATGTCAGTTTGAAACCTAGAATTGTCTCTTTCCCGTCAAAGAATAGCTATCTTGATGGTATATAAGACCTTTTAATTCTATGAGATCCCTTGCACGGTTGAAATGGAAAACAACGGAATTCACATACTTTATAAAGATTATTTCTCTAGAGGCTTCCGAAAAAAACTTACTTATACTTGGAGGTTTTATTGGAATTACAGAATTTTCCATTCCATGTTCTAAGCTTTACCTCAAAGTAAATACAGCGTCAGAGCTCACTTATCACCGCACTAAGTAAAAAGCGGAGTATATTACGTTTTCCCAACTACATGTATTTTTACCGGCGCTGAATAACAAAAAAGGTGGAGAATGAAATAAAGAAGGCGCTCTACCAATGGCAGCACACGAATCTAAGGGTAACATATTGATCTTGAAACAGTGTGTTTTGAAGTAATTTTAGAATCCAGTCAGAAAAACATGTAAAAAAGAAATTTAGAATAATAGCATAAAATGGAAATTAGTGCATACATTAACTATCATTTATTCAGTCCTTATTTATCCTCGTACTTTGATATTCGGAGCTGCATTTACGTGCCTGCCAGAATCAGACTTCAATGGCTGTTAATGAACGGGTCTGAAGGGTATTCTCTCCGTTTACGGGGCCTCGGATGAGTCCTGTATCGTTATATTTCAAATATTCTATCGCTATAGATACAGGTCAAACTAATGAAAGTATGTGATGAAGAAATATTGAATGTCATATGTATGATCACCTTTACGTATTGCTTCAAGAGCTGGTAAAAAATTTAATTATGATGTTGATTCGTAGCAGCTGCTGAACGTTGTTGCTTTATAAAAATAAATAATGGGACAAACTTATTAAATTATTGTATTGTCATCGATCCCTGATCAGTGTGCATAAATTAAATCTAATGTAAGGTTTTGAAGTGGGTGAAAATATCGTTCGAAGATTGTTACAAACATACATACATACAGATAAAGCTAATGAATAAAAAAAAGCGTGTTAAAAATGTTGAACATCACTATACCTACGTGAATCCTCAACCAACTAGGACGCTACTGTAACCTGTAGACATTCATACTTTCGATCTGCACCACCTCTCTCTCTCTCTCTCTCCCTCTCTCTCTCTCTCTCTTTCCTTTGATCTTGATGCGAACCGTAGCATTTCTTTAAGGATAAAGTAAATTTTCCTTTAAAACCTTATACAAAGGGTAATTCGAACGAACTACCTCCGTTTTTCGGCTCGTCGAAAATTTCTTTAGAGTTATGCTATATTTCTTTCTTGAACAACGATAGAAAAAATGTATTTATCAAGGGTTTTATACTTCCTTGTAGCGATATGAACCCAAATGATGGAGGAGAATTCCAAGACAATACTTGGAGAAAAACTTCTCATCAACGCGGTTTAGGAGTATGATAATTATTTATTCCAAGGTTAATGAAATTAGCGGAAGATATAATCTCTTTAATCATCAATTTCGTGTTTTTGTCGTCGCTGTAATTCAATTTATTTAAAGTATTCTTTGTATTCAGACCTTGATGAGGGTTACCAGCACAGCCGAAAGATTTTTTCCGATCACTGAACATGGTTTTGGAAATTAGATGGTAGAAAAAAGGTTATGAGATGTATACCTTTTCACCGGTGTGGAGAGCGTCTAAAGGCTTTCAAACATGTGAAAAAACTGAAAGATCCTCTTACTTGTTTCACATATAAAACTCTTAACAGGATCGCAAAATTTGACTTTCATCGGCGAGCATCATCATTCCGAATTATGGCGAAACTTATGGGAAAAAATACCACTGTGCGACGGCTGGTGTTTCCTAGGAATTTTCCTCACATTCAATGGAAATGCGATGAAAAGATGCCCCTCCAAAGTTCAGCCTAGCGCCATTACGACATATAATCACAATGCTGCGTTCCACTTAATGAGCGCCTTTGATAGGCTGCAAATAATTGCACTGGTCCCGTGTTGATTTTATAGGAAGATGGAAAATGCATGCTCAGAATAATATGCAGTCAAAACGGGGCTCTGAATGATCCCAGCTAACGACGTCCGGCTCCTGATACCATTGAAAGAAATATTGAATAAACAAAGGACTTAACACTCTTTTGAATGATTAACGGAGATAAAATGATCATGGAAGGTCCAGCAAACGAGTGGATATCAGTATGGTTATAGTCTGTTTTACGTTTCATAATGATTCAAGTAATTCTATGTAGTCTTGGAAAGATTCATATATAGGTACCGGTACTAATAAGATACTACTGATAGAGCTTCAAAAATCTAAAAATCCTCTAATTGTCCAATTTTTAACAATTTCTAAAATTCCCAAAAATTACTACTACTGCTGGATTAACAGTTCTAGAAACTGATAACTGAAATTTAGTAAACTGATATCGCTGTGGGTGAAATACAGAGTAAACCTACTTGACGCTATTTTTTTTTTCAAGACTAAATATCACTTTCAGTAACACTGCTTCAGGCTTTTATTGTCTAGAGGTTTCTTGCAATTGAGGTGGTATCCTCAATCGTCTGCACTGGAACCCTGAAGAGGATTGATGTTTTTTAATTACGCCACTGACTAACTATGAATCAGTATAAACTCAAATTTATTGGAAACGAAATAAAATGATGAATGCGCATTCCAACGAGCCGAGTTCTTGCAAAACTTGCACTGGCGACCGATATTCATAAGTTTCACTAACACTGTTCAAGTGCAACAATAAAAAATCAAACTCGCATTAAACTGGTCAAAACTGGATAGCAAAATATGAATGACAACGTAAAAACCGTCAATTTACGTCAAACTGGGGAAATTAAAGCAGTGTTGCCAAAATGTTCCATGTGAATCCCGCGTCATACCCGTACATTTGGCAACCACGGTTGCACAACGCAACGTTGCATAATTATTATACCCACCCGCCCGTATTTCATGTCACATTATCGAAATGCTAATGCCCGCAATTTAGTCGGCCTAGATCTGGAAACGATTCAATTCCGATTCAGAAACCCTAATATTAATAGAGAGATTACTGAGCGGCAATATAGCTCGCTTCTCCTCACCCCCATATCAGGATGTCATTATCATAATCATAACGACCGTGGATGGACAGAAGGTAACCTTGTTGCTGGATAAACCTGACTCATATTTTTCTAAGACAACATTGTATGATTTCATTTTCAACAAAGGGTTTCTGAAATGAAGCTGTTTTTTGTGACGCGTTTCTATGCAATATTCAAATCATTTTCAGATTATAAGAATTAGCATTAAAAATATTATACTACAATCCTGTAAAATGTCGAATCATGGAGTACAAATAGCTGCCGACGGAAAATATAATGAAACAGACAGAAAGATAACCATACGATAAATTTGAGAAGTTACATTATTAGACTACTTACTCGCCAATTGCGTCCGATGTGAAACGAAGAACAAGAACTATAGGAAAATAACTGCTACGATCAACAAGCAGATACATTTTTTAGACGGAACTGATCAAATCTCAGAATATGCAAAACATTACGTCCATGTACAAACGTCAATACATCACGGATTTTTATCAACGGTACGTTATCCGGACATATTTCTCAATATTTTCAATGCGCTTTGCTTGGCGCAGTGTATGTACATAGCATTGGCACAGGCATGATAATAAATCTTTCAAAACTGATACCGGTACCTGGTAGCGTCGCCAGTCGCCCTAAATTAAAACGTTTCAGGTTATGCGCTTGGCGAATGAATTGGAACGGAAGGTAACGGGTACACGAGTTGGCTCAGCTGTAATGAATAATGATAATTAATATCCTATGGACACTCTCTTTAATAATGTCAAAAGACGACTTACTGATAAATACGTAAACCTAAATTAGTCGCGTCTTGTTATGGGTAGATGTCCCAGAGACCGATGTTATTGTCACCGTCGGAGAGAATATTCTGCGTAACTCATAATAACGGCGCGAGTCGACTTACCGGCAACTGTGGAAACCGAAATTAGTCGCGTATACACACACACAGGGGGCGTTAATATAATCCTCTTAACGTCGCTCCACAGCCACACAGGCACAAACTTCCAAGGCCCGTATAACGACATTAGCAGGACTGAATTGGATTGGAAGACGAGATACCAGAGAGGCGGCGAGTGCTTCTCGCTACGTACTCAGTATTAGAGCGGAAGTTTGGAAATATCACATCATAGATATCAAATTTCGAAGACCCAACCCGGAAAAAAATATGTTTGTAATGATGTTTCGGTCAATTTAACCTTTTAAATCTTTCATATGTTGTGCGGCATTTTAGCACGTATTTAGGTATGTTGTTTTCAAGGGCGTGGTGGCAACTGCCCAGTATCGTCTGTATAGTCAGACAAATCCATATTAGCAATGTACAAAGCTTCGTACATTTTCAGCAGTATAATCAAAATAAATAAAAACTGTTTGGCATGCATTCGGACATAATAACCCTAAATCCTGTGCTAGCCGCGTAGCGTTCGTCGGGAACTGGCACATTTGTAAATTGGAACGGAGTTCCATCGTATGTCTCCGCAACTCTGCGAGAACTGTGCAAGGAAACTGGAAGTTATTACGCTATTTCCTAGACACCGACATCGTATATCTATCAGAAGGCAAACTTGAGCTTCTATATCACGGCTACCCTTAAGGTGTTTTAGCTTTTAAATTGTTAGGGCATTTTCAATTTGAAAATGACTTCTGGATAAACGAGATACCCGAAACCTTGAACATAATCCACAACAAGATGACGATGGAATAATAACACTTTTCACCACCGCCAAAAGATGGAATAACCTAAGGCGTATTCATTGAGAACTATAGGAAAATCCCTAGATAATCACGAAATTTCCCTGTATCCCTAGGACACATAAAAAATACCTATAACTAGGGAAATGTCACTAAATCTAACATCACGACATCTGTCAACAGTTCATTCTTGTCTCTCTCCCACTCATACGGTGTGTTGGGGCATTTCATGTATCAGCAGTACTAGTCACACCACCTAGCGATTAATAGCTGAACTCTACGTGGATAATGTATTATAATGGAGTGGTACCTGGAGTTCGTGTAAGTTCAGCGTCCTCCCAGCAAATAGAAACTGCTAGGCAATCGTCTACATTCTTTTGGATTTATAAAATCGGGGAATAACTCGAAGTCGAGCTGCAATCGATGCCAAACATCCAAATATTTGAAAATTCGTTACTTCCTTAACTGCTACTTCCCTTTTTGCGTTTACAATGTTTCGATTAATGCCGTATCCTCAATCGTCGCTCGTTCACCTCGAAACGTTTGAAGATCGGAAACATCGTAAAACTCAAAAAAAATCTCAAGACAATAGAAATCTGAAGCACTGTTACTGAGGCGCTATTTTTCATTCAGTATCTCAACTCTTTTGAGCTTATCCTATCCCAGCAACAAATTACATCGCACGAGTCATCCAACAAAGAAATCCTCTCAGATGTGCCGTTAATAACGTTCAACCGTCGTCAGATCGAATCACTTCAACATAACGAGCAACTAGTGAGACAAATTAAATTCTTCTGAAATATATCATTACTTTTATGGCATCCCAACTCACAGCAACGGTACAGCCCTTGCAAGAACATTATTGAATTTTTTCACGGATATAGTTTACTTTATAGCCGACAGAAAACAATCTATGCTCCGGAGTATCTTCACTGAGCTGATAAATTGCAATTCTAAAGTTCCTTTTTGTGAAATAAATTGATAGGTTCATAGGGGTGCAGAGGTCGTTTTATTTTTCAATTTATCATGAGGATATATATCTGTGTATTGCCTGATGTGATGTTTTTGATGAACGATGAAAAAATTAGAAAAGGAAGAAAGGATGTTAGTCAAATACGTGGACACTATTCTGATTGGGCTCCTTCTACGTCCTCCCCAAGAGTTGCTCAAATCTGGGTGTCCAGCTACCCTAAACTGTGGCTGAAAGTGGTACCAACCAGTGGACATCCCTTATGAGTTAATGCGTCTCCATAAACTTGTACACGTCTAAAGTGGACACGTTATTTCTGCTCTTTCTAGGGTCGTACGCGGCCGAACTTTTGGATCCAGTAGGAAACGCCTTGCTGGATAAATACTGATACTCTGAGATAAATAAACTCTACGAGGACAACCTTCTTCGCATTTCTGTTTCTCATTTAATCTCGTAACAGCTCGGATTCTGTCCGCCCTTTTACTTTTGTCTCGAACAACAATCTTCCTTGCAACTTTTGAATTACAACGCAAACAGTCTGGAGCAAATAAAAGTCGGAATATTTTCCCAGCAGACTATTAGGCGAGTGAGAAAAGCAGGAAAACTATCTGCTTTATTTAATAAACTTTCGTTTGTAACGAGATCTTTTACACAAGTTTTATGAGGTGTAACGTTTTAGAGGAATCGGGATTCCGAAGTTTCGCCGGAAGGCGGGAGTTTCAGTGAACTTTTTCGATGCATATATTAATGTGTAATTTGAAACTGCTATATTCTCAAGTATACTGCAAATAGGGTGGCTTGATGGGGAAAGCAGCAAAGCTCATTTGGCTGGGAAATGAAAATGTCTATTGAAGGAAATGAGAATAGAGACAATGAAAAATATTCAGCTGTCAAAGTTTTAACTCGCTTTTATCAGCTTCACCTGTCTATATGTATGTTTGGAATGATATCTTTGACCGCTACTTCCACCCACTTCAATACGGCAGATTAATTTCAAATTTTGCACACTTATCAAGGATTGATGACAATACAATAGTCCAAGTTTGCCCCATTATTGCTTACCATTTCCAAATTATTTCGGAACTGCAAGGTTATGTTACTGAAACATCTATTGTATACACATTTCAAACAACCGATAAAAATAGAAATTTTTTGCCTATCGGTGGGAAAGTCAAATGACAAAAGTACACTAGGCTAGAAGACCCGAGACATATTCAAAAAAGTGTAGGTTTCAGTAGATCTAGAATTTTTCATTTTTTTTCTTCTGATTGCAAGTTCATTATATTGAAATCTTTGTTTCAGGAATTTTTTGAGAAATTGGGAACATACGACGACGGTTTCGATATATGGGGTGGTGAGAATTTGGAACTGTCTTTCAAGACGTGGATGTGCGGCGGTACTTTGGAGATTGTACCGTGCTCCCATGTAGGACATATATTCAGGTAAGACTATCTTTACAACTTACACGTGAATCAGCCGAGATAACAGTACATCGTAAATAATATTTGCGAAGAACAAGGGATGTAGCTGTAAATCAGTTCACCCTTGTTCAGAGATGTCGTAAGGGACATCTGTTGCCGCTTCAAGGCTGTACAGATGTTAGGACCTTTGACTTCGTAAGTTGCCAATGGGCGTCCCCATAGGGGGCGACACTAGGAGAAACACCTTTTCTCAAATTTTTTCAAACTGATAGCATCTTTTTCCATGGAAATCGATTCTCTAGCTTGAAGAGCGTTCCATGAAGTAGGTTTTTAGTGGACTCCCAGAATCTTATGGTTGAAATCGAGTCTCCAAACGCACTATTGCCAATACCATTGAAACATTTTGGACACAATTTTCATTATTGGACACCTAAGGGACATCTGTTGTCGCTCCAAGGCAGTCCAGGTGTTAAGACCTTTGATTTCGTAAGATGTTAGTGTGGTTTCTCATAGAGGGCGACACTTAGATGAGTTGATGTTGCTATCATACCCTTGACAGAGTTACGTACATACTACCCGATTGCTCTCTACAGTTAGACCGCCAGGCTATACTGACCAGTCTAGGCTAAAGACGAAACACACTCAAGTAACTTCATTTTTCAGGAAACGCTCTCCGTACAAATGGCGGACAGGCGTGAACGTGCTTCGTCGCAATTCAGTACGATTGGCGGAAGTGTGGCTGGACGAGTACGCCAAGTACTACTACCTAAGGATAGGGAACGACATCGGCGACTTCGGCGACGTCAGCAAACGGAAAGAGCTGAGGAAGCGGCTGGGATGCAAAAGCTTCAAGTGGTACGTGGACACGATCTTCCCGGAGCTCTTCATACCAGGCGACGCTGTCGGAAACGGGGAGGTGAGAGCATGCGTTTTCATCTGTTGTTCGATTATACAGTACAGAAGAAAATTAAATTCAGAATAAATCGGAGGACCATTCGACAAAATATGTATTTTCAACGATCTTTTGAACGGCGCTAGAGCATCTGGACGTAATTTTTGGACAAGGTTGGATTGGTTAGGTGACCTAGATTTTACCATCTTACTCCAATTGATTTTTTACTATTTCGTTGAATGAGATTTGGCGACTTGATTTGACTTGATTCTAAAGTCATGATTGAACTATTTTTTTCAGTTTACGCAAACCGATTTCAAGGTGCTGCTCAGATATTCCTTATAACGTTTTTTTTTCAGCATCTTCATAGCTTACTTACTTACTCCATCCTCTCTACTTATATTTGTTTTTAAGCTTAGTGGAAGGTCAATACCAACCTTGGATTCTTTCAACAAAACAGTAACAGATATGTTTTTTACATTACATTAATGATTACTCAAAGCATATGAAGAACACGGAGTTTCTAGTTAATAGTAATCTTAAGAGAAAACTCAACCGAGACTGAAAGGCCTTTTGCATTGGTTTCCAAAAATTTCCTTTACAGCGCTCATTTTTTATCATAACGGAACGATTTCTTTATATCATTGTATTGTATCACAAATCGAAAAAAGACTTAGCCTGAGTATAGTACCAACCTTTCTCTATTGCTTGCAAAAAAAATCGTTCGATTATCTTCAAAAATGAGTGCTGGAAACGAAATATTGGAAACCCATACAAAACGCCGTTTATTCTAAGTAGAATTCCCTTAATGCATTCACAGATTGATGCACTGTATGTCGAAACATGTTAATGTTGTTTAAAGAAATGATCGTAAAATATACCTCGAAAAAACACACAGCTTTATATAAATTGCAGATTTGTATAAGTTTAACTGAGGTACAATATTCAGTTAGACTTGAATAAATTCACAATGTAATGCGTTAAAAACTTATTGAGATTTGCGATAATTCATTTTAATCTATCTAAACACAAAATAAAGAAACAAGTAAAAAAGTTTAAAAAAAATACATCACTGTATTTCGGTGTATAAACATATTTACAAGTATGTTTTTAACATTTTCGTAAGTCGGAAATGGTTGCGTTTAGGCACTTTATCCTTTTTTACAATTTTATCCCAAAATTGAATGATGAATCGAAATATACGATAATATACAGGGTGTTCAATTCAAGAAATCAACTTTGGTGAACTACGACTTTGTGACCAACCCTTTCTAATCTAAATTTTTACTGCCTAATAGACTTTAAAAACCATAAAATATTAGTTTCATCATTTTCTCTGATTATGACTTGTAAAGATAAATACGACTGCCTGTGATATCAATAACGTTACATAATGCATCGACTGTATTTCTTAATATCTTAGTCATATTCCCGACCCAATTTGTGAATGTTTAATATTTGTGATCCATCTTGTAAGTTAATTTCAGAGTCAAGGGATATTTTTTCGGAACGTTTTGAAAAATAATATTTCTCTTTGTAGTTTTCTACCCATGAACCAATTGAAGAATTGTGATGGGGCAAAGATTTATTTGATACCACCGAAAGAATGGAATCAGATGAAATGCGTTTGCAGTATATGAGTTATGATGCTGTTACTTCCATTAAACTTTTTTAATGTCATATATTAATAAACATTCGCTATACTGTCGTACTTGGATATCTTTTTAAAGGCATATAGCGTCGATTAAATTACAGTATGATCTCCAGCAATTATCAAAATGATGACAATTCTGAAATTAGCTTGCACAAATGAATCATTATAAACTATTTGAATCAATGACAACAACCGCGAGCCGCGAGCTTCAATACAGGGTAAAACACAAATGTCATGGTGATATTTTTTCATAGATATCGACCATACCTCAGGAAGTTATTTGGACTTTTGGAACATCTACTATGGTTTACAGAAAAAAATTCAAATTCGAACAAATTCAATTTTCCATTCTACACCAGTTTTCTCTGTTTTATAAATTTCCCCTCCTATTACAATAAAAAAATCGCACCCAAGACATGTTCAATGATTTATTTGGGAACTTAAACCAACAATAAAATCAGTTTTTTGTTCACCATAATGATTCATGTGAATATGAGAACAAATTAAGACTGGAGTGGGTCAAAGAAAAATATAGATTGGAACTCTCATATTTCAAATGACGTCCCTGACTTTCTCTCGCTTATAATCCACAAGTTTGGCAATCAAGTTTTGGAGAATCAAATTTCCCATACACGCACAATCGCGTCTACCAATTCTGGCAAATTTTGATATCTATTACCTTCCCGCTTTTTTTATTCATATCCAGCTACCTTGCAGGCCAAATTGTTCGATTGATATTGTTTTCCCTAAGCAAATGCTTGACGAAGAGAAGTTTGCAAAGACTAAATGTATTAATGCACTTTATATAACAGAAAATTGCTGTGGAACGGAAAATTAAAATTGTTCGAATTTTTTTTCTATTTCTAAGAAACATCTCAAAGGTATCATTGCTTGGTGATGATTTCATATTTTTATGTCATATTAGAAAATAACAATTTCGGAACATTCTTACCACAACATTCTAGCTTTTCTTATCGCAACTGCTTCTCAAACGCAAAGTGTGTAGCAAATATGCTCTTAGAAGAAGCTAGACAAGCTTTTGAAAACGAAAATACAATCACTGTGCCTCGAAAAGCGGCTAAACGTTGTCGTGAGGCGACATTTCAAATTGCTTTCCTTGAACTTCTGTATGGTAATCCTTCGCAGGTGTTTGCACTTGGTGATTTGTTCACTTAAATGCAGTCCTAAAAGGAAAATAACGACGTATTTCTTTGCAATGAATTCTTGTAAACTCTATAAGGATTACTGATGGGAAATAATTTGTATTTGTTTGGTCGTATTATAGAGGCAAAACGCGTAATTTGTAGGAAAAATGTATTGCCACGCTCTATCAATTGAAACTGTTCCGAGGAATAATTTAAAGGAGAAGACATAAAATGAAGAATATCAAATATTTATAAACAAGGAATATGAAAAGTGCAGAAAAGCTGTTTAAATTCAGCTCAGATTGAATATTTTGATATTATTCCACAGAAACATTATTTTTCCAAGCGGTAATGGTATCACTGCAGTATGGAAGGAAAAAAGAGGAGGTTCTCAATTCCGTCTTTTTTAATGTTTATTACCTGATGAACTGATTTGGAGAATTATTTTTTTTATGAGGAATTGAGGGAACTCATCAAATTTTATAGACCTATAGCAATTGATATTTTCAGTAACATGTCAAGCATTCAGATTCAGAATACATCACTTGGTGCAGTGCAACTATATGTACACACTGCGAATTAAATTAGTTCGCCTCTAGAATTCACGAGATGAACTAAATGGCAACGTCGCATTGCTGGCCGTGGAACAATAGGTCAAACTAACCTTTTCTCTGCGCTCCTGGTAGTACGACGTTTCTGTTTCGTATAATTCAGTCATTCTGAAGGCGAACTTCATTCTTTCTCAATGTGTACATCTATACCATTGTTAGTGGGTTTTCGAACAAAAAGTGACTCTAATATATGAAGAATACGAAAGATATAAATACCATATTCTCATTATTTGAGTCAAAATCATTGTAACATCAAACTACATACAAAGTCAGCACTGATTTTCATCCTTTTAGAATGTATAAAAAAAGAAACTCGAGCGTGAAGCGGGGACAAATTAATATTAAAAAAAACTCATCGATTTTGGCGAATAAACATAAAACGAAAAAAAAACGCTACAGTACGAAGCAATGCTATCACAAGTTGGCAATTTAATGAGATTAAAGATTCTGAGAGTGCCCCCTGTGTTTACACTTGGGCGGAAAGCTCTCCAAAATTCAACTGTGCTATATAAATCATGCTGAGAACAAATATTTAGAAACGCAAAACTGAATATATTAGCTGTTAAAATGTACTCGTGCCTTGTATACTATTGTAACGTTCGTAAAACGCTAATTTATTTCAACTGATAACACAACAGCTTCGCTAATTTATATCCACGTCTTCTAATTCTTGACTGTTCGACGTTTCAAGACTGACATACTTTTGTCACAGTTCGACGTTCTAATATATACAAAAATGCCGATCTCGAATGTTCCATAACCAAAAACATGCACAATTTCATCTGAAATAAATTTATTAAAATGTTGGATTAATCAGTTTGCCGATTGATTTGTGTCCATAGCCAACTTTGCTGAGTGCTATAATTAAATGATTGCTAGTTATAGGGATCATAATTTGACATGTATGTTTCGTCTTTAGCCTAGACTCGTCAGTATAGCCTGGCGGTCTAACTATAGAGCAATCGGGTATTAGGACCTTTGACTTCTTAGGTTGCCAATGGGCAGCGCCATAAAGCGCGGCGCTTGGAGATGAATTATTAATATCAACTGTTTTTAGAGTACTTTCATTGTCTCCCGGTAGTTATATAGTGTCTTACTTACAAATGATATGATAGACTTATACTGAACTTTTTTTTCGTATCGACAGATTGAGATTACTAGTTTTATGGGGAATCTGGTATGTTAAAATATTCAAGTCACATGTCACAATCTACCAAGCATGACTAATCAGGGTGGCGCACACATTTCTGCGCTATATCATCCCGCTTTCTCAACTCTCCTTGCTCGGCTCGTTTATCAGTGATATCCATCCAAGTGGTGCTATAGTTATACCTTTACGCTGTTCATTGTACTTGTGTAACGGCGGGTATGCTGCCTCGCAGATAAGGCAACTTCCAACTTCAAACTCCGACTGTAGAGAGAATTATTTACATTGCGTTAGCGGAACCGTAAAAGGCCAATGTAAATGGGACTGAGAGAAAAGAGAAACGGCCACTGTTCTAGCGCTTGTTAAGGGGGGATTTTCCTTCGTCCCGAAAATGCCAAGGTTAAGCTCGGTGGATAAACCCGGGGGATAAGATCTATCTTGATTAACTCCCCGTAGAAAGGATGCATTTATTCGTTATGAGAATATTTTGAAAGCCGGCAATCATCTCATGCATAGTGGAGATTTTAAAGTTATATAGCTTCACAATACATAATTATGCCGAATAGACCGTTAGATTTCCTTCGAAATAGTTTAATTTGTTTTTCTTAAAATGTTCATTTTAGAGATATATTGTGCTTTCACTCATCAATTCAGTTATGTTTTCCGGTGATATTTTGCACTAGTTAATGCAAAAATTCATCAATCAATCATATAGAAAGCATCAAAACCAAAAACATATACCGCCTGGTCGAAACATGTCCACGGTTTCCATGGCATAAGCCAACTGGCGACTACCCCTCTGCGCGAATCGTTTTATTTTAGCAGTTAACAGGGTAAACTCTCGCCACCTTCTGCCAAAGAAACTGGAACCCATATACAATTAACGTCCTTGTCGTTCCCTATCAGCGTTAGAATTCTCTTTCGGTTCTGCCTTTGATGTCTTCGCTGTCGACGTCTAACGTATATTAGTCGCGGAAGCGTTTTCTATCAAGAGCTTCCTACTTCCTACAAGGTGGTCATGTTGTCAAATGGAACGTTGAATAATATTTTCAATATTTGGTGAAAGTGCGTATTTAATATATGTAGCACTTCCACCATAATTAGTACTATAGTATTTGAAATGGAATTTTGGACGTCATTTTGAAGATTTGGTGGATATGCTTACGTAGAATATTATGACTCATCATAATCAATACTACAGGGTGTGTTCCATTTTTGGTTCAACATCATTCGATATGTCCTGACACTCAAAATTATATACAGAATGGTTCTTGATAAAAACAATTCAACCACTGGAAACCCATAGACATCAAGCTTGATCAGAGGCCTCTCTTGTTGGAGAATATATGTTCACCCTGTATTATATCGATCGAATTAATCCCCTCCAACCCCTTTCATCGCTCGCCGGGCTTCTATGCCCGCCTGTTGTAAATCGAATTAAAAGAAATCCGACAATCTACGTTTAATCGGTTTTAGGGGTGACGATGATTGCTCGGATTTTCAGTATGAGCGCTCTTTCTCGCTATGTGTGTTTTTTTTGTTCAGCTCTATTTGTTTTTTGTTCCGACATAGCACCAAAGAACCGAGAAATATTAAGCGGAAAACGGTGCCAGTGGTTAGTTCATTTTTATTGTACTCTTTGTGCTTCATATCCGTGCTTTATTGACTTTATTTCATACTTTATGCTTCATAACCAGCACAGTTTGTACGTTTTTTTTTTTAGCTGGAAGGCAAATGTGACATTTTATTTATTGGCCAGAGCTATTTTGTAAATGACTCTTCTTTTACTACTATATTACCACAAAGTTGTTCAGAAATCTTAGTACACAGGGAACTTTGTCTGAAGAACTTTTTCTTGACAGATATTGGCTATTTGCTACACCATGCTCGATGTCACATCAAAATCATCTTTAGAACCGTGTAGTACCAATGATCATAATCATTATTCTCTAACCAAAGGATAAACTCGTCCAATCGTTCATAAATCGTCTTGTAATGTAAGAAATCATAAGCTCTCAAGAAAAATGATTTATATGCACCTGAAAATACCACACTGAGGTTCTCTTTGTAGAAATTCTTGAATGCCAGAGGCGGGAAGGCGACTTTTTGTTGAAATTTAATATAAATAATGATTAATCAAAGGATATTTTTATAGTCTGGCTATTGCGCGTAAAGTTAAATCTGCTTATAAAATTATAAACTTCAATAACATTGAGAAGTAAGCACGTTACTCTCGAAAGTGTCAGGTTTAGTATGTTTTCAAGTTATGGTGAAAGTGTTCACGCAAAATGTGTACACTTCCACCAAAATCAGAATCTTTCTTGAAATAGACGTATGGAGGCCCCTCATTAAGGACATTGTCTTTGATTGTGAATAAGTACAATTTTTAAGAGAACATTTCAGTATAAAAGTGGCTCAAAGTGTATAGTCATTATGACAATCACTGTCATTGTCACAAAACTGAAAAAATGTGTCTCTCGTAAACAAGACTTCATGTGGTAGACATGTTGAGCGCTTTCAGACACATAACTCCCCTCCCCCTTCCTTCTAGAGCCTGTATACATTATAAAACGTCCAAAAATCATATCTCAAATTCTAACAGAGATTGTAGAGCCTTCACACTCGATTTGTCTGTCTCTATTCTCACACATTTCTACTACTCATCCATGGGACCTTTGCCTTTATGGTACAGCCCGGAAACCATACAAAGTCACTTCATTCGATCCAGTTTGGAATGACGGAAATAAAAGCATTTCCTAAAATCCAATGTAATAACAGACACGTGCCTTCGAGGTAATATAGGGATACACTTTTTGCTTGGTAAAAGTCCGTTTTTCGATAAATTCAGCTCGAGCCCCATTCAGTTGTCGTTTCCTTTTGACCGTGGAACTGGGGGCACGCGCGTCTCGCCCCAGCAGAGAAATAAAACTGTCAGTTATCCTTTCGGTTTACTCATGTCTGATCTCCTGACATTCGACCTGGTTGCAATGTTTCCACCAAGAGCCGAACGTGAGAATCGAACAGCTATGGATCAGGGAAATTGTATTTGTTAAATTACCCTTTTTCTATCTATATCACGCAAGGGCAGAAAGCTATACCGCTTCATAAGCGATGCGAGAGGAACATCAAGGAACATTTATTATTTTCGAATTTTAATTGTCCATACTTTAACGAGCTCCTTCATTTTCGTTTTTGCGTCCGCTGGTCTAGTGTTAGTTCATTATATACCATCATTACATGCATTTTTCCTTTCCCTGGTGTTTTTTTCTTATTCTTTCGATTAGAACATAATAAAAAAATAATGATCTCAAGCTATCTCTAAGTTTGGCTTCTGGTATCCTGATGTCAAATTGGCTTGAGCTCGTACCTTCTATCTGCATAAACCTCTGTTACTGTTTCGTACAGAGGCAGCTATTTAAAATGTTGGTATTCCAAATTTATATTTATTCGATATATATCCTGCACAATTTTGGACAAGTCCCGCATATCAGCATACAAAATTCAACGTGACATGTACAAAAGTGTAACTCATTTATTTTCCGGTATGGTTATGCAAATCGCATAAAATTGTGACTTGGCATCACGTATATGCGTAGCAGTGTCGGCGGTGGGGACGTTGAGAGGAAATAATAAAAATAATATTTTTAATTCCGTGTATACTCAGATCTGCTATAGAAAGGCATGTTTCGTCTTTAGCCTAGACTCATCAGTATAACCTGACGATCTAACTGTAGAGAGCAATTGGGTCGTATATACGTAACACAGTCAAGGGTGTGATAGCAACATCAACTCATCTGCAAGCGTCGCGCACTATGGCGCTGCCCAATGGCATCATACGGAGTCAAAGGTCCTTGGACTGGACCGGAAAAATATATTTATATAAACTGCAAAAAGGGCTAACAAACAAAATAAGGATGGATTTCATCAACTTCAGAGATTTAACGAATGAGTAGGCCCCTTGTGAAATATCATGTCAAACATTCTTCTGTCAAAAGTCTGTGCAGATAATTATATAATATCTTAATATCTATTTATGTAATCTTACATCTGGTTTGAAAAGTCGAAGAAAACTGAACTCTGTGTGCTTCGGCTTTGATCGAGCAGAATTGTTCGCCGAGCTAAATATCTGGTAAAAGACGAAGTCTGTGGACCCATGTGAAAGCTCCCGAAGCCGCCGCCCTTCATAGGCAGGCATTATTTTGATACGTATCAGGTGAAATATACGAGGAAAGGGCTAATGATCGTTACGGGTTAAATTGATATTGCAGCCATTTTTCACACGTCCACTAAAAAAAAGCAACAAAAAGTTTGATATCATGTACAATAGTTCGTTTCCCAATTAGCTTCGTAACGAAGCTGGCGAAAAATGAAGATTGATTGTCGAATTTTACCACAATTATAACAGTTTCTTGACGAGGTGGGATATTTTTAATTAATAAATGCCAATAGGATCTATTGAGTTTGAAACGTAGATTGATGTATGTTTATCCACATTTCACTGTGATTAGTTTCAATTTCCTGGATCAAGTAGAAGAGTTGACATAAATATGTCTGGTTTGCAGGATACAGTGTCAACGTTTAAAAAAAATGTTTTTTTATGAATATCTCAAAGATCCTTGTTCTTGAAGAAAAATGTACGCCAGTGACTTTTTTCATTCATATCTTTTCGTATTAAACAACTAGAAATACAACTTTTTCGCCTTTTAATACCTCTTGATATCTTATTTCGTTTTCGATCAAAAAATAAAAACCACTACATTGCATATAGGAAAATCGTTAAAACAAAAGCATCGCCAGTCCTAGAAAAATAAATAGATACGAGGTTATGAAAAAAGTTTTTTTAGCTGCATAATCCGAGAAAAACAATAGGAATATGATGTTTAAAAGTCAGTGGCGTACATGTCTCTGTTAATATAATCGTGCCCCTTCAAGACGCCACTGGAATTCATAACTATCCTCTAATTGGTGCTAAATTGGAGTCTTCCTGGGGTGCATAAAGCTTTCCATAATAATCCAGTAAATATTTCTTTAGCTGAATTTATCTCTCAAACACGTATTTCTAAACTTTTTCGCTAGTACAAAATGCGTCTGTTACTGTTTTGCTGAAATAAATTTAGAATACTATAATTGATATGTTCCTGATGGTATTGTCTCACTATATTTTCCTAGAAGAAATATAAAGATGGAGCATCTTTGCATCACCCACTAGTCATTGAACTAAGAGGCAACTCAGTGATGACAACCATCAACTTAACCATCAAAAGGAAGCAAATATTTGTATTTTTTTATCCTAAAGGTAATACTGGCATAATCAGGGAGAGTCTAATGACTTTTTCTTTTTTCCAGTACAGTTTAATTTCCATTGCGTGATCTGTATATCTGTAGATATCTTCCCAGAATAGGTTCTTTGAACATTGTTATCATTGGGATAGCCATTTCTATGAAATCGGTAACTCTGTATGTCTTCGATTGAAAACGATATTGGCTGGGACTGTCTTGTCGATATGCCCCAATACAGTTTACATGGATTGTTTGTGTATTAATATTGTCATAATTATTATCATTACTTTATGTTTATATAGCTGCGCAACATGGACAGTCGTGGTTCTCGCATGTGTTTGGATTCGCCGGCGCGTAGGGGAGACTACCACCGTCCGGTGGGGCTGTATCCATGCCATCGCCAGGGTGGCAACCAGGTAAAGTACCATATTGACGTTTCTAACGACAGCTCGTTCGTGTGTTACAGATCGCGTTGGCCGTGGATCGATCCTACTGTCTGGACAGCGCCTGCAAATCAGAAGACTTGCACAAACCGGTCGGCTTGTGGCCTTGTCACGGCCAAGGCGGCAATCAGGTACCACACCTAACCTAACACTCAACATACACATGTATATATTCGTACGAAGTTAGGATTTGATTTGAGATCGTGTTGTCACATCAGATATGATCAATGTTTTGAAGATGGAATATGGTAACAATCTGAAATTGTTATACGTCGTTGTCGTTTATTTTGGTTGCTGAAGCAGGTTTCTTGTAATTTCTACAAAGTTAAAATGGCACAGTAAGAAAACAATCAATACAACTGAAATGTAGATTCTGCACATTGAAGCTGCTTTTAAGTTGGTTGAAAGCAAAGTTAGTTGCATTTTCTTTAAAAAGGTAAAAGACGGAAGGATCTGAATTGAAAATTATATGAAAACCATGAACATTAGATGTATAATCTAAAATCTCACATTATTTTGGTAATGGTTTATATCCAGCAATGAGCGTATTTTTGAATATGTAGTATTTTTCTCTCACTGACCATGATACTTATAAGTTTGTAGAGGAACACAAAGTAACCTGGATATAGCTCGCAAACGAAATCAACCAAGACATCGTCCAACAATAATATCGGTTTTTATTATATTCAACAAAAAAGTAGACTAACCATTGAATATATCTGCGGTATGTACACAGTATCCTCAAATCAAATCATGTGAATACCATAGGTCAGTCTGTATGACTGGATCGAGACATTCCTACTTGGGATCCAAGGAGTCGAACAAAATTTCTGCATGATCGTTTAAAATCAGATACAATGATTTCATCAAGCAATAACTAATTCTATAAGTCTAATCTCTACTATTCGGGAAAAATTGAATCGAAACTTCTCGCCGTCTAGGCTGTGAAGTAGATATCCTAATAGAGAATTCTGTTTGATTGCCTTGTCTCTAGAATACTAAGTGGTAATGTTTGGTATATGGTAGTGGTGTATATAAAGTATTATTTGGACCAATAGACTTGCAGAGTAGATTTGACGAACCATGCGTATAAACAACAAAGGCCTGCAAAATACATTTATTCTCTCAAATATAATTATTTTTGATTAGGTATTCAAGCATGCCAAATTTGAGTGTACCTGTCTTTTCTATACTTGACATCTGAATTTATTTTTATCTAAGTTATGCCACTTTACAGATTACGAAAATCCTTTGATTGTTCTATTATTTCTTCATTTTTTCTCGCAAATTAATCATCTACCGAATATTTTGAAATTGTTGATCCAAAAATAAAGTCACTTCAGGTAAAGTGACAACGTTATACTCAAACTACAGGGTGTGACTTCTGAACGTTGGTCAGAATATTCATTTCTTGAGTATTGCAAAGCTTTGAGTTTGATAGTTGATTAACCATTAATCAAATTTGAGTATATAATTACAAATTTAAGGGGATAAGTTGAGGTACTATTACGGGAGTGTTTCACATGAAAAGTACTCAACCAGTTTTATTCAAATTTATTATAACAATAGGTATATTTAATAAAAAAATATAAACGTATTTTTCTGGGAATTTGCAGCAGCTCTAACTCAAAACCGATACATTCAATTGACTTGAAACTTAATTTTGAATAGTTTTTCATAATTTTTGCTTTACATATAACTATTTTTATAATAATACTTTAGCAAATTTTGAAGTTTTACGGAAAAACATAAAAAACAGCAATAAACAATGGGCCTTGACATATTTATACCGCCATGTAATTGTATCATGATTTCAAGGTTTGTCAAACTATTCTTATCTATGTACTCGATAAGCAATGTGTATGTCTTCTTGGTTTGCGGGCTGCTTTTCTTTTTTCGTTACTTTCCAAAATACCTATCAACATCTTTTCCCTAGTTCCATTATTGATCCTTATACTATCCCTAAGCCCCTTTCCCCAATTTTGTCGTCCCTCATTTTGTTTATTTATGTTACTTCAATTTAATTTAAAGTTCCAGGTACGTTCATGTAGGTGTATAACAAACAGATCCTACGTTACTCATATGCATGTTCTACGATAATGACTATTTATTTCTGTAACATCTACTATTTTCAGTTGTACATAAAGGTATAGTATCTAATGGTAGAAACTAACCCATATACATAAATGCCGTAATATTAACAACCTTATTTCATAGATCCGGATTGCAAAATTAGTGCTAAAAAATTATTCCATAGTTTTTTATGGAATTCGTGGTGATGATTTTTTATATCAGTAAGGTTTTAAGGACAAATATAATATTTTGGATTCGAACACATTTTCCATTATAAGGAAAACTCCACCGTCTGGTTTATTACGTCTCTGGTTCTGTAATTCTTGAATGACGTATCAATCACAAATTTTCAGTTTAACAATAATCTCATAGTTTGGTAACTTTACTCTTGATTTGCAAAATTTATGAAGTACACTGCGTACCCAAAAAAAAATTTTCAGAAAACAGTTGCATATGTTTTTCCAGAAACTAACACAACTTCGAAAAAGCAACAGACAATACCACCAATGTTTGTTTAATCGACTTGGAATTTCACTTCTAGCTACATAGTTTGCCAAAGGAGATACACAGGAAATACAATTGAATGGATTATTTTTCAATAAAAGTTGAAATCGATGATTACATGTATATCGAGATTAAAATTCTATACCAAGCCAGTCAGCGCAAAAAAAATGTTTCAGGACCCTTCTGTACTAGTCTAAGTGGTCTTTGAAATTTCTGTTGAATGTCATAGATCCTGGAAAATACTGTACTAGACAAAAGCATTGCGAATAATCGACAATCACTCGTATTTTTTTACGCTGTGCTCTTCACCTCGCGTACAAAAATGAATATTCTGATGCAAATTTTCAGTGTGTTGACTACAACAAAAAAGGCGATATGTAGCGGTGTACCGATGTAGAAATTCAGGAACAATAAATTTAGATTTACGCTCAGCCGGAAACCGCACACGTTGTACACTTTAAAAAACAGAAACCCGTTTAATGAAAATCGTTTAATTACCGATTTGGTTTCGGGTAAATGAATTCCCTGCAAATTGGATGACCAATCGCGCCATGCTTTCACCTGATGTCAGGAGCGTAGTCAACCGTACGGCTGACCGTTTTTCACTCTTCGAACATTGAGTAGTACAACCACTGGCCGCGTTAAGAGACCGTCCTTATTTTTATACTAGCACAACTCCGCACGAAGCGGCAACACTGCGTTCCTTTCTTCTTTCTTTCTGTCTCATTCGCTCCTATACTCTTAGCGTTCAGGCCAACATCTTGCTTCGGCAGTTGCTGTGGTTTTTCGTACAGAATATTACACAGTAACTGAATGGGGCGGTTCGAAGGTCAGAAGTTGGTACCGCCACTCGCAGGACCTATAGAGGGGGGGACAGCGTTGCCACATTTCGTAGTCACCCAAAAGTGGTCTAATTTCTCTTTGAATAGAAAATAACGATACTGTAAATTGACTTCGCTCTAAACGAAAAGTTTACTCGCGTGTTCTTGCACATAAAATTTGTTTTGGGTGCAGATCTATGAAAAAATCAATTTTCCGTTAAACTGTTCTGTAGATATTTTGCATAGCTGTTCCGCTATTAGTTTAATGTTATAATAAAAAAATTGATGCAAATCTATAGAAAGTATCTGTGTAGGAATAACTACCTTAACTACGTAATACATGTAGATAGTATAATTCTACTCATAGTGGAACTATGTTTACATACCTTCATGATTATATATTGATTTTAAAATTTCCAAGGGCGCTCATGCCTGGTATGCATTTTCCGCATATTTTCACGCATAACGAGAGAAAATATGCCGCTCTGATACACAGAATATTCCAGCTTATTCCGCTTTGTTTTCGTGTACCTGAACAACCTAACTAAAATTTATTGCTAATAGCAATGCGATGTATTTTCAAGCATAATTGGCGTACAGTAGATTATTGAGCTTTTACTCTAAAATTGATCAAAAAATAATTCTTATGCTCATCAATTTTCATTAAAATTTTTATGCAAAAACAACGGTTGATATTAGAAACATACTTTGTAAGAAAGTAGACCAGCCTCAAAATGCGGTATAATAGGTAGGTTAATTATATAATATTTTCATAAGAAAAAATAAAATAAAAATACGATCAACATAGAAGTACATAAGTAAAAATCTTTTAATTCACAAATTTAATCTGAATTGAAAATCAAAAATGATAATTAGCAACCTAAAAAGATAGGAATACTATTTTCTTTTAAGTCGCGATTGGCACTCATTGAAAAAACTTGTTTTCCCTTACTTCTCACGCTACAAGTTCGTTTCTTCTAGAAGAAAAGACACAATTCACGCAAAAAAACTACAATACACCTGTGAATCATTCTCAGTTCCAAATCACCGCTTTATACTAAATTACCACCATTACGTTGAACGTTGAGCTTCATGAAATGAAAGATGCCTGATGCCTTTTCAGAGGACGAAAATCGCAAAAAGAAACATGAAAACGACACCGGAGCAGCTTACGTGAGTCACGTAACCGCTTTATTGACTCTTGCTGGAGTTATCGAGCGTATTGTCTTCAATTTCCTCTTGACGAAGTAAGATGTTGGAATCAGAATGGGGCATGCCGCATGGTGTGGCGCGAGACACGGACTGTATCCGGCATTTGGCGCGACGCGACGTTTGCAACTTATGAAACTGCATAATTTATTGCTAGACCTTCGCTGAACTCGGTTTTCGTATATAACGTGTATAAGTTATCTTGACATTGTTTGAAGCGCTGTGCTAGCAGTTTACGGAATTACGCTCACAGCAAAAAACATGTACCGTATAGAATCATAAGATACGTCGCCTATACAGCGTTTACTACACAGTATGAAAAGTGACGTCGCCTATACAGTCGACTGCAAAATGCGTGTACTACACAGTATCAAAAATAACGTCGCCTATACATTCAACTGCAAAAAGCATGTACAGTACAGTATTAAAAGTAAAGTCGTCTGAACATAATCGAATGTCAACTACTGTATGTATGTAGGGCATTTAGAGAACCGTTTGCAACTTATCACTAAACTTGATTTTCAATAGACATTCATCCTCGTAGCGCTTATGCTTTCTGCCTTTCCATGTGCATAGATCTAGTTAACCACTTTCTTCTAATTCCAAGCTTTTTAATGTATAAATTCCCAAACAAAGACTCAAATTTATATCACCTTGAACATTCTCTAAAGTATCTACTTGTGACCTAAAACTTCTAGCTTCAACGAAAAAAGGAACATCGTACTTTCAATCGCGAGATTGAGAACAAAGAAAAACGTATCACACATACCGACTGCTAATGGAACCAAAGCTTGGGGTAATTTCGAATATAATCATATAAGTGCACCACAGACCAGCTAAAAGCAAACCACAGCGGCCTCTTTCAAGTTATAAAGCGGGAAATTTCGCCGCCTTGAATTACCTAGTAATTAAATTTCTCCCACTAGATGCAGAACAGCTTTTGCCAGTATGAAAAGCGTTCCGCCAAGTGGCAAACAGACGGCGAAGTAACTGGTCATGTATGACCTGTTTTTTATACAGTATGACCTTTAATCACGATCCAGTAGCAGATATGGGGAGGCGGGTTATTGTCGAAATTGTCGAAATTGAAGTATGTTTTGATATGTTTTGTTCATTGCCAATTACTCTGCCACCAATACACCAATTTTCAAAATGTAGCAGTATTATCTCTACATATTCACAGCCCAACTGTAATCGAAACCGATGCAGTGGTTACTATGATAACCCAGTGACAAAGAAGCTGCGGACAGACCTTTATTCGGTGTATTGATACGGCACTTTTTCCAGTAGGAAGACTTGTAGATGTGAAGCAAAATTGACACTTACACACATAACACTTGGAAATTACAACAGCGTTCTTCTTCAGATTGGGAATGCTAACCGGGCACCTCTGTCTTCGAATCGAATTACGAATGAATTAAACTGATACTAGTGGGCAATTAAAAACTCTACAGCATCGGCAAAGATGATCAAAAGTGGCCTACTTTCAGGCTTTGCCTCCCCGTCACTACTACTAGTCTGAACGCTAAGAGTATAGGTGTGAGTGAGACAGCACGAAAGCTGGAAAGAGATAGGGAACGCGGTCTACTAACTTTCACAAGGGAACACATTTTTTTATTCGAGCATTATTTCTAAATTAGACCTTCTCATACCTATGAGTAATTCCATTGTTCACCATTGATTTTCTTGTTAGGGAACCATTTATTTCCGAATTGACAGTATAAACAAGTCACTGCTCGGCTCCTATAAATGATGGTAGTTCATCGAATAAGCCTACCGGATATAACAGGTAAATGCGGGACATACATTGAAAAACGCGATCGAAAATCGCTGTGTACGCCTGATTAGCGACAATTAATAAATCCAGCTGGCGTGAATCGTTTGTCATTTGTCGTTTTGTTCTGGAACGCGATTACTGGCGCGTAAAAATCCATTTTATTTTAGCTTTTTACGTACCTCTCTTGTTTATTACGGGGATTTATATGTATAATTCGCGGATGTACACAATTTAAGGTAATCAGTGGTGTGATGCATATGCTTTTGAATAGTAGCCACGCTTGGGGTAACTAAGTTTCTGCCTCACATTATTTATAACATATTATTTGTATATGTTTATGTTCTCTATCGTCTGTGCAAAAAATTCAAAATTCTTGCTTTTTCAGGAGAATAGTTTTATATATTTTAGTTGTCGATTAATGATGTTATTACTTTACCTAGTATTCAATTATGCGGATGAAAGGATTGTGTATTCAACACACAGTTTCACAAATAAAACTCTGTTTTTTCCAGTGACGCTGTTCGATTTAGATTTGAATCATCGTCGGACTGTCAGAAATGACTTTTAATGCCTACTAAAGGAGACATTCATAAAATTGAGTCACTATTCTTGAAAAATATTGGGTTGCTAAAAAAAATTTGACAAGTAATCTGGGTAGCCTTGTTAGCAGTCAAATCTGACAGTCCGACTTCGATTTTAATAAAAATTGAAACGCGGCACTAAAAGAAAGTTTTATTTGTGAAACTGTGTGATAATTACACAACTTTTTATCTACAAACTTTTGAGTTATTATACCAACTAGGTAATATTGAAATTCTACGCCCCCTATGTGAACCATTCTGAGTCGCCAGTGTTTATCGCCCCTCGTCAAAGTGTCTACGGCATTGACAGAAGCATTTATCTGGAATTATTTTCGGGTTTACATAATCGGCGTCGATTTATCAAGCGATTTGAGCGAATCCGAAATGTTTACCTGTGCGATGAACCTCATTGTTTACCGAAAGAATATACATATACGCCCCGGATGTGATATGTTGTGTACTTTGCGATTTTGATGCTGGCTTGAATCTGCTTCGCTCTAATTTCATCATGAGTTGTATGATGGAGGATAGATACTCGTAACTAGTTTACAGCAAAGAGATATACAAATGAGTAACGGATTTAGAAAAGATCATAGGAAAGGTGGTAACTGTATTAACAAAGGACAAAAGTACGACGAAGATCTTACGGACCGTTCTAAACACACAGAGCAAATACTAGTCATTGTTGTGAATCGTTTGAAAGCTCTTACTGATGATATGACTGCTTAACCGCCTCTTTGAAGTTTTCATATTGACGTAAGCCGGTATAATGCATAAAGCGGAAAATTTAATATTCCTTACTGAATTATTCAACCATTACTCTTCAGCTCACTTCCGCTAAACTTTTTTCCCTAATACATCGACGAGTTTTGTAGGAAAAATCCTCGCGCTTGACGGTAATTTAATTTTGCTTGCCGTGTACGCCGTCGTCGCATACAAACTGCCTAATATGTCGTCAGAAACACTCAAAAACCGAGATCGCGTATAAAGTCGCGCACATTAACTGACAGAGCAAGGCCACGGTTTTGCGAGAGACTGGATATGTTGAAGCAAAGCAAGAACTAATATCAGCTAATGGATTCGAATGTGCATTAAGAAATCACGAAATAACCGGTATCGGTGGGGTTCGAACATACGTCACCAGCTTCCCTCCTGACAACTCACTTCATTTGGCCATAGCACTCTGTGAGCGAACTAAATAGCGACTTAAGATTCTTCCGGTCCAAGAGTAGCAAACGTTTAAATTTCAGGTTCGAAATCATTGCACAAATACTAGAAAAAGTTAATGAAACAGACAGGAGCAGAGCGCTGTTTTGAAGAAACTTTAACCGTTAGGTGGAACTAAACGGCTGTCATTCACTGACATAAAACACTGTGCCTCCTTTTTTTAAACTATATTCTTATTTATTCAATGATCCCTGTGTATCTCCCAATTTTGTGCAATTTGCATAATTATAGTTGCATTGTGTTGATTAATTAAATTAATCAACACAAATTAATTAAATCTTGTCTCGTGAAACGTGAAACTTTCATCCTGTATTTTATTTGGCTGAGTGACAATACGTGATTGAATAAATACTTTCACTGATAAGACACAGAAGTAAAATGGAAACAAGCCTCCATACTCAACAAAGCAAATAATTCCAAGTGGAAGGTCAAAGAATCTGCCTTTATAATTGAATCATGACTGTCTTCCCAATTCCTCAGTATGCAGAGGCTCAATTTGATTAAGTATGCTTCACTGCTTGTTCTTGGAGCTCAACTAGATGGATTTTGTGCTGTTGCATTGGGATTAGACTGCTGTATGTTTCATTTTATGCTCTCTTAAGACAGGCAGTGTTGTGGTTATACATGTGTCACTTATTCTGGAGCTATCAACATGCGAGGGCATCATCTGCATTTTAGTCTCTCATCATAGTTCATAACAAGGTCTTATAATAGGTGTCCAATTAGGTACTTCGGGATTTAAATTTAGCGCCATTTTGTAGTGGCTTAACCTAGAAATGGTATATTGCGCATCTGTCATTTAGAGACCCGGCAATTTAATTATGGATCGTTTGACGATGGTAGAACGTATCAAAATTGTGCAAACTTACTACGAAAGTTCTCGTTCGTGTGTAAGAACAGTTCGTAAGCTTCGTTTATTTTTTGAGCGCAATCATTTGCCAAGTGACAACGCAATTCGCAATCTCATTCACAAATTTGAGAATCAGTTCTTGATATAAAAGTGCCAGTTCGTCCACGTAGTGCTCGATCCAACGAAAATATCGCTACAGTACGTGCACATGTAACCGAAAATCCCAGAACTTCAATTCGTCATCGATCTCAACAATTGAACACAACGAAAAGCTCTCTGCAACGAATTTTGACCAAAGATCTGGCCTTACACGCATATAAAATTCAACTGACGCAAGAGCTAAAGCCCCCAGATCACGAGCATCGCCGTGCATTCGCTAATTTTGTCTTAGAAGAGGTTAGAAGTAATCAGAATTCTGTGATAAAATTATTTTCTTTGACGAAGCCCACTTTTACCTGGGAGGTTACGTGAATAAGCAAAATTGCAGAATTTGGGTAAGTGAAAATCCTCGAGTGATTGAAGAAAAACCTTTACATCCTCTTCGAGTAACTGTGTGGTGTGCATTGTGGGCTGGAAGGGTTATAGGGCCATTCTTTCATGAAAATGTCGATGCTGAAACGGTAAATGTTAATGGCGAGCGTTACCGCAATATGTTACGAGACTTTCTATGGCCCCAACTGGATAATCTACACCTGACGAATATGTTCTTTCAACAAAATGGAGCCACGTGTCATACTGCGAACGAAACCCTAGAATTGTTACGGACACGTTTTCCTGACCGGGTTATTTCTCGCAATGGTGATATTCGCTGGCCTGCGAGATCATGCAACTAACCCCACTGGACTTTTTCTTGTGGGGCTTTGTCAAGGACAAAGTCTATTCTAACAAGCCGCAGACGATTAATGACCTGAAGCAAAACGTTTCTCAAGTTATTGATGAAATTGGACCGCAGTTGTTCCAAAAGGTTATAGACAATTTTTGACAAAGAGTGGTCATCTGTAGAAACAGCCAAGGGGGCATTTAGAGAATATTATTTTTAAAACATAACTCTCATACCTCTACATTCCAATAGCACAAACAAGAATATTATTTATCTGATTTTGTTGGGTTTATTTAAAAACAAAATCCCGAAGTACCCATTGGGACACCCGTTATAAATACAAACTTGTTCTCCTAGGTAATAGTAAATGTCAATGCCATTTGAAGTCCAAAATTTAATTTTTTGCATCTATGCTTTGATACAAGCTTTTGAGATAACCTGAACATTAGTAAAGTTAATTATTCAATTATCTCCGGGCTCAGTTAGTGACAAATACAAGTATAAGATGAACTTTATCATCACCATGCTTCATTTACTATATTTTAAACGTATGCTGCTTTTGAACATATATCTCCAATATACATACTTAACCAAGTTATGTCATTCTGATTAACACCTTTTGGATACACTTAGACCATGGATATAATTATCCCGATCTCATTATTATAATTTATGTTGGACAGTATTATAAGCAAACTTTTTTTTTCCTTTTTCCAGTACTGGATGTTTAGCAAGAACGGCGAGATTCGTCGCGATGAAGCCTGTTTAGACTACAGCGGCCAGGACGTGATCTTGTATCCTTGCCATGGAGGCAAGGGTAACCAGTATTGGCAGTACGACATGAAGAGCAAGCTGCTGAAACACATGAGCGGTGAGAAGTGCCTGGGAATCAACCAGCAACGCAACAAGCTTGTGATGGAGTACTGCGACCCAACGAATGACAGGCAGAAGTGGCTGATTGAGAACTACGACCCCAAAAAGCTGTTATGATCGATGAGGAAGAAAGTGGATCAATTAAGATAGTGTTAATGATGTTGATGTGATGAGGGAATGAGTTGACGTTCTGGGTGTTTGAAATCATGAGTTCACTGGTAGTCTAAGCAATATAGTCAAATCGTTGGAAAGACTGTCACAGGTCCTGTTCAGCCTTGATGACAAGTTTAGGAAAAAAGATGCTGAACAAATATATAGGTCTTCCTGAAAGGAAAAGTCCAGCGAAAAATAGGTCCAAAAATTCATATTTCATTTTTTCATAGATATTGGTTAACATGACTCAAGTCTACTTTTATTGGCTTTCAAATTACATACAGAATGAGTTTTCGAACACCACTTATCACCAAGATTGATCTATTTATTGTTCTTCATTCAAATATATTGACTTCCCACCATACCATATTTTTTTATCAAGAATTTAGAGGACAGTTTTTTCTCTGTGAAAGGCTGTTGGTGTTGTTGTATAAAGAATTTACCTGATACGGATCTTTATTCAAATAAAACTCATGCACTTAACTTGAGACTGTTAGCTTAATCTCTCAACATGTTCTTAAAGTGATATCAATGATAACCTGACTAAAGATAGTCAGTCTTCGATTATATAGAAATATTGTAAATAATGATTTGGAAATAAATGATGTAAATTGAGTTGTATATTATATGTAAAGTATTCTCTGATAGCCATTGAGGCTGTGAACTTGTATGAATGTATTAGCTGGAGACAACAAAATATTAACAGGAAATAAGAAATGTCAAGTGTTTCTGGTATTATTTGCTGATCATCCAAATATCAGGAATCAAGTTATATCATAGCATTAAGTATAGATACATCACGATCTTGATTCCCCATTTAACAACTGATCAAATTCAGATCTCAAATAGGTATGCGTCAAAAGAAGTAATTCTTGATATTCCATAGAACAAGAAATGAATGGCAGTTTTTTATTTCTGTTGTCTATCTCCTATTCCAAGCTATATTGTACGTATGTATATCAAGTATATAAATTGCGATGTTTAGAAGTTGTTTTTGTAAACTTTGCGGCCATACATTAGTCCGTGTATCTACAGTAGATCTTTCTACCTATTAGATTTTATGAAGAGTTTTTCCCCATTAGTTCATATAATGTAAATCGTTTTGAGGTGTACTGTTATGAAATTTTATACATTCTTTTTTATAAAACGTAGCATGTATCATGTAATGGACTATTAGGATTGATGATCACTAGTCATTATCATATAAAAAACTTACTTTGTGGTAGTTACAGCTGTAGTTGTATAGCTTTCTTTGTTATTGGATAGGTGTCTGAGTTTACTGATTCAGCACCATACCAAACAAATAATCAGCTCATTCAACATTAAAGATGAATGCAAACTCGTTTTGTAAATTTCTGTTTGTTTAGTACAATACCGCTTATACAGAAATGTTATCCATATTTTACATTTCACCACCAGTATATCTTCTGTGTTAGCTCCAACGACTTTCATCAGAATTTGAATTGAGCTGATTGTGCTTGAACAATATCAGATGTTTTAGATGGTTATAAGGCAAATTCCAGTCTTACTTTATTAAAACATCAATAAATTCTTATGATTACCAGCATATAATATATATCTTTGAACTATGATCACTAGTACTTTTGAAAAAATTTATGAAATTTTCTGAACATAAATATTTACTTCAAAAGTCCTTGTTAGCTAAGATACATGATGTGCTGTTCTAGGTCCTCATGTTTAAAACTTTGAAACATTCCCATTATACATTCTATTATAATACTTATTTTAAGACTGCTGGAAATTATCATTATTAGTTTAAGCTATAGTGGATTTGAAATGATAGTTCATATCTCTTGTTAGATATTCATGAACCATATCCTGTTCTCTATACAGATAGATAACATATCCATTTTACAGAACATGAATTTCTTGTGATACTTCCATTTATTTTGAAAATTTCTCATTATTATGTATCGCCTTTTTGGATTAATGGATTGAAAATATATGCTGTTTAAAAGGATGCTAGTTTGATAGTGACTGAACATAAACGTAAGACTTGATAAAATATCTTTACAAGGCTTTATGTCTCTTCAAATACTCTAAGAACCACCACTCACAAAACTAGCATTTCAATTCCCGAACCAAAAAAATTGAATTACAAATAAATTCAACATATTGAGTGGATTTGTAGATATACTTTCTTGGTAAAACTGTGTGACTCAATTTTAAGCAAAAACATGGTAATAATTGCATTAGAAGCTTAGCACAATGTAATGTTTAATTTATTTCCTCAAATGTCATGTTTTATTGTTATTGTTGCGTGCAATACAATGAAATTAGTATCCTGAAACATATAAAAGTTGTACAAAAACTAGAAGTACGTATGAAAAACAGGCACTTCTTTTCATTTGACAAGGTTCTCAGTTGTTATGTGGAGAATTTTGATGGATACAACAATCAAACATCATTGCCAGAAATGATATTCCCCCAAACAGGGTTGACAGTTTTTTCTGGAACAACTTTTGTATACGTTACATGCGTTGTGTTTTCAATTTGATAATTTCTTTGCTCAAATGTATTTGTATAGATAACATTTTGAAATTTTCGTTATAAGGTCTTTGTCATACGTGCGTGTGTGTGAGGTGAATACATCGTACTAGAATTTCAGATGAAAGAAGAAAAGCATCAATTTGACTGTCCATTCTATATTACATATCATCATACAATTTGATCGACCCTTATCTAGATCTGATTTTGTCAATACTTTACCGCATGGCGAACCTTGGAAATCTTGTTGTACATTCTGTACATTTACCCTAATACAGATATTGTCCATTATTTCAACGTTAACATGTCTTTATCAGAAATTTTTCAGAATTTATCCTAAATTTAGATTGATGTATTTTCCTACCATACATTGTTGTACTTAATTTTCAACCAGATTATATGTATATTTATGATGTATATCAATTAGGCCAGTGTATTTTTATAATGTGCCTTAATTTGTCAATGTACATTGTACATAATATAACGTTAATAAAAAATGTTGACATAGTCATTCGTTTGATTTCTATATGTTCCTGATCCTGATATAAAACCTGGAGCTGCTGAATGTCGCAAATCCTACCAGATATATAAAAGCAACACCAGCACTCATTTGTATCGCCATCTATTGAGACGTAGCGGAATTAAAAAACGATTCGATTGTATTGGTAAATCTCATAAAGCCTCGTTTGATTTCTATATATTCCTGATTCTGATACAAAACTTGGAGCTGCTGAATATCGCACATCCTTCCGGATATATGAAAGCAATACCAGCACGCATTTGTAGCGCCATCTATTGAGACGTAGCGGAATTAAAAAAGCATTCGATTGTTTTGCTAAATCTCATAAAGCCTCGTTTGATTTCTATATATTCCTGATTCTGATACAAAACTTGGAGCTGCTGAATATCGCACATCCTTCTGGATATATGAAAGCGACACCAGCACTCAATTGTAACGCCATCTATTGAGACGTAGCGGAATTAAAAAACGATTCGATTGTATTGGTAAATCTCATAAAGCCTCGTTTGATTTCTATATATTCCTGATTCTGATACAAAACTTGGAGCTGCTGAATATCGCACATCCTTCCGGATATATGAAAGCAATACCAGCACGCATTTGTAGCGCCATCTATTGAGACGTAGCGGAATTAAAAAAGCATTCGATTGTTTTGCTAAATCTCATAAAGCCTCGTTTGATTTCTATATATTCCTGATTCTGATACAAAACTTGGAGCTGCTGAATATCGCACATCCTTCTGGATATATGAAAGCGACACCAGCACTCAATTGTAACGCCATCTATTGAGACGTAGCGGAATTAAAAAACGATTCGATTGTATTGGTAAATCTCATAAAGCCTCGTTTGATTTCTATATATTCCTAATTCTGATACAAAACTTGGAGCTGCTGAATATCGCACATCCTTCCGGATATATGAAAGCGACACCAGCACTCAATTGTAACGCCATCTATTGAGACGTAGCGGAATTAAAAAACGATTCGATTGTATTGGTAAATCTCATAAAGCTTCGTTTGATTTCTATATATTCCTAATTCTGATACAAAACTTGGAGCTGCTAAATATCGCACATCCTTCCGGATATATGAAAACGACACCAGCACTCAATTGTAACGCCATCTATTGAGACGTAGCAGAATTAAAAAAGCATTCGATTGTCTTGCTAAATCTCATAAAGCCTCGTTTGATGTCTATATATTCCTGATTCTGATACAAAACTTGGAGCTGCTGAATATCGCACATCCTTCCGGATATATGAAAGCGACACCAGCACTCAATTGTTACGCCATCTATTGAGACGTAGCGGAATTAAAAAAGCATTCGATTGTCTTGCTAAATCTCATAAAGCCTCGTTTGATTTCTATATGTTCCTGATCCTGATACAAAACTTGGAGCTGCTGAATATCGCACATCCTTCTGGATATATGAAAGCGACACCAGCACTCAATTGTAACGCCATCTATTGAGACGTAGCGGAATTAAAAAAGCATTCGATTGTCTTGCTAAATCTCATAAAGCCTCGTTTGATTTCTATATGTTCCTGATCCTGATACAAAACTTGGAGCTGCTGAATATCGCACATCCTTCCGGATATATAAAAGCGACACCAGCACTCAATTGTAACGCCATCTATTGAGACGTAGCAGAATTAAAAAAGCATTCGATTGTCTTGCTAAATCTCATAAAGCCTCGTTTGATTCTATATGTTCCTGATACAAAACTTTGAGCTGCTGAATATCGCACATCCTTCCAGATATATGAAAACAATACCAGCACTCATTTGTATCGCCATCTATTGAGACGTAGCGGAATTAAAAAAGCATTCGATTATCTTGGTAAATCCATGAAGCCTCACATTCGCAAAGAAAACTACTTTGAAAGTAAAAAAAAACAAATTTTATTATCTGAAAATCTTACATTAACTAAAGAAATATACAGATTTCAAAACTTGATTTATGTCAAAATTTCCAGTTTTCGGTAACTGTCGTAGTATCCTATTAAGTTTCTTCTTAGTTAAATCGGCAACTGATCCATCACCAGCGAGGTCTCTGCAAAATACATTCCACATTTTTAGAAGAATATATGCCTGGAATCAGGTATTCGCGATTATGAAGCCCAAGTGACATATATATACTTATCAGTGAAACGTTTTTAAATATTCTTGCTATCCCATAAACAACAGTTCTGTATCTCTAGATTAAAAAATTAGGCAGTTATAACCTAACATATCCACTTGGAATGATTAGCAGACGTGTCTACGCAGCTCAATTGGCACAGCGTCTGTCCAGAGGAAAAAGTGGGTGGTTCGAGTCCCGACCCCTATTTTTTCCCCGGTTGTTAATGCAACATTTTATATACATAATTTTATTACAATCTATCATCAAACGCTTTTGAGGAAAAAAAAGAAGCTTACCCTTGATTATAACTGTATTTCTCCGCTAGGAAGTTTGACAAATTATCTAAGATTGGTTCAGAATGTAAGGCGACGAACTGCTCTCTACAGATCTGAAAATAATACATCGAATTCATTTCCAAATGCACATGTGCATAGTAAATGAAAGAAGAAAGGTGCTGTATTAAAAAATCCACAAAATTGAGTAGTAATGCCATCGGAGCAACTTAAGAATAGTCGTAAAGCACTTGATCGTGTTGCATTTATTATTTCCCATACGAACTGGCAAAAACTTTCATATCCGAGATGATGTACTTTCTCGATGTTGCATGATCATCAAAAACCATGTACCTCATTTGCGTCGGTCTGTCTTTACTCAGTCCGGTGATGTTTGACCCTTCTATAACTCGGAAAGTACTTCTTAGATTCTGATTAAATATTAGGTTACTAGTGAAAAAGCTTAGCAATTTTGGAAAATCGGTTGTGACGACGAAGTTATCGTCAAACAACGTAAAACCAGTCGTCCAAGCGAAGACTCGCAGACAAACAGCGTCGTTCAGACCAATGTTGTAACTGGAAGATTGCAAGAAAACGAGCCACGAATCTAAAGGTTGGACCCATCCATATATCTCTCTCGCACTCATACGGTGTATTGGAGCATTTAATGTATAATCTATACTTGTCGCATCACCTAGCCAATGGTAGCTGAACCCTATTTGAATGATGTATTATGGATGGGTGGGGTGCAACCAGTGCTTTTTCAAATTCAAAAAAGAGGGATGTAGCTTGACGTCGAGCCATATTTCATTGAAAACGATCAAATATTTTCTCCATTCCTACTTGTATTGAGAGCCGAAATGTTTTGTCTAAAAACTAACCAGTAACTCGAAATACAAAGATCTTAAAGAATCGTATAAAATAAACTAACTAAACGAGCTTATTGCATGAATAATACCAACCTTATTCATAATATGCACAGTAGATGGATGAGTCCAGTAACAATCGTGCACTGAGACGAAGGTAATGCCAGCCCTTTCGCAATGGAGAGAGGTCAGCATCATATGACTAGAATCCAGAGAATGTATGAAGTTGGGGGGGAATGCGTTCTTCTGCTTCATCACATTCGGTTTTCTGAAACAAACAAAAACCATTGTGTTATTGATGAGAATGGGTATTTTCTAACTCGGTATTTCCTCCAATAATGTACAATTTTGTTCAATCATATTTTTTTAACCAATGCCTAGCTATTGTATTAAGAGGAGACTCTATCTAGAATGAATGCTCGTAAGAAGAACCGGACAAATAGTATGCTAGATTTGAGAACCTTCATGGAAAGTAAAACTTACTCATATTTATCCATAGCAAAGCCTTCCTGTGGGACGTTCTTCTTGGCTTTGAAGTACGGCTGCACTATCGGTAAACCCAAGGGCGTTACCCACTCAACATGACGCCCACTCACGGCAGAGATGAGTCTTGCACATTCCGTGAACCAATCTTGAATTTCTCGCGTCGACGTGAACATGGTTCGCAAAGAATCAAACGTGCGACCTAGAAGAGGAACCACGGGAATTAATATATATGTTACCAGTCTTCCAGTACTCTTTTATAGACAACTAATCTAGACATTTATAATCTCGCAGCGCTTACTTGTTAGATAGGAGGAGGCTGCCCAGACGGCTTCTTTGGGAAAATCGTCGATATCTTTCAGCTGCTTAGCAATTTGCAATCTGGCACCAAATCTTGTCACACCATACACGGTCGTCATTATTGTCTGCTTGATAACTTTCCTCTTCACAAACCCTGACAAAACCTTAGCAATCTGAAAAGAACTAGTCTTAATGCTCTCACCTTAAATAAAAAAAAAATTGAGTATATTTTCAAGCTTTTCCAAACATTAGTCATATCTAAACCAACTACACTGTGATTTTACAAATGTATGTTTGCAATGAGGACTTTTCAAAAATGTGGTTAAATACCAGAATGGTCCAAAGAAAGCAATCTATATCGAAACCCTATAGTTGAATATCAACAGACAAATCAATTCTTTTTTGTAAATAACACCAAAAAGTACATATTTTTCATTGTGCAGTTCATAAACAATTCAAAACAGTGATCAAAAATACATCTAATTTGATTTGCTTACCTCATCGCCATTTTCAGCATCTTTTGCTCTTTGTTCTTCTACAAGGGCAACAACAGCACTGTATACATCTTGTGGAACATCTGAAGAAGCCAAGTTCACACTGAAAGCACCACTAGTATCACGACCCAGAGCTGCATAGTGCTGAAGACCATTACAGCTGCCATCCTGAAATAGTAAATAAAAATCTTGAATCCATTTTCAAAATTGAATGACTACTTAAATATAGGACCCTTCCAGTGTTTAGGAAGTTCATTTTTTTATAATAAAAATCAAGGATATAACGTTCCTCTCTTCAATGCTCTTCTTTTTGCTGTACAGAACGTAGACAACATGGATTAACAAAATCAGAAAATTGAAAGAGTCAGGAAATATAATTATTAGGCTACCTTTATCAATGAAAATAATGAAAGTTCTGAATAAATAAAAACAAGAATTGGAAAAGCCACGAGTGGTTTTATGAAAAATGAAAAGTATAAGCTGTAGCAAGAATTTAAGCCCAGAACTCAAAGATCAACTAAAATCTTGCGATACCGCAGAATATTGAGAATCTCCTGGTTGAAAAGGGTGACGGAAATCGCTGTGTTGAGACCAATAATAAAGTCTTAAACGAACTCACTTGATGGATAGGGAAATGAGACATATATCCTTCTGGATCTGGAGACCTCACTACCTCAGCGATTTCCATACAGCACGCCAAAGTTTGCCACGGTTCGTCGGATTCGGCCCACCATCGTTTGCCAGTCAATGGCCTATCAGCAGAATCAAAAATCAAGTGCATTATCTGGTTTGCATACGCTAATCTGAAATAAAATGAATAGTTTAAGACTTCTCATGTTGGAGAAACATTTACCATAGAAATAACCTTTTCGGGACCATCTGTACTCTCATATTTTGCACACAATGTGAGGTAATTTCAAAATTAATCATTTAGTACATTCTCATCTCACCTTTCACTTATGGAGTCTCGTTTTTTTAGACCAGTTAAGTTAACCAGATGAATTTTCAACCAGTCCAGCCCTTCGGGTCCCAGTGGTCTTGGTTCTGCAAAGACCAACATCGAACGCGCCAAGTCAGATCCAAGATGATTCAGATGCGGTGGTACTGGATAAACTCTACCTCTGAAGTCCATATTGTGTGGTAGCCAGAAAACATCGTCCCGAAACTGCAAACAGATTAATTATTCCACATTTTCCAACCCTAACCAAAATACGTTATGATTTATTATCTGACTGTGTCATATTCAGTAGAAATACTTACATGATTTGCCAGTGACAATCTATACAAGCAATCACACCACAAAGAATACATTTCAGCCTTTTTTCTCCTATACTGCATCTTCTGTTTGAATAGTTGGTACCTTTCAGCTTTATCCATTTCATTGCACGCTTGAGGTGGAGGCGATAACGATGAAGGTGGTTCTGGTACATCCAGACTTGAGGAACCTCCATTGTTGAACACCTGATTCGTTCAGATCAAATTAGTAAACGCATTCAGGACAAAGCTAATAAATCTTACCTCCAGTACCACATCGAGTATCCTCTGGTTGACCTTCCACGGTACAGCTGCAAGCTGATTCAGCGCATCCAGACTGGGATACATTTTCTGGGAACCCGCCTCCGACAATCGCTGTCTCTGCGTGGTGGCCTGATACGGCAGCCTGATCACTTCACAAGGAGACACCAAGTACCCCCCAATAACCACGGAGGTCCACGGCACAGGGGGGCATAGCATAGGCAGCTCGTAAGTCGGAAACGTCAGAGTTTCTGGCAAGGAATTTCTATACAGCTTCGACAGAATTGGGTGCGGTTTCACTTCTTCTTTCACTAGTCTGGTTTGAGATCTGAAGATGGTGTAGAATGCTACGGGAAAAAATATGTTCAGTTGAGGCGGGGGTAAGCAGAGGCTAGTATAATTTGTCAACAGATGAATAACTATACAGTATCGTCAATACTAAGAATGTTACCTGGCAAGTAGTTCTTGTGCTGGGAGTTCCTAAGACTATTCACATCAATTTTCAGGTCGTGCATTACAATATGATACAGAAACTTTCCTATGAACTGTAAGGTCGTCGGCACCCATTCCTGATGATCCATATCTATAGTGGCACCCTGATCTTTCAATTTATACTCTGTCCACTGCCAGATTTGCCGTGGATTGATCTTGCATTCCTTATCTGGCAAAACATCTAGCTTTGGATGTAATGCCGCATATTGATTACAGTATTCATTATGAATGTCTATTATCTTGTCTAGTACGCCAGTCTTTTGTTTTCTCAGTACCCTATACCTGAAATAAGAGTCGCAATTCAGCATCAAACTGCAGCAAAATTTTGGAAACCTACTTATGTAATAGTATTCGTCATTAAAATTTGTAATGACGTATTTCTGCTTAGATTATACAAAAATTAGTTCATCGAAATCAATAAAATGCTGCTGCTATCAAAAATGAAACACACAAATATCTGTTGAATTTACCTAGCATAAACCTTGTTTCCCAGGTCCTTGTACAGCATTTTCACTGTCGGACTGTATGTCTCAGATCCCTGAGCGATTCTTTTAGCCTCGTCTACAATAATGGCGACAATATCTTTCACTGGTATGCTTCTCAGATACGGTTCCATATTGGTGGAGCTTCTTTGAGCTGACAATGTCGATAAATCTCGGTTGAAGCCTTGCAATGCCGCCTCTTCCCACATTTTGTAATGTTCCTCCAAGGTTTTCCGATGCCTTGAATGGTATAGAAAAAATATTATGAATAATAAGATACTTATGGAAAAGCTTTTTTCAAGTTTGAACCCTGTACATTGAAAGCAAAGCATTTGAAGAACCATATTATACAAACATTTTGAGAAGGAACTCTACTTAGAATAAAAGGTGTTTTGCATGGGTTTCCAATATTTTGTTTGCAGTGCTCATTTTTCAAGATAATGGAATAATTTGTGTTTGCATTTTCTTGGTATTGATAATCATCTCGTTACTTTCTCAGTGGTTTGAGAATTTTATGTGCACATACCTTTGTGCTTCTTCTGATACAGGTCCCCTAGACTCAATGCTGTCAACTATCACATATCCACCTTTCTCCAGTTCAATTTGCTTCTTAACACATTCCTTCAGCTTTTCAGGGGTGAATAATTGAATGTTGCTCTTATACTCAATTTCATTAATATCTTTCTGAGCATCATGATTCAAATGATTAAGTAAATGATTGTTATACCATACTACTGGTTTTTCATACTCAGGTGTATATCCAGGATCATATGCTCGCATGCTTTTCAATATAATTTCTCTTTCATCGTTCAGGAAAGAACCTTCATTCATCATTTGGTCGAAGCTAATGCCTTTTAGTAGAGCATCTCTCCCATACCTCCTTATTTCTCTCAAATGATTGTCTTTAACATTTACTCTACCTAAACATTCAAATATTGCCACATAACTGTTTACGTTCAACTCTACCTGTTCCTCTTTCATTATATGAAGTACCTGCAAATTAAAAAAAATTGATGTATACTTAAGGCTTTAATTGCTGGGAAAAAGCTATATCAATCCTCAACTGATAGTATGCTGTCTGTGAGACTGCAAGCAATTTTAATTTTAACAGTTCAACAAAACAGTGACCACTGATAAATGTTTAAATCTATTCACTCACCTCTTGTATTTTGCTGAAATCCCCCTTATGTGCAAATCCTTTCAATAATGCATTGTAAACCTTGACATTATTCACCACAGGGTAGTGCATATTATTCTTTTTAGCACGTCCCCTGTAGAAAGCCAAAGCATTGAACCCACGTTGAGGATTTCTCAAAGCACAACAGACTTCAATATAAGATGCTAATGTTCTTGTAGTGATTTCTTCCCAGTATCTTTTGTCATTTTTTGTTTTTATTTCCTTGCTTGTAGCTAGTTTGGCATCTTCTTTGACTTCTACCACATCAGGAATATGTTCTTCCACAACTGCAGGATGTAAGCTCCCCTTATGTTCAGAGCTAATATAAAATAGAAGAAAATAACAATTTATAATTCTGTTTTCCTGAAGATACACTGGATAAGGATGGATTTCTCAGGCAAGAAATTAATTATGTATCACAAACCATGTGTCCTGAGAATAATTTTAAATAATAAATCAAATAAACATGCTTATCTTTATAATTGTATTATTGATTAATTTTAATTTTTGGCACTGGTAGTACTCTTTCTGATATTTATTGAGTAATAATACACTTATATTTCTGCTGGATCATTAATAACACCTCTTGTTATATACTTACTGTTCAAATTCATCTTCTTCATTTTCTACAACCTCTTCAACCATAGGCAAGATATTATTTACACTTGATATTGCTACTTTGGGAGGTGTTAGGCTAGGTATTTCACATAGTACAATTTTTTCGCTAGATGTTTCTATGTTAAGATTCATAAATTCTATTTTTGATTCTGAATTTGTATCAGGAATATTACCAATGATGTTCAAATTGTTATATGTATGTTCTTCAGATGTGCTCACTGGGGTCTTGGAAAACTCTTTTAATTTATACAACTCGCTTAGATTAAGATTTGTCCCAGCTAAGAGTTTAAGGTCACTGGAGGTTAACTTCTGTATGGTAGCTTTTTGCTGAGATGTTGAGTTTGGTCTCACTGAAAATCCAAATAACAAAATGTTATCACATAGATAAAGATAATTGATATAAATAATCATCAAGAGCTTTTAATATTTTTTTTATTCCCAAGGTTAATGAACTCGGCATTCAAGAGTTTCCATAATATTTATCTTTAGGTCCATTACCTACAAGAAGTTCTACATAAGACTTTTTGGTCTTTCTCCGTTTTCTGGGTTTCTTGGATACTAGATTTGGATTGACATTAGTAGACTGCAATCTGGCTTGACCTGAAGTATAAAAATAAACATTATCTATACTACAAATCGGCACATGATACTCACTTCCTGAAATATTTGACCGTTTACATAATAGGCACGTGTTTTCGGTCATGTTACGATTCCAATTTTCACTAAATTTTGAAACTGATATTCCCGGATAATTATGCAGAGGTGTTCCACTCAACTTAAGTAACCTATGCATTATAAGCACTCAATAGTAAATTAACATCATAAACGAAGGAATGATATTTTCTTTACAAGTTTCTCGTTTATTGCTCGCCATAACCAATAACTTTACGTCGCTTGACATTTCAATTTCAAGGGAGAGCAAATTACGAATCGAGTTTCGATCCGACGTTGCCAACCACAAAAAAAAGTATTTGAAAAGTGTGTGCGGGACCGAGTAGAATCACCAATAAGTTAACTGACAGTTAATAGAGAACTATTAGGTACTTATAGGAAAATCAATTTTAATTTATCTTGTTCTTTCTTCATCGATACTTGCTCAAAGTATTATCGTTAAATGAACTTTTGACTCATAACCATCATCAGGTAAATAAATAATTATTAACGATTTACGAGTTTCGAGGTCGAGGTTGGAGTTCCGAGTCTTGAGTTTCAAATTCTGAGTCCTGGGCATAGACAAAAAGATACAAAATGTGGAAATCAGAAGTCATTATTAACTTCATCAAGCATTTGCGGGATTAGACAAGGGCTTGTTTAAATTGCAAAATGTAGTGAGCTATATAGGGTTTTCCATATCTCAAAAAGCTGTTTTGTAGTATAAAATTAAATTGCATTCAAATTTGGCTGGAATACTTCCCAGTTTTCAGATAACACGCCATTTAAGAGAACCGGCAACATTGGATTGATACTTAAAATAACCAATGACATAATGAGGAATGAGCGTGGAGACATCTTTATGATCTTTGGCGAAGGTAATCAATCACCTTGGTTCTCAAATCTAGATAATTATGTTCTAACTCATACTTCAAAATTGTATATCGCCGGTATCGTCATTTTCCTATATTCAATCGTGAATTAGAAATGTCATGCAGCCATATTTTTCGCTTTTTTCTTGCTTTCCCCAATCTTTTTTCTCATAGCAAAGACACAATTTTCACGTCCTCTTCAATTTCAATTATCTTTGTCAGCAGTTTGAATGCGACACCCATATTAATATTTTGTAGTCGGGTCGCGACGCGTCGCGAAGCGCAGTCATAAATGCGGTGGTCTTACGCTTACCCACTCACCCTTAAAGGTCTGTAACAGAAATTAACGTCTTCGTAGTGGTGACATCTATGAAGAACATTTCAAATGATCCAGTTTGAAATCTTGTAAATGAAATCTGTATTGAGGCACATTTATTGCTTTTTTTCAAATCATTTGAAAATAATCTCCACCAGCTGCTCAGCTCCACAATTCTTCGTAGATGCAGTGCATTTGTACCTTCCGGGGGAATCAGATTATCTGTAATCCACTCTATTTTACATCTTCTGAATGTGTGAAGTATACAAAACATAATTTAGTTTCTAGTGCCTCGCGGTATACATTGGGATATCAGGTATTTCTCTAAGTTTTACTATATTATTTTTAACTTTTTGAAATAGTATCAGTGGGATTTATATGGCGAAGAACTATGAACTTTCGAGACCTCTGATGTGTATTGTTTATTTATGTTGATAAATTATCAAAACAATCGTTCCCTGGAAAGCATGCTACTTTGTAAGTGCTCAAGCAATAAGTAGATATAGTTATTATACCCATAGCATATCTGTAACTTGGATGCTAACGTGTTCTTATGATAGGTATTTTAACTTTGGGTCAAGATTAAAAATAAGTTCAGTATAGTCGGTGCTTTGGCCTTTGCCACACCGCGTAATTTCATCAACTGCGCTTTTTTAATTTAATGCTGTCCACTATGCGTCAGACCTGCTATAGACATGCATGTTTCGTCTTTAGCCTGGACTCATATACGAGTATAGTGTAAGGACCTTTGACTTCGTAAGTTGCTAATGGGCAGCGCCATAGTGCGTGACACTTGGAGATGAGTGTTGATGTTTTTTTAATGATGCATTAATACTGAAACAATCAGTAAAAAACAAAATATCACTCGAAATCTCAAAATTTAATCCCCCTTATTATTACCATACCAAGTTTGATAGAATTGCCATTAATAGATATTAATGACTTTATTAGTATATTATACGTTATGAAAAATACTTTTTTAAATAGTGTTTTGTTATAGGACTCGCTAGTGCTCGTGACGCAAAATCACACTTGTCCAACAAAACTAATTCAGTCGTAACTGGCTACATAAATAGATATAATGATGTGAATTAAGAAATACAAAGAATTAAATACCTCATAATAATTCATAATAATTATGTCAATCGTGATCCCATACACTTTTTGTTAGGCTAAAGGTCATACTTTTCATGTGCTCTATGCCCTTATCTCTCAGATAATCAACATCATTAAAAGCTCGTTAAACTTAATGGAATTATATCTGAAGATAAAAGGGCGGTATATGATTCTGTAATAAAATTTCGGAACATCAAAAGACGATTTCCTGTATGCAGTGTTTACTTTGTACGTATTGGGAAATATCTGAAATTCGTGGTAAATAGGTCTAGAAAGTAGAGTTAAGTAAATTGTCTTTGTATTTCATATTTTTTCCTTTCCTTTTCTAGGAGCCGTCCAACGTGATACCTCCGTCCAAATGTCATTCGTATCATCACTACTGAACGTATTGCTTTATGAAAATAAATAATGGGTATACTTATTAAACTATTGTATTGTCATCGGTCTTTGATAAGTGTGTAAGATTTAAAATTAATCCGACGCTTTGAGGTGGGTGAAAATAGCGTTCGAAGATTCCATTACAAAGATAGAAACATAGATACACGTGAAGCGAATGAAAGCGTGTTAAAATGGGTCACTAGCGCAAGCATATTATAAATTGTAAAATCATGGCTAATTCAACAAATATGACAAAACCAGATATGCATTTTTGAAGGAAAATTGGGTCATCAAATTGTTAAATGCTGTAATAACATTTATCTCTAATTGTAAGTGTCGCGATTAGTGGCGCTGCCCATTGGTAACTTTACGATATAATACATGTTTCGTCTTTAGCCTAGCCTCGATTTATCTTCAAGTCTCTTTCTTTATCGAATTAAATATTTTGAATGTCTCTATTTTTCTAATGAAAATCACAATATTTTGATGGAAAAAACATCGAATCAAGGAAATACAAGTTGTTTTCAAAAGTCCTTGGCCACTCACATGTATATGTGAACCAGAGGTCGCTTGAGATAAAAATATTCTTATCATCTTATTTCAATTTGTTAGCACCAGTAGCGAAAACTGAAATCAATCAACGCATAAATCAGTTTATGAAGTGTTTCCTTTCTTGCAGATTTCGTCCAGAAAATGACACCGACAACAGTATTTTTTGTCTTCCTATTGGCAGGAGTTGCACACATTGAAGCAGATGTAACGTGAGTACAGGTTTATATATATTTAAACACAAAAATAAGCCGCCAAATGACTTGTTACGAGTAAACGTTGCTATATGTCCACGTATGAATAATAGGTTATCGTTTGTTGTTAATTCACACGGAAGATATCATCTACATAACAAGTTAGACATCAGAGAATTGAATTGTTTGTCAATTAGTAGTTGCGTAGTCTTTTTTTTGAACATTAAGCCCACTGTGCCGTTTCATTATAGCGTACTGAACAGCTTATCTAGATTCTAGTGACTATATTCTATATTAATTCCGACGCATATAGGCAGAGGAAGTTTTGTAATCGCGTCTGTGATCTGGTAATCCTTTCCCCTTAACGACTCGGAAAGTACCAATCTTTTTTATGAAAATGTAAAAAGACTAACTTAGTTTTTGGAGTTGAGAAGAGGGAAGACCTTAATTTAGTGACAATGATCTAGTAATTACATAAAACAATACCATAAGCGCCGTATATTGCCACCATTTTTCATTATTGTTATTATTTTCATTTATAATTTTTATTTTTTTTTATTTTTGTATTTTTGCCGTATTTTACCTTTAGACACCGAGAATTGAGAATTGATACATTCCTCGGTTCATACAGAAATCATAATAAATGTACCTCCTGTGACAAAGAGCTCATAGCAAATGAAGAAGTACATGGAGACAGTTTAAAATTTAATGTACCGAAACGTCATTACGTAAACCGATAACCTGAAAATTCGCCATCTAATGAAGCATGTCTCAATGACCTATACCATAAACTTTTACAATATTTATGTTGCCTACTCCATTTCCTTCTAAAATTAATGCAGGGTACTCACTAAGTATATTGCTCCCTGTCAATAAATGACACATGTTTTTTGTTTACGATATCCAATCTCTGGGTATATTTAGATGCATGCCGGCCTTCCGTACAAGTGGCTTTACAAACCAAGGAAAGGAATTCCGATAGAAAACTTCATACAGGGTGGATAATATAGAAGTTTGATCTAATAAAATCAGATAAACGTTTTCATGAACAAACATTTGTATTCACGAGGTCTATACTATTACCGCAGAGCTTATCTAGTAGGCAATGATATTTTCGCAACTGTTACAGTAAACGTCAAAAGATCTCACAAACGTCGATAGTTTAAGGTCGACTAAATCCTATTGACATTTATTATAACTTTTGACGTATATATTACACTTCCAAACACACTGATGTTTAGCGTATTCACTATTTATTAAGAAACGTTTTAATGATGATGATTTTGTCTAACTATCGAAAGCAGAAAAAGATAAGCTTTCGAATAATCACAGTTTCGATTAGTAGTGCTATTTACAAAAATCAAGTTGGCTATGCATCTCGAAAAGTGTGGCAGATAAACATTTGGACATGTATCAACAATCGTTACTTGCAGTTAACCTCACATTCCAATATCTTGTTAATCCAACAAGGATCTCGAATTTTGAAGCAGAATTCGAATATCATAATAAGACATGAAGCAAACTTAAATCCTTCAGATTTTTTTTTGTATGTGTATTCCACTTTGGAACTAGATGTACATCAGTTAATGTATCATAAAAGAGCACATTTGGTAGATTTCCAAGTATTGTCCCATACAGTCAGGGCAAACGAACTAGTTATTTATTTTTATAGGATCATCAACATCTGCGGGATTTTTTCCATTCAAAACATCTTTTCCTTCCTTTGGGGTATTTAGTAGGTATACAAAATCACAGATGTATGAGAGCTCAAGTGTTCTTTAGAAAGTTTTTGAAATAGCCTGGTCAAAAATGATACTTTCGTAAAGATGCAGCTAAACATTTATATACCGAGCACTGGCCACGACGGCATTTCAACATGTCTAGAGATAAAATTATATAATTTGTTATGTTGCTAGGGTTGAAAATTGTTAACTTTTGTAGCATAGAAACAATTGAATATCACGACTGATTCATCATTTTATTCTTATTATTTTTTACTTTTTAGTTCGATTAACTATAAAAGCGTGTTTTTTTAGTTTTTTAAACTAGTATTGATTCATTGATCAATTATGTTGCTGCTGGAATTAGACTTGCTCATCGATGGATGTTAATTAAAGGGTTTGTAGGGTATTCTCTCCGTTTACTGAGTCTCGCATGTATCCCGTATCGTTATATTTCAGAGATGTTGTCTGTATAGATACAGGTCGAACGAATAAAATTGTGTTAAGAAGAAATATTAAGTGTCATTCGTATTATCGCCTTTTAAACGTAATGCTTCAAGAACTGGTCAAAAATTCAATCATAATGTTTATTCGTATCCTCACTTCTAAACGTTTGTTTTCTGAAAATAAATAATGGGACAAACTTATTCAACTATTAAATTAACATCGGTTTTCGGATAAGTATGCAAAATTTAAAATTAATCTGACGTTTTGAAGTGGTATAAAATATCGTTCAAATTTCGTTACAAACATACATACATACAGGTGTGAAGCTCATATGAAGCGTGTTAAAACACATTGATGTGAAAATCGTTTATTTAAACTAAAACTGGAAATATGGATTCAATGCATTTTGAATAGGCTCTTCTCAATGCGAAATAAACCCTGAAACTCGAGAATATCAGTAGCCGAAAGGGCTCAAGAAAATGCCTCTTATAAAAGCACACAGTGTATATCTGCGTTTATTGCAACACGAATCCAATTTTCTCAAGTATATAGTGTGATCGTCCGCTCTAATTCTATTTAAAACCCGCATCTGTCAGTGCAACGGATTACAGCTTATGGGAAAAGGCATAAAGCTGCGAGCCGAGAAGTGAGTCTAAATGCATCAAGTGCAAACAACTTGAATCGGCTATTAAAAGAAATTATTGCAGAATGTGTAGACCGCGTACATATATGCGTACAGATAGTAGTTTTTTGTATTATCTAAATGTTCTTTGCTGGTATGTACAATAATTGATCCGGAGAGTCTGTTTAATCAGCAGTGGCGCTTGCAGAAAATGGGGTCAATGTGTTGTAGACGGATTTTATTTCTACAAACAACCAATCCGAACCATCGGCATGCTAAAAAATAGCGTCAAGTAGGTCGACGCTGAACTTCCAACACAATCGTATCACTTCGAATTACTGAAAGACCTTTTATGATCGCAAAATTCCCAAATTTACTTTAATTATAATCTGTAGTATTATTGAACGTGGCGACCTGTCAAGCCGGGAGCGTCTATCTATCTACGGTTTGTCAGTATCGCTTAAACGGTAAACTGGGAATGTTCACCAGATAGATCGCGTGTTGTTTTGTTGTTGTTATTTCCCATTATACGACTATAAGTGGGGAAGAGTGGTATAGTAGTTTCGAAATTGTGATACGGTTTTATAACGCCGCTATGTCTGTTAGCCAGTCTTTTGACCTGTCTGTTTGTCTGACAATGTGTCTGTCGGTCTTTCTATCTGTCGCACGTTCTGTTTTCCTAACTGGTAAGCCTTGGGCGCTGTGTAACTCGCAGGGTTTACTACTGATTTGATCTTAAATTTTTATAATAGGATTTTCTGAAGTCAGAAGCCTTATTGTCCCACCATAACATGGTTTCATTTTCATGATAAAGTCTTCAGTACAGCAAATACGGGCACATCGGCATCACTTCTAGTTTCCAACGCCTCGAAAGAGCCTCTCCCAAAAGGCGTTCTTTTGGAAGACTTCGGCGTTATTTCCATTCCATTTCATTCCGGTTACAAGTTTTGTAGCGTTCCAACGTCAATGTGAATAGAAATTATTTGATTTTTTTTCAGGAATGAGGACATTAGGCTAGCCATCCTCCAAATAGTGAACGTGGTGAGATCGACAGAAGACAAATTAGAGCGGCATGAATACCGAGACAGAGCAGTGGCGGAACAGTTGAAGAAAGGCATGATCAACATAGATAAGCGGATCAAGTTGTTGGATCCCTTGAAAGGAACTGTGAGTAGGTTGGATGAAAGACTAGCTGCCGTCGAAACCTTCCTCATGCAAAAGGACGAAAAGAAGCAAGCGCAGACTCAAAAAATGTATGAGGCAGTCCTGGATGTACAGAAGAATTTGCCAGAGATGTTGGACCAGCTCAAGAATGATATCATTGCTCAGGTTAGTAGCCGCCACACTCACAAGGAAGCAATCCTTGCCCAAATCTCAAGGCAATATTCGAAACGCTGTCAAACATCCACATTGTCTCCAAATTTCAAACAAATTCATTGATAACAATATAATTAATTTTCCAGATCGGCAGCCATGAGCCTCCAGCACAAATAATGGAGCCCCAAATGTCCAAGAAAGACTTCGAGAGAATCGAGAAAGAGGTTTTGGGTAAAATAGACAAGGTGACCTCAACCATCGACAAAATGGAAACAGAGATGAACAAAATGAGTGCAGACAACAAGCATTTGAACGACATAAACAGCAAATCGAATGAAAATTTAGAAAAGGTGAAAAGACAGCTCGACATGAGCGAACAATTGCTGTCCAGGTACGAGAACAGATTAGCAGAGTTTAATAAGGTTCCAGAGTTGAATCAGGGCGACTTCAAGGAGCAGGATGCATGGAAGGATAATTTTTTAAAAGGTACGGGGAATAAATGAATCTAACCAAAACTACGAGGTATGAGTAAACAACACTTTTTTAATGGGTAATTCTAGTAGCGCCACCTTTGTGCGTTTTAAGTATGAACTAGGCAGTAAAAATGTTAATCATGCAGGGTTCCTCATAAAAAGGAATATTTTTTATGAACAATTTCAGCTTTGGACTCTCAAAAATCCTTCGTGAATGATGTACTGAACGACCTGAGGACCATCCAAACCAAAGTGGATCGACTTCCACAAAAACAAGATTTGGACACTGCACAAAACACGACCTTGGAAAAACTGGAGGAAATCAAAGAACAGTCTCAATACACACCCGCTCAAACGGCTCAGCTCCTCCTTCCACCAATAGAAAGTCTTCGTGGTGAGATCAACCAAACCGGTGAAGACACCAACGAAAAGATCAACCAAATGTCGGATATCGTGGCCAATCTTGCGGAAGGTTTCTCTACCAACTACGAAAAGATAAGGTACGTCTTGCATCCCAAATCGTTTTCTATCATTTCAGTCTCTGCTTTTCATTTCGTTGCGGATCTTTGAAATCCATTCCTTCCGGGGCCTTCCTCGTTCATTTGTTTGTGCTGGTGTCCAACACAAAACTTTATTGGTAATAAAAAAGTTCTATAACTTCAATGGTGATTCGTTTATTTGTTACAGGTGTCCATACTAAAATGCTTTTATTATCTTATTTTATTTGAAATGGTCAATTAAAGTTAAACTGGAACATCATTTCGGTTGAGAGAAGCTTCTATGACATATTTTTATTTTGTAACCTACACTTCTGAACCATACGCCAGTACAGGCTAAATCAAAGCATGATATATAATTTTTTAACTTTGTTATTAATACACAACATTGGATGTAGTGAATATAAATATGAAGGTGATCCACAAAAGAAAAGAAACCAATACACAACGGATAAAGAATGAAAACTGTTTTGACAGTAGTGATGGCAATGATGTATCGATGTTTTACAAAAATCGAATTTTGCTGTTCCAAGCTTTCTTTCCGTGTTTTATCCTATGTTGCCAGATTAATTCCTTCCCAAAAATCAGGACTGAATGAATTATTTTCGTTTACTGAATGTGGAGACTATACTTACAAATATCTTGAATATCAGATAACATGAATGTATAAAATGAATTATAATGAGCCCAAATGACTTCCTTAAGGTACACCTACACATATCTTAGTAGTTTAAAGAAATGCTGTGAAAAATACAGAATTGCAATCTTTTAATCACAAACTTCACCATTTTTCCATAGGAAAGAAATCCAAGGTCTTGGAAGAATGGAACAAGTTGTTGTGCAAACGGCTGATAATGTTATGGATATGAAAAGGAGAGTCGAATATGGAGTACATCAGATTTTAGCAGAGATTGCTAGGCAGATGAAGGAAGGTGCTAAAGATATAAATCAGGGCATAAGTGACAGGTGAGTTTAGACACATGGATTATGGATCAGCACGGCCAAGACGTCAAACTGAACCGTCTGTTGTTTTGTGCATATTCGAAAAGCTACCACGAGATGGCGTTATATTTGAATCGTCAGTGTTTTGAATCGGAGCTTAATTGAGGTTTACTTAATATCCCCCTGTTCAAATGTTCAAACCGTGCAAAACATATTCTACTACTTGAAGCCATTTAGCACTTTCCTGATTATTCATATTCCATATCCAGTCAAACTTCAGTAACCCGTAACAGTTGGTTATTAAAACAGAGGCAAAATAACATCCCTTTTCATAAAAAAGTTTACTACACTTTAAAATGCCGTAAAATTTTCGACATTTGTTCGGAACGCATCCAAGATCCACTATGTTCAGAAGTGGGATACTCTAAAATTCAATGTCGTCATCGAGTGTACGGATAATTACCGTTGTCAAAAAAACTGAAGGAAGTAAAAAGCATTGTTCATTCAGACTACGTATAATCAATATCTCGATCGATATCAATTTCTGCAAACAGCTCGATTGTACCGAAGAGATTTTTCAAAACAAACCGGTATCGCTGAAGTGTGGGTGGTATACTGAGTCTATCTACTTGACTCCATTTTTTTGTGCCCACCTAAATCCAATTGTTTATGATTTTTAGATTTGATACCTTCGAATTTGCAATACTAGACGAAGAATCTGGAGCTTTAGCTAATTTGACCTCAAAGATAGGAGAAGACATACACCAAGTCTGGAGACAAATAGGCATAATGCACCAGCAGATGACTCAGAGTTCTGACACTTTAACCAAACTGCAGAACCAGACTGATCAATACGTGAATGGATCCTTGAATGCCATGGACAATATGAAAGGAAAGGTATGCTGATAATTCATTTCAATAACAAATATGAAAGTCCCTTTATCAATAGGGTAGATACTGTTCCGTAAAATCACTATAACATAAAGTTCTATCCTATTATGAACAACTATATGGTGAAATATTTTAATACTGCCAAAAATTTGTTTTTTACATTATGCATACAAATGTTGATAATTGATATGCTAATTTTACTAGACTATAACGCGACCCTGTAAAAAGAGCAACGTTGCCAAGCGTTGGAAGATTCGCGCATTTATTCTGTTTCATCTTGTCTTTATCTTGCACATTGTATTCTAAAGAAAATTATGCCAGTACTGTATATGTAAAAAATGTTTATATTTAAATTCCATACTTATCCATCTAAGGTTGGATATTTACGCTTATTTTTTTCATAATTTGGATATTTCTGTTGTTATATAATGAAACCAAAAATATTTACTCTGAAGAAAACAGTATTAGTTTGATTTAGCCTTATAAAATATATGTGAATAATCTAAAATCTATAATCGATTTTTTCAAAAACAAAGTATCTGCTGTACACAAAATTCTCTATAGAGCGAGTTCAGCTTTCGACACTATACATGCTGTCACTTTTCACAGGTGGGTCAAATAACTGGAAGGATGAAAGAAGTAGACGAAAACCTAAACTATCTGGTAAGCAGGCTATCACTGGTATCTCATGAGTTCAACGAAATCAAGACAGGTTTGGGTAAAGCGTTGGATGAAATCAGGGACAACTTCAAGTCAGTTCAAGATAAAGTGAAAGACCACGCACCTGGAAAACACAAAATAGCGAGCAACGAGATAGAAGAATCTACGTGAGACAGATATAGGAGAAATGCTTGTGTCCGGTCGAATTTGATTTTAATTTATGCGGATGAAAAGAGACTGATTAGGCAATATCAACTTATATCTATATATCAGTCACTTAAACACAACTTGTACAAATAAATGTATTAAAAGTATTCTTTTTAAGCATAATGTACCCACTGTATGTAGCTATCACATAGCTGGTCTGTTTAACGTAGCAAAATTACCCCTGAATTATGAAGTTCAAAAATCGTTGTATGGTTTTACCACTTTGGATATAGATTTTTCAAGACTATTCGGTCCACTAAAAATATATTATTTATTTTACGGGCATTAAAAAAACGATCGGACATAAGTAACTTTTTAGTTATAATGTTTATGAAATGTGGTGGAAAATTTGTGTTAGCATTCAATTGGTTAGTATATAGTGATATTTATTATGTGCCAAAAATGTTGAACGAAAATGATGCCATTGCCTTAATCTTAGCGCTTATTTCAGTAATCAATCTCGTTTCTTTGGCCGGTTGAGAACATTTGTATATTTCGAAAAAATTTACAAGCTTAACGTTTCTGATATGAACTACTAGGAAAAACATCGGAAGCGAATTTGAAAAATGGTAGAAGAATTATATTTTGCTTTATTCAACCGACTAGACAAACAAGAATATTATTTCTCCAGTAAGATACCAACGTTTTTTACAAAGATGTTCTTAAATAAATTTGTAAAAGAAACGCAAGTCTCTCATTTTCACCAGGTTTGCATTAGAACCAATGATTCGTCTGATATTGATTTCTATATGCTTCCAGCTACCAACTATCAAGATTTTCCATTATTTCCTCGGAAAGATAGTCAGTGGGATTAACTTCCAATTTTAAAAAATATATTCATTGATAAATTGATGATGATGCAATTTATTACCATATTATTGTATATCTATATGTTGATGGTATTTCGGTAAAATATACATCACGAAAAACATGTAACTCCAATGAGATTTTATTAAATTATAATTTCAATATTTTAGCAGTGAGCAATTTTAGTTGAATTGTAACATTTTTTTTTCTTATTCTTCTAGTACCCTTGATTCATTGATTTAATAATGATGAGTCGCTTCAGAAACATCCAAAAAAGTTTGACTTTTTTTAATGCTTTCTTTTTTGACGGTAACTCCGATTTTCAAAAACAATAAAGCTCTATTTTGTCTTAGTCATATCAGTAATCTGGTGTTGGAATTTCATCAAAACTTGAATAGTTTTTTCAGAATTATAGATACCTGATAGAGTACAGACAGACAGACCGACGGAATAAGTGACATGGTTTTTCGTGATGTCATGAAACATCAAAAAATCTCGAATATAAAATTATTTATTTGTATACAATACTTCGCTTCAGCTCTCTGAAGTTAAACACTCGCACTCAAACCAGAATAAAAATTATCGCTCAGTCACTAAAGTGACAAAATACCTATCGACACCATAAAGAGCCAGGTTTAAAAAACAACTGTTTCAATTATCATTTATTTCATTTATGCAAATTATGCGCTAGGTACAATATAGAATGCGAATCGGCTGCCGAATTCAGCCAACCCAACAGATTTAAAATCTTTCATACCCAAAATTTGGTACTCAGTACGTACATTAGATCAGTTTTTTTTTATTTACTCACAGATTCGCTCAGACTTGATTAACGTGAATATATATTCTCAAATACAGCGCGAACATTAGCAAACAAACCATCTTCTCCTTACTATATCTGTTGTGTTGAGTATAACAAATTATTATTGCAATAAGATCGAACATCTGACAAGGAGTCTTTAAACTGAAATAGCTACGAATTTTGGTTTGTTCGGAATAACCAACCACAGTACTCGTATTTAGATGAAGCAGTGTATTCCTAGTAATATATAAGAACCTAAGCTTGTAGGAAAAAACAATTCCCTTTAGTTAATTTATTAGGAAAGTTAGGTTATGTGTGTTGAGTGTCGTTAATTAATAGGTAACTAACTATTCTCACCACGACAGTAAACATAACCTCACTTCCTAATAAATTAACCAAAGGAAGTTGGTTGATCTACATACTAACCAACGAGTTGGTTATGTATTTTCTGTGAATATTAAGTTCACACTTCATCCAAATACTGAGGATATCTGTGAAATACCCAAAACACGATTAACTTGTGGTTTGTACTTTAGCGACAAATGTTTTAGTTTGTGAACTTCCTGCATAGTATTCAAAAATTCAAATCAACAAAAATTCGTACCTATTTTAGTTGAAACATGACATTCCATTAACATAACCAAACATTTGAATAGTTTGCATACTGTCAGCCAATCTATCTAAGCAATTTAACCGTAACACATACAAACGTCCATTATGATTGAAGAACCGTTTTAGATTATCAGATATAATAGTGAAAACATAGTTTATTCAACTATGCCAGATTCTGTATGTCAATCACGTCAACTGAAAACGAAAACGTTTATACATTCTTGATATGCCATTATTTATTAGTTAATATTTTCCTTACATCTAATAAATATATGTACATCCACTTTTTGGGTGAAAATTTTCATGACCACATGGACTGGATGCAAATATTAGAAAATGGATTCAATTTAACGAATTTGAAACGACTTGGTGCCTTTAGGAACTGGACTTAAGAGTCCTTATTGATGACTAGATGGTTCTGTGGTGGCAGGGAATGCATTTGCTTTTACAGCACAATGAAACTGTATTCACAGATACCACGCATTATTTAGTGCCATTTTAACCATGATAAAATAATATTTTCAATTTATTTCCCTTTCTCGTAATATGGACAGTGGTCATGAGATACACAAGTTAAGTCTCTCGAATTCAAATCTGTGAGCAAAGCAAAAAAACTAATCAAAAGAAAAAACAAGTATATATACAATTTGCATTGTGGCAGTGTACTATGTTATATTTCGATTGTGTGATCAATCGATAAATATCCATTTAGACAAGAAAAGGCAAAAATACAGCTAGGTATTTGCTAAGGACATTTTTCATTTTACATACTCCTTATCTAAAAAAATATAGCGGAGTAACACAAAGTTCCACAAAATTAAATCGAAATATACTTCGACGTTTCTTGACTTTCATCGAATTCGTATACTTAAAGGACTCTCTTAAAGCAAAAAAAATAGTGAAAATAACAAATATTGAGAGGATACTATCATATGCAGATGAATATACGAAAAAAAATCGAAAATTATCATCGAAAATCGTAAGACTTTCAACTTCTTTATAAAAAATTAAATCACAATTCAAGAAGAATATCCTAATTTATAACCCTGTATAAAGTTTGGACTGATGACAATGAAAAGTCAAGCAACAGCCTAGCGAACTTCTTTTAATTTTGCGGATCCGTGCAAGTGCAGCGCGCTACTAAATATTGGCGAAATAGTTTTTTTTGTATAATTTATCAATATAGTATTGCTAACGTTAAAAAATTTGAGACAAAATAGTGGTGGTATGTATATATGGCGTCTGAGTTACATACATGGATAAGTAAATATATTTTGTGCACTTGTAGGTACAATTTTTTGACAAATATTTATACACACAGGACGGATGGGTGTAATGTTATATACAAGGTGTCTCAGAAAGCAAAGAAATAATTTGGAATTTTATTTTGATTATTATTCAAATAAAGAAGTCGAGTAGATTGACTTCCACGGTGTGTAATTCATGCGTATATCCTGAAATCGGGGTTGTTTTTTACACTTTTTTGCGAGTCTGTGGTTGAGCGGAGTAATTGTTACTACAAAACCGTGACAAAGCAATCAGAAATGATGAATGAAGCGTAATAGCTATTTTTGAGGGACAGTATAAAAACACAGAGAGAGAAGAACAGAACGGTGAAAGTGATACGTTGACTGTCAGTTGTCATTCGACATAGAGCTGCTAGACCGATATAGAGATCGACCGACAAACAGACCGAAAGTAATAAAATATAGTAAGAGTTTCAGTAGTATAATGTTTGAATGTTATTAAAGTTTATTCTGAGACAACTTGTACACTAAGAAACGTTCTTGCATAAAAGCATAGCTAAAGTAAGTCTATAGTGCATTCATTTTTGAGTATAAAGATATACTGCTGGAATAAAGCCGTATTTTTGCCAAAAAATATTATTAGGTACCTTTATAACAACGGACTAACTCCACTATATAGAAAATACCCACAAATTCGTACAGGACCGTCGGTATCGTGTCCAAGACAAATTTCAATATTATGGGTGTTTTCTAATGTTGTAAATAATAATAATGCCAAAATGTAACTATGTACAATCAATATTTTTATTCTTACATGCCTAATCAAAAAATATGAAAGCAATGTTTTCAAAACTGGAACAATACAACTAGGAAACTTTTCAAGAACATGTAAATCTTACCAGATATGTTGAACAAAAGCTTTACGCAATTTCGAAGCAGAACATATATACCGGATGTAAAAATTTAGTTAATAAATTTTGAGCATGCTATCGACCAATTTATCATCCAGCAGAAACAAACCGCAAAAATGGCTATGGAAAACACGTTGCTATTTATTTTCCTTCTATTTGAAAAAAAAATTGCTGTTCGAAGATACGTTCAGAATTTATTCCAACACGTAGTTTCTTAGATGTTCCTGAAACTGCCTCCAGCTTGTATTTATATGCTTAGTTACATATTTTTTTTCGGGTGAAAATGAATTCAAAATCACTTATTTACAAATACAAGATAAACTTATGCCTAAGGCAAAAGAAACGTGTGATTTTTCTGTCTTTGAGTTCTGCATTGAAAAATATATATTTCAAAATTCAACTAATATAATTGCAACCAATATCTAACAGATATCTATTCTGTGTAATGATAACAACGTGCAGACATATAAAGTGAATCAAAAACCATTTGATCATTCATTGCATGGTAATTATACTAGAATACAGGTTAGATTTCTGAAAAAACAAACAAATTTGCTATGGCACTCTAGAAATGTATTACTTATATCTATAAACCGGGACATTTCAAAAAACATCTGGTAATTTAGGGAAATTTGTAAATATTTCCAAAAAAATACGGATTCAGAACTTTCACCAATGAATATCGATATTCACAGAAATAAACGAAAAATAAGGGCGCATTCTTGGAACGAACTGAAGTAGTGCTACTATAACGTTATACCGATAGTATTTTAAATATTCCCGTATATATAGATGTAAATAAACCTTCCATACTATATAATTAGTATTTGGTAATAAAATATACAGAGGGAGCCTTAAGAATCCCAAAATGTGCATTCTTTCGGGTATTATAAGGAAAATGTGGTAGAAATGGTCAGTTTTTTTATCCAATCAGCGATAAGCCAGTTTATATTTCAGTATAGCGTTGATCACTTAATGAAGTACTTGAAGTGAGGCTTTTTATCGTGGCATTAAAAAAGACAACACAATAAGTCAGTGGCGTATCATATATTCCACAAAGAGCCCTAGTAAACACTTTCATCTTTGCACGTACTTAAGGTCCACCCTGTACATTAACTCCATGAATGATTTCACTAATACAAACCGAAACCAGCTGATTACTATTTCCAGTACTTGTAAAATTCCCTCTACAATGTTAGCCCGGAATTTTCAAACTACAAAAGTTTGCCTGAGAAAGTTGGTTTTCAAACTTTTATTGATGAGGCGACAAACGGCTTTTTCTATAAAGGCTTCATTGGAACCTAGCGTCTATAAACTAGTATGTTGAGTTGAAAAAAAAACAGACAGCGCGGTATTCCACCAAGAGTCTTCAAGGCGATTCTCCCACGGTACCCATTCTGCATCAACTAAACTGATAGTGGGCCAACTATGAAAAATTCTATATCCATCTACAGAGCAGTTTTTTTTTTGGAAAATGAAGGTCTAAGTTGAGCCGCTGATCACGGTTAAACAATTACAGTGGTTCATTTTTCTAGTTTTTCGTGATCGCTAGTGCAATGTAGAAAGTAGACCACTTATAGGTGCTAGTACGAAGTGTGGCAACACTACAGCAAGAAAAACTAGGAGAGAAAGGGAACGCAATGTTGCCACACCGTGCGGCGTTGTGCTAGTGGCCGATAGAACATAAGACAAAGTATCTAGTCTAATTTCTAAAAATCATTGGTTAAACAGATATAAATAACTACTATTAGGTTACGTTATGTTTTTAAGATGTCTGATAACGGTCAATACTGATGTCAGTAAGCTAAAAAAAATCCAACTCGACAAGCGAATAGAATTATCCAGACTACGCAAAAATTTCTCAGGCAAACTCACTAATATTTTCTGAACTATACATAAAATCGGCATTTTTTGGAAAAGGCCATCGAAATATATCTTATAAAATAAATGCAATAGAGTTACATGTCAAATTTTTGTGCCTTAGTACAGTGAAGCTCGTCAAATTATCATTTTTGCGTGTAAACTGTACAAACCATGTTGTTATTACTTTTCTAAGCTACTGGAACCCAAATTTTGCTCATATTCCAAAAATATGATCTAAGTTATGCATAGTGATCTCAACCATACAGATGTTTTGAATATGAGCATACCTATAACATATTATAAAGGAAATATTTACTGAGCTCAAAGTGACCTGGATCGCCAATATCTGGTCGTAACAAAAGTCGGCAAGTCAATTTTCATATATTTTTGCTGATAACTTCATTCAAAAAATATCTCGCGATATAACGCCAGCTTAAGACCTCAAAAGTGCTCTTAAACACATGCCTGCCTATCCTAGTTACTAAAATACGATTTTGGAGACTAAATGTGCATAACTGACAAGGCATTTCTTCACTGTTCGATTATTTTTGCTTACAATGTTTCAATGTAGAAAACCATTGAGAAATGTATACAGTACTTTGGTAAAAAGCTTCGGCGTATAAAATTTATATGCAAAAATAGATGTATGTGTGAGCAAAAAACAGGCATGCTCTGAAGCAAAAGAAATGTTAGAGTTTGAAAAATCATCTACATATTTGTAAAAATTTGTTATTTCTGGGGACTTTTGAACAAATAAATATTTTTTCACAAATCTCAATGAAAATCCCAAGTGAAATAATGAAAAATATACGCCATGTAGACAGATTACATACACACGTATCGCACTGTGAGTAAGACGGAGACACCATTGCAGCCATAAATGCCTTTTGTTTGTCTAGTAATAAAACTATGTAGTGTTTGCTGTTGCCTTGCCAGATGATCCAGTATTACATATAAAATATAAACAACGATATCTGTTCGATATAAATAATTCTTATTGCAGCTAGTCGGGATATATGATTTGAGATCACCAGTATAAAACTAGTCAAGCAACACATTCATACAAAAAAGGAACTCAACAAAATTCATATTAGGTGTACAAACATCTGCCGTACCCTGTATACACTCAACTGAAGTCGATAAATAAATGGTCGTTGTTCTTCTCATTTACCACGGAGGAGGGGAGTCGGGAAGGGGTTTCTAGTTAGATATTGCTAAGAGGAAAGAGGAAGACAGACGTATTCAGTCCCATAACACACACTATATACAACCCGTAATTTATTCTATTTACAAGTATGTACTGGGTTGCCCAAAATTTATGGCGTCGCTAGCTGTTCAACTAAGATTTTCAATACAATCTCATATGTCTATAAGATGATCTATATAAAAGTGCATGCGTTAGTGCGACAAACCGAGATCTTAGCAGTATTTTCCCCTTCTCGATCGTTTCAAAAATCAAGTATGTAGTGTGGAATAGAATATCACAATTAACATGCTAAATCTGCAAATATTCAGTGAGAGTGAGTTTGCAACCCTGGTTTGGACTATTCGGGGAGTTACCGAGAATTCTTGTCTCGTCCACTATCCGTCTTAAAGATGATCCACAGTGCTCCCACTACTGTCAATTTTTATCTATTCTACTATAACAGATCTATTTTTCACATTCGTTTAAGTGTTAATTTGTAATAAAATCTTAGTTGAAAGATTAGTTCACGCAAAAAATTAGAAACCCTGTACACTGTACAAGCAGACTGCCAAACACATTGAAAACGAAAAACACATTATTGTCAGACGTCTAGTTACTGAAACAAGAAAAGGCATTGAAATTTGACTAATATAGATCCGTAAAATTAGGCACTCTTCATTCAAATAAAAGTCAGCGGCGTGGTACATCTACTATTATCCAGTCCTTTGATAATTTTAATTGAATCCTTTGTTATAATATTGTTAGCTTTCTGGGTAAATCCTCAAATGACTGGAGTAAATAAAAAATTTGAATAGTGCACTGTTTTTGTAAAGCGACTATTATGGACATTTTTTCAAATAACGAGATACACCTGAATTTGAACTACATTAGTGAATCCGATATATAAGTACAATGCTGTATGATATTTTACAGGCAGTATGTATCATAGAAATAACGGGAGGGATCCAAAAGCATGTCAACAACAAATGAGGAACTGTTAGGCAGTTAGGCAAAATGTCAAAATACTTGAAAAGTTGCAAACTTAAAACAAAAACATTACAAGTGCCATTCTACATTCTGTATGTTCAGTAAAAATATACTGTAAATGCATTAGTATATATAAGTACTATGTTTCAATATGAAATCCAAAAGCAACATCTAGTTTTCTATCTAAATAGATACATCCACTATGATTTCTGCCTTAAGATGATGATTATAAACTTCAAAAAGTTTTTAAATTCGTTCCAATGTATACGTTGCAGTCTACTTGAAAAATTCAACAAACTTTGTTTCAACAAATCAAGTATAGCTACTCATCCTGTAATATCGTAGGACAATATCTGTGCTGGTGAAGGTTTAGCCCATATTCGAATACGCTAAATTATAAACAACGTTTCTACCTTTCAATAAATGCACAGCTCTCACTTGGAGGAACAGGATTTGTCAAATACTGTCATGAGAACAGAAAAATTGTAGTACTAAATTGTTCAAATAAAAAAAAATCAGATGCAATGTCCACTATAATTGATGAGTATTCTCATATTAACATTTCCTATTATCAATGTCGTCCGTTTCAGCAATTCTGACAGTCCCCTAACCCATAAACTTACTATGAGTTCAATACGCTAATAACTCTACCAGAACGATAACATGTTTATTCAAATATTACAGTTCTAGAACATATTTTATATAAAGCCTTCTATTTAGGGTTTTAGTTACCCAGTTTATGGATAGAATTGTTAGACTAGCAGAAATGAAACAAAACTAACATTCATAATCTCACCTGACAATTTTATTAGATGTAGTCATGGACCAGCTTGAATGATGTGGTATAACTATGGGATGAAGGGTGTGCCAATTTTTTCTTGCAATTCTACCAGACCTAGATTGGCTTTCAACCATCTGGTAATCTCCAAAATCCCATCATTTTTCATGTGAAATATCTTTAATCTGGTTATCAGATGTGATAGAAAATAGCGGAAAAAAAACAGATGTTACATAAGATCACATAATAGCACCTTAAGCCCTGTTCCTCCTCTTTAACCTACCAACCATCCAAACTGAACTGATAAATAAAACAAAATAAAAATGCAAAAATAAAGTTATAATAACCCAAATGTTTTTCAAATATATTACAATGTACAAATATGTACATATTGTCGAGTTGTGTGATCGGTGAAAGACCTCTAGATAACTCGGGGCAGTCAGTGCTTGGACAGTGAGTGCCCCGAGTGTTTTCCCTAGCTGCTCGTACTCGCCATGGGGCTGACAGGTGACAGAGGAGTGCATGCGGCGTCGTCGCGTAAGCACCTGTCAAAAGAATGTCAGCTACACATAAATATTCATGCCGAGATCGTACAAAACTTAGACTATTTAACTGAGAAATACACTACTGTATAGTGTTTACATTTGAAAACAATCCATCATTAAACCGCGGAAACACAAATAATCATATCAACATTGATTCCAATTCCCGAGTGCCATATACTACGAATACACACGTTTTCATTCAAATGTTGCCATCCAGTGTTAACTAGCTAGTTTGTTTGTTGTTAACAACAGTTACAGTCCAATGATGATTTAAATATAAATTGAAACACATCACAAAAAGAGAAAGAGTTTTATTTGTGAAACTGTGTGTTAAGTAAACAACCTTTTTATTTGAATAAATACCTAGACAGTGTTAGTATAACTTCTGAATGTTGGTCGCCACTGCAAGTTTTGCAAGAAAAAAAATATAAATAGTAGCAAGTACTTACCCATTAAGAGTGACAAGAAGTTTTCGAGATCCTGCATGGTCTCTATGTTCACAGAGCCAAACACCTTGCCATTTGCCCATGTTGAGTTTGCCTTCTGTTATAGGAATGGTTAATGAAGAACCCAGAAAACATGCCTTCACATGAGCTGGCTAGAAAGCAAAACATGCTATTAGTTAATCTTCACCACCCTACTACTTAACCCAAGAAGAACAAATATAATGACTCCGTGTATTTCTGTATACCTCATAAAACAATAACACATTTATGTTGATCTGTGACATGTATTTTTTTTGTTCTTACCCCAAACAAAACAATCATTTGATAGCACAAACACATTGGCAGATACATTATTAAAAGGTTGCATATTGTATGGAGCTGTCATAAACCCAATTGGAATTGAATTTCTTATACATAGAGTGTAAGCAACAGTTGCCAGTAACACATGAATAAATAATAATCCCATTATTGGTTTCACCTACTTCCAAGACATCTTTGTAGCAAAGAAACTGCACATCAAAATTATAATTAGTCTAATTTGAGGATATTGCTACAGAATCTTTCTGCTGTCCCATAATGCTCTAGGAGTCTAGGAGAAGAAGTTTTATATGCAAAACCATTCACACACTATTTTTTTAATTGGATCAACAATTTAATTAACATCATACACTCATCAAGTTCAAAAAGAAGTATTTAATCATTCAAAAATAGTTTTACATACACCATGTCCAATTTGTATCAACATGACATTTTGAATATAAGGTTAACTGAAACCAATGGTTGTTGGTGAGAAAGTTTCAAAATATTACAATGAGTTACTTTTAAATAGACTTATCAAATAATATACTTTACCATGTCATCAGGCCCTTCACAGGAATGTCGGTATGGTAGTCCTTCTGGAACAATCTTGTTTAACATCATTTCCATATCATCTCTCACATCTGGATCCCAACTTTCATTCAACGCTAAGCTAGCACTTGTGTGCAGAACTGCAACAAGACATCCAAAATCAATTAGTATTCTCAACAAAAAAAGTGTATATTCTTGTTTGTCCAGTTTTGATAATCAGTTAGAAAATAGTAATAAATTTCTTACAATAAAAATAATATAATTAGCTCTGTGCAGTTGGCACCCCAATATAGTTAAAAGCCAACAACAATTTTTTAATTGTTTGGCCAATAATTAGTTTTATTAGACCACCAAGCATGTTCAAATTGTTTTTTTTTAATTGTGAATTTTGAATTAGGTTTCCCTGGAATTTTCTGAAAAAAATAATTAATATTCATTTTATGAAATTATGGAATTCAGTAATGGAAAATAAATGGGTGGTCAAACATAATCAAAAAGTGGTTAAATGTTGAAAAATTGTTGTTGGTTGTTAACTATTTTGTGGTAAAAACTTTTTGTCAAGAATAATAATTGGTGTATCTGTAAAATATGAATAAAACAATCTGATTTTATTGCCATTTTTACGAAAATTTACATCTATAATAGCAATAATATGTGAACTATACACATCATCTTCAGATAATAACTTTTTTAATTATTTTTTTAATTTACACCAGCTGTCTATCCATAACTGTATACAATTTGCAGGTAGATACAATTAATTAATTTGCAAATGTAGACGATGAAACACTTTTTACACTCACTACACCAAATACTTTAAACTACTGCAGAATGATATCAATAATTTCGCAAGAAAATGAGGTTAGACAATGCAGATTGCAGATGTCTTTGCAGTAGAACAAATATTCAGGAATATCTCAAATCCATTTTATAATAAATAACTAAAAATATGCATTTTGTAATGAAGATCAGGATTATAATATAGACGAAACTCAATTTGTTACAAATATAAAAAATTCATCAATCACTAGAGCCAATAGTGATTTTGACTTCGCTCGTGATTTGTATTCCAGCAACCGGCCAAATCACACTCATCATGATTAAGATTGACTGCCAAGAAAATGAAAAGTGGAGACGTGAAAATAATCAGCAAAAAAGGCAAGAGTTGATCTAGAGACAATATGCCATATAGGAGTGACTCACTTTGCACATGACATAGTCCCATGGCAAACTGCGAAAGCTCTGGTATCTGCCTCAGGATTTCTTCGGTGACCAAATGGACACCCCGATGCTGTGGTCTCAGATTTATATTTTTCTGAAACCACGCGGAATTACTTTGAATAATTCTCGCAGAAGAAGCCATGTTTGACTTGCTATCACTGTCGGTCGCCAGTTTGAACGTTTATCTGTTGACTCACAAGCAATCAAAGCTATCGAACACCACTGGAACACCTCGATAACGCGTGTAAATCATTATTATCATGAGCAAATCATCGGGAATTGTATTTAAATTAGTTGGAGTAAAAATAAAAGGTTACAAGACCCTTGCCGCAGTTATCAGCAATTCGTTTCTGACATTTCAGGCGGTTTCGGCTAAACTCGGATGTAATCGCGCGGGCGCGGACGTGAACGCGGGATTTTCAAAATTAACTTGATACGAGGGCGCTGAGGAAGTTATAATTTGCATATTATGAAATTACGCACGGTGCATGGCAATGGAAGGGTTGCATGCTGAAATGCGTATGTTTTCAATTTTATGAAAGTTTCATAATCAGATGATGGATAAGCGATAAATGAAATAATTGAGGATTATGACCTTCTTTTGCCATTTGTACATGAGCGTTACCCTCAGTTACCGATATTTGATAATTTCACCACTTTTCGAACTTTCATTCAAATCTGAAGTGATTTTCCAATTTGAATCTCGATGGATTTTAAAGGATGTAAATAATTGTTTTCAGATTTTTATAACCATGTTTTCATCCTAAGGTTCAAAATATTTTGGAATGGATTTAAATCTAGCAAATCACTAGATATAATAGTCCGGTATAATGCAGACATTGAAAGAATTAAGTGTATGCTCTCGACTGTGCATTAGACATGCATGTTTCGTCCTATATCGTCCTTCGGATGCGAATGAGCTGAGATAACGGTACATCGTGAGGGAGTTCACTCTTGTTGACAGATGTCGTAAGTGACATCTATTGCCGCTTCAAAGCAATCCAGGTGTTAGGACCTTTGACTTTGTAAGTTGCCCATAGAGGGCGACACTTGGAGATTAGTAATTTTGTTGTTTAGATTATTAACACTAAGAGCTGGTAAAACGGTGATGCCATCACGTCTCTATGCCAGCCAAAAACTGATCATTGCTTTTAGGAGCGAATAGTTTTCTTGACTTGTCTGAAGATTTGAACTATGCCTTGTACTACGACCGTTTAGCGGTGAACCGTCTCCTTTCTAGATCGTGCCAGGTCGTGGTTCATTGTAATCAGTTTTTGTCGCACATCCTCTTGAAGGTGTTAGGATTGCCTTCTACAGTCCTACATGGACGTCCATGGAACGAGAGTTAAATGGAATTAAATACCCATCAAGGGCGTGTAAGGCTACCAGTTAAGGGTGCGGCAGCGTTCAAAAACGCAACATATTCACCCTGATACACGCATCAGTTTGCTCTGAGAATTCTCTGGAGAATTATATCATTTGAAGTTGTTTTCTATTTATCTTTTTCATCTCTTATCAAACAATGGCGACATTTTACGCAAACCCCGAAGAGGAAAACGAACTTTGGATTGAAAGAGCTGCTATCAAGGGATTGGGATTTCGAATTTGGCATTACATCTTCTTCGCCTTTGCCGCAGTGACTGTGATAAGTAAACCTCGTAGACGACGTGAGTACATAACTCATAAGAACCAACACATTTTTCTACTCCAATTTCTACGTTTTGGTTGACTGTGATTTTGTTTGCATATAGATTCTAGATAATCCTGCTTGAAGCTCTTCTATCATTAAGATAAAATTATTGTCTTATTTAAATATAAAAAAAATAAGTTCAATCTAAAAGTAGACTTCCAAGGGTGGTTTTCGAACGCATGATATGATATGATATGATGGTTGTATAACACTTGGTTAATAACATGTTCAATCAACTAAACAACTTCAATCTGCGCTTGCAAGGAAAATCACAAGCAACATCTTTTACCAGGAACTGTTGAATGCTAGATGACCTTATTTCAAATCAAAACCTGCAGTCATTTCATAGTAGCTGAGACCACGATGATAAATGACAATTTACTCGAGTGTCGTGGGAACCTACTGCATTTTAAAGATCAGACGGTAGATAAGAAAATTGCTGATATAATGTGGACCCATTCAACGGTGGGGGAACGTCTACAGCCCTTCAAAAATGTAAAAAACGGTCACTTGGAAAGAAACTTGAACGCGTCAGATATCGGTAGGATATTTTCACCAAGTGTCTCCGATCACGGAGCGTTGTGCATATAAAACCACGAGTGCTGGGACAGCGTGATGGCTGACGGAAAGTATATTATCTGAATTAGAAATCGGAGTGTGGAGACGGTGCGAGAGAGTGAGAGAAAGAGTGAAATGGAGAGAGATTCGCGCTTGAGTAAATACCAAAATCACCTATTGGGCTATACCACTATTTGTACGTCTCCTAGTCTGTATTGTTCATTTCTGTTGTGTTGGTTTTTGTGAGATGTGCAATTTTACAACAGAAAATAACGTTTTTCCCATTTTTAGTAGTACTAATTTGCTGCTGTGTCAAAATAAGGGTTCCCAGGACCAAGCAAGAAATCGAGGGGGACTACAAGAGAAAAAAATTAGCAGAAAAATTCCGACAAAGGTTGAAAATGATCCGAAACCAAGATATGGGTACTATTGATTTGGAAAGAGGTAGGAGGTAAATACACCGCATGATCAATCTACATTTTCAAATTAAATATGAAGTAACTTAGTACTCGATACGCTATAATTCTCTTAGAAAGATCAGAATTTTACGAAATCGCTTTCGACGAAGAAAAGTGATCGATATTATGTCTGTATCTAGGTATCTATGTGTTTGTAACGGAACCTTCGAATGTTTCACTCATTCCAGCAAAACTCCCAAACAACAATTTTAGGACCGTTTCATACTGTTCTTACTCTAAAACAATATATTACCCTTACAGCACTTGAAATCATCCTGGACGAATATAAAAATGACAACGGAGATATCCGGCACCATCAGCCTACATTAATTGCAGATGAAAGCTCGTGTGCAAAAGCTCAGCCCCAGCAGCCTTTGAGAAAAGTCGTGAACGCCGTTAAAGCCACAATGAACATGAAAACTGCAAACGCGTGAACATCATTGAAACGCTTCAAAGCATAAACCTATTTTTTGTGTGCTTATTTCTACTTTATCTTACAACGTAGGTAGGCTCTTGCATTTGCGAATAAAGGTTTACTCGTATATAAGTATAGTTTTTTATTTTTGTACAAAATATATAAGCTAATTTAAATTAGTCAGTTATGCAACTCAACTATTTTTTTTTTTGAAAAATAATGAAATTATAAATATCCCAAAAAGGTAGGCCTTTGCCCCAGAGTTATATGGGTCATTTAATAGCAACGACGATGAAAAGATAATAGCTAAGGGTGCTAATGACCTCCCCTTAAGCCCACAACCTCTTAAAGGAATCGACACATTACCAATAATCATGTATATAAAGTGCGCAGATGCAATCAGAGTTGCGAAATCTCCGATTACATGATTTTGTCTCGCATTACACGATTTGACGAATAAGATAGCATTTATCAGGATTTTTAAACAAATTGATATGTGGTGCCACTGTCTTTAGCTACAACAATGTGGGGCGCAATTTAACGGGCTTCCAATGATCGGGTCACTGGATGTCAGGCAATTTTTGATCTCACGATTTTTCCTGGTTGACTTTTAGGATTTATACTTTATATCATCTGGCAACACCGGGTGCAAATATGATTTATAACCTCAAACAACAAAACTCGTATGTGTTCCCTTTTTGGCTAACTTTGATGTCGCTTTTCTTTGTAAAATTGCTGAATTAGAAAATAATGTTGAAAAATAAAGGTGCTCTTGCATTGGTGGTTGATTATGGAAGCGATACTTCTGATGACGATGTACCTGGTCCCAGAGTTTCCACAAAGAGAACTCATAAAAGTGATGAAGAACTTTCTGATTCTGAAAGACACCACAGCAAAAAGGATAAAACGTAATCAATTATTCACTTATTGTAAGACGCATAACTCCATACCATTGCAGGTTACCTCTTCCACAAATATTCAAAGAAAGCTCCACTGATGATCAACATGTTGATGACCCTACCTTACATGATGGTAGGATAAGAACATTCGCACATATGAGAGGCAACTGGGCTTCATATGCATATATCCCACGTACGTATCAATATAATTCTGAAGATAACATTTTTTTTTGGTATTAATATCTTGTCCATACAGCTAGTCACAAATTTAGTCCCTGATTACGAATATACCAGCTTTATACCATCTGCATCTATTTTTTGCAGAAATTAGTGCCATTATTTTTACTGTCATATTTGAGACATTTTTCTTTAGTTGACAAATAAGAATTGTTTTTTAAAATTGCCACTGTAGTTTTGCTTAACATTGACAAAAGCTTCATTGTTTTAGTTGAGAACGCTGATGGAGTAATGGACTTGGTTTCAGGTATAATAAGTAAACTAAATGGTAGAGTACCTTTGAAGCAAACTGATGATTTCCACATTAGTTTGTCCAAAACTGTGATATTAAAGTACCATTGGATACCAACATTTGTTGAAAGTGTCAAATCTAGAATTGGAGTATGTAGGAAGTAAGTTACATCCTACAGGCAAAAAAAACCTCTCTTAAAATACATCATTATATATTAAGAAATAATTCCTCAATGTTTATTTTGAGTTATATCAAAACATCCAGTCTCAAGTAGAGCAGCAATTGTTATATAAATGATGCCTCAATTGAGTGTGATCATTTGTTTTATTGAAATCAATATTAGAAGGACACTTTCATTGCCTACTTGTTATCTGAAAGTACTTATATTTTCACTTATCTGGTTATAGTTATTTGACCCTACATAAACAGCATTGCAGAAAGCACACCAAACCTTGCAAATACATTTTATTATTTTGTGTTGATTTGCAAATGACTGTTAAATGTTTCACATATTGACTTTCAGCTCTAAAACTGAGTGTAATAATTACACAAATTCAATAGTTTCACCAAATAAGAGCATTTACATACAGTCTACATACAGTTTCTATCATTATAGAAGTTCAATCTAAAATAAGTGGATCCTGTTTTGGTCCTTTAGGCAATGTTAAAAAACGAATTCATGAAAACCATACTAATACTATTTTTAAATGTTTTCAGATTTCTGGTTATTTTTGATAGTTTGAAAATTTACTGTAATGAAGAAAGAACAAGGACATTTATAGGATTACAAATAGGAAGTGGATATGATTCTCTGCTAAGAATGGTAGAAATTATAGATAAATGTTTGGAAGAATTCAGTTTAGCCACATTTTATAAGGTATCAGTTTATTCAATGGACCTTAATTCCTCTATTTTTTGAATGTATGCATTGCAGATTTCAATCCTCTTCAGAAAATTTGTCAGTATATATTTACTCCAAAAAAAAAAAAAATTCCTGAAGTACTTGATCAATATTATGTTGGTTTAAATGAGGTTCGTCAAGTAATGATATACATACAATAATAATAATAATCCTCTTACAGTTATAAAATGATTCCAAAAGTTAATTTACCAACTTCATTTTTAGGATCCGTCATTCCACATGAGCATTGCATGGTGCGTGGGTGATTTTGAAAGTGAACTTACTGCAATACTTCCAGAATTGAATCAAAAGTTTTCTGAATTAACTGAAACATATACTCAGGAATATTGGTATATTTTTGTTGATCAAGTATATTTCAAAACTGGAAATAAAGTATTCCAGTTTAATCTCACATGACTTGTTGTATCAAATAAACTGATCAATTTTACTTACCAATAAATATTTTTCTGCATTACAAAACCATTAGAACTAATATAAGATTATTGATTAATTGGTTAATCTGCAAAATATGTTGATAGTTGGGTATTTGGAGGGAATTATTTCATTTTAGCACATTATAGATGTTGCAAAAAATGCTCTTCTAATTAGAAGTCGCTGAGATCAACTATTTAATAGGTAAGGGACACTGATATGTAAACAATACAACAACAATTTACCTATAATAATATATTTATTCGGTAAAACAAAAAAATATAAAGCACATATAAATAAACAAAAACATAGGTAGTCAGTACACGAGCTCCATTAGGAGATATAAACCATTATGGAATAAAGGTAAACAAAAAGGTAACATATCGATCACTATCAGTAACAATCTTAAAATAACTACCAATATACAGTTCTGTACACTAAAATCTAGCAGTAATAGAATATTGCACTTCTTCAATATAATCCTTTTATCAGGCGTAAATTTCTCCTAATTTTATTAAAATAACGTGAATTTTTATATTTGATTTTAATGCCAGATTCTACGAGGGCAGCAACAATACATAAATAATACAAAAAATTAAGTTTTATGATCAATTGTGTGCAAGTCTTGACTTTAGTGGAAGTTTTATGCTTAACTTTAATTATTCGGACCCGAATTGAGGAATGAGTGAGACTTAAGCACGATTGATACTGGAACTTGATGACTGGATGGAAACATGAGAAAGGGAAACAAATACAAGTATACAGTTTATGCATTAAAAAGTTCATCTGCCCCTGTAGAATCAGTGTAAAATGACAGTTTCAGTTCGATTTCCGATAAACACAATCGAAAAAATGCGAAAATCAAAACGAATTACTTATAACCTAGACTTTCAATTTCAACGATAGACTTTTTCATTTACAAAAACAACAGCATCCTCAAGTCTTGTTTAACAGAGTCTAAGTATCATTGAAATTTTAAACTGACGCTTTAAAAATCTAGCACCTCAATGGTAATCCTGAAATGTATTGACTTCAGAAACTTCAGACATAAAGTCAGCAAAGATATTAATTCGCTTGTAGTTTCATTTCGTGGCCAATAGAGAATATGGTAAACCAGAGAAGCAACCACAGAATTAGTTTCAGTTACATGGACTTTGTTTTGGTGGTTTTTTATGTATAAAGAATTAAGTTAACACGTTGTACTTAGAAATTGATATTGAAGGTTAAAAAACCAAAGTTCTCATCGGAATTCGTCGAACCATCCCCGTCATATACATAAGCCTTAGGGTGATTTATAATATTGTTGATCTTTGAATAGTTTTATGATTTACGTTGTAAGTAATTGCTTAACCCTGAACGTTAACCTCTGAGAAGTTCAAGACACAATGATAATCTTATAAATATAAAAACTCACGCGCCTGGAGGTGGGTTATTGGAACATGAAAAAAAGAGACATTAACGAAGGTCATATATTGCGATTTTTCAATTAAGTGTGCTTCTGTAAAACATTTTATTGAGCAGAGTTAAGGTGGTTCATAACATAACGTAACTTTCAAATAAAAGAACAGGCGTTAGAGCAAAGTTGAGCAGCAGCATCTTTTTTTATTCAATCCAAAGAGAAAGTCGAATACTCTAGGATGTTACTACGAAATGTGGCGACAATGTCTCCCCTCTGATGGTCCGCTTTTTTTCGCTCCAGTCATAATCTGAATACATTTTTCTCTCTTTCCGCATTCTTCCTTTTCCGAATCCGATTTTTGAACCGCACATTCTCCGACATTGCGTAATACGAAAAACAACAGCAACTGTCAATGCGAGATTGAGGCTATATTGACATGAACGCTAAGAGTGTAGGAGTGAGTGAGACAGCAAGAAAGAGGAAAAGAGGCACACTGTTACCGTTCCGTAATAGTATAAAAATTAGGACGGTCTAGTAGCGTGAAAGAACTTAAAAGGAATCTTAAATAGCAACCATAGCTAAGGAGATAAATAAAAGACATTAAATATGGTTCAAATAAACGTGATCAATGCGAGCTACCAGCAAATGTAGGAAAAATTCACCCACCTCCATACCTACTCAAAATACCTTACAAATTTTAGCACAACAGCCTAGTAAATGGTAATCATAGAGTTAAAATGTCCATATGGTGGTATTTTTTCAGTGTAACCGCAAGCATATTGCAATAATTCTCATACGGTTTAGTAAACCAGATTAAACTACGATCTATAAGAAATGTGTGCTAGAAAACATTCAAATTTTTCGGTAGTGGTAAGGTCAATTTTTTAAAATTTTTTTGTGCTGTTATATGTTAAAATTTTTATTCCATGCGAGCGCTCTGGAATTGTAAGAATCTGAAAAAAATCTATGAAAAAGGTGATGGTTTTATTTTACTTTCGTTTCCATATACGATGTCAGAAAAAAATTGAAAGAAACAAATTTTATAGCATAAGCTGATTAAATCTAATCTCGACCCCCATTTATGTAGATACTAACAATAATTGAGTTTTCATGAAATATAATTTCATGATCTGACAAATAAACTTATTAAATATTCGTTTTCATCCATTTGTATCAATGTAAAACCTCTTATATGATATGATGTATTATTATGTACTTGCTTGAATACATAAAAAAGTTACAATTCATTTAACCATTAAATCATAAACTTGATATGATTTTTGTGTTTTCTAGCACTGTTTTGTCATAAATCGTCTTATCTCAGTGAATTATACAGGTGGAAATACATTAGTAGCTATATCATATAAGGATACCTCTAAAAGATATTACGCTATATATTTGTATGATTTTTTTTCATATTATAAAAGTTGTACGCGTCTCTAGAAGTTCAAGGTCCAAGGGCACGAAAATCAGTTTTTGCAAATATCTTGTTTCCTATGTTCTAAATGAATTTTGACTTGATTACAAAAGTTGTTGAGCAGAAAATTTTCTACAAATTTTGTATCACGCGATTTTTTATACAATAAAGTTTATCGATAAAGATGATAAATCTTCCTACTTTGTTTTTGCTATTTATAGTTAAAGTAAAAAAATTCCCAAATTGACCTTGCATTAAGGTATGTACAACTGAGCACACTCCCATTGTTCGCACTCTTCTCAAGAACGGTTAAATCTATGAAAAATTGCGTGAGACAAAAGTTTTAGAGAATTTTCTGTTCTATAACCTTTGTGATCATGTCAAACCTCATTTAAAGCATATAAAACGAGATATGAGCAAATAATTGTTCCGGTGACATTTGACCTTGAATATCATGAGACGCGTACACCAGATTCTATGAGACTTTCGAGCCGATGTCTATTCAAAGACTCATACAAATTTACAGCGTATTAGCTTTCATTCAAGGGTTTTTGAGCCTTATATGCATGGGCTATATAACACTTTTTCCACAATCCATCGTTTCAAGGAGATCAATTTCTTGTCGCGTGGACAATCGATAATCAAATTAAATTGTCGCGGAAATGATAATCTGGAATACAGAGTCTTAGTAAGGGAGACGGGAGCATCTTGTGTTTATTTTGAGCGAGTTACGCATATAAACCTTCCTCAATTTATGTATGTGTAACTATCATATCATATCAGACAGACGATTTCAATTATTTCCTTCCTCCCCTATATACAGGTCCTCACCACTTGAATCACTTTTCGGATAATGATCATAAGCTTTGATTTATAACCGCATTGAGCACAAAACTCCATGGTAGTGTTTCAACAGCCAAAGGTGAAACCGTGGACACTTACCCAGCAATTTTCTATTACTTTTTCAAGGCAATTTCTGCAGGATCAGGTCAGGATGATTTTCCGTTGCACATATAAGAATAGTCTCTATACGTAACTCTATCAGTTTCAATCAAAGAGATATAAAAAACGATAGACGGAGCCAGTCATTCATAAATTTCTCATTGTTTACACGCCGACATTTGTAGTGTAAGAATTACAGAAGTCTTACATGTGGAATGTAACATTGAATGTGAGATACTGTTCACCCATAATTATCCGCGATAAGCGTTAAATCTCAAAAAATACTACGTATTTTTCAAAGCGGAAGCGCTGCGACAAAACAATAGCCGACTAAGCGTTCCCGCGGCGGGAAAAAAAATGAATGAATTCGTGGGGACTATGTCAGTGGCCAAATTGTCCAACAAGTAGGATTAAAATGAAAAATATCTCTTGACGGCTCTATATTATTGTAAGAAAAAATGTCATACCAATATGAATATTTATGTTGTCCCTAGAGGAAATATGAATTTGCTCATAAGGACAAAATTGGTGAAATTCAAGCAAGATTATATATAAATTTCGAGCCTTAAAGTGAGTTCACACGTTTTTCAAGTGAGAATGAATCCAACATTGTACTACTACACATTTCAATGTTGGTGTATTGCTAGATAAAAACAAACACGTCTATCGTTTTTTACACGTCTTTTGTGTTTATCACGATCCGCATGGCTCTCCCCGACTACATCATCTGTCATCAATATAATACGTTGTACGCCTTCAGACTTTGACACTAACTCATGAAGTCCATAACAGCTTAGAAACAGTCAAAGTTGAAGGTACCAGGATCTCAGCTTCCTTGATTTCCGTACTGTATCTGCTGATGGGAGGAGGTAGTGACGTATTCGATGCCGAACTGATCCGGCATCTGCGATTGGCTATCCTGACTGATCTCCATGTTGTCCTCGTACTTGATTCCTCGCTTGAAGCGTCCGTACAGCGAGGAATATGGCAGATTGTAGTGGATCGCCGCTTGGTTGATCGACATGTGACCCAGTCTAGAATGAACAAATCACTTTTCAATACAATTAATAATAAACCATAATTGACGTTCATTCTCAAATGTCGCGTAAAGTGGCGATGCCCTTTGGCATCTTTACGCAGTCAAGGTCCAGCTACGACATCTGTCAATAAGGGTGGACTGATATACAGCGACATCTCTTGTTCTTCGTAGACACTTTTCACGTCACAAGTTGACATATGGCTGTAGTATGTATACAAATGATATGTCGTTCTAATCTTGATATCTTCTTACCTAACAGCCTCCAGGGCCTCTCCCATAGCATCCTCCGACCAAGGCGTCGGATTGGACCTCGACAGTTCGATCCCCTCCCTCTTACACCTTCCGTACAACGTGCCCGTCGGAATGCCGAATTCGGTGGAGGCTTTTTGTACTGACGTCTGGCCGGTTCTGATTGACTCGAGGGCCTTCTCGAGGTCTTCAGGAGTCCACGTGGTGGGTGCAGCGTTGAATGGCGCCGCTAGGCGGATACCCTCCCTTCGCGCTATTTTGTACAGGGTGCTACTGGGAATTCCTGAGGACAAACATACAAGATAACGCTATTGTAATACAGGTACATACAATACTGGCAGATTTTCCTTTAGAATGTAGAATCAATGATTAAGGAAAAGACAGTGAAAGAAACACAAATTTTACAATGAGCGTAGCAACGCTGCCATTTTGCAGGCTCGCGTTATAGTCTAGTAGAATTAGCATTTCAAATTATCAACATTTGTACATAATGTCACAATGAATTGTGGAGAGTGTGTTTATAATACAGCCAAATTACTAGATTAGCATTTTGATAATTAACTGACTTCATAGGAAGAAAAGAAGTTAGACCACTTTTGGGTTTCACTGCGAAATGTGGCAACGCTCTCCCCCCTCAGTAGGTCCGGCTGGAAAGGATGTTCGCCTTTCTGTCGCTTCAGTCATAGCCTCGATACTGTTCATATTTCTTTCCGAAAACTTACTATGCCGGAACTTCATGGTACACAAACAAGGAGACACAGAAACATTGATATAATCACTACATATAAATTTCTATAAATGTCTTACCGTATGCTTTGCTAGCTTTATTTGCAGATATCGTGCCTGTTCTCAGTGCTTCTAAAGCACTATTAAGGTTTTCTTCTGTCCATGACTTCGTAGGTCCTTCCTTTTTAGGAGTATCGATTCCTAATCTGTGTGCTCTTTGCCAAAGCGTCGTGGACGGGATGCCATACGTGGCTGAAGCCTAAAAAAGACAAAATTAAATCACTATTACAGTAAGATTTGTGAATTTGTGATGCTCTCTTTTTCTACAATGTACAATATTGCTGGCAAAACAGATTTTAAAATTATGTACCCATTTTATTTTGACTATCAAATGCTGCTGGTAGTACAAGTTTTTCCACCTTAGCAACACCACAAATGCCCCAACAAAAAAAAAGTTTAACACAAATTTAAAAAGACATTTGACCATATAAATCAATTTTAAGGGCGCTTATAAAAAAAAGCTAATGTTTCATTATAGCATAATCTAACCTTAGTAAGACTCATATTGTGGTTTCTCAGAGCGTCTAATGCCATTTCCATATCATCTTGCGTCCACGTCTTTGGGCCACCGCCGTGCGACCTAGCCACATGCTGCATGTTTTCCGAATGGCCATTATTTTTTAAACCAGGTACTTCTTCGCCATTTGCATCTAACCTATGAAACAATGAAATAGTACCATTACAGAGTTTCATCGTAAGATGGACTGAACTAAATAATTAGAAAGAAAAAAATTGTCGCCAGTAGAGATCGAACCTACAACCTCATGCATTCCAGACAGATGCTTTCCAACTGAGCTATGGCGAACTGCCACAGAGAATAGCAGGTACATCCCCGTGCGTAATTCATTCGAATTTGTTAAACTTTACAGCTCGATCTTGATCATTTAGTGCCAGTGTCTGATACTATCTTCAAACGAATTGAACTAATGTATCCATCTTCGAGCCAAATGCGGAAGTTAATTAATGGCTCTCAAGGGCTTACATACAAATTTACATGTTAAGTTGATAAAAGCGTGTTAAAAGTGGTGAGCTCACCTATTTGCCGAAACCCCTGCCATCATATCACCGAAGTCGTGATGCACCAGCATACCCTGGTGCAAACCCCTCTCGATGTCGTCGTGACTGTCCATTGAATGATCCGGCCCTGACATATGGGATTCCATATCCAATAGGCTGTCCTGATCGTATGACCGCAGCGTTTCAAATTTGATGTCTGCTTCTTTTTTTATCTCCAAAGTATACCTGAACGAAATAAATAGAAGGAAAGGATAAAATATCCAACTATAAAGGACAAAATTAATGAATGAAGAAAAGACGTATCCCATTCAGAAAGTCATTCGTGCATAGGCCACCTAACGGGCCTCCATCCGCGCTACTTCTCAAGATCTGTCCTTTTTGCAAAGGTGAGTATAACCCTAAGTCCCTACCCATCTTATATCTGTAGGTTCCAAAATCCTGGTCTCTAGTATAGTCTGCCTGTGATACCCTAATTCATTACAATCGACTATCCAAAAAGAAAGTAGACCACTTTTGGGTGTCACTACGAAATATGGCAACGCGGTGTCCCGTGGAAAAATCGAATTTCACCGAATGACCGTTCAACTGTCATATTCGTCATTTTGGTTAGGTTAGATTTTCCAAATTGTGCTTTTCAAGGCCTTGTTTCCCATTTCTTTCATGTTTTCTTCTACAAAGTCGTTAACCTACTGTATTTAATTATAGATGTCGCTACAATCAATGTCCATAGTTCTATTAGAAATGATTAGTTGAATCAACGTATTCGAATTTTAAAGATAGAAAATAATATTTTGATATATGATCCATTTAAAAGTTGTTATTCCAGCGTACTAACAAAAATGGTAAGTATACCAATAATTTTGTACGTCTAACGTCACTGTAGGCTATGTTGGCCTAGACGCAAAGAGTATAGGAGTGAGACAGCAATAAAGATGGAAAGAGTAAAGCAACGCAATGTTGCCACTCCGTGCGGCGTTCTACTAGTATACTAATAAAGACGGTCTACTAACTAACTAAAGAAAAGTAATCAACTAACTTGGTAGAATCGGAGATATCGGTCCTATGGATGGGGGCAGCGAGCAAGGTCCTGGTGGGCGAGTGTTCGGACATGTCGACGTGCCCCACGGGAATTGCGGACGGCGCAGGCGGCTCTGGCGGGAAGTCCTCCGTGTCGACACCGAACTGGGAGAAGATCGTCTGTAGTAGCCAGAAGCAGACGAAGGTGCGGGTTAGTGCATATGATGTGGATGAGTTAATATATGGTGCGGGTATAGGGTTGCCACATTTGGTGAAAGCAATTCCGGAACATACAACCACTTTCTCGGATATCACATTGTTTTGGCTCAAAATGTACCACCCGCTTGAGAAATAAAGATGTTAAAAAATCTCTCAAGTTGTTTTTATATTCAACATTGGCGTTTTTACCTACTTGGAAACCGATCTTTTGTAGATTGCAAATCTCTATAGCTTTGTGTGCTTCTCTTTTCGTCGCTCTTTCTCTATCGCACTGATATGACCGATTTGAAATTTCAGCTTGGACAATGCTTTTTCATTCAAAGTTTCCATGGCAAACTATCTATCCAAAAACAATTATATGATTTTTTGGTTTCAGGTATGAACAGTGTATTAAAATTGCAAAAACAAGTAGTAACAACACATAAATTTTATTATTTATTAATGGATCACACAAAACAACAACAAATAGATGTACGATGAAAAATGTCAACATGTTTGTATATAAATATTCATATCACAATTTTACCAGCACCACACACCCAGCAGGATGGTATGCATCCACTATCTAATTTTAAGGGTAAAAAAGCAGCAATCCACCGACCCATCTTCTGCACCATGGTACTGAAAAATAGTAATAGATATAATAGGTATAGTACAAAAGGTGCAACACAAATTTGATCATAGTAGTATTTTGAAAAAACCAGTAGACTGAGACCTTTCAAATAATGTACTTAAAATGTAGGGTTTTAATTTGCCAAGAATTAATAAGCTCTAGCTTTATACCCTGTATGATGAAGTTTCAGGAATATTTTCAGGCAACAGTGACTATACAAATATCTCTCTCAAGCTCATTAAAAACTGTAAAAATAATTGATTTCTAAAAATGCAGAAATTTACAGACAAATGCAAATATTCCCAGATTACATCAAATTCTCAAGTTACAGGATATGAAAATATACGAAAAATCATAACAGCATATGAATTGTATTTTTACAGGTTATGATCATTAAAATTAGAATAATTATATTTGGCACCAGGCAAAGAGAGTAACTTACTTTTTTCAGAAACATGTATCACTTGCCAAGAAAATAATAAGTATGTAATCAGGTGAGCCTAAATTTGTAATGCTGACCCTTACAATTATATTTTCTAAAACCAATCCAATTTAATTTTGTTATTTTACCTTTCTTGTAAAATTATTGAGCTCACTTTGAGTTTATTGCTTTTAAAAAGACTGCTGAGGCAGCTGAAAGGTTGGTAAAGCTGATTAATTCAATTTTATGTTTTCAATTAGTGACCAGTACAAAATATAATAAACAGGGAGAGATACTCACAGGGTAAGATTCAGAAATTAGATGAATTATGAATTCCCGTTCTAGATTGCCAGCATAAGAATTTATCACAGGTAAAAAAATACTGCCCAAAATTTCAGCTGCCTTATGATTGCAAACAAGAGCAAAACATTTTCATTAAAAAATGCTCATGATAAGGGGAAATGTAAGTAAACTAACCACTAAATCAAAAATCCTTGTCAAATATATTGTAATGAATGATTATACTTACAAAATATAATTTAGTATGCTGAATAGACTTGTTAGCAAGTTGAATATCCAGCTTCCTTCCCATGTTCAGTTTATTAAATATAACTGCTCAATAAATATCCAACAATCCCCATAAGCAAAGCAAATACTATATACATTTTTGAGCTATGGCTCTGGACTGTTGGTTCATATTTGCCAGTTGCAAACTGCATCCCAGCCGTCTGTTGTTTCAATTTTAGTACGTCTTCCTTTAACAACAAATTCTCCTGTCGTAACCTACTGCTCTCCTCCCTGAGTTTATTGATTTCCTCAGTTATATTCAGCGAGTTTGTGCTACTGCACGTTTTCTCTTGTTCTGTGGATTCGAAAACGCACTTTATTTTAGTATCCATAAGCTTTTCCGGCTGAGCGTCTTTCCATAGCACCCCAACGTCGACCTCCTTATCAGGCGCATACATGGACTGCACCATAAACTTGTGCTTATTCTTGTCATTCGGGTCATACGCATTGGGTTGTAATGATATTAATATTTCGTTCGTTTCACTAGGTTCTAGAAGCCCGGAATTAGGGCGGACACAGTATTTTTTCGGAGCTGTAGTCTTGATTTTGTATGCTACCCGTTTCTCGGTAGGGTTTGTCAACTTCAGCGTTCTCGCCACCTCCTTGTCGAAAGGCCCTTTGAATTTGAGTTCAGTCGACGGCGTAATTTGTAGCACTTGCTTGGACATGGTTATAAATAGATGCGGTATGGATGTTGATAACGTGAATGTTGTAATTTTGTGTGATATTTTTTTATGTTATTATCATCACTGTGAACGACACTGAACTTTGACGGCGATGACATAACCCGGCAGTGCATCCTAACCTTGTCAGTTGTCGGAAACGAAAAAAATACTAGAAAGTCACCAAATGCGCTGTCGTCGTCGTCGTTTCAACGCGACGCTACACACAATACGGGAGCAGTAGGAAAATATAGTGGTAAAACTTCCGTAGAGCGACACGAAAACTTGGTCGTAATGATGTTTTTTCGAGAACTAAATGGTCCGATCTAGAGAAATTCATCATAAATAATGATTCCAAAGTACATTTTATAACATTTTTTCATAAATAAATTTTGGGCTTAACTTAGCGCGTTCATTTTTTATTGGGTTTTGTACGACTAGGTAGATATAAATGTAATTTCGATTGAACATCGGTTTTTTGCTTCGGAAATACATTATTTACCGTACTTAGTAATTGGCACTATGACGCCGCTACTAAATAGTCATATCGGATATTTTCCCTCTATTTACGCCCTAAAACACTTTACACAGGTAGACTATTCCTGAAATATGTCAATTGACACATTTTTGTAGCTGTTTGTGATCATTATTTATATTGTCAGCCACGCGTCTTTTGTGTTTTTCATTCGATTACTATTATTTTATTCCTGTAATGATTAAATATTCATTTCAACCACATTTAAACACTCATTTTATCACAATCGCTTTGGAACTTTTAACATTTTCTAGTTTAACAACAAAATTGAATACAGTCAAAAATTACTGGAAAATCGAGAAACAAAATACGACTGTTGGAGATTAAAATAATTTTTATATTATATATTTATAATGATTATTTCTATACTTGATTACCAAAAGCGTGGATACATTTTGTATGAGGATATCTTCTCATACTGACGGATTTGAAGCCGCTAGAAAACCGCAGTTGTGATCTCATTGATGTGGAACAGCTGATTAGAGGCTATGTTTTGAATTAACTTTCTAGCAAAAATACTATTGACAATGGCAATAAATCCAAATGAATGGTTGTTCGTTTATTAAGTTAAATGTTAGGCTCGAAAGTGTTACTGGCCAATCAGCTGCTCCACGTCAAATCGTGCTAAAGCATCCGAAAAAATAGTATGTATGGATTTTCAGCGAAAACAAAAAAAGATAGATTAAGTAACCTGCCAAACTGAAGTTGTGAATTCGTATGATGGAAAGACTCAGACACAGAGACGTTTGGAACCGGCCCAAACATTTACTGGGAATCTCTCTCGAAAGCATTATTCAGAAGATGGTTGCGAAGACAGAACACAATGAAGACCTGAATGGTGAAGCTTGAAGCATGGACCTATAACTCCTAGTATACATGCATGAAGTTGTAAGACTAACCTGTCCGCCGGTGACGATTCCATGGCTGGTCATGTTGACGAGCTTGTGGCGCGTTTCCCCACCTTCTCCTTCTTCGTCGGTGGTTTCTTTTGGCGAGTGTTCGTCGGGTCGTTCATCCGCGGTTACTGGCTGCGGGGCCCGACGCGAACCGCGTCCCAGCGCCCTGACGCCGTTTGGTTCCCGCTGCGTTGCTCGGTCGCGCCGCCCTCGGTCATCGCCGTCCTCCTCCTCCTCGTCTGGCTCTTCAAGCTCTCCTTCGAACCTCGAGTCGTGCGGTGCTGCTTGCCCCTCGCCCCCTTCCGAAGCCAAGAGCTCTTCGTCGCGCAGCGGTACTGCCGCCGCCGCCGCCGCCGCTGCACCGAAGGCGGTGTTGGTTCGCTCTCGCTGGTGCGCTGGTTCCGCGGCAGACGCCTGCAACGCAAGGTAACAGCATAGTTATCGACAGTACCACTCGTCACAGGACATGAGAAAGAGGAGCAAATTGAATTGAGAGATCAACGTTGGTATTGGAGAGGTGTTGTCTAAAGATCAAACGAGTACCTAGGTATTTCCGCAAAGTGCTCTCCAAGCCGGAGAAGAACTACTGTGTAATGTAAATAAAAAAATAGAAGTAATTGTTTGATATCGCTAAAATCTGCATCTGAGCTATATGGTTTAGTGTAAGAGTAACAAACGCTAAACTTCGCCATATAGGTCTAACGTAAACTCTTTTTCACAATGTAATTTTGTAATATGAATAATAATTTTCAAAAAAATTCAAAGGTTATATGCGCATATGATATCAAATGGTGTAGGTCGACGGAAACAACTGGTTGTTATACAAACGTACCAACAGGTACCTGTGTCCACGGTAAGGTGGTTTGACCGGGTACTGCTAGCATTGATTGTTAGGTACTCGCGAGGAGGGTACACCTGATCTACAGGAAGGAACGTCAACCACGTGCATCGGTATGAATACGAAAGTACCTGTACAGGGTGCTAACTATATACAGGTGAAATATTTTTACAGACCTGCAGGGCGAGAGTGGGTGGAAAATTGTATTTTGAAATTTGTAGACAACGTGGATGTTTCAAAAGTTTTGTTTCGGACTTCCATTGTCTATACAATTTTTGAGATCACAACGTTTCGATTGATCATTTATCTTCAATCAGTTCACCTGAAGACGATTGAAGATAAATGATCAATCGAAACGTTGTGATCTCAAAAATTGTATAGACAATGGAAGTCCGAAACAAAACTTTTGGGTGGAAAAGATGGATGGGTGGTAGTCCACAGATCGGATTGTATTTATTGATAGGTATGTAACATCTGACACTTTTAACAGCCACACAAAAAAAGTTTCATGGTGTGAAGATGAAACTTTTGTATTCCCATGTAGTTTGAAGCGCTGAATCGGAATCAGATATTGCTACAAACAACTAAGTATCACAGAAATATCTGAATATTTCAGTAAGATATAGACGGTTCGTAGTAGCTATTATAGCTATCGCATTATTAATATAAAAAAAATATATATTCGTCGGTTTTCATTACAGTGAAGTGTTGCCCGATTTGCCCGTAGTCTGAAAAAATGGCGTTAGATCGATCAGCGCTGTACTTCATACACAATTATGTCACTGTAGAAATTAATATTTCATTCGAATTTTCAATTTTATGATCGTTTCGAAACAAATATGAGAAATATTACAGATATTGTAAACATGCATCCTTAATCGATTTTACAAATTCACATCAAACCTAAAATCCCATTAAAATGTTGAAAAACCGAGTCCACCGACTTGACCTCATTTCCAAGAAGCTAAAACGTAATTTCAAAATCATTTTAGCGTTGATTTATTCAAAGATATGTAGAGCAATCATACCTATAATACTGACACATTCAGAAAAAAACCGTAAAAAAACCTCGTGTGTCAGGGATACGTTTCAGGAATCACATTAAAATATTAATACTACAACTTATGTTGGAATATTTACAAAGAATTATGTTCCCCCAGATTTTTTTATAACGGTGCACATATTTTAATGTGCAACGCCGCCAACCCAGCAATAATAAAAATCGGTAGGCACGATGTCAAATTTCGGTACGTCACGTTGAAGAAAAGTAACAAAAAATGTTGGAATTTAACCTAAGCTAAGCACAAAAACTAAAAGTAACCAAAAAGAACTTATAAGTACAGAGTGATATAATTATCTTCATTCCTGATGTTCTACAATGAAAAAAATTATGTCAAATAAAATTTATGGTGATTGCTGATAACTTGTCTGTATCATCACTAATATGAATGATCTGCATTCAATACAAGATGTGTTTCAATTGAAAAATAATAGCAGTTTTTAAGTTTAATGCATTATTTGCTATGAATCCATCCCATCAATTACAAATGTTTCGTACCAAAATAATAAATTGTAGACTTTTGGGTGACTAGAATTTCTGTCAAATCACATAAATAGTAAATGTAAATATGTCACGAGTTTCAGGCAAAAAACAATGAAAAGTGAACAAATAAGAAGATAAATCATATGCATTTTACTAAAAATTAATATTTGAATTTTCGGTAGATTCATTTTCAGACCGGTAGACGTATCTCAAAATCGGTACAAACACCGAAGTTTCGGTAGGGTTTTGAATTACAAGTAAAATTAATTAAAATGAATAACAGATAAGTAAGATTCAGAAGTCACATTAAAATGCTCTAGGGTTAAAACTACAACTTATTAGAACTCACAACCTATGTTAGAACTCCCAAAAAATGGATTACCTCGTGCTGTTCGGCCCCAACAGAAGCTGTTCTTGGACGTTCCTTTTGTTGAAGATGCTGTGCTGTAGTTGCAGCTGCTGTGTTCGTCCGCTCATTCGACGTTGCTCGGTGGTGGTATTGGTGTTCTTGCTTTGTCTGTTGCTGATTGTATTTCTGTTTACTATTAGGCGGCGAACCGGAAGACTGGAACAAAATATAACCTTACATTTTTCGCACAGAATACCGACATTAGTATTAGACAGAAGGACCGGATCAAGTGCGAAAGGGGTGCCTTCGTCCAGGATGCGGCAGTGTTGCCAATTATATTTCTCTAGAAATCGTACAAATTGCCCAGAAAAATGGTATCTCCGCATTTTTCTCATAAAAAGATCGTACAAGGAGATTCGCCCCCATGAAAAACCTGAAGAGCATACAAACAGAGTCTTTCTCCGACCTTCAAGGAAAGATTACTTTGATTGTTTTGAATAAATTAATTCGGTTTTTCCTGGTATTTTGATGATACTCAAAAATATCATATTATTACGTATGATCGCACTACAGAGAGCAAAAAATTGTACAAATACCATTTATATCTTACGGTTGGCAACACTGACGTGCGGCAGTCACATCTCTGATGAAGGAGGTCAAGAATAAGGTAAACGAGGCAAAGAATAGATTAGACTTTTTGCTCCTTAAAATATGTTAAGTTGAAGTTAGGCTTCATTAGAATCTTTCCGTACACTCTCAAAACTAAAAACTAGCAAAAATTTACTTCGTTTTTTCTGAGAAAAATCCTAGACCCGACCCTGTTTATTCAATTATTCGATACTGTTTGTTTTGTCTTTTGGTACTGATAACCAGGTAGGTAAAGTTTTACTTATATATTTATCTATCAAAATCTTTCAATGTAATTTTCACCTATTATGATTAATTTGTAAATTAATATCCACATATATAAAAAATGATGACGAAACTCAATAAGAAAAATAATAAAAATTGATTTCAAAATTTAAAAATGATATGAATTTTGAAAGGAATATGAATTGAATAATTTAATTTTTTTCAAATTTTAACTAGATCAATTTCCAAAATGAAATGGATTATTGGCTGATTCTTTATTCCTATTTTAAACAAAAACTATAATTTATATTATTTACTAGTTAATAACTTTTTGTAATTGGCTCCTTCCTGAGGGGAATAAAAACAGAATTAAATTAAACGCTATCACTATTCCACCCGATTCAACAGCGACATCTGATTGGTCATTGTCGAGTAATTTAATATAAGCCTAAATTTCTTTTATTGACTAATGAACACATTTGTGAACTTACTGAACGAAGAACCTTTCATATTTGTATTTGTTGCCATTATAAATAGTACTTGTGGTCCAAAATCGGACGGTAGTATCCCTGAAAATAGTATACCAATCATATACCTTGAATCGTTTGATTGCTGGCTGCCCTCCAGCAGCAGGGTTCTGCCTAGAATATGGCAGCGATGGCGATGACTCAGGTGTTCGTTCCTCGACGGTGGCTGCTAGACTCTCTTCTTCGTATTCTGAGGATTCGCACAGTCCTTTGATCCTTAATTGGTCTGCCGTCCGCAGCAGTGACTGCAAAAGATCACAGAAAACGGAGCGGATAAAAGAGAGCTGGCTCCAACGTAATTATTAGCTGGGTTTTTCATGTTAACGCGTTTGCTATTCGACAGGTCTTTTAAGGTGAATTGAGGAGCGTAAAGCATTGATGCCAACTTACGGAATTTTCCCATAATGCTGCTAGTAATTTTTTCTAAATTAGGGAACATGTTGGCGATTTTGGTGTTTGACAGGTCTTCTAGCGTAGATGGAGAACTGTAATGCAGTGATGCCAACTTACTGTTTTTCCCTAATTCTACGAATTATTGCTATAATGGGAACATATAAGCGTGTTTGCTGTCTGCTAGTCTAGGAAATTTTTGCCATATTAGGGGATATTGAGTTTCAAAATATAGAACAGTGGCGTAGCTACTGTCGGTGCCGAGGGGTAATACCATCCGCTGGCGCCTATAACTTTTCTGATTTTAAACGGAAATCACGGAATATTCAGCTCTTTATTATTTTTATTTGTTTATTCATATTTATTTGCTTACTTTCTAAATTCAATTCTTTAACTATTAACAATCAGTTCCATAATGATGGTTCAATTTTCAATTTCTAAATTATTGATAGCATTGCATGGGAAGTACAGCGTCAACCCACATGACTCAACTTATTCCGAGATGAATATCTAGATGACTGAAAAAATCCCGGACTTTTTCAACGAGCATACACGACTGTGGCGTCTGCTCCGGGGTTGGTGAGGGAGACACGCAGTAGGGGAAAGTGATGCTGTATGTGCTTGTGAGCCTGTGTGTGTGCGTCTGGAGAAATCAATACTGCGGGGTTCAAGGACGGACCGGCTTATGTGATTCCTCTCAGCAACCGAACGACCCACCGAAACGCCAGCCAGTCCGGACTCCGGGGCCGGAGGATTTTTCGAACCGCATTTCTTCTCCCGTCGCGACGGGAAATCATCCATGTGAATTCCCAGAGTTGAAGAGTTGCACCTGTGTGTTTCTTGCCAAAGTTTGATGTTATCCGGGCAAAAAAGCTGTGATTTATTTCATCGTTATTACCAAACTTCACAAATCACTTGTATTAGTCGATATACGAGGATCACGCTGAAAGCTTTTAGATTCCGGATAACTACAAGGTTTTTAAAAAAACGTTATTCTGTTTTTTCAACATATTCTCCCCCTACCTCAATACATTTACGCATTCGGTAAAACCACTTGTAAAATTCTGGTGACTTACGTTCTTTTGAAAGGTTGCTATTTTCCTCCTCAAATGCAGCTATTGCCTCTTCATCGGTGGAAAAATGGCGACCTCGTAACTTTTCTTTGATCTTAGGGAATAAGAAGAAGTCGCACGGAGCTAGGTCCGGAGAATAAGGTGGGTGAGGCAACAGTCTGACACTTTGTTCAGCAAAAAATCGAGTGTTCTAGCGGCGCTGTGGGCGGGTACGTTGTCATGGTGCCATTGAATACCCCGCAGACCAGTCTTTGGACGGTGCTTGCATAGTTCTTGTAAGACTACAGGAACAGATTTGGTTATATACCATTCAGAAGTAACTGTCCCTTGATTTTCCAAGGCTACTGTTGTGATGTATCCACTTTTAGAAAAAAAATGATGCGACCATTTTCTTTCCAACGCTCTTGTTGTGACAGTCGTTAAAGTCTCCGATTATCTATCAGGATCTTTCCTATATCACAGGCGTATACAAGGCGTATGAGTAATCATAAATAAATAAAAAATATGTACTCTTACTTGGTCTTACATGCAAATAAAAAGATTGTGTGATTAAGATACAGTTTCACAAATAAAACTCTTTTACTTTCAATGCCACGTTTCGATTTATATTTAAATCATCGTCGGACTGTCAGATTTCATATCATGTTCCAGGAAATGGCACATAACTTCATTTTGTATGTTTGGAACGATTCGTAAAAAGCTCAGCTAAGTCGGAAGACAAGTAGTTCCCCACAGCTGTACCTCCATTTTGTTCAATATATTCTCCTTTATACTGGGCAATATTTTGGTTCAGCAAGTCTTTGTGAGATTGATGACTCATTCATTCATGATATCCACGTTGTAGTGGTTATATGAGTACTTCCTGACGTGTCTTTTTCACAGGGAACAATCCTTGAAATATTACCAATAGCAGCATGCGAATGTAAATATTGTATTAACGATCCCGGTTTCCGGACCTTCAAAACGAATTTTTGAGTGTTTTTTATTTTTTTGTTTTCTAAATCCGCTACAGAATCGATTTTCAAAAACTACAAAGCTTTTCCGTCCTTATTTCAGTAGCAACCTAGTTTCAAAGGTTCATCAAAATCAAAAAGGTGTTTTCCGAGTTCTCATTCTAGGAAAGAATAGACAGACTGAAACACAGAATTCTGAATTTTTCACGGTTACAATACTGAGGCTGTTGTTGTGCAAAATAAAATCTGTAATGTATGTTTTGCCGGAAGGTATGAACCGGAAAACGTGGAAAAGATGAACCGCTGAAATAAAAGCAAAAGTAATATAATACGCCTTCGACGTTCGAGGCTCAGAGATATCTCGCACGTAACAATGTGGGGAAGTGGAGAAAGTGGTTAAACATATACAACACCTCTAAAATGGAGCAAACGCTAGCGAAGACGAGAAGACGAGACAAAAGGAATGGGAGAACTTGGAATGTAATCGCCTTACTTGCACCCATGCGGGAATATGCTAGGAAGCTGTGCATTTTCCATGAAATTGGAATCCGGATAACGGGTAATCGGTCTGAATTCTTTAAAATTGGGTATTTCTGCATGGATCACTGTTACAGAGCTTTTACATTTATTCCTTGGAGGTAGAGTATAGGAAATGAGTTTAGATAATAGGCTGCAATTTTTTCGGTTTTAAATATAATATATAATAAAAACTTAATTATTTTCACTTGATTATTTTATAAAATATGCGGTATTTTATGCGAGGTGGTCGACAAAGGGTGAAGGGGGTGTATTAGAAGATTTAACAAGCAATTCAGAAAATGATATTAACTTGATTATGTTTTAAAACACGCAGTACTTCATGTGAGGAGGTAGTCAATAGAGGGATGGTGGAAATTATAAACAGCAACCCCGAAAACCCTGAAACTGATATGCAACTTAATTATGTTATAAAAGGTATGTCATTGTATTCGAGGGGGTTGTCAATGAGGAATGCAGGTGAGAAGTATCATAAATCTAATATGAAATTCGAAAGCAGCGACCACAAAAACCCTAGGATTGAAATAAACCTCCAAAATCCCGAAACCGATATGTCACTTGATCACGTTCTAAAACGTGCGGTATTTTATGCGAGAAGGTGGTCAATAAGGGATGAAAAGATTGAATTATCATGGATTTGACATGAAATTTAAAAACAGCGACGCCTGAAACCCAGAAACTGATATGCAACTTGATCATGTTCTAATACGATGGAATTTTACGCTAGATGTAGTCCAATGAGGGTGAATAATCCTGAATTTGATATGAAACTTATAATCAGAGACCTAGAAAACCCCAACATTGACATGCAACGCGGTGTGTTATAAAATATGCGGGGTAGTCGATAAGGGATGCATTTTGTGAACGACATGAAATTTGTAATCGTCGACGACAGAAACCCCCCAATAAGACATTCCAGATAAATCAATCAAGAGAGTTCGCAGCGGGAGCATGAGGGAAGGGAGGACGGTGACGTTAGAACGGGAAATTCACTGAGACCTCCCTTCCCGTGGGGGTAGACTGAGGATTCTGTTGATGATACCACCCAGTTTTTACATATCATGAGAGGCCCCTAAATGGTAAGTTTTCCCAGCCCTTCCTGAAAATCTTGGACGGGGTGAATCATCGTCCGTAGCCCCCGGCAGCGAAAGAAAGGAAGTAACGAAGGAAGGAGGTCACCAGAAGACGCGCCGTCGACAGCGCGCCAAGCCAAGCCGTTAAAAGATAGTAAAAGTTACTGAGCCATCGAAAGTGGAAGTTGAAGGATTCCGACCGACCGACCGACCTCCGCCGTGGACGGATATCAAGATCACAACAAACGGCCGTTAATGTGATTTTGTGCTAATGCTTTGAGGGTGATAACTGAAAACAATATCTAAACGAAAGATCAAAAAAGAGCGGTAAACATCCGTAAGGCCGATGAATCTCCAAACCATTTTACGTTCGTTTTGTAGTCTCTAATTTGCTGTTACGGTCCGCATTAGAAACCTGTACGATTATATGTATATAATATATTTCACTCTATTCAACCAAGATTTCGTTGCATCCATCAGGGCTACAAATGAACGCTCAATAACATCGAAAATGGGATTATAAGATAACACTCACCAGAAGTGGCTAAGTTTGAAACAGCAAGTAATGTAAAACAAGTGTAGTCTTGTGAAAACATTAGTCAGAGTAAAATTCTATACGTATAATAATACATGTGAAATAGCTCACAGATAAATTCAATTTATTTGTAGTGTTAGTAAAACCATGATAATATCTATGTCAAAACCATGATGTCTTGGATATTTATGAATGATACAGAAATTTACTCACTTACAAAACCAGCAACTTCGAACTGGAATGGAGATTCAAAACGCCCATCACTAGACCTGCATATGAATCGTGACGACGTGACGTACAGATTACGTAGACAGCTCTCAGCTGTTTTTATTTATGGTGTTTGATAATTTCATTTTACAATTATTTCTGAAAAGCAGGGCTAAGCTTATAGAAATATCCAAATTGTAGCTCAACTTTTTTGATTATTTTTTTCCAGTGTTTGTGCTATATATTTTGAGTGCCGTGCAACCTTATTTCGTTATAACTTCAACCATAAGGATTTTTGTAATGCTGGATACCTGTGCTGGACACCAAGCAGGCTTTGGATAGCATTTATTTTTGAAGAATATGAATCAACCTAATAAGTAATAGAAATAATAAAGGAAATTGTGTAATGCCGCCTATATATCCTTTTTTTTTACTGAATTATCAGGTATTTATATTATTGCAGTATTATGTAGCTTCATAAAAATCATTGCAATACTCTCCATTAGATTTTTATGAATTTGATACATCCGAAAACCGATGTACTAATGTCTCACATTCCTCAAATTCTATTGGTGGAGAATAGCGATTCATTATACCTTGTGAAATGAGGGAAATAGCAATTTTCACTTATATATGGTGGATTGCCAGGCTCAGAAACTTGCTGTGAGGTTCATAAAGTACCCTTTTTCATTAATCAAATCTTTCCTCACCATTTTGTGTTGAAATTCAAAGGAAATCAATGATTTTCAGAGACCTTTGACAGTACAATATTTAATGGCATTTCAGAAAGGTTTTATGTGATTGGTCAATCCGTTCGTTATATCTCTGATGTTGATGAAATCGGCCCTAAATGTACATTTTTTGGCTGAACTTCAGGATTACTATTGCGACTTCGCTGACTACCTAAATCAGTGGCATAGATAACTTTTGTGGAGGACGGTGGGGGGGGGGGTCATTTTCTATGTAGTATAAAGTCATGCAAAAAAATTAAAAATTGATCACATTCTTAACATGTGTACATTATTTGAAAAATGCTTGAGGCGTCAAAGAACAAATTGTAATTTGTAAATGAAGACCTTTGAACAGACGACAAAAACAAATAAGAAACAATATACCATTATAACAAATACACAATCAAAATACAACTTTGACATTTGGGACGATTCTTGAACCGTTATTTTTCAAAAATATCAGAATCGGCATGTCCCGTATGCCGTGCTTTTAGCATCGATATAATTTTTTTCATAACAGCATTCAATACTCATATTCACTTTCATTCAACTGCTGATAACGCCCCCCTAGTGACAAAAGACGCACCATCTGAGCAAGAGCAAACATAGAATGTCCTTGGCGACGACCTTGTAGAGATAGGCTCAAATAATCTGTAAGCATATGATAAAAACACTTTCCCAAGCGGTCCTTCCACTAAAGTGGATATTAAAAAATTATTTTGAAGGATTCTCTAGTGATTAGTATGTAGTTATGGTACTAAATCTGACGTTAATATTGCATATATTTGTCCTATAGAGTTGTTGACAAGCTAAACCCCTTTTTATGTCTACTTTTTCCGTGGAAATCCTGGTGTAATTGAATGAGAATTATTTGATAGAATATTCATTTGTTTGAATAATAATTTTTAGATCAATTCAAATCTTGATAAAATAACCCACAAAAGGTATGAAAATAGGATTTTTGATATCGCATATATATTTTTTTCGTGGGTGGGTTTCCATCGGTGAATCATGGAAGCTTCGGGTGATCTTCACGGAACCCCAGGATTCCGAGGAACACGGTATGAGAAAGACTGCTGTAGAGAATGTCTTCGATGGAAAATTCAATTATATATTATAAGCGTGTCAAAAAACTAAAGACATGCGGTGTTCCGAAGCGGTCACCCATCCAAGTATTAAACATGTCAGACGCTGCTTAGCTTTTGGCGATCTCAGCATGGTACCTCATTCCATTTATCTTATATCTGGGTATTTAAACCTTAAATATAATTTCTATCAGAAAGAATTTGGAAATGAAAAGCTATAATTGGACAAACTTATTAAATTATTTTATTGTCATCTATCCTTGATAAGTGTGCAAAATTTTAAATTGATCTGACGTTTTGGAGAGGGTTAAAATAGCGTTCGAAGATGCCGTTACATACATACATACATACATACACGAGAAGCTAATATAAAGCGTGTTAAATCATTATATATCGCAAGTTGTAGTAGTGTTTGGATGTATATTAGTGTAATTTCTGAAATATCCACAATTGCGTTTGCTTTCGGTTAAAACCGCATTCAATACTCGAGCCGCTACATCTCTGCTACCGATAGCGCCCCCTAGCGCCTCAAGACGTATCATCTAAATAGTGAAACACCTAGACCTAGACTTTTAGCAAACTTACGATGTCCTTGGCGATGACCTTGGATAGATATCCTTAAAGGAGGCGTCAGTGGGGGGGCAACGCCGTCGTTACCGACCGATCGACCGACAGACCGAGAGGAACGAGGCGAAAGTATATCGCGTAGGAGCCGAGCCTACGGCGGGATCCGACTGAGGGATGCTGCGTCCTGCAGCAATCGTGGCCGGCCGCGTGGAGGAGGGCCGCCGGGAGGGAGAGCAGAGCAAGAGCGAGTTGAGCCGCTACGCCGAAGAGACGCCGTCGACGCCCGCCGCCACGCCGCGCGCACGCACCGCCGACACGACAACGCTTTTAATTGGGGGTTTTTGCAGACGAAGAAACCGCGGGCGGCGCGACAACCTTCTCCAAGGGATTATACCCCAGGTATCCTCAAACTAATGCGGGAACGAGAGGATCAGTACTGTCTAACCAGCCAGTTTGCATTCGGTTGACTCCTTGAGGTTCCATGATAACCCGTATCGCTGTAGATTGGCCTCTTTTTTTCCAATCATTTTATTAGCAAGGTTCGTTAATTTCTTGTGAATGGTTAAATATTCTGAAACTTGTTATATGATTACATGTGTAGCCATACGCATTTAGAAATCCGAGAAAGAAGACCCAGTGCGCGATTCGGACCACACATCTTCCGATTGCCGGTCAGACGCTCTAACATACTGAACAAACTGGGCAGCTGGTCAATCGTTGCAGAGCGCGGATGATATGTTAAGCAGAATCCCTTAAGCCATTCTTCCGAATTTCAAACTGCGCGCGTCGTTCGTATCTCGAGGTGCCGCAGTGCCAGTGTTTGGGAGTCATCAGTTGGTATATACGTAACCCAGTCAAGGATATGATAACAACATCAACTCATCCCCAAGTGTCGCCCTCTATGGGGACAACCATTAGTAACTCACGAAGTCAAAGGTCCTAACACCTGGACTACCTCATAGAGGGCGACACTTGGAGATGAGTTGATTCTAAATTTTGTTACATGATTACATGTTCGAAATCGAGTTGACTATTAAATAAAAGCGTCATTATTATTGCTGTAAGGGTTTGCAAATATTTTAGAAATTTTTTAAAATTCCTCTACAAATTATACAAAACCACCCTGCTCTAGTCCAAAAGATTGCGAAAGCACTGGGAACAAATGCTATTTCTTTATGACAGTGATAGTATAAGTTTGCACGATAGCTTTAAATTTTTCCTTGCACGGCACTGTCTGTAAGATTGCTGCCGTTGCCTATGCTTTCGCGTTTTTTCCCCGACAGAGCAGGTTGTCTTCCTCTCTCTCTCTCAATATCGAACCCTTTCTTTCTCCAGATCTTTTCGCACGATGTGGAATGGAGTTGCTCTGGAGCTGGATAGAAATTTGGGAATGAAATAATGCCCTAATACAAACCATTTATAGTATATGCTGAGAACAACCATTAAAAATAGCAAAAAAAGTTGTATAAAAATATCTGATGATAGATAAAACGCTGTATTTTTTGTACAGGATGTCATACTAATAGTAGTCAGCGAATAGAAAAGCTGGAAAAAGGAATATGCAAGAATATTCAACGAACATCCTGAAAATTGCAGAACCTCCATTAACAATATGATTGTTCTGTTTCGATAATATACATTGCTTTCCAAGTAATCCATTTATCAACCATCGCCATCCTCATCAACGGTATTTCAGCGGTTCTCTATGTCATGTCTGTTTCCGGGCCTGTTATTTTTCATTGCCTTTTATTTTATCACCTCTCTCTGCTTCAGTCAAAATATTCTTTGGACTGTGCCAAGATTATCATGCTAAATTCAAGATTTTGGTATTCTTACTTCCAAAACTTTCCCAGCTTTGAACTGAAAATATTTACTCAAGTTATCCCTATATAATTATTCTCAATTGAAGACTATTATAGCATTGCGTATATAGGAATATATTGTATACTTTAATCAAATATACATATTCTTCGTTTGAAAATTTATTCTCATGTGTGTAGTGCACCTATTTTTCAAAGATCGCCACCCACCTCACCCGTCAACACTGAAGCCTACCCTCCAAAAAAAATGATAAGACACCGTTTTTTTTATGATAACAACCGCCACTGAACCAAGTAGAACTATTATTTGTAAAACTGTGTGTTGAATACACAGTTATTTTATCTTCATGATGGAAGCGTTTCATCAAGAAAAAACATTAACTATCTACATAAATGAAGCTAAGTTAAAGATGGCACAACATATTAAAAAAAACTGATGGGCTTTGCCAAATCAATATCCAAGCTATTACCCTGCATTGAGGAAGGATCTAACAATATTACAGGTCTTGAGAATCACAGATTTTTGGAAAGTTTCTTGCAACTTTTCGTTTAGTCCTAATTTTCGTACGAGTATGTGTGATGTAAATGTGGTTAGCGTGAGACCAAAGATTGAAATGATGAGGGGGATGATAATGACAACGTCCGAACAAAGATCCTGCCTGGTCGATTTTCAGTTGATATTAATTCAAAATAGTTGCACTACACTTTACAAACGCAACAAGAAATAAGAAGAGGAAGCAAACCCGTCAAACGACTCTCAAGAAATGCGGAAGTTAAATTATATCAAAGAAGCGTTAGGGGAAGACAAAATGCGAAAAAAGCGAAAAGAAGCTTTTGTACGGAAAACTGAATGAAACTTTTCTAATTTTCTTTGGCATGTTTTCGCAATCTTGACCTACCTACGTTAACACCCTTTACGGCTTTCATCTTTTCTCCCAACTACTTTTCACTTTATTCTACCCAGGCCGAAAGGGTATGATAGTTTTCAGGGGTGGATCGCGCATATTCACTTTTTGACACGCTTTTATTAGCTTCACGCGTATGTATGTTTGTAACGGGATCTTCGAACGATGTTGTCACCAAAACGTCAGATTAATTTTAAATCTTGCACGCTTATTAAGAATAGATGACGATACAATAGTTTTATAAGTTTATCCCATTGTTGCTTTTCATTTCCAAGTCTCTAGATAGTTTAAATAACAAAACAAACATGCTTTTATAGTGATTCGAACTAAATAGTAAACAATAATTCTTAATGTAAGAATAAAACGATGATCGAGAAAATTAATGTCATAAAGGCGTGGGGTTCTCGATATGAATTGTTATTATTTCTTACTAGTTCTATTACAAAATGCAGAGTAAGTGTAAAAATGTAGTATGAAGCACTCCACACTTATACCACAATGAAACTAATTTTCTCGTCAATCATTTTTTTAGTTCATATCGGTGAGGATTTTTTCGGCTCCCAAATTTAACAGATTGCTTGTAATATTCTACCGGGTGAAAATTAAAACGCTCTCCATTATCCATGCTTTCCACTATTCATCAGACCGGCTATGGGCATTTCGTCTTTAGCCTAGACTCGTCAGTATAGCCTGGCGGTCTAACTGTAGAGAGCAATATGGTAGAATATACGTAAACCAGTCAAGGGTGTGATAGCAACATCAAAACTCATCTCCAAGCATCGCTCCAAGGCAGTCCAAGTGTTAGGAGCTTGAGCTCAAGTCCCCAATGGGTAGCGCCACCGTGCGTGACGCTTGAAGATGGTGTTGATTTTGCTCTCCATTCTCATTTTCAGGGAAATTCCTGAGGTACTGAAGCAGCCACAAGAAATAAGATGAACTTGTGGGAAATCTATGAAGATACCGTTCATTATTCGCTAATTTAGCTTATTTATTTAAAAAAAATTGCCGTTTATGAGGAGCATTATTTACTTACTCGGATTTCGTGAAATATTTTGCCATCTTGTTTTAGATACAGTATAATAAACCAAAAATAAAAAAATCCTATCATTCAAGAAAAACAAAAAAAAAGTAATACGAACATTTATTATCATTGGCCGTGGTTTAAACTGTTACAATTTGAACGGTCTGTTGTCAAATATGTAGATAAAAAATTGTGTAATCAACATGCAGTTTCACAAATAAAACTCTTGCTTTCAGTGAAGCGTGAAAGAAAGAGTTTTATTCGTGAAACTGTGTATTTTTTAAATAAGATTGTAAATGCTCTTACTTGGTGAAACTCTTCCATCATGTAGATAAAAAGTTGAGACATGCAGATACATGTTGTCAAATAATTTGAATCCATAGCCAACTCTGCTGAGCGCTAGTGACGAATCACATGTTCAAATTTACAGATGTCTATGACAGTTGATTTCATAGTAATTAATTGTATGGTAAAACGTATAATTTGACAGTTGATGTTCCACCCCCTTTTCGTACAGGTACCGATCTAAATTTGCATTATCGATTAGCGAAAAACATATTTCTTTGAATAGCAAGAAATATTGGTTTCGATGCAAACCCATATTATTTTTTCCTGGCCCACTCAGTTTTCCTGTAAAATACAAACAAAGGGGAATTATAGCATACTTCGGAGTGACTTTATGTCAAAAAACATTGATTTTGAACATGGGGAGTGTTATACAAACGTTGTTTAGAATTGTTTATGGTGGACAAACAAAAGAAAAATATACACGATGTCCCATTCAAAATGACAAATTTTGGTGATATCAGAAACGATATTCAATTGTTTTTATGCTACAAATGCTCAAAATTTTCACCCTAGCAACAATCTACAGCTTCTCGCAGCGCTTTTGGGGCGCGTTAGGCTTTCCGAGTTTACGAGAGGTCATCTATAAAAAAAAACGTAATTTTCCTATCAAGTAAACTGTCATAGAAAGAGAACCATAATATGTTCTTGTCGTGAGTATATCTTTACAAGAATATAGCAATTTCCGATTCAAGAATTTTTCCTTATGTGTGTAGCAACATATTGCATATTTTTATCTCTAGTCATTTCGAAATGCCGGAATGCAAATTCTAATTGTCACCCTGTGCATTGACTTGTCCCTATTAATGAAAAATCGTAACATCTCGTTTTTTTCAGCAATTACAATGCTCGATGTACGGGAACCGAAAGGCGTGGTCGATAGTCATTCCACAATCTCCTGTATAATTCAGTTAAAAATTCCTGATGCCGGTCGGCCCGCAGAGCAGTCCGTACAAAAGCCTCCCGATAATTTCCTGCGTATTCCCGGAGCCAGAGAGAGACAGGGAGAGCGACGTACTCCGGAGTCTTTATACTATCCTCACTGAAAACATACACTTCTGGAGAAAATAATAGGCAGAAGGATGACTGCAGGAAACTAGAGAACAAGATGATAATAATTTGCTACTATCAGAATAAGTTACAAAAATGTAGAAAATAATTCAAAAGTGCACGCATTTACTTTTTCTTTTATGTCCATAAATACTTTCTCGCAATAAACCCCAAATAAAGTCTCCCATCATTGTATTGGCCTTGGTAACGTTGTTTGAAGCTCAAAATGTCCTGCTGAAAACCTTCTCCTTGCTCTTCTGAATACGCTCCCATGTTGTTTTTGAACTTATCTAAATGAGCATGCAGCATATGTACTTTCAATGACATGGCCTTAAACTTTTAGAGCATCTCCTCAACTAGCTTTTTATAGTTTACGATTCAGCAACGTTGGAAATTTTTCATCGACGAAAATCTGTCTGATTTGAACAAAAACCCCAGCTTTAACCATCACTTCTGATAACTTTGGAAAATGAGTGTTTTTACTATAACTATTTTCTTTTCGTGTTCGTAAATAATTAATCAGAAAATCATAAAATAAACTTTCGGACGAAGAACGAACATTTTTTTGTAGAGCCCTGGTATATATGCTTTTACTTGGTAAACAAATTACTTGATTTAAATAAAAAATACACAAATAAAACACTCTTACAGTGACGCGTTGCGACGATGATTTAAATATAAATCGAAACGCGTTTTATTTGTGAAACATCTGTGTTAAATACACAATTTTCTATCCGAGAAAAAAGTGCTTGAAGTAAGCCACAATCATATGAGAATGACGATTCAAGCTTCGCCTCTTGGTTTTATAGAGACGGTCTGAAAACATCGATCGCTCGGGTGGTCCATGCTGGGTAATGTGAGAGCACCAGCCCGTTGCCAGGTCCAAAGATTTTTTTCAAAGAGGGGAAATAGAGAGCATAGGCAGCAGGAGACGTTCTGCCACGCCTGTTTAGAGTTCTTTGCCTCTTCGAGTGGGCTATAATGGAAACTTAGGTGAGTATTGGATTTTCCAAGGCAATAGCTGAAGACTGTTCGGTTCACCTGAAGACGATTGAAGATAGCATATCAATCGAAACGTCGTGATACTCAAAATTTTATAGACAATGGAAGTCCGAAATCAAACTTTTGATATTTCATGTCTGTTTCTGCACGTATTATTTTCCATTGGCTTTCATTTTTATCAACCCCCCCTTCAGGATGAATGAGCTGATGAAAATTTAGGGTTGTGATTGGTGTGAAGATCTCATACAGGTGTTGATATGATATGAAAGTTGTAAATAGACTCCATTACGTATATCTTCTGGCTTGAGTACAGGTACACATTTTTAATATGGTTTATCTGTATACCTTTCAAACTTGAAGTAGGAAAGATACTATATGACGTAGAGACAGCTAAGAAAGGGGTCACATTGGTACAGTTTGGACATTTTTTTGGTTCCTATTTTTAAGGTTAAGGAACTAACAGTGGCTTTGGTATCAGCTCATCAAAATTACCGAATGGTTATACAAAAACTTTTAGATTCTTCCACCAAGAATAACAAACTTGCATTGCTCCACTCGTATGTATCATCTATTTGCCAAGCGGTTTACCTTCCAGCGTAAGTTGCATGTTGTCAATAGGAGTTTTTTAAATGACAATGCATTTGGCTTCATCTGTGTTGATTGTTATCCCCATTTTTTGTGCTTCCCTTGTCAACACTTTCTAAAGGAACTGTAAGTCTCCCATATTCTCTCACATTATTGCGATATCTTCTGGAAATCCTATGTTTTTAGGTGGGAACTCTACCTAGAATAAAAGGCGTTTTGCATGGGTTTCCAATATTTCGTTTCTAGCTCTTATCTTTCAAGATAATAGAATGATTTTTTTTTGCTCTTGATAGACAAAGGTTTGTCCTATGCTCGCCCGAAGCTATTTTTTCAATGTTTGGTAAACATTTTTAGAGAGGTCGCTCGTATCGGTGATAAAACATGATTATGTATGGTGCCACAATATTTCGTTTGAAATGCATGATTTTGAGCATATTGAAACTATTTTTGGTGCAAATCATAGAAAAAGGATGACTCTATGCCTGTGCGAGGCCCTTTTCCTGATATGTCGGTTACCAAAAGTTATTTCTAGGTACTTCCCTCTTAACGATGGTCCTTCCAGTATTCACTCCTTCCGTTCTTTCCAACAGTTCATCCTGAAATATTAGCTGTAAATATACATTTAATATCGTCTGACTCCTCTTCGAATATCCATCTGGTTTGTCTTCCTGTCGTCTACCTGTACTACAGGTGTTTGATACCTGTAGGTACATACCTGTAGTAGTGCTAATACAGCAAAAACAACGCGATCTGACAATGCGGCAGTAGAGAAATGCCTCCAGCAACGGTCGGAAAGAACGGCTGGAGAGGCAGAGGGTAGTTGGAGGATAAGTTGGAGGACGACTGTAGCGAGAGGGGTCGAGGGGGAAGCAGGGGATGTTTCGCGATTGATTTTTATTGTCGTGCGGCGCGCGGTGGTCTGGAGGACCGAACGCACGGAAAATTCCCCATCCCCCCTTCCCTCTCCGACAGTCGGCCTGGGTTCGACGCACAATTTGCGGCGTTGTCAGGGTGAGGAAAGATTCCTTCTAAATCTTCTTAAAGAAACTATCTCACAGCTTCTTTTACTTACCACGCCAAATCACCGCAATTCGCGGTAAGTTTACGTGACCTACAATGGTACAGCTACAAAGTGAGATTCTTACGGCGGAAACTGTCAAAATGGACATCGCGGGTCCACAAACTTTTATACTTCGCCTTCCTTCAGTTGACACTTATCTCAATTTTTATGTCATACATTTCATTTTATTTTAATAGTTTTAATTCTTTCAGGTTAAGTAACTAAAGACCTGCACACAGCTGTGATTTTATTGTGTGTCTGTACCTTGCGGACAGAGAATACTCGTTAGAAAAGCTTTGAAACCTCAAATGTGAAGAAAATTATATTCATTAATCAGAGTATATTTTTTAGAACGAGTATTGAAATCGAAAATATAATTGTCTTGATCCAAATAAGCCATAATTTTCTCATCAAGTAAATTTTCTTAGAGTGAGTACAAATGTCACTGCCTACCCGATTGATATTTCCAAGAAACTCGTCCGGAAATCGAGCATCGAAATCGGGCAACGTGGCCAATCCGCAGAGTTTTGCCGATTTCCTAATCGAGAAATGCCATCCGGTTTGGCGATGTCCTGTAATTACCACCGCCATTGCTATTACTGGAGGTCCTTGACGACTGGCGCCTATTGGAAAAGCGGGATACTTGGGGGAGAGGGGAGGGGGTAGCACCAAATCGGAAGGGAGTGGGAGGGAGGAGGAAAATATTGTAGCAGGAAAGATTCACCCCAGCTAGCAGGCTAACGTGAAATGATGTCACTACTTCGTTCAAAAATTATTACTCATATGATCAATGTAACTTCTTCAAGTTTTCTATATAATTTTCTGTTAAAAAAACAACAGCACATAGAGGGCTGAAAATGCTTGAATATGATGTATATGTCATTCCTATAATGTACAAAAAGTGAGTCTCATCTCATTTGAATATTTAACGAATAATACTGTTTTCATCTTTCCTAAAAATATTTTTTCAAGTTCTTAATATAGAAAATCTAATCTAAAAAACTATGAAACAACGGCATGTCGTTGGAAATTTAATAAAAATGCAATTTTGTCCGGTTTTATGTACTTTTATATGCACGAACATTTCTACTTGAAAAAAAGTGAAATCTTAATTTATGATCCCAAAATGCTTCTCCTTTGGACTTGGATCGGGTTGAAAATTAAAAATGAAAATTATCGAAATTAATGGATTTTAGAATAATAATTTATGGGACTTTTTAACAGCACATTCATCCTGATAGGTGGTTGGTAAAAATTAAATCCAATAGAAACTAACGGACAGGGAAACTGACACACGCGTACCGCTGAATTGCCGTTGACGAATATGGCAATGCCAAACAAGTAAATGAATTACTTGGAGGGATTCATCATTCGTTTAAATCGAAACTCGTCACTGAAACAAAAAGAGTTTCATTTGTGAAACTGTGTGTCAATTACACAATCATTTCATCTGCATGCTGTAACAGTTTCAGCAAGTAAAAATCCTGAAATTTAATATGATGTCGGATTGAATGAAAAATTGCATAGGCTTGTAGGGGGCGATGAGCAATTTATCAAAATCTAGGTGTCCCCAGGTCTATATCAAGGATTTCCTTTCGAAGGGGTTCACAGTTTCAAAAGTGATAATTATGATAATTGTTAAGATCAGCGGTAGCAGCTAAGAAAAGATCACCCTGTATGTAAATCATCCAGAACATGTGAGCAGTTGTCAAAACACATTTCGAATGTCAAGAATGTTAGAAATTTGGTTATAACATTCGAGATGGGCGTTTTTGTATATATTAGAGCATCAAGCAGTGACAGCAGTCAGTCAAGCTTCAGACATCAAACAGTTAAGAAGTAGAAATTGTGGATATATATTTTTGTACATAATTTTCCTGGTAGATTTGGGGATTCCATAATCCCCCAAACGCATACAGAACGCGTGTGTAATTGTTATTTAAATCCGCGATGACATAGGTTTTACTGGAAAATGTTAGGATTGATCGTTGTTTGGGCTTTTACAGTAACATATACACTACAAGAAATCAGAAGAACGAATCAAATGGAATTCTTTATAATTTTCGCGCTGATAATACTTTCAATACCTATGGCGCGGCGTAGAGTAATCATCATAAAACATCTTTCGGTCTTCAATAACCTCGCGAAAAGTCTAAGGAAAAAGACCATTTATAATCTACATGATTAAGCGGAGCTGAAACTCCCATCAGGTGGAGCGAAGCGAAAACTAATTCTCCTGGGATATGAAGTGCAGAGAGGGGTGGACAAATACGCACGGATGATGCGGAAGTCGCGCTTTCCTCAGAAATGGAAATGGAAAATTCTCTAACGCGCTCCAAAGAGACGAGGACTATATATCAATTTTTCATAATTCATTTAGACGCGGAAGATTACGAACCTTTACAGAATATGATATTCTTGAGACACGCTTTATTGCAAATGACTGAAAATCCTTTCGAAGAATAAGTTATTAGATTTTTTCGAGTCTCACGTATAGGCGAAAAAAGTACTTTGATCGAGAAAATGATTGATGATTTTGACAGTGCTGGAAGCACCCTTATTTCTTGCATGGAACCAGGCAAACCAATACCACCAAGATATCAAAACATAATATTTAGTTTTTCAATATATTTTTTAAATTCAATTTGATAAGTCTCACAGTTAAACTCTTGATATCTTGACATCATTGTAAAGTAGATAAAAAAATGTGTAATTATCACAAGTAAGAGCATCTACAATCTACATGATCATTGTAAAGCACAGTGTCGACACTTGATGCTATTTTTATGATGGCGGTGTTGAAATCTCCGTACATCTTGGTCTCAGTAAAGCCATTTGTGTACTCAAACACGGAAAAGCTTGTTCACATATGATAAAGTATTACAGGTAGGTACAGTTTACATGAGATATATTATGAAAATAGATAATGCCATCCGCAAAGGCAGAAAGGATCATTCGGCTAATTGATTCCAGATTATCATATTAGTAGACAAAGCTGGCCTCTATCGATTTTTCTAACAACTTCAAAGTTCAGTACTGCGTGATATTCCACAATTGGGAAGGTTTCATAAAGGTGGGATATACTTTGCTAGATCTGTGAAAGCAGATATTTAGTGTTACCTCTGGTGCATAGATGGCGAACACGACGACAACCAAATAAAATAAATACAACGGGATGGATACAGTGAGAGAATCTCAATTTCTGTCACTGTACAAAAGTGATTCAAATGCAAATAAATATATAAGAGAAAGAGAAGAACTTATCTATATATAAATCGCAACATCTACACATAAAATGTTACCATGCTGGCATCTATCAGTTTGAAACTCAACCGACTGGAATGAAACAAGCAACCTATGAGAAACTTCCAGAAATGGCGCAAACATAAGGTGTAATTTATTATTTTTCTGATTTCCGGTGAGTAATAACATGTAAAAACAAACTATTGCTTTTGATAGTATGCTAAGTTTGATTTATGGTTGAACTGTATAGACATCTCAATACTATGATTATAATTTTACAGAAATTGGTCAGGAAGGTCGATAGGAAGTCTAAAAAATTCTCAATAGAGGTCGCCCAATGGCTGATCTGTGATATTATCCTTCCCTGTTGATCTATTTTTCGATTTTATGTTGCTTCAGTAATTGGCTTACATCTCAACACGTCTAGGAATAAATTGTGTAACCCTGCACATGAACGGGAAAATAAAACTGCCGAGAAAATAAAAAATTATACAATCAAAGTAGTATAGCTTATTTAGATCTGAATCATAGATGGCGCCAGATGGCTCATTCCGCTATTTAGATATTCTGTTTATCATTTTATTTTTAGACATCAGCTGCTTCTTATTATGCATGCAGAAACGGGAATTCGGAAACCTGTAGAATAGAGGCAATCGGAATTACATCTATGACTAAATATGTGAACTTTAGTTTGCGCATTTCATTTCTATTATTATTCATATATTATTTAAATTAAAATCCGTTTATATGTTGAACTATGGCTAGGTATAGGTATTATGTTCGCGTTATTCTAATGTAATCTCAGTAACCGCTGTATCGATTTTCGTGAAATTTGGCGAAGGATACCTTGTGCTTTATTTTGTTTCATTAGCAATATTAGAAAAAAAAGATCAAAACTGCTTGAAATTTCTTCTTCCTCGTGTAACTTGGAGTTTTAAAACATTTTAGGATGCTTTTTTCACCCCGACTTTAAACTTCAGATTAATTTTGCACACCTATCAAGAACCGATGACAATAAGAAGTTTGTCACATTACTTATTTTTATAAAGTAATACGTTTAAGAGTTGATAATACGAATGACATTTAACATTTCTTCCTAACACACTTTTATTTGATCTGTATCTATAGAGACAGAATCTTTCAGATATATAACAATACGGTATTCATCCGAGGCCTCGTTAACGGAGAGAATACCCTTCAGACCACTTAATTAAGTTCCCTTGAAGAACAAGTCTAATTCCAGCAGCCACGTGATTGCGGCTCCTATATCAAAGTACAAGGGTAAATTCATAAATTCATAAATAACAGTTTAAAAAACTTAAAAAATCGCGCTATATTAGATGGAACTAAAAAGTAAAAAATAAATCTTAATATAAGATTGAAATCATTAACGAAAAAATTAATATTATTATGATTAAAGTGTGGGGTGCTCGACATTATTTTTATTGTTAATCATTTTATTCTTATATTAAGAATTCTTTTTTACTTTTAGTTCGATTAAGTATAAGGCGTATTTTTTAGTTTTTGAAACTATAATTAATTTTCACTTGGCTAGGATTTGATGTACCTACAGGTGTTTCTAGAGGAGGGTTAGACCTGTAGCACCCTGTAGGTATGGAGTGTGGACTATTTATAAGTAGCCTAGTAGCAATCTGTGTAGCAATCAAAAGGTGTCAAGTTTGACCTAGTTGAAAAACTTTGTCGCTATACTTTTATGCAGGAAACAAAATATATAGGAAACACCGGGTATTCATATATATATTCATGAACATACATTGTTTGTCTTAGATGAGACACTAATATTAATTTCGGAAAGCAAACTGTAAAGTATATTTTTCCCTACTCCTGAAAACTAGGAAGGGGGGGGGGAGGGGCTGTCGCTGTGTATGCGCGACTATGTGCACCTATAAATAGGTCTTATAGGTTCAGTGGTATCCCCCATGAAATATTTTATATGGGCGCTCAGGTTACGGTGAAACCTCACAGCAAAACCCTCACACCAACGGAAATATGCTTGCTTTTATACAACTTGCCCGGATGTGCACATCTGCCACATGCAGCCAACAACGCGCTGTACATCCAACGAAATAAAAAAGTGCAAGAAAGCACAAAACAAGCGGACAACACTCAGCTTGCAATCTACAGTCAATCCAGGGTTGTCAATTCAACTGATTTCCTGCTAGATTTCGAATAATTCCTGGTAGACCAGGAGGAATCTCAGATAAAAAATGGAACAACTAATTATAAAAATTTGTCGTCAGTGGGGATCGAATCTACAACCTTCCACATTCTAGGCAGACGACGTACCGTTGTGCCATGACGAACTGGTCAGACAGAAAGGCAAATACGTTATAGAAGGTATATCCCCAAACCAAAGATTAAGCTATAAAGGTTAGATCATTGGGAAGAAGAATTGCGCAGAGGGATGTACCTTCCACAGCGTATTGTGTGACCACTTCATCATGGCCCAACGGTAAGGCTTCTGTCTAGAATGCAGGAGCTTGTGGGTTCGATCCCAACTGGTGACATTTTTTTAAAATTATTATTAGATACCCAGGATACTTGTCAACAAGCTAACTAGGTCCTATTATGAATATGAAACTACATATCTTAAATCTAGCTATTTATTCTGTCCAGCTATTAGGGGACATTTTTTTGGAGACTGCATGTGCACTAGTGTTGAGGAAAGAGCCCTAGAAAACCTTAACCATCGCCGTCAAAAGGTCCTGAAGATATTTCATAGGATAAATTGTACATCTTGATGACAAATACTTCAGGAGATTTTGAGCCAGTTCATACATAATTGACATGATGTATAAATATTATGCTCTAGTAATCCCAATATTATTGAAACTACTGGCGCCGATATTGTTTATTATCAGAAAACGATTTATCTTTATCTTTGATTCAGTATAATGAGTCTTGCAAGCAAACATTCAACAGCTGCAAAATATTTATCTTTATTGCATTTACCTATTCTAGTTAACAAACTTTTATCAAAACAAAGATCGCAAATTTGGGAAAATGTGGAACAATCATACAAACAATACCAGAAATGGTACGGATTTCATGTCATATAAGAAATCAGTTCAATACGGAAGCTGCAAATTGGACAATTTGCTACCAAATACATTAAAAAAGGCTGGAACTGTAAATTGCTGGAACTAATGCATCGTTTTCGTTTCGTTGCTAAAATAGTTCGTACGGTCTGTATGACAAGGCGAAAAAATTAACAACGCTTTGCTAAACGGTACTCTACACAAAAGAATTCCCAGCTTTATTGCATACGCTCTTTTTCAGCAGTGGCTTGAATTATTTACACTCTCTCATGGTTGGCTAAGTTCACAAAACGATCATGTGTCGATGGAGTTGAAATGAAACACCTAGATAGTGATTCTGGACATACAGAGCTCCTAAAAGGCAGTGCCAGGCCATTTTTGGACTTTTTTATAGATAACAGAAAGCCCATAGAGCTCCAAAATAATCCACTTTGCGTACACACCGGAAACATCATTATGATTTTGTAGTCAGACGAATCCCGCTATAAACGTTGTGGATTATTGAAAAGTTATAGAACAATCTTACAACCCCTGAAAACTTCTATTTCATAAAGGACACAACTCCATTTCTCAATGGAATGAAACATTGAAGTGCCCGATCAAAAGTAAAGATAGTAAACGTAGTTGACGCTTCCTCTATCTAGTTGAATGCTTAGTCAACATTCTCCGTGGGTACGTTCTTCATAGAAATCAGTCTAGGCTCGAGTATTGTTTATTCTCCTTTTGTATAGCCAGGCGTCGCAGAAAGGAAATTGTTGGCTCTGCGCTCGATCGTTTTCTAAAGCATTCACTGCCTTTTTAGTACGGTTACTGTAGTGCATGACCTTCAAATGGTTGGAGGTTGAAACGGTTGTATGTGAACGTTTTCTCTCAAAGCGTAGAATCGTCACCGCGTGAAAATTATTTACTTCCACTGACTTGCTGTTTTCATTGGTAGTTTTAGGAAAATATTTTGAGGTTTGTAATCGATCTATTTCTATGAATTTGTCATGATAATCTCAACTCAAAATTATGAAAAACGCGTCTTGTACTTACCAAGCTTGTATATATGGATCCATAAACCAGAAATATATTCAATAAATATCTTCTTCCTGGCTTGTATGATACCGCATTTTGTTATCTTGTCTGTGATAGTAATATAGGGATCTTAAATAACGGGTTTGAAGGGTATTATCTCCCTTTACAGGGCCTCGGATGATCCCGGTACTACTATATTTCAAAGATTATCTCTCTATAGAGGTCAAACTAATACAAGTGTGTTGAAAATAGATATTAAATGTCATTCGTATCTTAACTTTTAAACTTATTACTTTATAAAACTAAATCATGGGACAAACTTATTAAACAATTCAGATAAAAGGATTGTTTAATTAACACAGATACAGATAAAACTCTTCTTCTTTCAGTGACGCGTTTCGATTTATATTTAAATCATCGTCTGTCTACTCAGATTACTTGCCAACTAGCTAACTAGATCCTATCATGGATACAAAACTAGTGCTCTCAAATCGAGCATACTATTTTTCTATCAAATTATTATTTTGTCTGTCATACGAAAAATATTCTTTTGCCGACTGCATTTGCATTAATGTTAAGGGAAACCTCCAGAAATCCATAACCATCGCCTTCAAAATGTCCTTAAGATGTTTTATTACTTAAGCTATTTCATTCTTCTCAATACCTTCCATTGCTTAAGATGTTTCAAGAGTAAAAAAACATAGATTTTAGAGGAACACTTACTTGTAATAAAATATATGATCTAAACTTCCCAGGAACATTAGAGATTCAAAAATATCTGCGAAATCCTGATTTGACTGTAGCTACTGAACAATTGTTATCGATACACTACTATAAGTTTCCATCTATTTGTATTCTATGTTAACTTACTCTTGAAATATCGTAAGTCATAGAACGTATTAAGAAGAATTAAATAGCTCAAAGAATAAAATATCTAAGAACGTGATATATCTTAAGAAATAAAATATTTCATAACATGAAATATCTTAAGGGCATTTTCACGGCGATGGTTGAGGTTTTGTAGGGGTTTCCCTACACACTACTGCAAATGCAGTCGCCAAAAAAGATTTTCCCTAAGACAGACAAAAGAAAAAAGAAATGAATAATTTAATAAAAGAATAGCTAGACATGATAAATAGTATGCTAGATTTGAGAGCTCTAGTTTTGTATCCATGATAGGATCTACTTAGCTAGTTGACAAGTAATCTGATTACCCTTTCTTGGAAGTCAAATCTGACAGTCTGACGATGATTTAAATATAAATCGAAACACGTAACTGAAAGAAAAAGGGGTCTATTTGTGAAACTGTGTGTTAAACACATAATCCTTTTATCTGCATGATGGAAGAGTTTCAACAACAGCATCTGTAATGTTCAGAGTACACTATTGTATTTTTATTGGTCCTTGATAATCGTGCAAAGTTTAAATTTAATCTAACGTTTTGTAGTGGGTGAAAATATCGTTCGAAGATTTCCTTACAAACATACATACGGATGAAGCTAATGAAACAAAGCGTGTTAAAAAGCAAACGACATGTGGTGTTCCCAGGCGGTTACCCATCCAAGTCCCACGCGCCCCCGACGCTGCTTAGCTACGGCGATCGGAAGATATCGTTACAAAGACACATACATACAGGTGAAGCGTGTTAAGAAGAAATTTGCCCACAAAAAATCCAATTACATTCTGTTTTTCTGATCAATTTGACGAGGGTAGTTGGCGTAGGAACTATTAAACATCCTCTTTTCCTTGTAAAAGATACAATGACCATCGGAAATGAGAAACTTGCTGTCGCCATAAAATGACCAATTTCCTGGCACTCGATGACCGCTACCGTCGGCCGGGTGAAACAGAAAATTCCATCTTGGAAACCGTACCGCAACGTTTTCTACCTGACTGCCCTGCCCCTCCCTGCTCCGCCAGTCCATCGAGTACGCCTGGGGAACTCTACCATTTCCATCGGTGTTTCAGTTCAACTCACACGGACTGCTGTGCCGCTTATATAGATAGCTTTTTTTCCGGCGCGATTAACTTTTTGCTGAGTTTCAGTTCTTCTGAAGTGGAAGACACGTAAAAGTCATTTGTGGGACAGGAAAAACCAGATATGAAACGAGAGTCATTTGTAATGGTCGAATCAAGGTTTTGCATGAAAGACCGCCGCTGGTCGCTAGGAAAAATGTTAATGCTTTAGTGAAATTGAACTGATGGGGGCTGTTCTCTTTCTATTAAGAGGGGACCTAGAACGATATTTCGTTTGAAGCCCGTGATTTTGAATATATTAAAAATATGTTTTATGCAGATCATAGAGAAAGAACGGCTCTATGTCCGTGCGAGGCTCTTTTCTTGATATATTTTGGTTACTTTGGTTACTAAAACGTTGGAAAGACATGACAAGAAATGAGTAAAAAAACGTCAATACTCATGTGGCAATATCTAAAATCTTGTATCAAAAATTCTTATTCTAGGTAGAATCTCCGCTTATTTTATTTGAAAAAAAAACAAAATTTGTTTTTTTTTTGGAACATCGTATACATAACGGAATCTTTTAACGAAAACAAATTTCATCAAATCCAATACGTCTGATTAATTTGAGAATTTGCACATATTTTTAAAGACCGATGATAATGCAATAATTTGGAAATTAATATTTTCTTCCTCAAAATTTGATGAAAAAATATTGTAAAAATTTTACGACGGTGAATTAAAAATAAATTATATTTGAAAAACTAAAAAAACACGCTTTAATAGCAATTTGCACTAAAAAGTAAAAATAATGTTTACTTATTAAGATTTTGTTGTAAAAGCCTGGAGAGTTTCAAATCGAGCTTGGTTGAGGCAACAATTTTTTTCAATAAAATATAACTTTTCAAAGTAATAAACAAGTTTGTATGCCTTTGCAGTTAATATTAATCAATTTATGCTTTCCACGATATTCAAGTAGATTATTTTACTCCCAGTGGTGATCATTAACGGCGAAGAGGGTGACTTTTAGTTATCAGGACATGACATTTGTCATCAGCGAGTCCAAAACCTAGAAACTGATATGCAACCTGATTCTGTTATGAAATATAATATACCCAGAAAACAATTTTTCTCCGGTATTTTATGCGAGGGGATGGACAATAGGGGTGTATGGGGTAAATTACCATAAGTGTAACATGAAATTTGTGATCATCGACCTCATAAAACCTCTAAACTGATATGCAACTTGATTATGTTGTAAAATATGCGGTCTCTTACTCTTATGCGAGGGTATGGTCAATAGGAGGTAGGGGTGAATTTGACATGAAGTTCGTAATCAGCGACCCCAAACAACCCGAAACTGATATGACTTGATTATGTTATAAAATATAATATACTCAGAAAGCAATTTTACGCCTTATTCAACAAAAATGGATAATTTTGAAATGATCAAATTCGGATGCAGGGTCTTCAAATACATAAGCCGAGTATCTTTCAAGTCGCAAATTCACTGTTTCGCCCCTACAGAGGGTGCAAGGAATACGCGACACCCGGACGCCTGGTATCGGTCAGGGGCGGATACAAGGGGGGTACAAGGGTAATAAGCCACAAGATTCTGGTGTCATTTTCAATCTGCAAAATGTTTTCTTTTTGCAATGAAATAATTCAAAATCTGTTAGTGCCTGCACAATCCTTGTGTTCTGTTTACATAGTAATCCTTTACAACAAAAAATATAAAAGAATTAAACATGAAAAATAAACACGTATTTGCAAAATTCCAGTTATAAAAAAGACTAATGCCGTATACGGGTCTCAAGTTCCACAACCATGAGATTCTTCTTTTACATATACTGCGTTTTTCCTGGATTTTGCTTCGAACCATCAACTGCAGATAATATTTTTTTCTCTTATGATATGATCCACATATTTCAATTTACCTCTCTTGAAATGTATTGACAAACTCTCCCTTATGCCTTTGCGACACAGAACTTACTTTTTACTCGATTCAGCCACGACATTCTACGATTCCTTCTATACAACCACATTTCAAATGATTACGTAACTTAAATTCATGTATATTTGACACCTGTCACTAATTAAAGCAGGTAAACAACTAAATTGAAATGTCAACCAAATTTGTTGAAAAAATATCATTGCCTACTAGATCACCGTGCAAACAGTACAGCCTCGTATCAATATAAAGAGTGATTCCAAACAGATGCAGAAAACTTCATGAGGTATTTTTGTTGTTAAACAACAGGGTGATTTGCTCACATAAACGTTGTCGAAATTAAACTGTGAAACAGTGTAATTTTGTGTAAATGTTACAAATATTTAGGGACACTATTCAGACATCTCGTATACTTTGAAAATGAATAAAACTATTAAAATTCAGTTTAAAGATCAGTTTCCAGTGTGTCGCAAAACACATTATCTAGATAAATGGGACTTACATTCACAATGTTGAAAAAGTTATTTCACTTACCTCTAGCTCTGCTGGTGAAACGTCTCTTATTATTATCTCCCCTTTGTATACAAAATCGATGAGAAATTTGAGGTGTCCAAAACAGACATCCTGAGGCATTATGATGGTGGGATGTTTGCAGGGATTCTCCATTAACAGTTTTTGAAAGTATGAAGAACATGCAGATAGAACCACCTGTAATCAAAATTCACAGTTTCAGGTTTCATATAGCTGGGATGGGGGGTCTTCTAGGAGTGCCCACACACTCCCCCCGTCCCACGAAATATGACAGTTCTTAGGGATGTATTTACAATTCCCACTACAACCATAAGGGTACCTTATTCAAGGAAATATTACAATTCCTGATTATTTATAGTCTTCGTTATACCACGTGATCCATTCAACTTGAGACAGCCGTAAATGTCCAGATGAAAGTTCTTGAATGCAATGATTGAGAGTTAGTGATGACATTCATTTTCGGCATTGACAGCGTTTTAAAGGTTTTTTCAAGGTCAACGATTTTTTTTACCATAGGAACATATATTTTTTATTGCAGAATATTAATCTGCGAGAAAAAACAAATACCTTTTGTTCGAAAAAATTTTCAATCCGATTTCAACTTAAGTAGAAAAAAAATGAAATATTTGTTCTTTTTCCAAACCGCAACGGTTGGCAACGCCGTTATCATTTCATTGGAACATTATTGACGGTGTCGTATTTTCTCAGTGGACAAGAAATTAAAGGAACATTAGATGGGCAAAAATATCGAGACTTTCTACACCATTTACCATAGCTAATAGACGATATACCGCTTCAAGAAAGGGCAAGTATGTGATTTCAACATGATGGCCGTCCTGCTCATTATACCAGAATTTTCCTGGAAGTGCTGGATCTGGAATACTTTAATGGATGGATCGGATGAGGTGGTTCCGTTATGTGGCCTGCTAGATCACCAGATTTAACCCCTCTCGATTTCCTTTTATTGTGTCATCTTGAAGAAGTTGTTTATTCAAGAAGTTCCCACTACATGGGAAAATATGATGTAACGCATAAGATATGCTTGTAGAGCAATCAATTAAGACACTCTACTTAGGTATCTTGAAAACTATAAAATGGATTGATGAGTGTACTGAAGTTGGCGGGCATCATTTTGAACATCGTTAACCTTGATAGAAATCTCGAAAACACTGTCAATGTCGAAAATAAAAATCATCACTTTCGCGCCATGTGGTTGTCTCAAGTTAAATGGACCACCCGACCACGATCCCCATACATCAGTATCTGTATCTAACAATGTAGATTTGATAATTAATGCAATACAAATCAATTATTATATGGTACAAAGTTCCTACAGAGCATTTAGATTAATAGAACATATCGATAGAGCCGTATTTTCCCGGGATTTGTTGCGGTACTCAATTTGTTCACTGTTCGTTATATTGAAAAGTTACATAATTTCACTTCCTGCACCAAAAAGTACAGTTGTGATACAAAAAGTGCTAATGTAATTTCTGTGACGCTTTTATATGATTTCATCTACTTTACGCTGATCGATTGTTGAAACCACATTTTTTTATGCATCTTGTACTTTCACGAAAGCTCGGATGTCAATTCATGCAATAAGAAGTTACGTCGAAACTTGTTAACATGAAATGCCGGGTAAAAGGTTTGACTTTTTTGCGACTGTCGTTCCCTTAATAAACTAATCTACGTTGATTTGTAATATAAAGTATGATTATTCGGATATCACTCAGCCCATGTTCATCGGCTATTTTTTGTAACGTCAATAAAAGTACTAATTTTTAGTAATATTTTATTGAACTAAAAGCACTGTAAATTGTAACTATCGGGAAACAAAGTGCCCGAGAGCTCATTCCACAACGTTGATGTTCTCCAAAACAACGACTTTTGTAAGATATCACATATTGATATCTGAATAAGTATATTAGCTAAAACGACTATCTCACCTTCCAACACCTCAGCTGAGCCTTCACCAAAAACCATACCTTTGGAGAACCTTAATTTTTGTGGAGTGAGCTATCGAGGAGTTTATTCCTAAAAGTTTAGAATTTACAGTATTCCTAGGTCATTCGTAGCGCGATAAAATTTCTGCCTTTCTGAGTGTTAAAGAAATCACTTACCTTGTGTGCTTTCAATGATTGATCATTACACGCCAATGTTACGTCCACAAAAGCTTCAGTTTGCAGAAGCTCGTGGAACACTGAGGTCATGTTACTTTGGTAATTGCTCCATCTCAGGCAGTAATGTTGTCCGGGCATTTTTTACTGGAACAAAACGAAATCAAATTATACTATATTAGGTAACAAACTTTTCAGATATGGTCTCTGTCTGTAAATCTCCATCACTTGAAAAATTTAACTTACGAATTTTTAGACTTTTATTTTCGACATTGACAGCGTTTTCAAGGTAATTTTCAAGATCAACCATTTTTTTAATGGGAACATAATTTTTTTTATTGACAGAATCTTACTGTACGAGAAAAGACAAATACCTTTTGTTCACAAAAAATTTTTTTACGATTGCAACTTAACTAGATAAATATATTATATTTATAGACTTCGACCGTTAGTCAGTATCACTTGAACGGTAGACCAGACGTATCGCGCGTTGTTATATGGATATGTAGCTTGAGTATTACTCTGCTGCCACCGGATCGATATCTCAAAAAGTACGAAATACTGCCGGGATCAAAATTTCTACATGATAGATCATCTTATTCTAACAGATATTTTTTTTGAGATCTCCTACTCAACACCCTCTACCTACCCCTCCCAACCCTAATTTCTGAACCTTAAAATATTTATTTGGAAATGATGGAATTCGACCGCCACTGAACCGATCTCCAAAAACTACAAAGATTTTTCACTTTTGTCACATTAAAGTCCTCGAAGTACTTTCCGATTTTTAGAGGGGCCAAGAATTACCGGATAGAACACAGACAGACCAACGAAAATGAGTGACATGATTTTATATGTCACGAATCATCTTTTGTTTCAAACTTGTTTGGATATCTTGTATATTTTATTCAAAAATTGACTTTTCGAAAGCCATGTACATGGTTTTTATTAGCAACCACAGGATAAACTTCAGACGTTAGATGAGCAAATCTCTCCAATAATAAGCCCGGCCTATCAAAAGCCATGTTTTCTGTAACGATTCATCCGCATTCCCATCATCCAACAATACACAATGTATGTGTATCCCCCAAGGAAGCCAGCCGGCTGAGTCACCCTTAGCGTCTCGTCGACCCTTCAATTCAAGCCGCCCTTTTCGCATGGCGCGAAGCCATCTGCCGTGCTGTGCCGCTCCCCACCGTATCCTCTCCTCTCCCTGTCCCTGCGTACCCTGACGAGTGTGGACACCGACCCCATTCAGCCGGGTCGACCGGTCTACTCCGTACCACCTACCTTCCTACCCTCGAACCGGAGCCCAGTATTGATTTTCCGCCGCCACCGGGTAGTGGTTTCCGTTCCGAGAAGTCTCAAGCGCCCCTAGAAACGGTCCCCCGGTCACATACACCCTGGATAGGGTTTCCATGATGCCTGGTCCCAGTGGCGCACGCACTTTTGCAATCCACCAAACCTGGGGTTGTCAGATGGTCCGCGTTTGAAAAGCGGGCGTTAATTGAGCATGTAAAATTACAACATTAATCTCAAAGCGTCGCGCATGGTGGTGCTGCCCATTGGAAACTTATGCATAGTGGAGAGGATACAATTATGTACGATGAATTTGATAGACTAAGATTCATTGAGGACAATTATCTAAAAAATCAGATGATACGTTTTCTGCGTGGTTCTGTATGGTGTAGAGGCGTGGGCGTTACCTGAAGCCACTATCACAAAACTTGAGATTGGATTTGGAAATAATTTCAATTATTTAAATAAGACAACTGGAGTATTCTGGCTGCATCATGTAAAATGGACCATTACAGCAAATACTCCAAGACTTAGGAAGAAGAGGGCGTATTTTATGTCTGAAAATTCTGCGGATTTGATTTTCAACATTTACAATTGGTCGTTAAAGAGCTGCATTACATAAAATAACTATAGTCAGGTTGATAGCCGACATTAGGACCGAATAGGCACTTCAAGAAGAAGAAGGGCAGAGGCGTCGAGAGCAGAACCTGATCAAATATTTTCTGCATGATAAAGTATGCCACTGACTTTTTTGTAATATTTTTATGTTTTTTGGATTAATAAATTGAAAATTAAACTTCTTTTTATCTTGATTTTTTCGTACTCACTTGTTGCTGAGAACTTATTTGATATGTGTGGTGTGTATCAAGCCCGTTACTCTTATCCATAAAGTCCAGCAACCTCTCAGTGAGACATAATCCGAACAATTTTGAAAGATCAGTTAAAATACAAATTGGTCTACGAAAGGCATGTAGCGGGAACCTCAAGGCCCACCCGACAGGCCCACCCGTAGCATCTTCCCACAGACAAGACGCCCGCCAAAAATAACCGTCATCCATCTCCCTCCCCTCGTTGAAAGCCCCACGAGAGATAAGCAGTAAGCATGCTGGAGGTACGAGAACGGGCGTGACCCCGGCTGGTGTCCCGCATAATCCTGCCTGGTTTTCTTGGGGCTTCGCTCTGATCTGGCGTTCGAACCGAGACAGGTAGAAAAGTCCGGCGAAGCCAACCGTTAAGGAGTGCCAGTGGCGAGTGGCGAACACACAACAGAACAATAAATGGCCTACAAGGAAACCGTTGAAAATTGAAGAGAGAGGAGATTGGAATGGAACATTCACCTCAAACTGAAATACTCCAGTTGCTAGGTGTCTTTAGTCATGCTTTTCTGACTACAATATGACGGATACAGTCGTCCACAGTTCAGATGTAGAGAAATTCACCTGAAACCTTTGATAGAATTGACGAAAATCGTGGTATACCGTTGTTATTAAATGTTAAATGTGGAGAGGAAATTCTTTCTGTCAACCACATTCTGCTGTGCGGAATCGAACATCAAGAAAATGATGTGTTGAAAATAAGATGCAGTTAAAATAACGAATAAATAAAATTTATATTTATATCATACTCGAAACCCTGAATCAATTGTAGTATGATCTTTAGAACTCAATTTTTATCAATAGACTACTATAATTTTCCATCTATTTGTATTCTATGTTAACTTACTCTTGAAACATCTTAAGTGATGGAAGGTATCGAGCAGAATAGACTATCTTAAAACATGAAATATCTTAAGAAATAAAATAATTCATCACATGAAATATCATGAGGACATTTTAAAGGCGATGCAAATACAGCTGTCAAATAAAATAGACTGGATAATTAGTATGCTAGATTTGAGACCTCTAGTTTTGTATCCATGATAGGATCAAGTTATCTACCTATCAAGCTTTTTTGATAGCAAATTTCAAGCCTTTTTCCTGAAATGGAAGCATTTTGGGATCATGAAATAGGATTTGAATTATTTTGCGTAAGCTATAGTGATTCATTGAGAAATGATTAACAAAACTAGATATATTACGGAAGATCTGACTGGAACAACATTAGTTAGAGATGTTAAGCAAAGAACGGAACTGGTTTCTCCAAGATGTCACTCAAATTAAGATGAAACTAATCTTGGACCATCAACTCATCTCCAGGTGCCGCCCTCTATGGGAACACCCAATGGCAACTTACGGAGTCAAAGCTCCACAACACCTGGACTGCCTTGCAGCGGTGACAGATGTCTCTTACGACATCTGTCAACGAGGGTGAATTATTGATTTACAGCGACATCCCTTGTTCTTCGTAAACACTTTTACGATGTACCGTTATCTCGGCTCTTTCAAGTCAGAAGCTGACAACTGATGTTAAGACCTGCTATATAAATGGATGTTTCGTCTTTAGCCTAGACTCGTTAGTGAACTGTGCATATCAATCGAAACGTTGTGATACTAAAAAAATTTTATAGAAAATGTAAGTCCGAAATCAAACTTTTGAAAAATCCAACTTGTCTACAAGTTTCAAATATAACATTCTAGCTTTCATAAAAATTAATGTGTTACTGGCTAATCAGTTGTTGACGCGAATGGACTGTCAGACCAGACTACGGAATTTTTGAAACTATTGTGTTAGACAAAAGGAAGAAAAGTGTAAAAGAGGCATACCACCAGGAAGTTTTAAAAATGTGTTTTTCTAATTCATGTCAATCGGTCAGAGGAAAAAATCGATTCATAACGATAACTCGATATCTTGCCCAGGCCTAATGATATGGTATTATTCATTGTTCAATGTACTACGATCAAAAGAAAAGATGGAATCAACAGGAACGGGAAAAACTCCTCTCGGGTGAAAACCGAACCCAAACAACTCTACTGGACTGTCGCAGTTTCCCGTACAGCTTGATGACTGGAGTAACTCGGATTGGAGGCAATGCGGCAACATAGGCAACGGAAAATTCCTGATGTTGTTTGTTAGCTGTTGTCGAATGTTGGCCGGCTGTTGCCAGGCAGCAGGCAGGCCTGCCCCTGCCAGACCCCGAGCTGAGTGAGCAGCAGTTGCTCCCCCTGCTCCCCGCTCGTCTCTGTCCGCGCTAACATAGCATTAGCTCACAGCTATGGAGGTGGAACGTGGAACACGGTGGAACAGAGATACGCTGTGGCTGTGGCCTCACTGCCAGAGACGCATATTGTTTGGATTCACTGAACGTCGACGGTTTAGTATGCTAGATATACGCTTGGGAAATATTTAGAAAGCACACTTAACCGTGAACCGCTAAATAGTCGGATACTACCTCTAAGATTGAATATTTCATGAGCTAGAATAGAAGGCGTTTTGTATGGGTTTCTAATATTTCGTTTCCAGTGCTCATTTTGCAAGATAATGGAACGATTTTTTTTACAATGATAGAGAAAGGTTGGTTGCTTGTGCGAAGCCCTTTTTCAATGTTTGATAATTTTTTTTGATATTTTCGCAAGGGCGCTCAGCTGTAAAAATTGTTTACGTACGATGCCACAATGTTTCGCTTGAGGCGCACTTCAAGAAAGGACAAGTGTGTGGTTTCAACATGATGGCTACCCTGCTCATTATATCAGAATTTTCCGGAAAATACTGGATCGGAAATACCCTAATCGATGGATTGGACAAGGTAGCCCCGTTATATGGCCTGCTAGGTTACCAGATTTAACTCCTCTCGATTTTTTTTTGTGGTGACATCTAAAAGAAGTTGTTCATTCTAGAAGCTCCCAGTACATTGGAAAATATGATGTAACGCATAAGAAATATTTGTAGAGCAATTGATAGAGAAACTCTCCTTGAGTGTCATGAAAACGTTATAAAATAGATTGATAAGGATATTGAAGTTGGCGGGCATCATTTTGAATATTTGTTATAATAAATTTAAAGGTTTTCTATATGGTAATTACGCTATTTATGTTTTCGTGAGGAAAAAAGCATTGCAACAGCCATGTAATTTTCGGAAAATTTATAAAAAGAATGAATATTGTATCTTATATCTACTTAAGTTGCAATTGGATTTGAAAACTTTGTGAACAAATGATATTTGTTTTTCTCACAGAGTAAGATTCTGGAATAAAAAATATATGTTGCCATTAACACCAAAAAACTTGGCTGACATTGAAAAAATCCCTGAAAATACTGTCAATGTCGAAAATAAAAGTCATCGTTAACTCTTCCCCATTGCACTCAAGAACTTTAATAATGTTCACTTATTTGAATGTGTTGCGAATGCAACCCAAGTCAAGGTAGATTCAAATTGTTGACACATTTTCTATTGAATCACCTCAATTAAATTACTGAATACTCTTAGATTCTTCTTAAAAAAAATTAGAATGAAGTTGCACTATTTGCACCATCAAATGCTTCAGTCAACGTCATTGTTGTAAAGATATACTCACGACAAGAATAACTGTTCTCTCAACTCCAAGACAATTCAATCGAAGAGGAAATTGTGGTTCATTTGAATCAAGAAAAGAATTTTTGATTGCGATGCTCATTCTAAAGCAAGACATAATTCTTCACAAGATTTAAATACTTTTCTAACAAGTATTACAATTTGTTTAATAAGGGTAAAACATATTCCAACGGAGCCCCGTTAACTTCAATCAAGAATATAAACATCTTGGAAATTGTGGAACCTCCAATAATAAGATGACTGCCTTGGTTTGAAAATATACGCGCATTTATGCCGCGCCTTTTATATTAAATTGGTTTTTATTTTTATCAACTCCCCTCAGAATCGAATGAGCTGGGGTTATGAGGACCTCATCCTCATGTGAATAGATTTTTTTCGTTCTATCTATCTCTGCACCTTTATATGAAGCACAGAAAGGTAAAAACAGAGTCACATTGGTACAGTTTGGATACCTACTTTTTTTTGTAATTACTTCCATTAAGCCCTCTTATGAACGTCCTTGGCTCAGATTTCAGAAAAATAAAACGACAATACATACTAGATGCCCACATCATAAAAGTAGGAGAAAGGGATCATCTAGCTCTTAGCTTATGCTTGTATCATAGCTAGGGCAGAGCAACCGGTGCCCAAGCCAGGGCCGCAAATTCGTTAGTTGAAAGAGCGTGAAGTATCTGTGGTAGAAAGGATTTTTTAGCTCTCCTGGTTTTTTACTACCATACTGGCTTATGTTGAAATAAAAACGTCATCGATATTTCTTATGTAGGTACATTTAGCCCAAAGAATAAGGTCCTCTTACTCTGATATTACTTGGATTAAAAACCTAGATCAGAGAAAAAATATGCCAGTGCTTGGTAATAGAATTAGAACTAGGAACATGCTGTGTATCAGTCACCCTTCAAGCCGCACATAACTAAGTATTGATTTATCCCTAAACCTACCATGTCCCCTAGCTATACCGGCCCCTACGAATAAGACCCTTTTGACAGGCAAAAAAGGAAAATCGATAAAGCGGAATAGAGACTCTCTCAGACCGTCAGTGAAGAATATGGGAGGCAAAGAAAAAGACAGGCTGAAAAATTGCCGCAATACACACAGTGTTACAGCGTTGCGAGATTCAAAGGATTTTCCATATTTCAAGGAAAATCCACAGGTTGAATTTGAGCTGGTAACCAAAATTACGGATAGGGGCAACAATCGGGGCCGCATGTCTCGGGTTGGGAGAAGGAGGTGCACACTTCAAAGTGCGCTCAGTATCGGAACCCGGCAAACATGACATACTCGTATATTTAGAGCATTTCGTTTTGTCAGTTTGAGGAGATTTTTTGTATTTATATTCGTGAAAAATGTCTTTATGTGACGTGGCAACTTGTCCAATTTGCAGTTTCGAATCATTTTCATAAACATTACCAGGTTTTTGAGGAACGTATCTGGTGTCTCCTTCTAGAAACGTTCAAACAAAACATTACTGAAGTCTTGCTGAACACATGAACGTTTGCATATGCGTCTCACACTGTAACGTAACGCTCTTACAGGATTTGTGTCTCATTATAATAAAACCACCGAAGAACTGCCAGCTTGAAAGTTACTCGACACATCTGTTTATTTGATGGCCCTAAATCCGAATTTGATCATTAAAAAGCCTAAGATTTTGTGGAGTGGCCATGTGCAAGTGTTAAAATGATCTTCCTGGCTCTCCCGGTACCTCCTCGAGCCGCCTCACATTGGGCACATAAACGAAGGCCAGATTTGTGATTAACGCCCCTGAATTAATTAGGAAACGTGTTTTTGAATTGATTCTTATTCATGAGAATTAAATTCCTTTGTGATTGATAAATTACACCTCACATGTAGAAAGAGATTGTTCAGACATTTTCCCTCTTTGTTGCGTTTGATTATTTTATTGAATATTTTCTGGTTGTTTCATATTGTTTCTGTGAACATATGTGTAAAATAGCAAAGTTAAATATTTCACAATTATGACAATATTCAACTAGAAATTATTAGGAAGAAACGAAATCCGGCAACGCTGTTGGATGGGGGTGTCACCTTTGGATTCTTCAACTCTGAGAATATTATTACAATTATATTTTCACTTCTTTCATTTGGAAATCTTCAATTGCATAGAATATACTTATCCAAAACGATTTACAGTAATTTTTATGGTTTCAACAATTTTGTGTAACGCAGGGATCAAGGATAAGGAAACTCAGGGAACAAATACAGAAAGACGGATGGAAATAAAGACAATCATTTTTTTAATAGGTATTTCTTACGATGTCAGTACTATAATCAATATGATTGAAGGATTATATAATCCAACATTCTTGGGTATTTACCTCAGATAATAAGGGAACGCATTTACTTCTATGCTCACTTGTATACTTCTTGTGTTCCAATCGTTCAAGAACAATATGTACTCTTAGTATCTCCACTTCTATAATATAATGCTTTATATTTGTATTGGTCTAATGTCAGCAGATAATACCGGTTTCATCCACATCATTTATCACATGGAAACTTAAAATAATTATACCTAAGCTGATAATACGTAATTGAGAAACTGGAGTACGTGAGTACTGAGTACCATCAGATGTCGGATCTGGTTATACCTTTTTCTATACTGTTATAGCCATAGACTATAAAACTACCTATAGGTATAGTATATGTGGTTTTAGCGCAATTATTTCGTTACGCTGAAAAATGATCAGCCGCACGCAACTATACGCCTAATCGTAAAGGTCCCTCCTACATTCTTTACCAGTTTCTTTTGAATCTAACTTCTTTACGTTGTCCTATATTTCCCAACAACTTAACCTCAAATACCTATTGGAATATCCGCAAAAGAGCTCTGATTGAAGAGAAAGCGTGGAGATGAGTGCAATTGAAACAAATTGAAAATCAGGCAATAAACAGGAATCTTACCTGTTTAGCCCAGAATGTCCAGCTGACACAAATGAACGTATGCAAAAAACAAACACGGGATTAAAGTTCGCGCTAAGGGGAAAATAGGTTCAAGACCGCAATGGAAAACAGACCGTACGATTAGAAGAGACAGGCTCACTATTTTGTTGTGCATTAAATTCGTTTCTCTTCCTCTCGTACGCTCATCTCTCTGCTCTCTTTCAAGTTTTCACCGTTCTCTCTCTCTCGCCTCTATCCGTTTCTACTTCGCCGAACCGTGTATCCGGACGAGACGCGACGCGTCCGTTTCTCCAAGCTTGTCCCCTAGACCAGCGATCAGCGAAAGCTCGCGTGCCCATTGGCGCGCCGAATGGCGTATCTGCGCAATAGCCCATTGCGCAGCCCCATGACGTCATCCGCGACTCGTTTCGACTGTCCCGGATTCGCGCTCGGTGGCGAATTCCTGATCGCGTAGACCCTCGCTTTTAGTTCAAAGCCGCCCTATGAAGACTTAACACTGTTTTTAGTCGTCTCCAGCAAAGTTGTAATACAAGTGAAAAATATTGTGATATTTAGTTTATAGTGTGCCAAAATAGGTAAATATCGTTGTTGATGTTTGATTTCTGTAATTTCCGGCGTAATTTGGTGGTTAGTTTCCGGGATGAGGGACTTTGAAGATTCTGGGTAGGGGCAGCTTTGGAACCATCAAAGCTTCTTTGTGTATAAACGTGTGTGGGTAAAGTAAAGCTCATAGTAAACACACGTGTTCTGGCGGTTGTTGGGAGTAGTTTCAGCATATTTTTGAACAGCTTGGGGTGTTTGTGGGAATTACTATTGATTTTTATCGTACCGACGCTTCGCCATTTTCCCGTGTGGTTCGGAAAAGCCGCCATTGTGGTACCAGAAGGCCAACGCTTCGCTTTCCATTCCCCCCACTTTCGGATGACGTGTATCCTGTTCCAAAGCTGACCACGCTTGCGTGGAAGTCTTCGGATCCCACTCAAATGAGCCAAGCCTCTTTTTTTTTACCGCTATCCGGCTCCTCCATTTTGAGTTTGTCCTCCATTTTATGTGACCACGTTGGCATCCGCTTGGGCTTGGTCGCTTCTGTGATACCCGATTGTGATTTGGTGCGTTTTTGACTTTGATAAAAATTCAGTTTCGGTCTTTTAGAATTGTCCACATAATAAGTGGTTCACTGATTATCGGTTTCTCAATAATACCAACTTCAATTTGAATACGATGCGCTAATTGTTCCTAGGACTAAATCTTGATTCAACCTGGAACCATTGATCACTGCTCTAGTAGCTGCAACTAAATGCTAATATTACATTTAGCTGGAAAAAAATGAGCTTTACGAGTTACTCCCATAATGTTCAAATTGAGCCAGAGCCATTTATATGTACTACCATAAAATATATTCTCTATTGAACCGTGGTGATTTGTACAACATATAACTTATTTCTCTTTACAGAAAAATGGAGGACGATCAGCAATTCTGCCTGAGGTGGAACAATCACCAAAGTACTCTAGTAGCGGTTTTTGACACATTATTAGAAAAAGGAGCCCTAGTAGACTGCACGCTGGCCGCCGAGGGAAAATTTCTGAACGCACACAAAGTCGTCTTATCAGCGTGCAGTCCGTATTTTGAGGTAATTATATAATTTCCTTCGTATCTTTAATGGGTTCTCTTCAAGAAGTATTTTTCAATCCACAAGCGTTATAATATATCTTATGAAAACACTTAATTTTTCTAAGTTGTTATGTAATATGCCCACTTGCAAGTTTTTATGTAGGTCACTGTGGGTCATTGAACCTTTGGTACAGTTATGAAGTTGTTTACAGTTAGGTCATTTTGAAATTACAATGGAGTTAATCCAGTCTTTGAATGTCTTAACTTTCTAACATTTCCATAGGAAAATATTTGATATTTTCTGTTTTTCAACTTGCCCATTTCTGTTCCATAATCAAATAACCAAATTCTATCTACATAGTCTAAAATGATTAAGAGGATGAGGTCAATTATTCAGGTAAAAATTGTGCAATTTGAACACTGCTTCACGAATAAAACTATTGGTGAAACTTCATTAAAATTACATAATTTCTGAATTTTGGAAGAGTTTGAACAAGAGCATCTACAGGTGTAAGAATCTATATGCTTGTGGTCAAGAGCCTAATTGGAGTTTCTTCAAAAGTAAAAGCAGATTTGATATATTTCTATTTACATGAACTACTGTAACAAATTTTATAAATTCATTGGTTACATAACTATTCATTGTTAAATTTATGTAATTGAAAGTTCAAGAATGAGTTAATGTTGAGAATCATTTTTAGGTAATTTTTTTATAAGTTATTTCATCAGCTATGATTCTGAAATGAATTAATCATGGCATTTGTGAATTTACATAAATCAAACCTACTGTTAATTTGATCTATGTAATTTTTTATCAGTTATGGTTACATAGCTAAGTGGAATTCTGTTTCAATGAATTGAGCTGACAGTAACATTACTTGTTATGAACTGAATTACTTATTTCAATTCATAACATTTTTGTGAATTTATATACATCAAAGCTTACTTTTCATTTGATCTATGTAAATTCCTTATATGGTTATGTAGCTCTATTCTTCACAAATAGTTTACATTCACAAGCTAAATTTTCATTTCTTGACATGTATAAATCTACATAAATTGAACTTTGACTATCTAAACTCAAACTGGTTGTCCAATGAATTTTGTTTGCCAGTAGTCTGTCACATAGTATTCATTTTTGAGGAACTTCTGAAATAAGCAAACTTTCTTGTCTATATATGTCAAAGTTGGTAAATAATTGGCAGATATCTATTTTGAGTGTTTTTGTGGATTGAACCTACTTTTGTTCATTCCATGAGAACTCACTTAAAATGACAAAATAGCATATTTACTTTTATATTGTACGCATTGTGAAAAAATAAAGTGCGCTTACAGAATCCCTGAAGTATGGGAAACGGCAACATTGCACTGGCGTTAAGGTAAATGGTGTGACCACATCGTCCGCGTGGCACAATAGTTCATACTATTTATTGCCTTGCTGGCAGTGCGATGTTGTCATGTTGCACACTTAAGGCTCTTTGGAAGTGAACTTATTTATTCTCAATGTGTATATACACCATCTGGGCAATTTCTAATAGATAGTTGCTGATCTAAGCATATTTGACAGGAATAGATGGGTCATATATCTTAAAACGCATTTTCACTAAATTTTTTTCATTTAGTTGAAAAGTACTAGTTCTCGTTAGAAAATTCATTTGGGAATGTATTCACACTTTTAATTTATCATTGGCAATCTAATCGATATACGTGAAAATTATATCTTATTAAATGTGCCTAGGGTTTACTTTATCAATTGACATGAATCTATTGCATTTACGCCGCGTCAAAACAAATAAAACTTACTCTCAATCTGTAGAATTTTTATCTTCAAAGTAGCTATAGTTTGTAAAAAAACAACCACAATTTTAATCCTGCAATACTCTCTCATCAGATATTGTTCACATTCTCACCAAATCTAATTCAAAATATTGGATGTTATTCACGTGTCTGACCATCAAAATTTCTATTTTTGCAGGCACTATTATCAAAACACTTCGACAAACATCCAATCCTCATCCTGAAAGATGTAAAGTTCCAAGAACTGAAGGCAATGATGGACTACATGTACAGGGGTGAGGTAAACATATCGCAGGACCAATTAGGCGCATTACTAAAAGCGGCAGAATCGCTGCAAATAAAAGGCCTGTCAGATAACAGGAAAGGTGAGACTGAACGAAAACCTGCGCCAGCGCCACCTCCACCAAAAAGTCCTCAACCCGCCTCCACAATCCCAAAAGTCCAGGGACTGACGATAGAGCAACGAAGCAGAGATGACAGCAGAGAGGGAAGCATGTCACCGGGGCCTCGAAAGAAAAAACGGATGAGGCGTAAAAGCGAAGAACTAGATAACCACCATGACGCCTCAAACTCTTCTGAATCTCACAGCCTGCCCGCCACCCAGAACATTCCTTTATCGTTACCCACCTCCAAAATGAATGCCGATGTGCCTGACACCATAGAGACAAAACAAGAGATACTCACCACCAGGTTAAAGCAAGGTGGTGGGGATGAGGCCCCGCAAGTTCCTATGATCAAAGAGAAACTAGAGACTCATTCAGAATTAATGCTCGAACCAAAGGCTGAATATGTGGAGGAGATGAATGAAGACAGTATTGAGGACTTGACATTGGATGATGACGACTTAAGCAACATGGAACAAATGGACGATTCGGGAGCTGGACCTAGTCATGGGAATGCGGGTGAAGGATCAAGTCAAGGTAAGCATTGCGTTTTAAAATAACTTATATGTACACCTCTCCGATGTGAATTAACGGTCAAACCCAGATAACCTCTAATATTGCTATGTATTTTTTTGTATTCCATTGAAAAACATTGTTCTCTGAATGGTAGAAAAATCTTTGAATTTTACTTCAGCAGTCTGTACACTGCAAAAATAATTTTTCAATTACTGAATTTTGTTGTTTTTTATGTTTATTGGTATTGGTTTTATCAGATGTACTACCTTCAAAATGTTACCTTTGATGGTATTTTATGAAATATTCAGATTGGTATTGAAAAATTTTAAGTTTAAAGCTCCTACCTCTGAAGGTCTTTGAATTTTTATTTTGGATTGTTCATGGGCTTTGTCATGGCACCATGTGCTTTCTAGATATTTTAAAATACATCAAATCTGTATTTTTTTTCGAAGTTACATAGTGGAAGTCAATTTCTACTGTTGGAACTGAAATATTTTGCACAATTAATAACTGATTTTTACTCTTATCAACTATACTATACTTTTAGTGTAGTTCTTATTGTAAAAGTACTGGCACAACATAACATTTCATATTTCTGTTCCTCACTTGGGGAAAAGGAGATTTCATATTATGTATGTTGAGGCAATAGTTCATTTTCAAATGTACTGATTATCTCTGAGGATTTACAGTATATTTTGAACATAATTACTTTTGTGCAAAGTGTAATTGGTAACATGGTTGATATTACTTTTTATCAATGTATTGCTGCCAAGCAGTTTACAAGTGCAGTTGTGTGCTTCCACTCTTGTTAGCTTTGTCATTTTATAAGTACTTCTAATTGCAAAAAAGTATGCACTGTAATTTTAAATTAGAACAATGATCTAAGTTTGTGGTCACCTTCGTGAAAATTGATAAAAATGATTTGCTTTGTCAACCATGCAGTTAACATGATTTTTTTTACAAAATGGACTCTTAAATACATAGCTTTTTTATCTTCTCAATTTTTCCATGCAGTTTTACTTTAAAACTTATTTACATCAAATCATTATCTAAAATATGTTTCCTTTTAATCATTTCAGGATTTGGCGGATGGCATATGGGTAATCAGAGTCAAGATGAAGTATTTTTAGCGGCACAAGAGGCTGTAGGTGCTCACAGAGATTCACAAGGTAAGCTTTTTGTTTCAATTGTAAAAGCTAGCCTAAGCATCTCTTGCTTAATTTTCAAACTGTAAGTCATTTTATAAAACTCATTTTGTCAGTTTGAGATGGATAGGCTAGCTTATTTTTATATTGCTTGCAAGTCTTACGGCAAAATAACAACACCCGAGTCCCCAGTCTCTGATTTTGTTTATTTATTCTTTCGGGTAGCTTTTGGTTATTTAACTGTATTTTGCTTCTTTACATTGTTTGCTTCAGCAGTAGTGGCATGTATTTCTGTTTTTCCTTTGGAAATGAACCCTTCTCCCTCCACTGACGAAACTTTTTTTCTATTATGTTTAGAGCGCATTTTTTATTTTCAAATAATTCTCAATTTGCTCAATTAAACTATATTGGCCTAACTTTGTAACAAGTTTTGTTTGAAGTATCTTTAACTGCATTTATGGACTAAATGGCAATATTTGGTAGACTGAACTTTAAAAAAAGCTGTTAGCATTTTTCTGTCTTAAGTGGCATCAACCTTTTGCATAAATGTCAAAAAAAGCTGGTAGCATTTCTCAAAACAATTTTGAAGCATATCAGTACTTAAGTCTCTTAGTTTTGTGCAATATTTTAATGTAGTTCCTGTTTGGTATTCCTACTTGAAGAGTAGTGGTATCATAATGCTCAAGTTTGCTGCAAAGGTAAGAAGGGGGAGAACGGAATTAAAATCAAAATGTTGCCGCTTCAATTTACATCTCTTGCTGAAAATTAGAACATTACTTTTTAATCAAAATGATGTTTACCTACAAACTCTCAAGTTTGTTCATTACTTATATGAACTGACTTGTTAGTGTGTGGACACATCTCACTGCAAAGTAATCTTCTAAGTTGTGGTTCATATTTTTGTCATGGTGAACATTTTGGTTTTCAATCGGGGACTGACGTCTCGGTGTTATGTGATTCAAAAATAGTGTCTCCCACTTGTTACAGAAAACGTTCATTATTTTTTTGTTTTCTTTTATCACCTCCTCTTAACACAATATTTTGCCGTAGGACTGTAAGCATCTATGTTTGGGTTTTGTAATTTTTTTGATCTACCAATGATATTCAACATACAATTGCTTATGTTTTCAGTCATTAACTACAGTTGAGTATCGTTTGTGGATTATACATTGTTGGCCTTCTATCTCATGTTTCAACTTTTCGGTCTAACATGTATTTTATCATGTGCATGCTTTATATTTTTGTATATTGTATATTTATTATGTTATTGGTGACATGGCTACAGTTTAGTCTTGTTACATATGTCCTCTGAATTTGTTATACTTAATTAACAAATTTGGAGCATTGTAAGGAAAATTGATTGGTATAGTGATTTTTGGGTACTTTCCATTAATTGCTATGCTTGTTGATTTTCTGAGATTTGAATTGTAGCTATTTTGGGCTTACCTTATTAGCTACCCATTTATATGGCTGTTGCATGAATTCATGCTACAGTTATTTGAGAACTCTGTCATTTGACAGAATTCTTTGTGATGAAATCAATAACTATCCTAAGTTTACTTGCCATTTGGTGAATAGGCTATTTTAGTCTTCAATTTTCAAAAATTGAGCTGTGTAAATACTTTGCATGGTGAGGTATTTTGTCCAAATCATCCTTGTAAACGTACTTTCACATCTCAATTTTTTTAAGTGCTCTAAAAAATTGTTTAATTTTGTAGCTGTGTATCTTGAAATACACAGTGAGGTATCTTTTCATTAAATACATTGTCTTTGTGGAGGATCTGGAGAACGTTGGAGGGATTTCTTGGTGTTATCAAAAATAACATACCATTCTGGACTGGTATCACAGCAATAATTTTATTGTTGGACATGTCTTAGAATCCAGTTTAATTTTTTTAACACAGCAATCCATAACCAGCGTAAATCAAATGTACTGTTGGCAAGTTTTTTTACTGCCTATAATGCAGTGTCTTGGATTTTCTCAAATTGTGCAGAATCTTGTCTCTCATAAGACTTTTCAGAACTTCACTTTTCAATGCTAACAAGAACTTGTTTTGAGCAATTTTGGGATTATAGACCAATTACTTATTATTGCATATATTCCCCAGATTATCAAACCTGGTTCGGCGAAATTAGCAAATGTCAACAAATAAAAAAACCATTATATCAAAATTTTGAATGTTTCCAATTTACTTTTAATTGCAAACAATTCTAAATTTTGGAATCTTGGTTTAACACTTTGTTTTCTCAACAGAGCTATTTTGAAATCTTTCTTATGTTTATAATTACTTATTACATACATAAGTGGGATTGAAAATAAAGCTCCATTACAAAAGCTTTTTCTGTAGTTAAATATCTTTTAAGACAATTTAAGACCACTGTTCCAAAATCTTACAAATATTATCAATTTACTTATAATTGTTAATTTTTGTGAGATTGGGAATTTGGTGAAATAAAAAAAGTGAATTACAAAATAAAAGAGGCTTAAATACAGCTATTCTAAGGATTGTTGTACAAAATGCCAATTTTTTAGTTACTAGTTCATATTTACAACCTATTTTTGGTTGTGACTATTGACTGGCTTCTGAAATTTGGTCTATAGTGCACATGTGAAAATTTATTGTAACTGAACAGTGTGACACAATTTAAACAAGCATTTACCATTCCCAAAAGCTTTTCTACACCTCCCTACTTTGATACAAGGTGCTTAATTGACTTTGAGAATGACTTTTAAATAACGAAACTATTCCATAGCAGATTTACAGTGCATGTTATACATCATTGATTGCCAAAGTGTTAATTTCATCCAGAGAGCAGTTTTAAATTTGCGAATAATTGCAATGTTCTTTTAATTGTAATTATTGGTAGATCTTCGATACACTTCTAACCTGGCATATTTGGTAGCTGTGTAAAATTTTACGCAGTGAGGTAACATTTAAGAATCAAATTATTTTTATCCTGCTTATTTATGCAATATGATTGCGTATAAAAGTGGTGTAAAGGTATTGTTCTGTGAGGCTAACGAATTTTATATTTTCCAGATTATTATATAATGTAGCTGTGTGTATCATTATTACACACAGTGAGGTAATGGATGTGCTTAAACTGGTTTAAAATGAATTGTTAATTTCATTTATTTGCAGTTGACAATTTGTTTTGAATGCTAAGACTTGCTACCCTGTTTAATGTAGCTGTGCAGCTTCACTGCTCAGTGAGGTAAACCTGTTGATCTGTAGCTGTGTTCATTTTAATGCAGTGAGGTAGTGCATAAGAGGAGATATTTTTCACACAATGAGTGTTTAACGTTGTTTGTCTATTTTTTTTATTGGAAAAAAAATGGTACAAAAAACGTTGACAAAATTACCATTCGTATGAAATATGTTTCAATGGATATCTAAAGGAATGGGCCTGCTTACTGTGTGAATGTTGCTTTGAATAGAGGGCCAACATAAATAGTACTGATTTTTATTTGGTTTTTATAGCATCAAGTTGCAGTTTTCATCAAACTGTATTATACTTTATTAATACGGATTTGATGGTAACTGGACAAGCCGAAAGCTGATAAAAATCAGTCTGCTTAAAAACCATGTTGGTATCTGAATGTGACTGAATGAATGTTTGTTTGCAGACCCATTGCCTTTTAGATGTCACCGATGTGGGAGGGGGTATTCAGTCAATTATACTCTTGAAAGACATCTCACATACGAATGTGGAGTAGCTCGAAAATTTTCATGTCAAGTCTGTTCAAGAATGTTTTCTCGCAGAGATATTCTGAGGAATCATGAGAAAAAGTTCAATCACATTGTAGATCAAACTACTCCATTGTATAATAGTCAACTGTAAGTTTACTTGAATTTGGCACTGGCCATTATTGTTCTCGAGTTAAGTAGACCGCTTGTCATCTTTTTTTTTTATAAAGAAGGGTGACACGCGGTATGGGAATGGCGGTGGGATATTTCATTTGTCTAAATTCCATTTTACAAGTAAATTCATCAAATTAAAATCAAAAACATGAAGACATCATCGATCATCAGAGAGCTGGCTGTGGAGAAATACCTGTTCTTCTCAGTTCCATCTTCTCCTGTCCATATATTTCCGTCTTTCCACTTTTTACTTCATCAGCTTCAAGAGCTGAAGATCCATGAGGCAGTCAGGGTCGTCATGGTGGGCAGGCACCACCTTTGAAGGTTTGTTTTTTTCTAACAATCTTTTAAACTACTTTTCTGTGCTGCACTTTATAACCTAAAGTACATCTAACTTTTTTGAACAATTCAAATTCAATCTTCTTTACAATTGACAATTGATTGAATATGTATTCTCAGTTGATGGTATCTTTTTTATAGTGTGGTCCTTGTATGTAGTATTCCAGTTTTTTTGTCTCAATTTTGAATTCTCAATTGCATTAGCAAACCTTACGGTTGATAGTGGCATATTTGTAGTGGTCAAATGTAAGAATGTTTGTTAGAGCCCCATTTACTTACAATGAGGTCTAACTGACCAATTAAAAGATTCTCACTGCTATTACAAATCGCCATATTGCTGAAAATGTTGAAGATTTTTTTATTATCACATTAAATTGAATGTTTTTTTTGTGATTATTGTCTTGGTAATTATACTCTTATGTGGGAGACTTCTGGTTTTTAAAGAAATGACGACCGCAGAATGCATTGTGTTATTACAACTATTTATGAAAGTTGCGATTATGAACTTTCAAAAATGTTATGTAATTTCATTTTACATAGATGCCTATTTTAATAGACTTCACAATTACTATGAATTATAGCATGATGATTTGAACAGGTGGATAAATGTCCGTCTTGTTTTTATGGATCGGATTTCACTACTTTTGAAATCCAGTTTATGAAAATTTTTGCTATCTCGTCCAGCTTCATGTACAAATTGTCATGCTTTTTATTGAAAATATTTCATTTCTTTAGTCAACAGCTCCTATTCACAGTTGATTGATATTAGGATTTTCAAGATTCACATCTTTCAAATCTTAATATTATGCTGCTATTCAGAGGAAGTAAAAATGCTCGACAATAATTTTAAGTTTCATTGTTTATGGTAAACATTTAATTGGTTTATAATTTGTGGAAACCCATTCCATTGTGTTCTTGACCATTCTCAAACTCGACAATTTGTTACAATGCAATTCGCGATAAAAATGCTCTAGTGATGTCGTTAGCCCTTGACCTGTAATATATTAAAACCAGTAGGTGTATGCGACATAGCGTGTACATTTTTATTGCGAATTACACTCAAAAGAACTAATTTATGAATTTTAACATTGATTGTAATCGAGTTCAGTCCAACAGAATTAATTTCATTGATGTTTCATTGAACACACGATTTTTGGGTTAGCAGATTTAGCTCGGTATATTAACTGCAAAACATTAAAATTTAATATAATCAAATCTGGGTTTCCTCAACTTACCGGAACATCTCTCGAGCTCAGTTTTTACAGCAAAATTTTATGGTCCTTTTCTCTATTGTTGCAGATTTTTCCCGCCCGTACCTTCGTTCCTCAAAAGAAGATATATACTGTTTTGAAGTACGAAAAAATTTAATATATATATTTTGAAGGTATACTTGCTTTCATTGCATCTCCCTTTTATCACCCATTTATCATTTAAGTTAGAATGTGTTGAATGTTGGGCCGAAAACTTGAAAACAGAGATAGAAAAAAAATAACAAAATCGCTAGTACAGCAGTATATTTTTGCAGGCGATGTAAAATGGTATCTTCGCCATTTAGATGCAGAATCTACCCAAGGTTTTCCTTGCGGAAATTGCGGGAAAATCTACAAACATCGTGGCAACATGCGTAGACATATGGTGTATGAGTGCGGCAAACAAGCACAATTTCAGTGTTCTCACTGTTTCAGAAAATTTCATCAACAGTCTAATTTAAAGAGACATTTCGAAAACAAGCACACCGTGATTCCTCCTAAATTCAGCAAAGTCGTTACGGTTGTTAGAACCAGATAGATTTCTAGTCATTATTTTAACCAAAGAACTTATATATGTAGAGTTCAGAGAACCAGTTATATACGAGTATATACAAGCCTTACTTGAGTTACTCGATTTCAAGTTTCAATGTAAATGAAAGCCTATTAATATAGGTATTTTCGAAATTTTCGAATTGATTACTCATTTAGCTGGACTTCCAATAATGAATTCGTCTTCCTATTCTAAATGACATTTTGTGAACTTGAAATCTACTAACTTATTAATCATTAACGAGCATTAAGGCCCAGTATACAGTACTAAATTCACGTTACCAAATAAGTGATACATAAGAATGTTGAGTCTAGTCATTTCGTAAATGTGTGCCATAATCTATTAACATTTTTTTTGATCTGTAAATATTTGAAAATTATTGTATAAGTAAAACGAAAATATATAACGATTGATGGAAGGATTAGTTTCTATGAAAGAAGTGAAGAAAAGAAGTAAGGTGGGTAATAACAACGGCATTCTAAAGTATCATTCCACAGTACGAACAATTCATGTATGTTTTTACCAAAAATTCATTTTTATAAAAATTGTAACGTTACTGTGGTATGGTGAATTTCACATTTCAAATTGAAATTTTGTGCTTTGCAATTTCCATTTGAACATTTTTTTTTAATTTTCTTTTTGTAAATACGCCTAAATTGATTCTTGGAAATATTTTAAATCCAAAACTTATCATTGATTTTTATTTTTTTTAAGATCAGTTTTATTTTGGCATGATCAGTTTTTGGAATTGGAATGTCGTTGAATTGAATGTCTTGAAAGCAGAAATTAAAGCTCGTGCCATCAGACTGCAGATGTTTTGAGATCTACTGAAGATGAAGCTGTGCTGCTAGCCGTTCATAAATAAGGTGGAATATTACTAATTATACATTTAATAGAACAAATATACAAGTGAAATATCGAATATTCCATTTTATTTAAGGGCATTCAATGAGAGGTTTTGGGTGAGTTTTAGTATATAGGTTTCATTACGACAAAATCAGCGTTTAGATTACCCGAAGTGTGAATAGTCCATTATAAATACTTCAATTTGTAGTCCTAAAGTTGTATCATGAATTACTAATTTCGCTAGGCTACAACGCGAACCTGCAGCGTTGACACGCGTTGGGAAATGCGGCGCACTTGCATAACATTTGTTTCGTCTTCTTTTTCTTACACATTGATTCTACATGCTAAAAGATATTCGACTGTACTGTACTGTACTGCATCTGATAAGAATTGATGTTTTGTCATGTGAATCTTTTTGAGGCTAGAATCTTGCTAATGTAAGGTCAGGTAAACGTTAATTTGATTTCTAGTGTCTGGCAAATACGAAACTGTATTGATACAGCAACATTGATTCTACACCAAATTTATTTTGACACTTGAAAATTCTCAAGGTTATGATTAGCTGCTAAATAGTGCTCGGCTATTATGTGAAAAAACTCAGCTCAGGTGCAAAATTCAGAAATGATTTAAACGCTCAAAAAATCTAAGCTAGCATGACGAAAATCATTAAATTTTTGTAGGCAGTGGTTACATTAGCCAATACTTTCCTATTGAAGAGATTTTTATTGCTTTTCGTAGATATATTTTTGATGCATTATATTATGCAGTTGTCATGTCACGTTTACGTTACTAATTCTATGATTGAACTTCGTTAATGGATAACCTGAGATAGTTTTGGATAACTTTTTAGTTCAGAAATTTAATTCCGATTAAATGATAAAAAATATTCGATTACAGAAAATGAAATTAATTAAAAGTGCATGTTATTGCCGATTCAGTTTTAATTCATCAATGATACAGAATTTTCTTGATTTATGATGAACATTTGATGAATTGAAGAAAAATTATTCGAAAGTCAAATTCTTAGATAGATTTTTGAAAAAATGACAAGCGTCTATTGCTAGTAAACTGCTGATTAACGATTATTAAAACGTTGAGTTACGTTTTCTAATAGTACGGGAGCCAGTGTTTATTTTCAGTACTTATTTTCCCAGTCAGCAAACATTGATATTAATTTAGAACTTCTCCGCAAAAATCGTATGTGGGACGGGTTTTTGTCATTGAGATGGTGGAAAATAAGTTTGAATATAGAAATGCCCACCTTTTTTTCAGTGATACACAGTTCTTATAGTATACTGAAATAAAATTTAAAAAAAATTGACTAATCTCTGCGAATGAAATACCTAGGTGAAAAACTGAGAAAAAAATCTTAAACAAGTTCCCTTTTTTTGTGGTCCTCAACATTTGATAGATAAGCCAAACTATTATTTTCATAAATGTATTTAGTGAATAAATTTTTTTTTATCTTTTGAACCCTTCCCAAAAGTCTAGCCACTTGTGTCACTAAAACAACATACTTAATTCATATATGCTCACTAGGAAAATAAGTACTAAAAAATGTCATTGCGTATCGGACTTTAAGAATTAAATTGTATAATATACTTGCCTCTTAATTTTAAAGTAAAAATATAGACGCGGCACTACGAGGTGGCAGTAAGTTAGGTAGCATACTCTTCGTCAGTTTTTTTTCGATTCCTTATAAATATCGTAACAGTAAGGAGTAAACACCAGATATTGTTAAAGTTCTCCGGAATCTCATACCGAGGAAAAAATTGATTTGATCAAATAAATTAACAGACTTATTTCCATTCTACCTAGCACGGTAGTTATGAGGAAATTACATTTTTAGCGATGCTATAGTATTAAATAAAAGTACGTCCCACATTATTGAAGTGCCTAAAACCTATATACATATATATTTTTTTTGTGCATCTACGCATGATAAGATTCCTCTGATACCGACATCTGTGAGAGATTCCAGCCACTATAATCTATCAACAGTACCTATTCCAAATTTTGGGCATGACCAAATATGTAATAATCATTGACATCTTCAACTCATTTATTCTGAGCATCCCCAACAAGTTTAATTCTGTGATGATTGTACTACCTGGAATCCCACAAATAGGAGTGAATATTATTGTTCATTCTATTGTATACAATTGTGTTAAGGGAATGTACTCGTAGGTTTTGGTCACTAATTTTAACCTTAAATATAATTATCAACTAGAAGCTCGGAAAAATGACCCGTAACGAGGAAGGAATTATTGGTATCATGCGTTTGGCACACATGGGTGAAGTACCTGTTTAATTCAATTAGTACTTTGAAACCATTTACTTGATTCGTATAAATAGATATTTAAGTGCTTGATGAAGAAATTGAACAGTCAGATAAGTCAAGGGACTTTTAACCCTACCAACTTGAAGCAAAATATTCCGCCAACACGAAACGTAATGCTGGAATGTGACTTGAGCTTTGTACTTGCTTCAAGTAAATATCTGTTAAAGGTGAATACGTTGGGCAAGAATTTTTAATTACAAATATTATTTTTACGACCTTGAAATTTGATGAGTTATTTGAATTACACACACTGCGATGTGTCAAAATTAATTATTGACGTAAGCCAAAACCAATGGAAATTCAGCTATTGGTAAAATAATAGATGAAATACGAGAAGCAAAAAGTTTGGTGCCGGAACGATGTTCATATTCCTGCAAATGCAATGGTTTCACATAATGAACAGATTCATAAAAAACGTATAAAATTGAACTTTGCATTTGAATAAAACAATTAGACGCTCTAACAGAATAGCTCTCAAACTTGCAACACATGATTCCAGTTACATGCTGAATTAAAATGAATGGGTAGTTGAGCATGAGCTAAGGCAGATGCCAAAGATGCTGTATCCATATTTTAATTTATTGCAATCTGTTTGAATCATAAAAAATATAAAATACGGATGAATCCTAGATTCACCGCTGATTATCAGATGCTATCATGATGGTATTGTGAATAATGTTTGGGGACATGCTGTTTATTGTACGAGGTTCAGGGGAATTGAACAAAAAACAATTTTTTTGTGAATGAAATAGGATTTGAATCTGGCACGTTTTTAATGAGGGAATTAACAAAAGCATAATCTTACTAGACAGATTTGAACTAGAAATACCACGAACATATTTGCAATGGATGCTCAGCCTACTTGGACGAAGATTGCATAGCAGGATTTGAGAAACATTTTGGTGAAAGGCAAGATTTCGTCAGTAGCGGATCTACGGGGGACTAAGAAAACAAGTTTCTATTAAACGTAATTCCTTTCCTCAATGGAAGTGCAAACGAATATGATTTTCTTAATTTTTGTACTTTTATTCGACGGAAAAATCATTAATACATCTTTTCACTGAAAACACGCCGTTTAGGGGCAGTGGCGTGTCCAGGGGTTGCTATGGGCGCTAGAGCCCCCGACAATCTGATGATATTGTTGATTCTTATTTATATTTTTCTAATAAATTGACGTTCTTCGCTCAGAAGTTTTTTTGTCGACAAACCATATTTCCCCAAAATTGAATCCTAGAGTAGCCACTGTCTAGAGAGGGGCGGTGGATGTCTGCAGGAGTCCTGAAGAGAATAGATTCTAGATTATATAAAAAATTTCAGGTTCTCACAGTTAAGAACGAGTATTTCCACGTCTTTATTAGAATCTTATTTTCCTTATCGGTCCAACGAATAAACGTCGTAATCTCCAGTTGCACAACTGTTTCGTTAACAGAAACTCACGAAATTTTCTATGCAGCTTCAAATCTACAGTGCTTGATACCATATCGGAAAATTAGTTATTGCACAGAACTTCAAGGAAACTGACGAACATTGAACATTGGATTCAGTTTCACTTAGACGAGTGAAATGCAGTATTAATTTCCGTCGTACTAAATCCTATTTGCTTACATTGACGTAAAAACAACTTTAGGGTTGGATATTTCCATTTTTTCTGGCCGATTATCTAAAAAAACGTTGAATGTGAGATGAATTTGTGTGATTTTGTAAATCAAATGTAGCGAATCGAAATGAACCAGAGATAAACCACGGTACATGCATCAAAACTTGTCTTATCTTAAGATGGTTACGATTGAAGATTCTAGTTAGACCAAAAATCGAAAAACACGTTTGAAAAAGCATATCCAGACTCGTCATTATAGTCCATAGGTCCAACTAGAGATCAATATTTGGGTGGCGTGATAGCAACATCAACACATCTCCAAGCGTCGCGCACGGTGGCGCTGCCTATTGGCACCTTACGAAGTCAAGATCCTAACACTTGGACAACTTGAAACGGTGACAGAAATGCCTTACAAAATCCGTTGTTGGGCAGATATCGTAAGTGTTATCTGTCACAGCTTCAGGGTAGTCCAGATGTTAGGATCTTGATTTCGTAAGATGCCAATGGGCAGCGCCACCGTGCGCGAAGCTGAGAGATGAGTGTTAGTTTGGTCAGATTCAGTGTGTAACTCCAGTTCACCTGAAGACGATTGAAGATAGCACATCAATCGAAACGTCGTGATACTCAAAATTTTATAGACAATGGAAGTCCGAAATCAAACTTTTCATAGTATATATAAGTATGAAAATATAGTTATTGGTGAAGGAAATCGACTTGTGTAGATTTATAAAATTTAGATGAGAAGAAAGGTAGGCTGCAGAACTAACCAAAACCTATGGTGGCTTGAAGGGTTCTAACAGTGGCAACTGACAAGCTCAAATAATAATTTTTCTTTTCTTTTGGATTCAGGTCCCGATAGTATCCTAAAACGTTTATTGTTGGGTTGTCCTGTCATCGAAGAAGAATATCAGTTCGAGGAAGGCGAAACCAAACTAAGTCCCATGTGAAAAGTCCTGCATTTTTGTGCAATCATTATTTTTGTTTAGGTAGGGGAGATACTATAACAAGCAGAATACTTTTGTTATTTATTGAAATATTTTTTGATCAACCTTGTTTATTATTTATTTCATACATAGTCGATCTACGAATTTTTACAGAGCGACTAAATGTTCAATCAGTTTTATAGTTTTTATCTTATTTGTTGTGATGTTTATACCGGAATATGTACAAGAAAAAAGACTGCACTTTGAATACATGAGTATCTTTTTGTATTCGTTTTTTCATACCCACAATTTTTGTTTCATTCCAATATTATTTAAAGCCATATTCATATGGTGGATCAAAGAGGTTTTCAGATAATGACCAGCACCATTTCAGCTTTGGCGCGAGTATTACTGACGACATAATTATAGCATCTAACCAAGGCTTAGCAACATCCTTGATTCTTTGGGTTCCAGTAAAGCCTTTGACACAATGAATAATGAGCTCCTTTCATCAAAATCTGAATATTCACGCCAGTAGGATTCCTCATTGCAGTGGTTAGAAAGTTAATTATACAATAGTAGACAATACATTCCTATGGGCATTGGTATTGCAACTAATAGATTAAATGTTCTGGTGTACCTCCAGGTTCTGTATTGGGGCCATTACTATAGTTACTGTATACTTTTGATCTAGTAAACATTTTCTAAAGTTGCAAAGTACAGTGCTATGCCAATGATGCTCAAAATGGCCCCTCGGGACCTGGGGTCCGAGCAGAAGTTCCCTCTAATTACCCAGGAAACTGAGTTTTTGTCCTGTTTCCTATTTTTCACAAAATGGAACGCCATAGGGAAAATCTGAGCACACTATTTGACTTAGCGAAAAATTTTCCATCGGATAGAGTGGAACATAGAGAGAAAGCGGCTTTTTCGCCACGAGAATTCTCAATTGTATTCACCAAAGTATTTCCTGAAGCTTCTAGACTCAATCCAGAAGAGAACACTGTCCGTTTGGCGCTTCTGACATGGCAAAGGACCTCCAATCTGAAACGTCGAAGAACTGTGCCAGATCTTTTCCTATTCTATAGAATATATTATGGTAAATGTTGAACTGGGCTTTCTTGATAATAAAACCGAGATTAATCAGTACCACGAAAAACCTAACTGGTGCATTCTTATCAGGTGTAACTTCCAACAGCTCTTACGAGCCTGTTGGAAACTCTAACAGCTTAGGTAATATTTGAAATACTTCAATCAAATCACTATTATTGGATGTTTCCAAAATTGTATCTAAATTACTAGTACTTTTTTTTACTTGTATACGTTTTCAACAAATATGTGTCTATAATTTTTATACATTTTTTCATTAGAATATTTTTTCGCGTTAATACGATTCACTCCGCTTCTAGATACCTACTGTGAAAGCAGTTTCAAATTTATTTGATCTGTTTTCTGCTGTGCAATTATTTTGTTTTATTTTAATTAGTATCAAATTGTAGGATTCCAAAATAACTTGAAGATGGGCCAAATTAATGAACCAAAACCCCATGCTGTTTTTTTTGGTATTATTAACTGACGGACATATCATATGTCGAATTAGAATAAGGTCACAACTCAGATTTATATTGACAAGTCCGAGCCTACGTTGCTGATTTTAACTTTTATTTGAATGACGGAAAAGGCTTTTTAGTTGTTAGAGCATACAAGAACTATAAATAGAAGAAAACACCAACCTTTTTGGCGCTATAAAACTACTAAGAGATCAAAATTTGAGTCAGCAGTTTTTTTCAGGGAGTATCAGAGAATTCCCAACAAGAACTCACTTCCAGTCATGATAAGATAGGTGTCTTGGACTCTAGAAGAACCAGCTACAAATGGAGGAGTTCAAGTTCGGTAGGACAATATCATAACGGAATATAACATTTGCCATCTTATGATTTCATTTTTGAAAAAATCATTTTTCATCTTCCTCCCAATTATCCACGGAATGAATCACCGTCTTCACACTCTTCACAAGATATACGGCGCGGCACTTCTGCTTTACGTTGTAACTTTGTAAGAAGTTTCATTTTATATTTTCACCTCTCGCGCTTCAGAAGCTCAGCTCGAGGTCTATTCACATTGACCTTAAAACGCGGAAACTTGCAACTTTCTGGAATCAATTTCCTCAACGGCTCATTTCACAACGCCGAGGTTCTCCGTAATACCGACTTGGAAGAAGATCGTTCCAGGCGTTGCAAGCTCGACCTGGTGATGATGTGCCCTTTGGATACTCCCTTCTTCAATGTTCTAGACTGTGGAGCTCCTTTGGAAAGTCAGGCGTAAACTGTGATTAAATTGGCATTTTACATTATAAAATTATTGTAGCAATCTTGGTTTTTGACGACAAGTAATTAATTACTTCAACAAGGTACATATTTTTTTTATTGACGTATTGCCTATGCGATCAAATTTTGAAGTAGCAATCGCTGTCATGCTCCTTTAGATTTAGAAAATTACTTTAGAGTAGAGAGTGTTGTTAACAATGGATCCAATATTAAAGCTACACTAACTAGAGTTAGATTTATATTTGACACATCTTTTTTGTTGGTGGTCTGGACGTATCACAAATTATATAAGTAGAGGTATGAACGTTTTGCTGGTTGCCACTCTGGCGTGCCAGAAGCTGGGGGTTCAAAACTGCTTTCACCACAGTTACTGCATCTATAATCATGGCACATGTTCGAGCAAGCTGTCTCGTATAGCAACACCAAGAGTCATCAGTACTGGAAACATTAGAGTGGCCCAACGGCCGTACCCTAACCAGGTCGAGGGGCCTTTCAAAAGTCGTTATTTTGGATAACCTCAGCGTTATCACTGCGTCGAATTTCGATTGTCTTGAGAATTTGGCATTTCACAACGTTTCAATTGATGTGGTGTCTTCTTTCGTCCCCAGGTCCTCATTTTTGACCTGAGACGATTAAAGATACATCAATCGAAACGTCGTGAAACGCAATGGAAGCAGCGTTATAGGAACATTTGCATTCTCTACAGCAATTGAAGCTACTACTACTAGTTTTCAATCATGTCCCACAAACAACAGCTTTTTCACGTGAAAAAGTACCTACACTTTAATCATCAATCTAGTATATTGAACTAATTAGAATGTTTGAAACAATTGCAGCGCACCGGTTTCTGTGTGACTGTGGGAAACGATACAAAACCAAAGGTAATATGAGCTTCCATCAGAGGTACGAATGTGGAAAGGATCCTCAGTTTTCTTGTAGCGAATGTCAAAGGACGTTCCATAGGAAGGCGAACTTGAAAGTGCATTTGAAGTCTGTACATAGAATACAAGTTGAACATGTCCGCAATAGAACAGAATAGAATAAATCCATAAATACTTCGAATTTTTGTGTTTTGCTGTAGACGAAGCCCGCTTATTAGGCGATTTAAAAAAAGGAACTTTTGTTTTCTACCATTATGTGTATAGTTTGTATGTATCTATGTATGGCAGATTATTTTGAAAGCTACTATAGGGATTAGACTGATATGTTTATGATGGGAAATTTCGTATTCTAAAAAAAATGCGTCAAGTAGGTTGACTCTGTACTTTCCACGCAATCAGTTCAGGAATAACCATTTGAATAGCATTCTGGGCTAACTATTGATATAATTAAATTGAACAAATGATACGAAACTAAGTGTTATTAATTCAAGAATTCAATTTTTTTAGGAAGTTGAAAATTTCTGTAATTTCCATTGTTCACAAAATTTAGTTTAAGTGAAATCCGATCTCAATCTTCAATAAAGTGATGCAAGTGAAATAGAGATATTTATTTGACGCCATTAGTTAAGAGGCAACATTTTTTATTATTCAAGATCTATATTCAGTTGAAATGCAGTTATCTGTACATATATTTAATCTGTATGTATGTAAAATGTAGAGAAACAAAAAGACCCCTACAAGTGAAAATTGAAGAATATCGAATTAACACACAGTGGGCTGAAACTAAGCAATATTAGTTAGCGATCATGCATGAACCGAGCACTACAGATTTGCTTCAGATGACGCTGATGTCATACACAGAGAGCTAAATTCGTATCGCTGAAACTTCAACAATGTATACAGCAGACCCAATGTGGACATCAAACCAATATGGCGGCCATCATCCGCCAGGCAGCGTGAGTCACCGCGATCAACAGCACTGTTGCTTACCAGTCGAAGTAAAGCAGTCTAAGATTTACTTTAACTGGATTAATAGTTCTGAAATTTGATATGAACATTTAGTGAATAAATGTGGCAAACTTACAAGCCAGGAGCGTATATCTATATGATTTTCATAGACTAGTAGGACCGTTCATCAGTTTCGCTTAAACGGTAGACTGGGAATGTTCACCAAATATATTGCGCGTTGTTATGTGGTTAGGTAGCTTCAGTATCACTCTACTGCCACTGGCTCGATATCTCAAAAAGCACGAAGTACTACCGGGTCAAAATTGTATACATTATTGAACGTATTCTCAATTCTTCCCACTACATCGTGAGCAACGTATTTTTAGTCCGCAGTCTATTTTGCTTTCCAACAAACTAGCGGAAATTTGAACACTGCGTATTCTTATCAAGGAATTCTATTGATTTTAGTTTTACCGTTCCTTTGCAACTGTGGAAAGCGTTACAAAAGGAAAGCCAACATGGTGTTCCATCAAAAGTACGAATGTGGAAAGGAACCCCAGTTCACTTGTACTGTATGTCTGAAATCATTCCATAGAAATGCCACTTTGAAAAATCATTTGACTGTGGTTCATGGGTCAGCACCAAAATGAATAAACTAATTTTGGTTTAGTGTTGCGATTTATATATTGATTTTATGGCTGTAATTTTCTCAGAAATGTAATACTCTTTTTTAATTACTCTATTCATAATGTTTCCTCTGATATTTATATTTGTTTGAAAAAGTTTGAAAGTTAATTTGCTGTTATTATAGAACTATCACTAGAAAACAGTACTATGCTGTGAATGTGTATATTCGTATTTTGTTTGAATAAAATATAATTGACCCTTTTTGCATTTTCAGTACTTTTATGCCATATAAGTATGGAGAGCCTTGATTGAAGCATCTGGCCATGAAGGAACTTTATAGCCACTTTTTTATATATACTTGTATTTCCCAAGCAATGGTATGATTTTGGAAGTGAATATTCGAAATTTGAACTAACTGTTCAATAAAAAAACTAATTTCAAAAATTTTAGAGAAATTTCCCATTCATCATCACTCATGTACATGAAAGATCTATATCACTATATTTAGTGAAATCAAAAAGGCAAACTACCTACAATTTAGAAAACTATATTTTAAAAGTTAGCGCGTTTCTTTGGAATCCTCAATAATTTAAAACAAGGAAACCACAAGATAAAGAAATGAGGCATATATACAAAACAACGAGTTGTTTTTTTAACAGATTGGGTTTTCTATGCAAATATCCCTTTAACATGAGAGATCATACAAATTATACATCAAAAAATGTTATTACCTAGACAAGTTTTGTATAATTAGATTTTCCTCTGAAATCGATATATTGACATGTTTTCAATTGTTTCCAGTATCGGGTTTTGCTTGTGACTGCGGAAGACGATATAAAAGAAAAGAAAACATGAAATTCCATCAAAAGTACGAATGCGGGAAAGATCCTCAGTTTTCTTGCACATTATGCCCTAAGTCATTCCACAGGAACAATACTTTAAAAAAACACGTAATTGCTGTTCATAAACATGAATATTATTTATGAATCTATCACTGTCAATTTTGCAATAAACAAAGTTTTTCAGGTTGTGAGCTATTATTTATGCCTTTCTATTTTTTTTTCGTTGTTGAAGTTAATGTTTATTTTCATTGATGTATATCTATATATAGAAATGTTCTTTTTCACTTGGCAAATAAAGCTTGTTACACTACTCCGAAAGTAATTTTCTTATAGAAAAAATATTACTCATTGTACATTCAGGAACAAAAAAAATATAAAAAACAGGCTCCAAAAAATCTATGTTAGGAATGCAACAAAAAAATAACTGAAAAATATATAAAATAAAACACCTGAAAAATGCACTGAAAAGAAAAAAATTATTATTATTTCTGGAGTCCCGTTTCAGCCAAGCATTTAAGAAATTGTAAATTTCCTAAATTTAAGCACATATAATTAAGGAAAAAAAAATTAATAATGCAATTATTTTTAAATTTTTAGCATATTCTTTAAGTATTTTTTGTTAAAAATAATTAGTATCTAACGGGCAGGCAATCAAAATAGTAGAATAGATCGCCGCTTTGGATTGAGTAACAGCTCTCCTCTGACCAAAGATATCGACGACATCGTTAAGAACCAATCTCTTTTACGAGCCTCTGATAGTGCCGTCAAAGGTGGTCGGACTTTGGCCAGTCGCTCTCGTGCGAAGGATGAAGGAAAACGCTGGTTCGACCGCCAAGTGCCCCGACTGCCTCTTTGGTATCTATTCTGCAGTTTATATTTCGATCATTTTTTGAAATTTTCCAATGGCCTCTAATTGAAAGCACAAGCGATTGATTCGAATATCGTTACTAAAGTTAAGTTGAATAATTTTTTATATTTTGTACTTTGATAAACGCTGATGAGACAGCCAAAACGTTTGTAAATATATTTATTCAATCGTATGTGATTTTAATTGGAGTCTAGTAAGACCAGTCGGATGAATCCGGATACGTAACTAGCGTAAATATAGGAAAGAGGCGTTCAAATTCACGTCGTCGGAATGCTGGAGATATGAGTTTGAGTCCCGTCCATACCAAAAAAAATTTTTTACTCAAAAATTGTGTCTTTAATCTTCTCTTTCATATAACTTAATATGACATTATTGATACAAGTAGTAAATCAACTAACACAACTCCACAGAGTTTCTTATTCGAAATTTAGTCAACCTTGGGATTCAAGATCAATAAAATACGAAAAAAAAGTTACAAAAGTTTAAAAGCCTTTTATATGGTCTTCCTAAAACTAAACAAAAATAGCCAGATGAATCTAGGAAGAACAAGATCACGACTTGCAGAAGTACTAATTTGAGAATCGTGGCGAGCTAACCAATCCTAGTAAACATCGAATTTTTTCAAGTTTCTTTCTGATTGTGGAATATTTCGATGAGACTCACATCTAGACATAACTATATCCTCTTGATATTATCCTTAATATCGTTATTATCAGGGTCTGGAGAATACAGGGTTGTGCAATATGTGTCACCTATTCTGAGTAGGTCATGATGGATACAATATGTCACTGGTGACAGTTCTATTGTCAGTTTTATGTGCGTCAGTTAATGCAATTTGATTCATTTTGGATAAGGATCCGATTCAACAACGCATTTATGCGGTTGGAAGTTTTATAGCAAGTTAATAAATTGTGCAGGTTCAAAAGAAGTTGGGTTAGAGATTTCGATAATACAGGTAATGTCAACTATAAGTTCAGAAGTGGTGTACTAACGTAAGAACCCTTGAAGTAATCGAAGCTGTCAGTCAAGCTATTCAAAGAAGTCCGCAGCGATCAGCGCCGGAACATTCGATGGCATTCCGAAGGAAACTAACTAGGAATTCTGCTTTTTGATTTTCATACCCACCCCATATAAGATCCAGATGCAGGCAGTTTTTGCATCCTTGAAAATGATCACTTGATATCGAGGTCCGGTGACATAACTTGCCCATCAAATTCACCCGACTTGACAACTCCAGATTTTTCCTTGTGGGGTTATCTGAAGCAGAAAGTTTACGTGAGGGGTCCAGGAACTCTACAAGGCCCTAGGCTGTACATTCCCGGAGAAATACAAAACGTTAACCCAGCATTTAACTTGAAGAAAAAAGTTCTATAAAATTCACCAGTGTTTGTTCCAGTTCAGTTGTTTTTGTTCTAGTTTCTTGTGAATATACAAATATACAAGTGAAGGTATCATTTTCATGAGGTTTCCACAAGCACTTGATACTTTTATAACATTTTATTTGTTGCTATGGGTCTGGGAAGTTACATCCATCAATGTTACAGTGCTTATTTTAGTAATTTGGGATTTACTGTCTTAGAACCAATTTTTGATGGTACTAACTGTTTCCTCTTGACGAGATCGTTAGAACGATACCGGAAAGGACAAAAATCAGACTAAAATATACTAAAATATAAACAGTCAAATCCATTGTATTTTTTATTACTTCTACGAACATCTTGTAGTTTTTTTAAGAAGTAGTTATATCGCGTCTAAAATCCAAATTTCAGTTCTGGATTTGCGAATAACACACCTTGTAGATCGATTTTAGATTCGTATCGCGCTGTGAGTAAGTTGGAGACAGATATTATTGTTCTTAGTGTTACAAATAACGATTTCAGTACATGATTTCGACAAAGTAATTATCGATTTTCACTTCCTTGACGTATGATATCTCAATTCCAATAATTCACCAAATTTTCACGTTAATACCATGACAACTATGATCAAATGGTGAACGAGATGCTTGACAATTTCAGATCGAATGAGCATCTAGATCGTATACTTATACAAATTTGCGTTTTGTCGATTCTATTTGATTAAAATTTAACTCAAAATATGAGCTTTTCATTGAAATTTTATATTTCTAAATTTGAGCACCTAATATCAGATTTGAGCTCAGGGCATCAAAATTATACAAAATTGAACCACTGTTGACCAGTGATAATGAAAGACGCTGAAAATCAGTGTATCAGATGCTCACTCAGAAAACATTGGATTGCATATCCTCGAAATATACATACACACTGCGCACTTGCTTCTTTGTAAATTGACAAAAAAATAAAACCATCGAAATTTCGTCAGTTGTTCATCTCTACCCTTCCATAGGTGACAAAATACCGAGATTCAAAAACGTACAACAAGATTTTCACTACTTGGAAGCAATATCGCCTACAGGAAAAAAGCAGCGACCAACAAGGACTTGCCGAGTATGTACTCCGAATAAAATTCGGCGAGAAACACGCTATTTATGCCCTACATGCGAAGAAAAGCCTGCTTTATGTGTTGAAAACTGTTTCAAAGCTTACCATCTTCATTAAAACTTACCAAAGTATTTACAGTTTGTACGTATTTTTGCTTATTCACTTTTTGTGCTTGTTATAAAAAGATGTGCTGGGAGGAGGAGAAGACCTCGTTCCACTTCCTAAGAAAGTGTGTTGTATACCGCGGCTTTGAAGGGGAGGTAATCGGCACAACTGAATTTCAGATGAAGAGATCCACTCAGCTGAATGGTCTGACATCATTACCTTTATCAGAAGCCCTGGTAGGTTCGACACTAAGAAATCACCATAATAGTTTTAGTGTTGGTTCTCGGAGTTGGCAAAAAGGCCAAAAGAGGTCTACTTGTCAGGTTTCTCCTCCCAATTACTACTATTATATCATTATATTGATAAAATATTTCCTATAACGCCACAGGGTATTTCACTAGTAAACTCGTTGTTGGCAGTCAAGGTGTTGAACGATGACATATTTTTATGATTTTTGGTTTTAGATACACCATACCCATGTGGCAGATGTGGAAAGTTATATAAACACAAGAACACTTTGAACAGGCATATTAAATACGAATGTGGGAAGGAACCTATGTTTAGTTGTCAGTTTTGCAAAAGAACATTTCATCAGAAATCTAACCTCAAATCCCATATTTTGAGTGCTCATATTATTAAACTTTATTGAGAAATAAATCATTCAACCTAGATCAAATTCTAGTTTATTGTATTATTCCGAGTCTGAGCTGAGTGAAGGGAGATGTCGGTGAAATACCCCCTATGCAAAATCTTTTTCAACTTCTTCAAAAAGCTTCTGTGGATCTGCAAGTGTCTTAGTAGGGTATCTTTAGGTGTATGCTCTCTCCACTATGCATCAGACCTGCTAAAGACATGCATGTGTCGTCTTTAGCCTAGACTCGTCAGTATAGCCTGGCGGTCTAACTATAGAGAGCAATCGGGTGGTATATACGTAACCCATTTAAGGGTGTGATAGCAACATCAACTCATCTCCAAGTGTCGCCCTCTATGGGGACGCCTATTGGCAACTTACGAAGTCAAAGGTCCTAACATCTGGACTGACTGCCTTGAAGTGGAAACAGATGTCAACAAGGGTGAAATGATTTACAGCGACATCCCTCGTTCTTCGTAAACACTATTTACAATGTGTCGATTATATGTAAGCTCTCCACTATGCAAGAGACCTGCTATAGACATGCAATATTGCGTCTTTAGCCTAGACTCGTCAGTATAGCCTGGCGGTCTAGCTATAGAGAGCAATCGGGTGGTATATACGTAATGCATGTCTATAGCAGGACTGATGCATAGTGGAGAGCATACATTTTAATATCTGTTTTTAGCTTCTGATGTGAATGAGCCGAGATAACGATACATCGTAAATAGTCGCTGTGAATCATTTGACCCTTGATGACAGATATCGTATGGGACATCTTTTACCGTTTCAAGGCAGTCCAGATGTTAGGACCGTTGACTTCGTAAGTTGCCCATAGAGGGCGACACTTTGAGATGAGTTGTTCGGTTATCTCTGGTCATCTTAAATTTGTATTGGCCGAACATTAAAGCAGCATGAGATGGACGAAACCTTACTAATATTACGGCTCTCTAGGCAGCATTTAACAAATTTTGAAATTATAATGACGACTTGTTTGGGCTGACTCCAGGAAGACAGTTTCGTTTTTTTAAATAAGGCGCTAGTATAAACTAGTCTAGAAGGCTAGAATATAGCTGACTTTTCCATAGAAATAATTTTTATTGAAAATGTTTCAATGGTGTACCCTATTCCAATTCCAGGAACCCTATTCGAGGGCTTGTCACAGCTCAGCGTGTTCAGACTTAAAAACTTATTGGCCAAAGGAAAAGGACAAATGCACAACCCTAAGAAGATCGCCACGTACCGCAGATGTAGTAACTGCAGCATGCGGCGGAGAACAGAAAAAAGGACTACGATAATGTGTCAAGTGTGTGACATGCCTTATTGCAAAGGGTGCTTTTTTTCCTTCCACGTCGATTTTTTTGGCATAAAAAGTATACCTTTAGATTGGAATAGTTTCAGCAGTGGTTTAATGAAAATAATGCGTGATGCCTGACATAGAGGAGAATGTAAATTCCTGTTGAAGATTAATGTTGTTTCACTTTCCGGACATCGTGACGGCAATTTATTTTTATTCAAAAATTTTATTCAGATAAATGTTGAAACGTCTTTTAATTTTTTGAGTGAAAGCCAGTAAATAAATCATTGATACTGTATGGGATGAACAGAATATATTTAGGTATGATACAGAAACATGTGAAGAATGCATTTACGATAGACGATTTTCGAGGGTCATTTGTAATACTCAAACAATTTACGTGGGTCCTGTTAATTAATTTGCGAAAAGTAGCATCTTTTCCACAAGTTTCAGACTTTTGACTTTTGAAGAACACTAGTTCGCAAGACCACTATGCATCAGCAAAAAAAATTAAGCTAATTATATATACATTTGGCGCTGTATAAGATCAGTATACAACAAAACAACATCTGAACATAAAATAAGCAACCTGACTGTATTCTGTTTCTAAGATTTCTTAGTTTGATTTGCTAAGTGCCTTTATGGAGACATACAAAAGAATTTAATGCATTTGTTATATATGATACCCGCATTATTAGGTTTTGATAAGGATTTTATGTATTGTTAAAATTATATAATAAAGATATCTAAATGGAGAATTCTCAAACTATTTGTAAAATCCCCTTTCCCTTTCGTCAGATTCACGATTAAACCGAAAAGCGTAACAAACAAAACTATCTTAATAAAGAGTTTCATCAATTAAGCGCATTTACAATCTACATGAAATGAGACAAAATTACCTTAAGTGCTGCTCTAAGATTTGTTGATGGATTTATATTTTGTTCGAAAGCTTGTTTTAATTTTCAATAAGGGCTTGTGGATTATCAGCTACGATGTCACGATGTTCGACCAAGTTAATTTTTTCATTTTAGAGAATCGTTTTGCATGTGGAAATTGTGGGAAATCTTACAAACATAAATGGCACCTAAATAGTCACATGAAGTATGAATGCGGCAAACCTCCCATGTTTCACTGCGCGTGCTGTGGTAAACAGTTTCATCACAAAGGCAACTTCAAGGTTCATATGAAAGCTCTTCATCCCTTTGCAGTTCAACACTAATGTACAATAAATTATATTTGAGTTACCTGCAGTTGTCTGCATCTTATTGTAACCCACACAACCAAATAATAAAAGAAAATTTAATTTTGTTATTATAAATTTTGGTTGTTTCTACCCTTCCATCACCAAACGTTTTAACACGCTTTTTATTAGTCTTTATATGTATGTTTGTAACGGAATCTTCGAACTTTTTTCACCCGCTCCAAAACGTCATTAATTTTAAATTTTGCACACTTCAAGGGCCGATGGTAAGAGAATAGTTTAATAAGTTAAAACATGCAACAGGTCTAATGCAAAGTGGAGAGCATACACTAATATCAGTTGTCAGCTTCTAATGTGAATGAGCTGAGATAACGGTACATCGTAAATAATGTTTGCCAAGAATATGGGATGTCGCTGTAAATTAGTTCACCGTTGTTGACAAATGTCTTAAGGGACATTTGATGCCGTTTCAAGGCAGACCTGATGCTAGGACCTTTGACTTTGTAAGTTTCCAATCCAAATGGAGATGAGTTGAAATCACTTAAGCCATATTGTCCAATGTAGATCATTGGAGTTATTTTTCGCTAAAATCAATGCTTATTGGATTTTATGTTTTAGATAAACCTTTCGGATGCATTCGATGTGGAAAATTCTACAAGCAAAAATCAAACCTGAACAGACATGTTCGATATGAATGTGGAAAACCGCCATCATTCCAGTGCTACCATTGTGGCAGACAATTTCATCAACACTCTAACTATAAGACCCATATGAGGACCTACCATGGTATTTTAGAAAGTCGGTTACCCAGAATGAAATAAAAAAAATAATCAAATATTGAATTTGAATACACATCATACACCCATTTCTCTGAGTTTACGAATTAAAGAAAAATTAATATTTGACTTGAATTCGATCGATTTATGTCAAAGAGTTTTACCCTGTTTACGTCATTCATATGTTGACAAATAAAAATATGACAGTTTCCCCAGTCGCACTAAAAAATGGATTCCTAATGGTCTCACAAAAAATCAAGGAAGGTGTTGAGAGACAAACGAAATACAAGAAATGAGGAAAAGAACGGAAGGAAAGAGTAGAAAACGAGAAGTTGAGAAATGCGAGAAAAGAACTTGGAACATAAACTAAATGGTATCTGACATAGCGATGTTGCCAGGTGACACTCCAAATTTTCATTTTCTGTTCTTAGGAAATTATTTACTAACTATGACATGTGAATCGATGTAGCCTAGTAGCAAACTATTTATGCTGTAGAGGCTCATGGAATTTTTTCTTACAGATAGACCATTTGGATGCAGCAACTGTGGAAAAGCGTACAAAAGAAAATCTCACTTGACTAGACATGTTCGATACGAATGTGGAAAACCACCTTCATTCCAATGTAAAGTTTGCGGCAGAAAGTTTCATCAGCAATCTAACTATAAGGTTCACATGAGAACCCTACATGGTAAAAATCGTTCGCGCAAATCTAGAGGCGAATGAATCTGAACACAACCATTAAAGAGGAACATTAGTTTCCTCCATTTTGCAAGGTATTTAGGGTACTTTCACATAGACATGTATCGTCAGCATTCTCGGATCAGCAAGAAAATGAGAATTAGAAATCTGAGCACAACCAAATTTACACTGAATAGGCTGCAACGTATAGAGCGTTTATGCTTCGAAATTTGAGTTGCAGAAAGGGTATCCGAACAAGAAAACTTCTGTTAGACTGTTAGACTTGACTTTGGAGAGATGCTAACGTGCAGCCACTTTACGCGGCTAGATTTATTTGGGAATATGGCAAATAAGCTGTGAAGTGTGCTCTTATCACTTTAGTCCTTCCTAGCTTTCAGATGATATGCAAAGAAGAAAGTGATGAGATCACACTTCACAGCTTATTTTCCGTGTACCCAATTACATTTGTTCACGCCAATGCTGACGGTATATGCATTGTGAGGATAATTATTTTTTTATTCAAGTTTGGATGTTTTAGATGTTCACGTCAATATCTCCAGTTTCACTGAACGAATCCTTTAAATATGTTTTAGATAGACCGTTTCCGTGCTCAAGATGTGGGAGACGTTACAAAAGGAAGACGCATCTGGTTCGACATGTTCAATACGAGTGTGGGAAAGAGCGATCATTTCGTTGTGATTATTGTGATAAGACGTTCCATCTGAAGTATAACTGTAAGTCACATATGATCAGATGTCATATTACCAAAACTGTATGAATATATTATTGAATCAGCGAATTATTATTTATTCAAAATCATGTTTGAGTAGTATTTTCATATCTTTGAAGAGATGATAAAATGTCATAAATGTCACTTTTATATTCATGAAGAGGCACAATTACTGTAAAATGTAGTGTCCGTATAATTCACTTAAAATGAATCTTAAATAATGAGATTTCTTATACTCAACAGTGACTAACATTCTTCATGAAAATCATGTGTTCAGTTTTTCATGTACCTTTGGTATCCCTGATGTGGCAGAACAGCTCATGGTAGATGCCAGGTTAGTGTGTAATAGCAACATACATCTAGATTAACATTGAGTGGCGCTGCCACACAGTTGGAGGGCTCTGAATAAATTTTGGGTAATTTTAAGGATGTTTTTGCGTCGCAACGACTTTACAATTTGTTGCACTTGAAATGGTTCTTAAATAATGACATTTCTTATGCATGACAGTGATTAACCAAACTATTTCTCATTTTGTCCATTCTACTACTGTACAATTACCATTCTTCATGAAAATAATGTGTTCAGTTAATCATGTTTCTTGGATATCTCTGGAATAGCGAAATCTCGTAACAGCGGAATCCATATACCATCTCAGGTTAGTGTGTGATAGCAACGTACATCTAGGGTATCGCTGAGTGGCGCTGACACACAGTTGGAGGGCTCTGAATAAATTTTGGGTAATTTTTAGGTGGTGGAACAACATTAAAAATATAAATTTTTCCATTTTTCGGATACAATTTTCTGAAATAAGCCCAATAAAGCAAACAAATTTTTTTCCAGACAAACCATTCTCATGTCCCAGCTGCACAAGGTCTTACAAAAGAAAACATGACCTTGGTAGACACTTAAGGTACGAATGCGGAAAGGAGCCGTCGTTCAAATGTAATTATTGTGATAAGGCCTTCAAACAAAAATCCAATTGCAAGCAGCATATGCTCATGTCTCATATCATGAAAAGGAGATGGAAATGCTGATCTTAGATTCTAAATATTGTGTCAAGTATTATTATTATATGATTTTTTTCGCAGTTCAGTGTATTCTGTTTTATTATATTTTTGTAGGATGTTTTGTTTTGTGCGCGGAAAAGAGGGCGTCAGCTGGATTTGAACCTGCATCTCCACGATTCCGTCAACAGCTATAAAATAGCTTGACAGGATAAATATTATGCTAGATTTGAGAGCTCTAGTTTTGAATCCATGATAGGATTTAGTTAGTTAGTTGGCAAGTAATCTGGGTAGCCTTGTGAACAGTTAAATCTGACACTCCAACGATGATTTAAATATAAATCGGAACGCGGCACTGAAAGAAAAAGAGTTTTATTTGTGAAACCGTGTGTTAATTACACAACTTGTTATCTGCATGATGGAAGCAAGAGCATCTATAATCTACAACAGGTTAAATGTTAGTTACTTAGCTACATGAAAGTAAAATTAATAAAAGCGCGTAGAAAAATAACGAATTACTGAAGATAGAAGTCCCATTGAAGAATTTTTCTTTTCAGTGAAACCATTCCCATGCGGCAACTGCCCAAGATCCTACAAAAGAAAATCGGACCTAGTTAGACATGAAAGATACGAATGTGGGAAAGAGAAATCGTTTCGATGTGATTATTGTGATAGAGCGTTTCATATGAAGTCTAACTGTAAAGCCCATATGTTTCTGTGCTCGCAAAAGATGAATACTTGTCGTTTCTTGCAATAGATTTTTTCACGCTATAGACAGTATTATATTTATACCATATAAATGATGATATACTTTTTTATTTAATTAACCCATTTGTCACAAATTTAGACTAAGGTTACGCGTGAATATTATTTTGCTTGACCGTATGTTCTCACTGCAACTAAGATGCAATTAGATATTTCATAAAATTGTTTCATGCGAGGTGTGATATCATGAATAGTATCAATGAACGTTGGATTGTTTACTTGCTTCTTCAGTTTATTTAATATTGGAAAATGATCTAAGCTGAGGTAACTTGATGCGCTTGATATATGATATTTATTATAATGTATTCGATGGTGCAAGGATTGTGAAAACTGTGAGTTTTCCCACTTATATCACTGAAAATCAACAGTTCTCAAATTTATTGAGGCACAAACAGTTTCATGAGACTAACCGTTATTATTTGCAGACCGGCCGTTTGAATGTACCACTTGTGGGAAAACCTACAAAAGAAAAAGGCATTTAGCCAGTCATGTACGGTATGAATGTGGAAAGGAACCTGCGTTTAGTTGCCAATACTGCATGAAATCTTTCCATCAAAAATCAAATTGTAAAAAGCATATGAGGACCCATCAAATATATAATAATCCGTTACAAAGCTAGATGAGAGTTTTCATTTAATAATAATAATAATCGTATACGACTCTATTTATATTACAATAGCATTGTCATAAAGCTAACGTTAGGCCTATGTGGCGAAGTTTAACCATACAGATCAGAAGCAGAACAAAAAATTACATTATTTACAACTAAAATTTCATGAACAAATATGAGATAAAAAGAACTGCCATGTTCTATAATGGAGGATATTAAAAAAAATATTTATTTTATACGAATTTCAGTGAAACCAGCTATCAATTATAAGTTGCATTTTTTTAGACAAAACAACGTATCACCATGACAGAAGGTACAGTTGTTATTCGACCATCTGTTCACTACATGAACCTTTTAGTTGAAATCTAACAGGCAGCATGCGTTTTGAATGTATGAAAATGGTTCCTTTGTTTTGATATCACGTTGCACATTTTCGCACAGTTTTAGTCCTCGCTCAGAACCAAAAACTGATTCCACCGTCCTAAAATCGGTTCCGAACTAATTCTGCTTCTGTAGAAACTGAACCGACACAGAACTGATTCTACTTTTGCTGGAACGACGGTTTTGATTTGCGCGAACTCGTTCCGAACTGATCCCAGCTCTGTTAGAACAAACTGTATATAGGGCGAATGATTTTCTGTGATTTTGATTATGACTCCTTTTCTAGGAAAACTATTCCACTATTGTCCATGTGGAAGAAGTTACACAAAGCGGATATATTTGAATAGGCACATCAAGTTTGAGTGCGGGAAAGAACCTAAATTTCGTTGCCAGTACTGCCCTAAAGCATGTCATCAAAAGTCTAATCTCAAGCAACATCTACTGACACATATAAAAAATCGTTATTGAGAGGGAATTCTACCTGGAATAAAAGGCGTTTAGCATGGGTTTTCAATATTTCGTTTCTGCCGTTTATTTTGCAAGATAAATGTATGATTTTTTCCTGCAAATATTAGAGAAAGAAAGAAGCCCTTTTTACAATTTTTTAACAAAATTTTAGATATTGTGATGAATATTGACATCCTCTGACACACCACTTTGGATATCTTTTGAACCTTTTGGTGACTTAAATATCAAGAAAAGGGCTTCACGTGGGCGTAGAACAAAGCTTTCTGAAAAAGAATCATTGCATTCTCTTGAAAAATGAGTGCTGGAAACGAAATATGGGGAACTCACACCTCCCTCTTTAACCGCGGAGTATTTATCGAGCTTTTTGCCAGGTAGCGTCCCCTCGTTTGAAGTTCTCAGAAATGTCAAACAACCAAGTCCCGACTTGATATACAAGCATGCAAGAGTGGTGGGAAGAAGTTATTCAAGTGAAGTGGATTGCCTCTTGTTTATTTTATCAGTATTTTAATAGTTTTATTTATTTATTCATTGATTATGACGTTGATGTGTTCATTTGTACTATCAAAATAATTTGTTTGTTCCAGCATACCGTTTTATGAAGACAGTATATGTGGCTTTGTGAATAAAGTGTTGCAGTCGAAACGTTATTGATTGATAATTTCAATATCTTGTTTGATAATATAAGGATGAGGTCGTTTGTGATACGATTCCGCAAAAAGTGACTTACACCATTGATTAATGTATTTTTACTTTAATCGTGTGTATATATCACCACTTGACCTCCCATAAATCTTATCGTTACATTATTATTGAATAAAAGAGACTAAATTTCCCTGAAATATATGAATAGTGACATTCTAATTTTTATTACATTTTTTCACCACTAAAAGTGGTCAGTAGACGTAAACTTCCATCATTGTTGGAATACAATCGTGACAGTAAAAGAATTTCAACAAAAAAACGAGTTCTGAAACACCAACTAAAAAGAAATTCTTGAATTGATAATTTATTTTTATGTGTGCCCTAAACGTTTTTCAACTACTCAAATTGAAAACTCTCTTTGTTACTTATGTTGGCATGAGTAGATTTGTTCTTAGATGCATCTTAGATGTGTGAGTATCGTAGACAGATTAGGTATGTATTTTGTCGACCCAACCTTTGTACCCGAAATTATTATTTAACGTATTTGATTTTTTTAGTACCCCCGTCAAAATTGCAAGTCGGTCCTGATGGCGTGATGCTTCCCACAATTCCTGCCATCTTGATGGAGTACTATCAGAGAATGCGAAAATGGGACACGACCCCCACTCCCGATAAGATCTTCTTAAAAGACTTAAAAAATGAATGTGATAAAATCAACAACGAGAACATCATGTCGAACAGAATCAAGAGGGATTATGACTACAGTATAAACCCAGAAAATAGATATGAATGTGATATTTGTAACAAAAGTTACAAAAATAAACGTCATCTTTACAGGCATCAGAAGGAGGAGTGTATCGGGGTTGAGCCTAAATTCAAGTGTGAGATTTGCTCAAATATGTTTAGAAGGAAGTATCATCTTTCCAGGCATATGTCAAACAGGCATGGAATTGACATAAAGCTGATCGACGAGAGAGCTGATCATATTTAGCATAGCTTATGTTTTGAACATGCATAATGTCCCTTTCAAAGTAAAGCTTCATTCATCTGTTTGATGTTTCGAGCTTATGAGGAATTTTGACGATTTTAGAGTAAGCGAAAATGTCTAAATAGTTGCCCATGAAATAAGTTTTTCTTATTTTTTTCTCCAAAGATATGCCAAGATCAGACCTAGAGTTAGTTAATACTTCATGCATTTGTACAATGTTCCTTAAATTTCTAAATGTTCATGTTCATTTTTTTTGAGGAATTTTGACGGAATTACGGAGCACTTTTGCGAACATTGAGCTAGAATTAATTGAAACTTAATGCATCTGTGGAATGTCTTTTAGATTACAAAACGTTCTCTTTGACGAATTTGGTTCTTTAAACCTACAAAAATATTAAGCTTTTTTACAGATGGAAATTATTAATTATATGAAATTATGAGTATTTATTATTGTATAAATGCTGTTACTAATACATTTTTAAAGAGATTGATGTACAAATATAGGATATATGTATATATTAGGTATCTTCCAGGAAAAAGTTCACTGAAATGTTTTGTCATTTTTCTCAAAGGCAGTAACTTTTTTCTTTTATATTTTGTATTATTATACGAATTTAGGGAGTTTTATTTGATTATTATTTATCCTTTAGATGATATCGTAATGAAGTAATTTATTCTGTATTGGAGGAAGCTGTTTTATCTAGTTTACTCATATTTTTTTGTATATTATATTTATTATACCTAGAAACAATAATGATATTAAATGAACATAACTACTTCAAGACTGAAAATAAGTTATTCCTGATACGTCATTTTTATGATGTGAGTGCCTTCAAAAATCGAAAATATGGATAAATTACTGTAGCATCAATTAAATAATATGAATTTAAAAATATAGGATAGGTTTAATTAGTTTAATATTTTTTACCATATAACGAGTGCCATTGTTTTTGTAGTGATTATATTTTCAATAAACTGATTGCAGCAATTTTATTTTCTAATTTCATATTTCATTCAAGTTCTCCAAATTATTTTTGTGAAATGAATAGTGAATTAAAATAATTAATCGAAAAATAACTTCAATTTTTAGTTTTTGATCGTTTTAGAGAATCTCAAACTGATCAACTTTCTCAATACATATGTGATACTAAGTGTTGACATTAATGGATATATAAGAGGAAATAGAGAAAATCAAATACATTTTTTTTCACTAATTGTTAATTATAAAATCAAGCGGATCATGAATTTTCAAGTAAACTGTGGACAGCAAATTTATTTTCTACGTCCTTTCCTCCTTGTCCTCGCCTACCTGATGTCATTTTCAGCAAAAGGGTACCTCTTGCTTCTACATCTTGCTTCCACCATCAAGTACATTTCATTTGCAGCGTGCTTATACTTTTCACTCAAAAATACTTTTATCGAATCATGATTTGACTACGATATCCTAACATATCGTTTTTTTAGCCATCAGTTCGCTGTTATCCATGCGTTACACTTGTGACCAATGTGGGAGGTCATACAAGCACAAGACCAACTTGTGCAATCACAAACGGGAGGAGTGCGGCAAACCTCCATCGTACTTCTGCCCGGTGTGCAGGAAGGGATTCAAGAAGAAGCAGCATCTGCAGCGTCATCTGGTGGTGCACCAAGAGAACGAGTTTGTCAACGCCAACGTTGACCAAGAGACATTGAAGTCACTCATGACGAATGCCGCGCCTTCTCATCACGGGCTGTCGAAAATCGAGAATATGGTCATTTATCCTTCCTTACCTCCACTCTCCACTTTTCCTAATCCGGTTTTCAGGATGCCGTATGTCAGTGAAACAAGCGCATATCTTCAGAGTATGATGGGGAATAGGATAGGGAAGCAAGAACAACATGAGAGTGTCTATCTTGGGGGGTTGATGGGGAATAGGATGGCTGAACATGAACAAGGAGCGTTCTTAACAAATAACTTAGCTGAACAAGATCAACAAGAGAGTAAATAGTGAAGTTTGATATAGATTACAGTATTGTATGACATCGGGAATGCTAATTTTGAGGTTAATGCAATTCACCGTTATCATGATGATTTCTATTTGGTATGAAACCTAGTAGTTTCAGTAGGATTACAGGGCAAATGGAGATACTGTGTTACAGAACGAGGCTTGCAGGGTTCACTTGCAAGTTTTATGTATAATACAGGGGTGGATCCAGGATTGTTTTGTAGGAGTCAGGAGGGGGGGGGATAATGAATTTCGAAATGCTGAGTTAGTGCGAGCACATTCACATCTTCACTTTCGAGTTTAATCCTCAACGATAAGTGATATTGAAATATATGTGGAGTGCAATTTATTCATAAACTGATTTACATCATCATGCTGCATGGTGTGGCAAAACTTTGGGTTGAAGCAATATTTCTATGTTAGTGTACGAAAAAATATATTTTGGAATTAAATTCACACCAATGTAACTTCTGAAAATAATCGTATGGTTTTCTGTTTGATCATTTCTACTTGTTCTCGCCGTTGGCTAAATCATTTATGACTACTGAATGAACATTACTATCGTTTCGACTATCTCGGTAGCATTTATAGAAACATAGAACGAATTTATTTCTGCTTTCAAATTTAATTTTGGTCATTTTATTAATCAGTCGAAATCTAAGTTCATTCGTTTGTCATATATAATTTTTATAACGGCCAGAAGAACTGACTTAACACTAACGTTTATTGATCAATGTCATCGGTAATTCTTTTTATCTGAGCATATGTGACATTGATTATTTATTGGCGACAGGATGACAAAAAGATATCCAAAAGTTTAATCATATTGTTCTAAACTGTTCTTAAAGGATATAACTTAAAACGATCCAGACAGATAATTGGTGTTAAAATAATATATTATAATTGATGGTAATTACATATATTATTCATGTATTTATATTCGCCCGCTACTTGGTCCTATTGAAGAAGTAGTCGAGATTGCCGAGTATGGAATTTTTCCTCCATCAAAATATGTTCTACTTTATGTTAAATATTATATATATAGTGGGATTAAAATAACGTTGTACCTGTGTTTTTATTGTTTTTATACCTTCATGAAATAAATATGTCTGAAACGTTATGCATTTCATTATATCTACATAAATACTTTCATTTAGATTCTTGATGCTCGTACTTAGACTCCTCCCTCATTCAGATGAAATTGTGTGATTTCAACAGAAGGTTTCACAAATAATACTCGCGTTTCGATATAATATTTGAATCATCAACATACTGTCAAAATTGACTGTTTACAAAGGCTATCTAGGTTACATACCAGCTACATCTGAGATTCGAAATAAGTATCATACATTTAGGTATAAGTGTTTTATTTTGGGATATGCCACATGTCTGTAAAAATGACATTCGTACGATTGTATGTGTACAACGAAACGTTATAGTATCAATGAAAACTGCCATTTTGACGAAAACCCAAGAGATTCTTATTTCAAGTTATACATTCGACATCACAAATCGATGTTATAATGACCAAAGTTTATGGATCGAATACAATAAGTTAGTTTACTGGCACAAGGCCAAAGGAGCAAAGTTGACTGGCCTATGACTGGTCTGTATCTCGAAAATCAGACTTTGTAGGATACCTGAACACCCTGTATATACCGTGAAATATAACGTCGCTGAATGTTACCTTATCTGATTTAGTGTAGTAATGCTACTAGCTCATTTGATTTTATTTATCCAGTATTGATTGCATTGAAGCTTTTTTTGCAATTTTGTAGTCTCGTGCATAGTTTTGCTGTTTTTCCGTTTTGTTATTTTTGTTTTGATTTGCAATAGTGCCAGTGCATCCCCTTTTTTGAGCATCAGTGTGAGTATCATAGTTATCCGATTGCATGCTCTAACTGAATTTACCTCTGAGATGGTGTGATGTTGGTTGTAGGGGTGACCTTGTACGCCTCGACCTTCCAGGAGTACACTCAGCTCAAGAATTTCGTTCACGAGAACGTCAGATACGGTTGCGCCAAGTGCAAGAAGACCTATTTACAGAAGAAGACGTTGGGGCGTCATATTAGGTTCGATTGCGGCAAAAGTCCCACCTTCGCCTGTACCATATGCCACAAGAAGTTCAAACATGGGTATATTTTGCTGAAGCATATGCGACATACACACGAGATTCATATCCAGAAGTTGAGACATAGGCAAAAAATTGAAGAAGAAGAAGGTGAGGAGATCGTCGTCAGCGTGTCCCCGACGTTTGATATTTAGTGAATCTAGTCAAAATGCTTAGTTTTTAATTATTTATTGTGTTGATTAGTTTTTATGATAATAGTTCAAGTACTGGGTCGTTCAATGAAAACAATTCAGGTCATGGGTATGATAAAATCTACACTTGAAAATTGTAAATAAATTTGCTAACAGATTTTTCAATCGAACAGTTTACAGTTCTAACACAAGCTTAATCAACTTTGATACGATTAGTCGAAAACTTCTTCCAGTAATTTATTCACTGGAATGCAGCTATATTTCTAGATCTGTTTCTTCAAAACGATGGTTTGCGACTAAAAAACACCTATTAGTGTAGAGCCCAGTGATATAGCATTTGTTTGGATAATAAAAATGAGAAAAATCTATACTTAAACGTAAATTTGACGGGTTGCTTCAAGAATGCGTAGTGTGACTATACTATAAATACTATTTATAGTACAGTCAACAACGCATTGTTGAGGCAACCTGTCAAATAAACGTCAAATCTAGATTTTAGTTTCATTGTTATCATCGCTAAAGATGGTATACTTTAAGAAAACGGGTTAGTAATGCACTTCATAGATCAATGATTCGTTTGACTGTAAAAGCGTTTGCATATGAATATTGAACCTTGTTCTAGTTGAACCGCGCTATATTGTGACACTTTAATTATGCCGCAAAGGAATTTAAATCTCTGGGCTCTACTATATCTTCTCCAAAATAATTTCTGAACATTTCCCTATGACCGCTCAATACATGCGTTTTTTTGGTTTTATTCGAATTGAATTTGATTCAAATACACACGTTTTAGTTACCTTTTTATGTTTTACACTTTCTCTGATATGTGTATTTTAATTGTATAGGTATTTATTTAATTGTGTGTACAAAGTACTATCCAGTTCTACTGTTTATATTTCGTTCGTACTAAATTTTTCGTACGATCATTTTTTAATGATGATTTGGCATTATTTGTTTAATTTCTTCATTTATGAAATGATTATTAACAATTTGAAAAATCCTGTATTATGCATTGAAATAATCATATTTATGTCTATTTTAGGAATCATTTTGCCATCGCACTTTTGCACTGAATATTATATAATTTTTCGTTTTTATTTCAAGATTACTATTTCTCCAGTTCAACTATCCATCAGTCTACTTTTGCAAAGTACTTTTAGTTCCTAAGATATCTTTATCATACCTAATTTTAAATCAATGTCGTACAATTTATTTTAATTTTTAGTTACCATTTATAATTTGCCATATTGTTTTTGTTTCTACGAAACATCTTATTTTTTAGTTACCATCCAAGAGTTGTCACTTTTGCTTGATCACTACACAAACTGTGTTGCCATACTATGTAAATTGTTCTAGTCACTACTGTTACTAATAATACTCTGTACATTTTTTGTATCTAAGACTGGAAAGATGTGTGTTCCAAAGTATTGGATGCCTTGTGTCAGACTAGCAAAATTATTTTAAGTGGAAGTTCAGTCACACTTTTTCATGAGGAAAATATCTCATTCGAGTTCAGTGACGTTCAATTGTTATATTATGTAAAATAAGTGTATATATCTGGTTAGTGGCGACAGATTTTTTGTTCAGACATTATCAATGATAGTACCAAGCCTTCAGCATTACAGAACTAGTAAAACATCCAAAACATATACAAAAATACAAACTCTGTGTGTCGCTATTTTACGACTACTTCCACTGCGATGATCTGAAATAACCTTTTAATTTATCTTTCACTTTTAGCTTTTGTATTTAGAATAACTTTTAATTTATGACTGTACTGATGCATGCGTACCTAGTCTTTTTTGTTGATATCATTGTAAACGTTTAGTTTAGGATTATTTATGTCTAGAATATGTGCTGCAGTATATTTTAAACAAAAACATCGTCGTTTCATTTCATAAGTGTTTTAATCCAATATCATGCTCTGAAACTTTCATGAGCTTAGCCTGACAAAAGTAAATAATTAAAATGCTTTTGACTAAATATTTTGAGAGGCGTTATGATGGATACTTGGACGCCACGATTAAAAACTACACATTGCTGTTAGGCTTACAAGACGATAATTATATTTCAATAGATTGCATCCCGCTCGTTATATTTTTCATCTTTAATTGATGTGACGAAACCAGGAAACTAATTGTATTAAAATTTGATGAATACTTGGTTTTGACTTCACCCCTGTTATTCCGGACTTTGAACATGTGAATAAAGCGGCAATACATGCTTTGATCACTTACGCCGTACCTTGTAACATTATTTCTGATAAACTGCTATCGAAACTGTACAGTTTAGTCTGTTTCAAAAGCAGACCATATAAACGTGCTGTTGCGGCGACAACTTGCGTAGATTTCTCAGGTTATGATTTGGCTCTCTCATTCGAGTTTGAACTTGTATAACGCCATAACTGACGATAAAACGGAACCAAAACCTCCAGATAACCAAATTGCCGTCCGCTCATTTCAAACTGCGATGATTCTAGTTCGCAGACGAATAAAGTGTCTATAACGCCACTGGGAATAAAGTATTGACTCGATCTCACCATTTTCAGGTAGTCGATATCATTGTGATGCGTGTGGAAGGCAGTACTTGAGGTTATTCACCTTGACCAGGCATAAAAAGTATGAATGTGGGAAGGAACCCGAGTTTCAGTGTCTGATATGCGGTTCTAGGCACAAGCATAACTTTGACCTGAGGAAACACATGAGGAATGTCCACAGCCCACAGTCTGGAGTTTTATATACCAGAAGTACAACTTTGAAGATGTAGATGTTGAGTTTTATTCCTATACTTTGTTAATCAAGATCATGAATAAAATCAAAATATATTTTGGTTACCGGCTGTGTTTGACCTTACATGAAACATAATGATTTGGAGTATATGGTACCTTAAAATGGTTTAATTTAGGCTAGTTACCATTTACTTTATTTCATTTATTTATTCAACCTATAAGAAAAATAAAAAAGTTCTGTAATTTACACACAGTTTTTCAAATAAAACTCTTTTTCTTTCAGTGACGCGTTTCGGTTTATATTTAAATCATCGTCGAACTGTCAGATTTGACTGCTAACAAGGCTACGCTCAAGACTGCAAAACTAGAGCGCGCAAATCTAGCATACTATTTATCCTTTCTAGCTATTCTTCTATTAAAATATTATTTTTTTTACTTTTGTCTGTCTACAGAACCTTAACCATCCCAAAAAAATATATTTCCCCTAATTCCCCTATATTATCAATTTCTTCAATTTGATTACCATCTTTGCCTAGCTTGGAATTGATTAAACTCCATAATTATTTAGGATTGTTGCTGTATTCTATAAAATTAATTTGTTCACATCTATTTTTGGCTTATTTTATCAAGTATTTCACTATTCTTCTTTTAGTTAAATTCAAGTTGTTTATTTTCTTTTTTTTGCGTCAAGCATTATACAATTATTATTTTTTTCCACAAGATATCATAATGGCATTTCTAGTCCATTGTTTCCTTGGTTGTAATTTATTTGTGATGTTATTATGTATTTTATATTTTGCCATATTTATGCAATTTATCTTTTGTAAGAATTGATCAAAAAGTTGGACCTTTTGTGCGGATAACATCAGACCAATTTATTTCTTCAATTAATTTATTCAATCTTTTGGATTCATTTCTGATGGTCTCGTTAATAAAGTCACTATCATATATACATATAAGTAAACAGACTTTGGGATTGCATAACGAGATGCAGATTCTATTCGGAATCAGTTGAATACTCTAGTAACTCTTCCTGGGAAAATATCTAAAGCAAGATTTAAAGAGGTGACTGAAAGACAAGCAAAATAAACTCTGATAGAAGTGCGATTAGCTCGAAATATGCAATAACATCACCTTTTAATTTTTCAGATATTCTCCCGTTATTAAACTATAGTAGATACGACCTGAGAGCAAGCGAAATCCAGATCAACAGCAAGTTGTATTATTCCTGTCCCCGATGTCCGAAAATGTACAAAGGCAAATACACCTTAGCCAGACATCTGAGATTAGAATGCGGAAAATCGCCGATGAATAAATGTCAAGTATGCGGGCAAATGTTCACGCATAAGCACAGATTGATAAGCCATATAAAATCATTGCATAGCGAGCACTATCTTGGTGAGACAGTTGACACAAATATGACAGTTAATTGGACTGTACAGTAACAATTGGGTTGGAAAATGTTGGTTGCTGTATGCAAGGACAAAAGCTCAAAAAGGACCCATACATAGTACTGATTCAGTCAGAGCTCTGTTTATTTTTTTAATTTAAATAATTCATTGTTATCCAAGATTTTTACAAGTCTCTATAGAATGCCTCTGTAAAGCTACTCATGGAAAACTTGATACCATTTGCGTATCTGACACAAATTATTTAATAAATATTATAGCTTCTAACTCGTTGTTTAGGTACAATGGTTTTTGTCTTTGTTGGGAAAATCTAATGGGTATTCTTCGTGTGCTGTGAAAATTAGTGGTTTTTCAACATGTTAGAAAGTATACTATGATAATGATTTTATTAACTTATTAGTTTTATTACTTTTATTAATTATAATCTAGTCAAATGTGATGATGCGTTGTAGTCTAAATAAAGTTTGTGATACAGGAAGATTATATTTAAATATAAATAAAGTAGTTATGATTTTGGGATGGAAATATTGATCTAGTAAGACACAAAAATTATGCTGAATGATTTTAGCTCATTCTTCTCAATATTTCATTTTCGTCTATATACTTGATGTATCGGAATATTTTTCTTATATTTTGAGGAATATTGAAAGTAGCTAGATATATTTTTGGGTCGATTTATTTTTAAAATAATGTACTTCTGCTGACCCTGAAATATTAAATTATTTTATTAAATTTTTGTGTTTCGATATTTACGTGAAAAAAATCATTTAAATTTTCGATATATTTTTCTGTTTGTATATTTTTTATATCAAATATGTATAAGTGACTCACTTATACATATATGGTCTCAAAAGGCATTTAACATATTTTTCTTGGCAGAGACCACTTAGTCCTTAGTAATATATTAAGGATATGAAATCAATAAAAACAAACTATACCAGTTATACGCGGATCACTGATTCAGAATCCCAGATATCCTGGGCAGAGAATAGTTATCGTGGAAAGTTAATACTCCATAACTCCATTTAAAAGTCTCATGCTGTCCTGTTTCGTGGCGCTTCTGGAGGCTTTCTGCCTTTGTCTATAACATTTTTGAGTATCACAACGTTTCGATTGATATACTATCTTCTACTACCTGAAGAGGATTGAAGATAGCATATCAATCGAAACGTCGTGATACTCAAAATTTCATAGACAATGGAAGTCCGAAATCAAACTTTTGATACAATCTTCAATCGTCTTCAGGTGAACTGAAGTTTCAAGCAACAAAAAATATTATATTTTCATGAAATTAATTCTCACCAAGTACAAGATCATTCTCTAGCATAGGCAACTACGAGTATACGTCGACTAATGACAGAACAAAAGGCTCATATACAGCGCCATCTTTGGAAAAGTCTGAGTACTTTAAAATCGTTAGCAACCTGAAGTAATATTACATGCATTTTAACTAGTGTAATTTAGTCTATTTAAATATAATATGAATGTTCGAATGTTGCATTTTTTGGATAGCTAGGTTTTATGTGAATGCCGTTCATTTTTTTAAATGTTTTTTATTTTCATTTTTTTGTTTTTTAGGCTAGATTGATTGTTGAGTCACCTGTCGTTTGTCCGCCCTTCCTCCTTTACCCATCTATTAATGGTCTCTGCATTTTACAGCAGCGCAATGGAGACAACACGATAGGGGATTCACGTACATTTTTCCTTGCCCAAAGTGCAACAAAATCTACCATCACAAAAAAACCTTGAGTCGTCATATTCGTCAAGAGTGCGGAATCGAACCAGAGTTCCAATGTCCCCACTGCCCATACAGGGCCAGAAGAGCCTATGTTCTCAACTCGCACATTAAGGGACACGAGTTTTACATGAAGTCGCAGAGAATACAATGATAATATAGATTGGCGGGCTGAGGTCAAAACGTGCACCCACAATATCCAAACTGCGAAAAGGGCGTCTGGATTATATTTTTAGTTTTTCCTACATATTTGAAGTACATATTCATGAAGATACACACGACATAAGGGCGAAATGGTGTAGTCTACTAACAGGACGATAGTTTCTAAAAAGCTATCGAAAGAATTGTTGAACAAATTATTTCATTTCATGTAACACTTACCGGAGGAGTTCTAGAGATTCAAGAAAAATGTAAATTTTCCGTGCTTTATGTCTGTGGTGGCTTGAAGATTTTTTGTGGTCATGCGTTAGTTCTAATATGAAATATTAATACATAAAAGGCAACTGTCATCTTGTGTTAAGACATATCAGATCGTCCTTGTTATATCTTACGTCGTATATGTACAGATACTGATTGAATCTTGATATGGTAAAAGGTTCAACCGATTCAAGTCGACTCCTGAAAGTTAACTTATAAAAACACATGAAATTGCAGGGATAGACTTTCCGTATCCAGATATATTAAAATGCCCTGCCAGGTGACTGATGTTCATGACATGTTTTGTTACCTATTTTACATACCGAATCTAGTCTTACAATTACCAGTATTTTTGTGATTTTTATTTATTCCTATATTTCATAAGTGGATCCAAGAGTGAACCGAACAAATGCATCTTGACAATCGCTAATTTTTTTTTGATTCAAGAAACAAACTGATTGGAATTCTAATTATTTTTTTATTTTATGAAATTATAATTTCTGGCAGTAAAACTGTCGACAAATAATCCTTTATAGAGTGTTATTGTTCATCCAGAAATAGCGCCTACTTCATGATTAACTATAATATATTATTTAATTGTGCTATAGTCTGAATTACATTTTTTCAGCGATTGTTGTTCATGTTGTCATTGGATTGACATTTTCAAACATTACTTTTTCATTCTCAGTTCCTAAAAAACATTAGCTAATTGCATTCACAGAATAACATTTAGGAATGAGTTTAACTGTTTACGTTTTTGTAAATATAGGTTTAAACTAGATTAGCTTTTTATAATTTATGTACGTACCTTATATACATTTATTTATTTATTTCTGTTTGTTCATAGTCGTTACACGCATACATAGGTTTATATATTTCAAGTCTGATTTTTTGTTATTGTATTTTTCTGTGTGCCATGAATAAATATTTAATATTTGATTATTTATTATTGTTACAAAAGATTTATCAAATACATCAGGTAGACTGGGCATCCAACAAGAAAAAATATAATAAATAGTTTCAAAGAACCATCAGGTTGACGATGTTGGTTTTGGCAGGCATTTTCTTTATGTAATGTAGTTGGTGTTGTCTCAGACTATTTAAAGCTCTTTAACAGTTACAAAGTTGTATCACACCTGGAGAGACATTTATAATTGCAAGTGGTTGATATCGTGGCATCGATTTTACGATTTGGTGCAAGTATAAATGGATCTTAGGGTACATCACGCATTTGTATTATCGCAATAACAATACGTTATGAAGGCTAATAAGGTTTGCTATTTTCTTCGTTAACCTTGAGCATTTTTCAGTTGCGTTAGACCCACCTTCCAGCAACGTATTAGAGCCAGTATCTGAAGACTGGGCGCCGATACAAGTAATCTTCACGGACGCAGACCAAGACTCAATTCTAGCTGGAGAAGACACTATTGTGTCTATGCAGAACATCACGAAAACGGACAATACTGAACAAGAAATAATTGGGGATAGCAAAGAAAACTTGACCGGATGTGCTGCAATTTTAGTGTCATCAAAATCGTTGGGATTCATGTGTCCAAACTGCAAGAAAATGTATAATGCGAAGAGGAATCTGTTGAGACACGTGAAGCAAGAGTGCGGCAAGGAACCAAAATACGGCTGTCCACATTGTGGTTATAAAAATTATAGGAGAAACGAAATAGTGAAACATATCAGGAAGAAACATCCAGAAGTGCAAGTGGTCAGTTCGATTTTTTTGGAAAAGCTTTAGTGTCGAAATGAAAATACGCCACTCATATCCGTCGTTCTGATCAGATTGTGGTCAATTTGGAGCGAATACAAAACAGTTTTATAGTACTTAAAAACAAACAAATCAATATGATTATTCCTGTTAATTATGATTAGAATTTTACATTCTTATGAATGGTATTTTTATTATTCTTCATTATGCCATTTTAAGCTCGATGAGGCTGAGACCAAAGTCGGTTTAATACACTCGACGTAAAATCTTTTGAAATTGAACTCATATATACCTCAACTAGCATATGTTTCAAGCTCATGCACTAAAAACTTTTAGGTGAATTTCAATGCGATTTGTGTAAAAAAATCTACAGATCCGACGTGTCTCTGAACTACCACAAGAGAATGGTATGCAGTGCTACAGTGAGCTTCTTCTGTAACCAATGCTCTTTTGCCACCAAGTACAAACACTGCTTCAGGAACCATATGAAGACCATGCACCTCATTGAATTGGACAAAGCCCAGGTGGATAGTTTTCAGAGAACGAAGTCCAAATCTTAGCAATGATGAATCTGTGAATTTATCTGTTTTTGAAACTATTGACCTATAAAATCTTATTGTTGTTTCTTTGGGAAATGTTCAGAATTTTATTAAATTTTTAAATTTTTTCCATGTCTTTCTTACTCTTTTCTATGCTGGATTAATGAGTCTGTTCTGTTAGTACCTTAGACGTTGAAGCACAGATATTGCTTATCAAACTGATTCAAAATTCGATGGAGGTCAACTATTGATCGGTTTCCCAGTAAATGTTGACATGTATGTTTCGTCTTTAACCTGACTCGTCTGTATAGCCTGGCGGTTTAACCATAGAGAGCAATACGAGAGCAAAACACCTGGACTGCCTTGTCAGGGACATCTGTTGCCGCTTCATCACGGCGAATGTTCGACACAACTATCTAGCACAACACACAGTCGTCAGTACAACAAATACTAGAGGGGGTCAACGGACATATCCTCACCAGGTTCCAACGACTCGACCGAGTCTCTTTCAAAAGTCGTTCTTTGGAACTGCCTTGTCGTTGTTCCTCGATGGCTACAGTATGAAGCATTTCAAGGTCAATGTGAATCGATATGTCTTCCTGCATTTGCTTCTAGAGACGATCTATTTAAAAAAAAATCTGTCCACACTAATGCCAAACAGGTTCAACGAATGTAATAATTGGTCTTGGTATAGATCTCTGGATGGAAGATATATTGAAGATTCAACTGGGATACAACAAATGTGGAAGCTCTACTTCATTCAAGATATATATTTATACTGTAGGTTACTCAATAAAGATATTATAGTTTGTAAAATTTCTGTACATCTACTCATAGATAAGACTATTTGATGAGAAATTTATTGATTATGCATTGGAAAAGTTACTACTAGCATGCATAGAATTGAGTATTGAGCATATGTGAAACTGCATTGCTATGTTATTTTTCAAAATTTTTGCCACCTCACGATAAAAATTTTCCATCCTTCTATAATTTGTACAAAATCTCGCCATGAGATCTTTCTATAGTACAGTGAGGTGATCCCAACCAATGTAACATGTTATTTATACGATACCAAAGATTTGCTAACTAAAGTACTGGTTATAGACAAGACCGTATGTGTTTTGAATTGTATGTTTTCCATTTGATCGAAAATTATAGCTTCAATGGGTCCACAATATGACCAGAAATCCTAATTTCACTGAATCTATGAAAAAATGATGATACCGTAAATTAAGCAAAGTCTAAAGCGCATAGGCTCTTCAAAATTTAATCATACATTAAAGGATGTTCAAGCTTTGAACCGCATTTCGAAAAATTGAAATCAATTGATTAAGAGATTTAAGAGCAAAATTATGTTCACATATCATTATTTTGGTTTTAAAACAGCCTATATCTTGTGTGAAATTGGATTACGAAAGATTTTTTCCAGTGCAATTTTTCTATAAAATTAATAGAGATTTCCGCTATATGAAAGAAATAAAGACTAACATTTTGGCAATTTTTTAATAATTTGTTTATTAAAAGTTTGAGAACACGTTTCTAATCACACGCATATTAAAATTATCATTTCTGGTAATAAATTGGACTCAGTAAAACAAAGAATTCGATCATATGGAAAACACCCATTTACATGCATTTTAAAACAGATGCCGCCTGTTCTATTACAAGTAGTTATTAATTTATGATAAATAATAATATATTTTAGTGCGACAATTGATAAATCATAGGGTTCCATGTAATCTTGGTACACAGTTGTAGAGCTAGTTGGGCTATCTTTTCAATCATGTGCATAATTTTGATGCACAATTTTAAAGAGTTTACAATGACCTTCTTCATTTAATATATAATTAATAATTTTCAATGAATAGTTTGTTTCTCATCAAATGGAATAATAATCACACTGCACCTACCCCCAGCTGTACATATAAGACCTTCTATGACCCTCTTCTCCATCATACTGAAATATCTCATTTTTAGCACAAGACCTCCGAGTGTCCACTGCGAACCGCGATACTACTTGGGAGAACTGGCCTTCCCACTTGGTCTTGCCAATGATGCTGATGCGTGAAAACATGAAACAGTCTATGCTCCAAACGCTGAACCCCTGTTCGCTGGACCTATCCCTGGCGTCCAGAGGTAGATCCAGGGTGACACCGGAATCTCCGGGAGGTGGATTCGTCTGCGGAGACTGCGGCAGGACCTATAAATTGAAGAGCTCTCTCCGGAACCATCAGAAGTGGGAGTGCGGCAAAGAGCCCCAATTCAAGTGTCCTTATTGCGTCTACAAGGCGAAGCAGAAGATGCATATGGCCAGACATCTGGAAAGGATGCATAGAGAGATCGATTTTACGGCGGTGAAGAGTGAAGTAAAGACGGAAATGAAGGGAGACGATGATGATAGTCAACCTAGAGAAGAGAGCAACAAGGAGGATAATTGAGATCAGGTGCTTTAATTTTTGGTCATACCGAGGTAGCTAGAGTAGTATCAGTACAAACTCATGACAATGAATGGTGACAACGTATCAAAAAATAATTAATCTATTTCAAAAGACCAAACTCCGAAAGTTCTCTACTCAAACAAACTCATTTTATATTGTATATGATTTAGGAAGGTAACAAAGAACACATCAGTGATAGAATTAACATCGTTAGAGCATAATGTTTCAAAAATGAATATATGATATAAAATGGAACATGAAATGATTTTATTAAAACATCTAGAATGATCACTAAGCTTCTAGAGAAAAATTTACTCATTCTGTAGATATTCAGTAGATTACAACAAATATTTAATTATAAACTTTCCAAGACACCACACACGTATATTATTGCTTATCGAGATTTTGAATTGTTTGCTCACAAAGGGTAATTTATAAAATTTCAGCTACCTTTGTTTTTTGATGAGACAATTGCAAATTTAAATGCCTTGCATAAATTTGGACAAGGAAGACGTAAAATAACTAATTTCTTAGTACTGTGATTGATACTATCCAGACTTTATTTTGAACCACAAACTTCTAATAATTTCATTTTTTAATTTTTTTTGCACATTAACGTTTAAAGCAAATTATGTTTAACCATTTATGCGCAACTACCTTGATTATCTCGGTTTGATTCAAGATTTCATATCCTTTCTTCTAGAGTACCTTATACACTGAAATAGCTTCTGTGCTTTAAACTTTATACTACCAATATAACTTAAGTTATATTGGTAGTAGTTGTGATTTCTATGATACTGATTTTTCAGCTAGGTATTTGATACCTATTTTTGTGAACCGAAAGATTTCAGTTTCATGACAAAATGTGATTAAAAATTGCTATCGTAAACCATCAGATTCCTGCATATCTAAACTGAGGATTTGCCGAAATCAAAGATCCGCCTAGCAAATAACGGAGTTTTATGAATTAACTGGAAAGTAATAATATCAGAGAACAGCGCCAATACGAGTCGAGCGGAGATCTGATTACTTGTTATCGTCTACTGGCACGCCTCCTCAAAAAAAAAACGCACGCCGGATCTCCAACCAAAACAATGCTGAGGAGACAGCGCCTGGTCGTACCAGGGACGTATCCAAGTGGTTACATATATTTGTTCAACTGTTGCCATTGAAACAAGCTTTATAGCTTCCAGTTGGAACCCAGATATCTGTTCTCCAATATTGGCGAACTGAAAAGCAATATATTTACAATAATATTTATGTGCGAATTACATACATTATACGAGTACATATGCTACGTACTGACAGTGTCATTGTCAGTGTATGAGTTACTCAACTCTCTTCGTATCCTTCATTTCCATCTTTGCTCACATTATTATAATCAAGTGCCTTCCAAAAGTAACATTGTGTCTTATATTCTAAAATAGTCTTTTCTCTAAGGCTGTGGTGTGTTAAAAGCACATGCGATAGATTACGGAAGTGGATATGTATCGGAATTACTATTTTACTACTTAAGAGTCAGAATTGTGATGATTCAGCTTTACATTGCAGATATGAGTACGCATTCCATTGCCTAAAATGGTGACTTTCTCTAAGATCTCTTTATATTTCGTCTCGAACTTATCTTAAATGTACCACATTCCATTATGATGGTCAGTTGTTTTTTTTTCAGCAATAGTATAGCGAAACTATGGAACAGATGGCGGACTACTGAAATAAATCCTACTTTCATTTGTTGTTCGAAAATATCGGATGAAATCGATTTATGGTGCTTCATTCATTGATATTTTGTGATTCTTTCTTGTGTTTATATCTTTTTTACATAATTTCACAAATTTCCAGAAACTATTTCGAAAGAATTTCCAATAATTTATGATTTCACAGGAATAAATTTCAGCTATGATCAATGTTTTTGAAGATATATTGAAATGGTTATTTGTCAGAAAATTTGTTTATGTAACCACATGAGTATGTAGTTATGTTAATGTTGCAAAATGAACAATTATATACAAAGCGTGAATAACATTGAACTGAAGTATCAAATGTGCTTCTAAGAAGTTTATTGTATCTCTAGGAATGAAAGTATTTATTTAAAAAGGAAGCCCGCTGTTTCAATACGTCATTTGTATCAAAAGCGACTTGCACTGCCTTTCTACTACTTCATACATAGATCGTATAAACCTTTGTGATAGCATATAAACTACAGTAAAAGACAACTATCTCCATAGTATTATGAATAACATAGTAAAACTAAGTATTTTCTTGTTACTTTTTATACTATCTTTATAACTAAATTTTTTGTATCAGTTTTAGACATAGGAGTGACCCTTTAACTGCCAGCAACTCAGATATATTTTTGTCAGTAGAATAGTTTTTTTAACTACATCACATGTCTTTGGCGTTGACATCACATTGTGATAAAAACGTAGATTCAATGTAATTATTTACCAAAATGACGAGGAAGTGAGGACTCTGAGAACTATCAATCTTCATGGATAAAAGCTAACAGTGAGCCAGATGCACCATATGGGCAAGGAAATTCAAAAAATTTATACGGTAGTCTTAATAAGCGGAATAAAAATAGGTATACAAAACCGTAAACTATATTAAACTCGAACAAACACTGTACGAATAACGCGGAACCTGTATTAGGTGTCATTTTTCGAACTACTGGCCTACTTCTAGAAATATTTTCTCGATTTGTGTACACATAAAGAGGCATCCCATGATCCTCTGAAGCTCTTTTCTCCATATTTGCATCTGGCTTTCAGTTTTTAGCTCACACGTTAGGTCTTGCATCTCATTTTTCCATGTATAGATGTTAGTTCGAAGACTCGAAAATATTTGTCGTGCTACTCGCTGTATTTTGGGAGCTGTTTTAGGTAGGAGAAATATAACATATATAACGGAGTTGGGTTACAAATTATATTTTTTATTATATATGTACTTTATGTGCTTTTTGGCTTCCGAATACAGTGTAGGATAAGCTTAACTCAAAGTGGTGTTTCACGACGACCATCTCTAGTTTAGTGACATATGTATGTATAGTTTTAAGTTGATTTTGTGTGCAGATATTCAGATGGGGAGAACGTTCTTTGTGGTTTTCTGTACTATATGACTATAGTAATAACGACTAATAAACCCTGTGACTGTGACTGTTATCTGTCCAGTGGACTTTCAGCAGTGGTCAGGATTTTACAATACGCTTTCTATATGATATTTAAAATAATTCTTTCAGAAAAGCCTGTCATGGATGTATTGAAATACGCGTATTTCCATATTTTCAACTTTTAGCTTTCTGATCAATCATTGATAAAGCCATAATCCCAGATCATAGGGTGATTACATGGCTATCCGGTATAGAAGTTTGTGAAATTCTGTTGAGAACGCTTTTCCCTCTGATGATCTCTGTGAAATGAACCTTAAGGAACCCGTAGTAGCCTAGATCCATAGATCTGTTCCTTGAAGTACCAGTTGTATTTGTTGTTCCTATTTTTGTTTTGTTGAATAAATGTGAATGCTTAAAATTTAATACCATAACGATATTGTGATAAAAAATGTTATATGGATGAAAAATTTACTGTTGTGTTTTTATAACATGTTTACTGTGCCTATACGTGTACACGCTCATTTGTATGAGCGTATATAATTTTTATACTCAGTCTACACTCATACTTTAGTAAATAATGTTACCTATATATTTAGAGTAGATTTAAATGAAATGCATTTATGACATAGGAAGGATCATACCGCAAATCATAGTTTTCATCACTGTTCTTCGTATTGCCTCAATGATTATTTTTATGATAATACTAATCGATATTGATTCAAGCCTCAGTTTATATTTATACGAGTGGTTTTATGTGTCCGACTTTAGATTCATAACTTTTAGGACTAGTGCGCTATAAAAAGCAATTTAAAAAATCACTTTTGAGAGTATTGAGACAATCTATTGCTGCATATTTGTATTCTATGAACCTGGTAATTTGAGATCATGACGTTGATACATCAGAATAACATCATTATACGGCTTAAGCATGCCATACCAGTATAATTGAAGTATGTTTATGTATATGTATGCGAAACCTGCTCAAGCTCGAATCATTATCATTATATATATTAATTTGAGGCGATATAAATTTTACACCAACTGCTGAGATATATCATTCTTAAGGATGAATATTATACCTAATTTCTTACGGGTAATTTGAATAACGTTATAACAAACTCAACTATCTTCTGTGTATAATGCGGGTATACCCTAACGCAACTCTATACGTGTCCCAATTTGCTCGTGCTCATTCTATGATAACGATAAATGGTGGTTATACTCTTAGAGGAAATTGGGCTTTGTATATTATGGTGTCTGAGTGTACATATAATTATTATTATCATCTTGTTGAATACGTCTATGGCATCAATAACTACTTCACCTAATGAAAATCGAGAAAAAAACAATGGGAGTAAAGGTAAGAGGTGCACCTAAGTAATATAAAAGAGTTATGATAGTACTATAGAGATTTAGGTGAATAGAATTTAAGTGCTTCCGCAATATTACAGAATGCAATATTTTTATATGTAGCTTCAATTGGCAGCTTAAAATGTAATCCAAAAACCTCGCATTATTTTCAAAAAAAAGTCTTAATATCTCCAACTACTGATGTATTGGCCCAGTAGATATGTTATTGCTTTCAGCATTTATTTTTTTTGTATGTCATGATTAATGTATGAGATTTCTTTATTGAATATTGGCTTGATAATTACAGCAGTTATTCTGAAAATAATGTGAGAAGATTTTTTTTTTGGAAATTGTTATGCATTAACAGTTTCCAATTTTATTTTATGGATGATATAATTAATTTAAGGTGAATGGGAGTACACATACAATATATCATACCTGACAATATCCTAACCGTCAATACTCAACGTAGATATTAAATGTGATCTTTATAGACAGATTTTTATACATATAGTACCTTTACACAGTTCCTCAAGTACATATCAAACCAGTCACAGTGAACAATAGATACCAGTATATTTGTTTTTCTGTATATTATATGCTTATTTTTGTTGGAATTTTAAGTGACATATAGCTTTGAGGTATAGGTAGAAATATTTTAATAAATATTTGTAATACAGCGATGTTTCATTGTTCTACCTGAGTTACTAAAAGCAGTATAAATAGCCGTGAGAGAAATGTGTTTTATTGTACTACTGAAGAAGATTCAAGAAACTGTGTCGATCCCAACATTGCGATATCATGAATTGTGTTAAGTCAACAGCATTGCCACAGTTGGTAGTGGGACCCAAATGTGGTCTGTTTTTTCTTTATAAAGAAAAGAATAATTGATGCGAAAGTTTTACCCGCTAGAGAAAAATGTCCCACTAAAATCGTTTTTTTTTTGTGTTCAACGACTCAAATTAATTTTCCAAAAAATTGTTGGTTAGATCCCCCGCAAGGCAGCTGGTAGATGCAGTTCTTGCTGTCCTCGTTTCCGTTCTTGGACTTGGTTTTCAAGACCCACGAAAAAGATATTACCTGTGAATGCTCTGTACTTAACAGGAAGAAATAATATTTACAAATATTTTCTACACTGTACAATCGTATTTCAGTCACATATTTACGAATGATAATTCTTCCTCAGTTGTTGAATATCTTGATAGATTTCAAGCAAAATGTGTTGTTACTTTTTAAAACCAGTCACGTCTGTTCCAGGAGAATATGTTTGCAGGAAATGTGGAAAGCGTTATACACTTAGAAGTAACTTGAAAAGGCACGAAAGATTAGAATGTAGTGGCGAAAGAAAGTTTTTATGTCCTTTCTGCCCGTATCGTGCATTTAGAAACACTCACATCATACAACATATGGTTTGCAAACATGGACATTCATAAGTATTTATTGTGATAAATAAACAGACTATTTTTTCCGAATGTATTCTTGTCTGTCAATACTTTATTGCAGCTGAAATGTTCTCACTTGTTACAATATAAATTATTTTTATGTTTGATTCCATCCCATACCGTTGTTTTTTTATTTCCTGCATTAAAATAAATAACTATATAAATATATCTATATAGAAACTTATGATAATTTTTCCTCTTAACTATGCTTAGTTTATGAAATCGTCGAATAAAAATGATTATTTTTAGGTAGGAAACAGTACAGATGTGACAAATGTGGAAAGCAATATTCCCAGCAACCAAATTTATGCAGACACAAAAGATATGAGTGCAATAAAATAAGGATGTTCAGATGTCAATATTGTAGTTATGCGGCCTATCAGAAGAGCCACTTGAAGACGCATGTGCTAAGGAGGCATCCTTTTTTTGAACATTTTGTAAATCTAAATCAGAAAACTACGTAATATATGTTTCACTATTTTAGCAGTATATCATTTCATTGCAACCATGCATTTGTTACATTGCAGCCCTTCATTGTATTCAGGTAACCTGATGATCACACATTGATCGAAACAGTAACACTATGTCCAAACAACCTCCTTTTCCGCCATTACAACACTTCCCTCTTTATCGGCACGAGAGGCAAGACTGTAAACATACTGAAAACAATATTGTAATCTGTTTGTCAATTTTATCAATTCACAAAATTCCAGGTGAGGAACTAGAGCAGCCTGGAGGAGTACTGGTAGAAAACGACCCCCTGGAGATATCAAGATACGCGGCCATCTACAACCAAAAAATCCATCCTTCTAAGTCTCCCAAAAATTTGTACTCCTGTAATAACTGCGGAAAATTTTTGTCTTCACAAGCAGGTTTGCGATCTCATAAACAGTACCACTGTGTGAAGACAAAGCTTTTTAGGTGCCCTTACTGCTTCTATGCAACTTTTTTTAGAAATAACTTACAAAAGCACGTTTTGAAAAAACACAAGGCGAATTATGAAGAATTCCGTGATTGCCTCATTAGTAAGAAAGCCCTGTGACAGTAAATATTACGTGTGAATCAAAATTCATGAATGTCACATTCTTTAAACCGTTACAAGGATTGGCATTAAGGCGAATTTGAATTGAATGGACTGAGATGAAGCCCTTGAAGACTGCAATTCATTGAGATCTGATTGAGCACGATGAGCATTGGGAGTTATTGACGTTTTTTGAAGGGACTGCTTTGATCCATGTTTATAGCTTTAATAAGCAATTTTTGTCCATTTAAAGTCCTTTGTCACTCACTCTAGATAAGAGCTCTGTAATTTTATAGACTAATTTTTCTGACGCCTGAATTTTTGGTAGTCGCGATTATTGAGCTTCAAAAATGTGTTATGTATGGTGCTAGCTATTTAATTTGTTTTTATGCGTAAATATACTCTGATACTGTTGCGAAGTATAGAAATATGTGTATATCATAAGATTTATGGAAATAAAGAGTCTTTTCAGGAAAACAAACTGCTTTGCACTGTTCAAACTTTTAGTTAGTTTTAGCTTATTTACGTTTTTTTCAATCCAGAGGAATAATTGAAAATCTCACCAAGATTCTTTGGTTGACAGACAGAATCCAGAAATCTGGCAGAAACATACATTTTGACATTGAAATGACTAATAGAATATTTATTGCTATCTTTTAGCTAATTGGATTATCAGCTTCATGAAAATGAATGGTACATTTTTTCAGTACCGACCACTACCCAAGTAATACATTTTTTATCAGGGTTAAGGTTGAAATGAGTCATATTTCATCAAGATGAGTCTTAGGTGGATTTGTCAGTAGTACCTGAGGAATTCTAAAACATCCTATTGGTATATACTTTTGTTAATTTCAAACCAATAGTTTAAACGGAACTTTAAGACTTGCGTTTTAGGCTTTTAAAATAAAATTTAATAACCTGGCAACGCCGCAAAGGCGACCAGAGTAAAATAAAGCATTATACGCACAATTGGATGGTGAACTCTATTGTGTATCTAGATGCAGATGGCTTTTATTGAAATAGATAATTTTTTTTGATGCTATGCTTTTGTTGAGCAACCCTATCTTCGGGAGAATTTTTTCACTATGTATACTGATGCAAATTTTATATTTTTTTTACGAAAACCTATTTTATATTTCTGATAAATATTATACATTCCACTAGTCACCGTCACTAGTACCGTTGAAATGGATAATTTCTATCTAATGGTGCGTTTTTGGTTCAACCCCCTGTTATGCTAGATTTAATTATTCGTTCTTTTTATTTCATTATATATTAATAATATTTATTTTAGGTATACCACCGCCTACCAAGGTTGTGACGATCCAAACTGCACCAACAGCCACAAAACCCTCAAGTACCAAACCAATGGTCAAAATACTGAAAGTAGAAGACTTAAAAAACGTTGATATAGTAGAAAGGATCAGAAAAGACCTAGGCCAACAGATGTTCCTCACTAAGCGAGATATTCCTAAGATTATCAGTGAGGTGCCACTGAAAAAGGAAGGCAAAGATCCGGACATCCAGAAAACAGCCTCAGAAGATAAACCATCTCTGGTAGCGAATAGTGCAGACCATCGAATGCAAATTTCAAAACTTAGCAGAGTGACCAATAATGACGTAGCCAATGAAAGGCGGAGGAGGTTTTTGAAACTGACTACGAATGATATCAAACCTGTGCCGAAAAAGCAGCTGGCGTGTGAACTGCCATGGCCAAACGTGAAGAAACCAGTTGATACAATCAGATGCCACAAATGCGGCGTGCTGTACCAAATGGACATTTTGAAATCACACGTGAAAGTGTGCAAAGGACAGTTGCCAAAGTGCAAGTACTCATGTGCTCAGTGCAGCTTCTCAAATACATCATATAATGAGTTGGTCACTCACGTCAAAGCAGAGCATTCAAAGAAAACGTAAGAAGACCTTATTTCACTATGTATGGCGCTTTGAATAAATAATATGTGATCTTTATCAGTTTATCCTTGTAGTAGAGGAGCCCAATAGTGGCTGTTGGAATGCTTGCACCCTTTTGAATACCTTCATCATATCTGAACCCTCTATTATAGCCGCGCGTGTAGGACAGTCTATCAGAATAGAAACATTAATCGATTGTTGGAAATACTCTCTTATCTGCCTCTCTATCTCTTTCACCTTTTTTGTATACCTCACTTTCTCGCATCGTCCCTACACTCCAATACCTAATTCAAGATAATATACTTTTCGTCAGTCATCACGCCATCACAGCACTCGTGGTGTGATATGTACATCCATATGTTTGTGTTTCAAGGACTGTGGATTAAATTATCTAAATACCTGAATGACTGTTGTAAGTTTCATTAGTTAAAAAGTATCTTGTGTTATTTAGTTTCAGTATCAATAGAAGGTAGAAATAAAATTGGGCGTAGAGCAGTTTGTAGTGAGCTTCTGAATCGCTGGTTCAAGCTTTCACTTTTATCCCGTAAACTCATAATTTAACAAATGATTCCAGATCTGAAAAAATCGTCTCCTGACAAGGAAAACACCTACCAAACACGTCCAAAGAAGAAAAAGAAATCCAAAGAAGCTTCCATCAATCCATCATTAACCAATGGCCAAAAGAACCATAAGAAAGAGTCTGTAGAAGATATAACCTCTTTGGCTGGAGTGTATATGTGCACCAAATGCACCAAGACATACAGACTGCGACATTCCTTGACCAGACACATGAAATTCGAATGTGGTCAGGAACCGAGGTACAGCTGTCGGTTTTGTCCTAAGAAATTCAAGCATAAGTACGACTTAAATGTACACGAGAAAGGAAGACACTCGAATGATTTTGCACTTTGCGGTGAAGCTAAAGATGAAGCTGTGCTTGATTTTTCTATGCAGAAAGGTGGAAAGGCTGAGTTGTCTAATAGACCAGTGCTACAGAATCTGGAAAATTCAGTTTAGTATAGAGGTATTTTTGTTTATTTTTAGTGCAGTCCATTTAACTCATTTGAGTTGGTGCATGAACGTAATAAAAAACTTCAAACTGTAGCATCAAATAAAGTCTTCGAATCAGCAGTCTGTTTGATAAAAACCAAATCAGCTTATTTCAGATTTTACAGAAATTCGATTTGTATAAACGGTTGTTTATAATTTGGTTTAATTTCACTCCTACGAAATTGATGCTAATTCTTCTACACTGACTTTTTGGGATTAAGTGACAGTGAACATAGTAAATCCCACTTTCATTAAACTAAGGTCCATTTGGATAGACATTTCGAACTTTTAAAAAGTGTCTTATTCTGTGTGATATATGCTGTATCACTTGCCATATTAAACTAACAGTATTCAAGTTGTTGATATTAAAGGAAATTGTAGTAATAGTTATTTTTATGTATTTTAACTTTGAATTACTTTTGTTTTTAATTGTCTCAGTATTATTAGCGATTTCATAGCCATTTTATCTATTATTTCTAGCTACGTAATGTAGATTTTATATTGATCTCAAGACAGGGTTAATTCCAATGGTTATAGAAATAGTGATGTCGTATTTTTCAAATATTGTAATTTCATCCATGGAAGCTAGATACCATTGTATCCCGAAAACGTTATAAAATAAGATGGTGTTCTTTTATGTCATGTCATTGAACGAGATAAGATTTTCAAAGTCACTGTGTCTTACGCAAAAAATGGAACCATGGGTCAACTTTTCAATATAAAATTTTCATATACGCGGCAACTTTGTAGATCATAAATGGCTGCTAGTTTATTAATATCTTATTATTTATCGTTTCTATCAGTATTATTTTCTGTACAAAATAGGGTAAATTTCATAATAGGTTAACTTAGAAGACTGATAAGCGTATATGACTGCAACTGAGATTTTCTTATTTATATTTTTGTTTTCAACCAATAACTCGTGTTACCAAAATATGAAAGATAGGGACTTAATCACCAAAGTAATTTTGTACAATTATTTTTAGTGTAGTATTAGTTTAGTTCGCTGTGTTTTGTACCTTTCTGGAATAAATGTTCATTTTGAATTGCTTTTTTCAATAATCGATTTCTTTTGGAAATTATTCATGTTTCTCGATATTCCTGAATAAAATAATGATAAACTGGTGCAGTTTTCAAATCATATAATACATGCATCTCTTAGACTATTCGTATTAGTTGGGAACTTCCATGGAAGGTCTGATGATGGATGAAAGAAATACTACGCTGCAAGCTTCAGATCATACCACTTTTAGAATATGAGAATGTGCTCCCATGCATTCCAGAATAAAACAATACGTCTATTGGATATCTCTGACATTACAAAGGACCTCCAAAGTCTGGAACACCAAAAAACAGTGATATAAATTACTACCACTATCGTGGTAAATTTTCGACGGCCACCAAGAGTCATCAGCATAACAAACACGTAGCGCTTAATGGGCACATGGTCACCAGGTTGAACACCTTGAACTAGCCCCTCCTTGGAGAACCACAGCTCTGTGACATGGGCTGCGGGGTGAATTCGTTCTGCATTTCAAGGTTAATGTCGATAGACATGAATTTAACTCCTCAGTGCTTCATACATAATATGTCCACAGGAGAATTTATTATATATTTTTGTTTTATAGAACCTCACATTGATGTTTCTCAGAATATTGCTCTCCCACCATACTATTCATGTATATATTTTGTTTTTCAACCATTTCAAGTCTTATACAAGGATTGCATAATAAGTCGGGTTAATTTTTGTGGAATATTTGATGTTAGAAGACTTTTTGAAGCACTTTCAAGGCATCCCTCTGGCTGCTTTTCAAAATATATATATTTATGATTTTATGGCAATGCATTTTTTAGGAATAGCTATGGATTTTCCATGTCCACAATGTCCAAAGCGATACAAATGGTTTGATTCGCTACGCAGACATCTAAGGAGGGAGTGTCAAAAAGCTGGCGACTATCAGTGTTTGAAGTGCAATAAATTCTTCAAGCACCATTTCTACTTCAAAATACACCAACAAAAACACTGTAACAAACGATAATATTTATACGAATAATAAAGTTGAATGAATGCATGCATGACTAAAATATAGAATAAAAAAATGTCTACTGCCGAGATGGTACAAACAAGTGTCTTGGAGAAGGGTGTAAGTTGTTTCAGGAGAACATTACACCTTTTAAAGATACCAATGGGCAGCGCCATGGTACGCAGCGCCTGGAGATGAGTGTTGATATTACAAGTTTGGTTGATCATAGATTTATCGTGGCTATTGGGACTTCTTCAGGATCTTCAATCTACTTGACACTGAAAGTTTTGCAATATCAACTTTGCTGTAGCGTCGACATCTTAGAGTAGAATGCCAGCAGCCTGCTAGATTCATCTGCACCAATTGCTTGCAGAACACTGATTTCGGTGACTCACACTACCCGACGGATGTGTAAGCGCCGCTGAATCGGTTTAAATGCAGTCCATCGATGCTGGTTATTATTGGTGGCGATATTGGTTTGATTTCGACGCTGGATCTGCTGTAGACATTGTTGTTATCAATTAAATATGCGTCCTCGGCGATACAAATATGGATCTTTGTGTATGACCTTAGCGTTATCCCAAACAATTCTGTGGTGCTCGGTCCCAGATTTCTAAGTTTATAAGTCTAAGTTAATAGTTAAAACATATACTCATTCCTAATTCGATTGGGCAACAGTGACCGGTAAAAAAAACTGAAGGCCAAAAATGATACTAGAGTGGAAAGTTATATTACGTGAACGTACTGTGATATTATTTGATAATTTTTCTTTAGGTCTTACGTAAAATTTTAAGTTATATTTTATTTTTTTTCTACAAAACATTATTGTTAACAAATTGATTTTACAGTATATTCGTGCCCCATTTGCTGCAGAACATATAAGTGGAGGGACTCCTTGAATCGGCATCTGAGGGTGGAATGTCAAAAGCCTGCTAGATTCGCTTGTTTGGTGTGTACAAAATCCTTCAAGCATAAACACGATTACCTCAAACATTGTCAAAGATGTAAAGTTAAATTCGAGAATTTAGCATTCCCTAAATGAATTTAAATTCTTACTGATTTTCTATATGTATTTCAATAAATGTTTGATACTTGAAGAATATTGATTTCCTCTTACCAGTCTTAACTGGAAATTGTAGCTACTGACCATATTTCAATTGGAAATTTTATTATATTTTCCACATTCTGTAATATGTAGATCATACAAAGTATTAATCAAGCCATCCCGAAAGGAGGTCAAAGTGAGCGTTGAGAGCACTCAGCGTTACAAGTAGTTAGGTAACTGTTTCAAAATCTCTTAGAGTAATCTTGAGGCATTGATATTATTAAATTTATTTGCAGGATATAACGAATTTTCGTGTCCAAATTGCTGCAGAACATACAAGTGGAGGGACTCGTTGATACGACATCTCAGAGTGGAATGTCAAAAGTCTGCTATGTTCTCTTGCCCGGACTGTAAAAAAACCTTCAAGCACAAACACAATTTACTTAAACACTCGAAAACAAGGTGTAAATTCAACTACATAGATCAAGCATGTATTAGATAAATTTAATTATTTAATTTAGTTCTCTGGAAATTTATTGTATGAATAGAGTTATTTATTGTAAGTGTTTAGATGTATTCTTATTACCAATTTTGTTTGTAATGAAAGTAATGTAATGTTCAAATTTCTGCTGTTTTAGAACATTTGGTGAATAAACTTTATCTTCTTTTAATAAATCATATGAAACGCCAAAAAATGGAGACTTTTTCAAACTTTGCGTGTCTTTTGCAATATTTTTTATCAAAATCTTCTATTTTCCATATTTTGTCTACCTGCGACAGCAAATAACCAAATACTAACTTTAAACCTTTCCCTCTATTCTGTCGTTCGTGTGAGATGATTTAGCAGCACTTACAGATCGGTCGAGGAAAGTATAAGTATAAAAACACCATCGGAAGACAATTGAAGTCTGAAGCAGTGTTAGTTATTGAAACTGATAATGTTGTTTTTGTCCCTCTACCTCAGAAGCTAGTTTCCGTGACCTTGGACGTGATGCAGAGAAGAGACGCAGGTTTGTAGTTGCTGGGCGTGTTTTTGCCATTTTGAAGGATGGGTTGCACGTGACCGATAGTCTGTTGCCAATAGGCGTCCCCCATAGAGGGCAACACTTGTAGATGAGTTAATTCAACTTTGACACATTTGACATATTTTGTGAAACGTTTACTCTCATCTAATGTGACATTTTTTATCACCATTCTGGCTGTTATTATAAGTACCCCAGTTTGATTTTTGTTTTTCTTTCAGCATTCGAAGGATGGTATGGATGCCCTCAATGCCCAAGAAAATACAAATGGAAGCACTCATTGCAGAGACATCTCAGAGTTGAATGTCAGAAAACAGCCCAGTTCCCATGCCACAAATGCTATAGAATGTTTAAACATAAACATCATCTAAAAGAACATATGCGGCTTTGCAAATCTAGGTAATGATATTAACAAATTTGTATACCAAGTATATGAGGGTAAAAATATAAACGGACATTTCTTTGAAGAAAAGTGTTCTGATAGTGAAAATTCTATAATTTAAGTTAAGATTTTCACGAAAATACATGTTATTCATTTCCGACTGTCCGTACCTTTTTTGTTACTGCGTAATCTCAGTAATGGCTGCATCGATGTCAATGGAATTGTGGGGAATGACATTGTAAAAAATATCTCCAAAGTTGTTTTTGTCTGTTTTAGAGATTTGAAAATTGTTTCAAGGTATGCAATCTTCATTATTACATTTATAATAACAATAATGGTTATATTTCTTGTTGTTCCAGTATTACTTTGAGCCTACTAGTGTACTCTCGTTCCATATTTCAAGTTATTTGAATCTTTATCCATTCGTTGTGCAAATAAAAACATTTTTAAGTTGTAGATTGTAGTGCTTTTACTTGGTGAAACTCTTCCATCATGCAGATAAAAAGATTGTGTATTGTGTAATTAACACACAGTTTCACAAATATTTGTTGTGTTCTACCCCTCAAAATCTATCCACAACTTGATAGTTGGAGAGGTATATAGTAAAGCTATGACTAGATCTTCCTAATTTGGAGTGATCAGTCTCAGCTTTCATGCCAAATCGTAGGACATACTTACTATCTAATTATTAAATCCTATTTTACAGTATATTTGGAATATCCATGTCCCCAGTGTCCCAGGAAATACAAGTTGAAGCATTCATTGAAGAGACATTTGAAAGTTGAATGTCAGAAGGCTGCTCAGTTTCCTTGTACAAAATGTTTCAAAAAATTCAAGCACAAACACCACGTAAGGGAGCACATGAAACAGTGCAAAGTAAACGAACATCAGTTTGAAGATAATTGGAAGGCGTAGTTGGCACTTTTAAGGAAAATCTGAACAATGTTTTCTTGTTTATTATATTTGTTGAGGCTGAGACTTCAAAAATATTGATCGTTATTTCGTGCGAATTAGCAGTCATATGCATGAGGTAAAATTGTTCATTAAAGAGCTATTCTGAGTTGAGACTTTGTTTTATTAGGTCAAATTACATCCTGTTCCACGTTTTTATCTGTATATTTAGATTCCGATTTTCGATTGAGTACGTTTTTTTACTACTTGTTGGGGTGTATCTGATAATAAAAAAAATAATTTGTGCGGTGGCAGAAGGTTGGGATTAGCCGTCATCTTGAAAAACGGTGGTGAGTTTGTTAATGTCTGATAACTCTTTGCCATGCAGTGATGACTTGAAATCTTCAAAGTAAATATTGTTTGGCTCGGAGTTATTGTCAAAGTTCAACCATGCTCAATGTGGTGGGGGTTGAAAGCAGTATTTTGCTGCCATTTTCAGCTATCATTGCATGCATTTGAGGTATTGACATACACGAATTTGCAGATGGGGGCTATTTCTAACCCCCTTCCACCCCACGATGTTGCTTTTTGTGTATCTGTACCCGAACAAGTAATAACAAAATTAAAAAATACAAATTCATTCCATTTTACCAATTTAAGTGGATTTTTTTGGTAAAATTTTACCGAACCTTTCCTGACTTTCATTATTTTTTAGTTTTTTACCAGTGTCAGCAATGTCTGAAGACGTACAGAAGGGCGGATTCACTCAGGCGACACATCAGGATAGAATGCAACAAGCAAGGTACGAATGCTTGCGACTTATGCAATAAGCTTTTCAAGCACAAGTTTGCTTTAAAAGTACATATGGAAAAATGCAAACAAAGAAACGGGGCTTGATTTGGAGGGAGGTATCCAATCACAAGTTTGAACATAAAAAATGACTGTGACCTTTTACGAGTTTTCATAGTTTTACTGTTTTATTACCGAATGTTCAAAATGTTACGGTAGATTGATTAATTATATGAGAAATTGTGGTTTATTGATAATAAAATGTTCATGTTTGATATATAGTTCTTCTTGATGTGGGTTTCTATATTAAATATAATTCATAATCGTCAATCCAATGGGTGTTTTTGATTGCTTAGGATTTAAATGATCAATTTTCTACTCGTGGATTTCCAAGATTGGAGAGTTTCTTGTAGGGTTGAATGATGAATAAAGGGGAACGGGTACTCGATGCGAGTATTCATTAGGCCCTTTTGTGCCTCTTCCCAAGACCTACCCCTTTCGCAAAAGTGAGCATAGCCTTGAATCCTGCTCATCTTCAGGTTTCAAAATACTGGCCCCTAGTATGCCTGTGTTTCCCTAGTTTCTCACAGTGACATAGAATGTTTGCCGAGGATTCCTCCTCTTCGCCATCATATAGAGGTGTACTGTGGACAGTTATAAGTCCCTCCAACACTCTCAAGTGTCTCATATTGAGGGAGACAAAATCGCCCATCGCTTTCAATAAGTTCCCGTGCCTGACAGATTACCTGAGATTTTCCTCAATCCCAGGAAGTGCGGCTTATGAATCCACTCCTCCGTTATCTTTCTGATTCTGAATGTAGATACCCCTAGATCCGGTTCTGGGCCGCAGAATGTACCTTACAACCTCGCTTTCGCCAGAACATCCGCCATCGCATTGCCACGTCTCCCAGTGTGTCCAGGTACCCACATCAGTGACCTGATGGTTCGCTGCAATATCATGGAGGACTAGGCCTAACGTTTCCTTATAGGCATTCCTCAATAGAAGAAACATACTACAGGATGAAGCCTTGTTGGTTTGTGGGGCATTCGTATACCAGAATTGCCCTCCTCCCTCATTGATCCCTTAAAATTTCGGTAAAAGCGGTATTTAGGAGTCATAAAATCATTCAGCTCGTAATTAGGACATAATCGCCTCTTGGCATTCCTGGCTAGATGTCCTTTATCTGATTTATAAAAGCTCAAATTCCTGACTTTATAGTCGGAGTGCGGCTATCCTGACGTCTTCTCGGATCACTAGGTCCAGCGGAGAGAGATTCAGTAGTGCACTCAAAGGCGGTGTTCTCACTTGTTATCTTGTAGGGTTGAAACTAACATCTAAAAATTGTAGGTACACCCCAAACACCTTAAATTTGGACCTTCATTGTCCTTTATTATAACAGCAGGTTCTCTTCCAAAACAGCTATCACTCTACACCGCCTATTGATGGGGTATTGCTAATAATACCAAGAGTGGTCGGTGCAGCAAACATTAGAGGAGTCCAAACTGACGCATTTCCACCAGGTCGAACTTCCAACAGCTTGAACGAGCTTCTTTCAAAAGCCGTTCTTTTGGAGAACCTCGGATTGTGCAATGAGCTGCCGGGGATTTTCTTCCCCGATAGCGCAGCGTTTTAAGATTAATGTGAATAGACATTTTTGCTCTCGCTGCGCTTCTGAAGCGCGATAGGAATTCTGATGGAGATTACAAGGACTCACCAGACGTGATATGTCCGTGGTACCAAATATGAATTGATTATCTCGCCCAAACTCAGACTAGCAAAAGTACAGAAAAACTAATACGCTTAATTTGAGATTAAAGAAAGGATCTTTTGAAACTATGAGTTCATTCAACCAGAACGGAACTGGTTATAAAAGAATGACTCCATTTTCATTGTAAAACCTTACTATACCTGTAGATTCGGCTGCAAATAATCTTAAATCAAATTAGAAATAAGATCAAACGTTAACTTGTTTTGAATCAAGAATATTTGATTTTTATTACCGTATGCTCAGCAAATATGTGTTACGTTAAGACAAATAAATTTTCAGTTGAATTCATTCTGAAATATGCTTTCAATTCAATATAATTTACGTTGTCAGATTCACAAATATCCTGAAGATGGTTTAAGAAAAAATAAACCGAAACGTCGAAAACATTTTTCTTTGTTTTTATTGGCCCAAAAGCCCATTAGCACAGATTATACATGTTTTTGGTTCATATATTAAACCAGGTATCTGGTATCTGTTTAGGGTTGGATGTTTTTTATATTATCTAACATTTTTCCTTTAATCCAAAATATCACCAGAAATCATAATTTTACTGTGGGCGGGTTCGAAAACGTGTGCCCAATTGTTTATTATATTGAACTAATTATAAAAAATATTGCTGAAACGTTATAATGTTTTTTTTGTTTCAGCTAATATATCTAAAAAAAACTATTCATTATAGAGAAGTGTTATAATTATTCATTCTTGAATAGGGTTTGGCTGCTTTAAAATAAAAAAATATATTTTTAATAGTGCAAACATAAAAAAAGTAAAAACAATGTGAATTTCGAGCTTCCTTGATATTTTAATTCGAGTACTTAGATGATACTTAGTTTTCGATAATATGGAAAACATCTAATTGCACTCATTCCAAAACAAATACCGCGTGGTCTTTATGAGGTGGTTTTCAATAAATCAGGCAACGCATAGGCAGAAAAAATCAGCAGTTAGTTGGAAGTCACATCATTCAACTTAATACAATTTGAGCATGCAAAAACATGTATTGAGTGCTGCCTTTAATTCGCAGCATAGCATTTTCTGTTTCAGTCCAACATCCATGCCAAAATTGTGGGAAGACTTACAAGTGGCACGCTTCGCTTGTAAGACACTTGAAGTACGAGTGCAACAAAACGGGAATATGGCCGTGTGACATTTGCGACAGGACCTTCAAGCATAGATTCAATCTGGCCACACACTTGAGGACACATTCCAAATTAGAATTATGGAACTTGAAACATTAATTTGAATCTCGCGGTAGGGTTGGGAACACACAAGGTCATCCAAATCGTTACTACTGCTATATTGTCCGTGAGCCAATTTTGTTAACATATAGTGGAACCTGGTTATAACGACAGAGATCGGACTGCGAATTTTTTGTTCTTATTACTTGTGTAGATAAACAAGTGAATTAAATAACTTGATTTGAATGATTTTAATTTTTAGGTAAATACGAGTGGTTAAATCTCGCGACTAGCTTTGATATAAATTGTGTAATGACGTTGTAAGTTGATAGTAAAAGTCTTGTAGGAAAAGTTGATTTTATTCTTTTTCCATCCAAAGACCTTATAACCAGGTTCTGCTACTGTAATTAATTCCTAGATGAATGCACAAACATTTGGAAGAAATTTAATATTTCTTATACCGTCAAAATTGAGGCTTCAAAAATGGGCTTGAGATTGAATCATAGAATCTTACAGACCTATTTGTTTAAGTAGCATAAGAAAATTGGTTGCAAATTGATAAAGCTATTAGATGCAATAAAATTATTGTTGGAATTAGATACGTATATATTTTCATTTCATTTATATATACATTCAAATTTGAAATAAAAAACTTGGTGTATGAAATCTGAGCCAAGAAATTTTTATTTTAAATTACCTTGTGTGAGTGCCAGAATTCTTCAGTATTTATATAAGTAGTATTATTATATATGCATGAACATTTTTTTGTATAAATTTTTCTGATGTAAACATGTATATCTAAGCATACAAAAATATATTAAAAGCTAGTGAATAACCCTCTATTTACCTGCCTACCTAAATTATCACGGGATGTTAGAGACACGGTTTCCACCTCCAAATGCGTCAAATGGTTTTTTGGATTATCCAACCTCATTCGTCTTTAATGCCCCTTTTTGTGTTATAAATACTGACTGAGCGAGAGAGATACGTTTTTTTGTAGGAACCCTTTTTTTGATTTAACGGAATTGTGTACCGGTAGAATAGCTAAAATATACCATGTATTTTAGATGTAATTAGTTGAAGGTTTGTATCTCGTCCTTTCACATAACCATCTATTCAAATATACTTTTTCTCCTCAGGTGATGGTTCGGCTGCCTACACGTGCACCAGCTGTAACAGGAGTTACAAACACTACAGGAACCTTTATATGCACGTCAAAGATCAGTGTGGCAAACAACCGAAGTGGCAATGTCCGTATTGTGGTCATAAAACTTACCGGAAGTATAATCTGAAACTTCACGTTCAACATGTTCATGAAAAAGAACATACTGTAAGGAACCTTGCGATGTGAAGCAGGTTCCTCCAACAGGACCAACCATAGCCAGCTCGGCTTTCATTAAAATTTTATTTGATTAAAAAAGGCGATTTTTGCACTAACTGTTAATTATAAAATTAAGCGCATCACAAATTTGTAAGCAACCATGGGGTGTAGGATCACACCCCAAAACTAACCGATTCCGGCAAGATGCCTATGCAGGGTTGCCAGGTCTAGAAAAATTTCCCAAGATCTAGAGAGTTGTCACGCAATCTAGGGATGTAGGCCAAACTTTCAGTGGAACGACAAATTCTAGATATTTTTAGAAGTTTTACGCGTACTTTTGTTCTAAGCTTTCGGATAACTTTGCATCCAAAAGCTTGGAACAAAAGGTACAAGAGTGTATTTTTTTGCCAATTTCTCAGCAATTTTGCTACTTTAATTGTTGTTGTATGGCAATGACTATATATAGGCATTCCTCTACTATACGTAATGAACACAAGTTGTGTTGAAAAAGTTTGTTTCGTTTATGTTTATTAATTATATTATGAATAATGATATTATACCACAAAAATTCAATATATGTATAATCTGGAGATTTTTTCCCGATCCAGGAATTTTTTGAATTACTTTCCGGAGATATTTGTTTATTTGACCTGGCAACATTGCCCATGTAGACAAAAATTTTATTTCTAACGGTTTTTCCTCCTATTTTCTCTTATGATGTAAATAAGTCTGTTAAATCATAACCTTAGCACATGTGCTGCTACCCAAGAGAACAAATAAAATTTTATCTAGTCTTTATATGTTATACGTACATATATTTTTTAAACCTTTCACTGCGCATAAACTATCTATCAGCGGAATGAGTAAGTAATGTTCCAGGAGTCTCCTGTCCAAAATGCAACGGTTGCTATAAGAACATTAAAACCATGACGTCTCACATGTCTCAGGACTGCGGCAAAGAAAAGAAGCACAAATGCCCGGAGTGTTCTTATAGATTTAAAAGAAGACATGATATGAAGGCTCATGTGCAAAGAATGCATCCAGACTATAGGGAATAGCTTAGCAAAAGCTACGGACGTACTCGTCAACACCTTCTATGTTTGTTATTTGTGGGTGTATTTTTTTGGTCAGAATTACTAGAGTGAAATTAGGGAGAATATGACATATACTTTGAAAAAATTTGGTGAAAACTCGGAACATCTACGAAAGCTTCTTATTTTTATATTATTATTGCATATTTTCAAGCTATGTTGTAAATAAAAACTCCCAAATTATTTATACGATTTCCTCTATACTTCTATATGTGTACATGCTTATAAATTAAACAAAATAATACCAATACTTGATGCAAACTGGACAGACAAAAATACATTATTGACAGTGATTGCTCAAAATACGTATAATATACTCCTCTTTTCCTAAACAGTTTTTGAAGCAGCCCAAAACTATTAACTGAAAAAATTATACAAGCAGTAATATTCACTGTAAGAACGAACACCTTGTACCGATTTCAAACTGGCGGTGTCCGGATCCTTGTTCAATCCGGATCAGATCCGAATTTTCAAACATGCACATTCCGGATCCAGTTCGATCAGGATATAATGTTCGTACCTGAGATGCGGATCCAAGATCCGAGATTCGGATTCGGGATCCTTTTATCCATTGTTGCCTATGCCTACTTGACTTATTTTTAGAACATAAGTGCTCCCTACAAATCTTCTTTGCGGCTTGGCAGGTTGCCACGTTTACTCAGTTTCCTCTGACACTCTAGTTTCTGTTTCAATAGCTTGAAATAGCGTCAAGTAGTTTGACTATGTATTTTGAGGTATCAGTTTAATGAGTATTCTGGACGAATTGCAGCTTTGTTATTCCAGTCGAATTAAGTTTTATGAATCTTTGGAAATTAGGTAATTATGAGATTTTTTTGAATCTGTTGTCTGTTAGTAATTCCAATATGTATTCACTGAAATTCGGAAAAAGTCAAGGCTCAAAAACCCGTTGTCAATATTAAACCGTTATGCCAGACTGAGTTTTTTTTTATTCCAGCTACTCCCAAATTCCAATATGTCTAAGAATCTTTGTTCATGATTCATTCATTAGGGATCAGACAAGATATTTCATATATTATTTCTCAAGATATTTTACAAGCAAATTGCAAATTGCAATGTTTTCGTTATTCACCTCCATGAAGTCTGAAATTCCTGAATATTTTTTTAGCCTTGCATGCAATGTCAAGTTTATAATTGTAATAATTGGAGATTAATCATTAACAAAATAATATCAAAGGCCTGAACTATAAAATAATGATGTGAATATTACATTTTAGGAGTCACATGTCCCCGGTGTCACGTCGTTTACAAAAATATGAAAACTTTGGTGACCCATTTACATCAGGACTGTGGGAAGGAAAAGCAGCATAAATGCGAACTTTGCTTGATGACTTTCAAAAGAAAACATAACTTGAAGACTCACATCATCAGGATGCATTTACAAAAAAATTTCATGCCATGTGATTTATCAATTCTCAAGTAATTGATGTCTCTTTTATATTAAATCATTAATTTTAAGTCCTAGTTAGTCTTAGTTAATACGTAACTTTAATTTAATTATTCAGATTATTAGGTTATCAGGATACTGAATTGAACAATTTGTAATCAAATATATATATGTATTGATATTTTTGTGTTGAGTTCGTTCAGATGCTTCCGCAACTGATCTTTTTTTTTTATTTTCTACAAAATTTCCGTCGTCCATTTTTGGAACTACCTTAATCATGCATCAACAAGTCTGCAAGAGTTTGGACTCTACAAAGATGCCGAGAGGTAGCGCCAATTTGTGCGGCACTTCGAGATAAATGTTACTATCACACCCTTATCTGGGACTAGGTCTAGGCTATAGACGAAACATGCATGTCTACGGCAGCCTATTTGTATAGTGCATTATTAAGTGTATGCTCTCCACTATCCATCAGACCAGCTATAGACATGCATGTTTCGTCTTTAGCCTAGACTCGTCAGTATAGCCTGACGGTCTAAGTGTCTTTACACGTACTGAAATTCGATTTACTCCAATATATGGTATTTATGTCATTAATTATAGGGAAAAGTAATATCTCTTTTTGTAGGTGCACTTCTTGGTGAACCAGTATCGTGTCCTAGATGCAACAAGTTGTTCAAAAACAAATGGTCACTCTCTAGTCATCTCATTCAACAGTGTGGAGTAGAACCTAGGTTCCAATGTGCTTATTGTGGAATGAAATTCAAAAGAAATAATAACCTCAAAAGACATATAGCCAACGTGCACAAATTTGTTCCTTGACTCTTTTTAGTTTATTTTGGTTTGAGCCAGAATGAGATGTTCACCTCTTTTGAAGCTAAATTAGAACTAAAATTATTTTTAATTGTTTGGTTTCTGAGACCATAATTTCATGTAAAAAAAGTTATCTTCGAAAATGTATTTAATGACATTCCAGACATAACAAATGTAGTCGGGCCAATTTGCATTGCCAAACTGAATTTGTAGTTTAGGAAACAGATTCAAGGACTCATACGATGAAGTTTATTGAGCTTAATATCATGTGATTGCTTCAATTTGGACTGACTTGCACTTCTAACTTTTCGAGCTGTTGTGAGAGATAAAGTTGATTTTTATATGATATTGCTATTTGACAGATGTTATCTGAGACAAATATATGATCATTTAATTTACTGCGTTTCAATATCGAATAAAAATACAACCTGCAACCAACATACACTCTTTACTACTTATGAAGTAAGCAAACAGTACGGTCAGGTAACCTTAAAGCAGTAGCGCTTCTCCATAGGGTCATTTGGTCACCCAAAAACTATTTTAAAATATAAGTTTTCATGTCTTATTATCCGAAACATCTGAGCTCTGGAGCCATTTAAAAATTGGATTATTTCCACTGAACTTAATGTGGATGCACAGTTGCTGAGATACTACTATAATTAGTCCTTAGTCGAAGTTAACTAAAAAGCAGTATGACTATTAACACAAGAATTTCTTTAATCTTACTTACAATCCGTTTATTCCAATTTAAATAAGAATATATATTATTAATCTAACGAGATGTCCTTTTGAATAAGTCCACCTCCCTGACTTTGAGATATACTCGGAAGTTATGACTGCTTGGCGTCTAATAAATACCACTTGTTTCTTTCAGCATTTATTTTAGGCAGTTTATTGTCAAAGATGTCAGAAGCGTTTTAAAAATAAGAGATCACTCAAAACACACCAAATTTAGATCTGTGGCAAGGAAGTTCGGTTTCAGTGCTATTATTGTCAGGAAAAGTTCAAAAGAAACGATGATATGAAGAAACATGTAGCTAAATTTCATGAAATTTAGAGGAATATAGTCTCAGAGCACAAATATTCAACTGGCTTTCTGTTTATGTTTATGGTTGAAAATCTAGTATAAATTTCCTTAGCACACCAATACAGAATCTTTATAGTTTCTTCGTAAGTTCAAATCTGCAGCCCTCAGAAGTGCAGCAGTGGAAATATTTTTTTGTCTCAGTAAAGGTGAAACTAAGCTTAATATCCCTGTAGGGATTTTTACTACAGACGTACGATATTTTGTCGGGCTCGACTATCAATTTAGATCACTTAAGGTTACGAATCTAACCCAAAAAGGTCAAGGTCATGCCTAGTTCAAGATTAAAAAGATGCCACTAAATCGGAGACAAACATACATTTATGGGGTCATTGAATCTGAATTTTATTGAACTTTATGTTCTTACGTTGACCTTGATATGACTAAAATCACTTCAAGGTCAGAATGATTTCTATGACTAAGGTCATTTCAAGGTCAGAATGAGAATAGTCGGTAAAACGGAGAGAACCAGAGATCCAGTTCAATCTGATAACACTCTTATCTATCTATCTATCTATCTATCTTAATCTCATCACCTTTGTATGACCTTGACTTAGACATCTTTGGGACAATTACAACCCGGATTCGCTTTCAACAATCTAAAAACTCATAGCTTAATTTCTCAGTGCATTTAAAAAAATGTGGAGCTATTTTGACCTGTCAATAACCTTGGCTAGTTCACACCTGCTATGGCCGCTAATAAAAAGCAGATGTTTGATAGAATCACTTTCCTAATGTTTCGGCTGCGGACTCCATCAATCACGCGTGTTTTTCATTAGAGGCCAGTCCAGGATAAAATCAACCTCATAACAATTATTATCTTTATGCTTTTTATTATCGATTTACAAATACTTTGGGATGTCAGTGTGTTAGAAAATCAATAGGTGTTCATTCATATTGATATTGTGTTTCAGATATATCAGGAATTCGGAATATCTGCATAGTGTATAAAAAAGAAGGTGATATGAAATATCATCTGCCGCGAAGAAGAATTCCCATTAAGTGTCCTGTGTGCGACTCATCTTTCAGGCTGAAACCCGAATTAATACGGCACATTGTTGACTACCATAGTGTCCTAGTGAAAAAATCTAATCAACATAGAAAAAGGCAATGACCATGTATTTTGCTACTAAATAAATACTTCCGGTCAATGATTTTCTCCATTTCATAATAATTTAAGCTAACTACTGAAATAGTATGTCTTTAAAAAATTTCAAAATTATTCAAGATTCCCATGACACCAACTATTTTAGCCGTTTTGAATTCCAATGAGAGAAACAGAAGTATTAGAGTAAACGTGACAACCTGGCAAAAGCCGGTAGCATCCATACATATTTATATCATTTTTAGTTGGGCCTACATTCTTAATTATAACAAAATCTGATCTTAAAAGTTCTTTTTTTCCTAGGTTATGAGGAATCCAAAGTCCAATGTCCACAGTGCCTGAAAATGTACAAGAATGCCAATACATTATGTGTTCATTTATCTCAAGATTGTGGTAAAGACAAATTCCAGTGCCTAGAGTGCGGAACAGCATACAAAAGGAGATTTGACCTCAAAAGTCACTACCTGTTAAAACACCCTAGTGTACATTTTCGCGCGAAATACAGGAATAAATATGAAGTATAACAAAATGTGTTTAATTGTTTTGAAGAAAATTTGTTGTTTGTCTTCTATACGGACAATTTGACGAAGAAATGATACTCAATTATATGTTTATAGGTCTACCTATGGTGTGTTCTCCATCAGTTTTTTTTTCAGTTTCGTTTTTACAGATGATCCTACCACCGTTCTCGAACCATTAGGCATTGATCACAAAAACACTAGTGTAGGTCGGAAACTATAATAGATAGGAAAACGGTTCAAGTAGGACATTTTCAGACAATTTCACTACGAACTTAAAGTTCATGGTATTACTGTGACACTTTCCATTCTGAGATATCTCAGAAAAATAAATAATTGCAATCTCGAAAACCTTTGCCTTTCTGAATTTCCGAAGTTACACGCATAAAAAGAAATTTTCAATTCTTGTAAAGACAATAAGACAATTATTGTTTATTTGAACCAAGAAAAGTATATTTTCGAATTCAATATTGAGTATTAAGTAATCATGCATCACCAAAACGGCCTTTAGTGCTTACAGCTGTTATTGTTCCCTATAATTCGAATAGTCATTATGTTTTACCCTTAACGTAAACAGGTAGATAGTCAAAGGGTTATTACGTTTATTACTCGCGTCTTACAGTAGTAATTACTATATTTTGCTTGGTAGTGTGTGGATCTGTTACCTGGCTAAGAGTATGTTGTTTACGTTTACAAGAAATTATACAAACTAAAACAGTGTTTCGTGTCTTTGTACAGTGAACTCTATAGATTTTGGGACCAGTATATTTAGGATCTGGCAACACTGCTATCTGCTTACACAGCTTAAGAAGCAATCGTGTATCGATAAGTAAACAAATGCTCAGTGATGAAAGTATTTTGATTTTACATTATGTATCTCCAATTACTGTTAATTTTTATATAACGGCAACATTTCATCAAGCTTTACAGCAAATTGCTATAACCATAGCAATTTCAGACATGTATCATCTACTACACTAACTGATGTTGCTGAAAACAATATTTTGGCTGATTCTATCATTCGCAGAAGCGTTTTTTGTGACATAGCTACAGTTATAGTAATATAAAAAGCTAAGTTGAGAAGAAGCAAATATATTTTTAATATGAAGATTGTAGATGCTTTCACGTGATGAAGGTGTTACATCATTTTATTTGAATATTAATCAAAACGACTCACAAAAAGCGAGATTTATTTGTGAAACCTTGTGTCTATTATTGCAATTTTATTTGTATATTTTGAAGGCGCTTCCGAAAGAATCATGTGAGACGGAACCGTTTCAAACACCCAGGTAAGTAAAGGTGCTCGTTTCCTTTTTATTTATTGTTATGAAAACTTTACTTTATTTTAGTAATAAGTACCATGGCAATTAATCAGTTTTCCTTGATACAGTGTGACTCAAAAACTACTTTTATATGGACTCAAACATATTTTAGACAGGAAAAAGCATTGACTGGTGATGATTTTTTATAGATAATTCTTTCACAAAGCTACCTTCACACTATGTATCTAATAATAATAAATTAAAAATTGTACTACCTTAACAGCATGTTAGCTTTGTAGCACACATCAAGTGAGACTTCAATAAAAACGGATATTTCACAGAGTACGAATTTTGATTGTTTCTAATTAAATCAATCATGGTTAATATTAATTTCAGGTAGTCCATTCGATCCAATACAATGCAGGCAATGTGGGAAAAAGTACAAAAACAGACACACTCTCAGCTCTCATCTGAGTCAAGACTGCGGCAAGCAGAGAAAATACGAGTGTCCATATTGTGGCATGAAATTCACAAGAAGAATGAACTGTCAATATCATGTTGTTAATATTCATAACGCTAAAATGTTATAACTTGCCATGTTTCATGCTAAACATCCCAGCCAGTCTTTAAAATGACCTAGAATAAATACAGTTTTGAATGGAATTTTACTATTTTTTTTAGAATAAAAGGCGTTTCGCATGGTTTCCCAATATTTCTTTTTTCAAGATAATGGGACGATTTTTTTGTTGCAAATAATATGGAAAGGTTGAGTATGTGATCGTATGATGTCCTTTTTGCAATTGTTGAAACAATGTTTCAGATATTGTCACATGCATATTGACATTTTTTGACTCACTTTGACTAAAGTGACTACAATAATCAAGGAAGGGCTTCGTACGGGTATAGAGCCCTTTTTTTCTCTATGATCTACATGAAACACCTCTTCAATATGTTCAAAATCAAGCGCTTTAAACGAAATATTGTGGCACCGTATATGAACATATTTTTTACCGCTGATACGAGCGACCATATCTCAAATTTTGTTCAAAAAATTGAAAAATAGCTTTAATCGATTATAGAACCAACCATTCACTATCATCTTCATAAAAAGATCGTTCCATTATCTTGAAAAATGGGCTCTGGAAACGAAATACTGGAAACCCATGCAAAACGCTTTTTATTCTAAGTAGAGTCCCCTTCTAAGATCTCAGTGGGCTATGTCTGAAATAATTGCTGTCTTCCAACCGTCTTCAGTTTCAATGACATAGATTTCACAAATATATTTTATATATTTTCAGTGCTCAATATATCAGAATATTATTCATTATATACCATATGTTTGTATCACATCTAAGAAGTGATTCACAATTACACCATTCGCAATAAAAAAATTGGTCCCTACATGTTGGTGTTTAGGATTGTGCCAAGATAAAGCCTGCTACTAGGAACAATGAAACCTTTCAGTTTCGTTAAGTTATTCTTAAATATAAGACCATTACCTGTCGATATTTTTAAAATGCATCTCAACAATATTTGTTGATTCTGAGAGCATGTTATCCTCATAGATAAATTCCTCTATGCTCAATGCTGAAGCCATAGTTTTTTATTCCTGCGCCGTCATTTGTATCTATGACACGTAAACTATTCATATACTAACACAATTAAATGTCAGGATTCAAGAATTTATTATTTGTATTAACTAAATCACTGTTGCTGTAATTTAAGCTTTCAGTGTTTCCTTAGAACGTTCCTAAACATCAAGTGGATTTTTTAAATTGATTCGAAATATTTTGTAGCTCCTGTACCAACGTATCAGTGTGAAAAGTGCAACAAATCGTACAAATATTCTACATCTTTGTACAATCACCAGAAATTCGAATGTGGAAAGACGAAATCATTCGTATGTGTGTTTTGTCAGAAGAGATTTTGGCACAAACAAGCCCTGAAGAACCACGTGAATTTCAAGAGGTGCAAAATACAGAGTGTACCAAATATATTCGGGCTGTTGGAGAGGGACAATATCACAAATGTCATGAATGTTCCTACGGATATTCCTGAAGCGATTCATTTTAAAAATGAATTCCATTTTGGAAAATGAAAGGTAACACGGTGATTTGATCGGCGCAATTATCATAATTTGTTATTTATGGATATTTTTACTAGGAGACGTCCGTTAATCACGTGAGGTGTCATATACGATCATATATACGTTTTTACAGCAATATTTTCATAGCAAATAAATTAAATTTCGGGATCTTCCATGAAAAAAACATTCCTACGTGTTATACACGCTCATATCATGAATCTCGCCTTATCCTGTTTTTATATAATAACATCTTGATGTAATTTAACGACCCCCCTCCATAATTTGGACCTGAAATGATTAAAGGACGACCCCAAATATCTATTAAGGTTAACTATACCTGTACATAGAATTTTTGACAGTAATATGTTGACGGTATATAGGCTTTATGGTAAAAATTTATATATAATAAATTTTATTTATATTTATTTAATATAGACACATTTTTGTAAATTTTAAGACAATTATTATATCTGTAACTACAAGCTGTTCACTATGTGGGCTTATCTTCATTATTTTTGAAAACATATTATGCTTTGATTGTCTTCAAATATTATTTTCAATCTATGAACACTGTAATATATAAATAATTGCGAGATTTCTTTGTTGTCAGATTTTGATTTGGTATTCTTCTTCTTCAGATATTTGTTTCGATTTATATTTGAATCATCATCGGACTGTTAAATATTCTTGCAAATATTCATTGCATCTGTGATAAATGTTTTGGAAAACATATAAAACAGTCGATGAAGATAATTACCGTTTCCTAGTATTCTCAGTAACTGAATTTATTTCTATGAAACTTTTCTGATACCATCTTTGCTCCAAGTATCATCAAGAATCATCATTTCGATTAGTTGCTAGAACATATCATGAATGTGTAATATTTGAATTGTTATTGAAGATTATACAGTATGAAATTGAAGATTTCTTCAACGACATCTCATAAATATATGACTTGAAATATTATTTTATAATACAGGCCTCACTTGACACTGTCATTCTTGGGCGTAAATAAAAGCACACAATTGTTGTATAGTTTCAAGTCTAATATTTATCATGGAATAGCTGCTTTAGCCAACGAGTATTTTTAGGGATCATTTCACAGGAAGGATTCCACTTTGCTACCGCACAATGATTGCTACATTCCAAACCAACATTTAAGTTGATGTAGATTGCATGAAGTCTCAAGTCTGTAAAGGGTGATGCATATTGCTAAACATTTTCTTCTCCCAGGCATGCTCTGAAAATAAAGGCAAATAACTTTACAGATTTGAGAATATTATTCCAATGATATTGCAATATTTAACGACAAACTCTTTATGTCTCTCGGTTTCCTAGGTTCACATACAATAATATGTACTTGCAACACACTATAATAGTTTAGTTTTTATATTAAATATTAGATAATGACACCAAAGTATCGCAATAAAACAATCTGCTATGAACCTGGTCTTATTTACATGTAAGTAGCTCTCTGCAAGAAGTAACCCAAAATTTTCAGATGGTGGCGGGAAACTCTAGGTTGAATGAAATGGGAGCTTATAAAAAGTATTTTTTAGACTACGTGGAACACAACGGCATCTTCAGTTGTGTGAGATGCTACAAGAGCTACAAGTTCAAAGGGAACATCAGAAGGCATTTGAAGTACGAATGCGGCAAAGAAGCGACCTTTGCCTGTCATCTCTGCAACTTCAAGTGCAAAAGGGCCGATTACCTACGCTTCCACTTGTCCTCGAAGAAGCATGCTCCTAACTGGCCGAGCATGAAGCACTTTGATATTTGAGGTTATGGTTGGATGTTTTGTTTCTTGACAACAATTACCACTTAGGTTATTGATGATTGATGTTGGGAAAACGGCAAGGAAAATGGTTAAGTATACTATTTTCAGTTTATTCCTAGGTTTCGGGTGTTTATGCATTTCGCGTTTCTTAACTGTTTCTGTTCATTGACGTCTGACATTTCCAATAATTTTAGTTCTTACGATTTTGTAAACAAATTTTCGCAGCAAGCTCAACTACATTTTTGTAAGTAAGAATTTTGCAGTCTTGTTTATATGTTAGTGGATATTAAAATAATGCTTAGCCAAGAAATCTAGGAATACATTAAAAAGAGTACACTTCGCATTCCTCTTTGCTGATTTACAAAAACGCAGGATGATGAAACAAGACACGAAGACTGCACAGAACAGTATTTTTATAGTGATCTGCAACTATCCGTCCAAAAACAAACAGGTGTTTGTTGTATCATTTTGTTTAAAATAGTTGGTACTGTTAAAAAAATAATATACATTTATTTTTCTAGCTAGTTAAGAAAATTTGATTTTAATTTATATGTTTTAGTTACGAGGATGCTGTATTCCTATATGTATTACTATTTTATTTTAAGAACTAGCTTAAACACTATAATAAACAATACGAATTTTAGTGTACGGTCTCCACTATGCATCAGACCTGCTAAAGAAATGCATGTTTCGTGTTTAGCCTAGACTCGTCAGTATAGCGTGGCGGTCTAACTGTAGAGAGCAATCGTGTGGTATATACGTAAGTCACTCAAAGGTGCGATAGCAACATCAACACTCATCTCCAAGCGTCGCGCACTATGGCGCTGTCCATCAGCGCATTACAAAGTGTTAAGACGTTTGACTTAGCGTAGCGCCATTGTAGGCGACGCTTAGAGATGAGTGTCAATACGAAATTATTTACCGCGGCACTTTTTATATTCCTCATTTTATGTAAATATTTATTCAAACAAATTCCACTGTCAATTATCTCGTTATATAGAGGTGCAATTGGCGAGCTTTAATTCTCAGCTAGGTAACAAGCTTTTGTTTCTTTTAAAGCAATCATAGCTTTGTATGTTATTGTTACTAAGAAAGATCGCATTTTGCTATTGATTTCTTTATGTACTTAATAAATCAGTATTACTTGTGTGAATATTTTATACAGGTACATGATGGATCCCATCAAGATAATCTGTTTCGAATAGTGGATATTATTATTATTATTATTATTATTATTAGGTTACTTTTTTATGAATATATTATCTCACTATATTTAATTTTGCTTTTTTATTCTTCTACTGGCGCAATGATTTATAGAAATTTGTGAAAATATATAAGCATTGTTTGAAATTGGTAAACAAAATATATATCTCAACAGCGCTTTGAACTTTCTACGTCTTGAAAATTTATGTTTAACAATATTAGTGGGGTATCTTCAACCGTCTTCAGATGAAATGATCGAGAAGTCGTTCTCTGATGGATTCGGCCAGTGCAGCGTCTCTATCAGTCGATGTTGATGACTCACGCTATCAGACTGATGTGTATATGTGATTGAATCTATTCGAAACGTTGTATTCTCAAGAAAATCCAAAACAGCCTTATTAAATAATATAAATATGGTACAAGCGTTTGGTGTCAAAAGCAATATGCCTTTTTGTAACCATATAGGCTAAGGGTGATCAAATGATTTCAGAGGAGATTGTGAAAAATTTATTCTCTGTCGAAGCAAATTCACTAGACTTCGGATTTGCGTTCAAGGAAAACAAAATGGCTACTGCCTCAAAACGGTAACTTTAGAGGGACTACCTAAAATAAAATGTGCACGGGCATGGAGCCGTCCTTTCTCTATAATCTGCATAAAAAATATTTTCAATATGTTTAAAATTAAGCATTTCAGACAAAATACCAAAATACACCGTACAATAACATATGTTTACCGCTGATACGAGTACCCTTGCGACAATATCTAAAATTTTAAATAAAAAATTAAAAAAGCGCTCGCCATTACTATAAACCCAACCTTTCTTTATAATTTTCAAAACAAAATTCGAAAAATAAGGCTGGCAACGGAATATTGGAAACCCTTTATTCTCTCAATTGATTTGGTGAGAATATACGAGTATATGCAGTATGTGTACAACTGTGCCCTGAGCTGAAATCTGAATATACGAAAACAACCTTTACTTTTCGAATATTTATTATATAATCTTTTTTCTACAGCTAGGTACTTTTTTCAGATCACTTCATGATATTCAGAGCTGCCAAACACATCTGCCCTCAGTGCAATAAACAATACAAAGTGAAATCCAGTCTGGCCAGGCATCTCAAATTAGAATGCGGGAAAGAAGCCAGTTTCAAGTGTCCTTTTTGTCCGTATGCTTCGAAACAGAAGTATCCTTTAACAAGTCATATTAATTTCAAACATCCTGAAAGAAGACTGGAGATGATGTATGAGAAGAGTGTTTTGTTTTAGGAAGAAAATCACAGACATATTGCGGGTTTTTTTTAGTATTTTATTGTTTTCGAAGATTTTTAGAATAGTATAATTATCGAAGATCTCGTAGGCTATGAAATGTTCAGTTTTTCATTGATCATATAGACATTATTACTATCATTATCTTACAATTATCAAACTCCACTTAAGTCATCATTTTTTGCAAAAATTAATTGGCAATCTATATTAATTTGTCTAATGAAATTCCTTTATTGATATTTTTGAAATCTCAATAGTTTTTAGGGATGTTATGTATGGTTGTTTGCGAAGTCCGCAGTTAATAAAACATAGTATTCAGCATCCACAGTTAGAATCTCATTTTTTAATCATCTACTCAAAAGCGTCCATATTTTATAATTTATAGAAATGGAAATCTTAGCTAAATATAAAACCAAAATAACAAATAAAACACGATCAGAATTGATTCTGCCTATTCATAGTTTAATATTCATATCACAAATGTCTAGAAATATCTCTCTATTTTCTAAAATGCGTTATCTCAAACACTTAAGTGACAGGATAATATGAACAATTTTATTCAGACATTTTTTTGAGGAGTTATGAAAAAACCGTGGGATTGATTTTTTCTTAGATATTTACTTTGATGATAATTGTCAACTTTTCGTGGCCTACTCTTTGTGACACTTTTTTTGATATTGTGTAGATTTTTATACATATATAATTTTTTTTTAGATTTACAACGTTTTTATTTAATTTTTTAAAATTACTTATCAGGCATTCCACATGCCACATCTATTTTTTAACTAATGCTTGTGATAATTCAATTTGATATTTAGTTACAAACTGTTATTTGTCCAGTGTTGCCACACTTTTTTATTTAGGTTTTTTAATGAACTGTATTCTTTGAAAACACATTCACTGTGTCAGCATTTGCCAAATTTTGTAAATATACGTTTCTGAGGATTCGTTACTTTTATTCTGCAGCCATTATTCAAGTTCACATCAAAACTAGTGTGTGAAATATTTTTGAGCTGTGCCTTTTATACATTATATTACATATTATCGATATAGCTGGATTTTTAAGATGATTTTATCATACCAAAACGTATGGCAACACTGTACTTGATATGCTTTGTGCAGCGCATTCCCTTGATATTATGTCGATAACTGATTAGCTAAATGATATTCTTAGATCCTCAAAACATTTTATATATTTTTATTATAAAAATTGAGGTAATTTGACAATATAAATTCTACCTGTGATTGCTATTTTATTTCCGCTAACGCTTGTGTGTTTGTCTCTTGAACGGTTCTTCTGGATCTTTCTGCTAACATACATATATTTTTAGTGTTCCATTTTCGACGGAGAGGCAGAGGAAGATACAAGACACATGTTGTCAGACAAATCAAGAAGGATTCGAACAAAGACTCCTTTCACTGCCCGTTTTGCAAGTACGACTGCAAAAGGAGATTCACCTTAGTCGGTCACGTCAGAACCTCCCACTCGAAACAGTTTGACCATTTCATCAAAGATATCTATAACTCTGTTTGAAAGGAAACTTATGATGGCGTAGAATATACTTTGACAAATGCTTCAAATTAGTTTGATATCGCAGAAATTATTATTTGTTCCAGCAGAGCAATTTTGAACCATTTCGGAGTATGCGCAAATAATAGTAATAATAATTTATATTTTTTCACCTTCAAATGGCTAATTTCCCAACAATATAGCTTAGTATTTTGGGAAAAACTGTCACACGTACAACAACCATATTGAAGTATCCTAGAGTAGCAATTGATTGTTAATGACTTCATACCTGCCGACACTTATTACAATGTTAATTTCTTTAATTATTGTTCCAATCCATAATATATTAATTTAAATCCATAATATATTCATCTAGCTCATATTTGAACTTGTTTGTATTGAATAGCTTGGACTGATGGGAAAGTTAATGGGATCTTATACTGGTATTTAATTATTTATGGATAATCGTACCTATATCTAGGAATAATTTTTTATAGCACTGCCAACAAGAGGTCGGAGGAACTGGATCACAGTGTACTGAGAAATTATAAATATAGAAATACAATCATCGTTTATTTTCATAAAGGAAGATTTGCTTCCATTTCACTTTATGTTTATGTATATGAAGAGCTATTTGACGGACAAAAGATGGATGCAGTGAGATGGTGTCTTCGGAATTTTGAACAACTTCTGCGAACCATATTTATATCTACTATTTGCAAAAATAATATGAACAGTTTTTGCATCCTGTTCTTTGAAATTGCCTATTAGATGATCTGAAGCATTACTCTAGCATTTGTAAAACTGGAATTGGGGGTTAGGATGGATACTATTCTTCATTGTTTGAAGGTATTTTGTCGCAAGCAAAGAATAGTAAGTAATGATAGTACAACTATTATAGGAGTATGTACGAAGATATATTATTTATATTTCATTTAATTTGACTACCTACAAAAGACGACTAAATGTGAATATTTCACTAGAACAATTTTGTTCCTATGATGGGTAGTCCATTTAACCTGAGACAGCCGTATAGCGTGAAAACGTGAGTTTTTTTAGTGCAATGGGGGTGACTTTTATTTTCGACACTGGCAGCATTTTCAAGGTTTTTCTCCCCGAGGAAAAACAAATATCTTCTTCTCATAAAATCCCATTGCACTTAAGTAGATAAAAAAACAATATTTATTATTTTTATAAATTTTTCAATATTTACATGGTTTGTCAGAAATGCTTTACTTCCCACGAAAGTATAAATAACGTAATTATCAATGAGAAACCATTAAATTTATCATGCCCGCCAACTTCACCATGGTTTGTAAAACCAGATTTATCTGAGAACAACAAACAAATGAAAAAAAATCCATTTAATTCTATCCAAATTCTTGCCCACTGAAAAATACTGAAAGAGAACAAATGATTTATGTTTTATCTACTTAAGTTGTAATCGGATTAAATTTTTTTATAAACAAATGGTACTTGTTTCTTCCCGTAGATTAAGGTTATGCAATAAAAAATATATGTTCCCATTTAAAAAGCATTGTTGACCTTAAAGAACCTTGAAAACGCTGTCGAAAATAAAAGTCATCATGAACTCTATCTCACTGCACTCAAGAAAAAAAACTCACCGTGTTCGCGCTATGCGGTTGTCTCAAGTTAAATGGACCACTCGGTATATATTTAATATAGTTTTTACAAATGGTTATGCGATAAAATTAATATAATGTGTAACTTGAAGGTAACAGTTTTGTGTAATATTATTCATGTTATATATTTTTTTAATACTCTTTTTCAAGATGGATTCCTACGAAAGAACTAGCTAAATCTCATACAAAAATAATAGCCGAATCACTAGCAGTTACTGTCAAGGTTCCCTTGATGAATTACGACTTGGTTCTAGTGAAACAAGGGGAATGAAACAGCTTTCGTTTTATTCCGAAACACTTTCTAAAGCTTCTGGACACACTCCAGAAACCATCAATACGTGTAGTGGTTGCCAAGGAACTCCACAGTTATTTTTTTATGTAGATTGTAGATGCTCTTACTTGGTGAAACTCTTCAATCATGCAGATGAAAAGTTGTGTGATTAACACACAGTTTCACAAATAAAACTTTTTTCTTTCGGAAAGATCTGCACGAATAAATATGATTATTTTATTGTGTTGTGATGCACATTTTTCAGAATACTTATTTTCCCATATATTTTCTAAGTGCATAATTGGGAAAATTCCATGCATCTCTTAACTCAGACAATTATTTTGTAGTTTAGGTATGTTGTGTTTTGACCCAGAATTCCATCTTGAAAAAGATACAATATGAGAATTGTAGAGTTTGGGAAAGTAAATTAGTTTGTGGGTTATAATAAATTTATTTTTAGTCTATCAATTTCGAATTTATAGCACTAATTATTTGTATTTTATTCAAATAAATATATTTTTATGTTCATGAATTTGATTTTGGTTGAATATATTATTACCGAAACGGCAAAAGAATTGTAGTCAACTAGATTGTGTATTTACTTCCGATGATGTAGGAACCTCTTTGGAATACTGGAGCTTATTGAAAGTTTATGATGTCCCCTCGTAATTCGCTTTTATCACAATTACCTCGTCAATAATTTTATTTATATTTCAAACATTATGTCTATAGATACAGTTCAAACTGATAAAAGTGTGTTGAGAAGAAATTTAATTCGTATTATCATTTCTAAACGTATTGCTTTATAAAAATAAATAAAAAATAAACTTATTAAACTATCGTCGGTCCTTGATAAGTGTGCAAGATTTGCAATTAATCTGACTGTTCAAAGCGAAAGATAACAGCGTTCGAAGATTTAGTTACATAGATACATACACGCATAGATAAACGTGAAACTAATATAAAGCGATTTAAAAATATAAAAGACATTCTAAATGTCGACCCAACCCTATGGAATTTGGGTTGCACCACCATATAAAATATCTTTATATGACTGATTACTGACAAATAAACATCAGTTTTCAGGTATATGAAATTCGAGACAGACACGAATGGCAGATTCAAGTGCCCCACGTGCACAAGTTCCTACAAACAAAAAGGGCACCTGGTGCGACATATAAAGTACGAATGCGGAGTCGAACCCCAGTTTATGTGTGACATATGCTTCAGACGCTTCAAGCATAAGAGCAATCTTAAGGCTCATTACGGAATATGCCATAAGAGAGGAGGAAGCGACAGTGGCGATGAATGCAGAGGCGTTATGAAGATGACCATAAATCTGGATCACTTTTTCAAATGACTGAAGTTTATTCTTGTTGCCTTCCATCGAGAGATTTCAAATGGAGTTAAGATTCTGTTTCGTGGGCTTCTAGATATGAAGAAGTGTTTCAATTACTTGCTTTTTCCACAGGGTGGAAGCTTGTACACAATTCGCGTTTCGAAATCTGCACTGGGCCAGTTTTTTTTCAAATTGCGAATTGAGAAATGAAAATAGGGAGATAATGAAAATGGAGATTTGATTAAATTGAAATGCAAATGGAGAATATCTATCCATTTATATGTCTATCTTTTTCAAACATCATAAAAAAGTTTATGAATTTTCTGAGTTTGAATAAATTTCTACACAATTATTGATGTAAGAAACTGCCATTATCCTAATCAATAATAAGTCATTAAAATGAAACAGCTACAGCAACACTTCCAGTGTAGTCCATGAAACAGAATTTTTCTCAAAGAAAATCAACCAGCGGCTAGAAAACACTTACTGTATAGTTTTGCATACTCATTCGAATCTTCAGATCTGATATTCCATTTTCCTTATTTTATTTATTTGATAAGCTCATCATTTTGAGTTATTTTGGTTCATAATTTTACTATTCACATCACAACTACGGTATTATTTGATCATAGATATAGTATTATCATATTCTAAAGTTATTTTGTATACTTTTAAATATAATGAATGTTTAATTTTATATTTTTGATAAATGATTCTTTCCTATATAGATATTAATGACCTGCAATAATTAAATGTTGATAACACGTATCATGTGCTGAAATGACACTACAGCTTTGTTAGAGATTAAAATTAATATATTTTTTACAAACATTTTATATAGCAGGACCATGTCGTTATTATTATTATAAAATATTTATTTTGCTTGTATTGTTTTGGAAAACGTGACAATGAAATATTTTTCCAGTAAATAGTATGAATATATTTTTTTCTCTCCTTCCCACTTACATTTTTTTTTGGATTTTCTTCATAGCAGAGTATATGGAGGAAATGATATAAATGCAAATAGATACACCTACATGATATATTGTCACCGACGTAAAAATATACTTAAAAGAAATATTTATCGTGCCTGAAAGCCGGTCCCAATAGTTTGGAAATCTTCAAGCTACATTTATAGCTTTGAAGAAGTGTCAAACGGAGCTTAAAGTACCGCGTATGAAGCCAGACCTCTATCGCTTGTTTTTATCTTTAAATTTAGTACTACTATTAGAACTTTGTAGTTTGATTTGTAGCAAGAATTGAATGCAAATACTGATTATACCATCTGATCGAATTTCACCTGGACTGGTCAATTTGACCCTAAATTCATCAAACACACCATTACTGGTGACGAAACATGGATTTATTTATTAAAAATGAGTTGAAATCGAAAAAAATCACATCAAAGCCGGCCGAAACACGAAACGATGGTCATTGCTCAGCAAGATTTGGCTCCTTGTGAGTTTTCCTGTTTCCGGAACTCAAATACCCGGTCCGGGTCGATCGACGTCATAGAAAGTAAATCGTTGAAGGAACCAAAGGCCATTCTGGCCGAAACTACAAAAACTGCATGGAATAATGGATGAACTGTTGGCGTGCTTGTAATGGCTCAACAGCACCCTATTTCTAGGGCAATGATAAAGATTTGTATTGAAATACAAAAAAATGTGATTTCAACCAGTCCGGGTCAATTTTGATCAGATGTCACTTTTACTGCACTCCATTTTGTGTTCGTTTTTTTATATTTTGAGTTCGACAAGTAGTTACCCAGAGCTTCCTGTGACGTATATAGTAGGAACGTAAGTGTCCGATTGTCTCAGTCACATGATTTCATTTCTAACAAGTCATTTCTTTCATTTCAGCTGCTCTACCGACGGAAGCAGAAAAAATAAACTGCCCCAAATGTGGAAAAAGTTACTTCCGGCACCAGATGTTCACGCATGTCAGATTCGAGTGTGGGAAGCAGACAGTCTTCCATTGTCCATTGTGTCCAAGGAAGTGCAAAACAGATGACATTTTGAAGTTTCATCTGAGAAATATACATAGAATAGGCTAAATGTAAATAATGAATGAGTTTTTCGTGTCTCTTACTTGATTCAAATAAAAAGTAGTTGTGTGTCTATACCTTAATTCATTCAGATGCAAATTTAGGATTGTCGATGGGGTGCCTTGTCACTACGATGGTTGACACATATTCGTGTTATAATTCGAACTCGTGTCTTCAGCATTCCGCACTGACGCTGCTGTCGCTGGTACACAGCACCTCTGTTACCAGACGGTGTCTTGTGAGTTACAGTCTCGTTTACGCCATCCGTATCTTTGAATCGCTCTCACTCTAACCTGATTTGAAACAGACGTCATTCAACCAGCGATCCGCCGTACTGTGGATTATTTTCCCACTATAATCTGCGTCTTTTATTTCACTGTTCTCGTGTAGTTTGACATTAAGGTGGTATTCTCCAATGAAATATCATCACAGGAATCCCAACAAGTTAACAGGTAGAAAAAGCTGGATCACTGGCTTATACTATTATGTTGATCTATTTAGTAAAACAGATACCAAAATATTGTTCTGAATTATTGGTAGCTACAGCAAAGTGCGATTTCAACTCTCCAGTAGTGATTGTTGTAGGTATATATAATATCATTTTAGGAAACCTTCACTCCTGCGTATGTGGAAAGAAGTATTCGATGCCACACAATCTAAAGCGCCATCAAAGATACGAGTGTGGCAAGGAACCTGCTTTCAGCTGTGAATTGTGTGAATACAGATGTACCAGAAGGAACGTGCTAGTATTACATTACAGAAAGAAGCATCCGTCATGAAACAGCTTCTCTGACATCATCACCATTTCATGCAAACATTGTTCATAGTCAATAAATAATACCATGTGGAAGGATTCATTCTTCTCTTCTCTCAAATCATTTTATATCACCAGTTTGTGAGGAAAACAATTATCGAATTGCAAAAGGAAACCTTCATGGATTAAAGTGTATGCAATCACAAGCAAATGGGACTGCAAGCATTTGCAAATTGACGCATTACGCTGAGCCTTGCGTCTATTGGAGACCAAAACCTAAGACTGCAAAATCTCAGTTCTTTCTACAGTCATATGAGGGGTATTTTCTAATCTAAATACAATATCTACAACAAATGGTTTGACTGAAACTGACTGATTTTTGGAGCGTCACCGAGTATTCTATTGAAAAAATAATCTTTTATAGTCTCATATTCCAAAAATTCACTCAATCACTTCAATCTTCAATAAACAGATACAACTGCACATAAAATACAGAGTCGTATTACTTGACGCAACTGTTTTAAGAGGTCAAATAAACACTTTTATCTTTAAACGAGATCCCTATTCACTTTAAATTCTGTAATTTGTAGTAAATGCTGCTAAAGCATAAACATTGAAGTATGACATTCCTCCAAAAAATGATTTCCCACAAAAGCATAAGACGTGGCATCACTGTACGTCACCGCCATCCCTTGCCTGCCCTTAAATACTTGTTGCTTAGCGAATCGGCTTACAAATGTATGCCTCTAAACACGAATATAAACGATATAAAATTATGTTAAAGAAATATATCAAGAATATTTATACAAACAAGCTTCGTATTGTAAATCACTTGTATGACAATTTATTTTGGCTATTAATTTTTGTCCTCTCTAGTTCAATGTGACAATAAAGTTATACAGAGCAAGTCGAGACGATATTGTTATTTAAATATACGAATCTATCATATAACACATAATATTTTTCCGAATTATCTTTCAGTATGCACCAGTAGGCAGAGAAATAGTGTATCAGTGTATGTGTGAGCATTCTATCACAGCTTTTTTTGTTTCTGTTGCCATTTTGCCGTGTGAAGTTGTAGAGAATGTCCTGTTCGTACCAGTAGGTATTTCCAAGTGTTGCTGTAGCCGATCAAAAATAATACCAATTTATGTTTCAGAGCCTCCTTTCTTGTGCAACTGCGGAAAGGTGTACATGAAGAGAAACACATTCAACAGACACGTCAGATACGAGTGCGGCAGACCAGATCCTTCGTTTTGTTGCGTTCAATGTCCCTACAAATGTTGGAGAAAGGACAAGATTGTTTCGCATTATAAAGCAAAACACCTCATTCATTGTAAAGAAACCCTCAAACGACTTGTGAATGAAGTTTGATGTATATATACTGAGAAAAAGGTATTGACTTTTTTGCTAGCAATGACTGAACGTTCCATCCAGATTGTGAGTGTGATCACTGTTAAACTGTAGCAATTTATTGATGTCATCCAACCGATTATTAAATGAACTAGACCAATTTATTTACATTTTTATTTGATGGATGGATTTTTTCGCATTTTGCCTCATTGACTTCCTTAAATTGTCGAAAAACAATATGCCAAGCTGCTCTTGATCTGTCTAGAATGTTTTGATTTTATTTGAATAGAAATACTTTTCAGGCCCCTTCACCTGTCAGTGTGGAAAAGTGTACGCCAAAGTCTACACTTTCAAAAGACATGTTACGTATGAATGTGGGAAAGAACCTGCTTATTCTTGCTCACAGTGTCACTACAGATGTTACAGGAGAGACACATTATCGGCACACTATAGAGGCAGGCATCGTGTGTACTGCAAAGAGACCCTCAGAAAAATAATGGACACTCATGGGTCGTATCATTAGGAAGTGATGTTATAAACATTTGATTGTCTTCGTAATCGAAAAACGTACTGCTGAATGAAAAAAAAAGATTAAATTTATTATAATTCCATGTTTCAGAGCCGACACATAATTAATTGAATGTAATAACATCTAGTACACTTTTTCAATTTACGTATAAAGCCGTCAAATACCTAATACTTATGTTTTTATGCAATGTTTTGCTCCTATACAAAATGCCTTCTCGGCAGGTGTAGATTAAAATTTTAAAATGTGGCAACACTGTTTCGTGCATGGTTTTCATTTGGCAACATCGCAATTTACATATGCTAGGACAACTTCGTTTACTCGATGCCGATAGGTCAAGGACCCTGATGTCAAAGTTTGTGTTTTTATTTTTTTCTATATTTTATTAAAGGCTAATAAAGCGATATTATAGAATTATTAAATTATGATTTTTTTAACATATGGAGCGTTTAAAGTAAATCTCGGCGAATGTCAAATTACGTTAGACTGTACGTAGGTAACATTCAAATTAATTTAGTTTTGCGGCTGATTTTGTTATATTCTAGTCAGTACTAATAGTTTGTATAAGTATGTACCTGGAACTTGTATGATATATAAATGTATTTACTGTGAAATTGTTGATTTCCGTAGAATAAAATTATGATGCAGATGCTATTTATTATGCTCATTTCCTGAATATTCTCTATACCATATTACTCACAAAAATGTTTTATTGCAAAAATTGTCGATAATATCACATATTAGCAGTCATAGTTTTTTCATTAAGTTCTAGAAGTGAAGCCATTGTGTGAATATAAGCATTGGCTACCCTCCAGTTTTTGAGTCAAACGTATAAGTAATTGCGACGAACTTATTGAATTAGAAACATATTTTCCATATCCAAAAGTCCAAGGTGCATATAACATTCCGTCAATCTTGGGAATCTTGAACGATTATTTTCTGAATTAACAAATCATATTTTCCAGGTAGTGCACCATTTATTTGCAATTGCGGCAAAATATATTCCCAGTATCGGAACCTATATCGCCATCAAAAACAGGAATGCGGCAAGGAACCTGCTTTTAGATGCAAGAATTGCGACTACAAGTGTTTCCGAAGAAACGTCATGATCATGCACTACAAGTCAAGACATCATATTTTTTGTAAAGAGACTCTTCAACTTTTAGTGAGTGGCAGTGGTACGATACAGCCTGGGGAGCAAAGGGATGCAGATGTAGTACAGAAAAAGAGAGTGAATTGTAGTTATTATTTCAATTCAGTTTAAAAAATAAAAATAATGCAAATGTATGAGTTATGAGTTTGTATAGTTTTTCTTCTACTGAAGGCGGACAAGGAACCAAATGAAAATTGTATCAGTGAAACTTGTCACTAGAAGTCGAACCTAGATATGAGCCACTTATGTTGTTTTAACTTCGAAGGAAACAGTTGTATGGTGGAAGTGAACATTAAATATCGCCGTTGAATCCATATATCACTACGGTAGTGTGGTCTAATGGTTAAGGTAATGGTTCATGATGAGTATAAGTCTTGGTTTTATACATATGTTAACTTTTCACCGACGCTCGCAGGTGATGCCATGTCTGCGTTAGTCTTATTTATAAGCAGGTTTATTCAATTTTGACTTTTAGAACATCGTATTGAAGATTTAGCAAACTAAACCAGGCTATAACAACTTATAGGTAGTAAGGCGTGACTGAAATCGGTAGTGGTTGAACACCAAATAACATTACAGAATGTACACATAAACTAGGAAATAAAACTACATTTTCTTACAGAAAGACGATTCGTTTGTTATCAGTGTGGTAAGAGGTACAAGAACCCAGAAAGTCTGTCCAGACATCGAAGAGAATGTGGATCTGAAAAGAAGTATCAGTGTCCTTACTGCGGCCACAAGACTCATAGGATGGACAATCTCAGGAGGCATGTTCACCTTCACACTACTTATAATGTCCTCAGTAAATTGGAACCTAAACGACCAACACGCAGTGTAGATTGAATCGATTATAGGCGAAGATCGTTGATTGCTTTCCAAGAATCGTGATCAAAATATTTTTACTTCTCACGCATTAGCGAGGGAAGAATTGTGATTTTTGAATCTTAGATAATACTAATATTTTTAATCGTTTTTTGTGTCTGAATCATGAAAATGTCATTCCTTTCCTTCGGTCTGCATTTTGCTTATCCTTATGTCAGTACCTCTGAATTTTGGAATGTGATATTCTGTGTAGTAATAGTAAGTGATGTTGCTATGTTTTTATGGTCGGTAAATTTTTACATAATAATCGTTTTATTCAATTTTATACCTTTCAGAAATCTCGATCTTTTTTCCATTCCAGCTTCACGTTGAAGAAACCATACAAAAAGATTATTTGCAGGATTGAATGATAAAACTCGCGTTTTCGTTTTTTCCTGAAACATGATTTTTTATCATGATACTATTACTCGAGAAGATAAACCCACCTCGCGCTCCAATTTCGTTCGGCACTGCGCATGACGTCACTCGGAGACAACAATCGCGCTTGCCGGTGGGAAGAGCCACTGCTTCCGAGCACTAGCTGTTAGTATTTAAAATATTTTTCGCATTTATTATAAAAAATCATTACACTTATTCGTTGTTTTTTTCAATAGAATTTAGGAACAATGCTAGGATAGTACGGCTTCAAATAGAGTAAGTATTTTATAGATAAAATAAATTCTCTTTGTAAGAATATGATTCTTGAAAAATGTTCACATAGATATTTTTAGCAATGAATATTACAATTTCAGGATCAATATAAAATACTAAAATATGGAAAGTTATGAAAATTAGAACCATTTCATTTTGAATATGTTTCAGCATTTCATACTAGACTTAATTAAGTGTCAATAAAAAGCTTTCGTAATGAAGACCACATTTATTAAATCCATTAAATATAGCGATTTAGTTACAACAACAATTAAATCAACATTCACATATTCTATTATCTCATTTTACAACTTTTGTCATTTTTCTCTTCCTTACTTTCGATTTTTCCTTGATACCTTTATTCAACTTTCGAATTTTGAAATACATTTTGCATTTGAAGAAAAGAAGTTTGGCATCTGTGCTTACATTAACCGATTCAGCTAAATTCATCAGCGATTTCAAATAATTTTTTGTCAGTTTTAATGACTCCCCATTGAACTTGTTAAAAATATGATCGAGCTCATTACATAAAGTAAAAAAATCAAGGTTTGGTTTTAGTAAACCACGTTCGGAGAGATGGTCTACCCAAGAAAGTGACGTTTCACTATTGTGTGAAATATAACCCAGATTTTCTTTTTTTGAACAACAACTTCATTATTGGTGATTTGACAGAAGGTACCGCATCACTTTTTAGCTTCCATTTATTTTGCGGTAGTTCCAGCATTTATTCTTTTAAGCAGTAATCATTTTCTACAAAATGAACGGAACATATCCTTGCCGTTTTAATATTAAATTTGTGCTTCTGATAACATCTCAGAATCCATTGGTCGCAAACTTTTTTGTCCTTTGGAAATCTAAAAAAACGGCAATCCGGAACGACATTCAATTTCTTATTGTTGTTGTTTGAACAACCCATCATTGCACAATAAAAAAAGCTAACGCCCTTTCATAAACAGATCACATAACCTATAACACACAGCAGATAATTGTCACGGCAAGCCAGCCAGCCGTTTTGTCTCCAGGTGACGTCAGAGGTGCGAGAGAGATAGCGCTACGACATGCGCGTGGGTTTATCTTCTCGAGTAATAGTATCATGATTTTTTATGATCTACAAAGGAACTATTGATCATGAGAATAAAAATATTTTTGCTTTTCGTCGATGTAAAAAGGAATCTTTAATAAATTTCTTTAATTTTAAATTTATCTTTATCTCGAAAACGATGCACTGGACAAAATAGTTTCATATGTTTTAAAAGATGGTACCGGAAGGGGCATCTTAAAATATTTAATAATTTTTACTTCATTAGCCAATTAACGGTGGTGAGAGAGAAATCTCAAAAATTTTCACGTATTTTCTTTTTTTTTATGTTTCTGATATTTTAGTTTGTTGTACCGTAAACGTAATTCTTGGAAAGTAATTAATGACCTTCTAAAAAAGCTGAAGCGTGAAAAAGTTAGACTGATAGGAAAATTAGGTTTGTTTGGGAGTTTTCACTAATAATATTGGTAGATATTACTTATAAATTAGATATTTGTTCCAGTGAACAACGTTATTTATTATACTACAATAACCCTTGTGAAGATGGTAATATATTTTAATTATAAAAAACTGTCTTAAGTTTTATTCATAACTCCATGTAGCGACATTCCAATGGCTTGAATAATATTGAAATCAAAGTGATACGTAATCAAGCAAAATCAGAGAACTAAGAGAAAGCTGTGCAATTTTTCAACTGTGTTTCCTAAATAAAATTCCTCGTAATGAGCATCGTTGTCTGTCGATTTGTTTGTGAAAAATAGCTACCCAGGATACTTATTAACTAGTTAACTATGCGCATCATAAATATAAATTAAAATTTGCAATTCGAACATTCTGTTAACTCTTCTAGTCATTTCTGTATTATACTTTTTCATTTGTTACTTTCTAGATTTCAGAATATTTGAACAGTATGACGTTGCTTTAATTAAAGCGATATGCGTCACTGAAAAAAGCTTTCATCCGTGAAACGAAGTACCAACTAGAGCTGTTAATAACATCTAATCTTCAAAATTCAATAGGTCCCCACGACACTCGATTGAATCCTCATGTAGCATTGTGGGCTGCCCTACGCCCTACTATTTTGTATGGCTTATGTGAGTAAAAATAATAGAAAATCGAATGGTTCAAGGTATAAAAGCCCAATTATTATCATTTCAGTGTTGTAATGATCTTCCTTAAACTTGTGAACGGCATCCCGAGGTATGGAGGGTATAACTCAAGGAGCACCGCCTCTGTGTATCCAAAAGTGTCCGTTGGAAGTATTTAAATTGTGGTGGCACTAGTGTCGCACTTGGGTAAATTTTAAACGAAGCTCCGAAAAATATTAAACTAGTATGGAGAAGTAAACAAGGAAAGAATAATAATATTATATATATTAACTATTCTAGTCAACAAAAGTATTACATTTTTCAACTCAGTACACTTTACTCCACTCTAGCGCTATTCTGGAGGGATTCAGAACTATTATTTACTGTTAACAGCTGGACACTTTTTCAACAGGTCCCTCATATGATACCCTCCAAATCCCGGTGATCTTCAGAACTCCTGACGCATGTTATATTTATGATTTCCATAATATTTCAGATACATCTAGAAGGTTCAGCCATTTTTTCCTCCCTCCAGTATTCTCGTTATATAAAATATCCAAGTAGAAGTAGATATCAGGAAACCATTAGAATAGCATGAGATATAAATGTACTAACAAAATTTATATTGTAGTGCAACCATTTTCTCTATACGGATACAAATGCCAAGAGTGTGGAAAATCGTACAAGTATATCAGAGGACTGAACAGACACAAAAAGGAATGTGGACAAGAAAAAAAGAACAAATGCTTCTTCTGTCCACACAGAACGCACAGAAAGGAGAATTTGAGGCTGCACATGATGATGAGACACAATTTCAACACCTATTCATCTGACGCGGTAGAGATTAAGCTATTAGATTGAATGTATTCTGTATGTGTATTAAAGGTGGATCGTTTTGTTTTATTGTCTATTCGGTCATCTATTAAATAGCAGTTATTTGATACAGTATTATCCTGGTATTGTTAACTGTCATCAAAAAGTAGCATTGTATAAAATACTTCCATATTCTAAAATCGTAAATGAAACCGTATTTTTGAATGATAACATCATAACAATCGCTAACAGATTTTGAAGCGCATCATTACTGGTTATCTCTTCGGAAGATTAGTAATGCAATCTTCATGTACATACATGTATAACTAACATAAACTGATTATGCTGTGTATATACGCTATCTTCAATTTGTACTATTTGGGAGTGCTATATTTTTGTAAATAAATGTTTTGGAATCTGTTTTGTTTCCATATCTTGCTCTTTGTTCCGTTCTGCTTCCCCTAGTAATTGGCGGGAAAGTATTGTTATCGCGAAAAATTTCGAATTCAAGATATTGAGCTTTCTTGATGTTTTCTGACTTATACATCACGGAAAAAACATGCCACTCTGTCTGGCCGCTCTAAAGAAAGTGCTTTTCGTATTTTGATGGAATTTTGACACTGTGTTACTACTGTTACAAAGACGTTTAGTGACAATCGAGTCTTCTTAAAAAACAAAAACAAAATTATAAATGTCACCCAATTTTGTTTTTAGATGTTTTCGAGACCCCCTCGGTGGTTCATCTATAGAAGAAGTAATGCCAATAGTCAATTTTGTGATTCGTTTAACGTATTTTAATGTAATTTTTTTTATTTTCAGATCCGTCGAAAAAATATTGCGAATGCGGAAAAGGATTCACAGTGAAATCCAATCTCCTAAGACATCGGAGAGTATGTGGAAGAAAGGAGAAACTATATCTTTGCTCAATATGCGATCACAAAACGAACAGATTAGATAGTTTTAAAAAGCACTGCATTAATAGACATAACATAATATTTATGTAAATTGTCGGTACTTTTATTTGTAGAATACTTTCAAGTCCTTTTAGATTTTATAGTTACTTTCGCTCCTGCTATTTAAATAGAACAATTTCTATGAGTATGCTAATGCGAATCCGACTGGATATAGGACTTTACTGAAAAAGTTTTACCCTTGCTATGAAAACCAATAATAAAACATGAAACATGCAAAAAGGTTTCTTTCGTTTAATAATAATCTTTGATTCATACATGAAAAAAATTACAATATTTTCGAATAATTGTTTACTAGTGAAGTAAAACTAAATGCATATTTTCTGGTTTGGTTTTTCTGAAAGCATTAACTATACTAAAACAAGTAGAGCAATTGATTTTTTATTGATAGGAAAATTGGAGCCACAGGAATGATCTGTGTAAAATCTAACTATTTCACCAGAAAATTTTACATGGGATAGAGTCCCAAGGCAAATTGTTTTGCGCCTCAAGGTAAGAGTCAAAGGTCGGCGTTCGAAAAACGAAATAACGAATCCGGTCTCTATTTTGAGCCCGGTTCTAAAGAGACCCCCTTTATGGGCGTTTGGGCTCTTACCTTCCTCAAAATAGAACTTCCCTAGCGAGTTGCGCTTTTATAATGACCATATTCGCATTGAGCATTAGAACAAAATCCACGAAAAACTACCGACTTGGAAAATAAACGACACACCACATGTGTTTAAAGGCCCTGAAGCTAAATTCGATCATTGAAAAAGTCTAAGATTTGATGCCTATACCACACTGGAGTAGGTATAATAAGGTGTGGAGTCGAGCTTCAGAAGTGGGATAGTTTCAAGGATATCTCGATACTGACATGGAAAGTTACGAGTGTGTCAAGAATGAATAATTCTTGGAGTACACTCTGTATTCCTTACTGCGTTATAATATCTTCAACTGATTGTAGTTTAATATTTGATGATTTTAGATCTGACAAAGAGATTCTTTTGCAAATGTGGAAAGGGATTCACAGCAAAACCAAACCTGTGCAGACACCGGAGGGAATGTGGAAGGAATGAAAAACTTTACGTTTGTACTATTTGTAATCACAGGACCAACAGATCTGATAGTTTGAGACAGCATTATTGGACGAGGCACAAGCATATAATAAATAAATAATGTTTTCATTACTGATACTTTATTAATTATGAATGATAACCCATATGCACCCATAGTGATCAAGTTATGAATGTTCAAGACTGATTATATAATTACAGTTTCATTGGATTGCAGTGGAAAAGTCATAAAAATTAGAAAACTTAGAAAGAAAAAATTGTCGTCGGTGGGGATCGAACCTACAACCTCCTGCATTCTAGGCAGACGCCTTACCGTCAAAAAACTGAAAATAAAACGTGGCTCCAAATACGCTGTACTTCCCACGCAATAGTAGATATCAGTTTAGAAATAAGAATTTGTTTCGGATTTTGGAACTCTTGATAGTTACAACAGAATTGAAAAACTTTAAATCCTTTCTGATTTCATAAATTCTCAAAATATAATTTTTTTAATAACTCTCTTTTGGATCATCAGCTCTCAAATCTGATCAACCTATTTAACTCCATTTTTTTAAAAGCTGAATGTCACTTATTATCCGTAATAACCCCCCTTTTGAAAAAGCTAAATAAGCCCTGAAATATGCAAAAATAGCTAAAATTGGTTTGGAATATTCGAATGCATTCAAAATCTATGTTGTTATTCGGGTGAATATTCTGTATTTTAACACAAAGGTTCACAAATTGAAATAATTTTGTTTAGCTGAAGGAATCGTTTCACCAAGTAAGAGCATCCACAATCTACAAAATCTACAATCATGCTCATAAGTTGGATGTATTAGAGAATTTTAAGTCAAATCTATTGACTATAACTATGAAAAAATGTGTGAACTGTCATCTATGTCTAAAAAGTACAGAGGATCATTGAGGTACAAAATTTATAGACAATAAAACATCTTATACCAACGCCTATTGAATATATTGAATGAAACAGATCTATAACATTTATGGTGATTTTTATAATTAATATCCTACTTGTAAATAAATAGGCGCACTATAGGTGGTACTCTGGGTAGAGTATTATAGTATACTAACTTAGTTTTTTCAGGTCAGTTAAAATACCAGAACAGATCATCAGACCAGAAGCGACTCCATCACTGTTCAAAATGCGGAAACTCGTTCACCAGGGTTGACAATCTGAAGAGGCACCAAAAGTACGTGTGTGGCATGCCACCACAGTTCCAGTGCATTTTGTGTTCGTACGCCACCAAGCATAAGTACGTTCTAGCTGTGCATATGAAGTCCAGACATCCTGACGTGATCGTTGTTGATAGCAAGTGGCATTCCGAGCTGAGAGGGCACCAGGACTGGAAAGAGGAGAAATAACACCTGAGAAAACCGTTTTGACCCCCGATCCATGGTATTCCGACTATTACGAGTATTTTACACGTAGTAGGCCAGGGAATCCCACTTCTGACAGCACGTCATCTATCCTGTTGGCCCATGTGCGTAGTACGTTATCTGACAAGTGACAGCTGGATGGTTATAGAGTGTGGACTATCTGCTGCTTTGACGAATTTCTAGTGAACTCACCAATGTCAAGGCTTTCAAAAATATGATACGTATAATATTTACAAAAAAACCTTTCGAAAGTTTTATATATTTTTTCGAATTATGCTGCTGGAAATATAACTTTTTTGTCTCTTTCTATCTCTTGGTATTTTATTACTGGACAAAAATAAAAACAATCCATTCCATGTCGATGGTTTTGTGTTAACAATTTTTCGAGATTTTTTGAGAGAGTTTTATTTTTTCTCTCGAAAACGCAGTAAGATACAAAGGAATATCAAGAGACAAAAATATTGTATCTTAAGCTGCTCTATCCGAAAAAATCATAAAATGCTATAAAAAGTCAGTGGCGTAGATATATTGAGTCATTATTTTGCGTGTTTCTATCCCCCGAGACGCCACTCGAGTAAAATTATTTTCTGGCTAGTGCTAACTTGGCATCATCTTATTACAGTGAACAACATAAATTTTAACAAAATTGAAATAAGGAGCTTTGAGATATTAATAAAAAATATGTTTTTCACTTTGATATTCTGTATTCTGAAAGCCTCGTCTCGCATATTTTAATCAACAATACATAAATACGTAATAAAACCTTATTTTCCCTGTTTCATCAAAATACGTCGAAATGGTGGCTACTAATTTTAACATCTTTAGAAGTATTTTTTTTACATAAATATTAGTGATGCATGATAAAAGCAGGAGTTTATGGAATAAAACAGCCCAGCATTATGATTGTAACTTGTAACTGTCCCATTTCAAAGTATGTTCAGGTGGACCGATATTGGTGTAAATAATCCTGAATTAACTCTAGATTTTAAGGATATTATTACTTATATTCATAAGTGTTAAATATTACGTTGTTATGTATATAACAAGATCGATATATTTTATAAGTAAGTCTGTTTCCTAAAACTTTTGTAGTTACATTTTATTTTATCAACTAACTTCACAAGTTCTGATTATATTGATAAGGCACTCCAAAGATAAAATTTATCACGAAAGCCACATACTGAAAAATCAATAATCAGTCAGAAAAATGTAAGATCCCTGCTTATCCATTTTTCATATAATTTTTACTTTGTCACTTAACAAGGTTGTACAGTTTTTTTATTTTTCCATTGTATGTTTTGTTGGGTCCTGTTAATTTTTAATTCGCTCTTCCATACTTAGCCATTTTTAACTAATGAAATTGCATTTAAAAAAATCAACCTTGATAGTTTTATATGACAACGTAGACTAATTTGTACTCAAAAGGACGCAGTATAAACTCATTTTGATATAATTATTCTATTTATATTCTGAATCTGATACTACTTTTGTGCCTTTTTGCACAACTTGTTGTTATACATTCTTCCAATAAAAATGACATTTATAAAAATGTTTAACTATTAGGTTTTACACTGATCAATAATCTTTAAACGTATATGATATGAAAACATAAAATTCAGATATTTTCTATAAGGCACCTTATTCACTAAGTAGACTAGAATCAATCTGTTGATTGTTATTGTATATTAAATTGATATATTTTTATAACTTTCTTAATAAAAATATACATTCCAACAAACTAGTTTCTCTATTGAAATAACGTTTGTTATGACCGGAAAATCCTTCATTAGACAGATAAGTCCAGATAGGTTTTAATTTAATCTAACATCCTTTTGAGCCAACTTGAAATTAAATGCGCTAAAATGAATAGAATAAACTTTTCCTTTTTAAAAAACGTTTCATTACGTTTGATTTATTTTTTACTGTGGCCATTACGAAAACGGACAGAAAGGAATTTTGACATTACAAGGAAATTTTATCTATGTGAATAAAATGACTGATTTTATTTAACAAGTGTGATTTTACAGGACCTGCAATATAAAGAGTTAAATAACACGTTAGTCCATACAATGTTCCATACTTTTTTTGAATTTTAGTTAATATTACATTTTACAGGGAAAAAATCTAATTTTTTGTTTGCTGAACTGCAGTCCAGTGGGTTACAAAAATTGTGTTGTGGAGATTTATAACTAAATCAAGTGATTTTCGCAATAGACATTATTCTTTTTCGGAAATATTTGGAACAAAATGGGCTAAACGAGCTAGCGCCCATTCAGCTTCCACGCTTGCAATATAACTGTAACAAGGATGTATTTTTCAGGCCTGCGCGAATACCGTTGTGATTTTTGTAACAGGTTGTACCAACACAAAGCATCATTGGCAAGACATTTGAACCTAGAATGTGGAGTTGAAAGGAAGTTCGAATGCCAAGTGTGTCACAAAAAATTCAGGCAAAACCACCATTTGAAGTATCACTATCTTGCGATATGTCTAAAACGTGAACATAACCTCAAATGAAGCGATTTGGTATTACTGAACGGTTTGGGTGCACGTGGGGATCTCATAAAATGTGTGGCAAGAAGTTGAGGTCAGGTTTTTTTATTTGGAGTCTATTACTGTTATAAATTCATATTGATTGTCAATATATGTGATGGTTTTAAATGAGTGGTTTCAATTTACCATAGTACTCTGTAAATAAAAGTTATACTTGTATCATGTATGATATTTTTTGTGCTTATTATTTTATTTTAGTTTCGGTTCAATTTAACTTTGTCTTAATCGCTGTTTAAGACCTAAAGCTTATTACTACTCTCCAGTTCCTCCCATGTTTTTTTTAATATCTATGTTCTATTTTTATTTATCTGGTGCAGTAAAGCATTTTAGTTCTGAGTCGAAAAGCTGCCTTGGAATTATGGTAGTTTTTTTGGCACTTTTTCCTTAGCATATCCTAGAAGGTAACATAGAATCAATGCAAAATAGTCTACAGCAGAACAAGAAAACGGCTAATATAGCTTAGTAGGTTATAGAGTTGCTAAGATATTTGAAAAAAGCGAAAGGAATGAATGTCTTCATTCAGAAAATAGCAACAGTAAGGTGGTGAACGCGACAATAGATCCTCAAACCATCCACGCTAGTAGAAGAAGATGCATGTAGATTCCTTGATGAGCATTAAATTATGAAGGCTTGGCAATATTGACAATCAAATTACTCAGAAGAATAAAGGAAGGCGGAAATCTAGATGAATTCATGTTCCTGCTATCTGGAAGATCACCATAAAAGGGCTTACAGAATAATTTAGCAGGTCGACCACAAGCCACTCCAAGACTAGCCTTTCTCAGCAATGTCCAAAGCTGGGTTCAATGTTATAACATGCAAGGGTCTGTGTCAATTAAATTTTCCAAAATCTAAAATCTTATTTTTTGTTCAGTACTTTGCATGTCCATATAATCTTGGGTCATGCTCAAGGTATTTTGAACAATGTTTCATCACATTTAAGTGATATAATTTCCAGATGATACTTCATCTAATCTTATGTGACTGACATATTTTTCAGCATGGTAAGCATTAAGCGTATTCTGGTGGTATTAGAAAGTAATCACAGTTTTTTTTCAGGTATCTTCGCCTACCGATGTCAGAAATGTCCAAAGGCTTATAAATACAGATCTAACCTACTAAGGCATCTACGTTTCGAATGCGGAGTTTTTCCGCAGTTCGTTTGCAAGTTATGCGGAAAACACTTCACACAAAAAAGCAGTCTTAAGTCTCATGTGGCGTATATCCATGGTTTCTACCTCTCAAATACGTAGGCATAGATCAACTTTATGCCTGTTTGCACCGACATACTTTGAGAGTTAATAATAATAATTAAAAGATTAGAAAAAAAATTGTCGCTAGTGGGAAACGAACCCACACCACCTCCTGCATTATGGGCAGGCGCCTTACCGAGTCATGAACCAAGTAGACTATGGAAGGTACATTCCCCCGCGCAATTCTTCCCAATTTTCTAACCTGTACAGCTGTAATTGCATGATTCCATCGCTCTAAGCGATCATTCCATATTCTGAGAGCTTTTAAACGATGTACCAAGAACTTGTTATGCTAAGGTATAAAACACCTGATACTGACCTAGCCAAAATCTTTCAACTAAAATTTTATTTTTATACGAATAAACATATCGCTTTCTTTCCGAACTGTCAGTTCTTCATAGATACGTCGGTGCAAATGGGCTACATTAATATCGAATCCAAACTGTCTACGAAATTACAATTACAATGTTATTTTTCTAATAATTTTGTCATATAAAGTGTTACATTCGAAAATTTTGGCAGATGCTAAAACGGCTCTAAATTTTGTTAGCTAACTGGTAATTGTATTACATAAACATAAACTATGTAGTAACTTTCAGTGATATTTACATATATTGATCATGCTAAATAGCTGAAGGCACGTTTCAGAACAGTTTTCGTATATGTATTATTTATCTTGTTTACCTAATATCCAAAACAAACATTGATTGAATTGGACGTTTTTATTAAGGCTGATATATGAGCATTATCGGTTTCAGGTTTTATTTTTGCCAAACTTTATTATATGAGTTGCAGTGTAATACGTATGAATGTTATAGTGAGCTATCTAGTCATACTATTTTTTATTTTTTATTTTCAAGAAAAAGAATAAATTATTATATAGGTACACGAGTTATTTTTTGCAAACATTCGCTCTGACACCTCATAAAGAATACAAATACATACAGTAGGAAAATTGAAATTATTTTTTTGATGAATAAAAATATTTATTCGTTATACCAAGCATAAGCGCCATAGTTTAACAGTCATTTGGATAAAAAATTTACCAAGTACGATGTATTGATTCTATCCAGACAGTGTGATCCAGAGGCCGATCCAGAAAGAATGCTTGGGGTGAGGGATGAATTTGCACTCAAAATCTATAACGAAGTAATCTATAAAACATAGAGCTCTTGTGAGGGGGGGATATACCCCATCCCCTCCTGGATCCTCTACTTTTAGAATATCGTGACATTGTGTAAACAAACTAAATCGAGGTTCGAATGTTGTATTTTGCTATACAATAAACCATATGCCTATTACTGTTAAAATTGTTCTATATGAATGTATTTTTAGGGTTTTATGAGGAAAATGGCTTCTACCACTGTTCCCATTGCGGGGCAAGATACTTTCACAGAAGGAGTGTCGTGAAACACGTCAACATGGAATGCAAGTTAGATTTTAGGTTTCAATGCAACATTTGCAACATTATGTTCTATAGTAAAATGCAGCTTAACCAACATTTCCATGAGAAACACTATATTGTGGCTAAGTAGGTTGAAATAGAGAAGTAACTATTTTTTTCTTAGTTTTAAGTGATCATGTGTAGTGATCTACAATATCCCAATGTTGTGAAAATCCTAGGTTTGCTGTCAAAGGTGATATCATGGCCTGGCTAGATAAATCAGAGGTGTAACAGCGGTAATTAACAGCCCCCCTCCAAGATTTTTGTCCAACATTTTTTTTTCCAAGAAATGAATTATTCATATTTAATTTTGATTTATGTAATTTTCATAGAAACGTATTGTTAATTCGGTATCTATTCAGTACAAATCCAAGCTTACCTTTACTTCCAAAAAATTGATTAGTGCATCAATCGATGTTTTATTTCATCTTCCTGAAATGCCAAAGACCACTGTTTCACTTGCTGTTACCAACATACCCCTTTCTGTTACCTAAACTACATACCTTGACGAAGGTATTACAAAAAATGGGGAAAGCATACACAAACTTAATGCCATGCAACCCCCTGAAACCGAGATCCAAATACGCCCTCGAGATCTATCTAATAACTGTCAACTTATCTCCAAATGTCGCTCTCTATGAGGACGCCCATTGGCAACTTACGAAGTTAGACCGCCAGGCTATACGGACGAGTCTAGGCTAAAGACGAAACATGCATGTCTATAGTAGGTCTGATGCATTCACTTCACAATTAGCTGTATTATATGGAGTCGTAATTAGAAAATTCTCTCTATAGATATATTTAAAAAAGAAAGAGTCCGAAAAATGTGAATTTAATCAGTGGCTCTTTGATGTCCATTTTACCCGAAATGAATTTAAGTCATCCATAGAGTGCGGCCATATAGGAAGACATTACATCAACTTTTGTAAGTTTCTAAAGTTTCAATCACACTGAATAGTAATTTTGGTATCTAAAATTGGATTAATCAGTGCGTGGGGAAGTGAATTCACTATTTTTTTAATTATTGTTTCTGTAAATTCTTTGTTAATCAAATATCCATATATAAATGAACCATTTGGAATTTTTGAGAGATCCAGCATAAAACATAAAATAATGTCAGATCCGATCAAAAGTATGAATTTTCCCCTTGAATATCACCGCTGACAACAATTCACTAGGATCATAACTTTTAGATACCTTATTAATTAATAAATATATTATGTTTACTAAAGGCTGTTGTGCAGACTGTATAAGATTTAAAATAAATGTTACTGATACTGATTATTATATTCATATTGTGACAAACAACATAAAATAATGTTTTTTTGCTTCGGATATCTATTTTTATCTTTTAGCTGACAGTACAAATTTTTGTTTTTGTAATTATGTTTAATAGTGTGAATAAAAATATCGTAATCTCGTAAGCGAGAACTATTTTGTTATTCACAGATATTATTGAATTTTCCAATTATTCTAAATTCAGAAACTAGCACCAGAGGTACAATTCGCAATCCTAAAAGTATTATATGTGGGATTTTTTTCATTAAGTTAAGACTACTAATTGACAAACTTTTTATAGTAGAGGATCCGATTAGGGAACCTTATACCCTCTTGAGTTGGGAACATGGGTCAACTACATGTGTACAACGTGACATAATTGTTTCTATAAAAATTCATAGCTAGAAAATCGGGAAAAAACTTTGCTTACCGCGAGATTCGAACCACACACCCTTTCTGATTGCCAGTCAGACGCTCAAGTCAACTGAGTTGAGCAGGCACTCCACAGAAAGTCATTTTCGTTCTGAATTTCAAACTGCGAGCGTTGTTCGGTCTCGAAGTGAAGCGGTCGGTAAAGATCTCAGACCGTGATTTACTGCCAGACTCCTTCATCGAACAATCATGTATGTAGGAATCAACCGTGATAATTATTTCGGCAAGATGGAAGCGGATTAGCAGGTAATTGTGTGTTCGAAGATACAAGTCAATCAAGAATTCCATTAAGTATGAATAATTTCATGCGATCTTATTGTCAAATCAGAAAACCTGTAAAAATATAATTTTGTAAACAGTTTTGTTTTTTGCTTCTTTTTGTGTATGTTCCATTTTTGTAATGTCATATGTCACAATTCTATTGGAACCTGTTGTTGGTTTTATGTTCAAACTATTTTCAGGTCATGGTTACTTTGAAAAAGATGGATATTTCAACTGTTCCAGCTGCAGCAAACGGTACAAACACCGTTGCAGCGCTTGGCGACACGTGAACTACGAGTGCAAGCAAGCTAAGTCAAAGAGGCAACCTTGCTTTCTATGCCAGCGGGTTTTCCTCTCAAAAAGCAGTCTAAAAAATCATATTTTTCAAGATCACAAGTAATTTACGTACGATTTGTTGTAAATGTGCTGTTCACTATTATAATGTATTTATTTTTTGATTGTCTTGGTGGCCATAAATTTTTGTAATAATTGGAAAAAATGGTTTTTATCTCCTTTTGGTAAGTGCTTCATAACTAGTATTATTTTTTATTATTTTGATCCATTCAGTGAATATTCCAGTGCTGTTACTGATGAAGAAGTTTGTTTCATCTGAGGAATCAACAAGTCATGAATATAACTAGTTTTCTGTCCTCTTAAGTTTCCAGATCAGCTATTCTATTTTTGAGAGCTGGCAGAACCAAACTAATTACAAGGCTAAATGCAGGTTGCTGCCCTCTTTAAGCAGTCACCACACAACATATCAAGCAACTGGTGGTAACAGAGAGACGTGACATAACATTCCAGATATATTTCTGCTCGTACGGGTAGTAACTAGCAGTCGGCCTTGAACACGTTCTTGATTTTAAACCATCGATGTAACTTTTAGTTCGTGGTACAGGCGTGAAACTAATTGCTCTCCATCCTCACTCCTAAGACCTAAATCTTATAGATCGGCAAGGACAAAAATATGGTTGTACGTAAACGTGAATAGTACTTTTCGCAACTGGTGATAATGACATTGATTCCTGTTTTTAGGTTTCGGTTACTACGATGAAGATGGATACTTTTGTTGTGCGACTTGTCACAAAAAATATAAACGAAAGCACGGTTTGACCCAACATCAGAGATTGGAATGTAACAAACCACCACAGTTTGTTTGCAAGCTTTGTCCTAAAGCATTCAAACAAAAAAACAATTTGAAAGTGCACGTGTACGCAGTTCATAAAGTACCGTTTGAATGTTAGTACGCTTGAATAAGTACTGCTATAGACTGAGAAGAAATTAAAATAGCAATAGATCTGTTCTAATCTAGTCATATTTATACTGTAGATTAAGTTTTACTGAGCATTTATTTCTTTACCATAAATCAATATTTTAGAACATAGGTTATCAATCAGTAGCACGCGTCCATTGGGGGCCATAGTGATGGTACCCAAGGGGGGCACACGACTTCAAAATTGAAACTGTTACCCGAAGCATAAAATTCGTGACTGATGTTGAACCACTGCCTGAAGAATTTTTGAATTCTGTCCAAAAATGGGCTTAAATTCCCCTCTGAATTAGACATGAATGCTCAGTACTACCTCCAAATTACATGGTGTGTATATTTATTGAAATTCTAGAGGAAATAAATATGTGAAGTGTGATCGTGTCCACAAGTCATGCACTTCGTTGCTGACCTTTTCCTGTGACTTCCATAAATTTCAGGTAGTCAATTGTTGGACGATGCTGGGTACTATTGCTGCAAGAGGTGTGGTAAACGATACAAAAGGAAGTCCCACTGGATGCGACACATTACTTATGAATGTGGCAAGCCACTGCCGTTCACTTGCAGAGTCTGCAACAGACCATTTAGGCAGAAATGTAACCTAAGGACACACTTTGCGCTCAGACATACGGACCATGATATGTATTAAATGTACTATTATTTGTTTGTCTGCAGGAAATTGTTCGGCTGATATAATTCCCTATACAGGATATTACTTAATTATAGGAGCTAGGTACAAGAGGGTATGGCTGAACCAAATTCATAAACTGTCTGGTTTTGAAGACACGGGTGTCAATTGTTACATTTTTTTTGTCTCGAACATCTTTGTATCCTATTTTGTCTTGTGATATCTCTTCATATCTTTTATTCATACTGTATGTAGTATTGGAGTGAATAGTTTTGTAAATTTAATAAGATTTACTTGCTATTTGATTCGCTGGATTTGAATTATTTGAATTATTTTTTTACTTTGATAATTTGTTAATTTGTAACCCAGTATGAATAATAATTTATAAAAAAACAATGGTATGCTATTTTTTTTGGCCTACAAAACACGTGCTCCAAATATTGACACTCCGTTTCAAAACATCCTGTCTAAAGCTTCACTCTTCGTCTCTTCTCAAGAGTATTTTGAGTTTACTTGATTATTTCTTACAGCAAAACGGAACAGTAAGTGTATGATTCATGAATTTGTTTTTGTTTGTTTGTAAGGTAATACGCTGATGAACATCAAAAACCAATAATAAACGACGCCGTTTAGCCTTCTGGGATCTCGTCAGTACCTGTAGAATTTGGATCAACATAATAAGTGCATGTTCACTACTATATATAAAATATATGACTTACTACAGGAATACTTGTTCCGTTTTTAGCCTAGACTCGTCCAGCATAGCTTGGCGGTCTAACACTTCGGTAGTATACACCTAAGCGAGGTAAGGGTGTGATAGTAACATTAAACTCCAAGTGTTCCACAGATTGGCTAGTTCTTAACTCCCTAACTTTATGAAAATACTGATGGACAGCGCGATACTTGGAGCTAAATGATGCTAAATGAAATAACATCATACTGGACAGATGTTCGAAAAGACTGGAATTATTGGTACCATACAGGGTGTAGTCTGGTTTTCAAGAGTTTAAAAAATTACTTATCTTTTTCTGCATTCCAGACTGTAATCAAAATTATTATCATCATCATCATCAAAACAGTATCTAATAAATAGTGAATAAGCTAAATATGCAAATGTCTCTTAGTCTATTTAATCAGTTCAGAATTGTAATACTAAGTTATCACAAATGTCAATAGGAAGTTCCTATTAACGTTTGCGATAACGTTTTGTATTATATTTCGGAAGTTATTAATGTTTCGTTTATTAACTGTTTATTGGGCAAACTTTTGATTAAGACGACAATTTTAATCAGCAATACTATTCAAAAATATCAAGTTGGCGCTGTATCTCGAAAAGTATAATGGATAGGCATTTGTCATCAACAACCGTCACTCACAGTCCAAATTTCATGTTTATCCGACAGATACTCTAAGAGATATTGAGCTACTTCTTTTCTACATTGATTTATTTCAAGAATGAGCTCCTGGACTTGAAAATATGCAGAATCTGTATGTACTATAACTATGAATTTACTGAATAATATCAAATGTTGATTTCTATGTATACAATCTAGACTCTACAAATAAGTTGTGGTGGGACTGAAAGGCTGTAAGGATGAGGTGGAAAGATGAAATTATTAAATTTGGAGCCTGAGGCTCTTTCACATTAAAAGGATGTCTTTCTAAATAAAATGAATTTCAGGTTTTTTCTTAGACCATGATGGTTACTTCTGCTGTGTCACCTGTCGAAGAAGGTATAGACGGAAGCATGGATGGGTTCAGCATGTTAAGTACGAATGCAATAAACTAGGACAGTTTATTTGCAAATATTGTTCCCGACGATTCAAACATAAATGCGCTCTGAAGCTGCATGTACCTGCTAGACACAAAGTACCCTTTGAGGATTAGATGTTTATCAATATTGTGCAATATGAATATATTCGAAAACATTTATGGTTGCTTCCTATTTATAATTATTCTATTTTTATGTCTTACTTGTTTACAGTTAATTGTTTGCAATCAAGTGTTTCTAGCGATAGTTACTGATTTTTAAATGTTTTACGTTGTGTAGTGACTTACTAGTTGTAGTTTGTTATATAATTTAGTATTTGGATTGTAAGCATGCAATTTGTAGAACAATCAATAAGATGTAATAAATTAAAAAAAATAAAACGTCTTTTTATGTGACTGTGTAAGAAATATAGGAACGTATAACGGAAATACATTATTGTGCAAATAAGGGTGATATAAAATAGTATGACCAGAGCTTGAAGTTGATAGATAGACTTTCCTTATTCTTATACTTGCACGAAGCGGCGATATTTAGTTCCCTTTCTCTTTCTATCTTTCTTGCTGTCTCACTCCTATACTCTTAGCGTTCAGGCCAACATGGCATCAATCTGGATTTGACAGATGCTGTTGTTTTAGTAAAGAATATTACACATTTTGTGAGACTGTGAAGTTTAAAGGTCGGTTGGCTGCCTAGAGAGGAAAAAAGTGTTGTCACATTTCGTAGTGACACCCAAATGTGGTCTACATTCTCTTTGACTATACGAAAAAAGGTGCTGTGAAACAATTTCGAACTGACGCAAACTGGAATTTTCTTTTATATAAAATTCGTTCTTGTTGCAAATCTATGTCTTAGTTTACTAGCTATCATGAAGGAAACAAGAAAAATTCACCACTGAAATAGTTTCAACATGATTTATAAAACATAAAAACTGAAATACGGAATTTCTTACGATTAAATACTAACAACAGTGCATAGGAAGTGCCCAATTTGCTTGACTTTATTTTCTTGATAGAGTATGCATATAACGACTTTCTCTTCAATATCCTTGTTGTTTGAATGATAATATCTTACGTAATTTCAGGGAAAAACATGTTGAATATGATACAACAACAATGCAAAGCATCAATATTCCCATTCAGCAATGAAGATATAAAATGCCTGCCAGTTGACTACCGTCCCAACAGGACAGTCATATCCAAAGATCAACAGAGGATACTATTAGACGCCTTTGTGAGAAACTGTCGCCCGAGCGCCGAGGAAAAACACCATTTACATGTTGTGACTGGACTGTCCTATAGAGTAATACAAGTGTGGTTTCAGAACAGAAGACGCAGATCTAAGCCTGATGCAATTTAATTGAATACTTGTTCCATGGAATGTGGAGAGAATGTTCGCATATTGATGCTAGTCTTTTGTAACTCGAGAGGCTTTAATCATTCTTAGATGATAACAAATACGCCGTTTTTTCGGGGCGCGCTTGAGTTTTCTTAGTATCATGTCTGATAATCACAGTAAAATTTGCTGTGTCACTAAGTTTTGGTTTGTAGGAACAGCAATGGTATATCGGTTAAGAAAGCATTATGTTATTTATAGGTTTATCCGGTATCTCATCGCTCATTTTGGAATATGAATGGCGCTTGAGCATGTATTTTACGATATATCAATATAACAACTATGAACGACATCCTGTTACTTGATATTAACCATATTCTACTTCCTGGTTTAATACAGAAGCGTATTTAGACAGATTTTGGCCATAAACAACCACATTGTTACCAATTTTTTACTTCTGGTTACGTCAATTTAGCACTTAAACGATATTGTCTGTATAGTCATAAAAACAATTAATACCAATTTTTTACTCCTAAATTACCTTGGTTTTGTATACTACTGAAATAGAAACAACGTCGAAAAGAGGTACAGTTGCCTAATCTGAGTAGAGACTGTTTCTAGCTTGTAAAAGGTAATTATAACTTTGAATGTTCGTTGTTTTGTGAATTGTTGGATTTTAATAGCACTATATTTCAATCAATATAGCATAGTTTTATGCAGGTTCGTGTACAGTATTAATTACCAAACATGTACCATATTGTCCTAAGCTGTTCAAAATTCAGAAAATGGCAACAGTGGTTTGGGGTTCGCCTCCCCTGGACCTCTGGGAGTGAGAGGCCATGATAGCCTATCTGAAATGAAGCCAGTAGCGAGACTGTGCCAGGAAGGAACGGACGTGGAGGATATTCTTTTCAATACCTACCCAGAAAAGGGATTTGATCCGCACAATTTCTGTTTGCTGAAGCCCATTTGCAGACTCATTCATCTAGCACATATATGACATCACACATGCACTTCCAGATTTAGTTATAATATCCAACATTGTGATACTAATATTCTCGCGATGTATTTAATATCTATTCCATCTGGTTCCTGTAATGTAGTAGTACCTTTTTTGAATCAGTTGAATGAATGAGGTGATTTTCGAAGTATTTTAATATTGCTCATTCGAATATTAGTTTTATAAGCTGAACATACTATTATGGATTCCCTACAAAGATCGATTGGTGATTCAAATTGAAGGAATTATGGACATGTTTCATTTTTTGATTACCTGATATGGAAAAAGATTACGAATGAATATCATAGTTACCATTTTCCTATTACATGTTGATTTTTCTATCGGAATACTATGAAAAAACATGATTATCTTCTCATTTGTAATACACATTCCACAAAACCGTTGAGGGTTAATCATTGTGTTTTAGCAATTCATTTGATATTTATTATATTAGGTATTTTTTATAATTGGCTATTGCCTGTATCAACATGTAAACGGACTGTAGAAATATCTGAATACAACTATAATAGAAAATATTTTGTATTGAGAATTTATTTTTCCTATTATCAATTAAAATATATAAAGTGTAAAATCTGTTGAGATATATGTAACTTGAATCGGAATATGATTGAAATTATTATGTACAGCGTACGAGAATAAAACAAAAATTTGTGAATTCAAATAGTTTAAACATATAAATAAAACATTTGTTCTCAAAAATGAAACCGGACGCACAAAATACATACAAAAGCTATGGAAGTGATCTTAAAAATGCTTGATCAGAGAGGAATAGCCAACTCAAGAATCCCAGTGGGGTATCAATAAAAAAATATTCTTGGTAAAAGTAAGATAGAGATTTTCATTCAAATCTCAACATCTTGTATTGTAATTATTATGAATAAAGCATTCGTTCAGGTTTTTCTTCTACCACACACCCATCTTATTTCATAACTACGTTATTAACAAACTACAGTGATCAACACATATTCCGTGAAGATCCTGTACTCTTTCGATTAGTAAGTAACATTATGCTTTGTAGTACCTTAAAGCTTCTTTATTATCTTCAAATAACCAAGTAGGTGCATATACGCTTAATAGAGACTAATTGACGTTATTTTTAGTTCAAGAAACAAAATCGGATCTAGAAGAACCAGACGATGTCGGATTCTTCATAAACCAAAAAGGCTTGTATTGTTGCAAGCATTGTATCAAGAGGAGATATAAGTATAAAGGGGGTATAGTCCAACATTTGATGTACGATTGCGTTCCAGCTAGATTCATCTGTCATATCTGTCAAGTGGCGTTCAAGAGGAAAGAGGCTTTGGACCAGCATTTAATGAAGACTCATCAATCAGATATTTCTTTGTCGCCTTACTAATATCTAACCTCCTCCTCAAAGATGGTATCAATGGCCCAGTTAGTATAGCCTTGGATTGATTGTTTGCAATGTATGCATAGTGTATATAGTATTCAATATTGACGAGTCTAGGCTGAAGACGAAACATGCATGGTGTGATATTTAGTCGGAAGTATACACATAATGTTTGTCGCCAGTTTCTGACGTGAATAATGCCCAGATAACGTTACATTTTAAAAAGTATTCGAGAGGAACAAGAGTTGGCGCTGTAAATCACTTTACCCTTGTTGATTGGTATCTGTCGCCGCTATAAAGCTCACCAAGTTATTAGGACCTTGATTTGTGCGTGTCACTGTCAATAATTTTTCTGACATCTATTGTTATGAGGATTTTACGTTTCACAACGTTTCGGTTGGTATGTTATCTTCAGGTAAAACGACTTGCAGGCGATTTAGGACGGCTCAGGCTCAGGACGTATTATATTTGTTTTTGCTTTTTTGAATATATAATACCAAACAAGGCCGGCGAGAGGACGTTTCTAAAAAAACCGCTAAATCTCATTTTCCGTGTGCTCATAATTTTATTTTGCAATTTATTACCAAATCCTTCCATATTGGCATTTAACTCATAATATGATGGTTAACTTATATTGACTGGGCCATGATTCATAATTGGTGTATAAACGTACATGACGAATCTTCCAGTTGAAGTTTAATTAATTCCTTTCTATTAATTGCTTATACCATGTCGATAGTACATAAGCTCATTTTTTCCTTCATCCTGAATTGCTATTTCTGCTAATAAACAAATGTGGTATCCACTGTATTGCTAGATTCATTTTACTCTCACTCGCCTATCAAATGCCAACAATCTCAGCGGCTTGAGACTTTTGGTTTTCATAAAATTACATAATATTGTATCAGAATTTGTTGACTGATCGCTCAATATTACTTTGTCGCCTTCTAGGCTTAAAAAATGTTATAAAAGGAAAGATCTCTATCGCAACTAATACAAAATATACATTATAGTCGAATCGAGTTGTGACAGTTAAATGGGGGGCCGGTTGAGGGTGAATTTAATTTTTATCACAATTGTGGCAGCCACTCTGATAGCTTGGCGTTCCGGATGTTATCAAGTGTTGCGAGATCGAACTTGACCTTGTATCTTTAAAATAATAATATAACAATAACTATGTAACCGTATAGGTACTGTCTATAGTATTTTTATTGTGTACTCTGTGATATTACATCAATATATTCAAAATGACAGAGTGCGAACTAAATATCTGAAGACATCTCTGTTTTTTGTCCGTATTCTTTTGCCTGGACTTCTTTTCCAGGTCCAACAATAAATACTATACTAGATGTGGATGTATCCCCTTGTCGTGTATATGGATACGGCGTGCCCAATCCCACATACTTTCAACTTTTCACAATGATTTTGTATTGCAAATATAATGAAAATGGAAAATGGGAGCGTTTTTACACAAAGTTACAAGTTATATAGTGAAATAATATTTTGGTGTCTGACTTGGATGACTGATGTGTAAGGATTCAGTTTACTAAGTTTAATTTCTTGATTTACAATTTTAGGTATATATTTCATGTTGTTATATTTTCTTAGGGTTGACCAGGAAGCTAAACCGAATAGTTAGATACAGAACGTCTATATCAAAACGACAGGTTGAAATAATGCAAGCTGTATTCGATGTTAATCGGTTTCCGAGCAAAGAAGTCAAAGAGAGGTTGGGAAATGAAACTGGATTGCCTGAAGAAGTGATACGAGTTTGGTTCAAAAACAGAAGACAAGAAAGAAAATATAGGGAGCAGATGAGGACTGGAACAGAATTTTGGGAGGAGCACTGATCATGAACTACAACTCAGCCCTCAATAAACTGACATTCAAATAAGACGTCAAAAATTATACAGTGTTTTTCTATCAGAAAATACTTACCTCCTCTGTTTTTACTTAAATCTTATAGTTTATATTGGGAGTAGGCCGCTTGTTCAATTTTTTAGAAGTGTTGATGTCATCCGAGGAATTGTACCCTATGTCTGTTGATCTGCCTCTACAAAGTATCACGAAATTATGCTTTTCTATAAGTTTTGTTTGGTAGATTGAATGAAATATAAAAGTATGGAATGAAAATGTGTTGTAACTGGATAGAGTAGTACTTAAAATTCGTCAGCTGTATCCGGGTTAGACATTTTTAAATAAAACAAAGTTAACTAATGAACAAAACGTAGAATCACCAAACGCCTCTGAAGTATATGAGTTACTAATTGCGGTCCTGTGCCTAAAAGAATTCCGTACCGGCCACCGAAGGTTCTCTTACTCTGATTGGCCGCCAATTGGCGTTGTATGTTGGCTCGACCAATCCGGGCTGATAGAGCGGTGGGTGTGAGATGTTCACCTATCGATCACGCGTTCATCACGCACTGATCATTGTTTATAGTTTTTGTTGCGAAAAACGTCTAGTAGATGGCGTGGCATGGTCTAATTCAGAGACAAGTGTCTCTAGAGTACTCCAGACAATTAAACCTGTAATTACCTTATGCCGTTCTAGCTTCTATTCTATTCTAATCATTCTCTTATGATATAGTTGGAATTCGTCGTGAAAATTTCGGGGGTTCTTTCTGTATTTTTTTCATTGGTTATTTCACACAGACAGTTGTATAATTATTATGTATGTGCTGGGGCTGGGAAGTATTGACTTTAGCAGTGATATGCGAAAAAAATCGAGACTTCAAAATCTCTTTAATACAGAGAAATGTTAATGAAATTGATTTTTCTGAATGGATCGCGTCGTAGAGAACAGCCTGATAATGTAGATAGGTATTGAAATATCTCCAAGTCTACATTTAGTTTAGCGTTGTTCTTGTTCATTAGTTGTTTTTGCCTGTTACTTATTATGAGCTCAGGAATTAGCGATATAAGATTTTCAATCTTAAATCCAAGAGAAGGGCCTTTAGAAGAAGTTAAATTCAAGATATCAACCCCTTCTTAGGATGGGTCAACCCATATGAGTCTTCTTTCAATGTCTCAGTCGTCAGGAAGTTGTCTTGCTTCCAGATTGACATGTTGGATATTTTTATAAGGTCTTTACCTCACGAGTCACCACTTTTATGCCAGTTTCTCATGTATTGAAATTATTCTTAAACTGAATAAACCGCTCACTTTTGGTAGTTAAATGTAAGTTCTTTGTTGTTTGAAGAGCCTTATTGATATGGACTCTTCGCCTCCGAATCTTATTAACTCGAGAGGACCTCAAGGATCAGTACACGGACTACCCATGATTGTTATATATATTTGTGATCGGAATAAAATTATAAAATGTTGCAATATTTAGTCCCTTGCTGATGATCCGCGAGTATATCCATAGTTTTAATGATATTAATCGGACGTTGCCGCGGCGCAGATAACAGAAAATTTAAAATCTATTAAAAATTATGCGACAAGCCATTTAATCTTTAGAAATCAAAAGTAATTATTTTTCCTCCAAATTCACACTAAAAATTATTTGAGCAATACATTAAAAGGGCGATAACATTCCAGTTGTCAGTTAAAAACTTAGGTATCTTTTTTAAAACTGAATCCCCACGTGAATAACATTACAAAGAACAGCAAATTACATATTGTGATATAGACAAAGTATCAGTTCATGTTTGGAGGAACTCAACTGGTTAAATGTCAAAAATATTATTAAAATTTAATTAATCATTTTATATTCACAAACTTCCACTTACATTGGCCCTCTATTTAAAAAAGAGAAGAAGACAACGCCTCTTCACAATACTTCGTTTTTTCGTAAATACTTTATTCATAATTGATCTATCTACAGCTGAGCTTTTTGGTAAAATACTTAGTTGAATGATTACTGTAATGAAGCTATTATATTTTTTGTTTGTTTGTAGCAACATGTAAATCAAGTTTAAACACAGAATATCTATAGCTAAATTTGCCCTAAAAAAACACGTTGTATAGTAATGATTATTAATATAGACTTTTGTGTAGGTGCCCGTAAATCCACAACTAAGCAGTACTCTCCACATAAACCGCAGTACTCCATGGAAGCTCAGCATTGTCTTCCAGGGCCTCAACAGTATCCATCAACGCCTCATCAACATTACATTCCGACCACTCCCCAAGAGTGCACGTCATCAATACCTGATAATTACACTTCAACGATACCCCAACAGTACCCTCAACAACACTGTGAGTCAGAGCCTCAGCAATATACACCCGAGCCTCAATCAAACCAACCCAAGGATGCGAAAGTCTTGTCTCCTGAAGGTGGGACTTCAGGCTTCAGTATCAGAAACAGAACCAGCATTTCGAAGAAGCAGGGTGAATTGTTGCAATCGATTTTTGCTGTGAACGAGTTTCCCAGCAAAGATGTGAGAGACCGGTTGGAAACTGTCACTGGGTTGAGCAGGAAAGTCATACAAGTGTGGTTTCAGAACAGGCGGCGCGAAAAGAAGAACAAGATCAAAGCTGAAGCTGGTGACAAGGAGAAGTGAGGGATAAATTCGTAATTTGGTGCTGTCTAACGTATCTCCGTGCCACCGCAAAATCGTTGAACCAAAAAAAGTCTATCGCGCTTCATAAGCACTGCGCGAGGATAAATATCTATATAGCTGTCAATTTATAGCATTCCAGATGTATAGTGAAGAGTATACATTTTGTTCTATCTTACTAATGTTTCTATTTGCCATATCTTCATTTCATCATCCCAACCAAGGATTGCAAGCAATCTTTTCACCATTAAATCTGTATAACATCTTCATTGTTAACTATGAAATGTACAGTATTCATTTGTATATATTGTGTAGTTAGATTTTTGACGGAAGGGTGTTATAATACATTTTAAAATCAATGATATACTTATTGTAGCGATGTATAACAATTTCGGTTAATATAATATTCATATATGTTGTACAGTTGCAATATTATAATAGGCAGTAACACTCTGAATTGTCCATAAACAAAATATGTATGCAAGATCACAATGTCATCACATGATATCCAACAGAACTATGTAAATAAAATAAAAAAGCTATACACCTTCTGAATGTGTAAATATATATCAGCTTGATGAAACCCGAAAAAACTCTATCTTTAGATTTGATTTTGACTTGAATAATAATAATAGGAGTTTGCTGAATCTATCTACCTATTATATAATATTAATGAACATGATACAAGGTGAGTATAAGATGGCTCAAGAATGCCGTGAACTAAAATATTCATTCAGTAATTTTATCCTTTTTGCAGAAAAACTTCGCAGTTTCATTTGTTCAGCCTGCGACAAAACATACGAGAAGAAGAATTCATACTATAAACATTTACGTTTCGACTGTGGCAAAAATAAGGCATTTGGTTGTTCATTTGGATACTGCAACTATAAGTCGACGAGGAAGGAGAATGTCAAAAAGCACATACTTAGTGCCCACGGACTTTTTCAAAATTCTGATAACTACATATATTCTTCAAGGACATAAAGGTCAAATAACGTCAGTAAACTTTTTGGCTTTTGCCTTATGACGAGTCATTTGCCATTCCTGTTAGTCTGTCGTAGGTTAGATGGAAATGCCGTAAATGATTATGAAGAATTATGTATACTGTGAATATTCTAACTTTGAAATTTGAAATTTGGCTCATTTGGTCGATTGAAAAAATATTGTTAAAATCTTAGTTATGCAGAGTGGGATTTGTATCCCCATATTGCAAAAAATACTCATCAATCTTGCATCACAATTAGCAAAAGTATCATAAAGTGTTGTGAATTCATGTCATATGTGTCAGTTAATAAATAAAACCAACATGATATATTGAATATTATTTCCATTGTACTTTATTGAACTAGAAAATATGTCTATCCAAATATATTACACAATAATTATGGTATCACGAAGAAGTACGAGTTGAAGTATTTGTTCCTATTTTGAATGTATATCACGTAACAATTAAAAAATGTTTGTAGGCAAACGAATGTTTTACAGATGATAATTTATTTTTTCTGACAGAAACGTGTTAGCTCCTGGAGCAAATGTCTCTAGCTCTATATTCATGGCATGATGTTAGTAATCTTGAAGGAGATTCATACGATTTTCTGTAGGTCTACTTATTATTTAGAACAATTTAATTGATTGACTGTGACAGTAACTCTCTGTGGAATAATTTGTCTGTCGAAGTCGACAACTCCTGCCTGGCTCTAACTGATCTTTCTTTAACATGACTGCTTCTTGGGCTTTCAAGCTATTCCTCCAGGAAATTTACGAAGTACCTACCAGAAGATCAATAAGATCAATATTGTTGGAGTAATATTGGTCGAGGCAATGTGTTTTTCACTTATACAGGTATTGCCCTCTGGGGGAGGACACCGCAGGAATCTTAGAAAACTCAAAAAATTGGGGATTTGAGATTTTTTTCAATCAACTCAAGTGTTAAAGGTCTCTAAGTAGTTTCAATATTTTTCTCCAAAATCTATTTCAAAGCCAAAACGTTGCCCCGGAGACATTGGATCATATCTGATGTACTCACTGTATTTGTCATACAGTAATTGTAGTATTCTGCACCGATTGTCACAGCATCATTTCAGGTTTCTCAACAAGTAAACTTGATCTCAGCGATGCAGACTACTCAGATGAATACTCAGTTGATGTCGCAAAGGACAATCGAGGAGACATTTTGAGGAGGCATGCTTGTCAAAGATGTGGAAGGATTTATGACAGCAGACACTCTATGTTGGCCCATTCAAGAGACTGTGGCATGCATCCTTACGTATGCTTATGTGGAGCGAAGATCATGCGAAGAGACAACATGAGAAGGCATGTCATCAAGAAACACAACGTTGGCCAGAACTGGGAGAAATATGTCACTAGGCCTTCGTAATGGAGAAACCAACATTGTTCCTTTACTGAATCTATGACTACTGTGAATGATGGTAGTATGTGGTTGAGCCACATATAGTCCAGGACCATTAGACTGCTGCTGGTGAATTGATTCTTTGCTGGCTAGCTTTAAACAGGAAACTAAGGCTCTATAGAGGAGAGTGTTTTTGCCCCGCATGTTCCCACGCTAATTGGCCGGAAAGTATTGTGATCGCGAAACATTTCGTTATCAAGATATTATGTTTTTTTGATGATGATTTATGGGTTGGTACCGATAAGAAGTTTCTGAATTTAGTGTAGACCCGTCTAACTGTAAAGAGCAATCGGGTGGTATATACTTAACTCAGTTAAGGGTGTGATAGCAACATCAACTCATCTCCGAGTGTCGCCCTTTATGGGGACGCCCATTGGCAAGTACAAGATAGTTTCCGAAGTTTTCATGAACATTATTTTGCCTAATTGTCCTGGACTAACGATTGGATGAAATAAGTGAGAAACTTGTGATAAGTTCCAGACAATTCCTTTTTCAACATTTATTTTTCTTTTTCTTATACCTACACCTGAGATTGTGTAACGACAATTCATATTTGGAATAGAATGTGCATTACTACATCCTATAGACAAAACTTTCATTGTATTTTTATATTTTATTGTTCTGAAATTATTACCTGCTCGTTTACATTCATGTTTCTTTCTCCTTTTTTCTTCTATTTGAATAAAGAACGGCTGTAAATAGAGTGTTTTTCTTTTTTGTGACAAATATGTGCTCATTCAGATACCTTTCCTGAAAGCAGAGTACCTATCGCACTCCTGAAGCGCTGCGAAAAGATGAATTCCTATTCACATTGCCCTTAAAGGTTTTCTCTTTGTATCTTGATATTTCTTCGTATCTCATTGCTCTTCAGAGGAAAAAATAAAAACTTTATTTCTTCAATTTTTTGACATGCAAAGTGGTTTTAATTTCTAGCCGATTTTACACCATTAACATATTTCAGCCTCCATCAGTTGCCCAAATTGTGGGCGAATATACAAAAGGCAATCATCGATGTACACACATCTCCACTATGATTGTGGCAGGAACCTTCTTGTGTGCAGTTACAACGGTTGTAATGCTAGCGTTACGAAAAGGAACATGAAACGGCATATGCTGAGACACAATGTTGTTGACTGGAAAAAGTACATAGTTCAATAATTTACTATAATATACTAAAATATGATACACCACCAAAAGTGCACTTTCTGGGTTACAATATATATTTGGAGGTTATGATCGTAATATATATTTTTTATTTAAACATTCATATATATATTTAATAACGAAATAGAGGTTTACAAATGCTTTAGCTTTTATTATACAGGGTGAATGAAATTGTACCGGATAACTGCTGGGAAAGAACTTTTCCAAATGGAAATGGTGGTCGAGTGATACCTTGCTGAAAGATGTGTGCCTCAGGACAGGATTTCATTTTCCACGCAAACTGGCGGGGAAGTATTTTAATCGCGAAAAATATCTAATTCTGTCGTTAGGGAGATCCACTCTGAGCGCTTTTCTAATCATCCAATTCGCATTCAGGACCATCGAAAGTATACCAGATTCGTGATAAGCAACCCAGAATTACCGAGAAATCAAATTATGTCCATTTTGATTCAGGACCTCTCCTTCCCATGTGCATTTTCTCAATTTTTTTTTTTTGAAGAATGGAACTTTGTAGCGCAAATCTGATCAAATCGTTGGATTCAGCGGAAAATTTCACATCGGATAGAGTTCAAACATAGAAGGAGAAACCGTTTTTTACATGATTTCTGAATGAGAATTTGTAAATTTGCTTCTATCCTGCGGATGAGTCACAAACAGTCACCACTTTCTAAAACAGTGATTGTAACTCCACCGCTCTCGTTTTGACACCTAACAAGTTTGATCGCGTCGGCTTTCTTGCACGCGTTCTAGAAAATGGTGGAGATAATTCAAATTGCGCTAAGGGTATAAAAACACTTCTCAAAATTTGTCGCAGGTTCATTTACAGAAAACACAGTTGGTGCAATTTTAGGTCATTTCAAATGCAAGGAGTGCGGACGCTGCTATCAGAAAAAGATGTCACTTTACGTTCACAAGAAATACGACTGCGGCAAGACGTCCTTGACCTGTAAATATTACGGTTGCGGTGTCAAGATAATCAGGAAATTTGACATGAAGAAACATATCAAGAAGAAACATGATGTTACTGACGATTGGGAACGTTTTGTTATAAGGCAAATATAGTCTCAAGTGAGATAAAAAGGTTGGTGTCTCTTTACACTGTAAGTTATACGAAAACCTAACATTTATTTGATACGTATAATAAAAGTTACGGAATATTATATAAGGTTTATTTCATACACTAACATTGGATGCAAATATTGACATCAGCTCTATATAGGCTGCTTTTAAAAGCTTGGCCAATGCCGACAAAGGCTCTCGACAGACAGTTGAGTACTGACAGAGCCCTTTGAAGTTTAAAACTCGGTTAACAGAAGAGTGATTCAACTTAAATGATATTTCGTTATCTTTGGCATCAACGTCCATATTATTGCAACAATTTTCAAAGTGGCTATCATAGGTTTTTTGAATCAGTAGAATATCTATATCGCAATGCTGTGAAACCACCACTGATTCTGCTTTTAAAAATCCTAGAACTTCCTCGATATTTGATTAGGAAAGCTGTATAAATATTTGTGAAGCTCAATTCTCTATTTATTTGCTTGCCGATTTTCTCATAATTAAGTTAGAGCATAAAGCGCAGAACTTAATTTTTCATCATTTCAAAATGCCATAGAATTTTTTTTCAAAAATCAATATTACATAGAATCAGTACAGTGACAAAATAGGAATAAGTATTGATTTCTAGTTGCTAGTTTAGCAATAAACATCATCTGACCCAATTCCAGAGGCATATTCTGTCTGTAAATTACAGATTTGAAACAGAAAAGCGAAACATTTTGATGCAGCATATATGCTGATGGGTTGAAATACAAAGTGGAGCACCTGTTATATAATTATAGAGTTTGTGATAGTTTAATGTGAATATATTTTTTTACTGATTGCACCAGTCTTTTTTTCATTCATTTCACATGCTCGGTCTATGTGACCTGCACATTTGTACGTTTACTTTGCACTAGTTTGCCCTGCTTGATTATCCTATGATATAAGTGATGTTTACCCTTCAACAAACCGTCAAGTAGGTTGACTCTGTATTTCTGAGTTCTGTTAATATCTTAGAGGAAACCCAGATGATGCAATTTCAGGTAATTTCACATGTGAGGCATGCGGGCGTAGCTACCAAAAGATAATATCTCTCCGTTCGCACAAGCTATATTGTGGCAAGACTTCTTTGATCTGTGGATATGAAGGTTGTGGTGTGAAGACAATCAGAAAGTTTGACATGAAGAAACATATCAAGCATAAGCACGATGTTACAGTCGATTGGGAACGATTCGTTATAAAGCAAACATAATCGAGCCAAGATCATCTGAGACGACGAGAATTTTGAGATATCTGAAATACGCGTACTTCGTGATGTAATTTTTGAAGAAAAAACTAAAGGGTGATCGTGTGATCGACGAACGCACATTGGGCACAATTGAAGGGTTCAATGCAAGACAACAAGTATGTCCATTTGACTACATTATTCAAGAAACTGCTTGTACGTACTTCGAAGAAGATCTTCGTATAATAGAAAAAATTGTTGGACTTGAGATGATCTGTTTGATTTTTCACTATTAAAATATTGAATAAAGCATAATTTTGAAACTGCATTTTTTATTTGTTGAATTATTACAAACCTTAACTAAACATTTCACAATTATAAAAATAAATTATCAGACGAAGAATATTTTCTTTCATTCAAGTATACCATATCTTCCTATATGCGCAAAGCTAAAATAATTTTCAAGTAAATATATTATATTTTAATCATATGACTTGAATAAATATTTTCATTTCGAACCTGGAAAAGTCTTGGAAATAAAAATACTGAAATCTTAAATTGAGCATATAATAATCTTGGCAACTTAATTATAATTTTTTTTCTTCTTGGAGGAAGTATATTGGTATAAGCATTCGGTAATATTGATGAGCTGGTACGAAAGCCACAGTTGGTTCCTTAACATTGGAAAGAAGAACCAACCATACATGAAATAGGAGAGGCGTACCCCTGAAATTCCGTTGACGAAGATGGCGATGTGAAATGAATGGATTACTTGGAGCGAATAGAGGTGTGATTTGGAAAGTAGCGTATATTTTCGAACCAAGACTGTTAATGGAGGTTCTACAATTTCCAAGATGTGTGTATCATTGATCGAAGTGAACGGGACTTCGTTGAAAAATATGACCTTACTGAAATAATATGGTATACTTGTTAGAAGAGCAGCTGTTCTTGTCGTGAGGATATCTTCACGAACATATCGCAAGTCTTGTATTGAGAATTTCTTTTATGTATGTACATAATAATTTATTATATTTTCTTCAATCACTTTCACTGTATTCTGAAACAGATATTTTGGTGTAATATAATAAATTACTAGTCATTACCTGACTCCTAACTTCAGGAAGTTTTACAACATGATTTTTCTCGGCTTATAGTCGCAAAAAACTAACATTAATTCACTTTTACAACTAAATGGTACTGTGAAAGAACAAGCCAAGACTGGGACTTACCTAGTTTTTGCACATTGTAAAGAATCGTAAATTATACTTAAAATTCCATCACACTTTATATTGCATTACCAGCTACAGAGCTAAGCTTCTTGATCACAAAAGAATATTACAAAAATTATATAAGATTAGTGAAAATCCGAATTTGCCTCAGTTTTCAGGATACTCTATTCACATGTGTTGCAGAAATTGTTTCAAATTATTGTTTTACATTTTTCAATTTTAATACTATAAAAGGTTTATCAGCATTATCATTTAAGTGATTCTATTTTATTTTGTTTGTAATCACAGTGCAATGTAAGGTAATTTTAAGGGTTGAATTTCTATAGCTAGAGCTTCGCTTGGAATGAAGGCACCTGAAGTGGATGAATTTATAAGTTTTTCTTCATCAAATTAAAGGTAAACGAACCCTCCTATACCTTAATAAGCTGAAAGTAATTGAAGAAACATGTTGTTGCCAATGAAAATCTATAATTGAGTATTTCAAAGTAGACACAAAAAATAATACTACTTCGTACTTCTACTGTATTGAGAATTTTGCGTTTCACAACGTTTTGGTCGAACTTTCAGCATTTTTCCAAGGCAGCTATCATTGCTAGCAACAACAATATTAATAGCAGATCCAGCGTGAATATTAAACCAATATGCCGGCCAATAATAATCAAAATCGATGGAGTGCACGAGATGATTCAGCAGCGCTTATACATCCGTTGGGTAGCGTGAGTCACTGTAATGGGAAAAAACTGTTCAATCAATCCAAAATTTGAGACACGCAGAATTCTCAAGATAATGACAGTCCCAAGCAGTGTTGAACAAACGCATAACATACATTTTAATTTTAGGTAGCCGATTGTTCAATTGTCCCAACTGCGTGTCCAGCTACAAGTACAAAAAGCACCTAACGAGTCATTTGCGTTTCAAGTGCGGAAAAGAACCAAGCATTGAGTGTCCATATTGTTCAAAGAAGTTTCACAGGCCTTATGAGTTCAACTATCATCTGAAGTCCAAACATCGGGTACATCCTCAGGAGATAGATTGTAAAATTATTGAGGATGCGGTAGTTCAGGAAGAATTAGGAAATCGATTTTTATAGGACAAGGTCCAGGCCTAGGTCGATCTTCGTCCGTCTGAACAAGATGGTCGCTAATTGAAACCACAGACAAAGTGTACGCTTTCCACCTGCTATTTCCGTCAGTTATCAGCAACTGAAATCTAAATTTTTGATTCGTGACGCTTAGCTATCACTTCGTGGTGATGTTTTATACAGGGTAAACCTCCAGATATACTTTATGATGTAACTTTTGAAACTGATCCTGTGCGGTCGTTACTACTTATCTTGGATGTTGACTTAAGCCACATATCACTATCAGAATACCTACCGAGGCAACAGAAACGTTAGAAAATTTTTTCTAGTAATTATGAGTAGTTTAAATTAACGGTCAGGGAAGGTAAAGCTAAATATATTTTTTGTGAACGTACACCTTGTACACCAGGAACGGCGAATATTGAATTATAAATTGACATGCTGGAAATTTCTATGTTTATCTCGTAATTTCTGAAATATCTTTTCCCAAGAATTGTGATGCAAGATTGCCAATTGCTATCGTCAGATTTCCGGTAACATAGGGAAATAAAAGCGCAAAATATTTTGCAGATGTGTGTACATAGAAGTCTAACCATAAAATTTCAAATTGTAAAATAGGGGTATAGTATTAAAAAATGTGAAATAAAAGACAATAAATGTATGCTCTCTCGACTATGCATCAGACCTGATATAGACATGCATATTTCGTCTTTAGCCTAGACTCGTCAGTATAGCCTGGCGGTCTAACTGTAGAGAGCAATCTGGTAGAATATACGTGAACCAGTCAAGGGTGTGATAGCAACATCAACACTCATCTCCAAGCATCGCGCACTATGGCGCTGTCCAAGGCAGTCCAAGTGTTAGGACCTTTTACTTCGTAAGTTGCCATTGGGCAACGCCATAGTGCGCGACCCTTGGATACGAATATTGATAAAAGATAATGATTTTACTGTCCTCAGTAGTGGATCAAGTTGAGCGAAATATATAATGTTTATTATGGAAAATGTATTTTTTTCAAATATATATTCACAGATGTTAAACTTTTTGTATTGATTTTCTCCACCTATTTCATAAACAGATGGAGCTGTTTCTGAATAATAACCCCTAATATCACCATATAACTGAACAAATTCCGTCGAATAGACCAAATATTGAAGATCAATATTTGTGGGTAGTAAAAATGCAGCAAAAAGATAAAATGAGTAAAGTAATGAAGACAAATAATTGCTTTTGAATCCTGCAACGTGTGCCAACTATTGCAAGAGAGTGTCGAAATACAATCATCAGTGTCATTCACTTGAGTAGAAGTAAAACAACACCAGGTGTAATTGTCCATTTGAATGGTTTGTCATATTAATGAAAAAATGTGTTTTAGGTAAAAAGTTCCAGTGTAAAAGCTGTGCGAAGCTCTACAAAAATAAAATATCCCTAGTACGACATGTGAGGTACGAATGTCAAAAGTCGCCAAGATTTTCATGCCACGTATGTGACTATAAGGCGAAGCACCTGTTCACTTTGAAGGATCACCTAAGGAAATTGCATGCAGAATTTGCTTTCAAGGATTATAAAATATGAAACATTAAACTCAAAGAGGAAGAAATAGTGCATCCGCTACAGCAAAAAGGAAGATGTAGTTAATGAATTTAACATCAAACTATTGGCACTATGACTCTTCAAGGTCATCCCTATGACGAACTCAGCCCAAAATATAACTGTAATTTGACTTCAGCTTAAAAAAGCAATAAAAATGATAATAAGCCGACTTATTCTCTTGTTTTTTTTTCTATATTTTTTGTATTTTTGATGTGTTCACCTTTAAGAGGCGAAAACCGGAAAATGTCGAATTAGTAGTTATTGCATAATTACAGTCAATCATTGTTTTCTATATTTAATATTGTAAATTACAAAAATACAAGTTTCAAAAAAAAATTTGTATTTTGTATTATTGCCTATGCATACGATGTTTTAAATAAAATTTATTTCCTTGTAATGTTCAGTGATTTCCCTTAGACGTTTCGAACTTTGAATAAACGTTAATTTATACTTTTCTCTGTTATGTGAATGTCGGTCGAAGTTTCTTCTTCAGTAGAGTTGGATCAAATAAATATGAACGTATATACCTAAATAATTTTGAATTGCTTGTTAGTGTATATAGATTGAGAATATAATAATATTCAGAATAAAATGAAAATAAATTTGAAATATTTAGCTTACCAATTATGTAATATCTAATTTTCTGACAGATACGCATGCATTCGCCCAATGAATTTCTGGATGTTGTGCTAATACACATCCATTTTTGTCGTTATACCTGATTTGAATTATTTTTTTATTCAGTTGCATGGCTTTAATTTTCAATGTAGTGTCAATAGAAAAAATTCCTACGAACTTTATGTTTTTAGTTTTTGCGAAAGGACGGCGTTACAGAGTGGATCTGAACAAATACCAGTTCTTTGCGTAGGATTGGGTTTCATCAGAAGAATGTAAAAAATCGATTCCAGTATTTGTGAAGAGTCCAGTATGTCATAGAGAGACATTCGTTTACGGAGAAGAAATTAACTCGGAAATAGGTTTCGTTAAAAATGCGAATTATCAAAGGAATATTGGAACGCTTAAAGTCACTCAGATCTTTCCAAAAGTCGATAACCGGTTTCTGGACACACGAGAAGATATGATTTATTAATTAACATTATTTTCATTAGCTTCACCTGTATATCTGTATATTTGTAACGAAATCGTCGAACACTATTTTCACCAACTTCAAAACGTCAGATCAATATTAAATTTTGCACACTTATCAAGGACCTGTGACGATAGAATAGTTAAATTAGTGTGTACCATTATTTATGTTTATAAAGCAATAAAAGTGATAATACGAATGAAGTTTGATATTTTTTCTGAACACACTTTTATTAGTACAACCTGTATCTATAGAGACAGAATCTTAATAAATATAACGATACGAGACCCCGTAAATGGAGAGAATACCCTTCAGACCCGTTAATTAAGATCCATTGAAGAGCAAGTCTAATTCCGGCAGCCCCGTAATTGCGGCTCCAAAGTACAAAAAAACTAAAAACACGTCTTTATAGTAGATCGTTAAGAAGATATTTTAATTGGCATTTCTATCATCACTTCCAAACGTATTGCTTAATAAAAATAAATATTAGGCCAAACTATTGTATTGTTATCCGTCCTTGATAAGTGTGCAAAACTTCAAATCAATCTGACGTTTTGGAGTGAGTGTAAATAGCGTTCAAAGATCATGTTACAAACATACATACTCGTACATACACGTGAAGCGTGTGTAAATCATAACATTATTATATGTCTAAAAAATATGTTTGAAAGTGTTCTCCTCCTTAGTGGATGCATTTTGGCATCCGGCAAAAACATTCTCGAAAACATCTTTTCCAAAACTGAATGTCGACTGTGACCGTTCCATAATGTTTGTCACAAAAAATTGCAAGTTGAATTACAGCATTATTTTATAATCATCTCAGTGTTTCATTATCTACTTGAGGTAGATGAAATTTCTAATGTTTGAGTGATACACAATCCGAGATATTAAAGGACAGTCATATTTTTGTAGTAAGGCTACTGTTCTAATTGATTAGTCTGCATTTTCAAATGTACATTCAATCAATTAATAGGTTACAATCTATAGTTCAACTACTGATCTCACTGTAAATATCTTCAAGTGTCGTAAGGTTTAAATATTATTATTATGTTAGCTTTGTTTTATGTACCACCACCAAGTTCTATGTAGCTGTTTGATATATATTTCTTATTACTTATAGTTTCTGTCGTTTGGTGTGACTTCATATGAAAAGGTGGTTTCTATTTTAAACTGTTTTGATTTTTTTTGTTAGGTATGTAAGTGTTTTATGTTCATTTTCAAATCTTTCAACTCTAACTATTTCTAGATGTTTTTGTATAATCGGGAATGGTTTCTAATTAAATAGCTTTTAAATAAACATTTACTTATTTCTCACCGAGAAAATTATTTTACGATAATGAAATCATAAAAGACATGCCACCGTATTGTCAAAAATCCTCTTCATTCATCCTCAAGGAAGATTTTTAACGTAATAAGGAAATTCTCAGATTGGTCTCCATTCTATTAAGAAGCTGCATATTTTTTTTAACATTGGAATTGTTTACGTTATCCTATTTGAGGTAGAGAAAGCGGATTTCATTCATGTCAGTGACGCTGGGTCAACATCAACGCAATGTGGTCGGCGTGAAGCAATTTTACGTCGTGGGGTGCCTCGTTGCGGTAAATATCTACGTTAAATATGTTATTATTTATACAGAAGAAGGCTATTCTGATGTAGTATATAGGCTACAATGCAACATTATCGCTTGATGACATTTTTATTTTTTTTCAAGGTCTTCACGAATGCATAAAATGCGGTAACACGTATATGTCAAAGCTGTCGTTGTATTGTCACCAGAGGCGTCACTGTGGAATTCAAAGAAGTTTCACCTGTATATATGGCCAATGCCATAGCAACCAAAGGCTGTACACACGATACGGGTTGAGAAAACATGTGTCTAGATCTCACCCTATAGAATATAGACTGAACTACCAGAATTTTCAAGGAGCTTAATATGAAATGTGTTGTTTGTTTCATAGGATTTCCAAATTGATGGTGGAGTTCCAAACAATACGAATCACCATTATCGATCAGGTTTTATTCCTCATCAGAATATTGAATTCATTATCGAAATTGAATTGTTTGGATATCAAGTACACGCAAAATAGATCTCAAGACAATGGAAGTTAGAAGTCAAAAATACAGTTCATACAACTTTAATTCAAAAAGACTGCTTAGTATAAGTATATAAATGATATAAAATGGCAATAATGGAACAAGTTAAGGATATTTTTGAAATATACGTACAAAGTGACACATTTAAAAGTGGTCCATCGTCACATTTTTTATTAATGGAGCGATTTTGTCGATTTCAACGTTGATTGGAACTCCATAATAACGGTTAGGCATATGGCGACAGAACTTTACAAATAATCAGCTCAGCATATAGAAGAGGGTGAAGTATCATTTGTGCCCAATTGCCAGAAAAGCTCAACTAAATATAATGTTTGATATTATTTATTATTTTGAGGATACTCTCCTATCTCTAAGAAATCTGAGCATAACAACCCCAATTTGTCATGTAGATTGTAGATGCTCATACTTGGTGAAACTCTTCCATCATGTAGATAAAAAGTTGTGTAATTATCACACAGTTTCACAAATAAAACTCTTTCTCTCAGTGAGGCGTTTCGGTTTTTATTAAAATTTTAATAATTCACCAATAATGCATTCAAATTTTACTAAAAATCGAAACGCGTCACTGAAAGAAAGAGCTTTATTTGTGAAACTGATAATTACACAACTTTTTAACCCCAATTTGTGACATAAATTAGAAAATGCTATTTTTCATATTTTCAAACTCATACAGAAATACGTAATCATTCTTATTATTATTTATAATACTTGACCAGCTTCAATAAGTCTAATATTATACCCCATTTGCACGTTTTCATACAGCGATTGATGCCAAATCGTGAATGGCGCAATCCACCTCCATTACCTACAAAGCCTCATTTATGCCACAGCCGCATGTGGTGAGTTATCTGATAATCAATAATCATACTGTGGTTCTGTAGAGTATTTCGTATTGTTTGCTAAATTTTGGCGTAGAATTCCATCAACTCAAATGCTAAGAATTGTTATAATACAGTTTGTCATGGTTCCTGTAAAAATACGCTCCAACCTTTGAATCTTGATATGACATTGTATGCCTTGAAATTATACCGTACTAATAAAGATGTATATTAAATGTTTTAGATTCTAATTTAGACATTTAGCTTAGCATATTCTGTAGAATATTACGAGTGAGAGTGATAATAAAATAAATATTATGTACTTTCCACGAGTAATGATTCAATAGTAGTAGCCTTGTTCATGTCGAGTATATTTGCAAATAATTTTATGTCTGCTGGATAAGGCAATGTAAATCAAATATCTAATTTATAATTATAATGAATTCGGTGTCGTTCTAACAACTGTGCAATTTTCTAGCGATACTGACGAAGAGTGGGATTCAAAGTCTATTAAAAGAATGAATAGACGCTCGCGGCTTTTGCCAAGTTGCCACGTTTAGTCTAACACTCCGGTTTGTCCTGCTTCGGTTTCAGCAACTGCTTATACTGCATTCTATCTGGATAATGATAATAAATAGTTACAAAAAACAAGGTCGAGTAGGTTGACTGTATTTCACTTGCAGTGATATCAGTTTACTAAATATTCTTATCGGATTTCAAATCAAATCAAAACTGTTAATCCAGTTGGAGTAACGTTTGGTAATCTTGGAAATAGTTTTAAATATTGGACATTACTTAAATCTTAAATCATAGAGGATTTAAACCAAGCAGTTTTGATCTGGTCTGATGAAGTTTTAGGACAATGGTGTCATTGAACTAGTCCTAAAATTATCACGTCTTCCAACAATTTTTGTAAAATACATCATCAACCGTCAACCCACGACAATAGGTTCAAGCTTTTCCATAGTTCCAGTTTTAATTTAATTGCAAATGATCAACAGAATGATACATGGTTCCAAAACCTCATTCCGGTACTGATTCCGTGAGAAACACAGTCAACCTGCATCGTGTTATTTTTTGTACAAATGTCAATGGGTTTGTCTTTTTTAGTTACTCCAATGTCTGTTTTAGCTCAACAATTACTAATGAATGAGTTCAGATGTCGATACTGCAAGAAGTCGTACCAATACAAACAATCTTATCAGAGACATCTAAAGTACCAGTGTGGTGGAAACTTCGGAAAATTTCTTTGTTGGCTCTGTGATCATCGTTGCAACTACAAGAGTAACTTGAAGAGTCACTTGGAGTGCAAACATAAGCTGGTCTTGAACAATAGGCTCATTGGTGAAATCTTGGAGAAACGGAAGAGCTGAAACTTGTTCAGTGGTGTCCAGGACCCAATCTTCGAGTGAGGCTATAGTTATAAAAAGGCATTGAATGAAACAGAAGTTAGGTTTGAATACTCGACTTTTATTTGAAATTGTACCAGTGGTGGATCCCCAGATGGCGAGTCTATATGTTGAACATATGAAATGCAAGATTTTCACTACAGATCGTGGGTAACACAGAAAACATAAGGTTGTAATGGACATCCACATGAACATTAAATGGAAAATTGGTAAACATGCCAGTGTGAGACAACTAGAACCATAGCTGCAAGTGAAATAATATGGGCAGGAATATTATAATCTACAAAGAAAGAAGACAGGCTTAAGTTGCTATCAATTGCCACAAATTAACAACGAGACCAGCACGGGACTGCTCAGGCTCTTGCCAATTCCTCTGACAGCAACAAAAAAAAGACTTATGTTGAACAATTTCATCATCATAATTTTTCAAGGTTTCGATGGTCAAATAAAATTTGAAATAAATTATTACATTGTACCTCAAAATATAACCTGTTTATTTAGAATTTACTGTAACATACCTATGTGTAGAGATATACGAGTAGGTATAAAAATGGGCTGTTCTGTGATTGGTAATAAATTGCAATAATAGCTATTTGAGTTTTTTCTTGTCATCTCTACATCCCGAGATTTGTTTTTTAAGTGGTGCGACGTTTCATATTGAACTTGCATGTAGTATATTGTTGTATAATTTTTGTATACACTAGATTTTAAATTTTCTAACATATATTTTCTTTTAGGTCCATTTGTTTGCGAAAAATGTGGCAATGCTTATAATCAACAAAGCCACTTTGATCAACATACCCTTTTCCATTGCAGAAATTGACGTTTAAATGCGAAGAAACTGTTTGTCGTAGGATTATAATTTATTTAAGATTTTATAGTAGTGCATAGGAGAAAGTAAGTGACTTGTGTTGGAAAGTAAGTCTAAAGAGACTCCTATTATCTTAGAGTAGTAGTAGCTTAGTAAATGTTCTGTTTCTGTAATTTAAGATTGTGTATTATCCCTTCAATTAATTATAATTATTATAAGTATATGTTTCCAATTATCTTAGAGTTTTTATCATGTTTTTTTCCGGGAGGATAACGCATAATTTTTCAAGGAATGTTCCTGAAAACTATGGTATTTCAAATAAGCAAATAGTTCGAAAACGGACTATCGAACGAACTGCGCACGGAACCTATGAGTCACTTTGTACAAGCATGATTTTAGTTTAAGAATAGGCAATATCTGTTTTGGATTGATCGAAAATGTTTGCTTAAAATATCCCAAAATATTGCCAGAAATCATAACTTTACTATGAGGAGATGCTCAAATTTAATTAAACAAATTATTAAAAAAATGCCAAAATCTGGATACTTTTTTGTCTTTCAGCTCAAATATCGAAAAAACGATTCATTCATTGAAATTTTCGATTTAATGGAAAATATTCAACCGATAACAAAATACCTCCTGGTAAATTAAAATTAAATAAATCTTTAAAACCTTTTACTACTACATTATTTTTTTGCCGGTAATCTAAATGAAAATACATACAATTGGTATTAGGGAAAATATCCACACACTCACTTTTGTACCAGAGTGTAATTCCCAAAGTGAACGATAAACATATACATACCAAATATGCTTAGAATTTTTTCACCGACCTAACAAAAAGTTATCCTCAAATTTTTTGTGTTGAAACTTCCGTATATCATCTCGTGCTTTATTCAGTCGGAAGTAAAACTTCGTATGAATTCTCTTGTGTTTTGTGTAAGTGATTGTGCAGAAAAAGTGGTAAGAGATAATTATGCAGATAAAATGTATCGTGTAATTTGAACAAAACAAGGTTTCACGAATAAAAACGCTATTTTTGTGGCACGTTTTAATTTTGTATTTGTGAAATCTAAAGTTCAAATTAAAAAATTTCTGCGTGATAGAGGAGTTTCACCAAGTAAGATGATTATTTCTGATCGATTTCGAGCAAGATGCCTTATTTGTAATATTTAGAAAGTCGTCAAACACAGACGAGTCTAGGTAGGTGGATCATTAAAAATACAACCTCGGAAAGAAAGATAAGCTGGAATTTTGTATAAATCTGCTTTGACATTGTAAAAGTTGACTCAAAAGTCTCATAAAACCTGCTGTACGCGTCTATGGATATTCAAGGTCAAAAGTCACAAAAATGAGATAATACAGCCAGTTTTGTTTTGCTAAAACTTTTTTCTTTAACTATATTTTGTCAATTTTGGCAAATGTGTGGAAAGTACCGAGATGCAATTTACTTAGTTCCAAGTTTTGTGTAAGTATAATTTCATGTATCATAGTTATTTAGAAGGAAACAATATCTACAAGTACTATAAAAAAACTCTGTGTAGCCGTCTACATGAGGTGTTGCAATTTTCCAAAAAAGGTTCAACTTTCATTGAAGTTTTGATTCTCATGTTGCCATACTGATTACTATGCATAACAGAGATCTGTTTCTACAATATATTATTATGCCTTTTTTAACTTTTCTGGAAGATCATCGCTCCATCATCGAAGTTATCAATAGATAGCAACACTGTCTCCAATTTTCCGCATAATCGAATTTAATCTAATAACTTGACAACACTGCTTGGATAACGATATTTGTTTTTATCCATTTGTCGACTAAATTAACTATTTATGGAGTAAATGTTATGGTTTGAAAGACTGTATTACTCAAGAGTAGGTTCAGTTTTTTGTGATTCAAAAACTGCCTTGTTTCTAACATGCATTCAAAGGTTAGGATGCATTGTTTACCCTCCAACTGTCAAAAATGACAGGAAAGTATTACGAAATGTAGATCGCAGTTTTCAAAATTGTAGCATCTCAGACGTACTTTATTTCACCCATGTTGGTCTCTGTGGTTTAGATATTGTTTCTCATGATTTCTATTTGAATATGACGCATTCCAAGTCCTAATATTTGCAATTATAATTCCAGGTAGAAAGATGCATGCCTGTGAATCATGCAATCGTAGCTACACCTACAGAACAGGACTTCTTCAGCATAAAAAATACCAGTGCGGCAGAGAGCCGCAGTTTTGTTGTCCAATGCTGAATTGCAACTACAGATCGCATTTCAATTGTAACCTTACAGTGCACATGTCTGTTGTACATAAAATTGATAGGAAGTTCCTTAGTCATGCTTTTCCTAATAGATAAGTAAACTAAATGTAACGGACGCTTTTTGTCACAATTTTAAATATGCTATGAAAGTGATTTTAAGCGGTTATACAAGATTTTTTCCGATTCTGCAAATACTAGCCAAGAGACGTATATCACAAAATACATTTTATTTATTTCCGTCAATTCAAAGATATGATTAAAATTACCCTCAAGGTTAACACCAATTAATAATATATTACATCAAACTTCAGTGTTGCTCCTTTATATTGAAAAATACGTTAAATTAGCATCTTTCTCGTGAATATGGAAAAGAAGCTTTATTCCCCAAACTGCTCGTTTCAATCTAAAATTGAAGGAAATGTCACCAGATATTTGCAAAATAACCATAAAATTAGTCGCAATTAATAAAAAGTAGATGTTTCTAAGATGTGGACTTCATTTTTGTAAAAAAACTTCATCAAAAATATATTCTGCAGTGTGCTGTTTGTCAAACAATTATTTATCATAGTTTCTGAATTTGTTATTACGATATTTGGACTTTCGCTTTTTTCTTGTGTTTTTTTTTCTTTTTCCTAAACGTACGTACAGGGATTACTTATCAAATTTTAGTTCTTCGTTAAGATAAAAATTTGCAATTTACGCACAAGGTTTGACAAATAACCGTAGGTTTTGCTTTGATCTTTGATACATCGTCACTGAATTCTAAATTTATATGCGTGAAACTTTTTGTATAAATTCAACGATTCTGTCTTGATGATCTTGAAGACATCTTTTTTTAAGTTGAAAGATTATTCGCCGCATTTTGTATTCTTAATTCAACATCTGAATAAAATGTGAGAATTATATTATTAAGTCCTTTTATTTGTAGGAAAGTATAAAAGACCTAGTCCGCTAACTTTAGAAGTCTGCCATATTGGATTTCGAGTGACGTCACTTCATTTTTCAAGGTATTTCATTTATAAACAAGTTGTATTAGTGTCATCCCAACTAAACGTGTATACAAATTTTCAGCTCAATCGGTTGAAGATATGTGCTTCAAAATTGAGTTGCAACATTCCACCGAACAAAAATATTTACATACATAGATACATACATTGCAAGTTAAACAAAAGCTTGTGAAAAACACGCCTCTTAGATCGATTCTAATGACTGCATAATTTGGACGCGTATAGCTTCGTCTTGGTAATGGCTATTCACTTTCTTCTGCGGCACAACTATGCGGAAAAAATGGCAAACGTGACATGACTCATCGTCCACGCGTATCGCGCTGTGAGTAACCCAGAGACAGATAGTATTGATATTGAAGGTTGACAGCGTTACGAAGAAACAATGCTGGTACATAAAGGAATTGATTGTGAGGTTTTGAGAAAGTTATAATCTATTTTCCCTTCCTTGACGTATGATAAAAATGATACAAAAATGAACAAACTGATGAAGTGAGCCTTTTATGTGCGCGAAAATGAATCGGCGCTGTTGTATCGGACGAGGTGGGCGTCAAGCCAAGTGCCTCTTAATGACTTAATCTCGAGATGGATTTAGTTTCAGAATTTATTTTCCCTACATTTTGTGCTTTGACATGGGCTGCAGAGAAGCCACAACGTTAGGAAAGTTTAAACCTCAAATACATGTAGCTCAAACTATCGATATCGACCAGGTATAGCACTGCACATAGAGTTTAATTCAATTGAATGAATAAGTGAATAAATAAATACAAGATAATGCTGATATATCGGAGAAGTACGGCAGAAATGTCGAAACATTGGTCTATGAAACAGCTACATTTAAATCCGATTTTTTCTAAGTTCTAAGTTTATTTCAGGGTCACAATTTGTGATTTATTGTTTGTTTATCTATATGGTTTTCCAGGAAGGCACCCTTGCCCAGACTGTAATCGAAGTTACAAATATAAAGGGGGATTAACCGAACACCTGAAGTACGAGTGTGATCAGGTTCTGAGGTTTGATTGTCCTCACGCACCTGGGTGTGGGTACAGAACTAATCGCAGAGGAAAGTTGAAGACTCATTTATCCAGAAAACATTCAAATTGTAGATCTAAATGAAATATATTGAAATGTGTGTAATTTGTTTTTGTTCTGGTTGGTAATTTTAGTTTTTTTAAACACCTGCTTGTTTTCATTTTGCATCAACGACATTTTTAAATCTATTATAAAAAAGACACTATAATTTTAGCTTAACGCAATATGCGGTTATCTTCAAGCCATTTTAACTTGTAAAACGTCCTGAAAACAAAAATTTGATTAGCCGTATTCAACTCCTTAAAACTATTATACTTTATTGAAAGCTTTTTTAAGGCTTAAAGATTCTAAGATATTTATGAAGACTGAGTGGTTTCAACAAAGCATTTTGACAAGCTATTATGGAATAAAATACGCCTTGCCAGAGGTGAATTTAAAGGAATGATAATCCAAGTTTTGAACCTTTACGTCAAATTGAAATTTATTAATGGGATGGATGAAACTTTTGCCAGGAACTGTAGGTGCTAACATATCACCCACATTGAAATACCAGTTATCTCATTGAAAATATTTGTCGCCAGTGTGAATCAAACCCTCCTCCATTTCAAGACGAACGATTTAACTGATTTCCGCTACCACCACCATGATTTTTATTGGTTTTTTTGCAATCTGTAAGCAATATTTGATCAATAATTACAAAGAAAAGACAGAAAAATGAGTCGCCTGTGTGGATCGAACCCATGACCTCCTGTATTTGATGCAGACGATTTACCATTCAGCCATAATAGTTACGTCTCCGTTAGGGATTGCAATAATCTAATTAAAAAAATCTATGATAAGTTATAGTTACGATGTGATTGAGAATATAAATTTTTAGATCGTCCATTCCCATGCGAGGTTTGTGGAAGATCCTATAAGTACCAGCATGGACTGAAAGCACACAAAAAATACATGTGCGGAATGGAACCAGGGTTTTTGTGCCCAGTAACCCGATGCTCATACAAAACCAGATTCAAGTCGAGCCTCAACAGGCATTTGAAGACTATTCATCAGTCTCGACATAAATGATAGTGATTCTTTGAATAAAAAGTGTAATTGTTTCGAATATCTCCAATATTCAGTTCTGCTGGTTGTGAGCAATTATTTCATTGCGATTTATGATATTTTGTTTTGTTTATGTGTTCAAACTTATTTATATGACTGTGTTATTTTACATATACATCAGTTTTATCTTTGTACCTGAAACATGATTTATGATGATTTTGAAGTTGTATTATAGTAACATATAATCAACAGATCTCTCAGAGTCTCTTCCCTTGATAACGATAGGGTCCAACTGTCAGAGTTAAGCCTTCATTTGCGAAAACGTCTTTGAGTACCTTCCATATTCAACCGCTACATAACATATACAACCCCACTATGCTGTTATAAAGCTTAACTGGTATTGTGACCCAACAATGCATAAATGCTCAGGCCGTCTCCGAAATACATCAAGGACCACGAATAGAGCTTGGGGATTATCTCAGTAATCTTTCTAAAAGATATCAGGCGCAATCCCTGCATTGCCGCATGGTGCTCACCTGCATCTGTGCACACCAGAGGAGAGCGCAAACCCAAACCTGCCACGCGGACTGCAAAAGATGCATTTTGGGATGAACTACATTAGGGAAATGGTTCCACTTAACGAGTCATGAAAAATGTTGAAGCAAAGAGGCCCATTTAACCTAGGCTCTACGGTATTGGCGTAGAATGCTGGAGACACGGGTTCAAGTCCCACCTGCACCAATTAGTTTTCTGGATGTCTCTCACTCCCGTGTCTGTGAACACTGGGGGATTTTGCTTTGACATTGTATTGTTACCTTGTTACAGAATGATGATAAAAGTAATAATGTGATAAATATTCTGTACTTTCTAGAGCGTCCATTCACATGCGAAGTTTGCGGAAGATCTTATAAGTACCAGAGTGGATTGAATGTGCATATAAAGTATATGTGTGGGATCGAACCCGGAATTAGGTGCCCTGTGGTTCACTGCAGATATAAAACCCGATTTAAATCAAGCCTACGTAGACATTTACGGACTATTCACTCAGAAGATACTGTATTGTGATTTTTTTAATAAAAAGCTTTATAGACACATATATCTACTTATTCTGTGCTATACGCACGTATAAAATTTGAAAAGACAATAATAATGAAAAACGCAGACGTTCCTAAACCAATAATAAAAAACAAAACAAAACTAATATAAATAAAAAATATGATTATAAGCTTGCCCAGATAAACACTTAAATAGAAAAGTGTTAAATTCCGATATTTAGTAGTACATGAATGATCGGTGTATTTCAACTATTCTTCTCCGAAATTTAATCTGAATGCTCATATTTTTATTCGTAAATAAAATAATAATGACGCACATCACTCCGCCACAACGACCATCAGTCCATTACCACTGTGTTCGTAGCGTTGCTTCTGTTTGATTGACGGATGCTGGTTCGGTGGGTTGCTGCCTCTGTTGCCAGATCGTGCATGAGTTCGTTAAGTTGCTTGATAATTACAAGCGATTAATTTGTTTCGCTTGAGAGACTTTTCACCGTGAACAACGTTTCAAACAGTTTTCGCTCAGTACTGAACCTACGTAACAAATACACCATACGCTGAAATATATCCTTTAAATTGTGATAACCTTGTGTACCATTTACAGTACCTGTCTACGAATGTGAGGTGTGCTTGCGGCGGTATACTTACAAAAGAGGTCTACAACAACATAAAAAGTACCAATGTGGGAAGGAACGCGAATTTGTGTGTCCTGTAGAGGGATGCCATCACAGAACTCACATGAAGTTCAACCTCAAAACGCATATTGTGACGACACACGGGGGATATGTCTTAGAACGATTATAATAAGATTCAGTTATTTGGATTTTTAACATCTATGTAGTCAAAGGTGGAGCTTAGCTCTTAACGTGCAAGGTTGAAGCACAGCTGATAATGTGCAGTCTGTGAGACTAGTTCACCTTTGAACTGATCTATTTATTTAAAAAAATATATATATCAAAGGTTGTTTATTACATATTCTTTATGAAGCAACTAGAAGCTTAATGTGGAAAAGCTGTTAAGATTCAGACAAAACACAAATTGGCAACGGCATTTCTATGGAAACCCATGAAGGTAGATCACAATTTACAGTTCCTAGCGATTTCTGAATTTAAGTCTTATCCGCACAACTGTTGCAATCGGAATTGGAACACTGCAAGCAAGCTGAAGGTCGATTGGTAGGGTAACAATAAGAGAAAGATTAGACAAGGTCACTAATCAAAAAACGGTCACCGTTTTGTCTCACAGACGGTACGTTATCAGCTAAGGGTGGATGTTAATGACAACATCGAAACAAACTGAGCTGTGTTTATAGATTAAGATTTCAAATTGTAATGTATACTAAACGTATTGTATAGCAAGAGTATACAGCTACCAAAACCTCTGCTCGTTCTTTATTATTTGAGCATTTGTCACGAACCTTCCTATGGTGGAATATGTCTCGGGTTCCACTCACAGTGCATTAAACTTTTTTTTGCTTTAGTCCAATTCTAATTGACACGTTATGCACGTATACAAGTAGAACATTTGATAGTATCTAAAAACTATAAAGAGTTTGCTGGTATAAACATGGAATAAACGATACTTTAGGAGGAGAGGAGGTATGAGTTACCACATCACCAGAAATTATTCATAGTCACTTTCTTCCGTAATAAAACAATTAATTTTTTTATAAACAACCTCTCTCAAAGACAGAACAGACTTCCAGGCCACAAGGCTGATGTTTTCCAAAAAATCACTTTTGGAACAGACTTGTTTGAGGAGTTGTAAGCTAGTGAGGATACGCCTTAAGGGCCCCTTTAGTGCTTGCTGTACTGACACCTCTTAGTGTTATTTTGGAGACAACTTGCCGTGATAGTATATATAAAACCTTCATACATTTTCGAGGTATTACCAGCCGTTGAACGAACGGGTCTAAGGTTCCATACTGACTTTGTTGGATAGAATAATACTCGTACTTGCCAAATACGGTTTTTTATCATTAATGAGTACAAAGGGAACACGGGATACGTACTTCATTGACAGTATATAGTAAAGAGCTTTATAACAAAAGGCATGTTAGATCTAATGATGTACTAATAATTTTGTAATAACTGAATATACCTACGAATTGGCTGTAACATTGAAACTCCTACCATGTTTCAGCTGAAGGTCAAGACTTTTGTATATTTGAAACTAAAAGCGGTTGCATATGAATATAGAAACTTGGATTAGCTGATCTGCAGCACTTTTGATATGTCGCAAATCTCTCTGAGATCCACTATAATTTTGTACTTCATTATAGACTAGCGAATATTTTTGTATCCCAATCTCTTCAATGGTTTTAAATATTGTTAGACGTTTCGATTGTTACAGCAATATTTAAACAATTCGTACTGATCTCGTCAGTTAGTATCGACTTTTACTGAAGTTTATGTATTTTTAGTGTATGATTGCAATACCTGTGGAAAACCCTATAAACACTACCCGTCACTATGGAGACACAAGAAATACGAGTGCCAAAAAGAACCTGCCTTCCGGTGCTATTTTTGCAACTACAAAGCCAAGCAGAAGGTTAACCTGAACCTTCATATACTCAACAGACACAAAGACAAATTCATCAATTCAGCAGAAACGGTTGCTTCATATTCGTCCCCCAGTTAAAGGAAAAATACTGCATTCAAACATGCATTAGAAGGTCAGAAAGAACTAAATTTCCGAGTTTCCGTCCTAACGCCTCAACCCATTTATCCACAGTACCTTGTGAGCAAACAAATCCAAATGTCAATCAGTTTAAACATGGTTTAGAAAGTACATTTGGCGTTTGGATGTATTTGCTCACGGGGTACTGTGGCTGAATGGTTTTTGAGGCTTCAGGACGGAAGCCTGGAGATGAAGGTTCGATGCCCACTGGAACCAATGCATATTTGAAAGTTTTACCGCCTTTCAGGTTAGCGATTAAATAGACTGTAAGAAAAAACACCACATACCATAAGTCTCTTGTACTTATGTTGAAATCAAGTTAAAGCAATTTTTGAGGCAATATCTTGCTCACTGACACTGACTCAAATTTTTGATTTTTGAAACATAGAAAAATGCTCTCTAGCGTTATGCGGTATATCAAAACGAATACTGAAAATAGACTTGTTTGATTTCAATTCTATATTTGTTAATGACCTTGTTGATGCTATTTTAGTTATGGAAGGTTTTTAAGTTTTAGTTGTATACAATTTTGTACCAAATATTATCTGTATCATAGGACTGAATATTTGCCTTCCTCTTTTAGATTAGTTATTAAATAAAATTTGATAAACGAGTATCTTTGTTAAGTTAGAAATTTGCAGTTTTTGTATCGTATACATTTTTGAATTTTTATGTAATGTATACACTTATTATATATTATAAAAAAGTTAACATTGATTTTTATTCAGTCACTTAAGATTTTTTATCGCGATATACAATAAGAGTAGTGCTGGATGGCACTTTCCATTTTTATGTCATGTGATGTCTGTGGTACATGTTTTACGACCTACTGAACATACTTTTCTTTTGAGTCTTGTTTCTTTGGAGTTGGCGTTAAGAATGTGTAGGTTTTTTTGATGAGATAACACACAATCTTGCACAAAATAATTGATATGAGCGTTTTCTCTCCAAATTCCTGAGCAGTAAAGCAGGATTTGTATATTTGCAGGTAAGAAAACACAAACAATTTATATTGCTTTTATTTATATACTAATGCAGAAACATACACTTTCACAACGTATACAATATAGATATATCCAGTGAAATTCTGGAATTTAATTAACAAAAACTGTTGCAGGTTTGAAATATAGCTGCTCAACGTGTGGCAAAGCCTACAGACAAAACGGTTCCCTATGGAGACACAGGAAATTCGAGTGTCAGAAGGAACCACAATTTGGATGCCTTTATTGTCCTTACAAGTCTAAGCAAAAGACACCTATGAAGAATCATATGATCCTCAAACACAGGCACCGCACTGGAAAATAGCATTATTTTTCGGAATACTATGTTCGAATAGCTCAGCTATGGATATAATTTTTTAGCAGCTAAAGACTGAATTGAAGTTATAATATTGTTTAGGAAATATGTGAAACTGTTAAGATTGATTTGATCCGAAGCTAGTAGACGACATATCAAAATATAGTGTTTTTTATACATGTATGCGATGAATGGAGTATAGAAGCTGATTAATTATTTTACTTATAGAACTTCCACAAGATACTTTGGGTAACAATTACTATTGGAATTGTTAGTGCTAATGCATGACATTTCTTATACATATTTTACATCACTGTGTGAAAAGTAAGGTTTTTTATCTCATCTAGATTAGCAGCGATGACTGGGAAATTATTGTGATTGCGAAAATTTGCGAGTTTGTTGAAGTTTTTGTCACTGCGTAATCTCAGTAACCGCTGTACCGATTTGAACGATATGATGTGGGGTGAATAAATAATGCTGCAATGTTTATTAGCAAAAACTGAAAACAAAGTATCAAACAATCCCAACCTTGCTGTCGCTTTTTTGAGCGTATATTTTTGAATGTTTTTATTTTGTTCCTGATCATTCTAGAGCGTACCTGAAAACATTTTTCTGACGGGCTAAAAAATATTAAAATACACCACACTTAGAAGTATTCCGTATCTCCACCACCTCTGGGAAATATTGATAATCCTTGGGGTTAATATAATATTGATGAAATCAAATCAAATTCATTTCCCATGGAAATAGGTAATAGATATATTTGAAATAGAGTATTTGTAAGAATGCGCACATGTTAATATAAACATCTGATCTGATCTGATCGACGTATATATTTTAATGAATTATCAGGAAGGGTTGAGATACAGAGCAATGTTTCAGGACTGAACTACGTTTGTGTAAATTGTGGCTCAAGGTACATGCATCAGAAGACACTTTTACGACACTCAAGGTACGAATGTGGAGTGGAACCGATGTTCACCTGTCCGAAATGCGGCAAGAGATTCAAGCATAATTCCAACTTAAAGCAGCATCTGATAAAAATGAGATGTATCCAAAGGAGTTGCTGATGTAAAACATCTATTGTTTGAGATTTGTAGACGTTTCAGTATCACTGCTTTGAACTTTCATTGTCTTGAAAGACTGGTAACCAGCAGTGTTGCTGATTGTTGTGACTCACACTGCCCGGCGGGTGATAAGTAAGCGCCGCTGATCAATCTTGTTTAAATGCAGTATATCGATAGTATTCATTAGTGGTCACCATATTGGTTTGATTTCCATTCTGTATCTGCTGTAAACATTGTTGTTGCTAGCAATTTCAGCTGCCTCCTTTGACTTTGGCGATACCAAAGAGGCTCTCTGTGAATAACTCAGAGTCGCCCAAGCAATCATTGGGTATCGCCAAAAGTTCAAAGAGACAACTTTCATTGTCAGCGACAAAATTTTTCACAGCAGATCCAGTCTGGAAATCAAACCAATAAGGCGGCCAATTGAAACACCATTGCAGGATGATTCAGCGGCAATTACTCATCATTCGCCGGGCAGCTTGAGTCGCCGCGATCTGTAGCCCTGTCTTTTGGAGCTGGTGATGCGCGACTACGGAGAAAAAGTATAAAATCAGCATCGAAACAAACGGTCGTAACTTTCACCTCAAGACGAAACGTTGTGAAACGCAAAACATGCTCAAGACAATAGATGTCCAAAGTAGTATTAATTTAAATCATATTCTTTAGGGGATGTCCATATATTAGGTACGTGAGGCGAATTGTAATCTTCTCTTGCTGTCTTACAATACGTGGCGATGCTCTCAATAATTTCCGAATACTTTCTACCTCGCCGCTCTCTGAATAAAAAAGTGCAGCCGATAAAAAGTCTAACAAAAAATGTTTGTTGGAAGAAGGTATCTATTTTGTCATAAAAATATGTTGCAAGTGAATGCTAGTTGGATTTTGATCTTGAGGAAATGAATAAAGAACATAAAGAGTTAACGAGAACTTACCTTGTTTGAATTAATGTAGTTGCCGGTATCCACAACATGTACAGCTGCCTGACTAGAGGTGAAGTTGACATGATATACTTCGATTTTTGATTAGTAAAAAATAATTTTAGCGTCACTCCCCCATACTATCTCCCCATCATTTTCGCTTCGTGAAAGACTATGAAACTGATTACTTCAATGACGGCTTTCCACCTCTATACATAATATATGGACGGCCTCTAACAGAAGTTCAAGTTTGATGTAAATTCGTAATTAGAAACTATTGGAAGAAAAAAATGTTTCTATATTTTCTAATAATCAGTTGAGTTCCTATCACGAATGTTAGTAGAATCCGATATAAAATATTTCAAATTGAGGTGCTTCAAAACCATGTCAGTCGCAAAATAAGTATCCATCCTTACTAAATATATATGAAAAAATGAATAATAGAAAACAGTTAAATTGCATTAGCGTAGTATTGTGAAAAAGATAATTTTTTTCACGACCAAGTTGGACAAAAAAAAATAGTGAAACGAACAGAACTAATTTCTCAATGAGAAAATGCTGATGATGAAAATGATAAAAAAGGCACAGCACAAAATAGATGAAAAAAGGGGTACATTCAAATGAGCTGAAACCATTTTGAGATATGAGTCCTTGAGATGGATTAATCATTTCGTTCCTATTTATTTCTTATGTAAAAACTAGTTTTACAGACAATTTTTAGTGAAGCAAACATTCAAGTCGAGCGTCGTTACGATGCATTTTCGTTGGTGATTAATATCAGAAAATGTGAGTCCGTCAAAACTATGATATTTGTAATTAGGATTATATTTTAGAATTGTCTTAATGTTTGCAGCTTGCATTAGAGGCTTACGATTTATGAGTTTTAGAGCAACCTCTACTATCACAGAAACTATAAATGTATGATTTTTATACACATACACACACTTCCATAATTTACAAATACTATGATATCGTAATTCTGTGGTTTACTAATTAGTATAAGGATTTTTTTATGAATTGTAATTTCTTATTTCACGTTGAATATATTTTAACTAGATTTTCTTTAACTCCTATATTTATTGAGGACTTGTTTTTTTACCAGATGGAAACACCCTGTTGAATGAAGCCTGAGAATTGAATGTATGTATAAAACTAAAAGTATTGAATGAAGAATGAACGGAATGTCGGTATTTTATCAGCTCATCGAAAACATGTCATCTAAATTGCTAATGTTGCACTAAAACAGATATGCTACTAAAAAACATTACTTCATATTTCAGCTGTTCACGAAATAAATATCATTTGGACCAAATCCTTTTTTCTCGATACATCTAAAGCATATACAATCAAGCCGCCTCAAACCGATTGCTTTATGGGCATCGAATAGTACCGTCAAAGGCGGTCAAAAGTGCTCGATAGTCCAGCACTGGTAAAAACTTTACAGTCAATTGCTTCATTTACTTACATTGTTTTTTGTGATGTACAAGGCGCGTTTTCCATTATTTTTATAAATATTTGTACATAGAAATATAGTTTGGTGCAAACTCCCCAAGAATAACAAATTTATACAAATAGAAATGGCTGTTTAGTACAGAACGGTCAGAATGGATTCACGATCGACGATTGTACTATAAAAGTTCATTTGTAAATATTGGACACATGGCAACCAAAATCGGATGTATGGCGAAGTACCACAACACTAACTGTTTCTTCATTTTAGTCTACTACATCGACGACAAGGGTTTTTATATATCTGCAGATGGAAGATTCGTATGCCACCTATGCAAAAGATCCTACAAAAGAAGAAGCCACTTGAAGCGACATATCGAGAACGAATGTATCCACAGTACCAGGAACTATGAGTGTCAGTTGTGTCACAGGAAGTTCAAGCAGAAGACCCATCTTGACAGACATGTGAAGGCAGAAGTCTGTTTGAGATACAAATAGCATACAATTTTCCGAGAAACGACAATCAGTCTGAGAATTGTAAGGGACGCTATTTCAATATACAGAGTCGCATTTAGGAACGCAGAAAAAAATGTTTCTTTACGGAGGCTTCGAACCACATATCTTGCACTTTAGAAGATAGAAAGCTAATATGAATAATTGAGAAAGCTAACTTGTCAAACTCACCTGGTCGTTAATTGAAAGCACATACGAATTTTTGAATTTTTTGCTGACGTTTCGACTGCCTCACATGCACATACAGTAGCATCTGTAATATTTTGCCCGGCTGACGCTCTTACCAGTTGATCCACGAAGGTACGGTTCTCAATTGATTTGAGACGCCAATGTAAGGAACACTTTGGTGAAATCCATTTTTCTACGTGCGTCGACATAGTGCCAGTGATCTGGTCAGTAAAGATCTCCGACCGCGGTTACTGACAACATACCCCTGCAGCGAACAATTCTCACTGTAGGCCAGTCAGTAAAAAGTGGTCAGAGATCCTTACTGACCTAACCAACGTTCAGATGGTAAAGGCATATGCCTGGAAAGTAGAAAGATATGTGGTTCGATTCTCGCCATAGATCAGCATTCATTTCCGAGTATCTAAAGGCGAATTTGTATCTTTGCTTTTATCGTGATGATTACCAAGTCAATAACTTTCAGTGTTAATATGCTTGGATGGAAAAAAAGGAAAGAATACTTTTTGATGTGATTATTTTGATTCAACGTCTGAATAATCATAAAATGTACGATAGAATGTGCGTAACGTAAATGTCTAAATAATTGTGCCTTACTCCCATGTACCTACTATATTACTTATGTTATGCATCTTGTTTGTTGTTTGTATATACCATATATACATATACATATTATATTGTCATATTATATATAGATATATTTATATAATATTATGTGAGTATGACTATATTTTTTTTTACATATGACATCATTCGTTCGTCTTTATTTGTAGATGATTACACGGCTTCGGAGTTTTATTGTTGAACTGTAATATATTTTATTAATGAACAAAGAATATTAAATAAATATTATATATATCAAAATGCGTTTTTGTGATTAATTATGTATTTCGTGGGATATTTTTGTGAATATCAAAGTAGAGGTGTTTTATGCTAGATATTATTTATATATATAAGCCGTCATATGTTGGGTTGTGGGTAATTTTTTTCAGGGTGGAGGTCGCTGTGTTGTCCAGTTGTATCGTCTGGTTTAATAGTTTTTAATACCACATTTCTTGTTCATATGCACCTATAATTCCAGAGTTTATAGAGTTCGACGAAATCTACATCCCAAGATGTTTGCGTAAAGAACTTGAACGTGAATTTCCAGAAACTGCCATGACCATAAAAAAAGAACGTTCTGAGACCCTATTCTCTTGTTCTCACTGTGGAAAAGTCTACCGGTAAGAATCTAGTTGTAGTTTTAATCAAAGGATTTGCTTCACTAAAGAGATGTTTTCATGGCTTTAAATTTTGCAGTAATCTGAGTAGTCTTCAAGGGTGGCCTTTAGATGAATTAAATATAACCAAAAAATTAAATATTACCAAAATCATGCACAAATTTTTATCATCTATAACAGGGGTTCTCAAAGTTTATTTTCGCGTACCATACATGTTCAATGTAGCTACCACGAAACAGATAAAGAGCTAGAAACAACAAATTACTATAGTGATAAGTAAAAGATTGTTTTATTGCGATAAGTTTTATGAAACAATAATATCATTACAAATATTTCAAAACATCTTAAGTCAATAGGAATAATAGTTCGACATTGTGATCATAAGAGATGGTATGTTGGATTTAATTATAATCAGTTTAATAGGCAATTTGGAGCAACATTAACTAACAATATTGTTACCACCTAAATTCATATTCACGAAACGAAAGTAGTTCATGTATGTTTTCCAAACGTTTACAGTTGGAAGTCAACAATGCGAAGACACGAGCGAGTGGAATGTGGAGGCAAAGAACCAACTCATCCCTGCTATCTCTGTCCTTACAAAGCCAAACAGAAGGGAAACCTGAGTGTACACATGAGAAAACACCATAACAGTGAACATGGCTGCCGAAAATATATGAGAAAAGAGATCAAGGAAGAGGATTACCTTGATCAGAACGCCAATGGATGCAACAAGCTTGAGTCAACAAGAAAGAGCTCTAGAAAAGTGAAACGCAGGTTCAAGGAAGAAGTGTTGACGAATTCAGATTGATTTTATTTTGGCATTTCACAGAAGTGTACGTACAGTATTAAACCATTTAGTTGATTTATGTTTCATATTGGAATTTTAATTTGATTAACTTTTATTTGCAGAAAGTTACATTGATATATATGAAAACATATTTTTGGGGCTCATTCTCAAATATTATGGAGATTGGTTTACGTGATGGGATTGATTTGGGATAGTTTCCAAAGTAACATAAAGAACAATCTTATGGATTGGAAAATTTGAAGATTCATTATATTCTTATTTCATGACGTGATATTTTGATAGTTTTTGTTTTATAGACTGACCTAAGAAAGACTGTTATTTTTATACTTACTTTTTGAGCATTTCTTTTCATGGTATATTTTTTATCATGGTTATATTTTTTATATGAGATACTTATATTGTATTATAAATCATTATAGTTAAGAATAATTATTTTTGTTCCATTTTGTATTCAATATACAGATGTTTATTTTTGTTATTATGTTAGAGTTATATTTTTATGTTCAAGACAATTTCGGTCAATTTGATTTATTATTTATTTTTCGAATATATATTGTTATAAAATCTTACAATAAAGTTTCATTGTTGTAATTACTACATTATTGTGTAACCATCTAAATTAATGTGATTAGTCACTTAGAAGCCAGATGCTGTTTTATGATAGTATGATTAATGTATAATTTCATGCAGAAACTGAAAAATCTGAAAAACATTCAGCGAAATCAGTCGTGGAGATTTTGTATTGCACCAAAACTAAGTAACTGCGTAAAAGCATCGACATTCTACAAAAATAATAATGTCCTGCAAAAAAATTCAATTTGTGAAGTTAAGTGATGAGATAGTTCTTATCGAGTTTCAGAACTTTTAATCCAGTGGAAGTAAGTTTTGAGAACCTTGACCAATTTCAAATGTTGAGGATTTCTTAAATCGTAAAATGTTTATTAATATATAATATTTTTTATTGAAATCGAAAGAATGCATATACGTAAGCAAGTGTAACTAATACAATAAATATTTATGTATCAAAAACTCCATCTTGCGGAGAAAAGCAAGTTGTGTATCACGATTACCTCTGCATAGTGAAAGACTATGGCTGTTCGAAACAAGAGGTCTGCTGTCAGAAATCGCGGTCGGAGATAGTTACCAACCCAAACACTGGCGCTGCGGCACCTCGAGATACGAACGACGCGCGCAATTTGAAATTCGGAAGGATGGCTTTGTGGGGGATTCTGCCTAACATATCATCCGCGCTCTGTAACGACTGACCAGCTACCCAGTTGGTTCAGTTGGTAGAGCGCCCGACATGACATCGGGAGATGCGGGTTCGAATCCTGCACTGGGTCTTTCTTTTCGGATTTCTAAATGCGAATTTATGTAATACAATAAAATTGTTTCACTCTCGGCAACTCAAAGAATAACTTACATGGTCATGTTTATGTAAGTTATTGATTACATTGCTACATGAACTTTGATCTTTTAAAGTGTGTGCTGTCCATTATGCATCAGACCTGCTATGGATATGCATGTTGCGTCTTCAGCCTAGATTCCTAAGTAGCTAACTCTAGAGAGCAATTGGGTGGTATATACGAAACACAGTCAAGGGTGTGATAGCAACAACAATACTATTCTCCGAATGTCGCGCACGGTGGCGCTACCCATTGGCGATTTAACCCTGGTTGACCGATTTCGTAAGGGACATCTGTTTCCACTTCAAGAAAATCCAAGGACCTTCGACAGGGCAGCGTCACCGTGCGCGAAGCTTGGAGATGAGTTTGAGCTTTTTGTAAACGCTTGAGAGATATTGAGTCTAAAAATGGATGATGAATATACCACAAATTAATTGTGGGCATCATTAATATCTATGGTCAGAGACACCTTCACTCTTTTCCCTGATTCATCCAACTTCTGAAACCTACCTGTCTTCCTCTACTAAATCCCTTGTACGTCTCACAATGTTCCTAAATGGAATCGAGTCCGATCCTTCACTAACTGTAAAAACCTTCAATCGAACTGAATAAGTTATGTTTCAGGTGCTTTCACTTGCCCAACGTGTCACAGAAGTTACAGATCAAAGACAGCTCTGAACAGACATATTCGATATGATTGTGGTAAACCACCAGCATTCAGATGTCACGTTCAAGGCTGCAGCTACAATGCATATCAAAAGGTACACCTAACCAGGCACCTCTTGAAATCACACAATTTAGATTGTTATCCGAGAAGAAGCTCCCTTTGTGGCAAGACTGATAGCGAGATTATGAATTTTCTCAGCAATATAAACGACATCTGATAAGAGTGTAAATATGTAGTTTATTTTGTGACTGATTAATAAAGTTATTTTGCAACTATTCTGCGGCAACAGATTAAATCAAAGTCTGTCGTCAGTATAGCCTGGGGATCTGACTGTAGAAAACAATTGGAAAGTATATATCCAACCCAGGTAAGGGTGTGGTAGCAACATTTATCTCAAAGTGTCGCGCAGAGTGGCGCTGACAGTTGGTATCATTACGAACATGCAAACAGTTATGATTTTGAGTTTGTTGAGATGCCAATGGGCAGTGCCAGTGTGCGCAGCAGTTAGAGATAAATGTAACAAATTAAAAACGTATCCAATACGTCTCAGGTGCGTTTAGCTGTCTAGGAGGGTGGGGGGAATGCAGTCATTCTCATATGATATTATTTTAGAGTGCAAAGAAAGGTCATCCAATCTTTTTTTTTGTAAAATTACAACGATTTTATGGATGTGACTATTGTTCTCTCTGTACAGACATATGCTTAAGCGACAAAATATTTCAGGGATTAAAGTCATGGAATATTTATCGATAGAAATGACAGAGCCTGAAGTGACTCTGAAGTCTAAAATGTTGGGATCGATGGAGGATCTACGTAAATGTGTAGCAAAATGCTCCAGCATCAAATCTGAATATACTACAGATTACCAAGACGAAGATAGGTTGAGCAGGGAAAGAAGAAAAACATGCCATTTATGTCCACCAAAGAAGAAAAGGAAGACCTCTTATTTATGTTACGAATGCAAAAAGCCTATATGTCTGGAGTGTTGTAAGAAAATCTGTACGAGATGTATTCAGAAAGAGTAAAACCACAATGAAGCCAGTTCTTCATAAACAATTTGTTTCTTTATTTTGTATTCCTGATTATTATATTGTTAACAATCTGTGTTAGATACTTTTCTTACAATCAATTATGTGTGTAAACTTATTGAAGGTAGTTTGACCCCTAGTTGGCTATAAACGTTGACCAACTTTACTTATCGATTGGATTTGTTTTCATCTTCATTCCTCTATTCCAGAATAATTATTTTCATTCTTTTACCTCTGAATAGTGTGTCTTTAATAACACGATATATCAAGGTATGATTGATCAGACGTCTTCAGGTATTTACTATTTGTTTTGATTTGTTCGAAATTCGTAGACAGTGTAGATTTTTCGATATCACTGCTTCATCAAGAAAAAAGTCTTAAGGCAATTGATGCCCTAAGCAGTGTTATTGTTTACTATCTTCTATAGAATCAAAAATTGAACATTGATGTTTTTTTCTTGTGCCAAAAATGCTTATATGTATTCCACTCCTAACCATTTATTTTTATAGAAGACGGTCGCGGCGGTGTATCATGCCCTGGCTGCAAGAAAATGTATAAAAACGCCAACTCTATGAAAAGTCATTACGCTCAAGATTGTGGCAAAGAGAAGAACTACTCCTGTCACTTGTGTTGGTACACTTGCAAGAGACGTTATGTACTGAACAGGCATATGAGCATACATAAGGTTACGATTCCAGGTGGCAGTAGTAGTAGTTGCTAAAACAGAGGCGGAACAAAATATCTCATCCAGGAAAAAATCATGAGCTATTTTAGGAATAGCATGAAATTGTAACAGAACAGTTGCTTTATTTGTCTCTTTTTGAGTTTTGCTTTGGCATTTTGGAACGTATTCTTGTCTTTACATAACGGCATTAAGACAATTGCTGTAATTTTGGGAATGTCATGCAATATCTAATTTGTGGAGAATGAAACCCGATATTTATTTTGGATACTGGAAACTATCTATGTATGTCTCCGTATTACTCACAGCGCGATACGCGTTGACGATGAGCTATGCTACTGCTGCACATTTACCACTGTTTTACATTTCTATTTTGTTCGCTTTAAAGTCTGCAATAGATTTTCCATCCTGAACAATGCTTAAATAAAGAATAGTTTTTACGATGGAGGACCTATAAAAATCGCTGTTAATATAGTAAATGTTATAATATTGAAGAATTTCATTATAGAATTCATAGGTGGCCCACTTTTTTGTGTCACCTCGTATATTATTGTTATTTGATGGCGAATGGTAGGAAAAGTGTCGTGTCATTAAGAAGACAGGTAACTCCCGACTATTTTCATCCGAAGGGGTATTTGCGAAACTACCTGGAAATGCAGGGTTATTGAACTTATGAAGTATCAACCGATATCTAACTTTCTGGGAATTGTGCACCATACCTTTCCAAATGCAATACCGTCATTAGTTTATCTTTTGTGATGCTGTGTAGTATATTTCTCTCTACTCTACTGAATATAAACCGTAACTTTTGAAGCTTATACCCTTGGCTGTATCTGAATAATACGTAATACCACATATATATGACTTTAGCAACACGATAAAAGTATATTTTCTATAATTTAAATTAACATAGCTTTTCTTAATTCACAATGTTCATTTTTTTGCTTAAAACACAACTGACTTCTCATTTTTTTTAGATGCCGTTATATTTATTAGCCTGTGAATGTTTTGGGCTTCTTTAGACGTACAAAAATTGTTAAAATACAATTTTATGTTCATTAATTGAAGATAGGGAATTTAAATCCTTGACTAAAACAGACTTAATCCTCTCTAAAGCTCGGAAAGTACTTTCCGGATTTTCTGTTTTATCAGATTTTTCTATAGATGACTGAAAAATGGTGTCAAGTAGGTTGACTCCGTATTTGACGTGCAGTTATATCAGTTTATTGAATATTGTGGTCCGTTCTAAGAGCTGCTAATCCAAAACCCAAATTTTATATTCATGAAAAATTTTGGAAAGTATTGAAGGATTTTAAGATTATAGGCCATTTTCTTAGAATTCGTATGAGAACCCAAATCAGATGCTCCTCGTATCTATTTCCTGACTGTACTGAAGTTGGTCTAACGGTGCTAAGTGTGTCATCGAAAACTACACGAAAACGGAACTTTTTAGCGTCCGGATAGAAAGTACGGTGTTTCGAAGTCTTTCGAATTCCCGTCGGCTCCAAGTGCATTCATATACCGTCGTTTTCCTACAAACCTACTTTAGCAGCATCGGCATTTTCCGTTACAACGCCTCTATCCGCGCTGATCGCCGGGTCTTTCACCTGAACCGTTATGAGTACCTAGAAAACACGTGATAACAGGCCAACTTCCGAAACCACCGCTCGTTTTTCTTCGTGCTTTCTATAGAGATGGGACGTGCTTGATTGCTTTTATGATGGGGAAGTATTATGTTCTTAATGTTTTACGATCATGATAATCCATGTCAATTATTTCTTTCGGTCTCTTTGTTGTCTTTCCGATAATTTTTATTCCCGTGTAACTCGAAAAATCATTTATCCTTCGTTCACACACTACTTTGTCATCTTTTAGGTTCTTTCTTCGATGACTCAGTCACAATAAGAGATCCCACTTCTGATGTCAGATTAGCAACAACTAATTGGCCAGTTTATGCTTGATCAAAGCATTAACTTTAACACACATGTAACGATTGAAAAATCAAAGTCAACTGTTTTGCGTTCTACAAAACTGCCATGTTAAAAATTTTAAAAATTAGTATTAGAAAGCGAGCCTTGTTTATTAAACGAACGAGCATCATTCGAATTCCGTAAACTATATTTTTTCTTCGCACACTACAAATCGTTTTTCAGTTCATTTCTTCCGTGAATGTCGCAGAAAGGCATCCCACTTCTGATGTTATATTGGCAACAGCTAGTTAATAAATTTCAATTATGTAATAAGAACCTCGAAGTCGATGGTATTTTTTGTTATGAAATAAATTTGGGGTTCAAAACGTGTATTCTGGCGAACTTTCATTCAGCTTATTTTCATATTCAAATTCCTGGAATAAAATTACCCTGTCATAGAATTGAATCCGTTATATCAAATACTCTGTTAGACCCAAAATACCCTAAGTATATGATTGATCATTAGAATAAATGTGCAAGGCATGTAAGTCTCCCATCTCTATTGTCAGAAGCCCCGGGTACCGTTGAACTTCAGGTAGGCTGTGACGCCGACTAGCCACGTGTGACGTCATGCCGAGTGACGTCACGCTCAAACGTTCCATCCGCCTGGCGGGAACAGCTTTCTAGGTTAGCGTTACGCCGAGAGAAATTAGTCGAATTTTCAATACGGACGTTTCCAAAGGTTGCTCCGGGAAAAACCGACGGTTTTCTTCATGTTTGGATCGCTAGAGGAACATTTTTGTGCATATACCGGGTGATGTGGGTGTTTAGTGGTGAGAAATCGTGATAGTTTGTGTGACACGACGTAAACAGGTAAACCTAACCTCACTTTCTGACGTACGGCGCAGGCTTCCAGTCGTTCCCCCCCACTCGTCCTAGGAAAACGTGCTACAGGGTGATATAATCGAGAAGTAACAGTTGGAGACATCTGGGTAACGTTATGCCTCTATGTAGATGCGTATTGTAGCTAGTCTTTGATTACGTTAACATATCGTTCGAATTTATACAATGTTTAATAGGTATTTTCATAAATGATTCGGAAATAACTGCAAATATTTTATTATACATATATGCAATTACATAATATATAATGCGTCTCACTTATATTTCACTTGAGTTTTCTCAAAAGTTTGATTTCGGACTTCCATTGCCTATAAAATTTTTTAGTATCACTACGTTTCGATTGATATGCTATCTTTGAAAGATAGATTTTAAAATTACCTCAAAATAACTTTTCTAGAGTTAATTGTGTGAAAATTATAGAAACGGGATTTCACACAGTTCGTAGTCGTTTGTTCAAAATGCTGTTTTATCACATTACGCGCCGATTTTCATGCAAACATTAAACAGGTACATCATTATTGGAAGAACTGTTAGAAATCGGTTAAGCTTTCTAAGAATTAATTGTTTGAAGAGCGCCTGGGAAAACTCAAACTTAGCAAACCACGACCTTGAAATACTACCTGTCTTAATTACATTTGTAACATTCAACCACATTATACCTTTATGCCTTTAATCACTCCTTATTGACAACAAAAAAGTGTTCTGACTGCTATTTAAGATTTCGTAATTTTGGAAAATAATTCAATACAATATTGTCCATAGAATTTAAATGTAGAAGAGCTCCACACAGATCCACAGTTTGCAAAGATTTTATATATTATATAGACAATTTTGTTCACAGCTTTATTTTAATCCATCTGGTTGTCATTAAGTGTAGATCATGTAAATATCGCTATTGAGTGTTTGAGTTATCAAGTGAACGCCATTATTTCATTACAAGTGTCTCATAGTAACCATTTTGTAGATAAGGAGTGGATCTGTGTGAATTGCAACACAACTTTCAAACAGGAAAGTTACCTGAAAAAGCACATGAGATATATTTGTGGCAAGGATCCGAGGTTCAGTTGCCCAGAAGCAAATTGTCCCTACAAGGGCAAAAAGAAGTCAAATCTTCAGTCACACATCATCAATCGCCATAGAGATCTGGCACGCATCATGTTCAAATATTTGAACGATCCTGGTAGCTTTTTACCAGACTACACCAATTCGTCTTAATTATTTTGTGTTCGCATTGTGTGATTGGTTAACAGTGTATGGGAATAAAAGGTTGTTTTGAATAACATTTACTGTATTTATTCAATAACAGTGCAGTGCATATAATTCCGGCTCCAGACCAAGCAAACAAAACAACGGCAGGACAGAAACTTTCAAGTCCTGCGCGAAGTCGGTAACTTTCAAAAAGTGTCGTACTATCAATTTTCTATTTAACTATACCTTGAGCATTTCTAACAGATGTACACTTGTCGAATATAACTACATTAGTTTTTGAAAGAATGGTAGTTATATGAGTGGCTGCAAATCTTCATCGATCTTTAAATTGGCCATAGAAATATCGCTAGGATAAAATGAAAAATACCACTGTGTATCGTCGGCATAAAAATGCGTCTTACGTCTGCGACGACCTAAGAGAGAGAGAGAGAGATAAAAAGAATATATGTATATAGAGAAAAGTAATGGGCCAAGAATAGAGCCTTGTGGTACTCCAGATACTACTGGTGAAGTATCGTATCATTCCTTTCCTAACCTGACTTTTTGACCACTTCATCAATAAGGAATATCAGATTTCCGAAATCTTCGGTGGACATTCTTAGAATATCATTAAAGCTTGATGGAATCTCACCAGGTGTCCACCGAAGTTAGCTATCAATTTATATATGTAGTAAATATCTCGCTTTTGTAAACTTTGTCTCATCGAAATGCATTCGTATTTTATTTTTTCAACATTGGAAGTGCAAGAACAGAAAGATAAATCTACTGGATACGAGCAATAGATTTTCATCTTCATCCTGGTGGAAACGCCACACAGGCAAAAAACCTGATTCGCAATAATTGAACTTTTGTCATCATACTTGGTGTCATTTTTGTATTTTTTTACCACTAAAGTGATTTGCAAATCGTAGTCAGTTGCAAAAGAAAAATACATCACATCACATTAATAAAATGCTGAATACAACTGAAGCTCCTAGAATAACTTCCGAATGATTAATCCGACGATGGCTTAAAATCGCGGAAACCAGTTTATCACAAGGTACTGAACTCGATTTGAATACAAAATCTGAACGCGAGATATATGCACAACTGGTTTTATAGGACAATGTCACTGTTACAATGACCGATGAGTGGTTCTCTAAAATGCAAATATATACCAGTATTTTATTTAGATCTTCCAGGCAATTGTGAATAAAATTTCAATAATAAAATGGACTTATTTCTTGTTTCTATGTATACCAAAATATTTTTATTGAAACGGATATTTTGATGAAGGTGCAGTTAGGTAATTTAAAAAATGTGTTGACGCCTCTTGATTAAATGACCTGTCAAGTTTTGAGGTTAGGTTGAACCAGAGCTAAGCGGCACAATACAAATGAACTTTGGTTCATTGATAAGCGAGAAGTTTGATTTCTACGAATAAGTAAGGGTATGCTATTACATCCTTACTTGTGATAGGTATACAAATTGCTACTTAATATTTCGTGATTACAAGACTGAATTCTTAAACCAAATTCAATTAGAAAAGTTGCTGTAAACATGTGTCCTGAAAAGTATCGTTTTCAAAATGCAGGGTGTTCCAGATGAAAACATTTTTTAAAATTAATATCTAAAGAATCCTTTTCCCAATTTTGTTGAAATCTGGCAGTACTGTTCGTTGCAAACAGGTGCTAGGTTAGCACTAACAAGACAATAATTTTTATTTCCAGTGGCGTAGTCTGATGCATAACATTGACAAAACAGTGTTCGCCACTGACGGTATCTCTTGGAAATATGTATTTGTTGTTTATCGATTTTATGTAATGTTTTTCACGTATTTTCTCATGCAGTGCAACTTTTATTATATTTTAAGCATTGACTTTGACTATTTCATATACAGATGGCTGTCTTTTTGGAAAATGAGATTGAATTGAAAAATGTTTCGCCGTCAATTTCTATCCCAATGTCCACATTACAGTGTTGAATTTTCCAGGTAAACGGTTTGGATGCGGAATATGCGGCAAAACGTACACATTCAGACAGTCCCTCCATAAACACCAGAAATTCGAATGTGGTAAAGCTCCCCAGTTTGCGTGTCCAGAGAATTACTGCAAATACATTACTAAACGAAAAGATGCTTTGAAAGTGCATATACGTACTAAACATAACCCTTATAGGAAGTGGATGAATACACATATTAAAAGAGATGTCCACTACGATGACGTCTGATATTTTAGGTATATGGTAGGGAAGGGGGTGTCTGGGCACTACATGGTGGAATTTTAATGTATAATTTAGCATTCTTTTAATTTATAATGTCATTGTTAATATATGAGTTCAGAATTGATTTTGACTATCTTTTTCATTCCACTCCTTATATTTACTTAAACATTTTGTGGGAGAGTCGTAGCCAGGCAGTCAAAGAGCTGCATGTGGCATACGAGCCGCCGTTTAGCGACCACTGGTATAGACTAACGAAAATTCTTTGGGACATATTTGGTACTTTTTTCGTCTAAAGCTGATTTTGCATTTTAGCGCAAAAATATGTCAGATGACTAAAATTTTGTAGAAGACCCAATTTTGTATCGATTTTTGGTTGTTTTGTTTTGCCATGTAACGAGGAATGTCGTCTAGTGTTTCTATCAACTGTCAATGCTACATTAAATCACTGTTGTATTCATACAAATACATAGGTTTTCAAACCCATCTTTTTTCGGATGCACTCAAATCATCCAGACCACGTTGTCTTTCAAAATTAGTACTTCCTGTGTATACAGAGAAAATATGGCCACCCCCGACTAGATAAGATGCGAATCAACCCCAATACCGATTCGGGTCAAATCCAGGTGAATACACACAATCACTAATCCGACATTCGTTGATATTGGCTTCCAAATGAAGCCAACCTCCCGTTCAGCTGGCTATCCTACAAACGAAGCACAAAGACACAACATGGCTACTCCTTTCGAATGAATAAACGTGATAGTGGATAATCTCTAAAAATCCTCACAGAGCGTGTAACGAACCGCCTTTCATATAGTGTGATTAATGTCAAATATTTCGACAGTAAATTTTACTATCTGTACATAATATTTTTCGGTATACGACCTGTTGAACTCTACTTATCAATAGGTACGAAAATTAAACCGGAATAACTTAAGTCCTAGTGAAGTTAAGAGCTGCAAAAAGTATAGAAAGCAGTTTCAAACCCGCAATTAGAGGGTAGGTATTCAACGATTCAATGTTTCTCATTCAAACATTGCAATTCCAGTAGAACGAGCTGATTAAGACATATATTTTAACATTTTAGATGCTGAGGAAGTTGTACAAGTCCCACAGTTCTTTCAGCCACCGGCAAAACGAGCGAGATGCCATTTTTGTCCGAGAATAAAGGACCGAAAGACGAAAGACGTGTGTATGAGGTGTGGTAGACGAGCCTGCAAAGAACACGCAACGGTCATTTGCGTCCTCTGTTGTAAACAATTCTAACTTATTGGTACGAAAACTGAACGCTTCTTATAGACGTAAACATGGGAGCAGTGATAGAGACATTTTTTACATGAGTTCAGAACTGATTGATCTGTTTGTAAATTTTGTTTGAAAAACCTGCCACTTTATTTGTAGGACAATGTGATCATGTAATAAGGCAAACGATCACCAAGGTACAGTAAACAATTCAGCAGCCTATTAATCATGTTCATGACCTTATAATTTTTATATGTTTGAGAGGAAAGAGGGCATCCTAGAGCATATAATTTATTTGGTAGAACAAATTTTGTTTCAAATTCTTTATAACATTATCTCTCAACATTTGGCTAAACTAACGACGATTCGAATATCTACCGATATTCGTGAATATTATTTGATTTTGACAGCTGACTTACCGCGTAATCTTACGCACACATTTGTCAGGGTTAGCTTTAACTCTCGAGAATTTTTAAGGCTTTTAAAAAAAATTGAAGGAGAAAATGCTTCAAAGTCATGTAGATAAAAAGTTGTGTAGTTTTCCCACAGTTTCACAAATTATTTGTTGTTAAAAGATTATTATATAGTAATGAAATAATGAAGATTTGAGATATGATAAGAGTAAATCGTAAATATGAAAAGATCAAAATAAAAGTAGATCTATCTAAAGACTAAAGACTAGATTGAACCTTTACTAAAAATGTTTTGTTTCAGGTAAACAATTTGGTTGTGGTGACTGTGGGAGATGGTACAAACTTCGCAGGTCACTGAATAAACATAAAAGATTTGAGTGTGGGGTGGCAGCTCAGTTTCCTTGTCTCGAAGAGGGTTGCGGATATGCGGGCAAAAGGAAGGATGTATTGAAAAGTCACATGATTCACTTTCACCACAAAACATTTTGAATCATTATTCGTTCTATACCGTGAGACTTACTCCACCTCACTGGGCGTACTTTGACTGTCAAACACGTTCAGCTTTTGGAAATTTAACTTGTTTTATTAACCAGATCGACACTGGTGGTTCCAAGAACAATGGCTCAGAAAGGATACAACTCACATAAATCTTCCAAAATTTAAGAAACTGACATTAAATTTCTTATTTTGCAACGAGGAGGAAGGTTATTTAATTGCCAGCAGCGCCTCCTATCGCTGGCGCGGTCTGTGGTGATGACGTGCACCACTGGAGGGCGTTTCCAACCGGGGGAGAGGATCGAGTAGGGACATCAGAATATTTAAATGACTTCAAGAAATATAACAACAATAGTCACCCCGATGTATTATCAATATTTTTTCATTTAACAGTTGATATTAATTATTGTAGTTTATTATTTAAATTATTTATAATATGCTGCTCCTCTGTAGTATAGCAACAAAGAGTTTTTATTGTAAGATACCTCCTCATGTTTGTTCTAAGAATATAGATAATTTTACAAAGAGTGTACATGAATAATTAAACATAATGGTTTTACGTAACGTAAATTAAAATGTTTTGGTTGGGGGAATGAATAAAACAATACCTGTTTTTCGTTACAATTTATTTGACGTTAAAAAGAATTTTTGGTTACCCTGGATTTCTCTGCCTTTTTTCACCTCGAGACTTATTCACTGTGCCTGTGTTCCATCGATTGTGTTTATTTTTATCCTTTCATCGTATTGCAAAAGAGTCGATTAATCTATGATGTTGTAATTTCTGATAATGAAGTGCAAGTGATCTGAGAAATAAGAGTCAAAGAATACCTAAGTTTCAAGATGGCAAAGGGCAGCGCCACTTTGTGCGATATTTGGAGATACATGTTATAAAAAGGCGTTCGCCGGAGAGTTTGAGATGTACCAAAGGTAAATGCAAAGGTGTGATCTCGGTTCGTATAGAGATCTGAAAAACTTGAAACAAAACAAAAGAATATAGGTTGCCAAAGATATTTGATTTTATTTGCCATCCTTTCTTTTCTTTATTTGTCGATATTTTAAGCATTTTCACGTAACTAACCTCCTGTACAAACCACCAAAGTACATAATAAGTTTTGTACAGTACTAACAACCACCTTCGCTTTATTTTCTATTTTATTTCTGTTACATTGTTATGAGTTTTTGATTTTAATTTGTTTGTTTTTTTGTTTTTCGTCGGCCTTTCAGGATATATACCGCCTCTACGACGACCCAAAGGGAAAGGGAACTACAGATGCATTTGTGGAAGAACATACTATGAAAAGAAAAATCTCATGAGGCACCAAAAACTGAAGTGTGTAGTACAGTTCGAAGAGTACACCATCATCCACTGAGATTTAAAACATAAATAATTCGATTCCCAGCTTATCTCAATCAAACAATTGCATAAGAAAAATTGTGATTTTTCTCGTAGCGTATCATTCTATTGTTGATAACAGTACATTCTTCAATCATATCGTCCTAAATCTCTTGACATTTCGACACATCGTTTGTCGCAGATACATTCCACTGCTGGTAGTCAGATGTAGATATACACATTTTTTTCTGTTAGCTGTATGTTTACTAACTTGTACTTAATCATTCTCAGAACGTTATTTCATTACCGGTTCTATTAATGCTATTTACGATAATAGCTTAATAGCAATAATAATGGATGACTTCATTTCGGGTTTAGGTAAATAGACGTGTGTTTTCTACTCTAATCAGGATATCATTCTATGGAGACTATCATCACAGCCTACCTATTATCAAATAATTATGGCATTAATATGTGTAAGCATGAAACTGTCAGTAAAAAATTGCGGAGATAAAACGCAATTTATAGTCAGCTAAGGATTCTTTGAGGCGTGCTTGAGGATTTTATAAATCGTAGTAGTGAAACTGAATATAGAAGCTCATCTCGAGAAATTTAGGGACAAAGAACTTCTATAAATTTAGTTATGATTGTAAATATGTTGTCAAACCAGTTAGTTGGAGAACATCAAGGAAAAAAATATGATACAGGAAAAGAAGTTGTCAAATCTTGTACAGGTAATTGCCCAAGGCAAAATCCAGGGAAATCGCAGTATACGTGAAAGAAGAATCTAATTGCAAAAACTGAGAGATATGGGGAGAGAAGTAGGTTTTTCTCAGGCCGAGTTTCAATTTCATGGTTATACGTACTAATGCTACAGGTTCATGATAGTCCAGAGCTTGGATTGGATTATGTAGTAAACACGCGTTGGTGGTGTTAAGGACCATTCCCCATTTTTTAAGTTTGTAATATGATGATAGCAATATACCTGCTCAGATACATACCAAATATCTACCTACGGTAGAACTTTTATACACCAAATTTAAGTGAATTTGTAATTTTATGTATTTGTTGACATTTTTACTCTTCAGTTTTTATATTTATATTATTTGTTATCATATATTAAGTTTTATTTTAGTTATTCGGTGGTTGTTAAACATGGGTTTGAATATGACTGAAACAAAAACATAAGTACAATGTCATTAGACGAGTATATTTTAGTTTAATGTTCTTCGTTGTTGATCTTAAGGTTAAGTGCACATGGGGTTAGTTTAGTTACGTTGTATGTTATTGGTTTAAATATGTACTTATTTTTATGGATATTTGTCTCTCTCTATCTCACTCTCTTTCTTTGTCGTGATAAACCAAATATTTTAGTAGGATATAATGTAATGGATTATTTTGTAAAGCAGCCACATTTTTCCAAATAATTTTTTGAAGCAAAATATCTGCCTATTAAATGGGAAACATCTAATTACATATAATAAAAATCTGATTAATGCAGGTTTACTACAATTCCGTTAAATTGTGGTCAGATTTTTTATCCGATTAATGATGACTTTTATTAATAATAAAACATAGTTTATGCTCTCCAGGATCTCTTTTCATTCAAATTCTGCAAATAGAGATATTCAAGTTTTGCTAAAATTTAATATCCAATAAAGTAGGCTTAATGATGAACAAAATATCAAACGCTTGTCCACACCACTATTTGAATCCATTGAAATTCAAACAAATTAAATTTGTCTGTCTTTAGACTGTACGTTACTGCATTTTGGTGAATTTTAGATCTGGATACCATTATTTCAACGCATGTAGATATTATTTTCAAAGGATCTCTAGACGACCACAAATAATCATCATTATTATTAATTTTGACAGGAATTGTATTTTAATATTTGTTTGTGGCCCCTTTTTGATGGAAAACAATTCTAACGATGATCTTTTTTTAATTTGATGTGGTTAGGTGAAATGGGCAGTTGAACAATATAAGTAAAATTCGTAATATTATCGATATAATAGGTATTTTTATACTACTCCCCCATCTTGAATAAGTATAATAAATATTCTAACAAATGTATTCTTTAGTTTTTGTTACACCTGCACACTGAATGTAAATCTGTACATACCTTGAGAAATAAACAAAAAACAGGAACGAACCCAGCTAACATGGTCTTTGTTCCAGGTAAAACCCCATTAAAATTCGGCCAGATTCCAGCGCACTTAGCCTTACCGATGCTTCTCATGCGTCAAAATATGGAGAATTCGATGCTGTCCGTGAGCAACATAAAGAGCGAACCAAACTCTCCAAAGGTCTTCTGCCCGAATTGTGGTCGCGTGTATAAGTTGAAGAGCTCCTTGAGGAACCACATGAAATGGGAATGCGGCAAGGAACCCCAATTCAATTGTCCTTATTGCTCGTACAAGGCCAAACAGAAGATGCACATCACAAGGCATATCGAGCGGATGCACAAGGTCATCGACTTTTCTGTGGTGAAACAAGAGATGCAGGAGAATGTCAAGCCGAATTCGAATGTTCCAGAGGATTTGGGCGTCAGAAAAGAGATGCAAGATCAGAAAGAAAGACCAGATTCCTAGATAAGATGCTGTGAACTGGAAGATGTGATACAATGGTTACTAAAGGTGATCTTTACATGAAATTACAGTTACTGTACCATTCAATATTGTAGAATGTCGACTGCCATAGACGTTTCGTCTATTGCTTAGACTCCTCAGCATAGCTCGGCGGCCTGCAGGTATTAAATACGTTGTATATACATCTCAGGTAAGGATTTTCTATGTGTATTGCAACTGTAATAGGTCTTCCTTCATTGATCAATAAGGGTGAACTGATTTACAGTGATCTGCCTTGTCCTTCGGATGTACTTTTACGATAGGAACACCGTTGTCGAAGTGACTCACGTCAGAAGCTCGGGTGTGTAATTCATGTAAAGATCGCTGGTACTGATTTTATGGGTAACTCTGGACTATTATGAAAACATTAATTGATTTAAAGCATGTGGTGTATTAGGTTTGCTTTCTAATATTTATATTTATGTATTATTAAGAACAAAATATGTATAGCCAAAATCGACACGCTTTGTGGATTTTTACATAATGTGATTTATGCATAATTGGTCGATCGTAGTTCCATGCAATACTCTAGGGACATTCCAGTGATATAAATTTAAATTATCTTATCATGTGATTAATCGTAATTTCTTGTGCTCACACTTAACCCTAATCTTTACGTGCCTCTTTTTTAGCTTTTGTTTTTATTTAATTTTCATATTCAACATTACTTTGAGGAAGAAATTCGTTTTTCTAATCTTAAACATCAGAATTCTGTGATCGACTTTTTTCACATTCTTGGTATTTTCTCTGTTATTGTAAGAACTTAAGGATAATGTGATATTTTGTACTGCGTATCTACTTACACTCCGATCCTATAGTAATACTGCCTACGAAAATACCTCTTTTTATAAAATCACTTTTTATATTTGTCTATATTGATCATTTTACTGTAAGAATGTATATTACTTTTCCGCTATATATTTCTGGAATCTATGTAGTTGAAAATTACCGTATTTTGGTCTTTGCGGTTATATATTTCATTATATTTATGAAATAGTGGAAAATCTTTAGCTGTGTAACAATAAGAGAATAAAAATATAGCAATACTCCTTGAATTCTACCACTGTTTCATGAATTTTTATATTTTACCAACCAAAAGTTTATATTGGTTCACATTTGTCTTAGATTTCAGATAAATGCGGCTTTTGTTTCTCTATAATTGATGCTTTTAGTATTAAGTAATTTTTATATACTTAGTACTTAGGTAAATACTATATCAAGTGCCCTTACGAAAATACAGTTCCTTGGCAATAGACTAGCTACTCGGAATCATTTGGTAAAATGGTAACTGATCATATATTATCAATCTTCATCATTCTTCTCATGAGTTTGAAGAGGCAATGCTTAAAAAAATACAAAAAGAAGAAAAGGTTGTTAGTTTATGACGAGTTGCTGTTTACCTGTGATGAAATACCAGTTAATGTTCCCATAGAATAAATATTTTTTTGAGCCGTTTTATGAGAGTTTATTTTTTATATTCCAGTTATACGCTATTTTTGTATCGATATTTGCTTTTATTAAACATTATACTTACCTAAATATTTTATATGGACTTGTTAAGTTTCATTTTAATAGGTGTAATAAAATTTTTTGATATATTTTCTTACATATAGTTTGTTTTTATCAAGCATGCTCCATCCATCACATTTCACCACCTCTCATCAGAATTAAAAAGATTTGTTTGGTGATCTGAAGTTTAAGTCACTTCAGGTTTTCTTGATACTATATTATATCTCTATATTTAGTTTTTTGAGTATAGACTGGGAGTATTCAACGAAAAATTTCATAGAAAAAGGAGATTAGAGAAAGAAAATGAAGAGAGGTCATGCAAAGGTAAAGAAAAATATGTCAAAATTATGATATTGAGTATTATTTTTGACATAGTTGTATTCACATACTCGTATTTGTTTATAATGGTAAAAGAGATATAGGAAAACTGCTAAACTCAGAGATACTGTTCTAACCAGTTTCTACCAGTTTCTTTGCCATTGTGACAATTAATATATGTTCAAATATTTCGCGAATTTATAAAGCTATTTTAATTTACTTTTTAGGTGATAAACACAGATGTCCCAATTGTGATCGTTCTTACAAGCGCAAACATCACTTAATTCGTCACCTTAGGATTGAGTGTAATGTTCCTCCAGCTCTTAAGTGCAGTATTTGCTCAAGGGTTTTCAGATATAAACATAGCTTAAGGAGGCATGAAGAAATGTGCCTCAAAAAGCAGTGGACTGAAAACGTCTGAGGGTTTATATAAAATACAAAAAAATGTTAACACAGTTAATGGACTTATTGACGAATTTTGTTTATTATTTATTTATTGTGTTTATTTTATGTTCAGTTTTATTAATAACGAAAACAGTTGTTGAACAATAGCTGGTTTATACCTTTCAAAATCAGAATCCACTGATCATTCCTGAATTTGCATATTGTTTCCATCTTGGGGATAAAAATGTACATCAACTCGGTGAAAGAAATTTGAAAACCAAAATGAAAAGTATCACATAATAAATTGCTAATTGATTGGTAATTAGTTGTGAAAATAATTAATTGCTGGATTATTTTTAAGAAAAAAGAGTGATAATTAAGCGTAAAAATAGCGCTGTATCTCGCGATTCAAGGGTCAAGGTGCATAGATTTAATCGCTGATTTCTGCTAATTAGTTGCGCAAACAAAATTATTGATGTATTATTAAAAAATGATCCAACAACTTCACCCCTGCTTGTCGAAAATCAATGTTGGATTGTCTATATTGATAAACTTTATTTTTAGCTTGTTGTAATGTTTGCAAGAAGACGTTCAAGAATCTGAACAGCTTGAGAGCTCACATCAATCTGGACTGTATGAAGTCTTCCATACACAAGTGCATGGTTTGCTCGTTCACATCGAAAAGAAGATTCAACTTGAAGATGCACTACATGACCAAACACAAGTTTCCCATGGACATTGAACCCCTTTTTGATATTGAATCTTTGCAAAGATGACAATGACAAAATGCGATTTGTAAGTTCCGTACCAAGCAAGTACTACTTTGTTGAAGATAATGCTGGACGTATAAAGTTCAAGCACTGTTCGGTGCTATTTTTTGGAGATAAGTATCTTTTTTTAGTAATCGTTGTATAGATATCCAAGAGAAGACTTTTGAAGCTCCAACTGTCTACTCACAATCCGATCTCTATCGATTGAGATCTTCTTTCTACGCGGCGGTCGGCGGTGATGACTCACACAACTGGACTGATGCGTATGCACTGCTGACACTATTTAATATTGATAGATTGATTTTAGGCCGAATACATTTTGTCGCGGATACACAAAATTCTACTAGCGGGACTGTACATCAATACATCTTTAGCATCTTCATTGTCTACAAATAGACATCATATCATGGGGCTTTCGAATGTAGGCTTTATCTTTCTGAGCTACAGATATTTAATGTAAGGTTTATCCTGATCAGTAATCAAAATGTTGTTACATAATAATAAATATAATTAGGTGCTTTAATTATCATATACGAAAATGCAACAAAAGCATTTCCTTTTCAGGGTTATGACTTGCCTGGTACGACGGTGTGTTGAATAATGATTAGATTGAGGTTTTCTAATACCTTTATTAGTGCTTTTCAGAAAATATGACTGAAAGATCCGCAACAAAATTAGGTATAGAGATGCGGGGAAAGTTGCCATGTCATGTTTTATTTTCTTTGGAATCAGTGATATAAACCAAAGGTGCTTTTTAAATTTTAATGTGAAACGTTTTAGACGGAGGCTAGCGGCACAGGAGGTACATAATCTTCTAATGGCTGATACTTTTCAAACATTTACTGCGCTAAGGAACCGTTATAATTGAATCTGATTTGATTTGAGCGATATCCTCGCCATCACTATATACTTTTTTAAACACTGTTTTACATAAGCTAAAAAAATAATTGCTCACTCCAATCTGTTTATTTACTTTATTCTTGGACATTCGAACCAAATGGTAAGGAAATAGTACCGGCCAATACAAAATTAATGTACATTTTTGTGTCGCTAGTTTTTATGCTTGTGTGCCTTATACGATTTAGTAATATCAATTCTTATGTGATATTGGATTGTTATGATGATATTTGGAAGTTTGACCAGAAGGAACAATTTCGTATTGTGAACTTGTCCTTACTATACTAATCACATATGAAAAATTGGTTTGCTGTTTTTTGCATATTAATAAACTTAAGCATGTGTAAATTGTTTATTTCACTTTTGTGACTCCCTATTTTACAGGTAGATACGATGTAACCCAAGCATTGAGAATTGGATATGTTGGCTACAATGTTGTCACTGTTTCTATACTAGATACATAATTATATATTTTTTGCGTTTTTTTAGCATTTTAACATTTCGATAGATTCTTTTGAGATTAAAATGTTGATATAATAGGACATTATTTGTTTAACTCATAACTGTATTCTATAGTCTATCCACAGAGCAGCAATTTTTTGGAATGTCGGTATCGATTCGATTCAGAAGTGGGATCGTTGAATATTCTGAATGGTCGAGAACATAGAAACTTTTTTTTTAGATTTTGGTCCTCTTATTCGCCTTTGCCATATTTTGAATCGATCACATCGCATTTTGACTCTTATTTTGTTAAAAATCGGTAAGATCTTATGTAATTTATGTATTTGCTTTGCCACATGCTGATATATTATGCCGTGCTTTTTAAAACTTAGTCTATCCACAACCAAGATAGAGTGAAACGAAACAAACTCGGCAGTGTTTATTTGTGCCGATCCATCTGTCATAATTGTCAACATATCTGTCAGTTTGAGAATGGCGAGTCTGGAGGTAACCTACAGTCTACCACCTTCCAAAGTGTTTTGAAGGAAATATGACAAGGCACTATAGTTGGTCTGTGGCGGAATCACGGAGGCGTGGGTTCAAATCCCGATGACGGCTAATCAGTTCCAAGCTCTCAAACTGTTATATTTGATTTTATTTGATCTTCCTTTCGCTATGTGGTCTAGAACTGATGAAACAGTATTACATAGTTGCATTTTTAGAAGAGAGCATCTACCAAATCCGCAACGTTGACCACCTGTTACAAAGGATACCAACTGTAGAGTTGTTGAGTAACAAATCAGCGAGGAAGATGTGCAGATGGTGTCATTTGAAGGACGTGAGGAGGTACAGTAGATACCATTGCACCAAATGTCCAGGTCTTCCAGGATTCTGTGTATACCCTTGCTTCAAGGAATTCCACGAGCATTATAAGATTTGAAGACGGTTGAAAAGACTGGCCTTTTTATTAATACTTAGGAGAGATGTAATAATATATCAATAAGAATGATACTGTTGAGTAAAATAACGACAAAGTTTATATTTTCGTACTGGAAATGTTGAATTTGATTCTGCAGATAGCATCGATATTGCAGAGTGAACTGATTCATACGTTTTAGTCGCTCTATGTTACGATTTTCTCGTTGTTTCGAGTCGGTTTATTTTAAATTCTGATGAGAAACTTCCAAAGCTCTCTAAGCTACCACATTGTGACAGCAATAGGGACTTTATATTATGCAAAGATAATATAGTTGAATCAAACGTTATGAGTTTTTGGGGTGAGTAATACAAAAATGCTATGGTATATTTCATATTTCGTGTGATGTCCAAAATGAATCGTTTGATCTGGACGAGTACTCAATTGAAGAGGTGGTCCTTACAACCTAATAAAATATATAAAAAAAGACTAATCGGATCCATTTTTTCTGGCGAATACTGTCTCAATATGTTTCAATTTAAAGTAAACCGGCTACAGTATTGTTTGACTTATATAAGTCAACTGACAATGTTAGCAATTATTGTTGACTGATATAGTTAGAATCTATTCTCTTCATATATGATTTTACCCATGTAAAACTGTGCGAAATATCTAGAGTATTGCAATTGTATAAAAAACAACACATTTCTGTGTCACATGATATAAGGAATTTCTAGTTCACCATAATCGTTCATATTTCTGGGATAGACACGTTCAGGAATTGTAATTCTGATACTGACACTCCTTTATAATCTATTGGATACTCTCGTGAATCATAACTTCCAGATCTTTTATACTTTAAATTGTCTGTCTATATAGATTTGGTCTTTTGTGAAGCCTTATGTGTAGTTAGTGAAGCATAACTTGACCTAATTGACTATCTCAAAGCATAGCGCACGGTGGCGTTGCTGATTGGCTATACTGACGTGTCTAGGCTAAAGACGAAACATGCGTGTATATAGCCGGTCTGATGCTGGTGGTGACATTTGATTCACTACGTTGATGTCATTAAGAAATCACACAATGGAACACTGACTTATTGTTGTATTTTTATTATTAAAATACATATTTATTTCATTCATTACGTGGTTCCATTTTCACGTTAAAATTCGGCCAACACTCAGATGCATTCGAGACAGCTGCGTGCTCAAACTTGTTTAAACTTGTATAGGGGTATCTAAAGACTTTCAGAGTGGCCCTCGTATAGCCATAGCTATTGGATTTACTTTGGTCACATATGGTATACATAATACTCTAGACTTTTTTGGCACGTCATGTATAAAAATCTGAAATTTAAAATGACATTTACACATAATGTGTATAAGATATAGATTTATAATGTTGTTGCTGTATTGCTTTCATTTTGATAGATAGTTTTAAAATGTGGTTGTAATTTTAATGTTTTTATGACTTATTTTTCCAATATAATGTTCTTATTCATGTTTTGTTATTTTATTTTTTCTCTATTAACTTGTACATTTTATTTTCCTCTTTTCTTTATTTTCTTCATTTTATTTTTGTTTTTTTTGTTTGTACTCCAACCAATAACATTTCAGGTATTTTTTTATTTGAAACATCCGCCTTCAACTGTCCGACCTGCAATAAAATCTACGCGAAAAAATCTACCCTTGCTAGGCACATCAAATACGAATGCAACAAACTGCCAAGGTTCGGCTGCTCGTTATGCCCATACAGAGGCTACCAGAAGACACACGTCGAGCGGCATCTGTCCAGACGACACGATATCCAGACCAAATTCGAAATCAAGCAGAATATTTTCATGTTCAAATTACCGTATGACCGCTGATTGTTGCATTTCAGAAGTGGGATCGTTGAATATCGTGAATGGTGGAAAACATAAAAGCCTTCATTTTGGGCCCTTGTGTGATTTATTTACTTTACCTCATTCGAACATTCTTGAACAGATCGAATAATTTTTTTATGTCAACTAATCGAGATTTTGAGGAAGGAAGATGCTCATATTATTCCGACTTTGATTCACAACGTTTCGGTTGTTGGTTCCTTGAATCATTATGTGGACTATGCTTGTTCAAAATGTCACAATGTAAACAGCAATTAAAAATATTAACATAAAACTTTTTCCACTATCATGATATTCAAAAAGCACGGTCACTTTATAGTCAAAACTTTCAAAAGTCATACATACCTCTATTTCCTGTGGGTTTGGGATCAAGAAATGTCCATAGTTTGGCTGCTACAGCTTTTGTTTTAGCGCAATAATAATTAATCATTTTCATTGAAAAGTTAAAATTTCAATATACTAATAATATTACTAGTATTTTTTCATTCATCAAACACTAAGAGACAGTAAAATATATTCAGTATTAATATAATTTCCACACAATGTTCAAGTAAATATTGTTACTACTACTTCGTATTTTATTTCTGAAAAGTACATGAGCTGTGGTAGTTCTTTCCAAGCAAAAATGGTTATGGTTGAATATTCTGTATCAGAAGAAGAGCTACTGCCTATTTGGTCTACACGTCATAGATCTTTCAGACAAAAAAACTACTTTCTGGCGGCAATACTAAAATGTCAGCGCAATTTACATAGTTCTGAGGGTCAATATGAATAGACATTTACCCTGTCGCAGCGCTTCTGGAGCGTCATAGGCTATCTGCTCTTGGGACAGGTTATCTAACTATAAAGAACGTTGAGTGGTTCCAGGATTTAAATCTTTTACTCAATTTAAGACCTCTACAAATCTTACTATGACGTGAAGGCCAAATTCCAGCACTCTTCTATATAGCTTATATCGTGTATGTAACATTCTATGTAATAATTAGGTAAAAAGATACTGTGATTGTCATGAACATGTTATTTTTTTCTTTTCTTAACTTTTTATATTGTAAACATATATTGCCGTAATAGTTTGTATATATTTGGTAATATTCAGAATATTTTGTTAAAATGGTAGGGCCTTTTACATACCATATTATTTTATTAATGTTTACCTGTAACTTAGATTTAACAAAATATGATTCGTTTTAGTCTCTCACACACATTTATTTTTGACGATATATTAATATATAGACAATCATATCAGATCGTTAATCCATATTATAAATAATTCATTTCACTTTCATGTTAGGTTGTAAGATTTTTCTAAACCACATGTCATTGAATAAATAAGTGGACAGAACTATACTCATCATAAAAATTAGTGACCTGTACCTCTGGTTCTGTCTTTTTGTCTTACTATATCACTTACAAGCTTTTAAACGATAAATTTCTATCCCTTTAAAGTTAATTTTCATGATCGCGTTTATCACTTTAATAATAATAATAATGCTCGTAGCTTTGAAAAATTCACTTTAGTCCCAAAGTCTTATAGTATTTATCATAAAATACAGGTATGAAAGAGATTCAGGACCCTGTATATTAGAAATCATATACATTTTGGCAAGTATCAAACTTTCAAATCGTGAAATTTCTAAAATGAAGACTGAAGCATTTTACTGGTGAGTCAGGTCACTAATTTAAACTCTGTTATCTATCCATAGGTATCTGTAAAAACCGTTATATTTATTTATAATCTAGGATCTGGTGGATAAGATGACTCCAAGCTTCTTCAGTTTCTTGAATTGTCTGTAAAAAAAATAAAACCACTTTAATATATCTTCATATTCATGTTGAAGATTAAAGACATCACTATCGTCAGATGTTGGCTGTTTAGATGTTGTTGGGAACAAAGTACGGAGATGTTGATCACCTTGATGGTGCTACATAACTTTATCTAAATCACTAAGTTCCAAGATCTTGGAGTAGTATCCTTCATCAGAACCATAATCATTTTCTACACCGGTACATAAAGATGTTATTTGTTAATTAATGCAGAATGTAAGATTATTTTATGAATAAAACGTATTTTTATAATATCGAATTCGTACCAATGAGTCACCCATGTGCGTTACTACAGTACTTTGGATACTGAATGATTGATAAGGGCAGGTTGTTGGACTGTTTTTATCAATGCATTGAAAATTACAGTTTGTACAGCTTATTTAGTATGGACACTACGTTTCACAACGTTATCGATTGATGTGGTATTTCAATCGTCTTCAGGGACTTTCGATACAACTTCAATCGACATGGTGTGAAACGAAAGATTCTCAAGACTTTGGAAGTCTGAAGCAGTGTTTTTAAACTATCTACATTGTCTACAGATTTCAACAACAGTTATTTATTCATACTTAGCTTATGAAGGTCTATTAAAATGCCATCAACAACGATATACCAAACAGTGGACAGCTTTTCCATTCGCCAAACCAATTTTATCAAACCCGTGTTCCGCTAAGTATGTTAGCATCTTCAGAGGAAGATTAAAACTTCAGTTTTCAGTGTCGGGTTTCATAAAATTGGTTTGGCGAGTGATAAAACTGTATAGACAATAGAAGTCCGAAGCAGTGTTACCAACCGAGAAGTTTTAGTGAACATGCCGAATTTTCGGGAAAAATCTCACACAAAAAGACCAGTGGATTCATTTTTTGAGCTTTCCAACTGGGAAGGGATATGAAAGTTTCCCTTTCTCTGTCATTGTCCGTCCGGGGCAGGTTACTAGCCTATCACCAGCTCTGTTCGCTCAGCCAAGTCAGCCGACCGGCATTTGTGTCTAATCTTAGGACACGAAAAGCTCAATCGTATTAATTCAACTTTCATATCATTCACTAAACTTTTCCCAATAACAAAGGTAAGCAAGGAAGTAATATTAAGGAAATATGAAAAAAGGAATGAGAGTAGTGTAAGTAAATGTAGGAATAGCGAAATCCAGCGAGAGAATGCGAAGCAAATGAATGCGGTCAAAAAACGGCGACGACAGATGTTTAAGAATGAATAATATCTCGTTCTGTTGTTTTAAGTATTACATATTTATGTAATTTTACAAAATTTTCGAGAAAAGTACACCATCTCAACCAGTATTTTGCTAAATATCAAATACACAAGTGTATGCTCTACACTTTGCATAAGGCCTGCTATAGACATCTTTAGCCTAGACTTGTCAGTATAGCCTGGCGGTTTAACTGAAGAGAGCAATTGGGTGGTATATACGTAACTCGGTCAAGGGTGTGATAGCAACATCAACACTCATCTCCAAGCGTGACTTAACAATGGGCAGCCATAACAACACTATGCCTGGGAAACACTAGACTACCACGAACAGGCTAAAAGTATTTAAGATAAAATAATTCTGCATTTGTGTGTAGTACAATACAATCTAGGCAAAGAAAAGTTATCGGTAGCCATGCGAAGGAGATCATATCACATGTTATAAAGTGATGTGATATAGAGGCTCTTAACAATGCTTTTACCCATCCACTTGTTGCTCAAAATGCTAGAGTAGCATTCTATATCGTTAAATCCATCTTATCATATTTACTTAAATGTTTCGCCACCTTTGACTCCGTAAAACCTACGGGTTTTTCACCGTATTTTCCCCTTTCGTTTCTGATGCTCTGGTAAGGCAGATCGTTGTCGATATTTGAGGCATATTTAGTGGTTATTGAGAAGTGATACCAAACTACTGATATCTTGAGTTTTGAATGTGTAATTAGTTCAGGTAATGACGGTCTCTTTTTTCAGCCTCTCAGTTCCGATTTCCATGCCCAAATTGCAACAAGTCCTACACGTTGACGAAAAACCTTCAGAGGCACCTGTCAGTCGAATGTGGAAAGGAGAAACAGTTCAAGTGTGCCTTCTGCAACAACTCGTACTATTACAAGAGGGATTTGAAGATGCATGCAATTAGGATACACAATATTATTGATATGAGTTGAAGTTTGCATATAACGTTGTGATTGATCTGGAGGAGATGATAGATGCTTGACTCTTAGTCCATACAGTTAGTCATGAGAATTCCAAATAGATTTTTTTGAACATCTTACTGGGGTCTGCAGCTTGGAATGAATTTGAAGCACAAGAGATAGAGTTGAATTTCTAATTGTATCACAAGTATTGAATTTCCTGATAATTCCAAAAATTTACTCAAGCAGTGAAAAAGCGAAACTTGAAATATCCACTTCAAATGTCGCTTGATGGATTATTATAATTTTCTCTTTTTTTGAACAAATCATAGTTATGATAGATCAGTTTCATTTTCATGACAATGCTATTAAATTTAATAGTATGCTTAACACATTTTCAATATATTTGATATGGCTGTTGAATGAACAAGACTGGAATTTAACGATCGATTAATGTTGATTCTTATTTTTTTAGATGTACATAGATCACTTTTTATCCCAAAAATCGATACCTATTCCGAAGTCTATGTTTATAGAACATGGAATATTTTAGGTAAAAAAATATATTTTTCAATACAAATAGATTAAGTAGTGGTATAATGTTTTTTATTCACCGGATAAGTTTACTGTTTATATTGTCATTTGCATTTTAGAAAAAATACATGCACCTTTACAAATATTCGATGATTTATTTTTTCTCTTACAGCTTGGATGCCATTTTTCGTAGCAGCTTGAATGATTTTTAAGGTATATCTGAAATGTCAATGTCATTATAAATATAAATGTCCATTTTCATATTTTGTACTTTGATGAGGTAGCGGAAACATTAGCGAAGCTATTCAATCAATTTTATGAGCTTTTACGTTCACTATTCACGTGAGAATCGAGCGCATATCGCGCTGCGAGTAAGAGGAGACCCAAAGTTGTCAGCTTTACAAAAACCAATGTTGGTACATAAAGCAATTGATTTTAAAGTTTTGACAATGTGATTATCTTTTTCCCTTTCTTGACGTATCATAAAAATGATACAAAACAAACTAATTAAGTGAGCATTTCAGGTGCTGCAATCTAACCCCGAAAATTGCATCGCAGCTATGATTGCCTCTTGAAAAGTAGTTTATGTTACAATGAAATCACTTGTTATTTTACCTTTATAGCTGTACTATCTCGAAAAATTGTGTTGTGTATTGTTTAAAATGGGTAGTAAAACGAAAAATTAATTTTCAGTTGGTCACAAATGCCAGAGATGTGGTAAGCTGTACAAGTACAATTACTGTTTACGTAGACATTTGGAATTCGAGTGTGATGTTGATCCCAAATTCAAGTGTGATATTTGTGGATATTCGAGCAAGAGGAAGCATAATGTCACCATGCATATGAAAAGAAGACATACGGAACAAAACCTACATAAATTTCATGGAAACTACATATGAAACTGTGATTTGGATATGTTTCTACTCTTATTCAGTGTCATATTTTGCCTCCAGCGGGTAGTAAAGATTTGATGGAACGTTTTTGCTTTAATGATTTACAAGATGAAAATTTGTGCAAATTATCTCTATCATGAGTAGCTGTTAGCATACAAAGGGTCACACTTTTCGTCAACTATATTAGCATCTTTTAGGAGAAGATTGAAACTTGATACCTAGTCATTGTCCTTAGATGCTTGTGGTGTACTACTAACCGTAACATTTATCATTTGTCATCTGTCAAAACGACACATGCAACAAATGTTACATAGAGCAATCTAGGAGACCTATTAAGACCCTACTTAAGGAGTGACATAGTCTGGCAGAATGCATGTTCAGTGGCGAACTTGAGATTTAAGCAATTTAAAATTTGTTCGTAGTGTTTTAAACCTTAATACGCTGGACGTTTACGAAAGCCTTGAAATAGCGAAGAAAACAATGTAATGGATAAGGATAAGGGTACTATCATTAACAGCTTGCAGATTGCTCTAACTTAAGGATGGCGTGGTTGTTAGCACACTACAAGGACATACTAGGCATAATATTTTAGTTTTAACCTTCCCTGAAGATGCTAACATTCACGATTCAAGATAAACACGGTTTAAGTGAACGAGTAAGCGTAGTGAATGTTATTTCAAAAATTATGTATTTTTGAGACATTAACATAAAATATATTTGTAGAGGCTGAAAATAGAATCAGAGAAATACTGCTGGGGAAAAGACGACGACAATACCAATGCCCTAGATGTGGCAAAATGTACAAATATAACCACATTCTGCGCAGACATTTGGACTACGAGTGTGGAGTTCAACCAAAGTTCCAGTGCAGTCATTGTGGGCATATGAGCAAGAGAAAGTACGACATGCGTCTGCATATACAAAAGAAACACATGCTTTAACTTTTGATGTTCATACGGTCTGGGCTTAAATAATCCAGGGTATAATAAAATTTTGTGTCCTGAATTCGATTCCGTGGTCAGATTTTCCCCTCAATCCCTGAGCCTTCAGCTGGGCACTTCAGAAATTCGAAGAACCATCAGGAATCCAAAAGTTATATATATATATATATACAGGGTGTTGCCTTATAATAGTCCGTAATTAGAAGGTCGGATATCCTCATCCTCAACCAAATTCAAGTAGAAAAATTCATATAGACATGTGCTCTAAAAATTGTGGTTTTCAAGATTCAGGGTGTAGACATTTTTAATGAAAATATTTTTTCATTAATATCTTGAAGATCTACGTGTCGATCTCGTTAAAATTTGACAGTGTTTACTCCATAACACGTTGATATTGATTTATGTGACGTCACAGCGGGCAGTCCCACGAATAATATTGATAAAAAAATATACGCTGCTAACTTTAAAAAAATATATTTTGTTCGAAATAAAGCAGCGATTTTTTTTTGTTTTGCATTTTGATATATTTTCCTATCTTACTTTGTTTTCGTGAAGGTAAAATAAAAATCACACTATAGTATTTCAAATAATTATTAATACAAAATCAAGTTAACTCTGATCGCTGCTATGTTGTTTTGTTATGTATATAATGTTTTGACTTTTCGTAGTTGTTTGTTATTACTTTTCCTGTGGTCAAATGGTAAATAATAATTGTTCCAATTTGGAGATTACTCGAATGCTGTTCCTCTTTTTGTAGAAATCGTCGCATTGAACTTTTCGACACCGCAGGAGTTTTTGCGCCAATCTAAGGGGTACAGTCCATAATTTTCAAGTGGGTAATAATTTAATTTTAAACGTTCACCCCCTTCTACATATCAGTTTACATCTTTCGTGTCTTCAATATGTTATTTTTCTTTGACAATAGCAATAAAACGTATAGCAACTTTTTAACTTTCAAAATGAAGGCCGTATGATTTACTATTAGTTGTAACTAGCGTTGTGTATTCTTGTTTTTTGGTTTATTGTTGTTCTGTTATTTGTGCGTATCTGTCTACTGGAGTAAACCAGTTCTTAATTGTTCATCAATAAAATTTTCTCATGAAAATTATTATTTTTTACTGGGTTTTGATTCGGATGATGCGCGTTACCATAAATCAAAATATTAGGAAAAAGTTCTCTCTCTGTCTTTGAATTTATGGAATGACTCCATACGCTCGTACTAGGAACAAATTTCTTACCTGTAATGTACCGTACGTAAGCATCTATTGCTACCTAATTTACTTTGAGTATTAAAGTAGTCCTTAAGATTACTTTGTTTGGTGTAGTGGAGTGTTATTGGGACAACTTCTTCTCATATGTGCGCCCTGTTGCCTTAAAGGAATGAAATTTTCTATCCATGGATGTTTTAAATAGCAAAATAAGCTTTCATACTTTTTGTGCGACTGGGAAGGGTAGGGGGCGTAACCCCACCCGGATGCACTATAGCTCGTTCCTCTAAAATGATGTCCGTTAAACAGAATGCAACATTTCATAACTGATATTACTTGTATGCTCTCCACTTTGCTGTAGACATGCAGTTTTGTCTTTAGCCTAGACTCGTCAGTATAGCCTGGCAGTCTAACTGTAGGTAGCAATCGGGTGGTAATACGTAACCCAGTCAAGTGTGTGATAGCAACATCAACTCATCTCCAAGTGTCGCCCTCTATGGGGACGCCCATTGGCAACTTACGAAGTCAAAGGTCAACACCTGGTCTGCTTTGAAGCAGCAACAGATGTCGTCAGCGACAAGGTATCCCTTGTTCTTCGTTCTTCGTGTTAATGTCAGTTGTCAGCTTCTGATGTGAATGAGCCGAGAAAACGGTCCATCGTAAATAGTGTTTACGAAGAACAAGGGATGTCGCTGTAAATCAGTTCAGCCTTGTTGACAGATGGCGTATATCATCTGTTGCCGCTCCAGAGCAGTCCAGGTGATAGGACATTGTCATCCCCATAGAGCGACACTTGGAGATAAATTGATTCCATAACTGGTTACACAAATAGTTACCATACTGCAAAAATTGTAGGAAACACTCAACAAATTTTGATGGTTGTTGTTGAAATGTTAGATGTCATAGGAAATTACTCTTCTTCGACTGATATTTGTGGAATGTACGTGGAATAGTTATGCATAGAACAGTGTTATAGATACATGCACAAAAGCTCCGTGCCATAACTTACCAAATATTTAAATACGTATGTACTATTTTCAGATAAATTCAAGGAACCATCTAAAGTCCGAGTGATATCTGATATAAAAATAGCCGGCACCCTCCTGACAGAGGCAGCTTCTAAGAAACGTTGCTTGGAAATATCTGATACGTCAGTAGATTCATCAAAGAGACGTCCAATTGAAACTGAAACTGATTGTATTGTCATAGAAGACGCTTCCAGAACCGGTAAGCAAACGTCATCTGATTTGCCAGCGGGTTCATCAAAGAAGCAGATTACAGATATTGAAGCTGATCCGATAATCATAGATCATACTGAATTTGATGAATCAGATGACAGATCACTTAGTTTATCAGAGTCATCGGATAAACTCATTGTGTCTACTCACGCTGATTTGGTAATCAGGGAAGATAAACAGAAACAGCCAGAAACGATTGATTTAGAAGATACTCTATCATCCGATTCATCTGATTCTGACTCTGTCCGCGTTGTCATTGACGATTATCGTAAGCCTGGCTCACAAAGCAAATTTTCGGTCCAGGAAAAGGACAAAAAATTGGCTACTCGAATCCAACAAGTATTTGTAAAGCCCAAACCAGTTGCCAAGTTTGGCGAAGGCTCCATAAGAGTTGCAGGTTTTGCAGCACAATCATCAGCAGCTGAAACTGCTCCGAAGATCATCGTTACTCCCGCTAGTCCAAAAACATTAACTGCATCTCCTCCAATGAGACCAGTTCCATCGGCCACACCATGTTCTACTTCAGCTCCGCTCACTCCACGATTTGTCAACGTACCTAGAAGTGGTACAAGTTCTCATAATCCACAACAGCCAACATTGCCGTTGCGAGGACCCAGACCTGGAGTGGGCTTCGTACCATTCCCAACCCCAACACCTATGATTCTCCTTCAGTCTCAAAGAGTGGCCAGACAGGGAGTTCCTCGTCAGATGGGTCCAATGGTTAGGATACCTTATAGGCCTACAACACCTTTCACTGGGATACCGTTCATTTTCAGAAGTCCTACAGATGCTGCATTGTTGAGGATGATGAACATGTCTCGGAGGCAGCAGTAAACAATTATTTTTATTGTCAACAACTCATTGTCGCAACTTATGTACATAGGGCATATTAAGTGTATAGATATTAGATATGTGTTTAGAGTTTGTTTACGAAATTCTCATTGTGATCTGTTATTGCCTGTTTTTTGAGCGGATAAATATTCTGTATTTAATGCTTTGTTAGTTTAAAGAAAAACAATGACCTACGGAGTTTTTGTAGTCAAATACGTGTTTTTCTGATTGTGCAATAAAGACGTAAATAAAACGATCCATTCCTCAAGGATAGTAATTTTAGGTTAGAAGAAAGTATTACTTCAGAATGCTTTTGTCATACGTTCATACAATATGAGCGTTGATACCGAGAATACAGTTCCTAACATTTTAGATCAATCTTCGATCATTTATTTTACCTTATGGAATTGGTTTTTCAATATGACTTGCATTAATTTTCAAACAGTGAAAAAAACATGTACGTTCTAGATGAATTTACTTCTAGTACAGATGCATGTCTCTCCTTACGCTCGTGGTCATTTATATTAGATCTGACACCAAACTAACCTTAACATTTTTTAGGTTCAGCGCAAAAGAAATGGAACCGTGAAAAAGTAGGATCAACCAACAAACGGTCCTCAGATGCACTTCTCTCACCGAAAATAGCAAAGAAGAAACCAATGTTAATAGAATTTGATGATACAGTAGATCTACAAGACACTCCGACTAGAACCGATCAGGAATCCGCGGAGGAGCTAGTTGATGCTCTTCAAAGACTCAAGAGCAGTCAAGAGATACACATGTTTCAGCATATGCGTAAATTTTCAGCTCCCCCACCCAACGTTTCGATTCCACCTCCAATCACGTCCCAACCTCCGCCATCCGTCCAGTTCGGACCGTTGACGCCTCACACTTTCTATCCTAGAGCCCCTTTCTTCATTAATAACGTGAACAGAGCTTTGGTGATGAGGAAAACACCGAGAGCTGTACAAGTGGAGAACGTTGCCTCGACCAAGGCGTCATCCATTGCTGCTGTTCCTTTATCGGAGTTGATGTTGAGGAAATTTCAGAAATCACTTGAGACCACAGTTCCTGAACCTGTTAAGGTGTATGAGGTTTCTAGAGGCAACCCTTGGATGAGATCTTCGCAATCGATGTATCTGAGACCGCCGTTCCCTAGTAGGACGTACAGAAGAGCTATCGAGCCCATTGTAAGGAGCAATGAAGCACCTCTTGTAGCACACTCACCTGGACCGCAAGTAAAAGATAAGAAAGCTCAAAAGATTGAACTATCAGATAATAGAGGCGGAGGCTCGAAAGGAAAAGCTGGTTATTATTAAACAGAAGGATGTAGAGATGTTAAGGTGTGTATTGGATGATCAATTTTCAGAATAACTCGTATAATAATTGTATTTTACTGTTAGGAAGTAGTAGCGCAGAAAAGCTAGCGAGTAGCCCTTGATCTAGCATTTTGTCGCTGCCTTCAAGGTCTACTCTAGCTTAAAAACTATCTTGGAGAATCAAAGTGTGAACCATCGATATTCATGTCACTGATTGAATCATTTGATGTATGCTGTGTAATCAAATTTGATCACATAAATAAGAGTTTTTCCCTCATCCTCCCTCCACAGGCCAGAAACAAAGTTACAGCCCACCGTTGCTAGCGACCGCCTTTGATCGTACTGTCTGTCGCTTATAAAATTGATCGCCGAAGCGGATTGGGTCAGAACTCTCAAAGGATTTGAGCAAAGTGATACAACTTTTACGTACTTTATTGACAGTTGTAGCTTAAACATTTTTAGGGCCTTTTAAAACAATAACTTGTGGAAATGCTGAGCTGTTAGTATTTACACCTATCACGAGATTACGTGGTTGTAAAAAGTTTGGTGCAAAATTACGGTGTGTTTCAAACATAAAATCATATAATCGATTTTAAGACTTCTGTAACGATTCCTATAATACGAGACAGTTTACAGAATTCAGTACTCGCGACATCAAAAAATAATTCCTTATCAAAATTGTAGTGAATCATTTGTATTGATATTAATATTGTAAATAGCTCTATGCTTACGCTTATATATCCACTTCGGCTACGTTTGCGCTTATTATATTATAGTCAACATTATTACTTTATCAATATCTAACTGTAATCCATTGAAATGAGCAAGTGTTTTATACATTGGCTCCCATGTAGCATTTATTATGAAATATTTAAATAAAGATTACTTTATGTGTCATATATTTGTTATTATTTTTATTATTACGTAATGAAAACAAAAGTGCACGGCTGTTCACTCAGCGGCTCACTCTTCACAGGGTGAGGTGAGACCTCAAATCGTGTGCCCTAAATATACAGAGGGAGCAAAATATGACTGCATTCTTGCGGTATGCTCAGTATTTCCCCATACACAGAACAACGTATTCCTTATGCTACCTAAGGATCCAATCACCATCACTAGCAGACTAACAGTATGGGCAAAGTCGGCGAAGCTGGCTAAGAAGCTTCTTACTACTTGGTCCATTTCTCCTCTTCTTCCAAGACGATGTGAATCTTGGCAGGAGAAACTTCTTTTGTTAGTGATCGAGGTGGATTCTCCACAACGGACTCGATATCTCCTGACCCATGAGGCAGCATCCATACTGTAGAAGTACTTCAAATGGTAATGTAGTACTCGCACAGGTTTATTTGATACTTATTGTTATATACTATATTTATTATTATTATCTTTATATCATACTTATAATATATTATTTATTTGCAAGTATATAATAATATACTTGCAAATAAATGTAAATATTGTAATTTACATTTATTTGGGAGCGGTACATTTTCTAAGTTTTAACTATAATTTCATTCGTGATTGTACATTGAAGTATTTTTTAGATGACTTCCTGAAGATGTATCCATGCAACGTGTGCAAGAGGAGCTTCAGCAACAGGTCCTCCAGGTGGTACCATCAAAAATACGCCTGTAATAGTTTATCGGTGTTCGCTTGTAAATATTGTAGTGTCAACACCGCCTATGTGCATACTATGAGGAGGCACGTGCGGACCCAACATGGACTAATTATCAATAAGAAAGATGTAGAAGACATGAGAAGATCGTAGTCATACGTATTATTGTTAGTGTAATACTAAAAAAGACGTATTTTGTTACAGCTAGGTAGGCTTTGGTTGCGAGGGCTACTAAATTGTGATAAAATGTCAGTCTTTTGATTTGTTTATTTCAGTGTCCCAAGCGTGAATCTTACTACAAAATAACTGTTCACCATAGTTGATCTGGTTTCATTGAACGAAATTATATTTATTTCGTTGCAGATTAACAGAGAATGCAAAAAGATTGTGATGATTATCTAATTTTTTTTTATTTTCGGAATTATAGCTACAACATTTTGAGATCAAGTCCAAAACACAACAAAACATGTATTAAAGACAAGCTCAAAAAATGTTTCACTCTTTATTTCCGTAGAGAAACATATGTTCTTTAGCAATTTCAGAAAATTCTGATTAACATGATGCGTATTGTATTTTAATGAGGATTCTTTCAAATCCTTTCAATTCCTATTTTCCACTGCGGGATTTGAACCCATACCTTCTGACTGCTGGTCAAACACTTTGCGCTCTCCGTTCAGCAGTCAGACGATGTGGGTTCGAATCCCGCAATGGGCTAAGTGTTTTTCGAGCTTTGAAATGCGAATTTGTATATTGGCTTCAATATCTTCGGGATTAGCAAGTGAATTATTAAAACGGCATCGTTTCATAATTGCTTAGTCTTTGGACATGCAATACAATAAAGTTGTCTTTGCGATTTTTTTTGGTTGTTATGCTGATCAATTCGGAATCCCGAAGCAATAGTATTTTAATATATTTGACACAAGGTCCGTACTATTTATAATGTCATGTTCATTAATTTCATGGTGTTCATAATTTTATAGGATCGTAGACATTAACATCATAATGAGACTGTGCCTTTTGTTATCCAATTATTTAGTATTTTGCAATTTGTTAATAAATATATACAAGATTTTTGAATTTTTTCATGCTACTTCCTCCTTTTTATCTTCTATTCTATGAAAAAACAGCAAAATGATGGATCACTAAGCTGAAAGCAGACTCGATGTGTGTACAATGATTTTGCAGATTTTCACCTGAAATATTTCAGACATTTACAAAATTATAATGGACATATCAGTAAGTATATTCAAAATACTCCAAGGTCTTACCATCAGCCATCAAGTAAGTCCTATCAAACCTTATTTTTGCAGTTGTTTTGATGTTTAGCTTATTAGCTTGCTCTTGCGTGGGAAACGAGTAGTTCCAGAGAACTTGTCATCTCTCGTTATCCACCACAGACTCAATATTTCCTTGATCATAGACCATCACTGATGTCTCATCTATACTCATACGGTAGAAGTGCCTCAAATGATAATATAGAACTGGCAAAGCTGCGTTTTGCTGATAGATGTAAGCAGTGCTGGCGTACACCCTGTACGCTGACAAGAGACGCATAGGAGTCATATGCTTCCATATCCATAACCCTACTATGATATACCAAGGTGTTGAAGACACCATTCTGGCACCTTTGAAAGAAAAGGTCTTCTAGATGTTTTTAGATTCCCTGCTGGGGCTTGTCTATGTAAAGCCTTAGAAGCAAATTAGCTTCAGCAGTCCAGCATGCCACTAAGAAGCTCTTGGTCTCTATCTTCAACCTAAGAGACCTAAGAATCTGTTTTTAGCTTTCTGAAGAATCTAACTGCCGAAATTTTCTTATGATTGGTTGCAATACTGATTAGCTTTCCACTCTCAATTCACTGTAGGCTTTATTGCTTGTCATGCAACTAATTCTGGAGGTTCTGGAGGTGTTAGACATATCACCCGAAGATGATTGAATATAATCTATGTTTCAGAAAATTATGGTTTGGCAGTGTGAACATCAATTCGAATTGTTACTGATAATTTATTTTCAGGTACTGGCGTAACGCGTGAAGATTTGCTATTATCCAGAGTGAGAGAGATACTTTCTCCAACTTGCTCCAGAAAAAAACCAGGAGGTATTTCTAGAATGAAGGAGCAATCTTCATCCCAAATCCAACAGGACAGAAGATTTAGATTAGTTACAACTCAAAAACAAATGGTCGAAATATCTGGAAGCATGCCTGGAACAAGCACCGAAAGATCTGCTCCTGGAGCAAACACAGAAAAACGTTTCAAATCTGTCTCGACCTCTGAAACGACTGGAAAATCTATTCCACCAAAAGGAGGACCTGCTTCCTCGGACATGGATTCTTTAACCAGATTCCATGGGAGCAGATCACGATCCAATAGCATGCCGAGAACTCAAGCCGGAAGAGCAGATGAGTTCCCGCGTATGTCGTGGCCCAGAAGTGGAGTAACATTTGGACGTGCAGCAAAGGTACAAGTGACTCCAGTCAAAGTATTCAAATGCTGTTATTGTGGAAAATGTTTCTCCTTTGCCTACTCGTTGAAAACTCACGAGAAATTTCTCTGTAAGTTGAAACTTGAATGAAGAAGCAACAGTTAGGTATAGTCAATCAGGCTGGCGCTAGATTGCAAGCAACTGGCTTAGATGCTACTATAATATGTCCTATTTAACAAGCACAGAGTGAACTTTAGGCTAGTGTTTGAAGCACGTTAAGTGCAAGTTAGACATATCTGCGTATTTCTTCACGAAATTCAAGTATTCCACAGCACAAATCCTATTCCGTAAACATTAGCCTAGCTCTAGTTTTTTTTAGGAGAGCTTGATTCATTTGTTTTTCGGATTCTGTTGGTAGTTTCCGACATTCCTGCTTATCATAGACTTAGTACCGAATTTAGTATGTCATTTATTTCTAGCGCGGTTGGAGTTTGTTTTGAACTCCAGTGAAATGCAGCCTCAAAAAGAGATAATTTCTTAATATATAGAAAAGGTGAAATGTAACTACGACACTAACTAGACAGGATACATAGAATTCTATATTTGAGAACTTCAGTTTCATATTGATGATGGGATAGTTAGTTAATAGTCATCATCAACACTTTCCCAATTTATTCTGCTGGAATATAAAAATATGTAATGAATATTTCTATCCGCATTCTTATTTTGTTATTTCTATCATCATTGCCATGAATAAAGGTGCATATTGCAATTAGAAAAATTTCAAATTTGATTTAGAAATAGAAAAAATTAGATAGAGAACATAGAAATTAGTAATAATTGATACGTATGCACACATACACCTTGTATTTAATACACATTCAGATTAGAATAGTTCCAAGGAGGACCAACATATGTACGGTGGCTTCCTTATTATGCTTTGCACTTCATAGTCCGCTTAAAATAGATTGCCTGAATGTTATGTTTCGATGTATTTAGATGCTTCGGAGATTATTAAAGTTACAAACCATTTCCTGTCGTTTTCATTCATAATATATGTAAGAGCGACAAATTAAGAAAACCTGTGCAAACAATCGTCAGTTTAGGGCTATCAGAACATTATACTGAACCGTTTATGATATTTTGATGCGCTCGAATTCAACATTGCAATTTTTTTTGCAATTCCAAAAAGCCACCACGAGTTTGCTCACATTCCCCCCTCCACCGGTCATATTACCTTTTTTAAGTAATTTTTAAATTTTTAATTAATCATTGTCCAGGAATTTTTTAGTTACTCTACTCACGATATATTTTCAAACAAATTATATTCGATTTAAAATACTTTTCGTCCATTAAACAGATGTATGAAACTCGTTACTTATTTCAGATTCATTCATAAAACCTCATTTTATTGACAAATTATCATATCAGTCGCCTGCACACAATTTTTTTTAGGCCGCGGTAAGTAATTTGTACGTAGTAAGTTCAAACTTTTTCGAATAGTTTCACTAAACAATAAATCGTTCATATTCTCATACCCAATTTTTTGTATAGAATGCAAATAAGTATCCAACATTTCATCTAATGCTTCATTTTAGTCTCATCGTCAAGGTACAGCTGCAAAAAATGCTGCAAGACTTACAAACATTATGCGTCGCTGCATCACCACCTGAACTATGAATGCGGTGTAGCCCCGAAGTTCCTATGTGAGATGTGCAACTACGCGGCCAAAAGGAAGCATCATCTGCAGAGCCACTACAAATTCTTCCACAAGCTTAGGAAATGTGACGTGTAATCAGACATGAAGACTGATTAATTAGAATTGTCGATGTAATATTGCATGTGTAGTGTTTGATTATAAGAAACTATGCTATTTGTAGCAATTTCGAAGTATAGACAAGGTATGATTTATGTCGGAATCAAGTATGTAACTAAAATGACTTGAATACATGATTATTCATAACGTACTCTGAATAATTAATGAAAAATAAGCAACATTGGATGCAGGACGTGTGCAAATTGAAATTTCCTGAAACCTAGCTACCTAACTTGGCTCATTGAGAGACATGTCTACATGACTCAATTGGTTGAGTCTGTCCGGCAAGCGGAAAGTGCGTATAAGATTCAGCAATATTCTAAATGATTTCAATGTGCTAGGTTCGCTTTTTAGACTGATTCAGACCACCACCTGATAACCTAGTCAGTCCTTTTTTATTATATAATATAAAATTCAGACATTTGAATTTTGTATATTGAAAAACGGAATCTGGATGACCTGATTTGTTACCGTACATAGGCATTTGTATAATTTGCTCACAGGTTAGTGTAGCCGAATGGATTGAGGCGTCAGAACAGAAACCCGAAAACACGAGTTCAACTTCGACTGGCACCAGATTCTTTTACTGACTTTCTAATGAATATTTTTGTTGATTGAATTTCAAACTTGCGGTTTAGAAAATAAACAACCTTTGTAAAGTGTTTTACTGCTTCTGTATCCAGCTAATTTTGTTTGATGTTTCAGTGCATTTACGGAGGTACAATTGTCCAAAATGTGGCAGAAGATACAAACACCATGGATCTCTTTATCACCACGTCCATTACGAATGCGGAGTCAATCGTCAGTTTTCGTGTACCATGTGCACATACTCTGGGAAAAGGAAACATCATTTACAAAGCCATTATAAATGCTACCATAAAATCGACGAAAATGACATTTCCAGTAATTGCACCTCTATCTATGATTCGTAAAATACATTTTTCATTTCAATATGCAAAGATGTATTTTCTATAAAATATGTAAACATATCGACAAAACGATGAATAATCGATTAGATTTTTTATATTTACGTCTCACGTTTGTTTCCTACGTAGTGGTACTATAGTTGTTCGATGCAGAGGTCCGCACGGTCAGAGATCTTTACCGACACAATATTTGCGTTACGAAAAACATGCTCTGTTCGAAGTTTGGAAAAAAATTGCTTTCAGTGGAGTGCATCTGATTCATCGGTGTTCTGGATCGTGTGAACGGAGTGTCTTCCTAGTTCATTTGGCTAGAGCATCTGACCGGCAAACGGAGGTGTGTTTTTAAAGTCCCACTGTAGTGCAGGACAATGTTTAAAAATGCTCGATTCCGGTTATACAATTGAATATTTGACAACATTGCGACGACCCTTTTCGTTCATATCACAAATCGTACTAAATAGCCGTAAAAATTCAGATAATTTAATTTCATATATTGGCAAATCTGACGCAAGCCAGTGCTGGGGTTTTGTGCCCATTTTGATTTATTATTTAATGCTTCTTCCTTGTATTTTAATTTATTTGTGAAAATATTCCTTTTTTGTTCAACTTTTTACTTGAAACGATGAGATCCTGACATTACCAAATATTTTATCCTTGTTATATTTGCAAAACTGCTTTTGAAAATGTCGATCATGTTGCCTTTCCCGCTCGTTCCCTTTCCCCAACTCTGAGAATAATTAATGAATAGCTTTGGACCTCAGATTTTGTCAATGTGGTTGTTTTTGAATATTTTGTTAGATACGGTGTTTGCTGTTTAATTATTTTCTCTTATATTTAGCTAAGTATATTCTTTTAGTGAATTCGCAAGGCTATACCTGCTCGAAGTGTCACAAAAAGTACAAATACTATGGATCCTTGTGCCACCACATGCGAAGCGAATGTGGGGTGTTTTCCTGCATGATGTGCCAGTATAGTGGGAAAATGACACAATACTTGAGGAGACATTATAGAAAGTGCCATAATCTTAAGGAGGCTGAGATATCCGCTATTTGTACCACTTTTGATAATTGATTCGTTGAATACATGTTTTTTGATTCACGTAGATTTATTTCAACCTGATGACTTCGCTAGAAAAAAGAGACCCCCTAGAAAGACTAATAGAACTAATCATTGACAGGCACCCACACAACGTCGCGAAATATGAGACAAAACAAATCATTGATCATCATATTCAATATTATAATTTTCGACATTAATCTCACTCAACTGAAACTCTATTCCGCTGGCCACTAATTGAAGTCACATATGAATCAATGAACATCCTTACTGACGTTTCGTCTGCCTCGAAAGTCTTTATCAAGTACATAATACAATGAAAAAAAAAGATATTTACAGCGTTTTGTCTTATCTAAAGAGAAAGTAGAACATTTTGCGGCGTGACTACGAAATATGGAAACGCTGTAGGCCTGGCTGTAAGCGGGGATATAAAATTGTGGCAGCTGATAATGGAAGGTCATCTTGCGTCTGAACGCTAAGAGTATAGGAGTGGGTAAGGTAGCAAGGGAGGTAGAAAGGGAGAGGGCAGTGTTGCCGCTCTATGCGACGTTCTACTCACGTAGCCAGTGGAGAACTACCTTAAATAGTGCTAAACAATCTATTTTTTGCAGGTGGCATGCTAACAGCTTTTCCCATGGTGGAAACTGCATTTTCAATGGGACAAGAATCGGCCTTACCAGTGATTGGCTGTCCGAAGTGCAACAAAACCTACAGACATATGCACACTTTTCGCAGACATTTTAGGTACGAATGCGGCAAACAGCCCCAGTTTGCTTGCAGGTACTGCCCCAAAGCGTACACCCAGAAGGGTAGTTTGAGAATGCACCACGCCACCACACACTGTGGATTGGATTTTCCTTGAAGCTTCCTATTAATAGTGTTAAGGGTCATTTATAGCTGCAAGTTGTTTGACGCCTGGTTTGACCGGTACCGCAGCGTCGATGCAATGTTGCCACACTTCAGATTGCTTGCACATTCCGAAAACGCCGATAAGCTTCATTTCACATAATACGTTTTCATATAATGTATCATTTATTTGGCTTTTCATGTACCATTTCATCATCATTTTTTCTAAACCCTGAATTTTTTAAAACTATCAGTAAAAACCGAAAAAGTCGATCAAGTAAATAGTTTTTTGCTGCAACGATTTGGTGCACCTATAAATGGCTCTTCACCGACATGTAGTTGGAGTTGTAGGATTGCTGGACGTTTATCTTGTTCAATGTTATGTAGAAAAATGAAACTCAAATAAAAAAGTAAAAGACATGCCAATAATCGATTTTTTGGATCACTGTTTATTTTTTATCTGTCTGCCGGCCCCAACTTGTACCATAGTTAGTTCCTTTTCTGCGAAGGGTTAAAACCTGAATTTAACCTATTATTGGTAAATACCGTTTGAATATCTGCTTTCGTATGAGCATTCGTCCCATCTAACTTGTCCGCCCGAAGTGTGGGACTCTCCAAGATAGTGCTTGCAGCATTACGTCACGGTGGGTAGCGTCGTGTTGAAGGTCGTACCAAAAGTGCTTCCCCTTCCTCTGCTCATTCGTTGCTGTGTACAGTACATCTTGAAAGCGGGTAGTTAGATCTCTAACTAACCACTAACATTCAGTGTTTTTATTCATGCGATGATCTTTAACGGTTATTTTGTTTTAGGTATTATGGTATTTCAGTGCCCAATGTGCTTCAAACATTACCGCCACACCACGACACTACGAAGACACATGAGATATGAATGCGGAAAAAGCCCACAGTTCCCTTGCAAATTTTGCCCCAAGGCTTACACTCAAAAGACTAATCTGAAATACCATTATATCAAATGTCATCAGGAGTTCCTGAAAAAGAAAGTGTAGAACGAGATGCATGTTTCGCTAGGTCTAGGGTGGTTGCTTTTATGTCCACTCTGTTGACAAAAAAAAACTATCCAAATTTTGTACCATAAATGATACTATAAATGACAAAAACTTGTGATTGTATATTTTGTTGGCCGCCGATTCATGATTGGAAATTCTCCTTCAAAAGCAGTATGACACATTTACATGATTCATGTTAAACAGTGTCTATATTAAATAACCACTGCTACAGTGAAACTACCTAGTTTTAAAAATGATTGAATCTTAATAAAGAATTAAAAAGGAAAATATCCTGAACCTTTTCAGATATCGACTAGTTTCTAAAGCATTGTTGCCATTAATGGTAGAAAAGTTACACCCAGTTCGATTTACTATCTACGAAGTCAATAAGAAGCTGTATAAGCTTCTATAATGTTTTGCTGTTTTTTTTAACTGAAATAAATCATTTTTTTACGTCAAAAATAATAATTAATTTATTCTGAACATGTCGACAATAATACCGAATTTTTAAGCTAATAAGATAGCGTTCTCTAACATTTGTTACCAATTAAAAATCTATCTGAAGCCTTATTTGTATGAAAAATCATTATTTTCGGCTGAATATTTGATTATTAAAACAAAATAATCCATTTGAGGCAATGTAATAGCTCAAAGACATCGGTTTCGTTTCAAATTCGGTCTGGAAATCATCTCTCACGTAGATGTTGAAATTTTGTAATGGATCTATATATAAATAATTATATTTTTTCTATTTTACGTCTATGTTGTACCACCCTAGACCCAGCAGAAGTATCCTTCCAACAATAATTCTCAAAACTAGTATTATTTTCGAATATAGTTAAGAATATAGACATAATGAGATAATCACTCTAACTCAAAATTTATTTTTAGAACTAACGCAAAATGTACAACTGCTCCCAATGTTTTGAACAATCTCAATAGACAAGTGTGGAAAGAGGTCACAGTTTTATTGTAAATTTTTCCCAAGGCTTACAATGAAAAGTCTACTTTGAAATATCATATTTTTTAATACCATATGGCTTTTTTGCACAGACAAAATGTAGAACTAAGTATACGTTTTGTTAGATCTAGGGGTGGTGGGTTGCATATTCACGAGGTATCATAAAAAAAAACACCAAGTACGAGCAACTATTTTTTCAAAGTTTTTCATGGAAAACGATATTTTTATTTCCCAAATTATGATGAAAAATAAGTAAATAATTTAATTGCACCATTTTGTGCAAATTTCTCCACCAAATGAATGCATTTTTTCAGCATGACTAGTCTCATTTGGTAGGTATGTCCACAATACAACAAAAAAAGTGCAATAATTTTTTATAGTAGAATCAAAAATTAAACACTGTACTGTACATACTGCTTTAACAGTTGAAAATCAATCAGTATTTGGATCTCCCGCATTTTGTTTCACATAAATTTCAGTACCCAATACGTGAATATCATTATTCCACTATGAAAAAAATGTTTTACTATGATGACTGATCTATAACATTGTAGTACTAAACTTACTTGAAAAATATATATTTTACAATGGTTATAATAGATATAGTTTGGAATTTCTGCCGGTGAATAATTTCTGACATCAACAATAATAATGTTTGTATAGAAGCAACCTTCCTAGATCTAGCAAACGTGTAAATCTCCAAACCGATATTATTTTTTAAATTGTAGTTAAACATACGTTTAGTATCGTAACACTCTCCAACTGTAATCGATCTGACCGTAATTTTATTTTTAGAATCGCCGCTAATGTACAACTGTCCTCAGTGCTGTAAAATTTACAAACATGCGAACAATCTCAATAGGCATTTGCGATACGAGTGTGGAAAAACTCCGCAATTTTCGTGTACTCTGTGCCCTAAGGCATACACCCAGAAGAGCAGTCTGAAGAGTCACTACTTCAAACACCACCAATCTTTCATGGTGTCTGAAAACACCCTCATTCCTATTGATGGGGCGAATGTTATGAACGATATTGTTACTCTTAATGACACACGTCAATGATGGGGTCAGAGTTACGTTTGTGCCAAAGACAGGCTTGGTGCTTTTTAGCGATCAGTACAAAATGCTTTTTAGTTTTTTCACGAAGATATTCATTCTACTACTTGCCCCATCTTTGACAGAAAACCTGTTTAATATCATTCGAGACTTGTAGTATTTTGTTTGTATTTTTGTGACATGGTATTTTAACATATTTTAAGTGGTTAGTTTTTTAATCTTATTTTTTTAATATTTTCCTGTATCAACGGCTTGATTGGACTGTGTGATGTGATGAGTTTGAATAAGCTCCAGTATTTACCATGACATAATTTTAAGTATGCTGTTTTTTCTTTCTAATATCCATAAGACAACTCTTGTATTCGAACAAGTAATATAACATTTTTTTAACGTTGCATTATTAATCAAACTGCTTTCAATTGAGAAAAATGATTGGGGGTTTGCAGGACTCAAACCTTCAATCTCCGAGTTCCTATGGTGGCGTTACATTATGATCTAAACCCGTCGAGAAGTTCACATTCCATACCTTTGCCTTAAATTTGTGTGTATTTTTGTCAGTTGATTTGTTTGCATTGATTTCTTGGTTGACTTCAAAGAAAAATCACTCCATTGTCAAAGGCCAGGCAAAGTTATACATATCTACATAGTATCGAAAAGGTGTGGAAAAAATCGATATTTCTGGAAGTGAGCTGACCAGTGCCCTTCTGTGGGGTAACAAAATCACACATAGAGGAGCCAACCAAAGATTATACAAGCTAAAGAGATCATGGGGAAATAAAAGCTACTGAGATCTACCAAAGTATGATAACTAAACTGTGACAATAGCTACAGTTATTGTGGGAACTACAATAGATATTTTGGGTTGTAGGAAATCTTTTCCAATCTGGGATCTTGAGGATAGTTGGATGATGATCTTTGAGGTTTTTCAAGAGTTTTCCTCAACAAATATAGTCTGAAAACTATACTGCCTGATATAAAAAAAAATCAATATATTATTATAGAGTACTAACTAGACAGGGTAATTAGAATTATAGTTTTGAGGATTGTAGATTTATATTTTGTTAGATCTTAGCTATTAGGTAGTTTACAGGTACCCAGGGTAGCATACAGCCAGTTTACGTTTCCACATTTTTTTGCCATATTTACTCATAGGTCTATCAGTTTTCATCCGATATCACGAATATATGTATATTTTTTGCAAATCAAATGTTTCTTCGTCAATATTTTTTATAGTTCAGGAGATATAGAGCTATTCTCATTTTCCAATATGGGGACCTAGAGACACCACACAATCACATGAAACTCTCGATTTAGGCATCTCTGTTAATTCCTCTTGCACAACATATAAAAAATTTAGCCATGATATATTTCACCTAAAATTTGTGCGATTTTGATCCAACTTCAACGGACTATAAATATATCGTTACTATATTTTCTACTGGCCTATACGAAGGACTAAAATATCTTTACTCAGCTAGAGGAATCAGATTTTAAAATTATAATTGCATCAAAATTCCTATTATCTCTGTTTTGTACTGTAAGAACTGCTGCCTAGTTATAGCCGAAACGTTAATATAGCTATTCAGTGATTCATATCTTATTTCAAATAACGGCTCCTAGAAATTAGTTTTAGAAATGAATAAAGTATGAAATGAATTGGTGCCTGTGCATGTCTAGATTCAATTTTCGCCCGAACTCCTTTCCCTAATGTCCGTATACTAACCGTGGTAGTTTTAGGTCGAAGAAGCAACCCCCTATTCTCTGGCATCAATTTCACGAATAACCAATGCCCAGTTTGTGCAAGAACGTTCACCAGAAAGGATCATGTTCAGCGTCACTACTTGGAACAGCACATGAAGCCCAGAGAATACCAATGCCAGAAATGCCAAAGAAAGTTCAAGAGGAGGTATTTGATGGATAATCACAACAGGAACTGCAACGGTTTGACAGCTCTGGTCTTGCCCTGCTTGAGCTGCGGGGTTAATTTCAGGTCGAAGGAAAAGCTTATCGAACATATTCACAAGATACACAGTATAGTTTTAGATTAGATTTATTTGCGTTAACGGAACGTTGTTTGGTTTGTTTCTTTGTGTCCGGTTGCTTGAGATGATGACCTTCACAGTATGTAGACACTTGCGACTTAGTCTACACAGAAATATATCGAGGATTTTAATGTATTTTAAATTTAAAGTGTTTTCGGATAGCTCAAAATAAATCTGGAAGGCAACTTCCATATTCGTTAGAAAGACAAGATCGAGCTGGTTCAAAATGGAAAAAGTGTCAAATCTCCAGATGCGAAATTCCAAGAAACTTTATTTTTTCACAAGTTGTTATGCTTTGCAAACCAGCTTGATCTTGTTGAAATTTAATGGGAAACCCTTTTCCCTTTCAAAAGAAGCAAAAATCAAAAGTGTTCGATCACATACAGAAATCCAACCCAATATTGTTCCAATATCTCTTTGTCAATGCAATTGTTTATCGAAATGAAACCAGGCAATGTTTTGTCGCAACACAACCAAGACTAAAAATTCTTATAAGACTGTTTACCAAAAAATGGACGCTTACCATCACGAAACATATTTTTAAAAATATTACTTTTTTAAGTAGGTACACTAGAAAATTTCTAAGAGATGAATAACGTTGTAGTCTTTATAACTATAGCTATCCGATCGGAGACGAACATTTAATTGAGAATTGATTCAGAGATCCTTTATTTGCTCCATCCTTCAATACTTTTAGATACTACGAACTAAGACTAAGATCTTGATTGACCAAAACGTTTCTACACAAAATTTTAAATACAACATCAACTCACCTAGTTGAATCTTTTGATATGTAAGCTCTCATATTTACGAAAAATCTCAACAAAACAGGGTATAATATGTCTATTATGACAATCACCATATTTGGTCGTGCCTTATTGATTGTTTCGTGATGGCAACAAAAATTAGTTACTAAGACGGAGTTTATGAGTATTTACCATTTAAGTTTATTTTTATATGGCTACTGTATTAAAGTTACTCTCGAGTAGTTAGGTTTTCTCGATTATTTTTTATATTACATAAAGCTTCGATGTTTGATTTTAATTTTATGCGTAAGTTAGTTTTTTATAGTTATTGTTCTAGTTTTAAATTTGCCTATGTAAGATTTGAAGTATGAGCATACCAATTACTGAGTTGATTTTTCTTCTAGATTACATGCCAAATAATACAAGAAATTGATATCAATACACGATCTTTGCGTTTCATTCATTTAGGTTTGTTCATTTTTTTGATGTCTACTGACTAGTCTATAAGCTTTTGGTCTCAATTTATGCCATTTTATTTTTAACTTTCTAAAATAAGAACTGTATTATATTGTTACATTATGTAATTTTTTTAATATAGAAGCTTTGATTATAGTATGCTGTTTTTCGAGTGAAATATTTCACTTTCATAGTTTCAAAGAATTAGAATGACAATGATGAATATTGAACGTGAACAAAAAATTGTTCGATGACATTGATGGTAATATGATGATATTGCAAGTTAAAAAAAATATCGCAATTGAACATAGGGTAAGAAAATGGTATATTTGAAAATGAAAAAGTAAAACTCCGATATCAAAAAGTGTATTGGCCTAAAAGCAAACAACGAAAAAATCTCCATTATAAGTGGTATTCCATATCGGCCTGACTTTAACCTTGGTACTCATCTCCGTTTTTATAACAAATGTCATCATTTTTACACGACAACATTAGTAGTGCGAGAGAGAGAGGGAGAGATAGTTATTACATGTGGAATCTAATATTTAAAAAAATCTAAACTTATGTATATGAGGGGTTGGAATAAATATAATATAGATAGATACTCCCATTTACATAAAAAATCACTGTTTTCGCGCTGTTTTAAGTTAAATGGACCACCTGTATTGGTTGATTATAATAAAAAAGTAGAACGTAGAAAAGTTCAGGTATTCGATTGAAAAAACGAGACATCAATAAGTATCTTGGAAGAAATGCTTCAAATAAAACTTCAGAAGCTGATAATTTCCATCCATTGCTGGCTGAGAATGTTCATTGGATATGGAACTAAAACTACGTTTCTTGCAGCAAACAACAAACACTATCGATGCGACTACTGCGAGAAAGCCTACAAAAACACGAAACAATTGAGGAGCCATTTCAGAGAACAACACATGGGAGGCAACTGTCACATTTGCATGAAGTGCGGCAAAATCTTCAAACGAAACTACCACTTGAAAAGGCACGATGCTAAGTGTCGACTTGACACGAGTGACAGAAAGAAACTGAAACGCGAAGAGCAGGACGAGAAAGGAAACATCACCGGTTTTGTTGAAGTCGAAGTTGTTGAAACGTGTCGAAACTGAGAGGCGATAAGAGTTTCTAAATGAAATTTTGAAAAATGAAGCCCTCTGCACTGGCTTTGAACTGATTTTAGCTCTGTTTGATCAAACTGGTCCTCAAATTTTATCTGAGTATTTTGTTATATGTGAATTTCAATTTATTGAATGTTACCTGCTGTTTTATATGGCTCATATTTTCATGTATTTAACTGAGTTTGCTTCTTTAAGCACTTGCACCTTATCGTGACATACCCACATATTTATGCGGAATATAAAGCAATCTGATACGGTACATTATTTGTTACATAATCGAAATGTCTTTAAACATGATTTTTTAAATAAAATATGCTATCAAATATTTTTATTGTATTATTTTGTGGTAGTTGTTATTCATGCTGCTTTTCTCCTGGTTTTTTAAAGTGGCTGCAAAGATAGGATCTTCCGTTTTCCACCAGTAAGTATGTATGTATGTTTGTGACTGATTAAATCTAAAACTACCAGTATTTGAACGATCTGATTTTATTCCTTAGAAGCTTATCTAAGGGTGTGATAGCAACATCAACTCATCTCCAAGTGTCGCCCATTGGTAACTTACGAAGTCAAAGACACTTGGAGATTAGTTGATGTTGCTATCACACCCTTGACTCGGTTACGCATATACCACCTAATTGCTCTCTACAATTAGACCGCCAGGCTATACTAACGAGTCTAGGCTAAAGACGAAACATGCATGTCTATAGCAGATCTATAGCATCAAGATTTCCAATGAAATTCTCTAGATTGAAAATTTTATGATGAAGGACATCATTGACTGAGGTGTATATCTGTAGATGTATCCAGTATTAATACAGTGTGTTTTTTAGGCGTTCCTCGTGGAATTCTCCGGAAGCTTGAAATGCCATATGTGATTGCAGCAGTCGAAGCTGTCAGAAGTGGCGTCTCTCTCAGAAAAGCTGCGGCACACTACAGCATATCAAAGTCTGCTCTACAACGATACGTCCATTATAGTGGCGTGAGCAACCACAATCCAAGTACTAGTATGAAAGACCATGACTATATATTCAAAAAATTGTACTAGTTGCAGTTACATTATAATTGTTAATCATTATGCTCATAATTATTATACTCTGTGATATTATTGCTCACACACGGTGCTATATTGGTGTTCACCTTTGACACTTGGGCTGAGCGATTGTCCTTGCCGCCATCAGAAATTTTGGATATTCAATTTTCCATATTTAATCGTACGTTATTCAATAAACAGTATATTCTGTGATGTTGTTGTTCACATTTACAATTATCATTGATGACACTTGGATCATCAGATCATCACTGTAGGGAACGCCATCAAAATGTGTAAACCTCGCGACTCTGGGTTTGACTCATCTGTGAACTTTCTCTCTTCACAATACTACAATGTTTTAAGGATGACTGGATTTGGAAGCTACTGTGTTTCTTCTCGTCTAGTTCTAATTGTTGTATGTGTGGTGTGAATTTAGTTAGCGTGAGACTCGAATTTGACATAATGTGGGGATAATGAGTTTGTTTCCTGGGTCGTTTCATTTCTATTGCGAGAGATTTATATTTAGATATCTTGAAGCATAGGTGGTTTGAACATTGTTGTCATTGGGGATGGCAGTATATTAAATAGGCATCTCAGTCTGCCGACAATTGAAAAACGATATATATTAAGTTTCTGAGCAAGTTTTACATGTTATATTGTTTTCTTTCGTTGATGACATTTTCTGCAGTTGACATGTGTTTTGGATGGGAATTTTATCATGTACTTCTTCTAGTTTCTGGATTCCATTACTTGGTCCTGTAATAAAGCATGAAACCCTCTGTTTCTGGGAAGAATTGGCCATCCTGCAGCCATGTGTATAGCTATTTTTTACATGGTGTCGATGTTTCTCATGAAGTGTTTCTATCACCAGTTGTCTAATTTTTCTTGTTGAGTTGTGCATGGTTGTGTGTATCTGCTGGGTGGTTTGGACGAGAGAGGGAAAGAGGTGTGTAGTTCTTGCCTGGTTCCACTATCACTCTAGGTAAGTTGGTTTGTTTGCTTTAAATTAAATGTCTGAGTGTTTGTTTTGTGTCAAGCTTTCCTTTGCATAAGTTTGGGTGTAACATTCTGCGTTTCCTGATTTCTGTTCTCATGAGAATATGTCAGTGTGAGACCATTTGATGATGCCAAAGCAGTATGTAAAGACCAGTATTGTGAATGCGTTGAGTGCTTTGGTAAGATTTCTAAAGATCAGCTCAGTTTTATAGTGTGTGGTTTATTTTGGCGTTTTAATAGGAGCCTGGATACTTGTATGTTTTGTCTCAGTACATGTTGACTAGCGTTTCAGTATTTACTGTTTTACCATTTCCATTTCGTATTATTATTATTATTTCATTATATTTAGTGTATTTCTTCATACTAGATCTGCGCTTTCGAGTACCCACTTCGGGGTACTACTATATTGGGGGCTGTCGCTTTTCTTTCAAGCTGACTATAGCACTTAAGATCAAATTTCTACTTTTAAAATTTTACTTTTAGAGTACAAATGTGACTGTGGAAAAACGTACAGCAAAAGGAATTCATTGTATGCACACCAAAAGAAGTATTGCTCCAAGGAAAAGCCGTACCATTGTCCCAAATGTAACTACCGAAGTCATACTATGTACAACATAAAGAGACATTTGCATAGTGTACATGAACTTCATAAACCAGATTTTGACATAAATAAATTTTTTTAGGTTTAGGTTATTGATATTTGCATCTTATGGCTGTTGAATGGAATGAATTTAGGCCTCACACAGTGAGCCATATAAGTGAAGTACCTATTAGATTCTCAATATATCGTTAATATATTAAGTAAAACACTGACTATGCTTATACAAATTTATGAACAAATAAATGGAGATTATTGCTCTTGATCAGATTTATACTTTATCATTATTTGCAGGTGAATTTGTGCATAGAAAGGCATTCTATTCTATGTTGAACGCCAGATATGAGAACTCAGCAACAAAAAAACCTTGGTACTTTTACCGAGTTCGGGAAGTTTCCGATTTGGTCATTAGCTATAAAGCTAAAAGACTTGCAAACAATACTCACGGAATACTGAGCAAAGAGAGATACTACGCTGGAAAATATGATGTTTTGGAGATATCCGGTCAGCAAAAATTAGTGCTGAAACCTACCGAAGATAGCAAAAATATTATTTGTGTTACGCCAATTGAGGAGTTCTTTGACATAATTGATGAGCAGCACAAATTAACTAAACATGGGAAAAGGGATAAGCTCATGGGTCTGTTGAAAGAGAAATATAATATTCCTAGAGTCGCCGTTGAAATATATTTAGAGTTGTGTAAAGATTGTGTTTTCAGGAGACCATCTAGGCGAATATTACCATAAATATTTCACAGTGTCTATATGATTGTTGTTTTAAAAATATAACATTTACACAGTCATGATTACGTTTTTGTTTATGTACAATTTCACAGACAGACAAACCCCTAAGGGACGCCACTGGACATTGATTTCTCCTGAACAACGAAGTGATCTTTCATCGTAACAGATATAGGATTAGACCTCATAGATTAATATCCTTAAACATTTATTTATGTTGATAAAGACGGAGTATTTTTAACGTGATATAGTGATAAAGATACAAGAGTATCATTGTTAAACAGCTAAATATACAACCTGAAAAAACATATTTTTGATTGGTATCGATTAAATGATTCGATTTTGAAAAAGCATTTTTTATTCAGTTACCGCGAAACATTATAGTTGATAAAAACTATATTTAACCAAAATTACTTTTTCTAAAAAATTAATAGTCTTATATAAGACTACTAGGTAATAAAATGTTTATACTTTACTATACTCTTAATGGCCATACAAAGAGTACTACCAGATATAATTACAAACATGTACAGTTATTTGTTTTTTGTACTCTTGATGTTAACAATTATTAATTTTAAGAGTACGGTTGCGAGAATTGTGGTAAAAGATATACAAAAAAGCATTCATTGTATGTTCATCGACATACATATTGTACCAAGAAAAAGCCATACAAATGTCTTGTTACATCCTGCATATATGAGAGTCATACTCTCTATAATCTTAAAAGGCATTTGAGGTGTATACATCAAAAATAACTGACGGTAACTATGATCTGAATTCTCATTCCTACTTTCTTACTTTTCAATTGCGAGGTGATGATTTCAACACTTATAATGAAATTACGATTTGTTTTGTTAATAAATATCTTATCGTGCTCAACGGTGTATCCTTTATTTAATATAAAAATAAGCAAGATCGACTCCAAGTATTGGTAGTTTTTTACGTTGTATTAAAGAATGAGCTAAACAAACTATCCTACTAAAACCAAAGTTGACTGCTCCCTAAAATACCGTAAAATTTTGGAAATACTTTCAATAATTTAGAAACAACATACTACAAAGGTCAAATGCAAATTCAATGGACCCAACACATTAATATATCGACAAGAGAGAAGTGATTTAAAAGGGACCATTATAGCAAAACTTACCTGCTACCTAAAATACCGTAAAATTTGTTCAAATCCTCTGATAATTGGAGCAAGCACAGCAGTGGGTCGTGGTCGCTAAAACATGATGGCGTGAACGAGAGCGTACCTTCCCTCAAATCAAATCAAAATGACAAACACCGACATATATTCAAACAGAAGCATGTTAGTCTTGTGATGTTTGTAACTTTTTGCGTTTTCGTGTTAGTGCATGGTTGCGTTCAAAGTAAGTAGTGAATATTTTTGTTTCAAATTTTTTGTGCTACGCATTTCTTGTTCAATAATATTTTATATGGTGAACGGTCTTTCTAGAGATCAGATACAGATGTTTCCAGTGTGGAAGGACGTACTTAAGGAGGCAAACACTGAAGCGACATCTACTGTACGAGTGCGGGAAGGACCCAAAGTTCAAATGTCAGTTCTGTCAGAGGGATTTCAAGAGGAAGGATGCATTGCATTCACACATTCTAGTCACCCATTATTCCAGGAATAGAAATCTTAAGCCAAGGTTGTAAATTATTGTAATATGATTGATTTCAAGTCGAGCAATTGAAGCAATAGCAACATGCTATTGATATATGAAGTAAATTGCAAATATCTAGCCCAGTCATAGCAAGATACAAACTCGGAATGAAAGATGGTCTGTAAATTTTTACATTGACATTGTCAAAGTCGGTTCAATTATGCTCATAGAATCTCATGTACGCGTCTCTAGATGTTCAAGTTCAAAGGTCACAAAAATACCACGTTTTCTATGCTCTAAATGACTTTTTTCTTCGTTAAACAAGTTGAAGAGCAAAAAATCTACCAAAGGTTTACTCTTTTTTGAGCCGTACATAGCTGGGATTATAGTAAATTCTTTAATGTTGACTCGAAAATGTACATTTGTAAAAAATTGTTTTTGCTGTACTTTCTAGTCTAAAATTATGTGAATTAGGATAATTTTTGTATGTGTGATGTATTGATGATTTGTCTAGTTTGTTTTACGAAATATTTTGATCAATGTATGAATTACCGAAGCCAAAGGAAATATTATAGACTGAATGCTTACAAGTTTCTAATTTATCCTTGCGTGATTCTCCAAAATGATTTTGATACAGTCGTGAACAAATGTCGGAATCGCGAGGAGAAAACATTCTTTGTATCTGCATCGTCGTTGCAGTATCATGAATGCCATATTTATTCGTTGTTTTAGTATTTTGCTACATAAGTTAGTCTATATTCATTTAAGGTCACTTAAAAAGAGTTGACTTTGAAAAATATGGTAATATGAAACTTTTAAATTAATAACGCGTAATCCGAAAAAATGTTATTGATTTGGAAACGATTTCGAAGTTCGTTCAGTTGGTTAGAGCGGCCGACCGGCAATCGGAAGATGTGTGGTTCTAATAGCGGATATTATTTATGCGTCGTCCTTGGTCGTCTAAATATTTAATTTTTTCTGGTACCACTTATGATCTTAATTCAATTCACTGCTAACTTTCAGACACTGGAATGAGTATTTTTCTGAACGATTTGATTTTAGAGTATGCAGCACGCTGTCCAAACTGTGGTCACGGTTACAAACACCGAAGTTCTCTCTCAAAGCATATCAAGTGGGAGTGCGGAAACGCAGGGCAATTCAAGTGCAGGATTTGCAGCTACACGGCCAAACAGAAAGTGAATCTGATTAGGCATCTGAAAAGGGTGCATGAAGTTTCTATGGAGGAAATCGTCGGACTATATCTGTAAACTATGTGATCGCAAAACCAGAAAGTTGACATTTGAAAATATATATGGAAAAACTGACATATTAAAGGCGTTATACAGTTGAAATTTTGCAAAAGGCATGTGAAACACTCTCATGAAACTTGCTAGTTGGAACAGGAAAAATATTTCATCATCGCAGATCCCATTTATTTAAATGTAACGCGACATGTGTTTTGTATATATTTCCTGTTCATTGCATAGCAATTGCGATTTGGGCAGGTTTTTCTGCGGTTCACTCGACACAACTTATACGTCAAATATCTGGTTTTACATTTATATGCTTCATATTTGGGATATATTCTAAAATATTTTTTGGGATAGTTTTGTATAAAGTACTGTTGTTAGTTGATTATGGTCAAATACGATTATTAAATATAGGTATTGCATTATTCCTAATGTTTACCTTTTGACACCCCGCATGTATGAGAAGAGGTATAGTAATCGCGAAAATATTCGAATGTTAATATTAGGAATAATATGTTTTCTGGAAGTAACTACTGCACAGATTTTAAAAGTAAAGTTTGAGTTGTCATATCAGATCATGTTGGAATATCTTGTTTGTAAAACATACACATATCGAAACATGGTACAACTATACCTATTACTGTGTGTTTTTCGTTTTTCCACAGTTTTTTGAGATTGCGTGTTTTTTGGACGTTTCATAAGTTTATTTTATTTGAGAGCTTAGGAATAAAATAATTCATTTTTGATTTTTTCAATGTAGTGGGTCATATGTACGTAAAAATGAATATCAAAAATTGATTTCGAATCTGAGAATATATGATTCAGTAGCCCTATTCTTAAACATACACTACACAGTTTTACGAATAAACAAACTGAAAGATTATATCTAGTTATTGCTTTCAACAACTTTAAAATTTATTAACGTTTGTTGTCTATTAGAAGGACACATCAGGTAAACACGTCATGTTTATGAAGCTAGCGAAAACAGCAAGTTGTCCTTATTCATTACATTTTTTATTTTCTATGCTATTTCGAGGCTTTCGTGAGCGTCTAACTTACCATACGATGAACTAATTGTAAAGTGATAAATAATAATAATAATAATAATAATAATAATAATAATAATAATAATACGTCTGTATTAGGGCGAATTTTAGCCAAAGGCTACTCTTACATTTTATATTATTTTTACTATTTACAATGTGCTCTGCCACCCTACACTTTTCTATTCTGACAATGGTTCAGGTTATGTAACTCATTGTACACGTGTATTTCCTATACAGCCAGACACATCAAATTTCAATTGTTTTCACTGTTTCTCAAAGCTACAAAAACGGCATATATCAATTGTTTTGAATTTCGGAAGCAAATTTAATCGCTTCAAATTATCCATTAAATTTACTAAAAAAAATATTGTCACCGTGTCAAAGCCATAATAGCATATATCATATGGTTTATAAACTTGAGACAGCCAAATATTGCGAGAACGGTGAGTTTGTTAATAAAAAAGGTCAAATAAAGGTTATTGGGTTCAGTGGGGGAGAGAAAATTGACAGTGTCCTTGAGTTTTCGTTCAAAGTCAACTATGTTTTTTAAATAACATATCTTTTCCATAGCAGAATCCTATTCTACGACAAAAAAAATAAATAACTTGTAAACTGAGGATTTGCCGAAATCAAAGATCCGCCTGACAAATAACGGAGTTTAATGAATTAACTGGAAAGTAATAATAACAGAGAACAGTGCCAATACGAGTCTAGCGGGAACTGATTACTTGTTATCGTCTACCGGCATGCCTCCTCAAAAAAACGCACGCCGGATCTCCAATCAAAACAATGCTGAGGAGACAGCGCCTGGTCGTACCAGGGACGTATCCAAGTGGTTACAAACCTTTGTTCACGAAATTTTTTTATCCGATTGCAACTTGAAACAGATAAGAAAAAACTCATTTGTTCTTCTTCGAAAGGTTAAACACCGGATAGTTGTTATCATTTCTTTTGATCATTATTTTCAGAAAATATCGCTCCTTACAAATAGGTATACAATGAATTCAGAAATCTGAACCTTATTTTGTATTTCTGTATCTATTGATTTATTGCATTTTCTAAGTACTAAAATACTCTTTTTCAGATCCAGCCCGAGATCTGACCAGCAAAATTACGCAAAACATGGACGGCGATTTCCTATGCCCATTATGTAAAAAGACATATAAACACAGAACCTCTGTTTACACTCATTTGAAAAATGATTGCGGCAAGACACCTCAGTATTACTGCACTTATTGCGATTTTAGTGCTAAGTTCCATCACGTTTTGGCCAGACACAAGCTTACCAGGTCCCACAAGAAGAGAGAAATGGCATTGGAAACACTGAGAAAGACACTTATATAGAATTAATGGGATAATCAGTCATCTTTTATTGCCTTTTCACGATTTTTCTCACGCGTCTGATCACGCAGTTTAATAATTGTGCAAAACAAAGAATCTCTTATACCATAAGAAATAAAACCAAATGTAGTTTTTCTTGTATATATTTGTACATACATAACTCCATATCACATATATTACTTTATCTTCTTCAGTATGACGTGTAAGGTACTTATTTATTGTAAACCACTAACCACTTCTTTTCTACAAATAAAGAATTCTTCACTCTAGTTGTATATATATTTTTCCAATGCCACTAACGCAGTCATGTGTTTTTATCGATTCTTCGATAATATGGTTGGATAGATTTCAGGACAGACTGTTCTTGAAAATTAGTTGTGACTATTCGGTATAACTACAAAACCTTAAACATTGCCGCCAAAATGTCCTTGAGATATTTCATGTGAAAATAGTTTCATTTGTGGAACTTTGTGTTAATCACACAATTTTTTTTATCTGCACGATGAAAGATTTCCACCAAGTAAGAGCATCAACAATCTACAAGAAAAGAGATTGCCAATTTTTGCCTTCGTCTTCTGTTTTCAATATAGATTTTATCATCATATTTTAGCATCGATATGCCAAACGATTTACGATTTAAATATCTATGAAATATGCACATAATTATGTACTACTAAGATACCAGATTCTCATTCTCAATTATGACTAAAATCTAATTAAGTGAATTGAAAAACACATGACTGTCTGTGGTGGGCTATGCTAGAAAACGTCATGAATAAATAAAATAAATGAATGTAATTTTTAGAATCACTGACGTTAGAACAAATCACTGGGGAGCAGTACCAGTTCGCTTGTAATAAGTGCGGGAGAGCGTACAAAAGGAAGAGCTCTTTGTACAATCACGCGAGATGGGAGTGCGGCAAGGAGCCGCAATTCAAGTGCTCTTACTGCCCGTACAAGGGCAAACAGAAGATCCATTTCATAATGCACGTGATGGCCAAACACAAGGAACATAAGCAAGAGGTGTTGAACAATGCGTATAATCGTTGATGTGCTGGGATATATACGACTCTCGATATTATGCTTCACTCGGGGTCTCTAAGGCTGCGTTTACACCGTGCAATAAGTTGTTGATTAACATGTTTCGAAACGGTGTAGAACAAGTTGTAAATCCATATGACGCTTGTTTGGAACAATTTTTGTGTTTCACAAAGAAGCTTGATGCATAGTGTGAATGCGGCTTTATGCTTGTCTCAAGTTCTCTAAAGCCGTATTTAGAAGATGCAACAAGTTGTAAAATAACATGTTTCGGAAAAGTGTTTATTGATAACTTGTTTAACATTTTGCAGGTCTATAATGTATGTCTCCGTGGTTTGCTGAGCATAATGTCATATATGTGGTAGCACCTTTTAGTAATTCGTTGTGTGGCTACCAAGAAAAAATCAAATGTACAAAAGTCTCAGTGCTTCGTAAAAAATATCTCGTACTACTTTAAAATCCGATTTTGATGAGTACTCTATATTTTTTCCTAGTACCCAGACGATATATTTGGTGGAGGTAAACCTATTAGGTACAAATATATATTGTTGACTAGTATCGTTTTACTTTTTGCTCTCTTAATGATTGTTATGATTTGACGTACCAAACAGCTGGCAGTTTTCATATACTTCATTGGCTTTTGATTAAAGTCGAAGGTATTCATATATCAAAATTTTGATTTTCAATTGAATATTATGATTTAGTTAAAAAAATCTTCAATATGTCTTATATATTTGAGTACTTATAATAGCTCGTCAAGTTTTATGTGTATCAATAATTCTCCCTTTTTGTTTAATTATTCTAAGTAATTTTATTATTTATGTTCAGTTCTCCATTTATTTGGTACATGTTTCATTTTTCATGGCGTTTAGTGACTTTCCAAGTTAAATGTGGGTTTTCCTGATTATATCAATATTCATTTATTGTGTTTTATTACTACGTGTACTATGTTTTCTTCATTCCAAGACATGAAAAATGTCTCTAAGCATTCTATAGTGTTCATAACCGTACCTTCTTTCTTGTTATAACGTTAAAAGTATATATACATAGTTTATTTATGATCATTTATATAATAAGTGTACATTTATTTACTTTCAAGTTTGTGGATTGCATCTGAGTTATTTTTGAGTATACTGCTGACAGTGAGATATTATTATCTGCCTTTATTGTTTGCTATTACTTAGACAAATGTTTCACAATATGACGTGACAGCATAGAGCAGCATTTTCGGCCCTAACTCATTGGTTGGTAAGGATTTTTCAAAATCCAACCAAATGTCATCCATACACGTAGGTTTGTAGCTATTTTTGAAGCCATATATAGATACAAGTTTCGTATTTTGCGTAGACTCGTCAGTATAACCTGGCGGTCTGACTGTAGCGAGCAACTGGGTTTTATATACCTAACCCAGGTAAGGGTGTGACAGTAACATTCAACCTTAGTCCCTTTAATGTAAATCAGTTCGCTTTTGTTGGTGTCGTAGGGGGCATCTGAAGACAAAAAATATCAACGTGGCTCTACTAAAGCATAGTAGTTATTCAAAGCAGCCTCATAAATGATTTTCAGTTAGGTATCTGATGCTCTGTCCAGATACTCAAAAATTGCTCGGCTAGGGATGCGACATGACTTGCGAGTATATCATATTAACACATTTTTTTGTAAATACATATACCCGTTATATGTTATTGTACTTTGAAAGTATTTATTATTGTTATTTATATACTTCTATTTATGTATCCATATGGAAGAAACATATTTTTTATAAAACATATACATATTTTTTTATCTATAGCACTGTATTTTCTGAATGTACCTATTTACAACTATATGTAGATTTGAGAATATTTCATCATTCATCATTATTTTTATATATTAAACTTTTACATACCATTATTTGCAATTGATTTCTCCTGAAAATGGAACCTGATTTAAATGAATAATCTCAGTAATATGTCGGACAACTACTTGTTTTAGTTTATATCGCTGAAAAATTGTAGAGCCTAGTCATTTTTAAAAATATACTACAAATATGAACGTAATTGGTAAACAAATCAGGTTGGTGGGAATTATCTACGTGATTTGAATAAAGACATTTCAGTATTGTCTCTGTTATTTTATCGCACTGAAAGGAAAATCAAGTGAAATGTGTGAAAAGCATAAAACAGCTTCGTAGTATTATAAAGGCTGCCGAAGCAGCCGAAACGTCGGTAAAGATATTAATTCATACGTATGTGGTTTAGATTATCGGCCAGCGGAAATGATGGATATTTATAGTAAAAACCTGTGTGTACTAACTCGTTGATCATTGTAGATTTGAAGGTAGCGTGTGATTCGTGTAAGAAAACCTACAAGAATCTGTCAACCTTGTATGTACATAAAGCTATGGACTGTGGAAAGATCAAGATGTATAACTGCCCGGCATGCCACTACAGCTGCAAAAGAAAATTCAACTTGAAGTTGCACATCCTCAGGCAACATGGAATTTCTTGGTGACTGAAAATGAATTCATACCAAATACTATTACAATCAGATTTTTCTTGTCTAATAAATGTGTTTATGTTTCATTAATATATCGATTGACTTATCAGAACAGCTTTTGGTGTTATTATAGCTGTGAGTGGCAGGGAATAAGAGTGTCGGCCAATAATACTGAAGAACAATAAAAGTGTTGTTTTATAGGCATGTGTCGGTTTTTTATCAAGGAAATTAAGCAGAAAAGGAAAACATAAACAGATATTATACTGGTATTGAGTGTATGCTGTCCACTATGCATCAGACATGCATGTTTCGTCTTTAGCCTAGAATCGGTCTAACTGTAGAGAGCAATCGGGTGGTATATACGTAACCCAGTCAAGGGTGTGATAGCAACATCAACTCATCTAAGTGTCGTCCTCTATGGGGACGCCTATTGACAACTTACGATGACTCTACATTGTAGACCGCCAGGCTATACTGACGAGTCTAGGCTAAAGACGAAACATGCATGTATAGACATCAGCAGGTCTAATGCATAGTGGAGAGCATACACTTAATATCAGTTGTCAGCTTCTGAAGTGAATGAGCTGAGATAACGGTATATCGTAAAAGTGTTTACGAAGAACAAGGGATGTCGTTGTGAATCAGTTCACTCGTATTGACAGATTATTATTATTATCATTATTATTATTAATAAAGCGAATATCTTTGATTGAAATGAGTACATTTTTCTTAATTTCATTTATTTGTTCAAACATATTCCAAAAAAATATTATGGCACTCGTTGAAAAGTTAATGTTATGGCATTCCTCAGCAGATTTTTTTTCTTCGTTATAATGTGTGAAATGAGAAGAAAAAATGTTGAGGACTTCCATCAATTTGGAAGTTTTTGCTTCAATTGTCAAAATTACAAAAAGATATGGCTGAAAACATCTCAGAATAATGAACCAAAATGTACTTAGTAAAAATATCCTTTCATTTAGACGACCGAAGAACCCAAAATCGTTATACTTAGAATGCAATACAGACATAAAGTTCAGAATTCACTATTTTCTACTTTACTGGTACACAACACTATGGATTGCAGAATATTGGAGATGTGCCTTTCAAGAGCAAAAGAATCTATAGAACAACTCCATAATGTTGACCAAAACCGAAACCTCAACCTATATTAACTTATTTCCCATTAAATTGTCATCCAAATGGGATAATGCAAATCTACATTTTCAAATCTGAATAAAAAGTTATTCAATATACTAATAAGTTACGAATACAGCAGATATGGATTCATAGAGTATTCTTTGATGTTTAAAAAATTCAACAATATGATTTCCATACGCATAGTCAAGAGAAAAATTAAAAAAGTTGCCTATATTGAAACAAGATGATTGAAAGTTTTTTTTGAATTTCTGAAGCGGTATTAAACTGGTCTACTACTATTTTCAATACTAGATCAACTGAATTCGCAGGACATTTCATCATGCAACTCACAGTTGACTGATATTGCTGAATTGACCACTTTTTTTATTTTCAACAGAGTACCTGAAATGTCCGACATGCGGCAAAGGCTACAGAACTATCAACTCACTTAGATTCCACAAAAGAGAGTGTACCATTGGAAAGCCTGTACAATGTGGACTCTGTCGATATACGGGGAAACGATTGACACATGTCAGGAGACACTTTCAGTCGAAACATTCTCAACATCAACTGTCTTACTTTTACCTAGATCGGAGTTAATTGGGGCTATAGTGGATTTGTATTTCAGAAGAAAACAATGACTTTTCTACAATTTGTGGCAGACATATTGTGCCAACTTTGAACCAACAAAGCTTTTCTTGGCGTAGATTATTTCTCCTCATTCGAAGAAAAAGATGACAAACCGGCAACCATGTCGTTCAATGTATCACGTAACGAAGGAAAGATAGTGTTTTTTTACATAGTTTGCTCTAGCAACCTGAAAACATTGTAAGAAATAAATGCTGTGCAGGAATCAATGTTGAAAAATACATTCCACGAATCCATGTTTTTCATTCAGAACAAAAAATGAATTACTTTTTTCAATATACCACATGACATACTAAATATACATGGTTTTCGCTTTGTCTTTCTTTTCTTCGAATGACAGAAACATGGCACACCATTCAAAAGGTTTTTAATATAAATTTTTTCTCTTGATAACACATTCAGTTCACAAGCTGCATTGATCATTGCAAGGCTCCGAAAGTCTGCTGTCTATGATGTATATAATAAAGCTACTAATCAGCATTCTGACTATTTGGTGTAATTTGTTTGTTTTACCTTGAGAATTACCTATATCAAATGAATCGAGTATACATTGTGTTAAACTTTTTTCAAGTCATATCTGGTTGTGACACTAAACAGGGAATAGAAGCTGAGATGTGGCCAATAAAACTAACGTATGTTGTTTTCATCAGGTTCTGAATATGTTTCGGAAAGTGAGGTTAATATAATGTATGAACAGTGCGCTTTATTTTTCCTATCACTGATTCGATTATGTGGAATTGTGTTGATTTATGAAGGTTTTGGCATTTACTTTCAGAGGACAGATCAGAATGCCCAAAGTGCAATAGATTCTACGAAAACCGAAGAACTATGCTCTCTCACTATTCCCATGATTGCAAAGACAAGGAAAAGATACACTGCCAGTTTTGCTCCTACAGCTGTACGAGGAGATTTGTATTGAAAGTGCATATGAAAAATAAACACCCATTTCTTCATTTTAAAACCTAAAAGATTCAAATACATGAAATGATACATCTCATTTGACTCTGGTTTGATGAATGATGAGTTGTGTCATCAAATTTAACCCATATTGTTTCTGTTGTCATTTTCTATGTTCTTGTTGTTCAGGAGTCAACAAATAAACAAATAGTAATTCAGTATTATCGTTTAAATAATATTTTTATAAAGAATTCTACTACCATTCCTGAGGGGGTTGATGGGTATCTAACCCATAATCTCCTACGTTAAAAAAGAGTAAATGGTAAATACATAAATGGAAAGATACTTCCCACACACAATTCTTCGTTCCAACTTTTTCATAGTTTTGTAAATATAGATGCATTCTGTCGCTGCATTGACTTATACTGCCACAAATACCTTTCTTAAATTATCATTATCATCAATTTAGGATTTAGTATTTTTCCACAATTTTTGAGTTGTGTACTGCTCCTCTTTATCACAAACCTCCTTGCTACCAATTCTCTTCTATACTAAAGTTCGCTGAATTAAATGATTGTCTTTTTCCTACGCCTCTCCCCTCGTCCGCTCGGTGAAAACCACTGGCCGAGCTATGCGACCTTTTGTCGGCATCGTAAAAACGAGCAGTCTGGAGCCTTTGTTAGTAATTTCCTTTAAAGTTGGAACATACCTACCGCGATAAATGTTTACAAACCTTTAAAAACCCGAGTATTTTACAGCGTTCGAAAATTTGCCAGTACTAACCACAACCTCGGTTTTAGATGGTCATTACATGAAGTTGGAGAGTTATCCTTGCCCACAGTGCCACAGGGTTTACAGTCATTACACATCGAGGAGTAGGCATCTGAAATACGAATGTGGCAAAACCCCGACCTTCAAGTGTCCTTTCGAAGAGTGTGATTATAAGGCAAAGCGAAGGGGGCATCTTACGGTGCACATGAAAAGAAGACACGGCGTAGAATATAATCCTTTTATACACAATACTGAAATACTATAGGTTTGGTTTATATGAAAAGCTAGTGAAGTCAGGAGGCGCATTTATTTTCAATAGACGGAATTTTTTCTTCACCTTGCAGTTAGCTTATTTAATATATTAATGCTATCAAAATTCAACAGATGATCGTTTGTCATGTTGTAATCTTACTTATCCTATAGACCTTATTTGTAATATTTTGCAATATTTTCATTTATTGGTAACTTCTCAGATAGAAAAGTAATAGGGATTTAAATCTTGATAATCGAATGTTGTTCAGAAATCTGACCTCTTTATGATGTTGTTAGTCTTGTATCCTATTTTGGTGGTTGAAGAGTTTTTTACTGAGCGATGTTAGTGTTTCTTTGAATCGAGTTGATCGATCAGGCTCAATATATTTTTCTGAAATCTTATCATTTATGCGAATGAGTGATTTTTGTAATTTTTATATTAGAGGGAATCATGCTCTACAGATCTTAATTTTGTACTAACCATCACGTGTCTTGAAACATTTGACATCGGATTAGTAATAAGTACTTGCTTATATCTTTATGTATATTATCACTATTACTATTAAATTTATATCATGGAGTACAATTATTTTAATATATTTTGGTGGGGTATAGTTAGTATGACACCTGTATTTATTTTGTTCTAATAAATCCATACTGTTTTCATGTGGCCGTTTGTTGATTCTCCGTTATCATCCATAAAAATGATATGCGTTATAATCGCATCCAAATACATATTTGGATTGCACCTGATTTTTATGTTTGAGTAACTAGTATATGATCATGTAAAATTGTAAAGCATAGAATTTCAACGAATTAGATATATGTGAAATTTTATATTTACTACGAATTGAGTCTCTTAGATTTTTAATCTTCTTGTATCTATCGAACATTATTTCCTCATTGCACTATACTTGAAAAAAAATGTTATTGCAGCCAAATACTTCCAGAGAAAGAAAAAACTATTGCATTTTTTCTAAATTTGATTGAGTTTGATACTAAATCCTCAACTACCACTGTTTGAAAACGTTAAGTATAGTCATTCAACCTCATCTATTGAACAGAACCAAATTAAAGTAAAAAAATTGATATAATAGAATAAGTTTCAACATCAGAGAATTTAAAGGCAATGTTGAGTCGTACGGTCACTTTTGATGGAATTATGCGACTCTCGTAAAACGAGTTGACTTGCTTCAAAGTTTTGACTACTTTGGCGATACATACCACTCCAGTGTCTCTAAGCATGTCACATTGTATACCTCTAACTTTTCCCTATTTTCAGTAATAGCAGGTCCTCTGGGTAAAGGAAAACACTGCTTACTACGTCCAGATGGACCCGGAAGAAAGAAGAGAAAGTCTTGTCAAGGCTGTTATGAGTACTTAGTGGGTAAAGTTGGCAGTAGAGAGACTAATAGAAGAGTCTGCAAAGTATCTACTTATTGCGATAAATGCCTTAGACAACCGGGGCTATGTATTTCTTGTTTCAACAGGCGACATGATGCTAGATTCGCATTGCAGATGTGTTGGAAATGTCAAGTACGACCGATTGTTTAAGTGTCCCTGAGAATTGTGTAGATACTCGACCTTCATTTGTAGCACACATTCAATATATCTCAACACAGCAAGATTATGAAAGGCAATGTCTTGATTTTGGTGTTTTTATTTTAATCAGATATTAATCAATATTGAAACACCATTTCTAGACAATATGGCAATGACAATGTAGGTATGCCACAACTAACAAATAAATGCCTTTCCTCCAGTATATCTAAACTAGTTTTGTTGATGAAAGGTTTCGTTCTCTAGAAAAGGTAGTTATTTCAATGTTTAATCGATGGCTTCTGAAAATAAATGAGGATGCCAGATTCCAAATTAAAAGTGACATGGTCCTTGTTATTTCATTTACTTATCTTCTGTACAGCCTCTCGATTGTACTTCAATTTGTATATCGTTTGGAGTGGTCAGTAACATAGGGTATTCCACAAAAGAACAACCACAAAAGCTATTATATAAATTCCCTTATTACAAGTCTTGCAACAGAATCAACGTGTGGAAATTTTTGATATCTCTGGTCGCGTTATGGAAAAAATTGAAATATATTCTCCTACAAACCATTGTACGATGTGGTCTTGTGAATCTCATATTCTTTCGAATACTGCTTGTTCAGTTTCTTTGTCTGATGATTGCTGAGCAATTTGTAATATGTACGTCAATAATGCTATGTCTCAAAGTCTGCCAATAAATTGTCCTGTGGAACGTACATTCCTTTTATTTTTTATCACACACTGGATTTGAAGTGCCATTTTCAACCAATGGTTTTACAATTAGGGTAGAAAAGTGCCACTACTATACATCATGTCATGTGTTTATACGAAAATAATATATATGTCGTCTTTCTAAATGTCATGCAAAGGTAGATAGCTTAGTTTCTTACACGCTGAGCATTCCTCTTGAAATTATATATCACTGTTAAAGGGAAAGTACCTGCAGAAATTATATAGAAACTCTACTGTCTTCTGACCAGGAACTCAGAACCCAGAACCCTGAACCCGGGACACAGAACCCGAAACCCGTAGACCGGAACCGTGAATCCAGAATCTGGAACTCAGAAGCCGGAACCATGAACCCGGAACTGAGAACCTAGAACCAGGAACTCAGAACCAGGAGCTCATAACCTTGAACCCAAAACTCAGAACACGGTACCCAGAACTTGGAACCCGGGTGGCGGAAGTCAGAATAATGAACATTGATTTAAATAAAAGAAAGTCTGCGTTCATTGTTAACTTTTTCACAATAAATTAATTAATTTTTAGGCAGTAGAATTCCTTTTATGACATTTCAAAATCATTTTTCAAAGCACAATTTTTTAGGTCAGTTCAACTGCGAAATGTGTATGAAGTCATACAAAAACTACGCCTCACTCTGGCGACATAAAAAGCACGAATGTTGTCAACCAAAGAACTTTGGATGCACGTACTGTGGCAAATTTTTTAGGCAAAAATACGACGTGAAGATCCACGTGCGGAATTTACATCCTGAGAGAGTGAAAGAGTTTGAACTTCAGTACAAAGAATGGAGGCTCAGAAATAAGAAGTTTTACACTTATTGATATAATTACCTAATATATTACATACAAAGGTCCAATTTGGTGCTGATATAATGATATCAGTATTTATATGGTTCAGATTCTATCAAAAACTGAAACTAATGTAATATTTTAATTGCAGTAAGCTGTGAGAGCAGGAAAGTTGGATTTATTTCACTTCCTTCAACTTCGTTCAAATATGTGTGCCTTATTACTTGCAGCATTGTTTTTCTCAGCACAAATATAATTTTTGCAGATGAAATTGCATCTATATAATTAAATTCAATAATTTTCAACCAACAGACTCACTCTAACAAAAAAAATAATATAAAATTCATACAATTACATGTGGTTTTAGTTACGTATAACATCCAGATCCTAGATAAATCCTAACAACCATCACTGCTTAGATTCATTTCGCATAATACGTCTTTATATACTTGTCATACGTATTAAGATGCTCAATTGGCTAGTTTATTCTGTACCACCAGAAATCTAAAAAAGGAATATTCACTTTACTGTTTTTTATAATTCCTCCCGTAATTATTGAACTGTTTCAGTTACAGCAATAAAAATATATAACAGTAACAAAGTAGGTTTTTTATGGTATACATTAGCGGTTTTTTGTGCAGTTAAACGAAGTTATCTCTGTCTAAATGTATGTAATATAGCGTAATGAATTCTATTTTCAAGTAGAATAAGGATTTTTATTTTATTCTAATATTTATCATAAAACAATTATGACACAGACACTGGCTAACAACAAGTCAATATAACCTTAAATTTACTTACCCATAAAACTATAACTTATGATCCAAAAGAGCTGATTTATTTATGCACTGGCGACCCAAATTTAAATGTTTCACTAACACTGCACAGTTATTTATTGAGTCAAAACTAGATCGCAATATTTGAATGGTAACCCAAATTTGACAACTTGAAGTAGTGTTGTCATAGTTATTTCTTTTTGGTATTTAACGATGATTTGTATTCAAAACGTTTTCAAAAAATCTGACGAGTTTTCATTGCAGATTAAATATATTTTTAGAATGCATCTTCAAATGTGGTGACTGCTCCAACAGCTACAAGAATAGAAGAGGTCTGTGGCGGCATATGAAGTTTGAATGCAACCAGTTTCGAACGTTTCATTGTGTCGTTTGCGGAAAACGTTTCAAACATAAACATCATCTCAAGCGGCATACTCAAAACAAGTGCAACGTCCTCTAATTAGAAAGCTTATAATAATAATTAAAATATATGGCTAAATACAAACACGTATATTTTTGTATTTTTACAGCGAGACTAGTTATGCATTTTATGCAAAGGATAACCCAATTTGCATAGTAATTAATTATTAAACAATTAAACTGTTTCAATTATTTGAGAGAAAATACATCTTTTGTATACTGATACTTTTGTGAAATTTCACAAAACTAAATGTAAGCTGGAACAATATGTTTGAATATTTTCAAGTACCGTCATTTGCGGTGACATTGATTTTGAAAAAACTATTTCCAGATAATTATATCTCAGCGTATAAAACAATTTTTCTACATAAGTGGTTTCAGTAGATGTTTGTGACATATAATGATGATATAAGAATAGTTTAAGCGAATACAATGGAGTTCTATTAATAGTCTATACATTTGTGAAATCAATATTTCCTGAGTGGATATACCCACTAATTCCCTTCCTAAAACCAAATTTAGTTGCAGATATATTTTACCGTTGCTACGAGTGTGGAAAGACCTACGCAGCCAAAGGCAGCTTTAATCGACATGTGAAGTACGAATGTGGAAAGCCCCGAAAGTTCGCGTGCAGCATATGCAACTACAAAGCATACCAGAAGGTCCATGTGGAGAGTCACCTGCTGAATCGCCATCATATTTATGACATCAGCCATCGAGCTCAATTCGTCCTTTATCTGGGAGATCAAAATATTGACACTCCCACACAGGGTACGGAAATATTTGGACGATTCTCAAACGAGAAAATGAACATCAGATAGAGATTTTGGAGTGTCTATTTTGATTTTGGATGAGTTTAGTAATCTCGTATTGTGTAACATTCTAACTACATTACTGTTTTATCAGCTTGAGAATTCCACAGACGAAATGTTGCTCTGTTGAATTTCGAGCAACAAGTGGATGAGCATTGTTACAAGCCTCTACATATCAGCCCTTTATAACAGGTGTTATGATTTTTATTACCTGGCTACCGATAATTGTTCCTTGTTTAGACTGACAGTGTTGTCGATATAAGCAGAACTATTTCATCTCATATACTTTTAGCCTGTCCTACTGTCTCCCAAGCACATTTTATTTGTTATATAATATTTAACAGAATGCTAGTAGAAATGGTGTTGGTTCAGAACTTTTCTCGTACACTTAGTAAAACTGTATAAATATACTTGAAACAATATAAGATATACGAGTACTTCATGCGTAAAACGTCTGTCAACGTCGCGGTTTTTGACCCGCATTCATTGCTTCGCATTCTCCAGTTGGTCAGATATTGCCTAGATAATATTCTATTGGGACTATCGTACTGTCTCCTCTATTTCGGATCTTGATTAAACTATGGCGCTGAGTTACTGCTATGATGACAGATCAAGAGAACATAGAAAGTTACACATTTGTAATCAAAATTTTCAATGTCGAAGTTGGTTTTACTGTAGAAATAATATACAGTATCATTACAATTTTAATATCAGCCAACAATTTAATTTTTTTTGCCATTACTTTACCAATAGAATATTATGTATGAATGAATAAAGTTGTACATATTAGTGAGCTTACCATTTCAACCTTTTTCAATCATACTTTATAATAATTTGAATAAAATGATTTATATATCAATTTAGATTTTTTTTACTAGTTCTAACCTCTTACAATTCCACTTGCAAATTGCAATTTCTACATTCATCTTAATTTGACTATCAAGTGTACAAGTTATTAGAGAATGTTTTGGTGGGCTTATGTCTCATTATCAAATCTTCGTTTTCGTACAGGTGAGATTTGACGCCTGTACTACATGACATGAGCAGCAGCCAAAGCTGTCTATGCTAGTGTAGACCCGTGCAATGAAAAATAAATTCATCAATTATTCAATACTACAACGAGATCAGGAACTTTCGAGATTTTGTGTTAGTGGTTGAATTAATCTAGTGTTTTAAGAACGTTCAATACTCGACTGTAAAGTATCTTTGTACCATGTCCGCGATTGTATTTTCATTATTATTATTATTATGCTTGCTTAATTGGTTTTTGTTTGAAAACTTTCATAACATTGAATTGTTGTTTGTTCGATTGATGCAGTTTTCTCAATCTTCTCCAGGTTAGGCATTGACTATTATATTTTTCCAGATATTTGTGACTATATGAAGCCTGATATTATAATAAAACAGGAACCATTATTCCAGTTATTCGAAGAAGAAGTCGACATAGATCCAGATTATACGGTAGATCAAGCAGCGAGTAAATTCGTCAAATGCAATTACGACATACATGAATGTCCTAAATGTGGCAACTTTTACCGAAAAAAATACTCACTTACGAGGCATTTAAAATTCGAATGCCAAATAGAAGCTAGTTATTTTTGCCCATTTAAGGGCTGTACCTACAAAGGAAAGTATGATGTCAGTGTCAAAAGACACATGGCAAACATACATCCTGGTTATCAAAAGGTGAAGATGAAGACAGGGAAGAAATGGACGAAACCGAAGACGGTATCCACTAAACATGAAGCGGGAGAAAAAAATGGAAATGGAAACGATGATGATGATGATGAAGAAGAAAATAATGGAAGAGGAAGCCCATCAAGCAAATTCCAGACGTGCAAAAATTTGTCTTGTAAACATTTGGAATGCGAGTGCGAAGAGGAACCGCAATATAGCTGTTTAGTTGAGGGATGTTCGTATAGAGGGCGAACTGTGACAGATCTCAAGAAGCACATAATCCATGCTCACTCTAATCTTGGGCTTTCTGAAATCAAAAAGAGATTTCTTAGTTAAATAAATATTTTGTGTCGCAATGTTTTAAAATAGTGATTTTTTGCGTGTCAGGGAGAGAGTTCAGTGGCCAATACTGTATTGTAGTTATTGTCACTGATAAAATTTAAAATCGATGCTCAAAAATATATTTTAGAACTGAAACTTGCATGTTGTAAAATATTATCAAGATATCTTCTATTTTACTTTTATGGAAAAGTCCGTTCAGTTTCTTGTTCCAGTTTCTGATATTTGATAAGTTTGCGCATAGTTTTGATTCCATTTTCGGCGATCACGGTTTCCGATTGGCCAACATGTTGGTCACCATTAGAGAAATGAATATCGATCTACACGAAAATATATTTTAGAAGTGAAACTTGAATGTTTTGAAATATTATCAACATATTGTTTTATATTAGCTTTATGGAAAAGTCCGTTCTGTGTTTTGTCCCAGTTTCAATTATTTAAATATAATGTATCCGGAAAGCATTATAATTGCACTTTACCCCCTCCTCCTCCTCCTCCTAAATAATCCAAGTCGTGCTAGCTTGATTATTTAATTTCAATGGTTTTCTATGGTAAAACAGGCAGAATTTAAAATAATTTTAACAACATTCCAATAATCTGTTAATTGAAATGGATGTCTCAGTAAAACATGACAACCATTGTCTCGACAATTTTTACTTTTCACAACGTTTTGATTGATGTGGCATCTTCCATCTCGTCTTCAGGTGAAAGGATCGACCTTTTGTTCCGATGCTGCTTTTATAATGTCTGCACGTCCTCGCACTTCACCACATCCCGTCCGATCTCTCACTGATAACCGAAAGTGCTGTCGATTTCGGTAACTCACGCTGCATGCCGGATATTGAGTAAACGCCGCTGATTCATCTCGCTTCAATTGCCAGATTGTATTGATTTTTACGCTGCACCTGCTTAAAATTTGTTGTTATCAAGCTGCCTCTTTGAACTTTCGACGATACCAGTCAGTCGGTCAGTCCTTCCGCCTGAAGACGGTTGTAGATACCACATCATTCGAAACGTTGTAAAACGCAGAAAATTGTCAAAACAATGGAAGTCAGAAGCAGTCTTACACATTTCATTAAATATTTCGAGATGTGAGAAGATCTTGACAGGTTGGTTACTTGTACAGAATTGGAGGTTTGATCAAGCAATAGCTAACAAGACGATCTTTTTTTTAGTGAACAACAACTGTAACATGTGCGGTAAAAGATTTCGACAGCGGTTCAATCTTTTGATACATATGAGGGAGTGTGGCCAACCGCCAAAAGTGAACTGTCCCTACTGTTCTCATCGAACCCACAGAAAATCCAATTTGAGAGTGCACATGCGAAATAAACACAGCGAATATCTCCATCGTTTGTAATTCATGAATAAAAATTACTTGAAATATTCGATGAATGATCAAAACTTGGAAACAAAGTATAGAGATATATAAATAGTAAAAACATCAATCACAGTATGTGTACAGTGTTTTGAAGATAATCGAATAAAAGAAATTGAAACAGTAATTTTTGCGTCTTTGATGCACTATCAATGAGAATAATGTGATTAAAAATAAAGAATGCATTGAAAGAAGGAAGAGGATTGAAACTGACGTTATATTCAATTCGCGGTTGCAGTCAAGGCATTCATAACATAATAGGTACAGTTCAGAAAGGAGGGCTATTCAAGGATTTTAATTTCCGAGAATTAGTATTAAACAAATTTTCAAATCTCGTAGACTTAGTAAAACTCAAGTCAGTGTTATTTTATCGATCCAACGACCAGGAAAAGTATCATGAATAGGAACCTTCATCTATATGAGCAAAAATAACATTGTATCTTCAATCAATCAACAGGCGGAAAAGTACTGAAATCGCGAAAAGTTAGAGATATTATATTGTTGTTTTATGACATTACGAAACATCTTGTCACTCATTCCCATTGATTCACATGTCTTATCTGTATGTGGTTCGCGGTGCTCATTTTAGGTTCAAATGGAACTATTAAGTGGTTCAGAATGAATTACAGAATTAAATCAGACAACGGTTATATAAAAAGTAGTGTCAAGTAGATTGATTCTGAACCTCCTGCGCAGTGGTATACATTCGAATAAACACAATGATTATACTTTACAACTCTAGGTCCTTCTCTAAGTATATTAATATTTTCATAATATTTAATTGTGAAGCAATAACGCTGGATAATCAGAGTCTAATGGCTGCAAAGAATAAGTGTTGTCAACTGGCTATTTATAATCGATTGTACAAAGAGATTTGCCCTACTGCTACTGCAGTTTGGTTATATAATATTTTTATATGAATATCTTTCAGCGTATATAAACCACAGCTGCTACAAGTGTGGAAAGGTGGTGGGTTACAGATCGAGTCTTGTGATGCATCTGAAGGAATGCGGTCAACCTCCCAAGCTCCAGTGTCCGCATTGTCCTCATCGAACACACAGAAAATCCAGCTTGAAGTTGCATATTTTTAATAAACACAACCTAACTGACTAATCGATTGCCTGGGATTGAAGAAATTGATGCGAAGAACACACATTATTACTGTCAAACACAGCTTCTACAATAAATAAGTTGTGCTAATGTTATTGATATATTCCATTCTAGGAAACCTTGCATCAAATTATCGATGTACTTTGTTCAATATATTCGCTTTTCTTTTATTATAAACCGACTTTATAATATGCAGATACTTGATATTTAATAAAACATACGAAACTGATACAAATAATTAATGTGAGCTCTAAAACTTATCCTATGGTTCTCTTGCTGATTAATCTTATATTTGGATTAAATCAGTGTACACATTGCGAACAAACAAAGTACGCCACAGAATCTCTAAAATATGTATAACGGCAACGTCGCACTGGCAAAGAAAGGGTGGCCACCTCGTCGTAGTAGAACAATAGTTCATATTAACCATTTATCTGCCTTACTGGCAGTGCGATGTTGCCGTGTTGTACAGTCATTAGGGAAGCGAATTCTGTTTATTCTCAGTGTGTACATTGACTCCTAAATGAAACTAAACGTCGTAATTTAGAATATACTATTTATAAGCAATATTTAATAAAACATACGAAACTGATACAAATAATTAATGTGAGTTGTTATACTTGGATTAAATCACTGTACACATTGCGAAAAAACACAGTGCGGCTACAGAATCTCTTGGGTTGATGTTTCTCTGTGTTTACAGTATTAAATTGCAGGAAAAGTGTTTTCATGCCATCGATGCCATAGAAGTTACAATAGAAGATATAATTTGACTCGACATTTGAAGATTGAATGCGGCCAAGAACCTTCGCTGATCTGCAACATATGTTTTTCTAGTTTCAAGTACTTGCATGTTCTGAGGAGGCATCAGCTGAGTGTTCATAAAACCCAGCTTAAGTCTTTATCCTGATAGATTAATGTGTTCTTTTTTATTGTGATCGTAAATATTATTTTTCTGATGAATTATTTTTTTATAGCTTTGTTTTAATGGAAGTGTTTGTATCTTAATGAAATTGTGGTAGCTTTCTGCTCATTTAAATTACCTATACTTTTGTGAAACATACTTTATTGTTATATTTAATATCATTCACGTCCTCAGTTAGATCTGATTATTTACTCCATACTATCTTGATACCTGAGCGATTAATGCAAAATTATTTGAAATCTCTAAAATTTCAGAGATTTGCGTACGTACAAAGTGTACAGTTGATTGTTATAATATATTTTAACTTTTGGATAAAATCAAATTCTTAAATGACGTCTATCTAAATCCTGACGCATAATCTAAATATATCCATATTTAAAAATCATTTATCAGCAATTATTTATACATATGTTTGTGTTATTGGAAATACTTTATTTTTTGACATTTTATTGTACTGGTAATAGTTACTGAAACTTTTTTACACATTTGTTCAATAAAAAATCCATCAAATTTAATGCAATATTATTTCTCTGAGCATTGAGCACGAGAGTGGAGCAAACAGTGAAATGGATCGATTTTATTTATCTTCAGGCTCAAGGAAGACTGCAGTAATTAAAATATTAATATTGAGTGGAGCTTGGTGAAAGGTGGCAACATCTTGGTCTCAATTTTGGTGCTGTTTTTTTCTGAACGTCTTAAACATGATAGCTTTCCATATTTTTTTTTGAAAATTTTAGCCTTCATTTGAAACTCTCCAAGCTTCTACCAACCAAAATGGCGGTTTAAGTCGTAATTTTTTTTGGGGAAGTGTCAGTGTAACATTTCTGTACTATGAAGAGATAAACTTGTAGGAATCAGTTAGGTCAACAAAGGTATCTGAAAGCTTTAGTGGTTTTTAAGATGAGAACTACATCCCAGATACAAACTTGATTTTATTCATTGACGATTTCATCCTTGTCTTTTGATATTTATAGCCACATTTATTTGGCTGCTGGAATTAGATTTGCTCTTCAATGTATCTCAATTAACGGGTCTGAAGGGTTTTCTCTCCATTTACGGGGCTCTATAGGTACCGGTCAAACTAATGAAATGGCACTAAGAATGAATATTTATTGTCATTGGTATCATCACTTGTAACTTGCTTCATAAAAATGAATAATGTGACAAACTTATTAAACTATTGTATTGTGTGCAAAATTTATTCGGACGTTTTGAAGTGGGTGAAAATAGCGTTAGAAGATTCCGGTCAAAACATACAAACATACATACGCGTGAAGCTAATAACAATCTTGCTAAAATAGCTAGTTTTCTGAATTTCCACAAATATAATTTTACTAATTCCAATATATTTCAGATATGCCAGTTAAGGCCGAATTAAGAGAAGAGGACGAAGAGGAGCCGAAACGCCATCCACCATGGCTGAGATGCATTGATGACGAAAACGATCAACCGAAGAAGAGAACGTCAAGAATACGAGGGTCTTTCGTCTGCACGAATTGCAACAGGTTGTACATCAGGAAGGACTCTTTGCAAAGACATTTGACATACGAGTGCGGGAAAGAGCCCCAATTCCCTTGCCCATTCTGTGATCAGAGAAGCAAGAGACGATCTCACCAGTTGAGGCACATCAAGAGACGGCATCAGGATAAACTGGGGATATTGCAGGAGAATAATCCAGAGCTTTTTTTCAAAATCGAGGAGAGCTCTTGTAACGACTGAAGTTCATATATGTTGAGCTAGCTGACTATCTAGATATTTGGAGTATTCCAGGTTTTTTTGTTGGCTGAATGAGTAGCTTAGGAAAGACCTTATGGTTTATTTTATAGTAAGATAAATTACAAAAAAAATTCATAATTTTAATTGAAAAAAAATAATTCAATTAAAAAATTTATTCGAACCAAGTCTTCTATGACTACATACATAAATGTATATGTTCGTTCAAATACAAAAAAATTACTACAATGGGATATTTATACCTGTTGATATCAACCACCTCACGTATTTTTAAAATAAAATCTTTAAACTTATTAAAAATCATTTAATTAAAATTGAAATTGGATTTTCTATCGCCGTTGGTCAAAATCAGAGTTAAGTACTATTTTTCGCATCTTCATTCGATTTTTTACTGAAACGTAATTCTTTGTAACTGTAATTGATTTGAATATAAACATTTATCATGCAAATCGCAGGAATGGAATGGTATGCTTTTTCCATTAACCTCCATTATTTCAGAACTACTCCTCCAAAAATAGCATCAGCTGCTCTTATCTATATTTGACGAATTTTAGACTTAATTCTAGTGGTGAACGAACAATAAGATCGCTATTAATGGAGTAGCAGCACTTCGCAATGCGTCTTTTTCATGACATTTTTCTATTTACTATTTTTTCTAATACTCGAAGTTGACGTTCAACTCAACGGTTTTTGCAGCTATCTAGTTCCTAGTTTGTCAATATTATTCCTTGCCAAATCTTGCTTATGCTTTTTAATTCTATTATTATAATGAATATATCCCCGAATTACTGTCTAAATTGAATAAACAAAATAAATTGCGGTAAAATTGGCATAAGGATAAATACAATTCGATTTTATTAATCTTCCGAGCTATCGTCCTTATGATATATTGTTCTGTTTTTGACTAAATTAAAAAAAATATTGTACATAGACCACTTTTCTAAAATCCTGTGTTGTTAAAACTTGTATGTATTTCTCAAACTCCTATTTATTCTGTAAACTTCATTTTTGTCGTGGGAACTTATTTCTCATGCTGAATGAATTTTCGTTGATAATCTATGATAATTATTTAAGTCTGCAAAATTGGTGTTATAACTTTTTCAGTATTTATGGGTTTCCTTTGAGATTATATGTGTTCAAAGGCACATGTTCCATGTTGGCATGTCATTTAATTTAAACAGGGGCGTATCTAGGAGAAAATGACGGAATCGTCATAAAAACCTTTAGACAATCGGGCTTGTGACCCGTGATGGTGGTGGACGCCTTTGATGGTTCTGTCCGAGCTTAGTCATCGGCAGTAAAGGTGGGATGACAAGCTGTGTCGGAATTAAGTCGACTTTGAAGGAATAACGCTAGCCATCGACATCCAAATCGGCTTGTTTACGTTGCTTGCTATCTCTTTGAAAATGAAATGAAAATGCTACTGCAAATATGAAAAACATTAAGATCCTCAATACGTCCCTGTTAAGACTAAATCGCATGCCAAATCGAGCAAGTGTGTAGAGTCTATTAGCCCTATTACTTGTCTAGCTTTGCACGCTTTTATTTATTAATATTGAATAAACACTTATTTTTCTACGTTTACTTTATTTTCAGTTCCTCTCTATGCAGAATATTCAGTTTATCATTTCAATTTGTTAATAATGTATCCAATTTTGGGAATTGTTGCTGTGTATGCTGATTACCCAAAATTATTTATAGCCTAAGAAGCCAAACTATAGTCAAGACTTATATCCGATCACAATCGCCAATAAAGTGACCCCACTATACATGAAATACTGAGTCAATGTACTTGACGCCATGACTTACGATACTAAATAGAATATTTCTCAATATTTGAGATTCCTATTGAGTGAAATGCAGTAATCTGCAGTAACATCTGTCCACATGTCCCCTTGAATCTGTTAACAACCAGGATAGTGTGGTCAAATGGTTGAGGTGACCGTCCGAAGAGCCGGAGATGTGAGTTTAAATGACTGCCACATTTTATTTCTGTTTTTCTAATTATGAGGTTGCATTAATAAAAGGTAGGTTATTTTAGTTATTGTGAGACTGGTGCAAGAAGATCGTTATTGTGAGACTGGTAAGAAGATAAAGAAGAAAGAAGGAAAAAAAAAGATGGATCTAAAAAAAATCTTTATTCATCTGCATCATATTTGTTTTCATTTTCACTTTGTCTTGTATTTTAGTGAGATGCTTGATTTACACTACTTCGACGTTTCGACTGATATGCTCTTCAAGTGAGAGGGATGCCATGAACTTTATATAATAAAACAAAATATTGGATGATATATGATGAAAGCCTCCTAGGTACTAAAGTCCTTCATCGTCCGTCTTGATGACTGGAATACTGAATTTTATTTCTGTATTCAGTTAAAGATTTAGAGATAGAACTAAGAATTCGACTTGAAGATACTAAAGACAGTATCATTCAGATTTCTTAATAATAATGCATTTCAATTCCAGGCCATTATACGTGCAATCAGTGTGGAAAAAAATACAAACATCGACCTTCCTTAACCAACCACAAAAAATTTGATTGTGGAAAAGCTCCATCTTTTAAATGCTATTTGTGCGACACGATGTTTTCAAGAAAAAATTCCTTGAAAAGACACCTGATAGGAGATAGATGCAAAGGTTCGAAACCCGGCAACAATTAACTTCAAATCAGCTGTAGATGGTTTCACATAATTCCGCTTGAAAACTGAGTCTGAGTTTGTGAGAAATGATGTATAATTGTTGTTTGAAACTTGTAGACAAGGTGGATTTATGAAAAGTTTGATTTCGGACTTCCATTGTCTATAAAATTTTTTGTGTATCACGACGTTTCGATTGATGTGCTATCTTCAATCGTCTTGAGATGAAGACAATTAGACCAGTGGAAGGTGATCAGCAGTGCCATGGGTATTTATTTCGGAAAATTCAGTTATAGAATGTAAGCTAAATTATTTGTTTGATTTATTGTATTGTTGGTAGTTCAAGTTCTTTAAACTGAATGAATTTTTTATTTTAGGAAAACCAAGATACTACTGTATGCAATGTAGCAAATCATACACAATCAAGAACAACTTAAGAAGGAATCAGCGTGTGGAATGCGGCAAAGAAAAATCCTACGTCTGTTACGTTTGTGAAAGACGCTATTATTATAAGCAGGAACTGGACATGCATCTGAGGATAAAGCATAACTTTTGCTTCAGAGTCAATAGATTTAGCAGTTAAAGATGTATATCGTATACGTGTACAATATGTCATTATTGAGTCAATATTTTTCTGTTTGATATTGATACCTGATAAAAAATGATCTGCAATTTATACAGACAAGTGTAAGTGTAAAAGTGCACTTTTAATAATAACCTGAAGATTGTTACAAATATCGTAATCAGCAGATCTAAAACTACTCATTCGCTGATTCAACCTCAATTGTATTTATATAAAAAAGATTTAACAATAGTGTGTACTTGATTTGGTGAACAATATACTAAGCACCATAATATTGACTCAATACTATTATAATAAGACCTCAGTAGTTATAGAGCCAGCATTAGTGATGTCGAACGCCTGTTGATTGTGTGCAAGTGCTTGAATCTGACGTAGGGTAACTTCTTGTTTGCCCCATCGATGATACAGAGACTTGAGAATGGTTTAGAATTTTTAAAGTATTAATTCTTACCCAAGAAGACGCCTATAGCAAATCGCAACTGCAAATGTTAATCTTTCTCCTTTCATTTTTAATAATTCATTCACTTTAGGATTATGGGGTTTTTCATAAATAGACAGATCATTTTCCGATTCATTTTTGGACATTATTGGTTTGAGAAATGAAAATTGGAAATAGCAGAGACGGAAAATAGTTTTTATTTTTTTTCAAATCTCAAAATAAATCTATAATAACGTTAATATATCAATTTGAGCATAATTCTTGTACTTATAAAGTAAACAGTTTATATATGTGTGTGTGTGTGTGTCATAGGTTAAGGTGATTTTAGAAACAAGACTCATTCTAGGATTTTCCATTTATGTTTCCAGTGATCGACTGTCACCGTTTACCTTATTTAAACTTGTTTTTTACGAAAACGGAATATTGACTTTCTCTACTTGAAATAATTATTTTGCTGTTGCTGACTGCTCTCTACAGTTAGATCGCCAGGCTATACTGACGAGTCTAGGCTAAAGACGAAACATGCATGTCTATAGCTGGTGCACTTTTCTCTGTCGAATAATAATATTAGTAAATAGATACTTATTAACATGTATATATAATAATTATATACCCAAAGATTATTTTGTACACAGAATACTCAGCAATATTCTAGTCATTTTTTATTTTATATTATTTGTATTTTTATATTATTTTTATTGTATTTCCTCAACCACTGTTAAGGTAGTTACTATGGTTGTGAATAGACCATGTGTTAGATTATATGGTACTGTCAATATAAGATTTTTGTTGATCGGGAGCCATCTTTACGAGGAAATAAACAACATTTCCATGAAGATTTTATATACAGTACTCTAGTCATTTTGTAAGTATTATTTCTATTGTATTTGTTCAACCATTGTTAGATCTCGCGGGAAAGTGCAATTTATATGTACGATGAGTACATTTTACCTGAGATGGATTGTAACTTGAAGTCTATCCATATAACAGATAGACTGGAAGTGAACATAATCATGCACTAATCATCGATTTTCTGAAATGGCAACAAATACTGTAGTAACGAAGAATAATAAATAAAAAATAAAGCAATATAATTCGAAAATTCAGAGTTTTACTCTGTCCGCCTGCTTGCTCTGAGTTTATTTAGTTTCAGTCTATCTTGGCTGTGAATAGACCGTAAGGTGGCGCCCCCAGTTCTTGTTTAGACTGTTTAGTGGTAATCACCACCAATCTTTGGTATTTTTGAAATTTATTCTATGTATATGTTCCTTGCAACCTTTATTCAGGTTTTTCTGGGATGGGACATAACATCTGTCAAATGTATATATTTTAAGCATAAGAAGTTTAACCAGCACTCATGAATGTCACATCCTTGCTACAGAAATGGCCCAATAAAAAACATCAATATCCTGAAGTATTTCGATATTGACACAACGTGCGATTGATTGATCCAGAAGAACATATTTATCCACGTACTCCGTTTTGCTCATAAGGAGGATTTTCAATAAAGGACTTTCTCAAGTTTTTTCCATCTTTAAATATCCTAACAAAACTGTGTAATTAACACAGAACGGAAGTTATATATATATACTTCGCAGTTCATTCAATTTTGAAGCAAAGATGTCACATTATCATTCACCCTAACACATTTTTATCGTTATCCGATTTTTCACCCTGTATATGTTGTAGGAATGTATATGTGCCAAAATGGATGCGGCCGGTTATACAGACACAGATCGTCGTTGTACAATCACACGAGGTTCGAGTGTGGCAAGGAAAAAGGTTTCGCTTGCACCGTGGCCAACTGCGACTACAAAACGAAACGGAAAGGAAGCCTCAAGTCCCACATGTTGATTGTGCATGGAGTTATGTTTGATAATACCGGAGAGATTACTCCGCTAGTTTGAACTTCATAGGAATTTTCAACGTGAACCTTTGGGCAAAATCAACAAAGAAGTTATAGACTAGGCGATATCTGTTTTAGAAGGCATTCAAATTTTGCAAGTGGATGTTTTCCACATGATGAAAAATGATGATGATGATTTCGAAAGGCCTTTTAATCGTGTTTTGAACCAATGACAACAACTTATCAAATTTCAATCAGGGGCTTTGATACAGGGTAAAACGCAAAGTCCTGCATTTTGAAAAATATTAACTGGCTCCCCATTTTGTAGAAATACCACGGCGGTATTTTTTGGACATACCGTTTCATAGATATTGAACATGTCTCGGGACGCTTTTGGGATTTTGGGAAAATCTAATGTGATTTCCGAAAAATTTTTTTTTTTGAAAAATTTTATTTTTTGTTCTACATCAATGTTGACTAGGGAAAACCATACCAATTGAATGATTTGGCCAGCAAGGTCACTGGAAATGAATCCAATAGAACATCCAATCAACATTCGCCAAATTGAAAGACGCTATTGTGCGTGAATGGGAATTTTGGTTCTCCAAAACTTGATAAGTTGTTGTTATCGATTTGAAGAGCATGAAAAGATCTTTAGAAATCTGACCTCGTTTTTAATACATACACACAGGTCAAACTGATCAAGCATCATTGAGCTAACCAACTTATCGGAATAAAGTTGTGATCTACAATAATCTGGCGAAGAACAACCTTAAGATATGTATACAAATTGTAAATAAAATCTTACCTGTTGTAGTATTATATATTATTATGCAATAAATAAATCTATATATTTTATACATAAACTAAATTCTCTTTCATACATCCATACTTCGACTTCATACTAACACAGCGAATCAACTAACCTCATTTTTGGTAAACGATATAGAAACTATACTCATACACATTTTAGGAAAAGGTTACAAAGTAACTCCAAACTACACTATGTGCCTGAAATGCAATCGAAGATACAAATACAAGAAGAACTGCGTTCAGCATATCAGATTGCAGTGTAGCAAGGACCCTTTCTTCAATTGCAGTATCTGCAACCGAGCTTTCGGTGTGAAGAGGGACCTCATCAGACATGTTACCGAGAACCATTTGGCGAAGTATAAGTTTGTTGCATAGCAGTGCGGTTGAATTTATTTTATGTGACTTTGAAGACGGCGATGTGATCTTTTTGAGGTGGTGTGATTTGTTTCAAACCAGATGCTTCGCAGGTCAAAAGCAAATATCCCAAAGCAGCTATTACTTGATTACAAAGCTGTGCGGTATACGTAAAATTGACAATTTTGCAAACAGAAACACCTCATTTTCACATAGTTTGTTATATATAATGATTTACAAACAATCATAATTTTCATTGTATTATAGAAAGCGTTTTGGACTGACTTTGCACTGTTATAATGACCGATGATACGTTTTGTAAGTAACTCTGAAATATCAAACAACGTAAAAATGTATTGTTATCTAAATCTAGATCATTTTTGAACAAAAATTACATCAGTTTATGATATAGAACATTCGACAGTGATTCTACAATTATGTAGTAAGTATGTTTGTGCCATTTCTTCAAATGTTTCCACATATTCCTTCTTTCTTTCTATACTATTTATCTATCTATATATCTAAGAATCTACAAATTTGTTCGAATCCAAAACACATATGACACAGCAAGATCTTTAGGTATTGCCCAAACTGGTGTTGCCCATTGGCATCTTCACCAAGTCAAAGCTTGTACACTGCCTAATAGGCGACTTTTGGCGATAAATGTTACTATCACACCCTTACCTGGGTATACGGACGAGTCTAGGCTAAAGACGAAATATGCATGTCAATAGCAGGTCATATTATGTATAGTAAAGGGCGTACGCTTAGAGATGACACACTGTTTCAAATCCTCATTCAGTGCATCTGATTTATTACTGCGTTTTCTCACGGAGATTAACAATTATATTTTCCACTAGCTATTTTTTTAACTCATAATACTGGACCTATGCCATTTCTGATTTATTTGTGTTTCAATCCATGTATGATATCCATCTCATAAAGTATTGTCATGCTTTTTTCTTTGGTTTATTTCTTGTTTTTTTGACAATAACTTGATAAAGGAAGAGGCTAAGCAGAAATGTAGGTGAAAGTATTTGTTGTTTGCAACTGTGATTTGTTAGAATCGGTTGGTTTTCAGAAAAGATCTGGTGGAAGCTTCGAAAAACGTGTGATTGGTTGTTGTAGTCTAGTAAAGATAATACTTAATTTTGTATAGAAATACATTTGGAATATAGTATGATATAGAGTCCATAAGTGATATCAATTGTTACCAAAAGTTATGTAATGACTCTTGCCTTATTGTTAGATTTCTACAAACAATATTTTGTGATACGATTCAAGAAATTTCTGTATTTGTTCCTCGCATTCTGGCCAACAACTGATACTACATTCCTTCGAAAATATTGGAATATTCGAAGCCAAAGCAGCTGAAACGTCATTAAATATTGTCTTGTTACAAACGTGGTTTTGATTGTTGGCCAGGTGAAGGGTTTATGATGAGTTTGAAATACAAATGCACTTTGTTAACAGGAAAACGAAACTAAATATGCGAGACAGAACCGGTTGATTTCGTATGACTTGCTACATAAGTCAATCCAATAATTTGAATGATAAATCAAAACTGTGTTTTCGTGTGTGACGAGATAAACATAATAGGAAATTCCGTTTGAAGATATAAAGCGTATAAGTAAACAGTAAATAAAAAAATGCCGTAAGTAGACTGACTCTGTCCTTCAGGTCTTGTAATGATAAGACTTCGGCTTTGAAATATCATTTCCTGATATAAGTATCCACCTCCCCCTTCCCAAATGCTTGACCGCATCCAAAAATTTTTTGGAAAATAATCACGGGTCTCGGGTACCTTCAAGTTCGAGAGCCTTTTTACAATTTTATAAACCTTTTTTGCTCTATCTATTGCACTCTACTGACAAAATTACATGAATATCAGAATGTTCTTTCCGAGTTATACTGTAATTCAGACAGACGACGGGTAGACAGAAAGACGTGTTTTCGCGATCACAATACTTCTCCGCCTAAAATGTGTGCAGTTTTGCATATTTGGTCTAGTTATACATCTGATTCTTAAATATTCACTCTTGCTATGTCCAGCATAAAATATACTTGAAATGGTAGAATAATCGGTATCTGTCTTTCATTTGAGGTTTTGTTTGTTGTAATGTTTATACACAGATTTAGACGGAGTGATTTAACCGTTACTTAATTAGTATTTATTTAATTTTAGGGTTTTGTTTTGATGTATTATTTCTCTTATAGCTGTTGAGTTATCTTAGGCTTTACATGCTACTTAGTTTTAGTTTAAAATATAGTTAATTTTCTTTGTATTTCAATGTATTGTTTAGTTCAAACAATAGATTTCAAGCATACCGATTATTTTGTTTAAACCTTGAAAACGCAAAACAACAGCAAGTCTCAGAGCGAACTTGAGGCTATCTTGGTCTAAACGCCAAGAGTATATGCGTGAGTAAGACAACAAGGAAGAAAGAGAAAGGGAACGCAGTGTTGCCGCTCCGGCCAGCGTTATGGTTCTACTATCGTGGCTAGTGTAAGAACTCCCTTAAGTGTATACTTAGAAGTACAAGTAAGTATCGCTCCACACACCAATTGCCTTGAATAACCTCAAACATTTTTAGGTGACCTCAAAGTCAAATACGGAGAGTTTCCCTGTCCGTCTTGCGGTCGAATCTTCAAAGTAGAAAGTTCCGTACGAAGACACATCAGATACTTCTGCGGGAAGAAACCACCACCGATCACAGGCTACACCAAGTTCGGGGAAGATGATTACGAATGTGCCAAGTGCAAGAAACACTACAAACTGTTCTGTACTTTGAAAAGGCACATATTGCATGAATGCGACAAGCCTCCAAAGATTGAATGCCCTATCGTTGGCTGCAACTACAAGGCGAAAATGCGGGACAGGATGTTGAACCACTGTCGAATGGTACACAAAATGGACATATAGCTGACGGTGTTTTTTGTGATGTGAGACTCGACTTGTGATAATATAAAGGCAACGGAGAGGGAATGAGATTAGGTGCTAAAATCTGGTCACATTTCTAGTAGGTACAGGTGTAGGAGCAGGTGCGAAGTTGGGGGAGCTAAGCCTCCCTAGAAAATTAAATTAACCCCCCCCCCCCCCTATAGATTTTACCGGGCGAAAAATAATTAGATTTAGTACCGTTCGTCGGGTACCTGAAAAATTTTTGACCCCTCCTTGGTCCCCTCCTGTAGCAAAAAGCTGGCTTCGCCACTGGGCCATCAACAAAGCGTCTTTTCGTTTATTGACACCGAACCTCACCTGAAAAAAAAATGAACCTAAATTCGAATGTTAATGAGAGATAATAAACATACTACACGATGAATATTTCTTGAGATATCGCCTCAATCATATGAAGAATCAAACTACCCATGAGCCTAGAACTACTCATTTAACCGTTTTTCTCGTGGCAAATAAATTTACAATGATCATTTTTGTCCTTATATTTGATTTTGTTGATTGACTTTCTTTCAATTTTAATTTTTTGCGGACTAGGCCACTCTCAATGTTCGTTGAAATGGAAAAAATCTGTTCTTATATCGTTTTATCAGCTTGAAATGTTTTTCCTATTCTCTCAAGTTTCTGATGAAGCTATTGTTTTTGTTCAAATTCCTTGTTGAAAAACAGGCAGCTATTCAAACAAATTGGAGCTCCTCGAAAAGTCAGAAGTGTATCTGTGAATATGAGCGAATTTAAGTCGTACGTACTAAGCCGAAATCAATAATATATCGTTTTTGCACTAATTATTATACCTGCGTTTTGAAAGACTGGTATTGGTAAAATACGCATAATTGTTGAGGTGTTTGTTTAAACTCTGCTCACCTTTAGCACTAGCTGTAAACAAAAAGAAAGCATTTATGCTACCCTAAACTGTAGTTTTTTTCAAACGCCTACAACATTTATTTTTATGATCCACAAACAAAACATTAAGTTATGTTCTACTTTTCAAAAGATTTTGTTACATGCTTCAATCTATTTTTTGAGTCTGGTAATCTTCCATTGATTTGATCCCCTATATTATTAGTAGCACCCAATGAAATACCTACGTTTTTGTGTAGCTCACAATTTTATTTTATATGTGCTGTAAGATGATTTTCAGAACGCAGTTTATTGCGAGGAACTCTACTAGTATAACATTGGAAGGACGGTTTTAATTTGATATATAATTTTCGTTATTGTTAACTTGCAATGTTGAGGCAAATTCAAAACGCGTACAGTGTAAAAATGACTATAGTTTTTTATATGATGTAAAAATCATAATTTTATTATGTTAATACTTGTTACATCTTCTGAATATTCTGTTTATGTTACATATGATAGAATATTATGTATATATTTATGATTATTCTAAGGGCTGATGTTTCGTATTACGATTGTGTGAAAGTTTAATATATTTTTTCAAGGACCTTTGTTTCTTTCTATTTAATAAATTTAGAAACTTTGTAATTTCCTTCCTCATTTCCTACTTTAGCTTTCTTTCTCTTAACATATCAACTGTCAAAGCAATAATATTTTCTGATAAATCGACAATTTCTATGTTAATACTCTGCGTCCGAGTCAATTTATATTTATGTAGCAATCCTATTCATTCCAGAGGGGCATTCAAAAGTAAAATCAAATTCTATGTTTGAAGAACCAAAGGATTATGTATTCGATATTTTTCCAAGCGATTAGTATGTTTTCAGCGCTTTAGATCAAGTGGGCATAGTGTCTACTTAGCTCAAGTGGCTGTTAAGTCTGACCAGTAATAAGAAGATGTTTGTTTCGAATGCCGCAGAAGGACAGGTTTTTCTGATTCATTTCTATGACGAAAAGTTAGCATCCGGTCATTAATTTCACCTTAAGGCGATCGAGTATATCAACCGACTCCTTGTGATCGTATTGAAACATCTACATTGTCTACAAATTCCGAACGACAGTAGAAGAATTTCCTGGTACATTATCCATTCCCAGTATGTTAATTTATCCCCATTTTTTTAGCGCTGTACCCGTGCAAGACTTGCGGTAATCGATACTCAGCCGCCAGTTCCTTGTGGAGGCATAGAAAGTACGAATGTTTGAAGGAACCTCAATTTCAGTGCTACGTATGTGGTTATGTTTGCAAACAGAGGAGCAATATGAGGCGACATTTGAGGAGACAGCACAATATGGAAGAGGAGGAGATTCGTATAATTATTGCTGCTCAGGAATTGTAGTGATATTTTATTTGTCACAATTACTTGGATATACGGTTGAAAAGTTTCGTATTAATTTTAATTTTTCCTGGCCCAAGATGCAAACTTTATATTTTGGTCGAAACAAATATTGAATCATCCGATTTGACCAGTTAATGTCGATCTATGGGGCAACCGAAATGTTAAGAAAGTATTTATCTGAATTCTGCGGTTTGATTACTTTGTCAGGAAAGACAATATTTATTTTACTGACTAACATGTACCTGAATGTCTTGACAGCTGTTGAATCTCAAAAAGGTTTACCTTTATTATAATATATGTCATCCAATCTTATAGGTATATATTTTCTACTGAAATATGTTTCCCATTTACATCATCGCTTTTACCATATTAAACTTTACTGTTTTGAACAGTTTTAGGTGTTTTTCTTTATTTGAGCCAGTACCTGCAAAATAAACATCCATCCTTGTGAATCCTCTTTCGTACTGCTTTCCTCTCTTCTCTTTTGTTACTTTCAAATATAACTTTCAGTTTCATCTTAAGTGAGTTTTAAAAGTGGAATTTGAGGTTGAATAAGGTCATTTCTGCTGCGTCAAAAAATGAAGTTAGTCTTGAATCTTGAAAATCATTCAGTTATGATCATAAAAATTATATATGGCATACGCCTCATTTCTTGGCTAAAAATGGATATCCTATCAAAAATAAATTATTGTTTGAATGTATGCTCTCCACCATGCATCAGATGCTCTATAGACATGCATGTTTCGTCATTAGCCTAGACTCGTCAGTATAGCCTGGCGGTACGTAACCCAGCCAAGGGTGTGATAGCAACATCAACACTCATCTCAAAGGTCCACTTGGACTGCCTTGCATGCATGTCTATAGTAGGTCTGATGCATAGTAGAGAACATACACTCAATATCAGTTGTCAGCTTCTGACGTGATGCCGTGATAATGATACATCCTAAATAGTGTTGAGGATGAACAAGAGATGTCGCTGTAAATTAGTTCACCCTTTTTGGGAGATTGCGTAAGAGACATTTGTCACCGCTTTAAGGCAGTCCCGGTGTTAGAACCTTTGACTTCGTAAGTTGCAGCGCCAAAGTGCGTGACGCTTGGAGATGAGTGTTAATTATCGTTTAAAAAAATTAAGAAACACGCTTTTATAGTTAAGGTCCTAAAAAGTAAAAAATAATTCTTAAGAAAAAAATGATTAACGAGGAAATTAACGTCATTATGTTTTATGAAGCTCAGTGAGCTTTTAAAGCATCGAGATTCCTTTGCACCCCAAAGTACATGTCCAGTAAATCTGACGAAATATGAAGTATCTTCATTGGTGCATCGTTTTTCGGTTTGTATGTGTGTTTTTTTATATATGTCAACAAAATCCTCCAAAATTACATCCTAACAAAATCAACTTTTCAGATAATGGATCTGGTTATTCATGCAAAGTATGCGACAAACTGTTCTCAAGACTTGACTACGTTCGAAAACACTACTTAGAACAACACCCAGACATCATGGGACTCCTGGAATGTGACAGCTGTCATCGGACGTTCAAACATCAGTGCCAAATTTGCATAAACGCGCTACCTACTAGTCAAGCTAAGTTCCAGTACAACTGCTGTTTTTGCAACATATGGTTCAGCGAAGAGAACGAGCTACGGACGCATTGGAAACAGTGTCACAGTGTGCCTACTGTCAAAAAAGATGTTGCCTAGTAGGCTTTATGCGATTGTTTTGTAGGCTGTAGCATTTATTGTTTATAATCCTGCCGAAATAGATGTCCTTTTTGACCTTGAAAAAATTGCACAGAACTGGTCCCCCGCCTCGAACAAGCCTCTTACAAAAATCGATCTTTTGGAAAGCCTTGGTATTGTGAAATGAGCAGCCAGGGAGTCAATAGACATTTGTCCTCTCGCAGCGCTTCTGGAGCGCGATAGGCTTTCTGCCTTTGCAAGAGGTTATTCAGATTTCCAGTTCTGTGCTAATTTATCTGAAGGTACAAAATCCCTTCTATTTCACGGGATTACTATATTTTGCATTGTTAGTATATGTAGGTGAATTATACACCTGTATCAGAAATATGACTACACAGACTTCGAAATCAGGGCAAATGTAGCAAAGAAGTTTAACTGTATTTGTGCATTTTGTCACTTAATAGTCTGTTAGTATCCACCAAAAATGATTCGCATAACTGATAAGTCTACAATGTTTTCTCGTGAATAACTGAATACAGTGATTTTGTACATTTCCGATGATTTCTCTTAGTAATTTTCTGGTTAGATGCATTCAAAGGTTTCAAGTTGACCACTTTTGTGATTTGGCTGTCACTACTGAGTTCATTCCTAAACTCGAACAAATATTTACTGTACAAAAAGATATAATTTTGAGAATTTTCTGCAGCTCCTGAAAAAAGTTTAAAAAACTACGATGTAATTGAACAATAACCAAAATTACTTGGAGAATAAGGCAGCTTGAACATTTGTGATATTATTTAATGTACGTCTAGCAGTATGATTCTGGTTTACTACTGTACGTAATATGAGTAATTTATTAACATAACATCAACTTCGCAAGTTTCTCAAGGCAGCTCATAGTATGAGGCTATATTACCGTATAAAGTTTGTAAGAATGTTATTCGAATTTAAGAAAAATGATCTTCATCTTTCATCATTGATCAGAAATGTGAAATTTCAAAAAATGTCCACATTGTACGAAACCGGTGAATTGAATGGAATATATTTTTTTAATGAGCATGTAAATAGGCCAAAGATATTGTGAAATTTGATTAGTGTAACAAAAAAGTTATAGCATTGAATAAAAAGAATCCTTATATGCTAGAGTTGTTCTTCTATTAACTTTTGATATACAGTGAGGGTAAAAAGATTTTGGGACATGCATCAAGTATTAACGAAAGACAAAGAAGAGAGCATTCAGTTAATAGTCCAGTCAATTTAGGCTCGCTAAAAATAAAATGCCTAGATGGAATCTAGATGGAAACAAGCAATGACGCATTTATAAACAGTAAAAAATAGTTGCTTTCATGCGATACTGAAATGGATTTATTATGGTGTCACATGTACTTGCGAAGCAGTTAAATCTGATATTTCAGGAGCGTAAATTTAATCAGAGAAGAACTGGAGGACCTTCCGTCAGACATTGATTTGCACGTGATCCCCATGTCTCCTGAGACGTATTGTAGTTTGCTCTCAGTTCGTTACAAGACAGCTGGCACCTTGTGCACGCTGAAATTGTGCAATTGTGTCTGCAAAACTGCTATTATTGTCAGCAACTGACAGTTATTAGGCAACACTTATTACAGAACTAGGGATAAACTTTCGAATGATGTCAATTCTGATTAGCAGTAGGTGACATTAAAAAAATAGTTCATTATATTTTCTACTGTATTTCAGTCATGCGTATGTGGTTTCTGTTAACAGCAACCACAGGATAAGTTGCATCAAAAAAATAGTTTCAAGTTTGATCCATGTAACTAATATATTTGTTTACAGGTTACATATACCCATACGTCGAATCAGAAGTCTACTACGAACACCATTCCACCCACCCGTTCCAGTGTGATGTGTGCAGAAAAAAATACAAATATTCACATTCGCTAAGCAGACACAAAAAGTACGAATGTGGCAAAGAAGCAACGTTCAAGTGCATTGCACCGGGGTGTCAGTTTGTGTCGAAGAGAAAAGATAATTTGACAGCTCACATTAGGACGTTGCATTATAAAGACATCTATGTATCACAGGCATGATGCAGCTAATATCAATTAACCCTGCAAAAGGGACTGTAATCAGTGGCAAAGATACATAATTCGCATTTTGAAATCCGGAATTCGAACCTTACATCTTCCGATTGCCGGTCGGACGCTCTCACCAACTCTCTCTCTTCCGAATCTCAAACTGCGCGCGTCGTTGGTATCTCGAGGTACAGCAGCGTCAGTGTTTGGGTTGGTAAACATCTCCAACAGCGATTACCGCAGCATATCTTTGTATCGCACAATTCTGGTCTCACTTTGTAGGCAAATGTGACATTGAATTTACTTGCTTTCTCTGCAAGATGGAGACTGACACAAAATTCGCATTTTGAAATCTGGCTTTCAGAGTAGTCCGCATAACATGTCACTTAGTTCAGTTGGTTAGAGCGTCTGACAGGCAATCGGAAGATGTGTGGTTCGAATCGTGCACTGGATTTCAAAATGCGAATGATGTAAAAGATATTAGTGCTAAAACGGTTGAAGGTTTTGATGAAATTACTTAGTGTTTGGGAATATTACCCTAAAGAGTTATTATTTTATCTAACATCTTCCATCATTTCATCGTCTACCTTAGACATTTTCTCGAATCTCCTTACGAAATATATAGTGCAACGTATGATATTTGGTTATATAGTTATTATAACTTATTTATATCAATACAGGCATTACTCTTATAAGTCTATACCATTGTGTCATCTGCAATTTGTCTAATCTGAAAGAGAACTCCACACCAGAAGTGCCTGCAAGTCTGTTTTGGCAGGTATGATTTCATGTGACACTTTGGCACGTTTATCTTTTCATTTTCATGGAAAAGAGTCGGCACACAAAATGTCAAATTTAGATCTGAATTTATCGTAAACACCACATCACTACTAAAATGGGGTGATTATAACTATATTTCATTATCAGTGTGAGATGATGTAAATTCCATATGCCATATGTTAGGTTTACAATTCATCTATTATTTTATTATTTAGCTATTTATTTTTCTATGCGAATAAACTTGTCGAATGAGATGAAATTATATGTTTACTTATTATTTTGTACAAGAATATTTACCCAATGTTGGAAGCCTCCCTCAACAAGTCTCAGGGTTATTTTATACGCACTTATTACCTAGCTACTATTTGCTTCTTAGGTAGAGACCTAAAGAAAAGTATTTTCCTGAATACAAGATACACAAGGCCCTGGAAAAGCATAATGTATCCTCCAAAGGGAAGTGATAGTCTTGATTTGTTCAAAGATCCCGGTAACAGAGTTAGTGAATAGTTCGACAGCAAACCTGCCAGGAAAGTCACATGTTGGTCGACTGGACGTGGGGATAGAGGCGTCCCTCTATCCCCACGTCCGGTCGACCCCAATGCTTGAGTTTAATTCAAGAAAGGCAAGAGGGGAAGATATATGCATAGGTATTTCACTGATTGGTATAATGAAAGTGATATCCCAAAGAAGTCTGACCTCACAAGCCCATCAATGAGAAGGTTGTGCTTCAAGAAATTAAAATTGATATATATCTGTTTTATTGGTAATAATAAAGTATCTAAATTTCCGAATAACGATGATTTTCTCTCAAGATAATTCAAGCCCAAGATTGAATTCTGTTGTTGATGGAAGACATTCGACAAGGAAGACAATTTGTAAGGAAGTATAGTCCATATGTTTGTTTTTGTGCACGTACCCTGACACAGATTGATCAAAATTGGGCGATTTCAAATCCTTGCTGTTATAACGTTTTTGTGGATATATGTGAATAATTTCTGTCTTTAAAGAAATTTATTTCGTTTTTATTCAATAACTCAGCACTGTTCAAACTAGTAATAAGTTGCCTGTTTCAGAGCTCCTAGTGATGGAAGGATACAGTTGTGGGAAATGTGGAAGGAAATACAAAGCCAAAGGCTCATTGAACCGGCATCAAAGATATGAGTGCCAAATGGCTCCTATATTCACCTGTCCTTACTGCCCAAAGAGATGTAAACAAAAAAGTAACCTCAAATTACATGTACATGTTATGCATGGTTTTACCTTGCCTTAGCACAATTGCCTTAGTGGAATAGTAGGTCTAATCAGATCCATTCACAATATTGTTCTCTTGTTGTAAGTCGGTAGTTGAACTCATAGACTAAAATCCTGGAGCTGCTAGAGATTTGGCATTTCAACAAACCTAACATGTTTACTGTCAACATATATCTTGTTAGTTAATGATAGGCCGTAAGAGGAAGGGAGGTGAACTTATATTAAACTCATCCCTAAAGTGTCACCCTCTATGGGGACGTCCATTGGCAACTTACGAAGTCAAAGGTCCAAACATCTGGACTGCCTTAAAGCGGTAACAGATGTCCGTCGACATCGAGGGTGAACTGATTTACAGCGACATCCTTTGTTCTTCGTAAACATTTTTACGATGCACCATTACCTCGGCCGCTTCAAGGCAGTTCAGGTGTTAGGTCCTTTGACTTCGTAAGTTGCCAATGGTCGTCCCATAGAGGGCGACACTTGGAGATGAGTTGATGTTGCTCACACACCCTTGAATGGGTTACGTATATACCACCTGGTTGCTCTCTACAGTTAGACCGCCAGGCGATACTGACGAGTCTAGGGTAAAGACGAAACATGCATGTCTATAGGAGATCTGATGCATAGTGGAGAGCATAACTTTATATTGAACTATTTTGGTTCAGAATACTATCTTTGTCAAACTAGCATAGATCTGGCGGCTCCTGGATCTTACTCTAATATATTTTATATAAGACGAGGAGAGTTAAGACTTTGCTCGGCCTCCAGAGAGCTTAAATCAAAATTATTCCAAAATCGTTCAGGATTCGAAAAAATCCTACAACGAGTAATTTTGACATGCCCCAATCTTGGTTTATAAATATTGTGTCAAAATGTCCCGAAACATGTAAAAATTAAAAAGTAAAAATATCTTTTAACGCCACTTTCTATTCATTTTTTTTCGGAAATATTATTTCAGTAGCATCTATTTCAGCAAGGATGACTAACACAGTATTTATGGTATCGAAAAAAAATCAGGTCTTTTGAATGGTTATTTGTTATTTAATTTTGCGTGATACTGACAATTGTATGGAATAACAATAATATTCGCGATAGTTATTTTCTTGACAATCCTCAAGATGAAGACAATGTAGAATTTCGCATTTAAAATCTCTCAAAAAACCGGTCTGTAGCGGGATTCGAAGCTCGCACCTTTACCTTGCCAGACAGTCACTAAAGAAGCTAGTCCAAATATGGGGACCCGGATCTAAGTGGTTGAGTAGCTCTTTATGGCAAGCGAAAGGCACGTAGTTCGAATGCTACCATAGGACAGTTCTTTGCGAGATTATAGATGCCAATTTGTATAACATACATTTCTATTATTTTATTTTTTAGGTTATACACCACCAAATAAGATTTTTTCATTGTTTAATTTTAGTTGTACGAGGCTAATGGCTGAATTTGATGTGTAAATAAAAACGAAGTTTTCTAAAACGTATATTATTATAGTAAAACCACCTTTCACTTATAATTGACAGGTTAAATGAACCATGCTCTGGTAAACATTTTTTCTATTATTCAATGAAGGTGAGTATGAACATTTAAATCTGGTGAATGTGACCTTGATAGTAACATCCACTAACATACCTTTACATTTTAGGTTTGATCTACCCGTGCCAGACCTGTGGAAGGGTGTATAAAGCGAAAAGGTCCTTATGGAGACACATGAAGTTCGAATGTCAGCAACCTCCGAAATTCAAATGTCCAGCGTGTCCTTACAGAGCGAAACAAAAGTCGACGGTAGTTTCACATATTCTGAATAGGCATAGAGATATGCATGTAATGAAATATGAAACATATGACAAAGTAGTAAATACATGTAAAGATCTTTAGGTATTTAATGAGTAGATGACATCAAATGTCGTCAACGTGGCAAAGCTAGTGTTTCCACTTTAATGGTGTTGATATTGTCAATTTTAGCCATTTTTACATTCATATCATTTTTATGAAAATGAGTGGCAAACCCAATATTTAAGGTCAGTGATGTTCTTCGGTTTTTGATGAGTGATCAAGTTTATCTCCAAGAAATAACAACATAATGAAAAAACTATGGAGTCTAGTCAAAGTGCTGCTATCCTATTTCTTATGTAATCTTTTATTTGTCTATTTTTTCATTTAAATACTGGAAGAAAGCGGCCTATGTTTTTGTAATATTGTTTAACTGAATGATTACTCTCAGAATGAAAGGATTCATGCATTGGCAAATTATCTCATTACGAGCGTTAAGAGTATATTTATTATTTATAGCCAAGGCCTGTCTGATTTTTTAAGCTTTATATTTGATCCAAACTTGTCAGTATTTTATGATATAACATAAATAAAAAATGAGCTATTTGATAATGTATTTTCTATATGTTATGACAAGCTTTCCTGGACGTAACTGGTTGCTTCATTATTCTTATAGATTTATGGGTTCATTTTTTCCACTCGTAATATTGTATTGCTATTTATAAAGGAAGTTAAAGGGGATACAGATTACATGATTTCTTAAGAGCATAGTCTGTAGAATTTGGAATTTGAATGGTAAGATCAGGACAGCGAAAAAAATCACACTAAAATGCTTATGAATACGGCAATAACTGTGTAATAAATTTAATCAACAAAATTAGTCTGAACTTGTTTAGGGGTTGTAAACATATTATTGCATTATTCAAGTAATATATAATAATATCTTTTCTAACATTGTAAAACAGAAAGAGGAACCATACAAGAGCAGCAAAGTCACCTTCTTCGTCGAATCACCACTTTATTTTTTTTTATGATAGTACTTCAGGTGTCCACAACCAAAAGATATGAAATGTATGCTGATTTTTTCGTTGTAATGGAGATAGCAGTATTGGCTTTTATTTCTTTTTTTGCCGCACCTCTTCTGCGTCCCATGAATAAAAAATACTAAATAAAAGCTACAGTGATGATACAGGGTAGTAGTGTGAGTCATCACGACCGACCACTCCGTTAAGAGGATGCCAATCGATGGAGCTGCTAGACTGGACCAGACGGGATCATCGCACCTCAAGAGATTGCAGAAGATGAGAGTAACACAATTGAAGTTTAAATGAAAGCATGCAATTTCCATCACTTGTAATCACTGCTTCCTCAGATAATAATCGATACCTCGATAAATGTATTGCAAAACTATGATTAACTAATATCATTTTGAATTTTGAACACTTATCAACGAACGATGACAATGTTTAATGAGTTTACCCGTCATTTATTTTTATGAATTTTATCGCTTAGAAGTGATGATAGAAATGACATTTAATTTTTGTTCAACGAATGAATGATATTTTATTAAACTAAAAAACACGCTTGTATAGTAGATCGAACTGAAAAGTAAAGAAAAATCTTTATATAAAAATAAAATTCTTAACGAGGAAATAAGTGTCAGGTGATGCAAGTTTGTGGGTTTGATATCAGTTGTTATGTTGTATTCTTATATTAAGGATTATTTTTCACGTTTTAGTTCGATTGAATATAGAAGCGTGTTTAGTAAATGTTTGTTCAGTCCCTCTATATTTAGTTGTCACTCTGAAGTTCCACTTAACATTGATATCAGTCCACATGAGTAGTGATCCTACCACGTATTTTTAGATTTGAAATTCACCTGTGCAACATGTGGGAAAAAATACAAACACTCCAGGTCGCTGAGGAAACACGAGCGATTCGAGTGTCAGAAAGAGCCACAGTTCCTCTGCATATACTGCCCATATAAAGCCAAACTTAGAGGAAATCTTAGGAAACACATAATGGTGAAACACAGAGAACAATGGACTTCAGGTGCTGCGAAAATATATGTGAATCGAGACAAGAAGAATAATGATCAGAGCTGTGGCAGCATCAGCGATGTCAAGAGCGAAAATGAAAATGAATAATGTAGATATAGTCTAATGCAATATTATGCTCGGAGGTTATAAAGTGGCAACACTATCATCAGGAGCAGTGGTCGTCGTATGTGGTCTTCTCCATGGATTTAAACAACGATCTTACATTGGAACAACAATAAAAATACCTCGATATACATATCTTGAACTGTTCTCTTATGATCTGGAACATTGTCAGAACTATAAACAAAACATTAAGCCATAAGTGTTGTCTACGATTGTCAGGAGACGTCATAATTTACGTTTATAACTCTTAATTGTCGGAATCAACTTGATGATAGTTTTCATCTGGCGCTATTCGTGCCTACAAGACTTAATCGCATGAAGATTGGGCACGCCGTATCCATGGACAGACTATGGGGTAGCTACTTGCCCAACCTAAATCAGGTGCGAGATTGCTGTCCTGGAAATTATCCATGGGATCTTCATCCCCCAGCAGATATGCGATACAGATTTTCCATTTCATAGCCCTACAGCATAATATTGCGTTAGACTATACCTTTGGTGACCTGTGATTCCCTTTACTCTTACTGTGATAAGGTGAATCATTAAAATTAAAGCCTCTGTTGAACATTACTTATCGTATCATTTTATTTTTGAAGACGGTTTTGTCAGAGTAATTTCTCTGTGTGCATTCCGACCACTTATATGAAAAAAATACCTATACATTTCAATTCTATATTACAGACGTCTCAAAAAGTATATTTAAGTTGCCCAGAAATTCTGTTCGGCACTGTAGTTTTGTGCGCTTACATATTTTTTTTTCACGTGCTCTTATTCGAGATCAAGCTGAGCCCAAAAAGCATAACCACATTTCGCATAGGATATTCATATTATTTTAGATCTACCATTCTTTCCATTGCTGACATGCCAACGATTTTCTTCATTCAACGTACTCCAAGAGTCCTGACAAGTAACGCTACTTGATAACGCCGTCTGTTAACACCTTGGATTGCCAACAACGGCGTTAGATCGCCCCCACGACATCTATCAACAAGGCGAACTGATCTATAGCGACATCTCTTATGCTTCGTGAACTCTTCTACGACTGTACCATTATCGGCATCTTTCACTTCAGAAGCTAATGACTAATAAATATTATCTGTAGATTAACTCGCCAGTATAGCTTTGCGTTCTATCGAGATTAGATACACAGGTTAAGGTGTGATAGCAACATTCACCATGCCAAGCTAAACTGATGAGTTTAAGTAATATACGCACGTCTATTGCAGGAATAGTAGGGATATGCGAAACTTGCGAGACATCATATAAACATATGCGATCTTTAAGAAAGGACTTTACATGGAAAAAAGGCCCGAATGTAGAACCAACCTTTCTCGATCATTCTCAAGAAAATCTTTCCATTATCTGGAAAACTGAGCGCTGGAAACGAAATATTAGAAACCCATGCAAACCGCGTTGTGTTTTAGGTTGAGTCCCCACTTACTAGTTGGATACAATAGATGGAATACAAAATGTTTGCGAATGTCCAAATTGGCGTATAAATTTTCTGTGAGTCAGTGCTTGATCAAGAGAATTATTTCCCATGACAGAAAACTTCATATGTCGTGTGATCTGCGATTACTGAAATCTCAAGTTCTTTTATGCTGTGTTGTTAAAAAAATGTCAGATATCTCCGACAAAGTAATGAGTCACTATCATTCAAGGTCAATATGAAGCCAGTAAGTAGGCGCACGAGAGATTTTCATTTTGTACGTCACTTCTTTTTATAACTTGAGATATGGTAGTTCTATGTTTACATTTGCTTAGATATCTGACTTGGAATATTTATTTTCAGGACGTTACAGATGCGAAACATGTCGGGCTTCGTATAAACACATGCAATCACTGAGGCGACATCTAAGGTACGAATGCGGTGCAGAACCCAAATTTGAATGCCCTTCGTGTCCCAGAAAATTTAGATATTTGTCCGATTTGAAAATGCATTTGAAGAAAAACAGGTGTTTCAAGCGAAGAGGAAAAGCAGCCTTGTACCCCGAGGCAATTTGTATTCATTATAATTGGGATGAACTACCTGAGCATGAAACAGGAGATACCAGTTAGATGAAATAGTTCCTATGAATAATCTTGATGACCTTTTTGAATACTTTTTTAGGTTGAGTGGCGTTTGAAAAATACATCGTCACTAAATATAGAGAAAGCATGCCATCGTGAACATATAGATAGACATGCTTTATTTTGAAGCATTTTTATATATCGTTATAGATTGTGTGATCTGCGATTAACGAAAGACATTGGTCGCATCTTCAGGAATACGAGGTCAACATACGACATCTATAGACTTTAGAAGCTCTGTAGAAACTCTTGCATCATGCAGATAAAAGGATTGTTACTTAACACACAGTTTCACAAATAAAACTAATTTACTTTCAGTGACGCGATGATTTGAATATAAATCGAAACGTGTCAGTGAAAGAAAAATAGTGTGTTAAATACACATTCCTTTTATCTGCATCCATTGATTTGTTACCATGATCTTTTAGCATTAGATGGTTGAACTTATACCCAGTTTTTCACAGATCTGCAGATCATGAAATGTTCGTACTCGTATGCATTTTCAATATCTTATAGATTTAGGAATATGCTATTCTGACTGGAGGTCTTGTTATCATTTATACGAGAGATAAAAGTTTTGAGACCTGACTGCTAATCAGAATCATATTTGAACGAAGAGATGCATTTACTAAAGTTTTGGCTGCCTCGGAAAACTGTTACAGTACAGAAAGGAGGAAACTTCTCTCACGATTATGATTTCATTGACTTTGGTTAACCAACTGCCTACAGGAGTTTCCTGAGGGAGAGCAATATATATATCTTTGTGACGTATTGTTGGTATATAATGCTTCATATATGTTCATTTCTGTTGAATAAATATATACTGTTTGACATTTTTGTTTATTTTTAATGGATTAACCTAAAATACTTTCTGCAAATTACATAAAGATTTACCTTGCAGATAAATGGTGGTTAATGCCTTGTTCTTCAAACACTTTCAGTTTTCTGGAGACGACTTCAAGAGAAATTCGTATTTTTTATCTCCATCGACATGCTGATTTTTGTGAAATAAATACTCAGTGTTAATTATTTTATATTTTCATGGACGAATCTTGTTTAATTTTTTTCATTTTTGGAAATAACAATTTTGCAGGAAACCTAACATTCCCTGTTCAGTAAATCCAGAGTAAACATGGCAACGTGCGTGTGGCGCATTAATGTATTTAAAAAGTCAAATGATCTTGGATGAACTTGGACTATCAAAGAGCAGCGATAAACGGTCAAGTTTCCAGGACTATTTGACTTCTTAAACTGTGAAAAAGTTGCTATCACACCCTTACCTAACATAGGCAGATATAGCTGTAGCGTATTTGCTCTGCACTGATGATGATAATAATGAAGTTTACTTGTGTTGACGATCAATTGGTTTATTAACAGACTCCGATTTTCAGGTTTAGGACTAAGGTACTTTTGCCCAAAATGCAACAAACACTACAAATATAAAAACCACTTGAGAAGTCACCTATATTACGAATGCGGAAAGGAACCTCGATTTAACTGCGCATTTTGTGGAAAACGATACCACCAAAGATATCTACTAAATTCTCATATCAAATGGAACAGCAAATGTCGGAATCTTTATCAAGAGTTGGAGAAAATGTCAAAGCTTTCTGAGATAAATTCCCCAATAAGATAATGTGCCAAAATTTACTGCAAGTATACGAACCATTTTTCTGACTTCATAATTTTGGTGTTGACTGTATACGCGATGTACGGGATGTCTGGTCTAATGATCTTTCAATGATTAGCCTCTTTTTTGACTTCATATTAGGTGCTTTCGATAATATACGTATATACAAAGACAGATTTAGTACACTGATATTCGACATAAACTTGAAATCACTATTTATGGAGAATATTTTAAAGCAATGAAGTAATTTTAATAAAAATATGTCATACGTACGTCATGCTCATCAAAGTGATTTATGCACGTGTATCTCGAAATGAGGAAAAAATTAATATTCTGAAATAGCATAACACTAACGACTTGTTTAAAATAAAGACTGCTTATAAAAAGGCAATAATAAGGTGCGTCTAGAAGAACTGGGAATCCATTCCCTTAAGGTGATAGTTGTGATATTTAGTATTGATTAGAATGAGATCTTTACCCTTAGCGTATGTTTAAAAGTATTAAAACCTTTTTATCACATTATCTGCTAGCTGTCAATACTTTGTCGATGACTGTGAATTTAGAATATCGCTACCTGTTCTTCTGATTTCATAGGCTGAGGGTTTCATCTATGAAATGTAATGTTGTGGATAAAGTTTAAAATTTGAAATGTTTGGGATTTGTAGGCATCTTCACTACCCAGGAATTGTATAATTCAAGTATTGTTATCTATAAAAGCATATCTATAACTAAAAACAGTATTACTAATTTCCCAGTCCTTCTAGACTCATAGTACTGTAGAATGTATAAATTACCATGTAGCCTTTTAAATATAGTTATTCGCCTTTATCGCAAGTAAATAAACAATGAAAACACAACTCAGTATTTTATTAAATACCTCAAAGTCTTCATTATCTGTTTGCATTTCAACTGATATATTCCTTCAATGCAAGCAACGTTTTACTGAAATGTATAATTATTTTAGATCCTTTATATTTTGCTCCGCCACCACTGACTCTTATAATGAAGAGCGAGCCGATAGATCCGAACATTCCATTGAACAATCTACAACTAGATCAGCCACTAGTGATCCCAGAGCCACCTCCGCCTTTGAAGGTCATCATGAAGGATGGTCCACCGATGGCTGCCCCTGTTGATACTGATCCTCAAGGTACTCAAGGATTTTTATCACCTTTTACTTATACGAGTAGATAAAATGTGTCTGTTTTGGCTCAAATTTAATTATATTGCATCAACTCTCCTCCAAATGTCTCCTTCTATGGAGACACCCAAAGGTTCTAACACCTTTGACTTCGTAAGTTGCCAATAGGCGTCCCCATAGAGAGACACTTGAAGAAGGGTTGATGTAATATAATGCTCCCTGCAGTTAAACCACCAGGCTATACTGACAAGTCTAGGCTAAAGACGAAACATGCATGTCTATAGGCGGTCTGAAAAAATGAGTTATGAAGCTTTTTTTCTTTGCATTTTTTTAAATTCTGGCAGTTATACAATAATTTGTTTAAAAAATATTTGAGCAAGCGTTTTTAATTCGTGAATAGTGAAATTATGATTTCTGGTTATGTTTTGGGCTCATTAAAGAAAACATTTTTGATCATATAAAAACATCCACCTGAAGACGGTTGGAGATTTACCATTGAAACGTTATGAAACGCAATCCGTATTACTGCATCACTCTTCGTTAATTTCATAATTCATAAAATTTGCAGAATTTGCAGTGAAAGCGGAACAAGTGGAAGAAATAGAGCCCCCAAAAAAAGTCGCCAAGAAGAAAAAATCTAAAAAACAAAAGGAGGATGCCCAATCAGCTGCAGCATCTGCAGATGCCTCAAGCTCCGGACAAGATTACATCGGCGATTCCGCTGAAAAGAAAACTGAAAAGCATGTATTAGTTCGAAAGAATTTCACGAAAATGTGTAGGAACTGTTACAACTTCAACAGCACCAAGTTCGGCGCAAAGGAAGTAAAAACTAAATCGAAGAGGGTGAACACCTACTGCTTGACGTGTCCAGGATTTCCACCATTGTGTGTGGATTGTTTCATACGCACACACAGGCAATAGAATATTTCATTCAAAATTTAATTGAGGACGGCCTGATTACTCGTCATTCCGATTCAGTGTTGCCGTATTTGTCTCGTTTTCTGAAATCTTACATACTCTAACTTTTTCATTGGATAATATAAACTTTTAGATTGTTGTACTCTCACTTGGTGAAAGTACTTTATCAATCAGATAAATATAAATCGAAATGGACCACTGACAGGAATAGTTTTAGTTGTGAAACATTGTGTTAAACACACAATTTTGTATCTGAAATATATACGTGTTCTTCTAACAGCAGAGTTTGACGTGTTTATCTGAAAGGAAAATAGCTTCAACCATTGGAATATTGTACAGCAGATGCTACATTTCATAAAATGACGACTTCATTTTATTATTGTTTAGATGTTTTTTTAAATAAATGTGTCTAGTATTTGCGAAAGAATTGATAAACAGGCAAACTGATGATAGCAATCTATGACGCACCAATCTTACGAATGGTCACGATATATTGTAGCCAGTAATAAAAATTACTCAGATAAATGGATTGTGTATTTAACACAATCCTTTCATCTGCATGATGGAAGAGTTTCACCAAGTAAGAGCATCTACAATATATATGAAAATTACTGTTGCTATGAGACTATGTGGTTGAATATGTATTCAGAGCTCACAACACTGGATCAGAATAATCACAAACTTCAGTGTTCTTCGGACAGGTTACTGGTCATAAATATTACCATATTATATTAACAAAACTGCAGATATCTCAATGGATATTATATATAAAAAAATCAGGAGACACGCCAAGTCTTATTAGGAATATTTTTTGCCCCGTTTATTCGAAATAGAATAATTCTTGTAATTTCTTCAGAATGGTTTCATTTGGATTGTCATAGAGTTGTTGATTTGACTATAAAGTTTCAACTTGTATACATATTTCTATTTATTTGTGTGAAAACATCGTGTTAAGCAGAATTGTCCATTGACGGTAATTTTTCGTAAATGGTTAATAAAAATTATTCATGTTTTCCTTCTGCTATGGAAACGGCGTGTCCAGTAAAAAAGAACTTGATGTTTCATGTTTCAACAGTGATGTATTCCGACACAAAAGCTTTTTCCATAATTATTGCTGTTCGCTTACAAAATCAATCATTTGGAGCACGAAATCATAGTTGATGAATGTTTAGTTGTTAGGTCCAAAGTATAATACGACTAGCCGTGTAGAAAAACATAGCTCAAAATAAATCTCACTTAATCGTGTTTTCTGCGTATTGCCCTATTTCCTCAGTATATTCCAATGTAAAAACTAGACACAAGATGTTTGATGGAAAAACATAAAAAATGAGTGTGGATGTGACTTGAACCCGTACAGACGCCCTAACCGTTAGTCACTGCTTTTATTGGAGGCGAAAGCCTTACTCATGGAACTGTTGAGATATATATTTGTTGTTTGTGCCATCACAGGTTGAAGAATAATAAAGAACTTCATATTTCATGACAGTGATGTATTTCCGACACATAAGCTTTTTCCCTAATTGCTGTTCGCTCACAAACTTAACCATTTCTAGCACAAATTCATAGTTGATGAATGTTTAGTTAGTAGGTCGAAAGTATTATAAATATGACTAGCCTTGTTGTAAAACATAGCTCAAAATAAATCTCACTTAATGATGTTTTATGCTTATTCCTCTATTCCCCTCATTGTATTCCAATGTATACAATAAACACATCATTTTTGATCGAATAACGTAGAAAAATGGTTGTGGATGGAACTTGAACCCGTGTCTATAGCAATCCGTACAGATGCTCTAGCCATTAGTCACTGCCTTTATTGGAGGCGAAAGCCTATTAGTAACTGTTGAGGTGTTTGTTGCTTATGCTACCATAGGTTGAAGAAAACAAAGGGAAGATTTAATAGGAGAAAGCAAAGAAAAACATATTGCCAAAATTGAGACCAACAGCCATTTATGTGTGAGTAAAGTTTTTTTGAAATACCGCTATCGAGCATTTACCGAATAAAGTGCAATAATAAATTCAATAAAATGAGAATTCGGAGTGCTTTTATTGAATTTATTTTACTAGATAATTGCCCTTGCTGTGAATGAGAGTATAGTTCTGATGAAAACTTACCCATACTCTGTGAGAAAGCAACTCTTTAATAAATAATAGCGATTTGTTGAGGATAATTGTTAAATTAAAAAAATGCGCAAGTTGTAAATTATCGAAGTGGTATAACATTTGCACATCATCGGCAATCAACTGTAGACAAATTTAAACTACTGATTTTTTTTTCTAGGTTCATTTCATTTGGCTAAATACACATTAGGAATACATCGTGACACGAAAATGAAGGCAAACCTCGGATCTCACATAATGTTGTTCGTGAAAATGAAATCGAACATGAAGAAAATAATGAAGAAGTGTCTTCTTTGCTACCAGAAGCTGAAAAGCTGCGGGGATAAATTTGTAGATCCCAAAAACGAAAAAATTGTGTATACTTATTGTCGAGACTGTCCAATGCAGCCTTTTATGTGTCAGCCATGTTTTACAGATTATCATAAAGCTCGTCCGTAATAATAAATTTTATTCCACAAGAGCTTCTTTTATGATATGTAAATAAATATTTCTGTATTTAGACGCACATGTTATTTCAAAAAATAATCAGTAATTATATTGACTTAGGGGATAAAGGTTTGAATTGCATCTTGGAGCAGTTCATGTTGGGCGGTTGAACTACTATATTGAAAATACTGATAGACCTCAAATATGTTGTTTTGCTCTTTTCATAAGATCCAAAGCTCCCAGTTTTTTTCAAAATTCTTTATATTTCTTAAACTGATTAGAATATGGCTTGTAGACGCCATATTTGCCGCAAAGCTTCGTCACCAAATATGTGACGTCACTGTGATATACTTATTATAAATAATCTATGCCGTCTGAAATTGACCGCTGACAGAATATGTCTACAATGTAAATACATTTACAAATATGTATCTGTAAATAATTGCAAACCATCTGGGTGGACACTTGTTGAAGATAAGGGGGTCAATCGTAACTTTATGTTTCCCTCTTGTAACTCAATGTATTTTTAGGTTTTTCGAACATCGTCAGAAGACCGAGAGGAAGAGGGAACTTCATGTGTGTATGTGGTCGGAAATATTACGAGAAGAAAAATCTGGTGAGACACCAACAGCTGAAGTGCAGCTTCTTTGAGGCTTATCGATGACATAAGGCTATCAGGGGCTCTGTCTACCGGTTTGAGCTGACCGAAGAGCTCTGCTGATGTTGCACGTAGTTGATAAGGGAAAACGACAAATTCCATCGCTGTGGCGAAAGCTTAGAGAATATCTATTTTTTTTATTTCATAATTAAAACTTCATAAGTTCAAGTTCAGTCGCTTCATGTACTAACTTAATTTTTTGTAAAGCTGGCAACATTGGACCAGCATTGACCTGTACCTGCCTACCTACTAGTGTTTTGTTAAATATAATAAAACAAATTGAAACCACAAACAGCCTGAAAGTATGAGAGACAAAATGATTCTGCATCTGTGGGCAACACTGTCAGACATCTTCGAAGTTCCTGCCTTGACTCGTCCTTGAATGGCCATTTTCAGTCGCATGACCATCGTGGACGTTATTTAATTTTTCACATGCGTAGCGAATGGGACTTTGAGACGTTGTTAGCAAAGCTGAATAGAGGTGCAACGCAGTCTAAACAAAGACAAGTTATCGGTCGCGTGGCAAGGGAGATCATAGCATATGTTATAAAGGGCTGTGATATAAAATATTGTAACAACTCTCTCAAGTTTTTATTTATCATTGCTTTTTCATATTTCTAGCCAAGTTTGAATCTCAAAAAACAGATGCCTTATATTATTTTAGTATACCTTCCAGCTGGAGTCTTACTCAGCCTAAGGCACGTATTAGGCGCTTGTCACACTGGATGGAAATTTTTGTTTTCTTCTTTAGTTTTCTCGTGGGCAATTCGGGAATGGGTATTATATCAGGGCACTAATTTTATATAGAGTTATTTTTTTAAAAGACAAAATAGATTAATCAATATAGATATATAAATGAAATTTTATTCCTAAAATATCTTCCAGGTTTTTCTAATGTTCAAAATGAAATCGTTATAAGCGACTGAAAATGTATAGGGTTGGCTCGTCTAGTCTGGATGAAGTTTTAGTTAGTGGTATAGAATATCGAAAATCAGCTGTGACATGTTCAAACATACAATCTTAAAGTCTAGTACCTTTTCATGGAATGTTTCTTTTTTACCGTATTGTCAATTCTTATTCTACAAATAAACCTACAGCGCATTCAGAATTCATTTGCGCCAATAGTCCATAAAGGTACCTATGTCTGTTTTGACGCGTCGTAAATGAAATCTGAATGGACTTTAGCAAGATATACTAATTTAATATCCAGACTTGAAATAATCTCTCTAGCAATTGCTATAACATACGACATAAGACTTGCTCAACCCAAACAATGGAATATTTGTTACTTAAGGTATACTTATTAGTAATTTTGTTACTAGATTGTTACTATATTTATTATGGATTGAGGGGTAATTTTTCTGTTATAGATTTCGTTGATATAGACGTAAATATCTTTTTGTATTTAATTCATTGATATTATAAGCCCTACCAAATTTTTCAGGATATTTGCATTGGTTTCAATGCAAGCATCAACAAAAAAGTGTTTTATGATATATCTTCATTCTTTATCATAATTATATAGTATTTTATTAACTGAATCAATGAAGATTGCTGCATGAAATAAAAAAAAACGTTTTCTTCTTGGTAGATAAATCTGTATTCACCCAAATGATTTTGATTTGAAAGTAAAAAGTTTGAAAAGTATGCTTTGGGCAGGCAGTTCAAAAGAGCTGCCATGTCTGTAGCCTTAGTTTTACTAGAAACTATTACGATTTGAAATTCTTTGCTCATATTTTGTTGAATTGGAATCTAATTCTGGAATATAATTTCTATGAAAGCTAATTGCAGCATATTGCATTTTTTTTATGGAGAAGAATCTTTTTCCGAAATAGCATCTATGTGGCTTATAATATAGAAAATCGGCATAGTATATTTTTGCACTTGGCACGTATAAAAATATTGAACCCAAATTGAGATTAAAAGTTATTTAGAACATGTATTATATCACTAATGTTATGTGTGTCTCAGTTTGGGTACCACAATTATTGTTATAATCCACCATATGAATTATATATTTAATACAAATTTACTTTTAAAAGTGTTAGGGTTTTTTAGGTGTTTTTGTTCACTCAGATTATATTTTAATAAAATATTGACATTTGACGCTTTGTTTATTTCAAAATTCAAAATAAACCATAGAAGCATTTTCGAAAAAAAAATAGATTGTTTGACTTTTTCGAGATTTTAATCTCAGAAATCTTCAACTCTTGCTCTCGTGTATCTCGGACTGTCATCGTATTATAGAAATATATCAGAAATTTATTCAGTCTTAGATATTATGTCTCTGGCCCTGTTCGGATATTGACAGTTTTTGGTAAAGTAAGTTTGTAGATGCACTTTTAAAGTCTTGCTGGGTAATACCTTGAGACCTATAGACTTCTTAGTATCAGTCATTTGGTTGACTGTTATAGACCAGCTTTTGATTTTTAAATGAGAATATTTCTGGTATAACAACAAGTAATATGCAACAACATATTTAAATCTGTATCGAATTCGAATATTATAACGATGGTAGAAGTTATCTATAACTTATTCCGTGTTTGGGTCAGTAAAAATCTCTGACCGCGTTCTTTTTTTTTGTCGATTCTCAAAAAAATTAATTGAATAGAATTGTAAAGTCGGATTTGAGCGAGTAGGAAGGGGTAACAGGAATACATGTTACTCAAGCAGCAAACCATATCATCAAAACATGAGAAACACCGAGTGAATCTACTTGATTTACGTTTTTCACTCTAACTAATTGCGAATTTGTGTTGTTACCTGCCACGTGTCCGATTTTTTTAAATACTTTCCCAATAAATGCATTCAATATTTCTCCAAAGCAGGATCTTTAATAAAAAAAAGAAGAAACAATAGATACAAATCAGCGTTAATGTCTTCATATAAAATATAAATTTAATATGTATAATCAAACGGTTTTATTATTATGGTACTAAATTTCACGTAGCAGTTGTTCAAAATATTTTAAGGTAATGTTTCATGGATGTTTATCATCTTTCCTCCACATCTAACGATCCTGTCTATGTTGTTCTGAACCTAACCAATACGCTTAAGTTCCAGGTCCATATAAATGCCGGATATGTGGCAAAATTTACAAGCACAGACAAACCTTGTACAACCACGTGAGGTTCGAATGTGGAAAGGAACCGTCATTCCAGTGTGAATACTGTCCCTACAAAGGAAAAAGAAGTTACCATCTAAAGCAGCACAGACAAAATGTTCACTACATTTTTTAAGGAGTTTAACTTTAGGAATTGGCATCTTATTCTATTTTTTATACAAATAGATTGTTTTCTTTATCGATTGTCTATTTTTTATATTTTTTCTGCAGTATGATGTGTTTTGTTTTGCTAAGTGTGATGATTTTATAACCTACCTAATGGCGACAAAAAACTGTATCTACGCAATTGGAGATTTTGGTACTACAGTCTACACTGTAAATTTATTACTACTAGCAACGTTTCCAGTCACATATCAAAATTCTACATTATTTTTATTAATTCTATATACAATATTAGGCAACAATTTAATTCTGGGAGCAAAAAGATGTAAATAACGACTACATTTACATAATACAAATCAATCTTTATTAAAAAAAATTTAAATGTTGTATGCCGAGAAAGACTCATCATTCATCATCATCATCTTAAAACAGTAAATATAGTCTCAAGTCTCTGCAACATATGTTAGTTACTCCACTAGGGCCACTTATGTTAGAGAGTTATTACGTCTTTTTGTTTGCATCTTATTGCTTCATGGATAGCTCTGAAACGGGAGTGTATGAAGTGTATGCTCTCCACTATGCATCAGACCTGCTATATACATGCATGTTTCGTCTTTAGCCTAGACTCGTCAGTATTATTAGGATGTCTTTTCTACATTTGCCCATGGATTCGCAGGAAGATTCAGGATTGTTCCTGATGCTGATCTTACACACAACATTGACAACTTCTTGGTTATCACGTCTTAGGGTTGAGATAAAGGTGGGTGTAACCTCTACATTTTTAAAGTTTATTCACTTACAAATATTATTTGGAATAATTCTCCATGAATTTCGTTTAACTGATAGTTTTTTTTCAGTTTGTGGAGGTATGATGGAACTTCACACCTGCCAGCAGTGCAGAAAAATATACAGACATAAAAGATCTCTGGCTAGACATTTGAAGTTTGAATGCAACCAAGAACCAAAGTTCTTCTGTCCTCTTGAAGGTTGCGACTACAGAGCCCATCAAAAAGTCAGTCTTCGTAGACACCTGCTCATCAAGCATTGTGACAAGGCCGATCACTTCACTTTGTACAGTTAAAAGTAACATTTATAACATGTGGCTGTTGATGTCAAATGGAATAAAATAGTTTTTATTAATTGCTTTTGTTGTTGTTTATAAACGAAACGTTGGTTTTAGTCTGCGAGGGAGTTTCACCTTTTGGTTGGCAACACTGAATGTGAGGGTATGCAGTGGGTAAATTAAAAGTCGGAAATTAGTGTATAAAAAATCCTGTCCAGTGAGTTGAGGTGTTACTCTTATATTTATCTAGTATCTGGATAAAAAATGTTGAGACAGCAAGGTTTGTAGTACTACAGTAGGTACTGCTGTACAAGTACTTGTCGCATGCATCAACGAATTTTTCTTAAATGAAGGGGAAATATTACTTATCGTAGTTTCAGATACTAGCCAGCGTTGGAACTGTGACGTCTGCAATAAAACTTATAAACACAAAACTCACTGGCTGAGACATAGGAAGTACGAATGCGGGATGCAACCACAGTTCACATGCGACATATGCAATTTTAAGACTTACAGAAGGGACACTCTAAAACAACATCATGGCTCGAAAAAACATTTTGACATGGCAGTGAAACTTGGAATTAGATGAAAGTTAGTAAAAGTTCTGGGATATTATATATATATATATATATATATATATATATATATATATATATATATATATATATATATATATAAAACACATAAGAATGTTTCATCATGACGTTTCGGTTATCTCCTGATATCATGCGGTCATCTATCAGATCTTCATTTATAACTAAGTAGTAGCCACTATTACCTCACTGATTTCATTGTCTGAATTATTTTTTCTTCATAATATCCATAGGAATAGAAAGAATAGAATAGGAAACTGACACACCCGAATGTCTGTTGACGGTCACTAGCATATCAACTTTCAATGCTACTCAGCTGAAATGAAGCGATCGAGCTAATAAAAGTTAGAGCACTGGTCGGTCAAACCCGTTTTCGCCCACTTCATCAAAGGACTTGAGAACAGTGATCTAACTTCTATGTATTATATAAACCTTGACAACTTTGGCTATATATACTGATCGCTGAGAATAATCTTGGGTAAATAACTACTTCTGTATGTCGGTATAAAAGATAATTATGTAATGATATTCTGATGTATTTTTAAATTCCAGAAATATTCACCTGCATCAACTGTTTCCGCACTTACATTCACAAACGATCTCTTAAGAGACACTTGAAGTTTGAATGTGGCAAGGAAGCTGTTTTTGATTGTCCGGTCGAAACCTGCAACTACAAGGCGAAATTGAAAGAAAATTTGACCAAGCACATAAGACGTCATCATCCAACGGTTGATATATTCTGAATTATATGAAAACATCAGTACTGACGATATATATAAGGTTTCGTTGCGTAAACAAACTTTTCCAATGTTCTACACGTCAGACACTAGGAATTTGATTGGATTGAGGAAAAAATGTTATGTGGATGGGACTCAAACCCGGGTCTCCAGCATTCCGAGCTGACGTCATGGCCGTCCAGCCAGCACAACGATTTGACCAACTGATCTAAGATGTCTATTATCTTCAAGCCATTTTAGAGATATAAGACTGTACAAAATACATGGTTTCACCTTGTGGAAAATTGTATGGAAAACTGATCGCCTCTCTTCGATATCCATCTCTTACATACCATTTTCCACGTGACGAAAGTAGGGAATGTGGAAGCATGGGTTCGAATCTCGTCCGAATCAGGATTTGTCTACTCTTTTATCACACCATAATTGTGTCTTTAATCTTTGTTCACACATTCGTAATCAAATATGGCTGGAAGAAGATTACTAACGTTTCGGCTATTTTTGCGCAAAAGATAATTTTTTACTTTGTAGAAGGCTACAGTGGCAGCTGAAACGTCAGTACATTTTTTTAGTCATATGTGGCTGCAGGATGACCGTAGAAAGGAATTCCAAATGTTAAGTATCAAAAGTTCAGAAAATGTCTTTATTTTTTTACATATCTTTTTACGTGTCTCTTGAACGAATTTTCCTTTGTGGAAATTCCATTTGATGTTTTTTGTAACTTGTCAAATTTGTTGAAGGACAATTTAATTTCAAGGGTAAACAAATTTATTGTATATATCATTATTGATGTTAATTTTTAACTGCACAAGTCTTCTTGATAAATTGATTTCCATCATCTACTTTAAACAACAATCAAACAACACACATTTTTCTTACTACTAATCTGCTATTAAAGCATTAAAAGTTGATTTTTTCAGTTCTATTATTAGTAAGTATTGGGATTATAGGAGCAGTGTAACGGATAAATCTGTGCCAAAAAATATTGTTATGATATGACATATAATGTCGTTTGTTGCAATTGTAGTGTGTAATTCTTATTGTTACTTTTTTTAAATACATTTATATTTGGCGATAAGTGAAGTTTTTTATCTGTAGAATAAATAATACTGACTTACACATCTGTGAAAAATAGTGAATGCTCTTCACTATTCAAAGACCTACTATAAACATGCATCATTCGTCTTTAGCCTATACTCCTCAGTATAGTCCAGCGATCTGAATGTTGAGAGCGATATATACTTAACCCAGATAAGGGTGTGATAGTAACATTTATCTCCAAATGTTTTGCAGAGTGGCGCTACTGTTTGTCATTTTCACGAAGTAACAAGTTGGATGCCCTCTGAGGCACTTAAGATAAATTTGGACGTTCATTTGGTTTCTAATACATTGGCTATTGATTGTGAATTATTGTGAACTCTTGGTTAGAATTGTTGATTTTCAAAATAGTTACTTTGGTTTTGTGTATTTGTCGCTTTGGTATGCCACTACACGGTGAAAAATAATCAATTTTTTGTAGATTTTAAGGTGGCGTATCAATTCTATTTATGGTAAATGTGCCTTTCACAGTAAAGTCTGCACATCCACCTGAATTTTAAAAATAAATCAAGATGTTGATCAACCCATTTAAAAAAGAAGGAGGCTTTCAATTCGGTTATTATTAAACTCCATTTCTTATGATGGGATCTATGAGGAATTCAGGAAACTCCTCAAATCCATACTCTGTATCTATATAGAGATTTTGAACAATATGTGAAGCGAAACGTTTCGGATTCGAGATATTTTATTGGCATCTCATGACACGTGTCTTCATTACATTATATTCCAATTTGAACTTGTTGTTTTATAAACCTCATTTTTTAGTATAAAATATTTTTTTCCTTTGTGCATGTTATGCAATGCAAGTGGGCTGGCAAGGATATCTCTGTTGTTTAGGATAGTGGAACAGCCTCGAGGGTTCCGCGTTCAAATCCCGATATAAGTATTTTAATTTGTATGTACTTTTTGAAACATTGAATTACTCTTGCAGGTGACATAAAATGTGAAAGGTGCTCACGAAGCTATATGCATCGCAGCTCTTTGTTGAGACATTTAAAGTTCCAGTGTGGCAAAGCTCCCCGTTTCAAGTGTGAGCGTGATGGTTGTAACTTCGCCGCCTATCTAAAAGAGAACTGGAGGAGACATGTGGCTAAATGCACCTAACCAGTGCCTTTAATACTTGATAATACACCAAATGCACAAATGTAGATCATATCCATTAATGTTGATGATTCTAAAGCAAGCCGCACCGACCAACCGTTTTTTGAGCGATGGAAAGTGCCATCAAAGGCAGTAAAATTTGCTCATAATCGATGCGACGCCAGGCAACTTTGTTGCCCCGTATCACTATGTATATAGTTTGTAGGTTATGTACAGCATATAATATGACCGTTATTGTTTCGTTTTATTTAAAAGTAGAAAAGAATTTCTATTCAATAAATATGTTAAACTAAAGTACTTCATTTCATTTAATAAATAACTTATATTTGGAGGGTTGTGAGGAGATATACCTTCGGACGACTTGTTTGTTTGAACAAAATAATTTCATCGTTCATGTAGATTGTAGACGCTCTTACTTGGTGAAACTCTCCCGTCATGTAGATAAAAAGTTGTGTTGTTTTCACACAGTTTCATAAATAAAACACTTTCTTTTAGTGACGCGTTTCGATTTTTATTAAAATCATCGTCTGACTTTCAGATTTGACTTCTAACAAGGAATTCAAAATGCGTCACTGAAAAAAGGGTATTCTTTGTGAAACTGTGTGATAATTACACAATCTTTTTATTTGTATGATGGAAAAGTTTCATCACGTAAGAGCATCTACATTGTTGTTGGAATACCACCGTTTGCGTCAGGGTAAACTCAACTTTGCATGATTGCTTCCCATTTTTATTATTGAGCTTAGATATTGCCATAACTTTAGTTATCAGTAGTCATATAACTGTCGCTATTAATTAATGCTAACGTCAGTAATTTTTAGGTGAGCAGAGCATATTTGGAGCATTGGGCCTCCAACATATCGACACTGTACCAAAAATACCACTACCAAGACCAAAATATAAAAGGACTATCAAGCCCACAGAGAAATTTTCTATGCTGATAAAAGAACAAGAATTGAAGAAAAGCAAGGATGAAATTAACAAGATGAAAAAAGAAAAAGTATGGAAGAAGGCGTTTACCTTTAAACGAGATGGAAAACCTTTTGTGACGTACAGGTGTGGTTGGTGCAACTCCTTTTTGAGCAAAGACGCACAGGAGTGCCTTGACTGCACTGGTAAGAAAAAAAGTGGTAATGCAGGCACTAAAGCTGCTATGAAGATAACTCTCAAGGGAACTGGAAAGTCTGCACAAGTAGTTGCAGGAAAGTCTGTGAAATCTGTGAATAATAAAAGCCAAAAGAAAAGCAGACCCACAAAGTCTTCAACTGTCAAGAACGTTCACGGAACACAAAAAATTCGCAACAAGGCTTCCCAAAGCAGGAAAAGCAAAGTAGAAATAGTTCACTTTACTAAAAAGACTGGACATGTCATTAAAGTCTACAGATGTTCTAAGTGTAGTTCTTTCTTAAGCAAACATAACAAGAAATGCATGAAGTGCATCCTAAAGTTCCAGAAGCGTTTTGACGCCACTGCAGTAAAAAAGCTAACGACTAAACCCAAAAGTAAGAAGAAGCTTCCAAAGGTCAAGTCACAGAAAAAACCAATGATCAAGAAAGAGATACCTATGACAGAACACCAACCAACAGCAAAATTATGCAAGATATGTGGAAAAGTTGTAAGGAAAGTCGACGAAGATCATTGCTACGTATGCAGAGAACACACCAGAAACAGAGGCGTGTTAGAAATGATGAAAGCCAGAGATAGGAACGACGACGACGAAAGAGCAGGTCCAAGCACCAGTCTCGAAACCACCGTGAAATACGAGGAGGCTGATGCCGAGCCGACTACCTGCAATGTTTTGAAGTTGATCCAATGTAATGATCAAGGTGTAGAACTATCCAGTCGTGATTTAACTGGGAATGATTTCATTGAAATTGTTGATGTGGATGATGATGACGAGGCTTGTTATTTAACTCTAAGCGAAATCGAAGTGCTTGATGACAGAGCTTGAATGTGCTACACATTTAGTGTTCCTTCCGTATGAAAAATTATATACAGAGTGCTTCCTAATGATAGGCCGTAGTTTCAAAGGCGCTTTCTTGAACCAAATTTAAGTAGAACATATGGTATAAACGTGTGTACGAAATTGGTTTTCATTAATATTTGGCTGTGTCGTATACTATAATAAGACGCCAAGGTAAAAGATATTATGAGTTCCAGTGGCATCTCAGAGGGCATTCTCAGGAACAATGTACGCCACTGACTTTATTAATAATTATAAATTAAATTACAGTAAATGCTGACACTCACTGGCAGAATAATAATTTCGACAAAGTAGTTTGTTTGGAGGAAGTATGTTTCCGATGGTGAATGCGAATATGACGATTAGAAAAGTGCAAGTAGTCAGGTGAGCGTTCAGGGGCTTACTAGGGGCTCTTTCTTAAGTCCGGGCACCAATTTGAGACCGGATTCCTCATCAGCGCCCCCTAAATACCCATGAAACAATTTTTGGTTTTGTTTGGAAGAATTTTAAGCCTAAAATTTCTGCCCTTAAATTTTTATTCGATTTTTGAACGTCCAATTTTGATATCTATGTAGAGTCGGAATGCGGTTTACTCTCTAATTTTTAGACTGTATCCGATGAGAATTTTGACGATCAATCCAACGGTCCAAAATCAATTTTCTTAAAAAAGGACCAAAATTCGTTTCCTGGGTGATTTTGGGTTGATTATCACGAATCTGGCCTCCTTATGCAACTAACGTGAGGGGGCTCGAGAAGCTACCCTGGGATACCATTTTACCACCACTGATTGCAATCATGTTTATATAAACCTATCTACTTGAATTTGATTTAGGGAAGGAATACACCCTTTTAATTACGGCATACCACCGGTGTGCAAAATTGTTTGAGGGCTTATACTGATCAGATTTCTATGTATTCGAATTCATATTTAGAATCTCAAAAATCACTGGTGTACGGTGGAGTTCGAACCAGGCACCTTCCGCTTGCCGGACATACAATGCCAAATTAAGCTAAGCAGGCACATCTCTCAATTAAGCAGAGCGATAATGTGTCCCCCGAAAGCTGCCATATCTGGTTTTAAAATTGATAGTAGTAGATCTTCCAAAATACTGACACTGTTCTCCAAATGCGAACAACACCAGCAATATGAAATTCGGAAGAGGTATGGTTTTCAGGGGTGTACGTAACAGCAGGATTCGGACTGATTGCTCAATTGCTTCCGATCCCACTGTAATTGGAACAAATAAAACTTTGTTTTTGTGACGTGTTTCGTCAATTTTAACAGTCTGTCGATGATTCAAATATTGCATCAAAACGCGTCATAAAAATAGAGTGTAATTTGTGAAATTTTGTGTTCAGGTTTTACACAATTTTACCTGAATGATGGATGAATTCCACCAAGTAAGCACATTTTAAAGATCCTAAATACCGATTTGAATATTGTCATATTTTTTGTTTGTTTTGCTTGCCAGTCTGCAACATTAGCAAACCAGGACTACTTTTTCTGTTGGAATGTGTATAAATAAGACGAAGAGTGAATATGGTTGTTCTTTAAGTGATTTTGTTATTAGTAAAACCGTGTATAACGGGCTGCTCATTCTTTAATATTGTTCCACGTTTCACATGTTATAGAAGCAACTCCATTTACTTTATAAATTATATATTGTTTCGAGGCAGCTTTTATGTTATGTTACTTGAATCGCGTATCTTCATTACGGAAGATTTGTACACTGTATATGACCAAGTAAAATCAATCAGCTGGAAGTCCATTATGTAGATGACGAAGGACTCCTTTTGATAGTTTATAAGGTGTACACAGACCTTCACGACGAGCTTAGTCAATATTTAAATGGGATTGGAACCTCTTCTTCTTCAAGTTCCATCTCCGAGTCGAAAGTTGGCAACCATCATGGTTATTTTCAGTTTAGAAGCAGCCTGTTCAAGAAGTTGGTTGGTTCCGCAACCATGAGATGCTTCTGCCTATATTGCGTTTCCCCCAGATTTTGCCTTGGTCAATCAACTGTAGAAGTTCATATTTTTTCCTCCCATGATGTGGCCCAGATATGATATTATTGGATTTTAAAATTGATGTTATCATAAATTTACATAAATCATAATAGGTCCACACTGCATCATTTTTGAGTTATACGTTTTTCCTTTTTTGCATGTTTGGTATTGGCAGTATCCACAAATACTTCCAAGCTAGTCAAGTCAAAAATCTTGAAAATTTTCTTTTTGAAAAATAAAATAAAAATCATGCAGGACGACCTCCAGTATAACCGGAAGTTGGAAAGAAGTGAACATATTTGAACTGGGAAGAACATATAGGAAAACCCTTCCATAAAAATTTGCAGAAAACTAATCTAGGTGGTTTCCCATATAATCATCTCGTTGTGAAGGAACCTGAATGTACACAAAACGCATGGTTCCAAAACCGGAATATTTTTAAGCTTTGAGGTACTTATCGATGCAACTGTATCATTGCCATCTGTAGTTATCACCAAGGTAGCCATGTGTATTTCTCATCACTATTTCTATTATCGTAAGCGAAAGTAATATTCATGTATAAAATATAAAATTCAACTTTGTTGTTGAAAAGTTATACTCCTTTGGACATTTTACGTTTTCTCATTCTAGAGTTTGATTTAAATCTAAGCAATATTGCTAAATACAAGCTTACATCACCCTCTATCTCAACGAACTCTAAACGTTTAGTTATAATAATAATAAAATTTCTTTATTGGGGTGAAATTAGCTCAAAGCTATTCTTCAACCCCACAGAAAGTGTGCACATGTTATCTTGATTTTTATTCATTAATGTAGTAATATATTCATAGTTTTTGTGCATAGCAGCAATATGTTACACTTCACAGTAAATATAAGTGATCTTGTGTTATTTAGAATAGCTTGTATTTCTACCGAGTCGTTATTTCATTTTTGTTCATTACTTAATCGTATTCAATAAATCTTATGTAAGCGCAGGCTATTGTATGTTATTATCGGAACTCATGAAGCGACCAATACCCTGAGTAGCAGAGGGAAAACACTGTAATTGATAATCAAGAGTGAGATCAACATTTACTATTAATTAATATTGGTTGGATCCTTCTTGTCGCCATATTCTAAAATGTAGTCATTTTCGGTAACACATGACGTGTTTTCGACTAAATTTTTGGGTCAGGTTCATCACACATGATGGGTGAGATTTATCTGTCTGTCTATAGCAGGTCTGATGCATAGTGGAGAGTATATATACACTTGAGGAGTAATATATGGTAAAAATAATTTGGCATGCATATAGTTACTATTTGAAGAATGGGAAACGTGGCTAATGTTTGTTACTAATACAACAGCTTTATGAAAGAATTTAATGTTTGTAATTTTCAGGACTAGCATCTATCAGAATACTGGAAGCTGTACGTTTACAACGCGTTGATACCGAATCCGCTGAGATCGAACAATCATTGCAAAAAACAACAAACGAGGCTAGTAGTGAACTACTAAAACTGAGAAAGGTTGAAATTCTACGGGATAGTAAAGAAAATATCGATAATACGAAGAAACAAAAATTGTGGAAGATTATGTCAAGATATAGAAAAAAAGATAAAACGTACATAAGGTTCAGGTGTGGTTGGTGCAAATCCTTCCTAAGCCAAGATGCACAGCAGTGTCTTGTTTGCATCACAAAAATGCAAAGGGAAGAAAATTCTGACAATGAAGGAAGCAGTCGAAAATCAAAGTTGAAAACAACAAATAACGCCAAAGAAAATACTCCAAATCTGAGAAAAGAGTCACCGCTTAAGACAGGTGGAAAAAATGTGTCTAAGCCAAATCCTGAAAAAATATGGAGAGTTAAATGCTTCTATAGATACAAAGACGACAAAATAGCTTGTAGAGATAAATGTGGCTGGTGTAATTCCTTTTTGGGTAAAGATGCAAAACGGTGTCATGGCTGCATCAATAAAAGGTTAAAAAAGAAGCGTTCTCCCAATAAAACAACAGGTTCTAGCAGACAAAAATCACCTTCTAGACCTATCACAAGAGAAGCAAGCACAACAAAATCACCTGTGAGGCAAGCCACTCCACATAAGACACCAGACGCGGTCAAGCAACACGACACGAAACTGTCTGCAGAGAAAAACAAACCAAAACCAAAGCCCTGTAAATCGTCTGTAAAAAGAAATCCCTCAGTCCGGGTATGTTATATCAAATCTAAGTCAGGAAATGTCTTGAAAGCTTACAAATGCTCCAAGTGCAGCCGTTTTTTGAAAAGTAACTCCAAACAGTGCTCAAAGTGCGCAGAAACATTGAATAGACGCATTGCTGATCCACATCTAGTTCCTGAAATCCTGAAGATGATTGCTGAGACTGAAACCAAAAAACGCATGACCCAGTCAAACGCGGATACTACTGACAATGGAAAATTCAAGAATGGTGATGAGAAAAAGATAGTAAAATTATGCAGTATCTGCAGAAGAATTGTCAAGAAACCTGATGAAGACTACTGTTACAAATGTAGAGAAAGAAGCAAATACAAGGATATATTGGCAGCAATAAAGGCAAAAGCTGTAAAGGTGAACATTGAGCAGCTTGCTGAAACAAGCACCTGTGATATTGTGGAAAATAACTTTGAATACGTAAACCTTGCGGAACTCAGTGAGGAAAATGATCAGGAGGCTGTTTTTGATGAAAATAACCAGAACTTGGATCTATCTGCCAACAGAGTGATTGGAAATGAAGACAGCATAATGAATTCAGATGACGATCAGGACGATGAACCTTCATACATATCTTTGAAAGATCTCGAGTTGATTACATCTAGTTGTGAATAGGCCGATTGTAGATGTGTTTTCCAAAGCTCAAGTGATTCAGGGATATGATTACGCAGAAAATGTATCTTGTGGACAGTTTTATCGATGTTCACTAATCATTTAATCTCACTGCAGATCCTGAGTGTGATTTTAACAATTAAGTAAGCTATTAGCATGCTGAACTGACTGTATTATATTGTAGTAACTGTTGCAAAACTTGGTAAAGTGAGAATTATAAATTTGTAGACAATGTAGATTTTCCAGTAATAGTTCTTCAGGATTTTTTGTCTTGAGATTGTTTCATAGCGTTTCAATTGATGTGGTTATCTAGACGGCGAGCGTTTTGATAACATTTGCTCTCTATAGGAGAGATTATCGTTAGAATTGCTTTGTTTTAAGGTGTAGTTGAACACCCTTAGTTTGCTTACAAATTGTGCATAAACTAGATTTATAATTAATTATTGGTGATAAAATTGTATATTTTTCCTTTTATATATCCGTTCCAGTTAACATGTACCAGTTTTTAGAGAACTGCTCCAAAATATAAAAAATAATTCAAACTGTATAAAAGCTCAACAAAAGTAGTTCATTGTTAAACTAAATATCTATGAGGTGCTTTCTAGCTGCTGGACTCCTCAGACTTCATAATTGATCTATAAAATATTATAAAATTGGCTAGGTATACTTTTATTTTTGAATTGTCCAAATGACTTTCCCAATTAAAAACCACATTATCAAAAAAATTTACTATTGCTAATCAAGCTGAAAAAAGTGAATGTTGATTACTCAAAATATAACTAACCAATCTCACTTCTGCCGCGCATACACATTAATGTAATAGCGTGAGTCATCGCAGCGAAAAGCGAAGACGCCACTTCATGGATTCGCTGCGTTCGCGGGACCAACCAAACAGCATTCATCAAAAGGAAAATGTCGAACATTTCACATGAACACGATTCAAGACACCACATTAATCGAAACGTTGTGGAACGCAAATTATGAAGACAATAAACATTTTATATGTATTCAATCTATTTATGTGTGTACCTGCAATGTTTTTATGAGTTTTTGCAACTTATTTTCTATTACTGCAAGTATTTAAAAGGCTGTTGTATGCCAGTTTTTCAATAGAGAGACGAAACGCATATGTGAATATACAGGGTGATCTATTTGAAATGTGACAACTTTTGATAACAATTAATTGCGCTAAATTAAATTTGATTTTACCCCTTTTACTTAAGTTAGCTATTTTTTTAATTGATGCAAACATGCAATGTTTTGTGATTTACATTGTTTCTTAATACGTAGAATTACTGACATTACTGACCTTGATGAACTGTGTTCATGGTCAAACCTCATCTCATTCCCTTATGATGTGGAATGTAATTATACTGAATAGGATTTTTGTAGAAAACAGATGTACCTTCTTTTAGGTTAGAAGGCGAGACTATTTTCTTCTTGATGGAACAATTATAATCTACTTCGCCGTCTTACAAGACAAGCATTGTTCTTGAATTTTCATTTTAATCGCAGAATTTTAATTTGAAGAAATACTATTTTATTTACTAAGATTACCATATTACAGAGATATTTTTTTCAATTTCTTTGCCATCTTGATGGTAGAATATATAAGCCAATACAAAAGAAATTGGAATTTATTATTCATTATAGATTTCAGCCTTCAATAATTTAACTATAATAGGTTTTTAGACATTTATTTTGGGTGTAATTCTAAGAAGATTTTTTTATGCTTATGTTCAGGATTGGATTTTAGTTTATTTTGTCATTATTTTATTTTCAATAAATAATATCCTGAATAACTGATGCCTTATCATTTCTGCATTTAAAACTTGAAGGTAAACGTAACAATTTTTTTGTTACTGATACTAGAATGATCATTTTTAATATAAGAATTTTAATGTTTATTAACGTTTTAGGAATTGCGTATCTCAAAATACTGAAAGATGTACATATAGAAAGAATTGACACCTCATCAGGGATCAGAGTTCAGGCCAAACCGTCTTTGAAAGAAGAAACAACTAATGAACAGAGTGTGGAACTAGCAAACAATCAGAAAACGTGCGGCCCGTTCAGATGTGATCGATGCAAATGCTTCTTGGGAAAAGATGCACAACAGTGTCTTGGTTGCTTTTACAAAAATGCGAAGAAAGAACATTCTGACTCTGGAGAAACTAGCCGGAAATTAAAGATTGAAATAAAACACGAGAGTGATTTCAACTATTAAGCAAACTAGTAGCATGTTGGAATATGCTGAACTCATTGTATTATACAGGGAGTTAATTAAGTATGTAGTTTGAATTCAAGAGATGATTCCTTGAATGGTATCAAGACAACATGTTTATATAAACATGGGTGAAGTGTTTCATTTTGGAGAAACATGGTGTTAAACTTGAAGAATGCATTTAAACATCTTGTAACTCGAAATTGAAGCATTTCCGGAGTCATTTTTGTTTGAACATTTTGTCTTAAAACCACTCAAACAGTCATCTGATAAATTGATTGGACATACTTTGTCAACATCCTGTATAATAGTAAAAGTTGTAAAACTTGATAGTGTGAGAATTGTATTAATTCTATTGACGTAAGTTGCACTATTTTCTTAGACTTCTGGGAATTTATTTTCTAGTAATCCATATTTCAATAATTTTATGACTGTTGCATAGGAGCTTACAAGGTGATCTATTTGAAATGCAAGAAACTATTATTCATAAGTTGCTGTAATCTGAATTTCACCATGTCGTGTTACAGGACATTCGAATTTTGTATCGTGTTTTCATAATAATCACAAAATATCATTTCAATAATAATCTTTATCTTATCTTATTTAGATTACCATAACACATAGAGAATAACCCAAGCAGCATTTTCAGTGACTAACACATATTTGCTACACGCAAGGAAACTTCTCAGTTGGGACCTATCAGTAACGTGTATGCTTCGTAATGATTCCCAAAATGGGAAACATATCCAAGGTCGCAGGACAGGCGCAACATCATTCTCGTCACTTCAGCCGCCAGCTACGTGGGCGATTCTAACTCTGTGGTAGGCAGTTAAAAATCGTCCTAGTATAGCTATCTCTTTTCTGGCCGGACACAAACTTATTCATTTTTATCGTGCAACTAGAGACGGCTGTGGCCCAGCTTATTGGCGTCATAATTTTATTATTTCCCATTAAATAGAAAATTATTGAAATGAACAACCTCATACGTGGAAACCTGAGGCATATTTTAATAAAAATTTTAGAGCCCCTTTTCAAAATGAAATGAAGAAAAACATTGTTATTTATTGTAATGAAAAACGGAAGATGGCACCTTATAAAGTTATAGAACAACAGCGGTACAGCACTCGCAACGGGCAAAATGGACTCGACCACCCGAGGGGTGTCCGTTTCGGGTGTCATGTTTGGATTTTTAGATGAAATTCGATACATTTTCGATAATTTTCAATATCCTGACCAAAATTGAATGAATCGGGCAGAGATAAAACGTCGAACTAATAAGGAAACCCCAAACTTTCATTTCGTAAAAGATAAAGTCGAATATATAGTGTGACAAATAGGATGTACCTCGCTTTTCCCAATTTTGTATAGATTTGAAAGGAACCTCATGGATTTTACGTAGTGATTGCTGGACAAATAGCTGAATTTTGTGGAAAGTATGTGTTGGTATGAAAAGCTCAGCTCAAAACTAGACTTGTCCCGTGAGTAGTATTCGTTTTCTGTATAAATATAGGACTGAATTCTCCGAAAAAAGGAAAACGACATGTCCGCGGCCCGTTTCCGTGTAGCTAAGTTTTTTCGAAATATCTCCGAAACGGTTTGAGCGATCTTCAAGGTAATGTTGACCTGAGTCATAGCAGCAAAATCCAGAAAAATACTTTATAGCTTCACTCTCCACGGAGCCACCACAGTTGTTACTCCAACCTCAACAGGAACTTATCCTTGAGATGTCCATCATTAACAACACTTCAAGGCAGTCCAGAACCTTTGACTTCATAAGTTGCCAATGGGCGTGCCCATAAAGGGCGACACTTGGAGATGAGCTAAAAGCATAGAATTTTTTTCACCAAAAAGTCACATACGTCTGTAGATATGTGTATATGTGGATATAAATTAGCTTAGAAGTTGTTATTAGTTGGAATAAGTTAGTGTTTTATAAACGTTAAAGTATGATAAGGCGTATGCAGGACCTTATAGGCTTCATTTTTTTAAGTGTAGTAGGTCTTTCAGAGATTTAATTCCTTAATTGTATGTATAGCAAAAAGTGGGTACTCACTTTACCTGAGACAAATATGTGAATTTGAAGTAAAACTCCTAGATTTACTTTACAGTAAATATCAATGTAATAATATTTATATTATTTCCTTTGATGTAGTAAATTTATCTAGTTAGCTATATGTAGTTTTAGTTCACGGCCAGTACAAGAAAAACGAAATAATTGCATGTTTCCCATCACTAACAGTTGTCGATTTTAGATATCCGTTGCCCGAAGTGCAAAAAATCATACAAAACCGAGCACTCGCTGAAGAAACACATGTCTGTCAGCTGTACCAAGATATTCCACCACAAATGCTTCTACTGCAGCTCGAAGTTCAAGACCAGATTTGCAAGGATGAGGCACATTGACAGCTACCATCCGAAAATGAAGGAGGAAGATAACAACAAAGACCAACCGAAACGTTGTATTGCGTGCAAGACAAGATTGAGGAGAAACTCTAAGGACAAGTGTTGGTCTTGCAGGCGGCCAAAAAAGATCTTGGTTAATGGAGTCGAAGAAACTTCGAGAAAATGTAAGGAGAGAATCTTGATGAAAATTGATAAAGATGGCGTGAAGATAAACTATGAAGGAACTTCGAAAGAAGCGCCGAGTGAAGAGTCGAAAAATGGCAATACTAAGAAATTGGTGAATGAAGGAGAAACACTGGAGTGGAAGAAAGAAAGCAGTTCAGAAGACGATACATATTTATCGTTCGACGATATTCAACGATTGTTTGAAAATTCCAAGGCTCTGTGATATATACTTTGATAAATGAGCAATATTAGAATCTTGTTGATTGAATTGTGATTTAGATAAACTGCTACATACGAATCACACAACTTCTGTTTGGCGGTCGGGCTTCATGTCTTTAAGCTAAGTAGACACTCTGCCAACTCGATTCAGAGCATCACTGATTTCAGGTCAAAGACTGTCAAGCTGCCCATGTCGTTCGTATTTCGAAGCACAGCAGCGCCATGTTCAGGTTGGCAGAGTGTCTACACGGCTTAAAGATAGAAAGTTTGACCGGCAATCAGAAGATGTGTGGTTCTAATACCGTAGAGGGCATTTTTTTGTGAATGCGAATTTGTGTGATAACATACATCTTGCTGATCTTGTCTAAATTCCTAATTTATGTTAATAACTATGCAATTATTGACCTGTTTCGGTTGTCCCCATTTTTTACAGTGTCTAGTCTATATTAATTATTATGATTGCAGAAAGTCAGATCAATATTTTTTCCATCGATATTAACTGTATCAATAGATATTGCATTGATATGTACATTTTATTTATATCTATGTTTCTAATTATTGATTCATTTAAGCTCTCACAATTATTTTTCAGCACAATTTCTTTGGAATATTATTTGTTTGTGCTTAGTTTTATGATTTTTGTAAGTTTAATTATAAAGTGCTACAAAATAAACGTTGTGAAATGATGTTTGTATTCAATTCCTCAGATATATAAGGTCAAATCAGGACAATATTGAACTGAAACCGTCCTGAAATGAAGATTGTGTCTTCTTTATAATTTAATATTTTTGTCGAAACAAGCTGTTGCCGAAATTACATCAAAATAGATACCTTAAAATACTACGTCGACCATTTTCCTGCAAAGCACAAATCGTAGTAACTGAATGAAAAATTCAATTTCATCTGTAGCGGCATTGACGCAAGACTTTTTATTTTGTTCTGCTGATGCTGATTGACATAACAATAAGCACCTGTTACTGAGGTCTATTAAGGAACAACGCGAACCGTTTGACATTCTGACAAAAATGGCTTTCAGGGCAGTGTACCTTACATTGGACATCGTTTAGATTGAGAAACGTGCCTTTATAGATCAGTTGTTGGAACGTCTGTCTGGCAAACAGAAGTTGTGTTGTTCAAGTGCCGATATAACCCAGTTTTTTTCTAACGCGAACTTATATGTCAGGATCTAGTATCGTATGCACTCTAGATTCCGTGAGCCAGTTTGCCAATAAGAACCACCAATTTGAGGATTCTATTGAATATACGCTTAATATAATGATTTATATGATGATTAAAGATAAGCATACTATAACGTGGCTTACTAAAAATGTCTGATAAATAAAATTACCTACGATAGGAGAGATTTTTTTATGTTTGCATATTTAATTCATGTTTTTAAATGCATAACATCTGATGTTTGAAGTGATTGATTCCTAATAAATAATGTTTTTCAGCAAATTTTCAGAAGTACAAATGTCCGAACTGCGCAAAAACGTACAAATATTCAGCTTCTTTGTACAATCATGTGAGGTATGAATGTGGCAAGGAGCCTGGTTTTATATGCTGTTTTTGTTCGTACAAAACGAAAAGAAAACACTGCCTGAAAGACCACCTCATCGCAGTGCATGGAGTTGAACCTGGAAATTATATTTGAGTTGTTTTATTTAAATGTATATTTATATCGAAAGGCCGGTTGTTTTAATAAAGCATATTATTTTGATAAATCTCACAATATTAACAATTAACTGTGGATCGTGTCCCTTAACATTTCGGCTTTGTCTTGAGTATAGTTTTCGATTTAACTATTGTGATCATTGAGTTCATCATAGTGATATTTTGGAGAGCATTATGAAATACAGTTGGAGGGGTTGTCAAATTTCAACTTAAGAATAGGAGTCCTATTTTCATAAACTGATTTCAGACTTCAAAAGCAAAGTTTATGAGCCGATGAGTCAATATTCTATTCTATCAATCCATCCTACTTTCAAAATTATCCTATAAGTTTCAGTAGTTGAATGTATGAATCAGTGTCTCATTTAAGAAGAATTTGATAACACAGGATGAATTTCAGAACTTAGATTAATGAATTAGTGTCTCATTTTTGGGAGAATTGAAGACAATCGCAGGATAAGCTTCTGTAGTTAAATTTATGAATCAGTGTCTCAACCGCAGCATAACTTTCAATGGCTAAATATTTTAAACAGTGTCTTATTTCAGGAGAATTTGAGACAGCCTCGGGTGAAGTTTTAGGAGTTAGATTGATGAATCAGTGTTTCATTTTAGGAGAATTCGCTTGTGATACATGTGGGAGGAGGTATTCTCGCAGAGAGTCGCTCAGGATTCACGTCTTGTACGACTGTGCTAGTAGTACGAGGTTCGTGTGCAGAATCTGTGGTCGTTCCACTAAGAGAAAGCATGACGCCAAAAGACACCTGATCAGAAAACATAAGGTGGAACGTGAAGATGAATCGAAAATAAATGGATATATTTTCATTGAAGTTCTTCGATAGGTGGACTACGTACACGTCTGAACATTTTGTGCCATATATTTCATTTTTTTCATAACGGGTTCCTTTGTTAGAAAAATATTCAACTGGCTACTTCTGAAGCGCACTGTTTATGTCTGATGAAATAAAACTATCATCCAGAACAATACGGTTTAAGGTGAATGATAATGAGTATGTCCCTGATTGCCATGTATTTCCATACCTCAAATATAGTCGATCTCTTCCAAATGGTGGATTAATTTGAATGAAATTTTACTTTTAGTTTACCGATTCTGTTTTCTATGATTAATAACACATCTATTTCCAGAATACTTGGAGTTCGATCAAATTCTGATACCGTCGAGCTTGGAGACCATGTTGGCAGCACGAATGAATAAGGTATCCAAGATGATGCGGCCAAATAATAAGCCAATCAGAAAATTCAAGTACCTGACAAGTAATATGGTTCGTTCTGGTTATAGTCCAAACTCTGAATTCGCTTGCAGGTGTGTAGATTTCTAGATAACCATGCTAAGTCTAATGTAAGACGTTCAAAATAACCTCATCCAAATCCCCGTAAAAGGAGAGAAAACCCTTCAGACCCGTTAATTATTATAGAACCAAAATTCAAGCAGCAACATAATTGCCGCCCCCAAATATCAAAGTCGAAGGATAAATTCATCATCAAGATCATAAACTATAAAAGCGTGTTATTTAGTTTTTTAAAGTATAATTTTAAATGACTGGTTGACCACTAAAGGTGTGATGTATTTTTAGGTACTGTGGCAAGCGATACAAATGGAAATCCACGATGAGAAGACACGAAGAAGATGAATGCGGAGACAAAGAGCCCAAGTTTGTGTGTCCGCATTGTCCGTACAAAGCAAAACAGAAAGGCAATCTAAAAGTACACATTCGCAAACATCATGAGGACAATGCAAATGGTTCGCCCTCTAGTCAGTCGTGAGCGTTGCCTATTCGTGTAGATACATAAACCTTTTCCTCTAAGGAAGGATCTGACTGGAGAAACATTATTTGGAAGTTTATATTTACAGATAGACTCAATCATGGGTGAGGAGTCGTTGAGCGACTACAGCGTCGGCTCGGAATGCTTGAGACACGGGTTCGAGGCCCGTGTTCTTAAAAGTGCATTGGCATCATTATTTTTTCTAAGTTACTCTAAAGTTCACCTTTTTCACTAGAAAAAACGTCATTACAACTGAATTTTTATTGGATCCATACTGCGACAGTTTATCTAAATTATTCGCACTAAATTGAACTGTCGTAGCTTTAGACATGGTACTATTGTTACGTTTTTTAAATGAATTTTTTAGTTCCTGTAAATAACATGATTTGGCAACGTCGCAATCTTGTTCGGTCTGTACATGATCGGTATATACAGAAACGTCATTTTTCCATATTTTTCCATTTTTCGGAAGTTTCTTAAATATCTCATTTTTTTGGATTTACTGCAGATATACACAAAATTCACATTATTTATCAAAGGAAATTCTTCAAAATATAGATAAAGTATAATTTTATATACGTAGTATACAGTACGTACAGTACAAAATTAGTGAGAAACGGAGGTATTTCGATTCATGAATTTAAATCAAATTGACGACTTTTCGAGTTTCTATTACAAAAAATCATCGTCTCCGAAGAAAATCCTGTTCAATTCAATTAAAAATCGATTAAATCTACCCCTTTTGACAAACTTTCCGCGCCATTACCAAAAATACTTTAACAGTTGTTGAGATTGTACATGTTTACACAAAATTGCTTGAAAAGACAAAAGTCGAAACATTATTACACATATACGATGTCTACTAGCTGAAGAAAGTGGAGTGTACTAAACAACAGGATATTAATCTTCCATCATATGTTGATTTTGAAGTTATACTTTGAAATAGTGAGAGAAATTTTCGCAATCAAATTTATAACCTTTGTAGTGAATGTTTTCCGTAAAACAAATATTTATTGAATACTTAAGCGTTTTCTTTTTTCTCAGTTTATACTCAGTTAATAATAAAAATAATTTTGATAGTCTACTGAGACTTCGTTTTAACATTAAGTAATGTTTGATTATGAGACTACTACCAGTTCTATCTATATTTTCCAGTTGACGAGACTCAAATGTTCATGTAACTACACGAATACATGTCCCTGATATCACTAGAGAAGTATTATCATTTACTATTTGTACTGTATGTAGAGGAAGGCTTCTTGTTTATTTCTTGTTTTATACAGGTACGCATTTAGCATTTGTACGCGGTTTTCCAACAAATTACTCATCCTTGAAGGACATTGCTTACTTTGTGTAGGTACTGCGTTGATTCCAGTCCACAAAGAAAAACAAAATTTAGTGAGCTGTTCATAAAAAGGAAACTAATGATATTGCCGAGATCTGTTTGAGCTCCTAAACCCCATATATTATTATTAATTTCATCATTATTGTTTGCAAAGCCCATTCATATCGTATGAAAAACCAACGTACTTTCATTTCAGTTCAAGTTCACTGTTTTATTCATCTTCCTCTACAGAATAAACTGATGTTGTTAACGTTATTGTCTAAGTTCAAGGTAACATAATGATTGTGGTTAAGACAAAATATTGTATGTTACTTTTTATTGTTTATTTATTTTTGCTGGAGTTTCTCCCACACATCCAATATCTTTTACACTACTAATGGAATTTGACTGAGAATTTTGTGCAAATTTGTGCAATATGTTATATATTCAAATTATATATATTTGTTTAATGGTAAATCCAACATGATTTTAGATATTTTACATAGATGAGGTTATGTATACTGTACTAACATTTATATTATGAATTTTCTATTATATATGAAGACTGAATACTAATGAAATTAGATGCAGCTTCCAAAGTAGAATGGTCACCAACATCAAAGACACATTTATACACCTTTCTCTCTTTAATGTTGATGTCCAAATTGTATTTTATCACTCCGATTAAAATCGAATGATATTTTAGAGAAAGTGACCTTATATCCAATATAGAACGTAATAAATAAATTTTAAATTATTTTTAGAAAAATATATTTATATATACTCGTAATGCTCAGAATTCTTGTATCAGTTGTTGTTATGTAGTTACTTTGAAGGACCAATGCATGTCAATAAAGAGCGTATATTTTATTGTAATGAACAAATCTTTGTTATATTTAAATGCTTTTCTATTTATCCAGAAATATTTATGTATTATCTCTTGTAGTGTTATGAATCTAACTTTGGGTACTGTTAGGCCTTTTTAAGTGGTTTGCATGTATATGCATATATGTAAATGTTTTCATTATTCCTATTTTGTTTGAATATACTTTACACACAAGAAAAACCTATGGTTATTACTCTAGTGAACGGCTTTTTCTCTTGTCAAATCAGAAGTTAACGACGCTAAAATTCATTGTTTTTTAAGAGCATAATTCAAGGCCATCTACATTCCACTCCCTCTTAAACACAGCCTTTGCTCTGTGTTAGTATTCATGTGTGAAAAGCGAAGCTCAAGGTCATTTTGGATTTTAAATTACCTGTTCCAAAATTTCCGGAAAATATATTATAAACTGGTAAAATTAGTAATGTCATAGCATGTTGCTCCATTTTAACGTAGCGTTTGTAGGTGTACAAGACTAACTGATAGAAAAGTTACAACAGGTAAGAATATCTGCAATCTATGTGTCATGTCATCGGTTAACATGTTCATTTTTATTTCAGGTCAGTACACTTGCCAAGTATGTTTGAAATCGTACCATGCGTATTCTTCTTACTGGAGGCATAAGAAACACGAATGTAGCAGACCGAACAGTTTTCAGTGCATCTACTGTTACAAGTCATTCAGACAGAAATACGACATCAAGAAACACGTACGAAACCTGCATAAGGAAAAGGTCGGGGAGTTTGAAGACATATTCAGGCGTTGTGATCTCAAAATAAAGTATAAGTACAGTTAGCGACTGAAACTATTTTCCAGTGATCCGTTTCGATTAATATTTAAATAATCCTTGAACTGTCAGATTTGACAGTTCAAGGAAGGAGAAGCTAATTAGAAGCCAGTGAATTTCCTCATCGGAAATTTATAGGCTCCACTATAAATAAAATCTTCACATGTTCATGAAGTTAGCAGAACAGACATTAAAAAATAATCAGAAAAAGAATCATATCGCCATAATGAAGAACTCATTAAAAGTTAATCAAGTACCTCTAAATGCTGCAATTTCAATTCAAAACTGCTCTTTAACTTAGAAAGAAGTTAGAACAATACGATTTTTTCAATTAACGTTTAATTCATCCATGGGGAATTTCATTATAAAACCAAAACCATACTATTAGTTGATTTCAAGTTCTATGTATTCTTGCAGATAAAAATTAGTTTACGCAAATAACTACCTACACCTTTATTATCACTAACAAAGGTGCTGTTACCTTGCATCACCAGTAATTAATGATGAGACGAAAAGTTCTACGAGACTTGGGTTTGCAGATTGGTAATCAGTTTTTTTGTTATGTGACCCCCAAGTGGCCTTGTTACCGAACACATGTACAATTTAATACGTTGATGTACAAAAGTTAAGTATGTTATGAAGTTGTTATATACGATAAATTTTTCTCATCATTTGATAGGAATGTATTTTCTGTATATATTTTATAACATGTAGAACAAATTTCAATCGTTATGTAAGGCTTTAATAAAACGTTAAATACTATTGGTAGAATTATTTTATGAATAACTGGCGATATTCTGCCAGCCGTGAACATCGAACAATGTTTATCCTTTTGTCACGCTTATGAAGCGTGATAACCTTTTTGTCTTTGCGTGAGGCAAAAAACTGCATTCTTTTGATGGCCTGCTTTACTACTTTCGTTTTTTCTCACCCACTCATCCGGTATGTTCGGATATTTAATGTATAAGCGGTACTTGTGGCACCATTTAGCGACAAGTAGCTGAACTCTATGTGGATAATGTATTGTGAATGGGTGGCGTGCTCTCTGTTTGTGTTAATTGAGGGTCACCTCAGAAGATGGAGCTGCTAAGAAATCATCGAAATTTTTTCCGAAAATGATATCATTGTATGGGAAATGCAGCGTCGCTATACATGCTCCGTTTCATTGTATATCAAAACTAGTAATGGCAAAGTTAATCTGGACTGAAGGCATGCAGCCTATTTAAACTGACAGGTGTACTTTGACATCATTTATGGAGAATTTTTGCTTAACATTGAGGTCAGGTTTCAGCATACGCTACAGAACTGTACTGAAAACTCGTTTTTACAACGATTAACCGCCCAGCTCAATCCATTCATCGTTTATTTTCCACAAATCATGGTTTTTAGGTTGGAACTGTTGAGTGAGGAGTGAAACTAACGAGAAAAGAAGCTCAAGATAAAACGAATTCCCATACGCACGAATCAGTTAGCAAAAACTGCGCACTTATTTGAATGTACTGAACATATTCCTTTTGTAGGTTTTGGCAGGTTCACCTGTACCCAGTGTGGCAAACATTACGTCCAAAAGTCGACGTTATCAAGGCATCTACGTTACGAATGTGGCAAACAGAACCAATTTAAGTGTCCTTATTGCCCAAAGACTACCAGACAAAAATACGATATCAAACTTCACGTTTTTAAAATTCACCAAGAACATAGGGATGAATTTGAAATTATTTATCGGTATCACATATAAAACTGAATGTTTTGCTGATTTTTAGATAGTCAAGTGACACAGATTGTGATTTTTCATACCAAATAAACTTTTTGCTGATGTATGTGCCAAAAAGAAAAAACAAAATTAAACTGATCATTGAAGATCAGATTTTCTGTGTAGATGTTTGATGTTTGATTTATTACTGATTGTATGTCATACATGAAACTTGAAAATATAACTTATACTATAATATTACTTCATCATATAAATATGCTTTTTTAGTTCCTGATTTTGGTCCTCATTAATATAATACAATAATGTTTAGCCGTATATTCATCTGTTTCAGTTTGATATCTCCTGTCTTTATTGTTTTCTTTCATTTGACATCGTCAACTCGACAATATATGATGATTCTGGTGCGATATTGATATAACCAACCAGTATCGATCAAGAGGTACTAGTTATGTAGATTGCTCTTACTTGGTGAAACTCTTCCATCATGCAGATAAAATAATTGTGTATTTAACACATAGTTTCACAGATAAAACTCTTTTTCTTCCAGTGACGCGTTTCGATTTATATTCAAATCATCGTCTGTCTACCCAGATTACTTGCCAACTAGCTAACTATATCTTATCATGGATACAAAACTATATTGAGAATTGTAGTTGGTAGTATTTCACATGAATATTGACATTTTTGACTCGTTTTGGTTATCTTTTTAACTTTCTGGTTACAGAAATATCATGAGCATAGAAGCAACCTTTCTCTACAATTTGCAAAAAAAAAATCGTTCCATTATTTTGAAAAATGAGCGCTAGAAATGAAATATTGGAAACCCATGCCTCCCCCTCGATCCTCCGAATATATAACGACTTTTTTGCTAGGTAGAATCGCTTCTTGAACTCAGAATTTGCTATATTTCTATGACTACTTAGGTGATCAGGAGATTGAAGCTATAATTGGCGAATTCGCAGAAAGTTTGGCAAATGTGGCAATATCGCTATGAGTAGAAAAATTATGGAATGTCTTTAGCGCAATGAATGAAATTGCAGTTTCTAAGTAAACGATATTTCACACACTCACCTTCATACAAGAATCCTGCAACAGTGCGGCGAGATTCCAACAGCCCTCTCCAGGAAGAATAAAAAAAAGTTTCGTACGAAAATTTATTGGTTTAGAATTTGTGCCTACCAATACCAATTTTTGCGGTATAACAAAAACGAACATTTTTCTAAACCGAACATTCTGTATTTATTCAAGTTTTCAACCTCTACATTGTTGTTCATCCACATTTTGATTGTGTTACAGTGTTGCCAATATATTTTTTCCCAAGAATCTTGCTTGAGCATGCTGAACTTTGAAAAGTAATATAAGTATGAGCGCTGACATTGAAGATTGGGTTCACCCCTAAATATTTGTGGGTAAACATCGAGCTTGGTACCGCAGGTAGTATATATATCGACGAAATTCGAATTCAAATAATTCAAGACTAGGTAATATTGATAGCATAAAAATATATAAAAAGTATCCTATATCCTGAAGTGTAGAGATAGTTCTAAAAAAATGTCGTTTTTTAGTTATTCTTTTGGGTGAATATCATTAATAAGCAATGTAATTGATAAATAATATTTTTAGGAGCATTCCAAGCCCAGCCGGAGTGTCCGCATTGTAAGAAGACGTACAAACACAAAAGGAACCTATGGAGGCACCTAAAGTACGAATGTGGTGTAGATCCACAGTTTAACTGCGATATTTGTGGCAGAGCGTTTAGATACAAGTCACAGTTACATCTGCACACGATGATACACTTCAAGGGATCTCCCCAAGCCTACTAATATGCGTACGATTTTTGAACGCTGTCATTCAATTCTTTATCTGGTTCATAAGTGGAATTACGTTAATTGCTTGAGAAAACTACCAGCTTTTCAGCTCGCCATCACACTTTGCAAAAGTTTAAAAATGGAGGCAAGTAGACTCAGCACATCTCACGCTGTAATTTGCGAAATCAGTTCCACTGTCATAAGAAAACCAGGAATTAATTGCTGTTTGATTGTCGACCTTATGTGTAAGGTAATTACGGTCTACAAAATGACTGAAATTACATACATTCAAATTTTATTATCTCCTTGAGTTTAGAGGCGTATTTAAGACCTCAAAGTGCCAAATCTGTATAGTCAAATTGCTAAGTAATACTCATGCATATAGACAAACAATATTGGAAAGGTATTATACAAAAAAAAGATATTATTCAATATGTTTGAATTGTACGACGCATGCGCAGAATGAAAAACTACAAATTTGTATACACAACCATAGAAATTCTAACCTAGAATGAACTGGTCCTAAAAAGACAGATCGCCAGATCCGTAGGCAGTGCGACAGAGAAAAAACACGCGATAGCTATAGAGATGGCATGTTGCATAAATATAAATGATATATTTTGTAACCTCTTAACACCACTGACCAATTTATGAAACCACAACCTTGTAAATACATATCATGCATGAAATTTTAGGCGTATTTCTATCAAAACTTCAATTTTCAAACTGCTTGTACTGAACAAGTGGTATGGAATTGATGAAGTTGATAAAAATTTTCATAAATGCAAAGTATTATTAGGAGCATTACAAGATTTGCTTACCAGAATAGCATAAGTTTATCAAATTATGGTTAATATTATCATTATGATAATTGAGTCATTTTGAGTATTTTTGTACTTAGTAGAAACCAAAGATGAGGAACAGGCCAGATTTGGTGATGTTACAAGTATTTCTAGTCCCCCCAAAAAGTAAGGTTAATGTACTTAATATTCTGTGATTAATTTCTGTATTAATCATATCTAAGCTGTATTAGGAGTTCATTTGTATTGGGAGTGGGCACAGGCGTATACGAGTGGGAATAATTACTCAAAATCGACTGCATTTCATTGTACGATTTTCTAAATCCCATAGCGGGACCGGAACTAAAATTCGTCAAGATAAGCGGGCATTTGTACGTATCAGAAAGACAGGATGAACGGAAATGTTTCTCTGCTCTCTTTCAAGTAAGCTAACCTCATATAAGTGTCTCCCTCTATGAGGACGTCCATGGACAACTCACAAAGCCGATGGTCCTAACACCTGGACATCTCCATAGAGGGCGACACTTAGATGAGTTGATATTGCTATCAGACCCTTGACTGGTTTACGTATATACTGACGTGTCTAGGCTAAAGACGAAACATGCATGTCTATACCAGGTCTGGTGCATAGTGGAGAGCATACACTTGATATTCATCTGTTTGATTTCATTTGAAAAAACTTCCTGTTATCTTCTCGTTCCTTCTTATAATTACTTTTTTAGCATATCCCTTTTCAAATTGCTTCAACTACCTTGCGTAAGGTAGATATTACAAAAAATGTTGAAAAGATAAACAAACTACATTCCCTTTTACCCCCGCCCAAGACTGAGGTCTAGATTCCCCATGGCAGTGGAAGTAAACCAAGGCCAGACAGTTTCATAATATCAAACTTTTGTTGAGTTTTCATTTTTGAAGTATTGAATAAGATTGTAATATTTCATAATTTTGTTTTTTAAATAATAAGGATGCGAAAAAAGGCATCTGGACATATAAAAGGAAATTCTCAATTCGGGCATTGCGTTATTAGTTTGAAGATATACCCACTATAATACAATTTATCTATTTGATGAGAAAATTATGATTAGTTGAAGGAAGGAAAGCAGAGTTATTTGGTGTTCATTATTATAAGACTCACTGTAATTATTGTGATAGAGATCTCATTTGTTTATTAGCTTCAAAGCTGCTTCAGCGGCGCTTTTATTTATTTGATGACATTTGAATGCATATGTGTGGACAACTTATATTTGATTTATTGCCGATTTTTTCAATATGTGTACCGGTTTTTGTTGTATGCGTGTATGATCAAATAAATTTGATTCAAGTTATTACGTGTTTGCGTTGTAATATGGAAACTTTGACCCGGCCGTATTTGTTTTAGATTGGATACTTTAAATATGTTCAAATGCGTTAGGCCTCAGTGAATCCAAAATATTACCATAAATGATTAATTTTGCTATGTGTGGACTTAAAAACATGAATAAATAATTTTCGTAAATCGTCAAATTATTAGTATTGCTTCCTTTCACTTGATATGTCTAAAAACTACTTGTTTTAGAGAATAAATGCATAGGAAAAAATTATTGTAAATAAATTTGACAAAAGATGTAACTGATTCAAATTCGATCAAACAATATGAAAAAATATGTGGAACAGTCTTGTTTTGCATTTTTTCTTTCGTTTACCTACTAAGATAGAGAGAGGTAGGACTTTTAATATTGCAAATTGGACAGTCTCAACTAAAGCTCTTAGACAATTCAAAATTGCATCACAGAGAAAAAGGTGCTCAAACTTTATAAAGCATTTTGAAAAGTTGATATGAGCTGGTTTGAAGATAAACACCTCACGTATTTTTTTATACTTACTATCGTGCTAATAATTAGAAAAGTTGAGGCTATTCTGAAACTCTATACTACTTCTACTACTACTACTTTCTACTACTATCCTTGAAACTTTGCTTTAGCTGTAATTTTAGCCTTAGCAGAAACTGTTAAGTTTGAACTTCTATAAACAATACCGTCGTTCATGGAATAGTTTTCGATTTAACTGACCCTGAAAAAATGGTCAACCTCATCTTTTCAAGTCAAATCATATCCTAATTGAAAATGTTAGACATACTTCCATGAACGTCATTTAATTCAAACTTTAATTATAAAGTTAATGTGGACGCAAAAATTAGGCCAAAGGAATAATGAGCATTTAGAAAGATATGGTATTTTCCGAAGTCGGCAGTTTTCCGCATTTGGCTCAACGATAGTTACATCACTGCAAAGTTCGATTGAAGATCAGTCACTGGCCATTAGATTTCGAACCAAGATCGAGCTGTACAAGCTTAGACATTTAAAAGGAGGAAGTGTATTTGCCGTTTCCCCATAGTTTTCACCTGCCTAGAATGCTAGAGGTTGTGGGTTCGAACCCCACTGACGACACATTTTTCTTTCTAATTTTTATAATAATTCGTTGGTAAAACCTATAGTGCATGCTTTGAAGACCATTTCAGGATTGATGATGACATGTATTCAGTTTAAATTTGAAAAATTGAACATAAAATAAATTTCAGAGAAACACTATGCTTGCAATACATGTGGGAGGCGATACAAGACAAATGGAAATTTGACCAGCCATGTTCGATTCGAGTGTCAGAAGGAGCCGATGTTCAGATGTCCTATCTGTTTGAGATACTTCAAAATCAAGTCTAGTTACAAGAGACATCTCATTTTCAAGCACAATATTGGTGCAATCCAGGACATGCACTTAGTTCAGCGGTAATGTAAACATCGGCAAATGATAAGAGGAAGCAAGAAGAGAGGTTTTCATGATGTGCCATCTTCTTTTAAACACTGGCTACCAAGGTTTGCCAAGTGAGATCAACTATAAGGAGCCCTGCACAAAATATTATTTCCAGTTATATTGTGAATCAGCAAATTTATTGCTTTGTGCCAGTATTATAAGTAGTAGTGAGTAGCAATTTTTTACATAGATGATGTTATTATATGGAAATGGTACATTCTCGATACCAGTATTATGTAATATACTTCAATAAAAGGAGTTTAGTAGTGAGTTGTGGAAAAGGCCAGCGCCATCGAATATTATATAGATCAAGAGTAAAACATATATTCAGCTGTCTGATCTTCCAGTTCACATCCCCTTCACAGAGGTGTATCACTTCATGTCACATTATTGACGTAATCTCTTAGGCTTTGTAAGTGTGCATTTCAATAATCTGATGACCTGGGCGTAAAGCAAGTGAAAGGTAGAATCACAAGAATGCAAAAAGAAACGTAAGAAGAAATATATATTATTCGTATTATCACCTTTTAACCATATAGAGGTAAACATTTATTCTCTCGCAGTGCTTATGAAGCGCGATAGGCTATGTGCGTGAGGTTATCTATAAAAAAATTGCTTTATAAAAATAAATAAATTATTAAACTATTTTATTGTCATCGGTTCTTGATAAGTGTACAAATTTTAAAATGAATCTGACGTTCTTCAGGTGAAAATAGCGTTCGAAGATTCGTCACAAACATACATACATACAGGTGAAACTAATAAATGCGTGTTAATAAACCCAATACTGGAAAGGTCTGTGTAAAGGTATACTATTAATGTTTTCTCGATTGTGTGATATTGTCAAAGTTATTTTATTGGTTTTGCAAGTCGTTTGCTGATCCTGTCCTATATGACGCTAACGTAATGCTCTTACTTTTAGCACAAGAAAGGCCGTTTGTATGTGTTTGTGGTAGAAGATACAAAAGGAGACAGCACCTTATAAGTCATACACGTTTCGAATGCAAGAAGGAGCCCATGTTCAACTGCTACATCTGCTTCCGACCTTTCCATCAAAAGTCTAGTTACAAGCGGCACCTTTTGTGTAAACATAATGTAACAGAGGATCAAAAATCGAATTCGGTTAAATATGAATAATTGGATGGTTAGACTGTGTTTTTATTGCTAGTTTTTATTTTTCTGGCAAACATTATCGTTAATAAATTTTAGTTGAATATGTGTAACAGTTTTGTTGTTGTCTAGCTGCAAAACAGTTCTTATCGTTAAATCGTTTGGGTTTATTCCCAGAATGTGGCTATGATAAATCAGTTGAAGTACGTACAGGTTTGAAATGAGCCCAAAGTTGCGCCTTTTGGATCAATTCTTTTTTTTTGTATAAGTACACAACAATGCTTTCAGCGCTATATCAGGTAAGTACTGTCAATGTCAACGTCTAAACTCAACGCTGCTTGTAGCGCTAGTCTTGTATATGAATCCTATACAAGTATATGCTCTCTATTGCCAGCTACTGAGCCACACCATCGAGCCTCTAGCCTAAGACCAAAACACACAAATTCAAGTATGCCAGAATAGTCCTCAATTTAACACTCAAACAAGGAGCTTGAGTTTCGCCGGTAAGTATTTATATCCCGATATTTTGTCGAAAACTACAATACGTGTTTGAATGAGTTTTTACTAGAAAGCTAATATTATGGAAGAATCTCATCTTAGTTTGAACTGTGGTACTCAAAAGTGCAGGAAATGTTTGGCGCTTTATAACACCTACGAGGAAATCTGATTTAATTTTTTTTATAGTAATGGTGGATGTAGATACCGACTATAGATGCGTAGCACATGTACCATTTATTAACGCAAGTTTCAGCTTTTATGCAGCTCGTTATTTTTTGAGTAATAATACTCCAAAAATGTATCTTCTAGTCCTTGGATTTGAGATAAATTATTTTAAATGAATTTCTTGTGTAAAATTGCGTTTTTGAGTGAGCATAGTAAAATGAAAACATCAACAATTATTTCAATCAATTTCCCTTGGAATTATATTCATCCGATGACTTAAATTTTAGATGAAGATAAACCATACAGGTGTCACTGTGGCAGACGATACAAAAGGAATTCACATCTTCAAAGCCACCTGCGTTTTGAATGTAAGAAGGAACCCACGTTTCGATGTCACATCTGCAGTCGCTCTTTCCACCAAAAGTCCAGTTATAAGCGACATCTCCTCAGCCAACATAATTTGGAAATCCCAAGGGCTGAAGCAATAGTGATCGAAGAGGACTATGAGACACGTCAGACGGACTTTGATTAAAAGATAATTATAATTCTTACGTAGGTACATCGAAAATACGAAAAAGGTACAATCTGACAACCAGCACCTTCCTGACGAAAGGCAGAATTCGACATAAAAATAAATTCTTAGACGAATAATATGTGCTTTCCTTCAAGTATACCATATCTTCCTATATGCGCAATGCTATAATAATTTTAAAGTTAGATATGCTTTTTGAGTGCAGTGCAAGGAAGTAAGTAGCATATGGCATTTATATCTAAATTTTTATCTATCGATAACGACTGATTAGGAGATGATTAACCATAAACTATTCACGTTAATTGTACAATTTAGTTCACTCGCTCTAGTATCCAGTTCCTATTTTGACCGTTTGCTGTATTTTTCAGGCAAACTATTTTATATTTAAGGAGCTATGAGCTCATTACTTCAATTCACTTGCTTTCACTGGAATATATTTAAATTACCTACGTCATTTGGCTTTATAATATTCCTGATAATATCGTATTACTCCTATAAGGTAAGTGTTTGGAATATTTGTTAATTCTTATTGAAAAAAATTTGAAGCTATTGTAGAGTTAACTAAACGTATTTGTGATTGTTCCGATTTACAATGAATTTCAGTTAAGCTGTTCGACTGTGAAATATGTGAAAGATGATACAATACAAAAAAATAGTGCCCACGGCATCTGCGGCACTAGTATCAGAATGAGATTTTTGATTGCGAAACACGCTGCAAGTCGTTTCATTTATATCCACTGGAAAATATTTAAATTACTTATCTCTTTATATAAAGGCATGATAAAATTTCAGACAATGTACTATAACTTGTGTATGGTAAGTGTTTGAAATATTCTCTGGAATTAATCAATTGTAGACACAACAGAACATTATGGAAATTTTTCAATTTAAGTGGGCTAAATAATCTTTCGGATAATATCCTATTCCTTGTATATGGTAAGTTTTTGGAATATTGTTTAATTTTCATTGAAATGTTTATTACTATTCTAGGTAGCAACATTTACCTCCCAGTGTCGTTCAGAATGGCGTTGCTTAAAATCCTAACAGGTTAGACTCTGTCTAATAGCGGCGACAGATGCGCCTCACGACACCTGTCAACAAGGTCGAACTAATTTACAGTGACATCTCTTGTTTTTCGTTAACACTTTTAACGATGTAGCGCAGTAGAATAAAAGAACATCTCGCCTACTGGATGGAGTGATTTAAAGTGATAAAATCGACCAAACCGTTGATTATAGATTTGTCATATGTCACACAATGCTGTAGTAGAAAATAATAAGATACCATAAAAGCCTCAAATAACAAAGATACTGTTCAATTCTTAGTAGGTTTAAAGAAACCTTAGCTGACTCAATAAGGCGACGTAGAGTTTAAGAAATGTATATAATGATGACCACAGGATACGTTTTTTTGTAATCATAACCTCAAAATTTCACCAGAAGTATAGGTTTGAACTTACCCTCAGCTATCTATTTTCTGGAATAAATTATTTATCATTTGAAATCATTCTACCTGGTTTTCACCAAAGCCATTTGGGGTCCTAATATACATCTTTTTGCATTTTCTTAGACAAAGTTTGTGTTAATTATTGATATTTTTCGCTTAACTATCCGGTGACTGTAAAAACTCCTCATAACTGTCATTACATTTCATGTTTATGAACTTTTCATCTAATCTATTTTTTTAATTAATGCGAACATGCATATCTAAAATGTTGTACAGTTTCTCATAGAGTAGGGTACACATTATATTTATATCTTCAACACTTTCGAAGAATAGCCAATGAACATATGTCAAAGCATCATATGAACCAATGAAGTTAGCCTTTCTGAAGTTATAATCTAGATAGAGATGAGATACAAAGGTCTTCTTATGATATTAATATTACATGTTACAAACAGACATGGGTAGACCTTGGGAATTAATGGCACCACATCTCTTAATGTTCCATAATCTATATTTGTTGAAACTAGGTCTTACATTCTTCCCGTCGAGTTAATTCAATGCTATATCGATAATTTCCAGAGAACGTATATTTCGAGTCATCTATCAGAGAGGCTACTTTATACATATCTGAAAACATTGAATTTTTACGAAAGAGAACATTACAATTTGACCAAAATATTGACTAAAAAGCTCGGATGCATCTGCATTGATTTGTGGAGTAACATATATGAAATGTGATGTGAACTTAAATTCACATTTTACTCCAACCAAATGTATGGAACAAAATTCAATTCTAAACCTCTTTATATCTATAGATTCTGCAAAAAATTCGTTATGTGAACATCCTAACAAGTCACCACCACTGATAGTAGTATTAGTTCGCAAATTTTAATTTCTATTATGTATCTATATAAGATATCTAACTAGTAGGAGTTATGTTTACACATCCAGCAGGCCAATTTCCAATCATCCCCAATTTGTTACAGCAATAGCAGAAAGCCTGGAGTGACTGCAAGATAATTTGATATCGTCTAGTTGACCAAGTGCAATGTCTCTGGCCGTGTATTTTAACCTTTTTTTCGTTTTCTTTGTCACTAGATAGATGCTCGCGTACATATTTACGTTACAAATTAATTTCTAGGACTCACCAATTACGTTTACAGTGTAGAAGATGGTGAGCTACTCGATGGCAAAATTTCGAATAATTCAGCTCGGCTTTTTCGAAAGTTTATCGGCACTTGCAGCGATACAGTAGAATCGCGGTAGAATCAAAACCGAAACTGTACCACAGACCTTGTGGATTCTAGATTCATGCAAAATTTCAGATAAACCATTTGCATGCGAAACCTGCGAAAGGACGTACCGAAGGAAGGGAGATTTGTCGAGACATATGCGATACGAATGTCAGAAGGAGAAAATGTTCCAGTGTGGATTGTGTTCCAAGTCTTTCCATCGCAAGTGCAATCTTAAAGTACATAAAATACAATGTCAATCAAAAAGACATAATATGCATTAAAGGCTTAGACCAGTGATCGCCAACCAAAAGTGTTCGACAATTTTGTAATAGACAATCAGTTTGGTTGAATCATCAGGACTTTGGCAAATCCTTATCTGAAACTGCGAAGATTGCATGTATGGCAATATGTTTGAAATTAAGCATGTCATGAGGAGATGAAAGCAGGCACGTATCCAGAGGGGGGCCCAAGGGACTCGCGTCCTCCAGAAATCTTAGGGAATTTAGTTTTTTCTACCTTTCTACAAAACTGTTAAAAATATTATATTATTTTGAAATGAAAAATTTTGTGTAGTAAATTTTACAATTTATGAAATAAAATGTTAAAATACTGTATTTTAGTGCATATTACATATTAGCATTGTACCTATTCGCAAATTTTATATTTTGTAATTAATATTGAACAGTTTTTTGACAAATAAGCAAATAAAGTTGTTCAAGATATATAAATTTTGTAGTTTCTTTATTTGGTGGTACATATTTACTATATATCAACACTACTATAAAAAAAACACTTAAAAAATGCACTCAAAAGTAAAAAATAATTGTGTTATACAGTTATTCTTATTTAAGGAGTCGGTACAGAAGAACCATTACCTAAGGATCAATTTTGCGAATAATTCAGATAATTATCTAAAATTATAATTAAACAATTAACTGTATGGTAGACACAGCTCTGCCTTTGTTCGCAACAGAACACGTTACGACATTTTGCGTACAAAAGTTGATCATTTGAAATGATAATTTCACTAGACTATAACGCGAGCATGCAAACGGTAGCCTTGCCACGCGTTGGGAGATTCGCGCACTCATTCTAACATATGTGTTTCATCTTCTCTCTTTTTCTTACACATTCATTCTACATGCTAAAGGAAATTCAGCCTGTACTGTAGACTTTTATTCAAATCGACCGTTCGTCAGTATCGCTGGAACGGTAGAGTAGGGATGTTGTCACTCAAGCTACACTGGTACGCGCGTTTTTATATCTATACGTACCTTCAGAATTACCCTGCTGAAATTGGATCGATATCATTACCGGGAGTCAAAATTTTATAGACACCTAAATTTTCTCGAGATCTCCCCCTTACCACCTACCACCCCCATAACCCCGATATTTAAACCCACCATTTTTTTTTGAAAATGTTCAGGGGGCTATAAAACCTGCAATAACAAAGTCGAACGTTTAACCCAACTTTCGTCAAAATATAAATAGTACTTTCTCAGTTATAGAGGAGCCAAACGAACATAATACGGGCAGAAATGAAACTTTACAATATTCTAGTACAATGCTGTAATTCATTTCAGGTAAGCCATTTCGATGCGAAATCTGTGGAAGACGATATGTAAGAAAGCGTGAACTGACAAGGCACTTGAGCTACGAGTGTCAGAAAGAAAGAATTTTTCATTGTGAAGTCTGCTTTAGGTCTTTCCATCACAAGTTTAACCTGAACAGGCATTATTTCAGGCAGCACAATAAAAAAATATCAGATCCATTTTAAAGTGTATATTATCAAATAAAGTGTGCAGCTTCATTTTTAATTTGAATTTCCTGACTTCACGTCTTTCAACTGTGTGGTATTCTAAATTTAGGATTTTCAGTCAACAATATAGATTTTTAAATTGGTATACCCGACTAAATGTTTAAGTTAAAGAACAGTCCATGTAGTTAAAACTTCCTTGCCATGAAAGTTATCTGGCCTACGGTATGATGATGAAAAGCGTTTTGAAGGTTTTGAGGTTATTTTTTGATGCTTCCAGATCGAATTTTATACAATTTCCATCATTTGAGTTCGCTCCCAAATATTTGCTACATAAATAGGTCTCCATATAACCTAACATTAATTCAGTTGTAAGAAAAAGTCATCTTTGTCCCAGCCACTTCCATGTAGGAGCGATTTAGAGGTTTCAAATTTTAATAAAAAATCCAACTAAAAATATTGAAGGACACGCCTTGGAAAGGTGAATGTGAAATATTATTTAAAATCTTCCCATAAAAGAATTGAAAATTTGAAGCATAAATTTAAATATCTATCGATATTTTTAAATCGGATCACACATATTAATCTTAATAATAATTTGCTCCATATTCTACGCTTCCATTCTTATAGAAAATGAATTTTTGATTTTTCGATCATAAGATTTTGAACAAAATTTTAATACTACAGCTTTCTTCAATCCTATTAATTTATGCTGCACAACTTATGTTTTTGGTGTGAATTGAGAGAAATAACAGAACAAAGCCTATTACTCTTTTTGGATCTAACCATTGGGCAAATAACACAAAAAAATTGACAATGGAGTTCAACCGTCACCAACTACAAATGTTCATCCACTCCAGCATTAATCATACATCCTATATTTAAATCAACCCTTAAGCCTAATCGGACTGGACTATGGCTTGTCAGTTACATAACTTAATAATTAAGTGGAGACTCAGTTATTTATTTCGTACTTCCGTTTACTATGTACAACAGCAACAAAAACAACAAACTCGAGATAATACAAAACCTTTTTTGTGGCAAACAGTGTATCCAATGCCAACCACCTAACAACATCGTGGCTACTCATTTAATTTGAAATGTTCACCTACCATGTTTCAAATTGATGGTCATTCATTTTTGGTACTAAAAAATACCTCACTTCACTTTAGTTTTGTTACTATGATTTTTGCACGTAGCCAAAGACTGTTCGGCATTCTAGAGAATTTAGAGTGTTGAAAGTGTATGTGAGTATAATTAATATTAATATTGAAAATACTACTACTTCCAGCTATGAATGCCTCTTAATATATTATACAATATTTGATGCGGTACTTCCAATATTTACTTATATTTTGTGACAAAGTTAAATTTTTTTTGTTGTGTTCCATACTTCTAGAACTATATAAATGTGATGTATTCTAGTGAGACCATTTGCTTGTGAAACGTGTGGACGGTGTTACAAGAGAAAAGCAGAGCTAAGTAGACATCAACGCTATGAGTGCCAAAAGGAAAAAATGTTCCGATGCGAAAAATGCTTAAAGTCCTTTCATCAGAAATCGAATCTCAAAAAGCATGTCGTTGCACTTAATCATTGGGAGGAATTCAAAAATATTTAACAATTTCGATAAGTGTTTTTATGGAGAATATTTAATAAAATATTTATGAGTAAATGTCTTGATTAATTTTAGCGGACCCCGATACCAATAATAGTTTCATATAAAAAATAATGTCTTGAAGTTGTTTGACTCTATACTCTCAAGAAGGTTGACGCTGTACCTACTCAGTTTGGTTATCAACACACAAGAACTGTTATTCTTTAGGATTTGAATTGAAAAAGTATTGGATAATATTTATTTTATGACTTTAGAAATTTCCAAAACTATTGATTATTCAAAATTCACATAATTTTTTAAAATTTACTTTGATACTTGATATCAAATATGAACAACATAATATGGTCACCCTCTTTGAGTGGTATTGATGAGAAAACTAGCATTCATCTTTGAATGCGACTGATCAACAGCCACGGAATTCATCGACAATGGTCGTCAAAAGTCGACCGTCCTGAGGCATTAAAAGGTTAAGATTTATTTAATAGCCATTTACATTTAAATCAGCGATCAGGCTAGCATCAATCTACTTAACAACATTGTAGTACTATGCTATAATTCATTTTAGCTAAGCCATTCCGATGTGAAATCTGTGGAAGACGGTATGGAAGAAAAGGCGAACTGAATAGGCACTTGCGCTACGAATGTCAGAAGGAAAGAATCTTTCAGTGTGAAATATGCTTCAGGTCTTTTCATCGCAAGTATGCGCTGAAAAAGCATTGTATTACGCAACACAAGAAAAAAATATCAGTTCCATTTTAGTTCTGTTGTTCAATAAACTATGATTCTCCAGTTTTACTATGAATTTCTTGATTTCACATTTCTAACTGTGCGTGATTTTGAATAAATATTTTGGGATTCGCAGTCAATAACTTACCTTTTTAATTGGTATGTGATCTCTTCACCTTAATATATTGCAATATCTTAAATTTATATGTTTACGTCAAAAATTAGAGATCGTATATTGTGCAGATTATTTTTATCGTGTATTTTGTGATATTTCAAGAATGTATTGAAAATGACAGAGTGCAAATTATATTTCACACATAATGTCTGGCGACACTCTATTTTTTGTCAACATTCTTTTGCCTTGTCTTTTTTTCAATATTCAGTACTAGTATTCACTTGCCACTGCTTTCCACAACTCAGGGTACGCTTGGAGGGTTACAATCTCCATTTTTAATCGTCGTATATTTTGTACGAGTTTCTGTAGAATTTATTCACAGAATAAATTGATTTCAGAAAGTCCATTTTTTTGCGAGACGTGTGGAAGAAGATACAGACGAAAGTACGAATTGACCAGACACATAAATTACGAATGCCAGAAAGAACCTAGGTTCCAGTGTCAAACGTGTTCCAAGTGGTTTCGTTATAAACATCATTATAAGAAGCATCTTGAATCCAGAAACCATTGAAGTAAATCTATAAACCTGAATTTTTATTTTTATCACAACATTACCCTACAAGGCTCAGATCAGACCAAAGGATACTGCTAGAATGTTTCTGGATGTGCTGCCAAGCACTCCCTAAATACCCTGGATCAGTCCAGATCAGAGCAATACCTTTAGTGAATACGGTTGACCTTGTAAGGGGATTCTAGAATTCTGTCATCAATACAACAAATACTAAAGTCTAAAGGGCATTCCTCCCCAGGTCGAACTTCGAACACCTTGTATGATCCTCTTCCAAAAGTCAAGTTTTTGAAGAATCTTTGCTGTAAAATGAACTTTCGGGGAGTTTGTTCCCTGATAGTTACAGTATACAGCATTTTAAGTAAATTTGAATAGAAGTTTACTCTCTGACAGTAATAGGCTTTATGCTTTTGTCACCTGCTTCGTAGATAAGATTCTGGCCTCTAGAGTCCAGTCTCATTAAAATGTGATTTTCACTCCTTGAGTGTCTGTGGGCCATTTTAGATATTACTCATAAATATCGCCAATATGAAAATCTCTTAAAATTACAGATAAACCATATTCCTGTGAAAAATGCGGAAGGAGATACAAAGGAAGAAGTCAGTTAAACAGACATATACGTTACGAATGCCAGAAGACACCGTCATTCCAGTGTGGAAGCTGTATGAAATATTTTTCTCTCAAGGAGAATCTCAAAAGACATAAATCTTATTTTAAACATTGAAAATAAATGTTTTCTATAATGAAATTTGCTGAGTAATATTTTTTATGATTATTTTGGTCATACGAAAATAAATAGTAACATTAATCTCTAAGGTACTAATAAGTTTCGTTGCTGCAACATTAACCATGCTGCGTATGATATTTTTCTATATTCAGGAAAATACAGATCCAGGTTTTCGACTTTTTCTCCAAGGAAGTTATAAGAACCGTTCAAGACGAATATTGGAACAAAACTTTGAAAAATTGGCGTTCACATTTCAGTCCACTGTCAATATTTATGTGTCATTAATGGGCCACCAGCAACACTTACTGCGACTTCAAAGGAAAGCTTGACTTTATAATCACATATTTTTATTTCAGGATATAGTTCAGTGATATACAGTTGTAAGAAATGTAGGAAGCAATACAGCTGCAAAGGTAACCTAACAAGACATCTCAACTTGGAATGTGGTGGACAGAGAAAGTTCAACTGCCCTGCATGCTCTTACAAGGCTTTCAGAAAGGACCACATTAAGAGACATATGCTTTTGGTTCATAACTGCCAGCCAAACTTGTTAATCGATTTACTTTGAAAAAATGTATTTTATTGTATTTATTTCCAAACATTATCTAACTTTTATTTATTGATCAAATATGTGCCTTAAAATAAAATACCTCACACTCCATGTTCTGTTTGCTTCTACTGATAGATAGTTACTTCCTTGTCATCCCTTCGAGATTAGGTAACTGCCTTTTTGAGAATGGGTAAGCTTTAAAAAATACTTGAAAAAGGTCTTCGCACAAAATCTATGTTGAAACGCTTTCGATTCTAATATTTTAAAACTTTGAAGGTAAGTAGCCCATGTAATGTCAATAAATAGTAATTATTGGGTTGTAACCTCAATTTCTTGAATTTGATTTGTATTTTGTGACATCAATGTAGATCTGTCTATTACGCTTTGTGCCCACATAGAACTTTTAATAATTTACCAATTTCAAAAGATTGTAGAGACTCTGACCGAAAGGCTTTACCATTAATGTTGAGCTTGGTATTTTTTTATTAAACACTGTTATTTATTTAAAATATGTAAATACTTCGATACTGACATACCGACAAAAGGGGATGAATTACATGGGGGGAGACTCGATCATATCTTTTTGTACTATTGTTGATACTTTTATTATTTGTAGGTGACAGTGAATTCATGTATAGTTGTCAGAGATGCAATAAGAAGTATGTTCGAAAGGGGACGCTCCAAAGGCATCAGAAGTACGAATGTCAAGGAAAGAGAAACTTCAAGTGCTCAGTATGCTCTTACATGAGCTTCAGGAGAGATCATCTAAAAAGGCATATGATTTACGTCCACAATCTCAGTACAAATGTCTGAGATTGGTAGTATATGTTTTGTTATTAGTTGTACATAATTTATTGTACGATAAAATAAATGTATATCCACATTTTGTATTTGGCAAATGTAGTGTAAAAAATGGCATCTTTATCCAACCGAATAGTTTTTTAACCTTCATGAAGATGAGGCTGGATGGATATAGTTAATCTGTTAATACAGTTAGATAACTAACGCTTTCTTCGCTGTGCCAACAAGATACACACAGGCAGACCGACAGACACACGACGTAAATGACATTTATATATTATTTTGTGATCTAACCTTGCATTGAGAAACGACTACGAACTGTACTCAAATTTCAATAATTTCGCATAGTGTACATAAGTGTGGAAAGTGAAAACGAAATTTGGGGATGCTCAGATATTTCTTTATTACTGCTAAGTACTCCGCCTCGAGACGGTCGATTTTCGTGTTTCATGTAGCACTTCAATATATTTTTTGATCGGAAATTTCTGTTGTAGTTCATAAATGTCCGCAATGTGAAAAAACTTATAAAAGGTTCGACTCGCTGAAGCGGCATCTGAGATGCGAGTGCAAAAAGGAGGGACGATGGACATGCCCCTTTTGCAAGAAATACTTCAAGCACAGGTTCAATATGACAACCCATATGAAGACCGTGTGTAGGGAAACTAGCGATATATTCTGTTGATTGTCTTGGTACTATTTTTGTATGACACACTGAATATCATATTGGGTTTAACATTGTCAATTTTAGTGAGTGTAGATAGTTTAGCTTTACATTTATCTATAATGTTAATTAAGACAAAAAATGACGAATCTGAAACATTTTGGGGTACTGCTTAGAATATGAGCTAGCTGGTCAGAAACTCCTCACATGAGTAAGAAAGGATATTAAACATTCTTAATCTTTCGCAGTATGATTCGTAATAACGAGATTTTCAACATTATGATAATTAGAATAGCAGCCGAATAAACTATTATATACAAAGATGTCTTCATTTCTTTCAGGAAGCTCGAGATTATTTTAATTGAACACTTACTAATTTTGTCACTAGTCATTGAATAAACCCAAAATGTTATCTACAATTTTTCCGAGAGTGAAACTGTTATGCAGTTTTGTATGTGATTTAATATGCAATTATACGAGAAATGATATATTTATTGTGCACAATTTAATTTTCCGGTAGTAGACTATTTAAATCCTGATGTTCCAAAGCTCTACCTCTTAATTAAAAAGAAACATCTCAAACTATATTACATATATACAGATATTGGCGCGGGATAGAACGTTCCTTACAAGACGACTCGACACCGCAGATTGGTAGCCCAACGGTATAAAGCGTCAGCACGGAATGCCTGAGACGCGAGTTTGAGTCTTGTCCGCAGCTATAATTTTTCTCGCTTTTTTCACTCTGATATTCTGTCTTTAATCTCCGATCATGTACATATTCCGTGGCTTTGCTGGTAACTGGTGCGTTTCTGCTACATAAGGCATATTATATATTATTTTCACCTTGTACATAGATCCCTCTACATATCGACTGCAAAAAACTGAACCATTAAATTTCAGGATCAGTGCGTTGCCCTCAGTGCTACAAATTCTACAAGAATAAAAACTCACTGTCGACCCACTTGTCCAAGGACTGCGGTAAATCGAAGGACCATATTTGCCAGGAATGTGGAAAAACGTTCAGAAGGAAGCAACATCTTCAGATCCACATGTGCAGAATGCATTCCTATGTGTTTCTTAACCCGTATGAACTGTTTGATAAAAAGACATAGGGATCAATTCAAGATGATAGTTATAATGCATGTAACCTGCTCTGGGAACGAATTACCACTTGATCTACCAATCACAAACAATGCTCCCTCTAAATGTCCCACTTTCTGTTAATAATGCCAAAGCCGGATTTTGTTGTTGGATGACAACAAAAAGTTGTTTCATATCTTTTAAATCAAAAAAGAATGAGAGGAGGGAGGTCGTAGTTTTTGAATGGGAGGAAAATCATGCGAGGACCAAATGTTTCAAGGTGATTAGAAACACATTATATATTATAATATTGTTACATTGATATATATTTTTGCTTACATCATTGCAACGAAGTCTATCAAAAAGATTGCAGTGAATGTGTTCAACGGGCGACGAATTTACTAAGTTTAATATTGATTTGGTTCTGAAATCCGTTGTTTTACTGCAGTTTTTGGATAATCAATGTTGAAATAATAATGTCTCATGCAGCTTTAAAAAAAAAACAAAGACAGTGCACATATACAACTTTGCAACCAAGTTTGCAAATCAAAAACGTATTATCGTGATCCAAAAACTTTTAGTAACACAGTGATGTCTTGTGGAAAATGCACAATCCCGATTTTTAATACAGCACCGTAGTTAAATATCAGATCCAACACAATGTGGTATAAACTATAACGAAGTATAATTTCGTATTCTTTTTTATTTATATTTTTCAGCAGCTTAGATTGGTGGTATATTCTATACAAATTAGCCGAATTTATATATAACACCACTGGTATGTTCAAACTTTACTGAACTCCATTCCGGTGTTTGGTTTCGGGTGTTTTCTTAAATGTACCTAATATTGTTGTTCACTAATTTATTTTGTTAATTATATGGAGAATAATATATTTATGTACTTATGTAAGTGTGATGGTGTATACTGTTTTTAATAAAGTTTGTTCTTCTTATCGACTTCGCATCATTATAGGTACTTGACTTGGTACTACACTCTGTTGAATTTGATTCATGATTGCATTTAGACCATCTAAATAAGCAACTTTGGAGGCTATTCTAAGCAGTTAAAAAAAGTTGTAATTTTTTTATACGTTTTTTTATTGATAACCTCACACAAAGGCACATTGACGTTAAAATGCTAGATTGTAACCACCGAGGTGCAAAGTACCCAGTAGCCCATTTCACAACGCCGAGGTTCTCCAAAAGAACGACTTTTGAAATAAGCTTGTGACCAATGACACAAAATAGATCAAACTGGATCAAGAGACAGAAAAATAGTATAAAAGGTAAGATATGAGAAATCATGAATGTTAACATTACCTTCTAATCATTAACTGTACTCTTATGATTTTCTTGACACCATGCTACAATTGTAATCAATAGTTACACTCGACAAACTTTTTAAAAATCCACCTGTTATAACATTCTCAACCACTTCAATAAGTAACAATCTTCCTGTAATGCTGGTTCTTTGTTATTTATATTTTGTGCTTAAGAAGCATAAGCAGCCGAAAGCTCCGATTAAAGTGAAAAAAGTACACTTCGCAATTTTCAGCCGCTTCGCTCATGAAATGTAACGCCTGTTGCTAAATATTCCCTATTTTCAGTGCGTTGCCCTCAATGCTGGAAGCTTTACAAGAACTTCAGTACGTTGAGGGTTCATTTGCTGTTAGACTGTGGAAAAGATAAAAACCATATTTGCCCAATTTGTGGAAGACGCTTCAGGAGGCGGTCAAATATGATGAAGCATATGAAAAGAGACAACGTACATATGGTCAAAATGAACTATCTCGATGGATAACGATAACTCAATTTTTGTTCAATCATATGTTGAATTCGATTAGAAAACATTTTTCAGTCTCAACGGTAAATATAGGTAGGGTTTACCAAGAGTATCAGTTTTTACTCAAAAATTGCTTTTGCGCAAGGTAACTGTATATAGTGTACCTTGTAACAATATATCTTATGGCTTTTCAGCATTTTTTAAGTGAATTGCTTAGAATCAGCTTTTTGTTGTTTAAACAAGTTTTATTTTAATGTCTAATAAGCTGTAATAACATTATTTTATGTTTAAGCAAACTCATTGATACGTGGTGCATGCATTTTTCTGAAATATAATGTTTTGCAACATAGAAAACAAGGACAATAAAAATTGCACATTTGACTTCCCTTTTCGGTGCATTTTGGACATTTATAGAATGTTCGAATAAACATTGATTTTTTCACGTTTCAGCGTACTTCAGAACTAGTCAATATGGTTGAGGGCTGGTCTTATATACCTTTTCTCACAATATATTACACATAAGGTTCTATAGATGATAACACTATCGAATAGAACAAATCGCCTCATGATCGCTGTTAGAACATAGTAGTCTAAACTTGTGCCATAACATATTATCTTGCATTATATTGACTAAACGAATGTATACTGCTCTCGCGTTTACTGTGACAACTGGCGTGGCAAGACGTAATATTGCTTCACGCTGGCAACACCGCCTCGATCTCGTTCGACACTACTCTGCCCAATATACACGATAGTATAAACGATTCCAATGTTGAAAAATATCTACACGAAGAATCCACTACATAATTCGGAGAAGTCATGTTAATTTGATCACATCTTGGACTCGATAGTAACCATACACTAATTTCAGGTACTGTGGCATGCCCCAAATGCTATAAATTATACAAAAATTTGAACACGATGTCAGCCCACTTGTATCAAGATTGCGGAAAGGAGAAGAAGTTCATGTGTGGCTACTGCCCTAAAGTATTCAAACGAAGACATCAAGTCCAGGTCCATATAGCGAGAAGACATCCTATGTTCATTTCTGATAGTACGGTTTATAATATTGACCAATCGGCACTCAAATGAAACACTTTTTCGAAATTTTTAATGAGATCTGCATTTGATTATAGTGTGAGAAAGTACGGTCAAGCAAATTGACCGAGTGCGCATGTAGGGTTCTGCAACATTTATCATCTATTCTGAGTAGGCCATGGTGGACACAATACTTTAATTTTGTCAATCTTGGATAAGTTTTCGATTAATCAACGCATTTGTGTGATTGAAACGTTTATAGCAAGTCAGGCATTGCGCAAGTATGGACGAGAATGAAAATTCTAAGAACATACTACAAAAAAGTTTGGAAATGTTTTGGCCTACAGGCGCCTTTCGCAAATTCAAAATTATAACAGTTTTGATGAGTCCACAAACATGTTGCCCACATCATTCAAAAAAATGTATGGAAAATATTAAATACTATAATTATTTATTTGATCATTAGTTTTAATCTTATTCATAGTTTATTCACATTGTGTCTGATATAATTGACTAAACTATTTTTTTATTGTATTCTGGTATGTTAAAAATATATTTGTATACATAGAATGTATAACTATGACTGTTTAAATAGAATCAAATTTTTACATTTATTTGCATTGTGTTAGATAAGTTTTTTTATTTGTTATAATATTATTTGCACAAATAAAAAATTTAACCCCTACCTTCTGATTATTTAAAAGTTTTTTGACTACGTTTTAGTATATTCTACAAAGAACTTTCATATTCTCATCAACATTTTCAAAATCTTCATTTAGCTGATGACTATTTTCTAAGGCTGTGCATACACGTGAAATGCTGTGATGAATAACGCAGACGGGCACAGAACATAAAATTCCATAAGGTGGTTGACGCTGTGCTTCAATCGTAATTGTATCAGTTTAGAAAAAGATAGAACTGTTGAAAGGTGGAATTTATTTAAAAAAAATGAGGAGCGAAATATATTATGATCTCAAAAATTACAACAGGTTTTCAAGAATTTCCATCTTTTAAAAATTTTGTTCAAGTGTATCAGTAGCACTAAAATCCGAACACAATATGCAATTGCACGTGAAATACAGAGTAAACTTACTGGACACTATTTGTCAACTAAATAGCAATTTTCCCATTATTCGAAAGCCCTATTCCGTTAGAACAGGAACAGGAATAGAACAAAACAGACCCTTTAAAAATATGCTAATTAGTCTCGCTCCAGCTTAACCCATCACTATTACCAACTTTCAAATCAAAAACGAAGCTAAAAGCAAAAACTAAAGCAAAATAAATTATTTTGCCTTCAACTCATCTCCATGTTCTTAGTATTGCATGAAAACTAAGCTGTATAGATATAGTAGAAAGTATTCAACGACAACTTATATAGTAGAATAAATACGGACTCAAAGAACATATTCATTGATTTCAGTGTGACTTTAGCAGATGTGTGTGTTTCTTTGTTGCTACAAAAGTCGTAAACTAGTGTACGTCTCATCACAATTATTGTAAGTCTTTAACCACCTCAAGTATGACACTGAATACCAAAGTGGGCAATTAAGGAACCAAACAGCAAATAAAGCATCTGTATCTTGAGCAGTCTTGGTTGGGTATACTTCACGGAAAGATCTAGTCAATGTTCTTCAAACCTGCAGATCTACCATACGTTTTCCCCCAAGTTTCTTTATGGTTTGTTCTTGGATCCCAAATAGAGGATATTGGGTTACAACCCTCGAATCGCAATGCTGTATGTATCGTTTTATCTCGTGTTACAGCCAGCTTTGTGATTTTTGGGTGGCGGTGCATTGTGTTCCTTGTTGTGGATTTACCAACAATGCAAATTAACCATCTATATTCTAAAACCTTCCGAATAGTTCATACTCTTGTTTGGGAACAAAACAGTTACCGTAGAAGCAGTCAAAAATATTAATTTCCCTACAATTTCTAAACGTTTCATTGATGTACTTAGCCGAAATGTTAATAAATATATTTCTGCCATTCCATTGTGGTTTCAATCAGCGAGGAGTCGACAACATAATGAATGTTTGAAGTCATATTTTTTGAGAGAGTCCAAAGACTTACATATTTGAATCTCCTTTCTAATCTCTTTTCTTTTATATAGCTTATGCCCAATGCGAAAGATGCCAGAAGTGGTTCAACTCAGACATCAGCATTTGGCATCATAGAAGATTCTGTCTATCGAACCGTTATTACCTCTGTGATAGTCCTGGTTGTGCATATAAGAGCAAAATTCGTTCAAACTGGTACAGACACATGAGGGAGTCCCACAAGGTTCCGAAGAATGTCGATCTTACCATCAAGATTAAAGAATGTTCCGTAACAATAGATGAATGAAAATAATATATCATGAGATTACACTGGAGAGGCTTACAATGATGTTATTTTTGTTTATATGATTTGTAGACAATGTAGACGATTCAGTAATACTGCATTGCCTTGAGAATTTTGTGAAAACATGGTGAAACACAATATTCTCAAGGCACTAGAAGAGACAAAAAGTTTTATTGAATTTATTTGTTTTTGAATTGTGTATTCGAGTATGTATATTCTGTCTGTTTTGATGTTTCACTGCTATTGAGATTACGTAAGTGTTGTGCTTCTGAAATAAATTATTTCACACTCATTTTATTTCTTTCGATCACTTGTTTTAGATTAATTTGTTGACGCAGCATTTGTTTGCATAATTCTTGAAAATAGAGATGGTAAAGTATGAAATTTTATGAAAAACTAAAAGTTTAGTTACTTGATGTAACAACAATATTGCCCATTGGCATTATCTGTCAGAAATACATTCTCCACAGACAAAAAAGACATTGTATACCATTTTGCAGTCTCACGTATGTCACAAGGTTCTGTAGCGTGCTATGTGTCTCTTTATTTAATCTTTAAAGTCAACCTGTTAATCGATAATTATTTGTAGAAGACAAGCCGTACAAGTGCAGCCAGTGTTACAAAAGCTACAAACACAGCAACCATCTAAGCAGGCATATAAGAAACGAATGTGGAGTTGAACCGCAATACCGATGTGAGCAGTGCATGTACGCGACAAATCGGAAAGACAGTCTAAACAGGCACATGATACTTGTACATTTGAAAGGAAAAAAGATGGAACCACATCATCCTTACGGTTCTTTATACAAAACGTAATTGTTATTTATCCAATTGACAGAAATGGAGTAAGAAAAATCCAGGATTTTTTTGGTGTAGACGGGATTCAAACCCGTGTCTCCAGCATTCCGCCTTGACACTGTCTATAGCCTCTGGACTAACATATCCCGGTGACCAAGCGATCTAAGGTGTCTTGTATGTACGTTGTCATTAACCTCTCTGAATCGATCTCACTTCAAACACGCATGGACCTGGAAAACATGCCGCTCAGTGAAATCGATTCAGTGAGCGAGAATGAACCTATTAGCTAGGGTAGGGCTAGGAGAGCCCGTGCCTTGGGCGCAGTCTGTATGGGGCACAAAATCATGGGCTTTTGGGCCTGCTCAAGTAGCTTGTCTTCCATTGGCAGAAACTCCTCATTTGAAATAAATATTTAAAACTCATGTTTTGGACGATATAAATAAAATGTTTGGAATATGTTTATATCACATTTCTTATACAATACGTTTAAAACATAATAACGCTCGTTAAGGGTGATGACTCATATGACTAATCTTCCGTAATATTTCGCACGTATTGACACCACGCAGCAACGCACAGCAGAGATACATATGGCCAATTCAATGACCAGAACATTACTGATCTTTGTGTGAACGAGAATACATCTTGACGACTTAAATCTCCTGAATATTGGAACACAGGTTCAAATCCTAACCGCATAAAATTTATTCTGGATTTTCCTCTCCTATTTGTGTTTTCTATCTCACTTCTTCGGTTTCACATACCACAGTTAGGTACTTGAGTGACAATAATAGGTGGATAAACCTATTTGAGTGCCAATTTACAGAACGCTTCCCTCCAACCATCTTTCATTTGTTCTCTCAACTTGAAGGTCCTTTGGATCTAGACACATCTGGTGGCAGTTACCATGTATTGTTACCGATATGATATTCATTATCCTTTCTATATGTTTACACCAAAATAGATTATTTCCAAATAAATAAAAAATACAACTTTGGAACAATTGTACCATGCGTTTTACTTTATTATTACTTTAAGTGAACCACATAATTTAACTGCTATGCTACCATGCACTGTATGGTGGGGATTGGTGCTAGTTTTTTGCCATTTGCTCGTGAAATATTGATTGGTGATAGTTATATATGCACATACACCTCTCTCTAGTACCGGTCGCCGAGCTAAGTCTAAGCAAGTGAGAAAACATCATGTCAATAGCAGGCTACATTTATAGTGGATATACACTTAATCGTAAAGTGTTTAACCCCTTCTTCATAGGATGCCATCTGTCGCGGCTGTTGGTAATTGAAGGTGATAATGGGTAGCATCACTTATCTTACACATGGAGTATGTCGCTCAGTTATTTTTCTGTTTATGAAAATCGTATGAACCTATTTTGCTCCACTGAATTTTATTACAGATACAGTTGTTTATAAATTGTTTATATATTTACATCATTTTTCTACTGGTGCTAGCATAGTATTGATATACTACATGAGTTGTTATTTTCACACCTAGCGTTTGAGGTATTTTACTTGTATATATAGATAGCAGTATATGGGGGATTCGTTCTAAAACGCTATAATGTTTATAGGAATTGTATGTATGTATATTCATCATTGCGAATAAAGGTTAGTTTCCAATAAAAACGTTGAGTAAAAAATTGAGCTAGTATGAAGATATAGCGTTTGAGTTATGGCGTATATTTTTTTATTTCATATTCCTGAATTAACTGGACAAGATTTAAAAAAAAACTACTACTTTACGTCTTGCAATAGCCCACATTCTATTTTTCAATTTCACAACGTTTAGCTTCATGGGAAAGTACAGGAGGCAAGATGCATGTAATTAAATTGGATTTTACAATTTTTCAGGTCAAGATTCTTTTATTAAGTTCTTCCTCTTCCAGTTGTTTTTTGAAAACTGAAAAACGATTTTGTCTTTAAGCAGCTGTAATACTGTCTGTTTATAAAAAAGCAAATTAAGTTTTTTTAAGCCGGATATCTCCATAATAGCTTAATTTTTTTCACGCGGATAATAAAATAAACTATCTTTTACTTTAAACAAGGTTTACGGCTTTAATTTACAACATTCTGTTCCGATTCAATTAAGAAAAAAGGGTTTTAGTTGAAACAATATTTATCATAAAACAGCATGCATTATTATACCCATGAGATTGCAAACATCACCTTAGCAAATAAAAATGATACTATTGGAGCTTGGGTCATATAATTTAGAATATGAGATATCCTCGCAAATTTAAATCAATGTGCCTGAAGATGACATTGAAATACACCGAAACGTTGCAGTAACAAACACTGTTGTTTTGACCGAATAGTTTCTTATTCAGATCAATAAATTCTAATTCTTCTCCAGTATAACTCAAAACACTGTATAATACGAAATTATGTACAACACTTAAAGATTTTTTAGTGTACATTTGAAAAACGACCTTAGTCTCAATGTTTGGTGTCACTAACATTATCTATAATTTCAGCTGCAATCTGTCCCAACTGCCACAACGCATTCAAATATAAAAGCAATCTTCTACGTCACATGAGGTACAACTGTGGACTCACCAAGATCAATCGATTTACTTGCGAAGTCTGTCAAAGGAGTTTCACGCAGAAAGATAGTTTGAAAAGGCATATGGCGAATACTCACGGATATCTGCTAGGTCAACTGTGTACTACGACTGAAGATAGCCAGGGTCTTGATATTATGTAATTTTAGTATAACTGAGGCAGGGTATACACCTCAAAACTGGTTTCATCAATTCAGTTCCACAATTATTGTTTTAAAAAATGATACGCATCAGAGAAAATGGTATCGTGTAACGGAAAGTGGCGTCAAGTGACGCTGTGCTTTTCACGCGTTATTATCGGTTTGGGAATAATAAAGTTTAATCTGATTTTGTAACTAATTTTTTAAGTTAAAATTGGATTCTGTTTTCTTAAAATATCCGTGGTTTCCAAACTCCGAAAATCCAGTTCAAGTAGATCAGCAGCTCTAAAATCCGAAATTGATGAAGAGGAAGTATTGGCATGAAAATCGTGAGATCTGTTCAACCCATTAATGACCTAGTAAATAAAAAAATGAAGGTTTTTCTAGCGATTTATAAATTTTATTTGTAATACACGAATCAAGCTTAATGTGAAGTTATTTTGCAGTGTGGATGATCTCAATAAAATACTATGGTATTGAGAGTTGGTTTGAATAATTCAATCAGTTTCAGCTCATAAGGAACTAACCATCTCAGGGAACCAGTTTTTGTGGTGTACACCATTCCATACAGTACCATTTGATTAGATTTTTCCAAATTAAATGGCCAAATACCACATGTCGTCTTGCATCACTATTTCCCTGGTGCAACCAAATATACTGTAACTATTGAAATCGACTAAATGTATATCTTAATTTTATTTTATCACTTATCTTGAATATGTAAGTATTTCGTAGAATGGGGAAATTTGGTACTTCATTTATTTATATTTATATACAATATTACTAGGTAATGTGATATATAAGGTATACTCAGAGGTAATCGAATATTTAAATGATATTTGTATCAAACGAAATATTCTTTGGTCAAGTAAAATATTAATTTATGTATTATATATTTATTTTGATACTGTAACAGTATCAGGATCAAGATTATTTTCCTATCTAATAAGGTAAAAATGACTTGATGGACATGATTTATATACAGTCGTTCTTATTGATTTTTATGAAATGGAAATAATGTAATGTAAACTAATATAAACCGAGACATATTTATATTGTGTATTTATAAGTATACCATGCAGTTCCAGTTTACCTGGTGGGCGTTTAGGGCAGGCGCCTAGGGGCCTTTGATAAAATATGAATCATGAATCTTGTGTTTTATTTATTAACTGATCAAGAAGAGCAATGAAGCGGTCCTAAAGTCTCATAGTTCATAGTATAAGAAATATCTCTATTTCTTCTGAGACGTCAAAGTGATGTGAACCCTTAAAAAGACATTAAAATTTTGATTATAGATTTCAGATACACAAAAGACCTAGACGGTAGATACCAGTGCCCGACTTGCTGGAGATCCTACAAACAAAAGGGTCACTTGTCGCGTCACAGAAAGTACGAGTGTGGGGTCGACCCACAATTTAGCTGCAATCTGTGTTCGAAGAAGTTTCGGCATAGGAGCACGTTGAAGAGTCACTATGCTTTTTGTTATTCGAGAAACTTGATTGGAACTAAGTAGGCCGGAAGGTTTAATTAAGGCGAAAAATCATCATCTGCAGCTGAAAGTACTGACTGACAGTGACTCCTGCTGAATTGCATCGCAAGAATTTCTATCACATATGGTGCCTTTAAACATATATTAGGGGTAATTTGGAGGTCCGTGGTACATACATATCATAGATATATCAAAAAATGAATATTGTAGATGATATAGTAATGCATCTATCATTATTTCTGTTTTCAATAAATATCATCACCATTCGTTCCTTAAGATTTCCTTGAATCTTAGAGCTGCCTTTCCCATGAAACGCAATATGTAGTCAGCTAATGGTATCTCCAAGAGTCCTTATAAATAGACTCGTCAGTCAGGCCTGGCGGTCTAACTGTAGAGAGCAATCGGGTTTATACGTAACTCAGTCAAGGGTGTGATAGCAACATCACCTCACCTAAGTGTCGCCCTCTATGGGGACGCCCATTGACATCTAATGAAGCCAACGGTTCTAACACCTGAACTGCCTTGAAGTGTTTACGAAGAACAATGAATGTCGCTGTAAATTAGTTCAACCTTGTTGACAGATTTTGTAAGGGACATCTGTTGTCGCTTCAAGGCAGTCCAGGTGTAACGACCATTGGCTTCGTAAGATGTCAATGGGCCTCCCCATAGAGGGCGACACTTAGGTAAGGTGATGTTGCTATCACATCCTTGACTGAGTTACGTATATACCATCCGATTGCTCTCTACATTGAGACTGCCAGACTAAACTGACGAGTCTATTTATAAGGACTCTTGGTGAGTTGATGTTGATTTGTCTGTCAGTATATGCCAGTTTTACACTTCTACAATTTTAATACTATTTCACAGTAATTGTAGTAGTATTATGATTAATCTCAGTAATTTTTTTACATTTTCATTATTTTCATGCAGAATAATTTGTCATGGGTTCAATGAAGCTCGATGAATATCTAGAATTTGAGGGTTATATAATTATAATACTGATTGCATACCAAAAATATGCGGATAATTATTTTCCTATGTTTGGCCTGCCCTAATTGGTACAAACGGTGTTACAAGCGACGTCGGGACATGAGTGGATACAACTCAAATTAAACGCCGTTTAGAACAATCAGCCAAGGTCGAGCAAAACTTTCAAAGCAATGCGTTATCTATAAATTCGAAACATCAGAAGAGTACCACGCATAAGTGAGAAAAGATATTGTGTATGTACGACTAAGCCTTCAGATTATAAAGTGTCATTTTTTATATTAAAAAAATCGCTGACATATTTAATACCTACTTGTTTGTTACGAGTACGTACTGGAATTATTGAATGGTTTGACCCATTTGCAATTGTAGATTTTACTTTTAATTTTCTACGCTTCCAGAATAATATTATTAGTTTAATGCTTTGAGTCACAGAACAAACTTACAAGGATATGGTTATAAGTTTCCGAAAAAGATAAGGATGCAGTTAACGTGTTTTTATTTTAATATAGTTTTCTCGATTTATCCATCTTTCATAAGCCACTATAAATTCTTCTCAGTTCTCATTTAGTATCCTTTCGGACAAGGTCGGGAACTTATCATCACCCACTTATGCTGCTTTACTATTCTATATAAATTGATCTCTTTTTATTTATTTTAAAGATACACTTGAAATACTTAAGCAAACAAATCGAGTTTCCTAACGTCTTTCTTTTACATTGTTTAAATTATTTAAGTATATCTTTAGCTTGTATAAGAATAATATTTTTTTGCCAAATCCACTTTTTGTTACTCAAATGATGTCGTTTGACTGTTTGTTATCTAAAAAGCCATATTATGGTACCTCTGGAATCCACAATTGTACATAAATAAAAAAGTATTCATATCTCTGGTTTTTATGCACAAAAAGTAAAATAGACCTTAAAAACTAGCCATAATTATATAAATCTAGGAAGAGTTATAAAAAAAAAACGTTCCACACAGTAACCAAAGGAGAAATCTGGAATGAATTTGAAATTGTCTGCCACTCCACAAATAAGGTTTTGAATTATACCAAAACGAAATTTTGATACATAACTCCGCAAGATGGAGTTTTTGATACATAAATTCGCATTCGGATTTCTAAATGCGAATTTATGTATCAAAAACGAAATTTATTGTATACTATTTCCAAGACTGATTTGGGATTTCCCAGTTTTGCTGTAAGCTAGAGGACTCAAGGATTCCAAGAGCTCAGGTCAGGTCACATTGGTTCTACATGCTAAATGATATTCGGCCAGTCTTTATACGTTTGCGAAAAGAGACGGCTTTCTGCGCTTGGTTCGCAAATACCTCTTATTCCGCATACGCAATAAACTTAAAACAGAAATGTATATATACTAATACAAAATTTATTCTAGCTCAAAGATTACCGACTGATGACGAAAAATTGATGTGTCCAAGGTGCGGTAAAAGATACGGTCCAACTCTGAACCTTGTAGCACACTTGCAATTCGAGTGCGGCAAGCAAACGATCTTACAATGTCCACTGTGTCCAAGGAAATGTAAGAGGGATGATATTCTGCAATCACATCTGAGGAATATTCATAGAATTATCTAGTTCATTAGAAGAACTGAATATACTCTTGTCTAGTCTATACACTCCTTACAATGTATGTTTTTTCCAATAGGCAATAGAATTGATGGATGTATCTCTGTGTTATTCATGTATATGCCAGGTTCTGGATAGCAATGTTTATTTTTGCCACTGAAACAATGCCAAGAATAATGATTTATGACCGTATCCTGAGGCAATATGTTCAATGGTATTTCGGTCAGTTGAGAGCCGAATAGCACGACGTTTGGGATCATTGATCTTAGAACATCTTCAGGTTCGTTTTTTATCCTGCAATGTCACAGTTAATGAGCCATATTAACGCGACAGAAGGTTGAAAATATTTCGATGGAAATATGCATAAAAACAACAGACAAATATATGGTAAAAAGGCATACAAGCAAAGAATAAAAACAAGTAATTTATATAGAAATTTGGAAAGATGCAAAATTCATTATTTGATTAATGTATTACAATTCTTATCGGATTAAAGAACTGCTAATCCAGTTGAATTAAGGTTTAGAAATCTTGGGGAGTTCGAAGAATTGATTTTAGGAATTGTTAGGAATGTTTAAGGAGGGAAAGTGAACTAGGAATTTCAGTATGATTGCTACACAGAATCTGGGCTCATACAATTTGTTTAATTCACCACTATACAATAGACTTGTATTCGAATTTAAACTAATTTGATGGTTTGTATGTATTACTCGTTTAACTGTTAAGTATTTAATATTTATGTGTAATGGACTATAGCAATAAAATCAGTGACAACAATGAGATTGATACCTGATTCAACTGTTACTAGTTGTCGCTAGATGGGGTATTTGGTAGTTTGAGATTATGCTGAACCTGACCTATAGTTTCTAAAAGAGTAAATTGGTTTGCACTTATTGTATTGCATTTAGGATGTGATTATTGAAGAAGCGGGATAAACTCAAAAGACATACGAGTATAAGGCATGACTGCATACACTATATGGCGGGTACAACACAGATTGCCTTCTGATATTAAAGAGATCTGAGATTGTAAACTTTTTGGAATCAGAAGGTGTATATCTGGAGTTGTAGGATAAATTTGATAATTCCTTATTTGTTTTTCAGACCGACTCAGTGCCGATGAAGTTACTAAGGAGATACGGACATTACTTTTTGATTAGGCTTCAGAACAAACCACTACCACATTGACAATCTCGATATTAGAGCCAAAAACTAGTATTCTGGTTCTTTCATGTACGGTGAAATACAATGTTTTAACATAGTTTTCCACACCTAACCTGTTAAATTGTCATTATACTGATGTTTATGTACTTTACACCGATTTTACACCAATTTTATATTAGATTTAAATTATTATAGTACAGTGAAACGCTGAATTGTACTTAATTTTTACTTGGATAACTATTTAATTATAGTCATATGACACAATTATTAGGAGTGAAGATGAAAGTGGAATTAGTTGGTGGGTGTTGATTCTGACTGCTAGAAAAATTAGATATTTTCGTCTGCACTGTACACTGCACTTCACTGTAATGTATATGTTATTTTTATATTGACAGTGAGTTCGTGTAAAACAACTTAGCAGTCATTCTTTATCATCTCCCAAAGTGATAATTTTTTTTTCGAATGGTTTGTTCTCGACAAAGGTTTGGTAATGATCCATAATTCTCCATCAACATAGAAGGTTGAACATATACCAGAGTCCAAGTTGAGATGATGATTAACATGCGTGCGATGATAGAAGAAACTAGAGGAAAAAAACCTGATCGCCTAAATTGAATTCTAAAAACAGTCATTTCCAAAATCTGATGTAAATTGTTACTTCTAAAGTTAAGGTACATAAGAACTTCGTCCTTTAGCGCAAACAGACTATGTCTTTATTTTCACATGTAAATGGCTGAACTATAATCTTTATTACACTTATCTTCGGTAGCAGTTTCACCGACCCATTATTGATTTCATTCAACGTGATCGCCAACGGGTAAATATGCAGTTGTATCACGTTTCGACCTTGTTACGGAAAACTGGTTCAGATTTTGGTCATGTTTTAATCATGCGAAGCCTGCAAATAAGCAGTACTTGCAATGGGGGCGTAGCTCAGATGGTAGAGCGCTCGCTTAGCATGCGAGAGGTACCGGGATCGATACCCGGCGCCTCCAGGATTTTTTTTGAGAAATGAGAAAATTAACCTGAGTGGCTTTTTTCGTGCCAACTTTATGATTAGTATCTAGTAAGTGTATGGCAAAATTTGATATTTCTGGATGTTGGTTTTTGAAGGCACTTATATGTTCTCTGTACCTTGTTGTAAACGCTCTAGATGTTTGGCATATATAAACAGCATTACAGAAGGCATATGAAATCCTCCCATGTATTACTGACTCACACATATCTAGTTCTTTTTCCTTTGCATTTATTAAATATGATCTTAAGTTAGGTGCTGACCTGTTAGTTATACTTATTTTATCATACTCTGTTTTTGTTTTTGGAAATGTTTCCAAAATAAGTAATTGTTGTATCCCGTTTCGTTTCCTGTTGTGAGTTATGTGGATATATGCTACTAATCGCCTTTCTGTATCCTTTTTGATTTATTAAATGATCTATTTTTGAATTACAACCATTATCATTAAACAAATAGCTCATAATAATGGTAAGAGGTAATGGTAGATCATTAGATAAAAAAAATCATCGAGTAATTTATTTTCCTTAATTTTATTGTAGATAGTATCCTTTCGCGTCTCTCTAAAATTTAAAAAAATGGAGAATGTGATTTGTGCAGTTAGACTGCTCACATATCATAACAAGATGAACAACGTTTCAGCCTCTCCTCGTATTCACTGTCACAGCAAAACGTTGCAAGGCTCTAACTTGCGTCTCATCGTTGCCGACGTTTGCTCAATAATTCCACTAAAAATCAAACGGAACACGAAAACAAATGGTTCATTGCGCCCTTCCACTTGCTAACATCCGCACACTTCCCAAAATCTGGCAACGTCGCAACCAATGATTACCGATAGCAGCTACCCCAGAAGGGGTGCCCGATATTCCGACCCTCACCCTCGGCCTGAGAGCGTCTCCTAATGTCGATGACTCGTACGAATGGATCCCACATTTCAAACACTCACATAGTCGTGGGCTCGTTTGGGTTGGTTTGTCCATACATCGAGCAGTCCCGGTTTGGCCACGACGACAGATCCGCGTTGATTGCCGTTTAATGTTGTGGCCAATCTAATCGAGCTTCAATTTTCTGACGGTACTGTACGATATTATATTGTGTTTTCTTCAAACGTCAGGTTCGAAGAATTTCTGTTATTCGTTACGCACGTTCGTTTTGAATTATTTGAGTGAAGCATGTTCAGGTATAATGATTTCTGAATCGTTTCTATTGGCGCCACGTGTATGTATGTATGTTTGTAACAGAATCTTCGAAGGACCGAAGACAATACAATAGTATATCTAGTGTTTCCCATTTTATTTATATTTATAATGCAATACATTTGAAAGGTGATAATACGAATGACATTTTAAACTTTTTTTTTAACGCATATCTATTAGTTTGACTTGTATCTATAAAAAAAATAATCTTTGAAATATAACTATACGGGACAAATCCGAGGCTCCTTAAACGGAGAGAACACTCTTCAGACCCGCTAAGCAATGAAAAATAAATTACACTTCTTAATTTAAGAATAAAATGATTAGCCAGAAAATTAATGTCACTGCGCTAAAAGCGTGGGCAGCACGATATTAATTGTTATAGTTGCTTACTAGTTCTATTTCAAAATACAGAGTGCAAGTGTAATGATGTAGTAAAAATCTCTTTACGCTGTTATCGCAATGACTTTATTTTTTTAATTCTTATATTAAGAATGATTTTTTACGTTTTAATTTTAATAAATATAAACGGGTTTTTTAGTTTTTTTAAGTATTATTTATTATCTGTACGCTACGTGGTCGATGAGACGTTAGAAAATATTGGGATTGGGACGCATCCAGAAAGCTATGTTGCCATGTCAAAGACACAAATATATGTAAAAAGAAGTTAGTATATAATATAATATCATTAATATCCATAAAATCAATGAAGAATGCGAATTTTAAACTTTTTCAACACAACTTTTATGCATTACGCACAGTCATGAATGCGCACTATATGTATACAGGGTGGAGGACTTTATTCGTAACGGTCTTACCCCGAAATGCAATAAAATTATATCAAAAATATTTTATTTTAGGATATATTAATTAAGTGCATGCTATAAAATTATTTTCATTGATACAGAGCTCAAAAAAATTACACGTGGAAGTTGTTAAATTTTATTTTGAACACCCTGTATATTATTGCGTATTCAGTAAGACGCAGACGTGTCGTTTCTGAGATTTCCAGCTTAATCTAAAGATACAGATCCTGATTCGAGAGTGCAAAAAGTGTCTCTTTATGTGATAACAGTTCCGAGAATCAGTTGGCATGAGTCAAAAAAAGTTGATGTTGAAAAAAACGCGGCTGCACACTAGCACACATCCCAACGTGCTGTACACAATTGAAATTGGGACTGAAGAATCGCAAACGGAAAAGTGACATTTCTGCCGTCCACAGCTCGTTTTCAAGACAACGTTTATAATACTTTTTCTAATATTTGGCTACGAATGTTACCATATATCTAAAAAACGTGAGCTTTCACTTTTCATGTGTACAGACGATATGTTGCATGCCTCTCGTATTTGCATTCTCGTACTTGAAATGAAAGTGAACCGATAATCACATGTTCATATTTCGACCTCGAGGAAAATAAAGGCGGCCACAGCATACTTTTAAATTATTCGAAAATTTATCCCCGAACAACGGGGGGCGTAGCTCAGATGGTAGAGCGCTCGCTTAGCATGCGAGAGGTACCGGGATCGATGCCCGGCGCCTCCAGGATTTTTTTTTATAAAAAAATTAGATACGGGTAGCTGAAAATGGAACAGGTAGGCCATAAAGTGTGTCACAGTGTATCGACATCTAAAAAATCATTATTTTGGCTGAGAGAAACTGCTGTGCTAGAATGCTGATTGATAGCGAATAATTGAAAAGTTTCTAGAACATAACCTACTAACTCAACTGTCGTTGAACACGCATTCATCTTTATTCACACTTTTTATTTTTTAGCTTACGAATACGTTTGTTCGCAATGCCACAAAAGCTACAAGTACAAATGGAATCTTCTACGGCATGTCCGCTACGAATGTGGCAAAGCCCCACAGTTCGTCTGTAAAATATGTGCCAGGGCTTTTACGCAGAAGAGCAGCCTCAAGTCTCACGTTGCCTACGTACACGGATTCGCCTTAGCCACATAATAGTTTTAGGAATATTTTAATCATAAATTTTATGTATATATGTTGTTTCAATAGGAACCGATACTGAACTATTTGTTGTACTGTTATTAGGATCCTATCTTATCTATACATCATTTTTAGCATAAAGGCCATCTCGCCATTTGAAAAGATATGTTTTTCGCGAATCTCCATTTCAATCTTTGATCATTCATCAGTGTCTGTGTGTTTATATTTGAATTCATACACATGTTTTTAATCTATCCGAAATAGCCATAGCTAAATCGCTACACTAGGCTAAAAGCATTAAATCCATTTTTCAGTGAAGCAAAGTGCAATAAATCAATCAAAAACCTGCGACTACCTATACTATTATTTTGATTTAAACATTTGATTTTTGGTTTTTATTTTTATCGTAAAATAAGATCTTCACTAAACTTTCGAATCTTATTCACCTAAAAAGTAGTGTAAAATTAATTACTTTTAACAAAACAGAATAGATCCATGAAAAAAGATAAATATTGATGTGAAAATCGTTGAACTAAACAAAGGCGAAATACTTCTCTTAAAACTGTTATTTGAATCTTCCCACATTCTACAACTCGTTTTGCTAGTTTTTTTGTTTTACTCAAAACAGCATATGGATTTAACGTATTTAAGATGGTTGCTCCTCAAATGTCTCCACCATGTTATCGTGTTCCTGTTTAGAAATCGATTACGAGTGAAACAAAAGTTTCCTCCAAGCAAAATCTACAAAACTGCCTCGCTGTGCATATGCATTATCATTTTTCTTTACAGAATATCAGCGCCATCTTTTAAGCAGTCGTGGAACATTCAAACTCATGACAGCAAGTAGGACAGCACCAGTGATGCCAATTTAGCTATTTTATAGCTAGATCTAGCTATTTCGCGCCATGGTTTAGCTAGTAAAATATCGTCTAGCTATCTAGCTATTTTGTCTAGCTGTTTCCTTTTTCGGTTTTTTCCCATTCTATGGTTGCTTCCTCCATCTATGCTTGGACTGTTTTGCGAAGCTATGAAAGCAATGGTTTGTGCTTTTTCGTGCTCTACGAGTGTGGTTGGTGTGTTTTGTGGTGTTTCATGACAATGTAGTGTCAGCTGTTAATTGTTTCAATTTGAATATAGAAAATGAACGTTAGGTATACGATTGTATCAATTTTGGATACTGGATTTCCTCTAATCTGTAAGTTTGAAACATAAAGTATTGTCAGGTGAAAAGCGAAACGTGAATTGTGTAAAATTTTTATATCTTCAATTTATTTTATATAGTTTGTGAGAATACATTTGTTTTGTTTTTTGTTCATATTTTAAATCTTATTCTCAATCCACACTCATTATTTTTATTTAAATTTCAAATTTCAGTGTAGTCATAATTTTATATTGCCATTTGTCTGTGTTATTCTGTTGGCATTTGTCAATTAAATTTTTGATCGAGCATCCCTTACGTTCGAAATAAAGTAACTATAATATTCTGTGATAGGAATAAAAAAGACACCGAAAAAAATGCTAGCTATTTTCTGGCTATTTTTAGACAGTACTTTAGCTATTTAAATTCCAAGGAGTTGGCATCACTGGACAGCACTTAATCCTATGTACTAAATACGTTGTTCAACCATACAGATAGGAAAGCGACCCCAGAATGATATTTCTTGTAAATAAAAATGCTAAAATATAAATATTTGCTATCCAGTAAAATTTTCGGGGTTAGGATATGCATATGCCTTATTATCATATGCAACTGTTGTCCTAATACGTAGTTTATTTAGTTTTAGGTTATGAGATAATCAACAATATGTTCGTTTGCAGTGCCTGCCGCAGAACATATAAGTATGTCAACGGTGTCAAGCAGCATTTGCGATATGAGTGTAACAAAGATAAACAGTTCCAATGCTTAATTTGCTTGAAAAAGTACACCAGAAGAACCACTCTGAAATATCATACGCTGGAACATCATAGAAACACTTGTTGATTTATTTAAAATTTGCTGACGCCTGTACGGCATGTGATGACTCAAATTGGACTGATTCCATATTTCTTGTAATTGAAAAGTCCTGCAAGAATCTGTTCTTCCATTAGAGAACATTTTTCAGGGGAGGGAGAAAACTGCTTGTACGCAGTTTAAAGATGTAGAGAATATTTTTATTGTAGCCAAAATTAACACTAGAAAAGTAGTTAATGTACATTCTAGACTTTTGTATAATCAAATACAGTTGGAGTTCTTGCAGAGTTTATTAAAATAAAATTTTGTTTTGTAACTGTATCGTTTACTTGGTGAAATATTACAAAAAATAATGCCTTGAATAAAAGTTACCCCACAACCAGCTAGAGCATACCAGTGACTAAAGGGGAAAAGGGGTGAAAATACACTATAAGATAGATTTTATTAATATAAAATGATGCTCTGGAATGACTTTCAGGTGATATCATTCTCCAACAAATTTTTTGTTAACTCATAGTAGTACAAAAAAATGGCAACAATAATTTACTTTTACAACGAAATGGAACTGTGTAAAAGCAAGTCGAGTTCTGGGCTTGCCCGATTTGTCGTGTAAAGACCCAGGCATAGGCAATCTCAATTTTTTTCAAAATTGGGCTTGCATTGGACCTTTCAATTATTGTAATATAAGAACCTTGTAGTTTTGATTGTTGTATTGAATACTGACACTTTTATGACAGTAATATAACAACAGTATATGGCCAACACCAATAATCATTTTTATATATCATGGTATCAATGAAGTACTTCTAGAATACTAGCTTCATATCAAAGTTGCTCCTAATCCAAGTATGGTCAAGATTTTAATTCATAGGATATTATTTACTTGTTTCATCTCACCAGGCAATCATTCTCGACTTTGACGTTCAGCATCGTTTTTGATCCTTTTCCAGAAGTATCACAAAATGATTTGAAATATTTCTGTAAAAACAATTGTCTGGATTATTTGTAGCTGACGCATCATACATTCATCACTATTATACAGGGCGTTACTTAATAGTAGGCCGTAATTACAAGGGCGTTTTCATAGACCCTGTTGGTGAACAAGGATAGATTGTCATGGATTGCCTAGTCAAAGACTACATTTTGAATAGTTTCCAAAAAATATAGTCATCAATTTAGGTCAACGATGAAATGTATAGTTTTACAAGCTTAAGAATTTCTGTGTGGTGTTATGCTTGGGAGGTAACGGCCTATTTATTGATTTTCCAGTCAGAACGAATAAATCAATCATTTTTGTAGGTTACGAAGTAATTGACGGAATGCACGTTTGTCAGCAATGTCACAAGAAGTACACGTATGCAAGAGGTGTCAGACAGCATATAAAGTACGAGTGTAATAAAGATAAACAGTTTCAGTGTGACATTTGTTACAAAAAATACACCAGAAATAATGCATTAAAATATCATACCATGATGGAGCATACTGTAAAGAAATTAAATTTAGGCTAATTCCTTGTTATGATGTTACACATTAATCATGAAGTAAAATATTGTTATTTGAAGCTTGTAGACAATATAGATGTTACAATTGTTACGCATATTCATTGTCATTAGAATGCTTGTTTCGCAGCGTTTCGATTGATGTGGTATCTTCAATCGCCATCAGGTAACGAGACCGATAAGCTACTTCCGATGCCTTTTATACCCTCACCCATTTCTAATAGGCGTCGGCAGTGTACTGACTCAATCGAGTAGCAAATTCTCTTGCCATTGATGACTCGCACTACTACTTTAACGTTCTCGGGATTTTGTTTATTGTTGACTGCCATATAGGTTTGATTTCCACGCTACGTCTGCTATACACGCTGTTGTTAGCTATTTAAGCTGCCTCTGAACTGATAGATATCTCGTTTCTTTTATGTGATAAGCCAATAAAACAAAATCACTGTATCGTAGTCTTTCGTTGAATATTTCTGTGAAAGTTTTTATTGGGAAGTAACTATCTGCTTTGAAATAGAAATATAGCTGTTTTTTATCTTCGAATAGTTGCGATATGTTTTTCTAAACCGACATTTTTCAGACCACCTGGAACCAGAGATTTCCATCGAACCAGTTAAGACCAGCAAAATCATGGACCCTCATTACGTGGATGACAAAAAACTGTCTCGAATCCAGGCAGCGAGAAAAAGGTATACCTTCGAAGAGAAAGCCACTATCTTACAAGAACTGAACTCGAAATCCAAAGATGCGATTTGTAACGAGTTTGGAATACATAAGAGGATTCTGAATAAATGGATAAACGAGCAAGAGAGCATTGAGAGACACGCTTGTGACGAGGTGATCAAAAATTTGAAGAAGCACCGAGTGAATCTTCTGGATGACGCTGTTTTCAGCTGGTACCTCGAAGCACGATCAAAAGGCGTGAATGTGACTGGGTCGATGATACGCAAAAAAGCTTTGAGTGTCAACGCAGAGTTCGGAGGTAATCCAACGTTTTCAGCTAGTGAAGGCTGGTTGACGAGGTGGAAGGAACGACATCATATTCGACAGCTTAATTTGGTCGCCAGTAGTATTGGAGTGAATGTAACTGGGGATCCCAAAGAAGAGAACAATCAAAATTAAAATATTTAATATGTACATATATTGTATAGTTTTTTCGGATTATCCTAGTCAGAATATATTATCATAGACATATAATATTTTTTTACTTTATGGCACGCTCACAGACTTAAAGGATTTCACAGGACAGACATACAGATGATTAAAAAATTATTATAATGAATGTTTAACTTCGTAAAACTAAAATAGAGAACGAGGTACTATGACCTTCTCCTTCAAAATTGACATCATTCGAAAGCTCATCTTCCGGGAGATCTTTTTGAGACATAAAAGGCAAAACATCCATCCAGATAACTCAATATAGCTTATAAAAATGACAGTACTGGACTATTACCCTTTTCCAAAAAAAGGAAAACATACAAAGAATATAAAACGCAACAAATATTATCCCTTTTAAGATTATTAAAAAACTAAGTATTACAATTTTCTTGTTTAGGAAAAAACTCAAAATAAATCGATTGTTCAACGTAACGCACCATTTGCCGAAGTATTCGGATCATGCAGATTAGTTATTCGGCAATTTTGGGTTGTTGTTGTTTGTTATTTCATCTAATATATAAATGTAAATCGTAAATCTATTCTGTAATATAATTTTTCTTGATGATCAATTCAGTTTTCAGCAATTCAGTCTCACTAATACCATTAAAGTGCGAGCTGGATTTCGAAAGAAAATACCAGTTCAAGAAACCTCCTGTAGCCAGGAATAGAACAGTAATGTCAGAGTTCCAGGTGAATATCTTGAAAGAAGCATTCAAACTGCATCCGTTTCCAGACGTGGCTATGAAGAGCAATCTATCCAGAATGACCGGTCTTCCTTACAACTTCATCACTGTGTGGTTCCAGAGGAGGAGGCATAACGCGAAGCATAATAAAGTCGCCAAGTCAGAGTTCATAATGTATCATTAAATTCAGTTATTTTATTTTAAATATTATTACAGCCCATAATAGTCTATCTTCGTATGATGATGATATGATTGTTCCAAGTTTACTTAGTTTGGATAGTTTATAGTATGACTCATTGAACAGATAGCTAACTACCTAGACTGATTTCATATTTATAATCATGTTAATTACAAAACTGTTTAATAAACTTTCTTCTATATATCACAATTGTCAGTCCTTCAAGCTTTCCATTTTTTTATTATGTAATAATAACTGATTCACCAAATCTCTAATTGTCAATAGAGTTGTCTTTTACAGATCATCTATTTTCTGGTAATATTTTGAAAACATGTATTTTGTGATTTTAAGTTTGGATGAGCCCAGGTCAAGCGTTGTAGAATGAACTACCATTGGGTTTGTTGCCCGATGGTCAAAATATGTAGCGTTCAGATATTAGTCCTCTCGCAGCGCATTTGGAGTGATAGGGAAAGGCCTTTGCGAAAGGTTATCTATAAAATAAAGATAGAGATATGCGCTCCAAGATATAAATCTTCTTAAAAATCTATTTCTAATTATCGTGCAGTCTCTTCTTGCTGGACAACTTCTCTACAAATGGACTTTTGTAAGTAATTAAATTGATTCAGTATTTTCCATAATATATGCTGAAAACAAAACAAAAATATGATTCTGCTCATAGTTTACCTTAAAATTCGCCCCTTCTTCCATATATCTTGAGCTACATGGAGAGCGACCCACAGACCGACTTCTAAAACCATGTGCTTAACAACCTAACTACATCATTTTTTCAGGCCCTGATGTGAATCCAGCTGAAATGGTTAAAACCGAAATGACGCTTCGTTCCCGAACAGTCAAAGCCGAAATGCTACCTCCATCTGAAATTACAATACATCCATCCGAAAGACTCAATGCCGTTGAGCCAAAAGTAATTCTGGAATCCAGTAGCCTTCCACTGTTCACCCAAGATATGCTGTTGATGAGAAATAGGACTGTACTGACTGATGAGCAGTCGAAAGTACTGAGCGAGTTTTACAAAACGAACCCATTCCCTGACAACGATGATAAACAGAAGCTGGAGCAAATTACTGGACTAACCAGGAAGGTCATATCAGTGTGGTTCCAGAACAGAAGACAGAGACATAAAAAAGAAATGATGCATATGCAAAGTTTTTAAGTGTTAACCTAATCGGGTTGGGGTAAATTCATAGCTTCTGTAATAACTTCAGGTATTCTTTATGAAAACCGAAACTTTCCCCTATACACGTGCTCTGCTACTTGTTTTAGTTTAGCCTATACGGTCGTCAGTGCAGCTCGGCAACTGACAGTAAAAAGCAAATAGTTGTAAATAAACCTCTCTCAGGAAAATATATGATAGTTACATACTGACTAGGTTAACTCCAATTGTACTGACACCGTGTGAATGCCTATGTTGACTCTTACAACATCTATTACAGAGCTGAATGGTGGTACAGCGACCTCTTTTGTTTTTTGTGAACACTATAACTGCACCGACAACAGACTTAAAATAAATGTGATTGATATTTGACTCCCACCGTGAGAGTTACAAAGTTATGTAAATGCAAGACTTTGCCCTCTTACAATTACCGAAGGGCCAAAGATGGAGGTCGGATTTGTATCACCTTCTATGTATCTATCTCAGTATGGAAGTGATATGAATATACAACAAGGCTAGCGCTGAGTGGTAATTCGTCTTTGTAATAGATGCCTTAGAGTCCGTCTAGTCGTTTAGTATCAGTCCAAGGTGTCATTTCATATCTCGTCGGTTTTCCTTAGTGTTGAACAACTGTATATAGTATAACAGACAGCTATATTTCTTGCTCACTAGCATGTTTGTAGCTAGAAACCATGTAATGCTTTTTTAATAAGATCAGTATTCATGTCTGGGAAATAATTTGGAATTAGTATTTAGATGATGTCAACATTACCGAAATTGTATGATTACTTATTTGTGTAGTGATGTTTCACTGTGTGCAATAAATAGTTCCTGAATCACGGTATCGAACAATTTTAATATTACTTTTGATATTTTGAACACCTTTCTGACTATTTATATTGCTTGGAATAGTTTTTTTGTAAATGTCTAAATACTGTTAAAGCAGTTCAATTTTTTTGGAAGAAAAAAATGATATTAGAGTATTTATGTTTTGTCTGCTGTCATCTCAAAATTGTTGAAATATTTTTTTATACAATCACCGAATCATGGTGTCCGTCAGTTTCAGCATGGTGAAAGAGATATCATAGTAGTGAGAGCCATAGTAGACCCCTTAAGCAATACATTGCTGAATAAACTATCATGTGATGGTCATGGGATCAGTAGAAGCAGCTAAATTTGGTACTTTCTACGCACTTCATTGTTACATTATTCATTTTCATTATTGCACCTCTTCTGTATTAACCTAAACTATTTTTAAGGTTACGCATATCCTGCATATCCGCCACCACACTACCCCCCGCCAATTCTACCACCACCACCTCCACCTCAACCAGCACAAGACAGGGGCATGTACCCTCCACCGCCACCTCCACCTCCTCCACCAGCGAATTACGGATCAGCGCCTGAACCTGAAAAGACGGGACACTCTACAAGGAACAGGACTGTCATATCTAAGAAGCAGGTGGAGGTGCTCCAGGCTGTATTCGACGTGAATCCCTTTCCAAGCAAAGACATCAGGACCAGATTGGAGAAGGTCACCGGTCTGCCCATGAGAGTGATCAGAGTCTGGTTCCAGAACAGGAGGAGGGAGAAGAAGTATAAGACAAAGGTTGATCCCATGACGGAATCTTTACTTGTACCCAAGACTGAACCATTGCTGGTACCGAAGGCCGAACCTTTATTTGAGCCGAAAACCGAACCAGGATTCGAAGCTAAAATGGAAGCGACTGCGACTTTTGAACCAAGGCAAGGATCGTTGCTCGAACCAAAACCCGAACCTCAGTCAGATTAGTGAAGTAATTTGGTACTATAAATTGAAGAGAGCGCAGGATTGGTCAGTTGATATCACGTAAAAGATTTTACTTCCTTAGAAAAATAACATGGCTTTTGTCCTAGATGAAATCACTGGACAGGTATATATTAGGCAGGTTCTAGAGTAAACCCTATTGATGACTCTATTTTTCACCATATAAGAATGAATGCATATCTTCATTGACGTTTCGGCCTTTTCTAAATCATAAAAATGAAAGAATTCGGTTTTGAAATAATAATAACATTAATATTTACGTCTACTTCCAGTGGGACAGTTTTGCTTTCAAACAAGACCTTAATATAAACGTCAGTAAGTCTATTCATTCAGTCCTACATAGTTTCATTAGCGGTATAATGAAACACAGTTTCAGAAGTCTAGTTAACTCTATGGAGTCCGCAACGTAAGCAGAGGTGGAAAATTGTGCGTTTGATAATTTGATTAGTTTGTTGAAATCGTAGTGACACTACCTACTGTGAATGGATCAAATCCTTAACTAATAGTTGCAGCAAATTGAAACAAGATAAACTTTTCCTAAATTAAATCATTGGACAGATATAGTGTCTATCACAAACAATTACTTTAAGTAGCCTCATGTAGATCAAAACATGACCTAACATATCCCATATTTTAGGATGTTCGTTTCATTATTAAAATGATAGCTAGTTCAACCTAATTGCAAAAAAGATGATCATGAGGTGAATCTTAATAAATATAATAAATAAATTATTCAACTAACGGGCATGTAGCCCATAAACTGAGTAAGGAACACTCGTTTTTAAAATATATGTAGAATGTTTTGATTCTGTATTATGCATATAGTAAATATTTATCTTAGAAACATTTCAAGGTATTTGTAGCTGTGTATTATTTCATCTACTCGTACTTAATGTTTGTATCTAATATTAGTACTTATCAGTCTCTTATATAATACTCATAGGCAAGGTTAATAGGATGAATTATAATAATTGTGCAAAAACAGAAAAGGCGAACAAACAGAAATACAAATGGTATTAAGATGGATCTAGCAAAAATCGAACTAGCAATTAGTATCGACCCTTTAGGTAATATTTGTGATCGTATATGTTTTGTATATAAAAAAAATAAATGTTAGTTTTGTGTAGTTATTACATTATATACTTATCAATAGCGTGTTATTGGCAGTCCGTATCTCTTAACTTACAAGCTGTATAAAATACGCATACGAATAAAATAGTACTAATTTATACCATAAGAACGGCTCATGGCGTGAACTTAGTTAACAACAAAGCTTTAATATGTCTGTGCATTTGGGTATTCATTCACTTTAACATATCTTTTTTATACAATATATAAAAAATCACACATTTCCTTGAAGCGTTCGGAAAGTGGCTTCAAAAATGTTGATGGTAGCTGCTAATTAAAAGATTTTTCACTGATCATCTAATGATTATTAGAATAGTTATATAGAAGGATTTGTCGACAGTGAGGGTTGAACCCAAAATCCCCTTTTCTTAACTATGGCGAAACCGCCAAGACGGCTGGTAAATACTCTATGGGATCCGATAAAAATCTGTCAAGCTGTTTTTTAATGACAGCAATTTCCTTATTTGGCTCAGCGATGGTTACATCACAGCAAGTCTCGGTTGAAATGTCATTGGACACTAGATATCTAACCAAGATCAAGTGCAGGTTAGAAAGTTGGAGAGAAGAATTTCCTTATATAGCCAGTCTGCTTGACAGTCTCGCCGTAGCTAATTGGTAAAGCATAATGCAGGAAGTTGTGGGATCTAACCCCACCTGTGACAACATTTTCTTTATTTTTTGTTCTAATAATTGTTAGATCTATGTTTAATATGTTCATAGACAGTGATTATTTTAATGAATTAAACTAATATTAGTCATAATATAAATTTTTATAATCTAAGAAAGCATTTCCCGAACGCTATATGAATGCAGAACTTATTTACTTCTCTCTTAAAAGAAACCGCCTTCAAAAAATGTCTCTACCACAAACGCAGGTTAACGTTTCATATAGATTGTAGATGCTATTACTTAACACAGTCTCAGAAATAAATGTTTTTTTCGGTGACACGTTTAGATTTATATTTAAATTAGGATAATTTAAATATAAATCGAAACGCGTCACTGGAAGAAAACGACTTTTATTTGTGACGCTGTGTGCAGAGTACACGATATTTTATCTAAACGTTTTGAATTTTTCTGTGAAAATTATAAGTATATTAAATACTTATTAGCTAATAACATCAGTGTTCCACAGAATTGATAACATTTAGAAAGAATTTCTAAACGAAAACTAATAGTTGCTTTTTACAATAATCGTCAACGAATTTCCGATTTCTTTCTGTCGCAAGTCAAATCTATGCATAACTCCTAGGCAATAAAATTAATGATAAGCCAAACTACATTCGATTTTGACTTGCGAAAAGGTGGTAGAACCTTTTTACGGTTATTATATAAACGAATTGGAGAGGAGTTTTAGCTATTTATTTATGATCGTTTATTTTAAGTGATATTTATTTATAAACGTGATTTCTTCCATTGATACCTTCCTCACGAGATATTTTCAATGTAGCAAGTGCTTTTTAGATGCTCTATGTATACGTAGACAAATACAAATTCAGGAAACATTCCATATCTTCTCGCAGTTTATCTGAACATCAAACCTAAGATCCTATTTCCCCAATTTATATGTACTATCTCATATGCTCAATACCTTATTCTTAATTTTTGTTTGTTTGATTGCTTGAATAACTTTAAGCATGATGATAATTTGATATAGCAGCATATACTTCAATGCAATGTTCTCAAGAAAATATTACAAAGTAGTTATAACAGCATAAGAAGATACAGCAGAGACATGTCACTAGCCTGTCTGTACAGTTTTCAACTAGCACGTGTAGAGTTGATTATTCTTGAAAAACACAGATCGAGTGTCATCTCGAGTAGGCACGGTGTCCGCCCTGTTAGCGTATTTGAGAGTGAAACGCACCTCAAAATTGTATTGCAAAAACGGGGCGAGTGCCATTGCTGGTTTTTTTCATGCTGTGTTAGTTATTGCCAATTATAATTATAACAGATGATTACCCAGCAATGCAGTCATAAGGCTACATTTGTTGTAATAACTAATGAACACAATTTGGGAGCTTACTGAACTGAAACCCGTTCATTTGGATTTGTTGCTGTTGTTAATAATACGAGTATTTTCTATATGAAATAAATTCAAATAATATATTGGAAGTACTGAAGGTTTGTGTATCAATTGGTTTTCCATCAATTCGATCTATCTTTGACACCGATTCAGGCATAACGCGATATAAATTTCAGATTTCACTTTCGATGCAGCTATTCAGGTGCACATTTGCAAGAGATGCGGAAGAAAGTACAAGTATAGGAAGAACGTTATGGCGCACATCAAATATGAATGCAATACACCTAAACAGTTTCAATGCAAGGAATGCGGAAAGCTATTTTCTCAGAAGAGATACCTCAGGTACCACCTTTCTAGTCACCACGGGGTGTTGATGGACTAGAGAACAGATTATTATGTTATTAATTTTATGACAATTATGATAAATTGTTTGTCCCGCAAGCAATGAGTGGTTTTATTCATTAAAACTGATATCATAGACACTGATTCACTTACATGTTGGTATATTGACTCCTGGGGGATTTGAATCTTAGGACTAAGAATTCCGTAGGCATACATACGAGTATCTCCAGAGTGTTTCAATTGAGTTTTCTTTATCATATTAAAAACGTGACCTTATAATTGGACATGTCTTGCGTTTTATTCCTCATCACTACTAACTTGAATATTGTAATATATCAATGATTTTCATTTCAGAAGTATTCACCTGCTATTGTGATACCTGCGGTACAGGTTATAAATTGAAGAGATCATTATGGCGTCATAAAAAATACGAATGTCAAAGGACGCCTTCATTCGCCTGCAATATATGCGATGCAAGGTTCAAGCAGAACGCTCACATGAAGTCTCATATGATTCTGATACATAAAACCATGGATTTGTAGAGCCTTCAAGCTGTGATATTTTAATTAACTCACTATGTTTTGTTTATTGTTCTATGCGATATCGTTTCTGAGCGAAATACCATCTTTTGAGTAAAGTCGTGCAGTCATCGATTGAGGAGTATGTTTATATAATACCTGCCATAGACTTGAATGCTTCGTCTTTAGCCTAGACACGTCAGTATAGCCTGGCGGTCTAACTGTAGAGATGAATTGGGTGGTATATATACCACTTACGATATCTAGACTAAACACGAAACATGGAAGTCTAGCGGGACTTATAAATAGTTGAGAGCATACCTTAATATTAGTTATCAGCTTCTGACATGTTTTATGCCAAGATAACGGTAAAAAAGTGTACGATGAACAAGGTATGAAACTCGATAATATTTAAAAATGAAGTCCGAGGAAGTTTTGACAAATATTTGTTTTATGTTGTGCTGTCAGTTCTGGTTGCAAAAGGGAAAATATCAAAACCTACTGAATTTCATCAGAATCAGATAAACAGACGGGAATGAGTGGCAGCATTTCGTAGAAATCAAGCAAATATTTTGCATAACGATTAATGTGAAACCTAACAAAAAACTATTGTAGTGCATTTTTCACTTGTTCATGCCCAAATTTGATGTTACTGTAGACCATACTAATTTAAGTAATGTGATTTTAGTTTTTCAATGTCTCAGCTGTCAGAAACGATACGACAAAAAACGCTCTCTGTACGTACACAAGTTATATTATTGCAATAAGGAGTTGAAATTCAGCTGCCCAACACAAGGATGTTTATACAGAAGCAATCTGAAGTCGAATCTCAAGAGACACATGCTGTTACAACATGGAATGACACAAGAAGAAATTGTTGCCTTCACAGGAAGTATGAATTATGGTTACAGAAAATGGTGAAATAAATTTCAATGTTCACTTGTCTGTTGTTTGATTATTGTATGTAGTTTCTAGGTAGAAATCAAACTGTGGTTACCAAGTATTATCATTGATTTGGTTCTTGAGTCTTCTCACCTTACTTTCCATACTTTAAAATGCTGGTCAGAACCAGAAAAGGGCAAGTACTCTCGGATTGCGCACTGTTGGGAAAACTTAAAATTTAAAATTAATTTGTACAAAAACTATTTTTTTATAATAGGTTAATCTTCATAATTAATTGCTTCATTTACTAAAATTGCAGTCTATTCATTACTTGCAATATAACCAAATACCTGTTTTTTACTATTTTTATTGTTTAGAAAAGAGCAAACGTTCAAATATAATTATATTTTCTGTTTTATTCATCTACGACTACACTTGAGTAATATTATTAGTAGCTGCTCTCCAATTTAATAAAAATATCAATAATAATTCTTAATCTATTCCCTTCTTCTTAATGATCCATAGTTTTATGACTTGTGAATGTTGTAGTGTCGTTACTTCAGTAAAAGGTAGGAGTATGAGCACATGGTGTGTGATATATTTATCACTGCAGCTAACTAGAGTATTTTTGTTGCAGGTTACATGTACAGCTGCCAAAGATGTGGAAAGGCCTACAAGACCAAACATTGTTTATATCACCATGCAAAAGTATACTGTGGGAAGGAAGCATCGATATTTTGCCCTCACTGTCCCTATAAGACTTACATTACAGCAAATATGAAAAGACATATTAATTTAAGACATACCTCAAATGCGGTGAAATTATAACTTGTTTTAATTATACTATTTTTCCTAATGATATTTTGTCTAAGATTAATTCTACGCCCGACTACAGTCATTTTATAACTTATTAAAAGAACTATCGAGATGAATACGATAAATATACAAATTCACATTCAGAATATCGAGAGAAAAACACGCACCTTATGTTTGACGAACATATACTTTACTAATTGACCTACGTAGGCACGTCCCTCCATCATTCCGAGTGCTGATGTTAGATACACTCTCCTGAAAACCATTATTATTCCAATTCGAGACAAGGTATCAGTATTAATGGAACAGAAATGATACTGAACACGTTTTACTGACAAATTCCTATATCCAACAACTATATGCACTACGTCGGCGCCATCATTGACAGTTTTTTACTTGCTACTGAATAACATGTTTACAATCTTTGATAAAGGCTGCCGAAGCAACAGTCATGTTAGAAATGTTATTTCGTAGATCGAAATCGAAACGTATGACTCGCACTACTAAACTGTTATGTATGACTGATGTCCATCCATCGAATGGAGTCTTCTATTGCCGCGTCTGTGCATTCGGGTATGATGACGCACGCTACTAGACTGATATGTAGGACATGTTAAATTCAAGTAGAAAAATCTGCCTGACGGTCTCTGATTGGTCCCGCCAGTACAAAGCATCCATCAAATCGAGTCTTCTCTCGCCGCGTCAGTGGTGATGACTCACGCTATCAGACAGATATGAATGACTGATGTTAAATTTAGGTATAAAGCCTGCCTGATGGTCTCGATTGTCTCTGATTGGTCCCGTCCGTGCAACCCATCCATCGACTGGCCACGGCGGTGCAGTCGGTGGTGATGACTCACGCTACTAGGCTTGTTTGTATGCGTGGTTAAACCCTTTTGGGTTAAAGCAGACCGACCATGTTGTTTATTGCTAACCGTCATATAGGTTTGATTTTTGTTGGCGATGTAACATCTCTCTTTGAGCTTCCGGGAATACAAAGAGAGTCACATTGGTCAAATTGACCACATTTTCCTGTCGAGAAGCCGACGCTAGTTCGATAGCATGTGTTTTTGATATTATGTATGACCATTTGTCAAAGTATAGTGTCTACGTATACATCATTAATTACATTGTATTATAAAATATGCGGACGCAATTAATATGTTAAGTAGGAACATCTATTATTTGCCAATATAACTGTAGCATAGCTTTGAGTGTGCACATGAGTTCAACCTAATGGTACCTACATTTGATAGTCGAAAGAATTAGCCCTTCTTCCATTATTATAATTTAGACAAAGGATTCTATTTTTGAAGTCACAGAATAAAGATATTATCATTCAAATACTGTCTTTGAACGTTCAGCGTATGTAGAAAATATTTCTAAAATTAGTAGTTAACCTTTTTTACTTCCTAGGCAGCCTAAAATATTCTCACATTAACGCCTGTTCAAAAAGTATCTGAATTTATGATAATATTTCATCCGGTGTCTTCAAAAATATAATATTTTGGTAAGATTTACGAATTTCAGCTAATTCTCTCGGACTATAGCATAACTCAGACTGATAAATTGTCTCATATTTCAGGTTTAACAGGTTTATTGCTAGTATGCAAGCGCTGTAACAGATCATACTCTAGAAGAGATACCTATGGGAGACACATCAGGAACGAATGTGGGAGAGAGAAAAACAAAAAGTGCCCAATCTGCCAATATGCATCTTATAGAAACACCAATTTAAAAACCCATATGGCCACCAAACACAAATCTTGGTATGCTGGTTATGATTAATGTTCATACGGAAAGTCATTACTTGCATTATATGGCTTCCTTGCATCATGGATCTTAGGTTGTTGTAGATTGACATGATCAGCACCAATTTATTCGAGGATACCTTTTCCAATATCTTGACACACTGTGACAACCTGTGAAGTGTTTGTGGTATGAGGATTTTTCATCAATTTTTATTATGTTTTTCATTGTTAGGAAAATGGATATGCTAAGTTCGTAAATACCTTTTTTTATTTTATTTTTGAAAGTTGTTGAAGAATATTGACCTAGCAATTCCACATTTTCATTGACACAAAATGATATTTCTATATATGGGTTCAAAGGTCCTCATTCCATAGCTGACAATGAAATCACGAAATTAATTGAAAAGTAGTCGCGTGATTTATAAAACTTTAACGGCTTACATAGACTGAGTTGAAACCTGAACATAAATTCAAATAGATTCATAACTTCTTCATGCTTATTTTATAATATTTTAGTACTTGTTTTGTTTTTTTGAGGTTATATCCCAGTTTCCTAATGATGTATAAACTAAACTATAAAATCACAAATTTGCTATTTTTTATCATAAAAAATGTCTGGATTCGTATACTCTACACCTTTTTAGAGAATTTGTCGTATTATTTAAGATATGAGAAATATTATTTTGATGTTAGCACTTTCTTTGTCATTTGTTCTAGTCTGCACAGAATCATAATTTGTGAACCGTGCCAACTTTAGTAGTAGTATAGTTTTAGTAACTGATGATGATAGGAATACAAATACTTATTCATTCAAATTTTTACGTACTTAGGACATTATTAGTCACCGCTTTAGTTTTTATAAAACCGTCTTAGTTCAAATTTCAGTACAAATATAAGGAATAATTAATTTTTGAATATTCCACTGTATATAATGAGGTAAGGGTAATTAATGTATTTATATGTAAAATAACCAATTTCCTGTTTGTTAATGTGAAATAAACATTATATTAAAATGAATATAGTTAGTTATTTCATCCAAACAACTACTGCTGATCAGACAATCATTATATAAGTCTAGTGAATGCATTTGACATTACAGAGGATATTTTTAGCTCATTAGCATCAAATCCTAAAAATGTATAGTTTTCGAAATGATAGTATTTTAATATACCAATGACAAGAGCCTTTTGCTCTTAGAGCTATTTTAACTATAATTTATTTTAGCATGTGAAGATTGTTGATTGTATTTGCTAATTTACTGTTGATAACATTCTACAATGATGAGACAAAATAACTAAGTAGATGCATTTTGGATATGATCGATATTATATTATTTTGTTTCACCACAATGCTATAAGTCCGATGCAGAAACTGATCAATATGAGTAAAGCTATATCACATAAACGTGCCAGTTCCATTTTACTGGAAATGCATCAGCGTTGAAAACCATTTTTAGATGGACGACTGTATTTGAGTCATTAAACAGTGTTACTGTGTAAATTTTTGCTTAATACTCAGGAGCCCTGTGTCTCGTTTACCGCAATTTGAACAAATCTACACCAGTCAAAGGGAGTACGTGATGAATAGTAAAATTGTTGATCGGCTTTGAAGTTTATTTTTCAATTGGCCATGCAATAATTTAATAACATTAATAACTAAATTAGATCCATTTTGGCATTTTTTTAGTTGTCAAATATATTTTATTGTTTTTTGTATTTTCAATCTTCGAAGCTACAAAAGGCAGTTACAGAAAAAATAATATTGATCTCGTTCAATACTTATTGCTTTTGTGCGATGTACAATAATTTTATGAAAGGGCTAAATTGATGTTTTTATGTTTTAGTGCCTTTCACGATAGATTACGGGAGTTTAACAGAATCTGGATCGCGAATTGTGAGACATGTGTTATCTAGTCTCTTAAATAATAGCGTCAAGTAAGTTGACTCTGTATTTGACGTGCACTTTATTGAAGATTGTGAATCGATTTTATGGCAGCTGATCCACTTCATTGTTAAATCAAAATAATTGAATTACAGAAATGTTCAATAAGCTGAAAAGTTTTCAATTCTTGAAATTATATGATCTAGTTTTTTTGTGCAAAACGCATGCAATTACCAGACCTTCAATTTTGACTCCTACAATTATGACAGGTATTGGGAAACCTTGTATATAAATTGCACAATTTTATCTTAATGCTAATCACGCCTTAAGTAGCCATATGTACATTTTAGATGGAACCTTTTCGATACCGCTTTTTGTTATAGTAATGTCGATCTTTGTCTCTGGTTTCCCAGTACATTTTTCTGTTGTGATGTCATTTTCGCTGCTTAGAGCTCTGTTCAAGGAAATTGGATATCCGCGCCTTCTTAAGTAGGTATAAAAACATTGACTGCTATATACTAACTTGCTGGATTTTCTAGGTTTACTTCCTGAAAAAAGGCACGTATGCATGGCTTGTGGCAAAAAATACTCCAGACCAAATGGGCTGCTGCAACATCAAAAGTACCAATGCGGTAAAGAACCTCAGTTCAAGTGTCCTATAGAAGGTTGTGGTCACAGGGCACATCTGAAGTTCAACCTGAAGAGCCATATGAATGCCTATCACTTCAAAAAAATGTTGTCGAAACCTTCAACAAGAACGAGCTTTGATTTGTAATATGTGTTATTATTGTTATTAAGAGGTCTAATCACCAACTGATCAAGTGAGACCGTCTGTTTTTTTTACGGAAGCTCAGTAACGCTTTACACAGTGGTCACTTTGATTGACCTAGATTGACAAAACTCTTGTTGTGTCTTATTTGGACGGAACATTATTTATGGTGAATTATAGTTGGAAATTGCAGTTTCCACATTATATACAACAATACCCTTTGGGGGGCGTACGTATGAATGTACAGTGGAAACCAGTTAATCGCAATATTACATAAACGTAAAGGGTAAAAGCTGCTTAGAAGATGACTATGAATGGAGGGTAATAACTTTTATCACGTTAACTTTGAAGCAATTTAGAAGAATTTTTATTGCCGGTTTTACCTTACATTGAGAGAGAAATTTATTCTTGTAATTTTTTTTAAATTTATTGTCTTTTAGCTATACAATGAAATCCAGATTTTGAGGGGTGATTAGGCCTCTTAGGTTGTTAAGTTACTTTAGTATTGATTTTCAACAGTACCTCATGCAGCTAGATGAGTAGGGATTTTGTTTTGTTCAAAATGCGTTAATGTTCAGTAAACTATAACCTTAACAACGACTTAGCGCTTGGATTAGGAAATTGTATCAAATTATTCCTCGAACTTCCATTGTCTTGGGAAATTTGCGTTTTACAACATTTCGATGAATGAGTATCTTCAATCATCTTCAGATCATCTGACAATGGAAGTTCGAAGGAGAAACATCTCCATCGTCTACAAATTTCAAACAACATTATGCCATTGTATTTAAGAAATAGTAAAATCGTTATGTGTTAGTTACATACAATGCATGTCTGTGACAATGTTTTCCTTTTGGGAACTGAATGCCACTTTGAGTTGTTTTTGGTTATCAATTCAATAGAAAATAAATGATGAATGATATTACACCAATTTCCTTGGAAACTATTTTGTTTTAGCACCCTGATAGATGCAGTTGCAATTTATTGCTTTTCCATATGTATTAAGCCTCTAAAAAACCACCTATCAATACAAATAGCTGACATTAAAATTACAGCGTATTGTCGATATTCTTGATAAGCATCCGTGTGAAAAGAATATTAATTTTTACAAGAATATTAATTTTTTTTATATCAACACTGTATTTCCCTCTGAATGACAAATCTGAAAAATATTATAAATATTAGAAAACATTTATTAGTTGTTTAAACACTAAGTCAACCGACTTTACCCCATTTTGTTGCTAAAAAACAATTTCATAATCATTTATCACTTTTATTGATTTAAAACGTGTTTAAAAAACAGTACTTTCGCCTCTAGACGCATCCACGTGTTTTGTGATTACCGGGGTCAAATGTTTACTGACGAATCCAAGGTCAAACAAAAGGCCACAGACGATGTTTGAGGTTAGCTTAGATTGTCTTGAGAAATGCTGCTTACAGCTTATAAATGCTTTGTTGTGTTGAGTGGAGTATAAACAACGGACTACGGACAATAGCTTTATAAATCCGGCTTGTTACCATTTTATTTGTTCCATACTTCTGATCTGTCTGTAATCCTATTTTTATTAATGTGGTTATTTTTTAGACTACGAGAGCCTCCAGTGCAAAGGATGTGGGAAGCAATACAAATATGAAAGTTCCTTGAAGTTTCACTTGCGCTATCAATGCCAAAAAGAGCCACAGTTTGCCTGTATGTTCTGTCCATATAAGACCTGCGTCATGGGAAATCTCAGACGGCATGCCAAGCTTAAACATCAAGAAGTATTATATACAAATGAGTGATATATTCACATACTGTTTGCTTTCATCAAATATGTTCAATAAACGTGCAATAAACTAAATAATGCATTTTAACAGTATTCTCGCAAATTGGTGCTGCAATGTTGATTGGAATAAGAATTGCGAGAAAATTTAATTTTCCCAATGTTTTGCTCCTCTCAAAATTTCATCTCTCCAGAATGTATGAAAAAAACATTGACCAATAAAAATCGAAATTTAATTGTTTTTAGTATTTACTTATATTTATCATTTTTATCATTAATACTTCGATAACAAAAACTATCGAGCTTTTTCATCCTTGTGGTAGTGGTAACACAGTGTGGAATTCCATTACCATCCAAATATTAATTTCCAAACAGAAGAGCTATCATATCTGTATCAGAAAACTCCATGAAATCATTTATTGTCTCTTGCTTTCTATGAAGGCAAATGAGTAGGTATTTTTCTAGTGCAGTAAAGTAAAAAAAATCAATAGGCTCTGGTCAGGCATCTACAGCAATAAATGTGACATCACCGGTAGCGGCAACAGCGCGCCACCATGACGGGCTACCAACGTCAACGAAGACCAATGAGCAATGAGCATCGGCGATCGGCGTAGAAAGACAATTCGCAATTACCACTTTCGCCATTAATGTATTATTGTGAATACTTCAAATATTGTACCAGCAAGAATAAAAATACAGTCCACTAACAATCGAGTCAACCAAGATTATTAACAGGATCCATTTGTAAGACAATGACAAGTGATAAACACAATAAAGTACCACAACCCCACAGCCTCCCAATCTCCTAAAATCTTAAACGATTATCAAGGGCCTCTAAAGCTCCCAGATGCTGAGCATTTTCTTTTCTACTTTTTCTTCATAGAGAGCCTCACGCTAAATGTCTATTCATATTGGCCTTAAAGAGCTGTAAATTGCAACCATCAGGGAACAAATGCTCATTCCACAAAGCCGACGTTTTCCAATAGAAAGATTTTTGGAAGAAGCATTATAACTTCGACTTCATGAGGATGCGCCTATTAGACTCTCTTATTCTTTGCTGTAATGGCGCCTCTTGGTGTTATTGTGCGAGACGCTAGGTCTAATAACTGCCATGATAATATCTATAGGATTGAGACAGATCAGCCTCACTCGTTTGAGGTTCTGTGGAGGTCCTTTATAAGGTCAGAGACATCCACTAGACATATTGCTAACTTATGGATTGTATCTGTCTTGTATTCCGGAGAATACAATTCAATAATAATAAGTCTTGTTAATCTGAAACAACTTGATACTTTTCAATAACCCGAATGCGAATTTTCCTTGTTCGATTAATGTATTTCAGTTGGAATCCTCCAATTCCACAAAGGTTCACTACTATTGATACTATACATTGAATTAGTAGTAATGATGTGACAATATAATTTCATATTATAGTTTCCTATATCACAATAAGTATGGTGTACTAACAAAATTTCAATATGCTTCTGGGATATTTGTAGAATATTTAAGCACCATGGTTGAATCAGTTCTCCGAGTTCATAGTATCTTCTTGGTAGACAAAATCTCATAATATATGCATGCTACAGCATGCAAGACACTAAAGTACTACTACTAAAGCAAATCCAGTGGAACAACTAATGAGAACTTTCATCAAACCAAATCAGAATGACTGCGTTATCGAAAATGCTTCCTCGAGAGCTGATTTTAGACATGTGCTCATCATATTCCACATTTCCGAATATTCTAATGTAACAGTTGAATCCGTTTAAAAATTATGTTATTTTTAGGTTTGGCTATGAAATGCGAGAATTGCGGAAAGCTTTTCAAAAACAAGACGACGTACAGATATCACAGAAAAAACGATTGTACAAACGAAAAAAGGTTCAAATGCCTGCTATGCAATTTTTATAACAAGAGACCGTACGAAATCAAAAGGCATTACAGAGCGAAACATCCTGAAGCTGAAACTCCAAGAGCTGGATACTACGTTAAAATTGTCGATAGTACTATGAACGGATTGTATGGTTCTACCGCCAGCATTTAAACATCAGAATCATTGGAGTAGAAGCTGCATGGTTTTTTAAAAGAATGTCTATTTACCCCAACCCAATTAGTGGGAAAAGCAGAATTCATTTGCATTTTTCGATGGACAATATTTTTTTTGTATTTGTTTGGATACATCTACCTGAAAAAACTAAATTTGTGGAATGTCAGAGTGTTAAGATTGTGTATGTCAAATAACTCAGCGTCATACAATGATAACTGAAAATGCTCAATTTGCAATTCCTCTTAACAAAATTAGAGTGCCAGTAATTACTCAGCAATCCCACAAATATCGAATACACACACAAAAATAAATTCTCAGACAAATAATATTTGCATTTATTCAAGTATACCATATCTTCCTATATGCGCAAAGCTATAATAATCTTAAAGGAAGAATACTATATTTTTGATGCTATATAGTGAACTTGGACGCTGAAATGCCGTTGACGAAGATTATGATCTGAAATAAATGAATTACTTGGAGCGAATAAGCTAAAAAGCATCGTATATTTTTGAATATAGTTGATGAAGGTTCTGCAATTTCCAACATGTAAACGGGTTTTGAGATATCTTAGTTGTGAAGAAAATAATATTTTTATTTAGAGTATATTTCTTTAGAATGAGCATAGACCTCGAAAATATACTTTTCTTACTTCAAATAAATAATAATTTTCTCATCAGATAATTTGTCTCTATTGGGACGCCCATTGGCAACATACAAAGTCAAAGGTCCTTACACCTGGACAGCCTTAAAGCGGCAATAGATGTCCCTTACAACATCTGTCAACAAGGGTGAACTGATTTACAGCAACGTCTCTTGTGTTTTGTAAACACTCTTACGATTTACCGTTATATCGAATCATTCGAGATGACTTACAGTGATTTTTAAAATCATTTGTCTAAAACATCCAATTGCGTGCTTTTACTCAGATTCGGGTTCTTTCAGAATTTCTGGCGTTTCTTGTATTATTTTGAGGCAACAGTTATTTATCAAAATATATTTATATCTTCTATTTCTTGTAGATTGCAAAGTAGTCTGTGAGGGCTGTAAGAAACGATTCAAAAACCACAACACATGGAGAGTTCATTACAAACAAGATTGTATAGCGGCCAAAACATATTTTTGTGTTTATTGTTGCTTCATGTCAAAGAGAAGATTCAGCCTGAAGAATCACCTGTTGAAAAGGCATCAAGTGGATGCAATTACGTTAAAGGGATTGATGGATCGAATCTAACGACGCGACGGTGAAAATAAATTTCACGAATTTTATGGATGTATTGATATAATCAGATATAGAACCTTGACAATGCTACATTATGTGTTTTAGAAATAAAATACGAGTATATGATTCTTCTGCTAATTTTTTTTGAATATATGCTCATCTTTCTTGAATCACAAAATTTTGGAAGGTCATATCGTTTAAGATAGGAAAATAGCGCTATACTTACCACGCAAGCCCCCCCCCCTCCCAGTGAAGACTTTTCCCGCCCTTTCAGCCCGTTCCCGGTTGCCCTGCCCTAGCTACGACCTTGAACCAATTTTTTTCCTCAAGACCTCGTTAATGTCCAATAACGAAGTTTCAGCGTTTTTGTCTTATTTTTTGAGACGCTAGAGACATGTATGAATTTCATCTAAACCAAGATGTTTCCTGAAATGTTTTCACCTCCAATTTGAAAATTAAAAAAATATAACATTTCAATAACCTGTATCTCAATTAAGTGCAACATAGGTCACGTTCATTGGACATTATAGCCAAATAGATCAAGGAATCACATTTTTAATATAATATTAAATTTATTAATGTTAAAAAATAAAAAGCCTGACATATCCTGGTGTCTAGTATCCTTAGTTAAGTGGTACCATGCAAATGAATGAACTGTTTATATCTACTTATGGTATATCGCGATTTACAGTTATTACTATAAAATACAGAACTCTTGGTGAATCATTTGATATTTAAATACCCAATCCTAATTACTTTTATTTTTAGCTTCTTGTGTCGTGTGCAAAAAGAAGTTCAAGAACGTGAACAGCCTGAGGGCCCATCTGTCTCTAGACTGCATCAAGTCCGCTACATATCCATGCAAAGAATGCTCGTTTACATCCAAGAGGAGGTTCAATCTCAAGATGCACTACGCCAGCAGACATAAAATCCACATTGACAGCTATGTACTTTCGAAGTCACAATCAGAGCTTCCTTGACTTTTGTTTAGATCAAACAGTTGATTTGCCGGCTGGACTACTACGATCCATTCATAATAGCATTCAATTCCTGAGTCTGGTCAGAAGATGAACATTTCCTTTAATAATCGATTTTGAATAAGAGTTCACTCAATGCGTTAAAAGTAGCAAGTCCATCTATCTGACCTTATTTCAATAATTGAGATGAGAATAGGTATACTGTGTATTTAGTGATATAATTAATTACATTTCAAGTAAGCTCTTGATGTTGAATTTCACTTCACAGGGGTTCCAAATAAATTTGTAGCAGCTCAGAATAAGTTTAAAGTGAAGTAACCTCATTTGAACGTATTGTAGTTTTAAGTATGATTTTGCCACTGATCTCATAGACATTGTTCACCATGGAAGTTACATAATACTAAACGAAACTGGATTTTAGAAATATTTCCTATTTTCACACGATGTTTCAACTACTATATTAGTAGACATACAATTAATCAATCAGTGCCTATATTACAATTACACTGTTTTTATTCGTGAGCATAAATGTGTGATATATGTACAGAATGTCCCACAGCTTCTCATACAGGGTGTAAAGTAGCCATTTTGGATGATAAAAACAAACCGCAAAATAAGATGTCTATTCACTTATACGGATAATACCCACGAGAACAATTTTGAGATTTTTGATCTTCAAAAATTTCCAAGGTCGCCCGTTGTATAAAATGTTTTGTGGGACACCCTGTATAGCAACGTGAGTAATCTCAAAACGTGCTTAGGGTTATCAAATCCCAGACGCGTATCGTTGAGTCTTCCTGACTAAATCAAGTAAATTGTAAGTGTTCGAGTAAGAATTGCATTTATTGTTGCTTTTGATATATTTTTTTTAGGATTTATGTAGTTCTATGACCGGTGATTTCATGTGCCTTGATAGAATTGAAGGCTATCATACAAATATGTGAAAGGTTACCGACACGTACCAAAATTGAATCAATATTGGGCTTTCGTTTTATATAAAAAATGTAGTATATTGCCTTCACTTAGATAGATATAATATTTAGTTGATATGCATGACCTTTCGGTACCAGTTGGCAACTTGTTATGTGTAGATATTTTTTTATGTAAAACTACCTTCTAATAAAGGAATTTGAAAAATTATAATGATCTGCTTTTTATAAAAATTACAAATAATTACAATAGACATATTCTGTAATGGAGGGAGGGTAATCAGCCAAGTGTGCACAACTAGATGCCCCATCCTGCTCTACGTACGTCTTCCCCAAGAGTTTCTCAAGGCGGAGTTTCAACCACTCCAAACTAGTGCAAAGGATAGGCCCCACAACGTAGTGGAGCTTCCCTTAAATTAATCATAGAAGAATAATGCTTCACAAAAAAACCTTACATGGTTAGAATACTTTCGTTGGAACCCTTTAGTGTTTTTTGTACTGATATCAATTCGGTCTAACATTTACCATGGATGAATCTATAGCATATCAGTCCCCTTATTCAGATATTACGTGCTACTATGAAAGTCTTGATTTGTGTGTAAATTACTGGTTTTGTATATATTTTTCCACCAGCACTTCGACCATCAATATTTCAATGTACTAAACCAGCTGTTTCCAGGTGACTTCGCTTGTCCAGTGTGCGGAAAGATATACAAGGTGTACAGATCGTTGTGGCGACACTTAAAATACGAGTGCCAGAAGGAACCAGCGTTCAGTTGCCCTCTATGTAGGTACAAGGCGAAACATAAAGCGAGCATCACGAAGCACATATCGACTGTGCATCAGGAAACTTTTGGGTTACATCATTTGTTGAACCAAGAAGAGAGGGTGGAAGTACAGAAATATCTTGAATAGATTCATATCGTCCAAGGAAGAGACTTAGTCAGGTTTTAAAAATGGTATCCGGAAGGGCAACTATGGAAAAAACTGAGAATTGGCAGAGAGAGAAATCAATATATGAACTTGTTCGTTCCGCAAACATTATTAGGTACTTGCAAAAGTTTATAACTGAGCTCTCTGCACCAGAAGCTAAATTTTTGATAAACTTCTAAAAATTTTGTTCAAATGGGTGAGCAGCTCTGGATTCCGATCACAATCTTCAATAAAGTGATACAACTGCAGAAGAAATACAAAGTCAACTTACTTGACGCCATTATTCAAGAGACTAAATAGCTCATTTCTAATTCCTATTCGGTTGAAGTGCACTGATATCTAATTAAAAAATACTCCCCTTATAAAATGCTTGTATATATATGTATATGTTTTCCAGAGACATCAAAAACTACATAACTATCGTAAACTAAAGCAAACCATAATTTTTTGAGATTATGTTATTCATTATGTTTCTTTTATATCATATAGATGTAGATTTTATCTCCTTCTATAAATAAAAATGGCGAATAAAACGTTATAAGGAATATATAGGTAAAGCATACCTACAGATCATGTTTTTGTGTTTACAAATAAATTGCTGCTTTGACTGTAGTTTTAAAAAGTTGTACAAACACTAGATGATAGTGTGAATCGTTTGAGAACTCAGTTTGCACATGCTCATTTGGTGACAAACCGCTTTAATCTCCAGGTCTAGATCAACCTTCACTCATTTGATCGGAAGTGTGGTATTTTTTTTGTGAAAGACAGCTTAGAAAAAAAAACTTCATACAACTTACAAAAAGTTTGTTATTATGTTATATTTCATCAGAAAGGCTTCTCAGATGGGTGGGTGTTGATCTACACCGCGCAAATGAAAAAGGTTAACTTAGAACAATGTTTTTTACACTGCATTGGGTATGTATTATTTTTTATTTTTCACAGGAAAATGTATGATATCAAGTCTAAATACTTCGATATTTGTTCACATCTATTATTTATTTATTTATTTCATCCAAATCGTTGTATGCTATGTATATGAATAAGATATTTCATTTCATTTCCTGCAAATGTGTAATCGTCTGCATTGAAAGCATGAGCAATTTCATTATTAGGGCAAATTGTATGTACAGATACACTGGCTCTGTAAATATTGTAATTCGTACTAAATTTTTTTTAAGCGTAGGTATTTATACAGCTTCAGTATTTACATTTAAAAGATGTGATAATTTATATAAATGATCTGTCTCGAACGTACCGTATGAGACCATAACCCAATTGTATTGAACCAGCTGAAATGTGAATTCAACAATTAATAAATATTAGCTTGAACTTGTATTTAGTCTTAATAAGCTACCCAGTTGTAATTGGATAATCAAATTTTAATAAGAGAAGAACATATATCATACAATGTATCCAAGCTTGGTTTCCGAGATATTGAAAGTAATGAAGAATAAGATTTTTGACCTGGCGAGATGCATACGTCAAAATTTGACAAAAAATCCATAAAAATCTTACTACCATCTGTGTACCTTCTCAATACGCGGAACAAAATATGTTGGATAAAGAAATTGGTAACGTATGTACTTTAGACTTATATTTAGCAAAATTTTTGGCTCATATGGAAACATCCAACCCAAAAGTGGTACCGCCTAGTCTAAATATCTTTTGCAGATTTGCAGTTAAGTAAAAGTAGCTTATCTACGTATTTAAACTAATCGATTCTTCTTTCAGCAGTTTACTACAAAGTGCTTGAGAATCAGACAACATTTTTCCACTGCAAGGTTTGTCATAGGAGGTACAAAAGGGTCCAGTCTGTCTACAACCACGCGAAGTACGAATGCAACAAGGAACCTCAGTTTCCATGTTCAGTGTGTGAAAGGAAATTCTCCCAGAAAGGGAATCTCTACAAACACATGTTTCATATTCATAGGATAAGTGTTAATGTGAAGGTACCGTTGCCTCGATGAAAGAAATTGCCTGAACAAATATAAGTTTGTTATTTTTGTAAACCTTGGGCTGTTTCGGAATGAATGGTTGTAGAATGGCAGAGCGATAAAGAGATAGCAATAATATTGTTTCATGAATATTGATTAAACTGAAGTTGCAATGAGTTATACCTGTGATGGTACAGATAAAGACAATTCATATGAAAAACCAGTGCAGTTTCTTAGGTAATACAACCAATTCACCTGAGAGGGACTGCCATGGGTTGGGCAGCGATGGAATTAAGTGAGATCAAGTGCCTATATACAACTCAAGATGCTTGTATAATTTGAATAATATAAGAGAGGAAATGAAAGAAACTAATTCATTCATTATGTTTTCCTATTCCTAAAGGTCCCAGAACACTGTCGGCCATGATGGGCCACTGCAGGCCATCGCCCTATCGCCATTGTGTGCAGGTAAGAATGGCGCATGATGGCGGACAGTTGGCAGTGGTTAATGGATCATGGCGATGTTGTCGGTTTTTTCGTCACACTCCAAAAGGTATCGTGGCGTCGTCTTAAACATAACGTGTTCTTTTGAAACGTAAAAAACGTTCACGCACCACATAGGTGACGGACATGGATGTAATTTGAATGATGTAGGGTAAGAAATACAGCATGGAGCTTGTTATGTTACTTGATTCATCTATATTGTTAATTTTATCAATGATAATATTTTTCTAAGCGTGCATTGGTTTTTGGAATGTACAGATTATGAACTTATTTGTTACTTTATTTGAGCATTTTTTAGTTTGTCCTATCGTTACTTAGATTGTGGTAATCATGTTTCTTATTATTATTACCTTTCCAAGCTTGGGAATATTTTTGTTACAAATAAATGTATTTTTCAATTAGTAGTGTTTTCATTATATGTTAGTAAAATACACATAACTATGCTTCAATCTCGGATGAGCGTCAAAAACCAATATTTCCTCCATGATTGGTTTTATTTCGGACGACATTGTTGAGGAAACTGACACAGTCACTGAACAAGGCTATAAGATTTTGATGTGATTTGATGTATTTTTTTTATTTCTATAATACTTTCGATTTTAGCATGCTTCTTCTGCCCAAAATGCAACAAAAATTACTCCAAATTGTCCTCGTACAGATACCATGTAAAGTACGATTGCGGAAATGCCCAATTTATGTGTACGTATTGCTCCAGAATTATGAACAGGAAGAGCAGCATGAAGCGGCATATCTTCAAACACAAAGTCGATAACTGGGAGAGCTATCTCAAAGTTATGGATAAAGGAGTGATTGCCGGGACGCAATAGTTCGGTAAAATTGTCATTTAAACGGAATAAAAATAATGCTTCAGATATCTGGAATATGTGATTTTATATCCTACACACTCGACATGTGTTTCACTAACCACGATAGCATCTTGACGGAAAGATCGAAACTGAATGACACACCCGTCAATAATCATATGCATTAACGTGTCGAACACTAGTTGAAAATCAAATGAAATATTCCTATTCCCAACAATTTGTTGTTTGCCTTAGCTTCTCAAAGATTACCTGTCCTTTCGACACGTAAGAAATAGTCACGTATCATCATCAGGATTGGTAGCATCCGATGGTCTCTAACTTACGAAAACGCTAACGTAGTTAGCGAAACACGCGACACCGCAGGCATTAATAGAAAGCCCATCAAACGCATTGTCTCTAATTCGAACAATGTAAATGAAATGTAAAAACATTTTTGATATAATAATTTAAATAGCTGAAATGTCTACATTTATCACGACATATCACTAGCTGAAACTAATGTACAAAAAGTTTCCACATCTATATGCAGAATTTGTGAATAATCAATGGAACAGTATCCGGATACTCTGTAGGATTTGCTTAGATGTAGTTTAGTCTTAGAAAATGTCTTGAAGGTAAAGTCATGATCCGACGTCTGACGTCTGTATTCAATTCATGTTACTAATGCATTATAATTTCAGATACTGAAAAGGAGCAAGAAGATAAAGACGCTCCACATGTTTTGATGGAACGAGACGGACCAAGAGCCATAACAAGAAAACGTTGTTATGGATGTTACCAAAGAATGAAAGTAGAGATGAGTAGCAAGTATGCGTCTCAATACGCTAGGAAAGTCAGCACGTATTGTAATATTTGTAATCTCCCGATGTGTTTCTCTTGCTTCCAGACGGAGCATATTCAACTCGTGAAGCAGCTAGACGAGTTTGGTCGCTTGCACTTTTTAGATAACTAGATTCATTGTTTTTAAATTAATGAATATTGCCCAAGTGACGGTCCACACTTTTTTAATGATTGGTAAACTTTACCATTTCTACTGTTTATTTATCACATTAACGTCTGATATGGATTATCTTAAAAAGGTTATTTTGTCATTACCGGTAGACAACAAAGCAGGGTTTTTGTCGATGACTAAAAGATGATAGATATGACAATTATTCCCAAAGATTTATTTTGACATATTCACACAATAAATTTTAATCCAGTACTTGGGAATTTTTGGACAAATTACTGGGCATGTCACTAGGTGCAAAATCCTTGTCATATTCTTACTCCAGTTGCAAATGCGATAGAATCTAGCAGGTTTTTGATTTCATAGATGTTTCCGTTAAGAGCAATAGTCACGAAATGGTCAACTGAAGATTTTCCGCTGTACGAAACGAAACAAGCATTAAGCCCCTTTTAGACTATGCAATAAATTGTAAAACAAAACACTTCAAAACCTTCAGAAAATGAGATTCTTTTCAAATAAGGCGAATAATCGTTTTCTGGAAGATTGAGAGGCTCCGAAAATATTTCTTCGGAGAAAAGAACGTTGTAGCGCGAAAATCGTTGTTTCATAACTGACGTGTTTTAAAACAATTCTCTTGTTTTACAACAAAATATTGCATAGTGTAAATTCGGCTTTATTGATCCGGTTTTGTAGTATTCTAACCTATAGCATGGTTATGACAAGCATAGAGTACATGAACGCAAACACAGTTGAAAATAACAAAAGTAGGTGATGAATTGGTATGGAGATTATTTGCTTTTTTATGACTATTGCGCTTAAGTGACGAAACTTGGGACAAGAGAAACTTAATTTTGTGAATGTTACCTACAGGCACGTACTGACAGTTTGATCTGCATGGTTTTCCATCTCTTATAAACCCAGTGCGGATAAAATGTTATAAATTCATTTAAGACTTATTCGGCACCGTTTGATTCAACTGTCTGTACTCGCCTAAATATTTAACCGTTTGGATAATTTTAACGAAATCTGTATGTAGTCTATATTCGTAACTATTTCATAAGTATACATATTTATTATTAAGAGTGGACTGATTTACGTTACCAACAAAAATATGTGATGACCGAGTAAATATGATGATTTCAAATTATGTGATTCATATAGTATTGGAAATATTCTGTATCCGGAATCTGGCAATGCCCCAGTTCCAATATAAAGACCCGGAGATGTTTGAAATTTAATGAGTCAGTATTCAAGAATTTATGAAAATGGTAGTCTGTTTCCATACTATCATGGAAGGATTTTTCCCATGAGTAACTGACATGTGCAATCTCAGGTAAAAAGCGTATGTAGTCTCCCTGTCAGGCTTATCAACACTCAAATTTCATAACTTAAACCTTGATATTATGTGGTTGATACAAATCCTGAATCTGAAAGTCGAGGTTCAGTGAATATTATGAAGTTGTACTACCATGTACAACTTCAGAATACACCAATATACCATTGGAAGACAGTATGAATCGTGTTAGGGCCATATTATACAAGAGCTGAATGCGTTGCAAATTTCGCGTCACGTTAGCGTGGATCTATCAGATCAACTTACAAAATCAAGGTTCAATCGCTCTCTACAGTTGGACCGCCAGGCTATACTGACGAGTCTAGGCTAAACACGAAACAAGCAGGTCTATAGCAGATCTGATGCATAGTGGAGAGCATACACTTGATACTATGCGCATTTCCTTCACTGACGTATTTTTACATAGTCGAATCTCATCCTCTCCTCTGATTATTCTCTTTGAGGTTTTCCAAAATTTATCGAAAAGATGCACAATCCAATTGAATGGTCTCCATCTGCGACGCATTCAGCGTATATTATGGCCCTTAGTGTGACGTCACATCGTGCGTTTTTACTGCTGCGTTAAAAAGGTAAAAACGCTTCGAGTTGAATGGAAGACGGTAGCGTACGAATGCAGCGGTAGAAACGCATGATTTGGAGTCGTACTAAGAGTATATTCCGCTTAAAAAGTGTGTTTGATTATGCGTAGGTATGATGTAATCTCTTCTATATCGAACTTTATTAGCATAAGAGTGCACTTAGTGTGAAATAAATGGTTTGCTGTTGATTTCTCTGTCGAATAAATGTGACAATTTATTTTATTTTTTCTCCCATACCTAGACCTTAACTTCTTAGCTGAATGTTTAAGGGCGCTGATATCAGTCGTTGTCTGAGTTTTATGACTATAGTGAGACGTCAAAGAAGCATGTCTGGTAATGCGTTTTCATCAAAATACACATTAACGCTATCAAAAATGTTTGCAAGTCAGTAGATATACCGCCCTTAGCTTCTTGTCGCATAATACGTCTTCTTTTAAAGCTACTCTGTACCATTTTCATCATAGGTTGATAAAGAATGAACAGATAATTACTTTGTCGAATTTTTTCAATCGATCATTTCATGTAGTAACATTGTAACGCTGGTAGCCTTGTGTCTCCGTCTTATTCACAGCGCGATACAAGTCGACGATGAGTAAGGTTACTTTTACCATTTATACCACATAGTTCTGTAGTCTTCGTGATTCTGTGACAGATAACCGACATTGCACGGTGACTTACGCTGATCGGCGGATGATGAGTAAGCGCCGCTGAATCATCCTTGCTCATATTTTTTTGAATATGAAATTAAAAGACAGCGGAAGCCTTCGCAAGGTAAGTAATGAAAATCGCTATGCCGTTCAATCCCGACTTCTGATTGATATTAAAAGGAATTTGTTTCAGATCTTCATCGACACATTATGCTAAGTTATAGAGGAGCTGAGTACAAAAGAAGGCGGTGTGTGGGTTGCTACAAGAAACATACACAATCAATGAGCTCAATAATGGCGGGCAAGAAGACGAAAAGGGTCAGTACTTACTGCAATGACTGCGAAAGGAGACCCTTCATGTGCAAAAGCTGTTTCGAAGAACTGCACCATAATGTGTCAGCTCAAGAGTGAACATTAAAAGATTAAAAATTATATTTTATACGATTCTGTTTTATAAAATCGCATGGAATGAGGGCTGCAGATCGGTGTCCGAAAAGGTACGGAAAAATATGTTATCTAAACAAACCGAAAATTAATTACCTGCGACGATTGAAAAGAATTGAGTTTTTCGCTTTATAAGCTTCAGATTCTCTAAAACAACGACTTTGGGAACAGGCTTGTTCGAGCCGTTGTAAGCTCGACCTGGTTAGGACGCACTCCTTGGGATCCTCTCGTGTTTGCTGTACTGGCGGCTCTTCATGTTATTATACCAGATAGCTCCTTAGAACATCTGCCATGATAATATGTATAGAATAGAGAATAGTTCTAGATTTTGGTGGTCCTTTGAAACGTCAGGAGCATCCACAAGACGTATTGCCCGTTTCTGGATGGTGTCCAGAAGCTTTAGGGAGTTACTCCAGCGATGATCAGCTCTGGGCCTTGTATAGTAGCAGTAGCTGATCCAGAGAATACAATTTCCTGGAGCGAAAGAGAACTCCCAGCTTCTGGGACCTATTCAGACTAGCAAAATTAATTTCCAGGAGCTTAATGAAAGATTATTCATCTGTTGTGTCCCTCTATCTCCACGATTACTTTGTCAGTGTGCCATTCAGGAATATATAATATATTATAACACAAGTATTCCATATGGTAAATGTAAATAATATTTTATTCAAAATACGACATGTGATTTTATGCGGTTGGTCGTATATAATTAATAAATGATTTTTTCAGGAGATAATATATTCATGACAGACGACCAAAGGTTTGGTTGTTTGAAGTGCGGGTCTTCCTTCAAGAGAAAAGCTCATTGTCTTCGTCATCTAAACTATGAATGTGGAGTTGAAAAGAGGTTCTCATGCGAACCTTGCCGAATGAGGTTCAAGCACAAAACTCATTTAAACGTACACTTGGCCACCAGGAGATGCCGCATGAAGAGGATGGACGATTCGTCTTTCGATACTAATCATGAATGAATACTTTTGAAGATAGAGTAAGTCCCAGATGCATGAGACTTACGTCATTTTGAGATATGACAATAACTAGGGCACTATCTAGTTAAAAGCATATTTGCAAGTTTAAAAGTTAAGCCCTACAAGAGAAAACAACCACAAAGGTGCAAGAAACCTTGGTAAACTACGTTTTTTAACTTAAATTGACATCTGTATTGTATTGTATTCAGGAAAAGAGTGAGAGAGACTTTATGTTTGACATCGACATTCTCAAGGTCAAACATGTTTTTTTTATGGGAACATTTTTTATTAGGTACAGAATCTTATTATATGAAAAAAAACAAATACCTTTTGTCCATAAAATTTCTTAATCCGATGACAGCTTGAATAGATAAAAAATATCATATTAGTTCTTTTTCGAAATGTTTCAATACCGCAACAGCAGACAAGGCCGTTATCATTTCCTTGGAACATTATTGACCGAGTCGTTTTTTCTCAGTGGGCAAAAAATTGAGTAGAATTAAATACATTCTTTCTTTTGTTCGTTGTTCTCAGATGAATCTGGTTTTACAAACCATGGTGAAGTGAATCGTCAGAATATGCATTATTGGAGTGTGGAAAATCCGCAGTGGTCGAGAGAAGTGGAACATCAGCGCCCTTCGTTGGTGAATGTATGGTGCGGAATTATTGATGGAAGGTTGATCGGTCCATATTTTTTTGAAGGAACATTGGATGGGCAAAAATATTGAGACTTCCTATACCATCAGAGCTAATAGACGATATGCCACTTCAAGAGAGGACAAGTATGTGGAAGTGTTGGACCGGAAATACCCTAATCGAATGAGGTGGTCCCGTTATGTGGCCTGCTAGGTCAACAAATTTCTCGATTTCTTTTCATGGGACCATCTAAAAGAAGTAGTTTATTCGAGAATGAAGCATTGTGATCTAAACATTTTTGACATAATAAGTTTATCGACCTTGGCCGTTTTATGTCTAAATCACGGAAATTGTGCTAATACTTGCGGAACCACATGATGCCATAGTGGATTTTTCTGCTATTTTGCAAAATCGGTGAATTAGTAAAAAGTACTTACTGTAGTAATTACTGTGATTTCATGGAGACAAAGCCAAAATCATTTCAATCTCCAAATTTCATCAAAATCGGTGTCAACGTATCGACAGAAGACCAACGACGAAGATGTACATGAAATTCTATATAATTAAACGAGTTACTGATAACAAAAAAATGATGTGTAGCCACAATAAAATTTTAACCGAAATGCTACGGCTGACGTTGATATAAGCAATTTTACATCATTTGTAGTATATTGTGTAGACCATAGTGCAAGATGGAATAAATCATTTATGAGTGATTGTTTCATGTTCATGATTTGTTATTTTTCATGTCATCCCTACCCTTTGCTAATAAAAATATGTTATTCTGACAATGAGGTATGGAGTAATAAATAACGAAAATCGACACTCTCCCCTTTATCTACTATTTGGGTTGTTATTTCAATTTTGTCTTTCGTAGACATATATCCTCATTACTCTTCTAATATTTTGTTTTCTTTGTCTATCTAGTGTGTTTTTTCTACATAACCTTCTCCAGTACTTCATTTCCATCACATTCATTCTGAATGTATTTCACTTCATTAATTTCCCAAACCTCTGCATCATGTATACCAATACCTTCAATGATAGTCTTATACATACGAATTCTATTCCGTTTGCTTATCAGTTTTCTCCACAACGAACTTTTAATCTGTCTTGTGCAAGCTCGTGCCTGGCAAATTTAAAAAACTATTTCACTTTCACCATCTGACGATAATTCTATTCCCAAGGAAGTGGAGTGGTATGTTACTTCGATCCTATCTTTTCCTAACTAGTTATTTTGCCCTTTAGCTCAGCAAAATATTTTGTTTTAAAAGTATTCATTGTAAAGCCTCAATCATTATCCTCCTCGATCAATTTTTAAGCATATAAAATCGATTTTCATTATTCAAATCATTAAATTCAAGTAAGAATCACCATTTGATGGGTTGGCTCTTCAGTACAGAAAGAAGTCAATTGGATACCTCGACCTTATTTGTGTTTTCAACCCAAGAACATTTTCTTGATACTGCCAGAGTTTTAGTAAATTTTGTCAGAATCAAATTTAATTCCATTATTGTACAATTTTTTTTGTAGGTGAGGAAAAATACGTCTGTTCAGTTTGTCTGCGAAGCTATAGGTGGAGAAGAGGCTTACTCCAACATCGCAAATACAGCTGCGGCAAAGAACCTCAGTTCCCTTGCCCTGTAGAAGGATGCAGATATAGAGCGAAGATTAAAGGGAATGTGAAGCAACATTACGAGAAAATCCATGTGCTTCGAGCAAAAAGACAGTGGCACCTTGAGTGATGCTTCCCAGTAGTCTGCTTAAAAATTGAGAAAAATATGTTTTAAACTTCATTGTAGTTTTCCGTATATATGTAGATACACTTTACCATAGTTACCAGTTTCAGGCATTCAATTCTCAGCACTGTTATAAGAAAGAAGCTGGAGGAATTCCAAAATGATTTTTATAGCTAGTCCTTGGTCTCTTTGATTGACGTTTGCCAGGTATATTGCTTTTAAGTATATCTACTGATTCGTTGTTTATTAAGCAAGCGTTCTTTTTTCTTTACCTTAGTTCCTTCAAACTACTTTTTGGTAGCCTGAGTATTATCAGTCCCTTCTAAATCTTTCGAAGCTACGAATTTATACAGGGTCCACTTCTAAGAGAAGGCCTGGTAGATGGTATTACTTTGCAGGTATCTGGCATGCATCTGGAGGACTTCCTTTCCTTTAATGAACCATATATTTCGTTGTATTGTTCAATGAGTCTGGACGCCACTAACAAAGCACAATGGACTTCTGATTTATAGTAACTTAATGTGTCTGAACTAGAAGTTTACTAATCGCTATATTTAAGGTTACTGTTGTCCAAACTGCAACAAAGGTTATAAGTACAAAAGGGGACTACTACAGCATCAAAAGTATGAGTGTGGGAGGCCTCCTGCATATGAATGTCCTGTTCCTGATTGCGGTTATAGAGGTAGTTTGAAGGGTACTACAAGAAGACATTTAGTTCGTGTACATAAAGAGTTGTCAAAGCTATATTCGTACTATTAGAGCCAAATATATGAGTGAAACTGTTTGGTGTAATAACTGAATGCTTACACCGTTTTCCCTAACTTCCGCTAATCCTTATCCAAGAAGTCCCATCTGAGGTCTGGTTCACTACAGTATCATCAATAACTTATGTCAAATCTTTTATTCCACTTCTCACGCCAATCGTACATATAAAAAGAAATTCTTACAAACCCTGAATGATTTTTCAAACTTTTGAACACTTTTTGACCATGTTTTACCATAAAATAGTTTTACTTGACTCACTTTTCTAAAAAAAAAAAGAATTTTGATTTTTCAAAATCGGGAACTTCGGAGGTTTTGAAATATACACATGTAGGTCTTTGTTTGGCCGTGTTTGACTGTCAAATTAGTTTAGCTGGAAATATACCGTTTTAGAGATAAAATATATTATTTTTCATCTTCCTAAATTACGGAATTCGGATTCAAACATGTTCAAAAGGATATGAGAAACGATATCATTCTTCAATGTAAGATGTGTTACAATTTTTAATTTCTCATTCGGTTTTGCATTATGACAGGCTGGGGCCACGCGAAGGGCAAAAGGGCGGGAAAAAAGGTGACTATGACGATTTTATAGTGACAGCTGTCAAAATGCTGTTTCGACAATTCGATCAAATTGATGCTGTCAGTATCTATGGTTTAAGTTATGTGTAACACAAGATATTGCAATTCAAAATGAGGGAGGTATGATGTGTTTCGTTACATTGAATAGCATCGTCAAACAGTCTTGTTGTTCACGATTGCTACTTAGGTATTAAACCTTATTTCTCACGACAAGGCAGTTACAGCAAAACTAACCTCAATCCTGTATCCAGACACCATTTTTTGACGGCTAGTTGGACTGATTTGGTAAGTGTTTTATATTTTATCTTTTTTAGTATTTCTCAGTAGTTCATACATATTATACATATAATACATAACTAGTTGTATATTATTTTGTACTTACCTATTGAAAAGGTGTAAACATGTATGTTTAGGGTACTTATTCATATTATTTTTAGGCAAATACACGTGCGATCGATGCTCTAGGCAGTACTCGAGGAAAAGTGGTCTATGGCAACACAAGACTTACATGTGCGGCAAGGAAGCTCAGTTCAAATGCCCATTCGACTTCTGTCCGCACAGAACCAAACTGAAGCCCGATCTCAGAAAACACATCAGAAGGATGCATAGTCATATTTACGGGACGGTGAATTATTCGTATGCGGATTAGCTGCTAGTAACGTGCTGAAAGGAAATTTACTTTTTTTGGAATGATTTGGTTAGTTGAAGCAACATTTGCAAGCTGGATTATTCCTCAAGTCAGTTGTTGTTGAGATTCTTAAAGCAAGCCGCTCGAAACTAGGAAAAATTGATATACATTTCTATCGAATTCGAGAATACTTATTTTAATAATGTACCAGACGCAAATGTCCTCACGTGACTCCTCTTCCAATTTTCCGATCTATACTTGGATGTACATATTGCGAAAAAGTAAAGTTCGCATTCAGGAAAATGGAGATGGCAATGTCGGAGAAATAGATAAAGGTCGTAAAGCTCACGTCATGAAATAATAGATCGTATTTTGGTTTTGCGGCGTTGCTGTTGGGCATGTTTCAGGGATTCTGGAGTTCAACTTTCTTTTTTCGCAATGTGTACACGGATTTATATTAGAGCCTGCGAAGTTCCAATCTACTCGACATCATTTTTTAACAATAATAGCATAAATCAAATTAATTATGATCGCGTGTTTATAAATTAATGAAGAATGATATTTTAGGCTAGCCTGATTCAATAGGTGGGGAAGTTGCGGGCGATGTTCATGATTGTAAGAGGAGGCTTCAGCCCACCAAAGGTACCAGTGTAGCGTGAATAAACAGTTTGCCTGTCCTTTAGAAACCTGCAAAGACATATGAACAAGATTCACCCCGCAATAGCTAGCAGTATCAAATACTGGCTTAGAATGTAACTTATTATTATACAACTTTGAGTGAATAAACGTTTATCTATAATATATTGATTTCTATTTACAATGATTGACATAGAGCTGAGATTTGACACAGATATTAGGTACACTATTAAAAAAGAAGTATCAAAAATCCCCATCGATACCACGGCTGCTAATATAGTTATTTAAGGTCAAGGGTCATAATATTAGCTTTCAACTTTTCCTGGTAAACGGTTAGTTCTATCATAAAATTTTCTCCAGGATATTCACAGCTTTGAGCTAATTCAACAAAAAATGGCACTTCGTGCAAAAATAGCGTTCGAGGATTACGTTACAAATATACATACAGACATATACGTGAAGCTAATATAAAGCGTGTTAAAAAATGTTGGTCATACAAAAAGCTTCCGGTGCCGGACATCGTTCCTTAGCCTCTCAGAAATACATTCTTTCAAGATACTCGTCATATTCACATAACGTATATAATTTTTATAAGTGAGAATTTGGAAATGGAGAGCAATAATAGGACAAACCTATTAAACTACTGTATTTTCATCGGTGCTTGATAAGTGTGCATAATTTGAAATTGATCTGACACTTTGAAGTGGGTGAAAATAACGTTCAAACATTCCTTTACAAACATAGATACATACATAGATACACGAACCTAATAAAAGCATGTTAAAAATGTAACTAAATGGGTCTGGTTCAGTTAAGTCAGTGTTTGGAGATAAGTGTTGCCTAGGTAACTGTCCAGAAAAAAAACAAGTTTGGTGGTGTTTGTATACTGTGGATTGCTTCTTTGGGTTACCTGTTAATACTGTGATGTCAGAAACTCCTGACAGTGGAAGTTTGGTAGTTAAATAAAGTTTGTTTTAGCCGTCGGTCGCAGAGAGTGCAGAGGCTGTGGGAAACACTACATGACGAAGTCGGGACTGATGAAGCATATGAAGTACGAGTGTGGCCAAGACAAGCGGTTTCAATGCATTTACTGTGATCACAGCACTAAGCAGAGATACAACTTAGTCGTGCATGTCAGACATAAACATAAGGACCATCTTCGCGAATTTATGCAGTGGTACTATGAGAGAAAACTTCACCAGTGGAATGTTAAATGTGAATATGACGGGAGGAAGTAGTTATTACCCCATAAACCCTCGAACTGTAGGATTTTTACCTCCAAAATCTGTTAAAGATAGTATAATTTGTTCGGAAATTTGAGTAATGTTTTTAAAATATTTATTACTGACTAACGCATTATAGCTTTTAAAAATAAACAACTTGTTTGAAAAATATTCGATTTTGTATTTTGAATCTGCTGAATTATTGTCAACTTTCTCGAAGCAAAAAAGAATATATCCAACACACGCACTCATATAACATTATTTCAAATAATCTATTTTTCTTAAAGTGCCTTTTTGGTTGAGAACCAATTCCGGGTCTTCGTGGTCACTCGAATATTCACTTAATGTTTGTGTTGTAAATAGATTTACTAACGTTTTCGGCTGTCTCGTCTTATCTCGATTGGTTTACATACTATGAAAAAAGTTATTTTGAAATTATTATGACTTAATTATAAAAATGCATAATTCTGAACTTAATTCATATTTTGTAGTTTGATGCGGAGGTAGCCGAAACGTTAGTAAATGTATTCAGTGAATCGCATGCGGTTTTAAATGGCGATCGATAAACATATAAGATGAATGATTTTGATATGTGTATCAGTTGGCTGTGCTTTATATGTTTCACTGTCTTTTCAATCTTCCAGAATACGAATGTGACAGCTGTCATAAGAGATTTAAAAATCGAAATTCCCTGACCTGTCATCGCTTGCTGGACTGCGGGAAACCAAAGAGGTATAAATGTTGTATGTGTGAATATTCCACTCGCAGAAAAAGCGACATAAAAAGACATACTAGGACTAAGCACGGGTATCATATAACCCATATCGAAGAAGTGTGGGACTAAGTATTGCAGATTTCCTTGTCAGGATGGGCAAAAAAGCAATACAAATAAAATTATACTATATCACTATGAATAAATATATCTGAACAAGTCAACATTCATGTGCATTAAACTTTGTTCGTTGGCTGGATGTATATTTATGGTTCTGGATGTGAAGGAAGCGTGGAATACATTGTTTTTTTTGGAAATCTTGTCTTATTTAAACCTTGAATTATTGTCAAGGTTATACACTTGCATAATTATTGATTCGATCTTCGAACTTTCACTTCAAGGTGAAGGTCGAGCTCAGAACAGGATCGTTTGTAGCGATTTCTTGTACCCGTTGTATCTGAGTTATGGAAATTAAAATTTTTTGGATCCAGGTGGCGGCTGTGATATAATTTATTTTAACCATATAAATTTCAGCTGTCTACTGCCCAACATGTTGTAAAAGATTCAAGAACGCCAATTCGCTGGGCAGCCATCGTAGTAGAGATTGCGGCAAGCCAAAGAGCTACAGATGTGAGATGTGCAACTATTGTTCTAACAGAAACAATGATCTGAAAAAACACATTCAAAGACGCCATCGTAGGATGGACGATGAAATGAACGATTGCGACGAAAAATTGACTGAGAACCCATTCTGAATAAATGTTATTATTGCTATTATCATTTATTTATTTCGACACTCTAAGGAGAGTGAATCGTTCTAAAGTCTCCATCTCCCGCAAAGAATACCTTGTCACTGAGTCAACAAATAAGTAAGATGTGGCGTAGATATCTTTTTGCGATGAGGGGATACCAATTTTTCTTATAAAACGATATTTTATATTATAACAGTCCATGTAGCATGGAGGTATTGATTCTCTTTCTTCGTCAGGGCTCAGCACTTGTAGAGTAACGATATTCCGACGGAAATGAGTGACATGGACATAAGTGTTGCAATTAGAACTTTTGAAAAGTATGTCGTCAAATTCAAACATTAAAAAACTTCCATTGCTCAAGTATAAAATCGTGTAGTACCACAAAATTATAGGTCGTGGCTACTCACTTGTATTTCCTATGAACATACACGTCCTCAAACTTGATAGAGCAATGTGAGCAGAACATGAAAATCTTAAGGCAATACTTAAATGCTAATTAAGGGTATTTAAGTTCCTCATTGAAAATTTAAAAGTTCTTATTTTTCCATCAACACTTATCTCCAAGCGTTGTGCACTATGGCGCTGCTCATTGGCAACTTACGAAGTCCAAAGTCCTAGCACTTGGACTGCCTTGGAGCAACGCTTGGAGATAAGAGTTGCTATCACACACTTGACTGGGTTACGTATATAACACCCGATTGCTCTCTACAGTTAGACGGCCAGGCTATACTGACGAGTCTAGGCTAAAGACGAACATGCATGTCAAGTAGAAAAAAGAAATCATAGCGCCCTAACGCAGAGCCAACTAAAGGTACATTAAATGCCCTAACCAGATCTTGGATGCACCACTTAAAAGAAACGCATGTTCTTCAAAATTATTATAAAAGTTATCAGGGAAACCACTAGATGTTTATATAAAATTCGTGATCGGGCACTTTATTAGCCTATAATTGTTGTCATTTGTTTGTTCTGCAATCTTTGTTCTGTTAAGTTAAGGAGTGTGAGACATAAACATTAGCAGCTTCAGTACACCGAAACATCAGATGTGTTGTGACCAAAGAAACCTTTGTTTGGACACTTGTCCAATAGGGAGCAGACTTGTAGCCTCACACTTGATTTCATTCACATAAATTTCAGTTTACGTAACCTGTCCAACATGTTCAAGAAAATTTAAGAACGGAAATTCCTTGAGCTGTCATCGTAGGACGGACTGCGGAAAACCAAGGAACTACAAATGTTTATTCTGTCGCTATGCTTCTACTAGAAGCAACGATCTAAAAAGGCATATGGAAAGACGGCATGGTGGTGATTTTCAAGCGGACGATTTAGATCAAAAATGGGCTGACAGCTAAATGTTTACAAATGAATAAATAAATACGTTAGCACTATTTTTATTATATCAATATCCGAGGCCTAGGACAATCCGTCTATCACTGTTTAGAAAGATGGGGGATTTGATGCAATACTTCATCTGTTGATGCTTACAGGCGGCTCGAGGTAGTTCACATAGAGGATACAAACAGAGACTATTATAAAATTCGTGTTATATTTATTACGAAATCATTAGCCACTGTCTTACAATATTCATTTAATCTCCTAGCGACTCACCTTATACAGTTTTTTTAACCTCATTTGCAATCGAAACAGGATCAGACTCGCGCTAACCTGGAGAAACAAAAAAGCTGTAAATCCCAAACTTCTTTCTAGACCAAGACATGTTTTTTTCTAAATCGTTTCTACTCTTTTTAATGTAACTTCTCATCCTGTGGTTGAGAACGCATACGAGCGACTCACTATATTTACTGACGTTTTCGCTTTGTCGAATCAAATAACAGAAAAATTATATTATTAAAGGAGAAACATCAACTTCTCTCTAAGGTTCGCCCTCTATGGGAAGGCCCATTGGCAACTTACGAAGTCAAAGGTCCTAACACCTGAACTGCCTTGCGTCCCTTATGACATCTGTCGATAAGGGTGAACTGACAGCGACATCCCTTGTTGTTCGTAAACGCTGACTGACGAGTCTAGGCTAAAGACGAGACATGCATGTCTATAGCAGCTGGCATGCATGTGTCTACATTACACAAAGAATACAAAAAATTAAAAATAGAAGAAAAATAATCTGGCTTTATAAAGGTGATCGATGATTGTATTGTCATCTCATTAGACTGCCACCCAGTTAGGTGCAGTATGCAAGCTACTAATACTGTACAGAAGCTTGAATTGCTGATTAGTTGATACTAACAGAGCATTGCTAGTCGAAAACAACATTTCTTATAATCAAAGTTAAAATACATTATGTTTCAGAAATCCCAGCCTGCTACAGATGCAAGAAAAAGTTCTATAAATTCAGTACATTCCAGTACCATGTCCGTTACTATTGTGGAAACGAATATACTTGCGATATCGGTGGCTGCAATAAGACGTACAAACGCAAGCGTGATCTCGCAAATCATCAGGTTAAACATCACATAGACTGTTTTCCATGATTTCTGTGCTTTGTAGAAAGTTTGTTTGTCACCTACTAGCCTAGACGGCGTGGTTTTTGGGGCTAATGTTGGGTCCATAGGCGAGAGTGTTGCCAGAATCGCTTCGTTTTGGGGTCTTGTTGCACACGATAGGTTTTCTTACGAATTGATGATTCGCCTGATTTATAATCAACAGTTAGTGAAAAAATAGTATTTCCTTTTTCTTTATTTCCTTTGATTTCTCTGTTTCTGTTGACTCTTAGTATAACATAGTTGAATAACGTATTTTTAAAACCTCCGAGGCTATTTATACTTAGTGACCTTGACCAGCACTCACTTTCCAGGGAATCCCATAAGGAATATCTCTAATAAATTTTTCACTAATGGTTAATTATTCAATCAGGCAAATGATCCATTTGGTAAAACTCTTCAATAACCAATAATCTTTGGACGGAAAAGTTGTTTTGTAACGTTCTTTCCTCCTGGCCGTCTAGGCTATACTTAGTTATACGCAACACTAAGACTGTTTTCCATAATTTTCTTGATTAGTAGACTGAGCTCATTCATCACCTTGGTAGCTTTATGGACACATTGTGTTGCTGAAAACACTTTTTTTATTATTTTTTTTGTCCAATTTTTTGTTCTCGTTTTTAAATAGGCTGATAAGGTGACGAATGACCTTGAAATTGAGAAATAGTGTAGTTTCAATAGGCACTAATAAAAATGTTATTTCAATCAATATATTTTTTCCCTCCATGACAGATCTCCCCACATGTAGTTATAAGTATATGTTAATTTTATGATTGTTGTTAATATATGACAGTGATAAAGTTTTAATTTATAAAGGTATTCCCCTCGGAGGTGGCAGATGTGGAAAGTGCTTCAAGATATACGCCCAGAAAAGGAATCTGCGCAAACATATGCTGTATCAATGTGGCAAAGAGAAAACATTCGAGTGTTTGTATTGTCCCTTAAAGTCAAAGTTGAAATACGACATGCCAAAACATGTCGCGAGAATGCACCCAGAAAAACAAAACGAGTATCTGCAAATCTACAAAGACAGATGTCTCACTAGGAATAGATGTCAAGCAACGAAGACTGTCTAGTTGCATGCTATCATCAATAAATAAAATAAACATGAAATTATAAATGAAAATGTATAGTTTTTTGACAGTTAACGATTTATATTGATAAATAAATGTTTGTTTGAATATGAGGTGTCGTTAATATTTTGTCAAATATATGTTTAAGCAAAAAAAGTGAGGAAGGACTAGAAAAGAATATCATCAGGTTTAACAGTTATTTAATCTTCCAAAAGCTCAGACACCATGAAGGTATTAGATCGATAGATTTAAAAAAATTCTATTATATTATGATTGAAGTTCATATTATAACTATTATTAATTCAATTCGTTTCTAGCTCCGCAATTAACGTCCGAAGATTTGACCTGCAAGCATTGCAACAAAACTTACAAATACCGAAGCAGTTTGAACAGGCATGTTAGAGTTGAGTGCAACAAAAATGGATCAGAAGTTTGTTATATATGCAAAAAAGTATTCAAACACAGGCACAACCTGCAGCAGCATATTTTTGCGGTGCATTTTAAGGAAACCAGTTGAATGTATATCCTAGTTTGATCCATCATCTTCAAGTGATAGTATTATTCTTGATTTTGATTGCTCATAATATAAGAGGTGTGCTCTTACGATATTTTAGATGTCAATGCAGGAAATATGGAGAGTGATGTAACATAAGGTTCATTCTGTACTTCATAAACTGTAGACGTCAATAATTTTCCGTACTTGTTAGACGTAACTGATACTTCACACATTTGCCTTCTAAAATGAACATCGGAAGAAACTAAGAAATGCACTTTTAATGAGTACTCCTATATGTTTGGCTAAAGACACCGCCTTAAGACATCATGTATATAATATTTATTATCATTTGATATAGCTAGAATTGTGTAAATATATTTTTATACACTATACGTAAATGACTGCTACCCGCGTGTGGTTAATGATTTCACGACGAAGAAAAATGTTAACCCAAATCTGTGGCTTAGTTTGAATATCCTCCAATACTGGAGAGATTTTGAGCCATCAAAATAATAATATTTACAAAAATTAGAAAGAAAAATTTGTCGCCAGTGGGAATCGAACCTAAACCTCCTGCATTCTGGGTAGGCACTTTCACCATGACGTAACCTAAGTTCTATTGATCCAATCCACATCACGATGATGGGCGTTTTTTGAAAAGTTGAGCTCTAAAAAAGCTACTGGTCCAGACCGAATACAAGCGGCGTTGCTCCGTAGAGCTTACACCAGTCCTTTCCAAACTTTTTAGGTTGTCCTACAGTGAAACGTCACATGCAGGGCTGCCAGCCATGGAGATGGTCGAACATAATGACCTTTATTACTGGTCGAATTCCCATATGCTGACGATTATTTTCCGTTCCAGAAAATATTGTATTCGCCAGTACAGCTACTGATACTGTACAAGGCTCAGATCAGGCTATACATAATCCATATGTAATTTATGATGATGATTATTACTTTCAGACAGTTCCATCCATATTCACAGTAGACCAGTTTAGTTTAGTACGTACCTTAGTGACCTCATCACATTTCAATTTGTTTGTTGTTAGCAGCATTTGAAGTTCTACGCTCGACGCTAACCTGTAAACTGTCACTGTGATAAAAATGGACATGGCACACGAGCTACTCTGCTCTATAGCGCCTTAACTTACACTAGTTCAAATTCATTACGGATTTCTTATAACTTAAAGATTTATTTTCTTACTTTCATAAAAAAATACATTTCTTCGAATGTAATTGCATTTTTATTTCACTATACCATTAGAAACTTTGAAGACGTTGCATTTATTGAAATAAACGTCCAGTAACTTCTCCCAATTAATTTTTTTGAAATTATCAAACATTTTCGTATTGCTATCTAAAATGACATTTATTCCAGTATAGGTGAGTCAGATATTATCACAATGTAAATGTTTGAGCTGTTTTTCGTTGTGCAATGGTCGTGTGGCATTTTGATTCCTATTATTTACATTTGAAATATTTTAGGCAGATGGATTTGTAACAGATGCCACAAAACATATGCAGGAAGAAGGGGCCTTCGGAGACACCAAACTTATGAGTGCTATCATAGCCCCAGGTTCCACTGCGACCTTTGTAAATACAGTGCGTCAAGATTGGAACATCTCAGAATACATTTCAAGACAAAAAAGCACCTCATGAACCTGGATAGGATGCATTCCGGCCGACTTTGTATATAACGGAATTTTTGCCATATAAACATAATTATACGTACTACACAAAAAAGCAAGGTGTATAGAGTCACAGATGCTAAAACTGAACCTGGACTTTTGATGCCAGCGTGAATGTTCAACTGTAATATCAACCATCAAGGAATATTTCTTACGATTTTTGTATGCAACAGTTTTTATTTGTAGCCTTTGCATTTCGATCTTCAGTAGGTTATATATATTTGTATTATAGAGTTTATTCGGCGTAACAAATTTATTATAAGTGTTCACGGAGTGAATATAAGTTGTCACTACCATCAAGCTATACACCATACTTTACGAGCCACAGAAAGTGTCATCAAAGGCGATCGAAGAAGGTTAGCCTTGACCGGTACGAGGATGAATAAAATTCCTTAAATTTGGTATTGCTTTCCAAACCATTGAGGTTCCTCATGCAGGGGTTATAAAAATTCCTTGAATCGTCCTCAAAACATGCATCAAGTTCTGAGGTCAAGCGATTCCACCTATATACACCTTGGTTTTGAGGGATGAGTTAGAATAGTCGACGCACCAGTGAAGGAAACAAAAAAGACATTTGAAACCAAAGTACTGCTGAAGGCAGGCAACAGACCAAAGTATTAGATCCTATGTTTGCGTGTATTTATTGTGTGTATGTTTGGGTATGTTAATTTAAATAGTTAACTATTTAATTGTATATATTGATTTAAAACCTCGTTTGCAACAGAAATTTTGTGTGAATCAATTCTGTAAATAAATATCACCAGTACTGATCTGGAGTTTTATTTGTGAATCGTGTGGAGTGAATGGCATTAGTGAAATCAGAGAGATGATAATATTCACACTGTAAGATATAGCTCAGTAATGTCTCAAATTTCTATAATAGATCGTTAGAAAAAGTGAATTCCCTGAGTTATTGAAGAAATAAGGAACAAATTTGGAACAAACAGTTTATGATAATCAATTAAGGATAGCTAACAGGTATTTATATCATTTCATGTACCTTATGTAATGGTGTTTATATAGGTCAAACAGCTAGAGCATTTGTAACAAGGTACAGCGAACCAGAAACCAATATCCAGAAAGATCAAATTTTTCCAAACACTTACTAGATACTAATCATAAAGTGGTCAACGAAAATAAAATGAGTGTTCTTCATTCTTGTGATAAAATACATGATCTAAACTTCATGGAAACATTAGAAATTCAAAAATATATGCGAAATCCTGATTTCATTGTAGTATATGAACAGAGTGATCTTTTAAACTCAATTCTCATTGATACACTACTATAGGTTTCCATCTATTTGTTTCCTAGGTTAAGTAACTCTTGAAATATCTTTAGTCATAGGATGTATTGAGAAGAATGAAATAGCTTAAAGAATAAAATATCTAGAAACGTGAAATATCTTAAGAAATAAATTATTTTATCGCATGAAAGATCTTAAGCACATTTTAATGGCGATGGTTAAGGTTTAGTAAGGGTTTCCTTTATGACTAGTGCAAATGCAGTCGCCAAAAAAGATTTCCCCTAAAACAGACTAAAGAAATAGAAATTAAATCATTTAATAGAAGAATAGTTAGACAGAATAAATAGCATGCTGGATTTGAGAGCTCTAGTTTTGTATCCATGATAGGATCTAGTTAGCTAGTTAGCGAGTAAGCTGGGTAGCCTTTGTTAAAAGTCAAATCTGACTGCGTGTCAAATATACGATGCTTTTAACTGCCGGAAGTAAGAGTTTCACCAAGTGAGATGATATGGTGTTGTCATCTTTGTAGAATGTCAGACAAGGTCTTTAAAAAACTTCAATTACAACATCTTTTGGTTTGCAAAACATTCCCTTGCAGCAACTCAAGCTGGAATATAAATGACAAACATGGTTCTACTTTACATTAGCAAATCAGAAACAATCTCATTGGCATATTGACTGAGAGAGATTGTAAAAAATATTGCTTAGATTAATTTTTAATACTCAGTCTCAGGAATTTGAGATATGTAAATAAATCGAATACAAATTGGTGTGTAACGTCGATAGATATTAATATTTTGTAATTTTAGCAGTGGGTGTGATTCAACGTTTCAAATGCCCTCAGTGCAGCCGATGCTATAACCGAAGGGGGAATCTAAAGAGACATATGAAGATCGAGTGTGGAAGGCAACCTCTTATACAATGTGATATTTGTTACTGTAGTTTTAAGTATTTACATGTTCTCCGGAGGCATTTGATGGGGGTACATGGAATAACTGTTGAAGGAAAGACCCCTAGTCGATAGAGGATTGTAAAATATTCTCAAGTGTTTGGTTTCAGTTCATCTCCTCCCCAGGACTTGGTAGAATTTAGTCTGATGGTCAATATCAGTTTCATTATATAAGAACAGATGTCGTCAAGTAGGTTGATACTGTACTTCGCAAGCAATGTTAATAATTGAAGTGAATTTGAAAAATATTCAAATGCTCCATATCAAATTTATTCATCTGAAAACTGACCAAAATTCCTAATATTTTCGTGACATACTGCAAATGAATTAGTGGCTCTGAAATAAGCTAATATAACTAAAGTTTTACTTTTTCGTTTTTAATTTTTTTCGAGTTATATTGGGGCCAATGACTAACGGATAGAATACAGATGGACAGACAGATGGACTGACAAAATATGTGACAGTTTTTTATGATGGCATATAGCCATGGAACATCAAAATACACAAGGTCATTGAACACACTGATTCTATTTTTGTACTACGTCGCTGGTTTTGTTGACACATTTTCCAGTATTTACTATACCCGATTTAAATACTTAAGACCAAAAAGCAAGATTAGATCATTCAGAAAAGGGATAATCTGTTCTAAAACGCAGGTCAATACTCGCACAGTTATAAGATATTTTTTGACAAACTACGCAAGATCTGATGCTCTAAATTACGTTTAGGTTTGTGTAAATTTCTTTTTGAGCTAGATTTTAGAATTTCCATAAATATACATTTCGCTCAATTATTTTACATAAGATTTTTATTTTTGTACAAATGTTGATGTCAGTATTATGATCTCTAAGTAAACTTAACTTTAACAAATGAGATTTAGAACGATAGTGATGACTCACCCGGTAAAATAAGTTTTTAAAATAAATTCAGAAAATTGTTCAGTTGTTTTTTTATATCCTTTATATGCCCAATTGGTACAAATATTAAATAAACGTTATATACATTATCCAAGCGACTATAAATGATTAAATGTATGTTCCAAGGAATTATAGTCATGTCATATTTGTTTGTTTTATTATAATAATTTTTTTCAGTTGATAAATGTTAAATTTCTAAATATTTCCATGGCGTATTTGCCTGTTTATAGCACAACTCGCCATGACTCAATGGTAAAGCGTTTGCCTGAAATGCTGAAGGCTGTGGCTTTAACTCCCACCGCCTGAAAAACCGTTTTTCTGATTTTTATAGTTTAGAGTTGAGTAAAAAATACCTTAACTCATCTCCAAATGCTGCCCTCTATGGGGTCGCCCATTGGCAACTTACGAAGTCAAAGGTGCTAACACCTAGACTGCCTTGAAGCGGCAACAGATGTCGCTTACGTTTCAACGCAGTTCAGGTATTTGGAGCTTTGACTTCGTAATTTGTCAATGGGTGTCTTCATATGAGGGCGATTCTTGCAGATAATTTGATGTTGCTATCACACCCTTAACAGGTCTAGGTATATATCTCCCGCTTGCTCTCTACAGTTTGACCGCCAGACGCCAGGTTAAACTTACGAGTCTACGCTAAAGACGAAACATGCATGTCTATACCAGGTCTGATGCATGGTGGAGAGTATACATTTAAAAATGATCTGCTATCAAAGTGAAGCGTGGTACAGAATTTCTACATTTTTTTAATGTGAAACTTCGTACAATTTTAATGTTGGAGCAGCAACATAATTCTGATTGATGTACATTCTACTATTTTCATACTAATACTTTTGCATTTTAGATATTTCAAGAGCATACAAATGCGACAAGTGCTCGAAAATATACTGGCATCAAGCATCATTCTACAATCACAAGAAATACACCTGCGGGATGTCGCCTGCTATATTTTGTCCTGAGTGCAAATTTTCTACCAAGTACTTCCAAAATATGCAATTGCATTTGAAGAATATCCACAGCAAGAACGTTAGTCGCACTGAACTGAAGGAGTATATCGCCCAATGGCATCGCCAAATGAAGACGGATTGAGCATTGGTTGATGAATTAGTTGAGATACGGGGGTAGTTCAATAAGTACTTGGGTCCACAAGGAGGACAAGGTTGGAGGTTCTCACTATTACTCTTTTGTTCATATTTAAAGACTCTAGATGTTGAGTCTAGCTAAGGAAAATAGGATGAGAGATATTTAGAGTTGGATGAAGCAAATAGGATGTGATAGAATATTCAAAAAGGCATCCAAATACTATATTTGATATTTATGGGTAATCGAGCATTATATGAATAAAAGTTAAAAGTCTTTGTGTAGTCTCCACTATACACGTGTCTAAGAGCCCCAAGTCTGCCAGGAAAATACTGTGCAAAAATGATATCCACGTTTTCTAGTTCTTAACTGTTTGACGTCTGAAGACTGATTGACTGCTGTTACAGTTCGATGCTCCGATATATACAAAAATGCCCATCTCGGATGTTCCATAACCAAATTTCGAACAATCTTGACATTCGATATGCCTGTTTTGAAAACTACTCACATTTTCTAGATGATTTACATACAGAGTGATATTTTCTTAGCTGCTACTGCTGATCTCATTGCAGTGATCAATATTATAACTTTTGAAACTGCCTCCCATCCTCTCCGAAATGAAATGAGTACAGGCATGGGATACTTTTATCGGTTCACCTGAAGACGATTGAAGATAGCATATCAATCGAAAAATTTTATAGACAATGAAAGTCCGAAATCAAACTTTTGAATACTTCCATCATGTTAATAATTCATTAATGCACTTTTGCACAGGATTCTCATTCAAATCTGCGATGATGATGGGTCGAGTGTCGTTGGCTCTCATACTAATGTGACAGATATGGCAGCAAACAATATGTCACCGACTGTCTCCCTTCATTGCAAGTCAAAATACTTTACGAGCTACTCTCGTAGATACTCAGCTAATTCTATATCAATTCTGCTTGCTCTAGTCTTCTTGGTATGTAGTATACCTATGATACGTTGCATATCAAAAGAAATTGTGCTGACTATATCGATTTTTCTATTTATAATTTATGTTATAGTTATAATTTCTTTCGCATGTTTATGTAAATATTCCTGTTTTCTATATAGTGAATAATACATGGTAATACTGATAAAAAATATGTGATAGCACTTTCTGCAATACGTGTTAACCTGTATTTCGCCTTTTAATGCAGGTCCGCACGCCCAAGACGCAAGGGCGAATCTAGACCTCAGTCTTGGGGGGGGGGGGCTAATGGGCATAAAGTTTGTTCATTCTTTTACCATTTTTGTAATATCTTCGTCGAGTAGTAATTTTAATAAAGAAGAAGGTAAGAGTAAGTGAAACAGTGGATCCTTTGAGCTGTGAGATCTGGCCGCCACAATGGAGGCATTATGATTATTTTCGAATGAGCTCAAACAGATAAATACTATATGCTTTAGCTCATTTGAAAGAGGTTAAAGAAACATTTTCCTCCGTAGTCTCTTTGAAACGTACAAATGCGCGCTTACCTTGCCGAATTTTAATTTCGGCGCTATGGAATTCAGAAAATCGTACCTACTAAAAATATGCAGCTGATTTTGAGATATCGCAAGGTTTGCGAAATTTTATTTTGATTTCAGACTCCTATTATTCATTTCGAAAGTAAGAGTTATTCAAAAATACGAAGTAAACGCAAATGACTGCACAAAATAGACTCAAATAGAAGTACATCATTTTACGCCTGTACCAAGACGAGGAAGACTTGAAACATCGTTTAAGATGCAAAAAAATATGTACCCTTGCATTTCGAAAGAAGCGGGTGAGAAAGTGCCCTGTAAGATGCTTTCATTCACAAGCATTAATGATCTTTGCTATAAACTCTCTTGCCTGGATATGAACAACTGAGCGCACTTGACACGCCTGTGAGACTAGCAGACGTGCGACTTGCATCAGCCACTCTGATGGCTCTTGCTTTCCAGATTTCATGTACTACCAGAAAAACCTTAATTTATCTTAAACAGATTTATGTATAGTATGAAATCCTATATTGTGTAGAGGATTCAGGTATTTTGTAATATTTCATCAATGAAAAAAATGATAGTGCTAACTAATTACCAACAATATGCCGGAAACACTGGTTTTTGTCCTGATTCTTTCACTTGGATTTCTCCTTAGGTCAGATAATAGTCACAGTTAACTCCGACATGCATACAGGAATATTTTAAAATATTTTGTCTTATTCTATAATTCAGTTTGTAAATATTTAATATCAGTATTTTCAGGTGATAATGAGCTTTATGTCGGTAAGAGGTTCAGATCATACCAGGAAGTGACGGAGTTTTTGAAAAAATATGAGCAGATTACGAACAAAAGATTTTCGAAAAAACGAAGCCGACGTATCGATAGTATGAGGCACTCAATTAACAGAGATATAGAAGACTCTCTTGTGTTCTATGAAATAGAATATGAATGTACGTGTGGCCAGAAACGCAGAACGCGAGGAACGGGCTCCAATAAACCGAGGTTAGTCCACTCGCAATTTTTTTTAAGGAAGTTAATTTTGGGGAACCCATTGCATTGAGTGATAATCCTTATACTGGAGGAATATCAGTTATACTGCTTCTGGTAGAGGCATTCACAAGTGCCTGGTGGAAGTCCAGTGCTGATCTCGTTATTAGTTTGTGATATTTGAGGTCCTTTGTGATATCAGGCACGTAAACTAGACATATTGTGCTTTCCTGGCTTCCAGAAGCTTCGGGGAGAACATATCTTGAACCCCTTCTCTAACATCTTAATTGTAATGGAGCCACTCAATAAAGTGATTGGAGGCATTGAGCAACGTCAATCGCTAGGTTTTAAAGTATTGGAATTTTTACTATATTATAAATTATATTTTTTTAGCACAATACGTTTGAGATGTAACGCAAATATCAAATTGAGGCTCTGTCCAACAGGAAAATATTTGATGGTTCGCAGTGTGAATTCAAACCATACTACCGAGAAGTTTGAGGTAAGATCAAAAATGGTTTCACTACATAAGTAAAATAAACTAATTTTATTTTTCTAGGAAGTTTTTATATGATGAAGTTTGAACGAGGCTTAATTAGAATGAGCATTTACAGATAAAGCGTGACTAGATAACTTTCTGATGAAGTCCAATTATCACAAACGATTAATTGGGCTAGAATAGTATGAAGAGGGAAGAAGTGAGAATAGAGAAGAAATTCAAATGCAATAATTCCAGAAGCTACATCGCACTGGAAATGTTTTGTGGTTTCCTCATTTCGATGAAATAAAAATCTCTTTACTTTTAGTGTAGTTCTTTAAAACTATTATTTATTCAATGCTAAATTTATACTTATATATGTGAATTTGTATTGTCATCGGTCCTTGATAAGTAAGCAAAATTTAAAATTAATCTGACGTTCTGATGTGGGTGAAAATAGCGTGCCAAACATACATACATACAGGTGGAGTCAATATAATTAATTCTTCATTACGAAGTCATCCATTTGTGGATGGAAAATTCATCAAAACTCATCGCCATCTAAGCTATAACAATTGCATCCTATGACAGTAGTAGAAATAGTAGTAGTAGTAGCTGAAACTAGTATTAGTAGCAAAGCATGAAAAAAAACCCAGCTTTCTATCCAATAAAATCGTAGTTCTCGATAATATAGCGTCACATTTCAGGCAACTTAATCAAATGGGAACAGTTCGATTCGAACATCCTGGTTCCAATGGTCCAAATGAACACCAAATCAAACTCAGACTTCAAAACACCGCACGCAGTGGGATCCGGATTCGTGTGCGGTGACTGTGGAAGAACCTACAAGCTGAAGAGCTCCTTGAGGAACCACCGAAAGTGGGAGTGTGGCAAGGAGCCGCAGTTCAAGTGTTCCCATTGCAGCTACAAAGCCAAACAGAAGATGCACATGCTCAGACACATGGAACGGATGCACAAAGACATCGATATGCCGAATTACGGTGATGAAGCCAAGATACCAGAGGATCTCGAGAAGGAGTTGAGCAGTAGGGGCATCACTTATACCACTAGCAAAGTGGCGTGTAGTAATGATATTGGAGGTGCCTCAAAAGCCAGCATGATTGGTTGTGTGGAAGTTAAGGGTACCAGAAAGAGTGGCATATGAAGATGGTTGAATGCAGAGGGTCCAGGTCCGTAAATGGGGAAAATTGTTGGTTGATATACGTAAAAAATAGAAGAGCTCATAAAGTAAGGGGAGATTCTAGTCTCGGGGCACGAATTTGGGACTGGATGAATTTAAAGATTCATTGTTATGCCCAAACATCGTTACAATAAATTGTCGATTGCATAACTTGCTTAGATTGCTTTTAAAACTTTCGTCAGTCATCTTGGAAACAAAGCCTTACCATGCATAACTGTATATCAAACTTTTTATTAATTTTCATGAGCTCTATCACCTAGTACAGATTCCCAATTACTGACACCAACACCCTGTATGAGGTATGCCACACGCACACGAAAGAAAATGGATTGTTACGTGTAGCTTTTGCTTGCTAATAACCCATTTATATTATTTATGTGGAAGTAAGCATGTACTTCTACATATGAACAACACAAAATTGCGTGGTTTTTTTGTTTGGTTGACGCTCAGAGTTCTTGTATTTTTTAAATGAACTCTTTCGAGAAAAAATCTCGATTTGTCGTAAGTTTCAATTTGGATTTTATATTATTTGCCTTAAAATATTTTACGAAGATGGCATTTTCCAGATTGTATTTCTTAAATTGCAAGCTCCATTTTTAAATGATGTAAGCTGTTAAAAATGATAGCTTCATATACATATATCCATCATTAAATCCTCCGATTTTGAATCGAACTACTCTGCCCAATCCATAATCAGTCAGCGATTTTCATATAGATGCATGCTTAAAGTGAGCTACCGCAATCATGTTTCATTTTTCCACTTTAGTAAAATAACAGACGTATTGTATGAGATAAATTAAAAAGTTCTATTGCATCTAGTAGTGCCTCCTGAAAACCACCATTAGAAAACTAGATAGGATTCCGAAAAAACAAATATTCAACCTGATAATCACCATAAAGACGTGAAATATGAACATGATTGTTAGTAAAGTCATTTTTGAATAGCATAACCATAGTATTCAAGTAGGTATTCCAGGAAAATGCCTCACATGAAAATAATATTTAGACACATATAGGTTAAGTTATTGAATATGATTACCAGTGATACATACGTGACATTACATTTGTCAATTTGTTAGATTTACTATGTCTGGAACGCATCAATTAGAGGTAAAGTTTAATATTATAGGATAAGTCTGTAATTATATATTCACTTGTTGTTCAGCTCACCTCGATATATGGCCTTCCAAGGTCATACTGCTATCAGTGCCTTATAAAAACGTTCCTATAAAAATTCTTAATATGAACTATTTTTTTTCCAGAAATAACCAGTAATTATAGTAGCCATGTTTATTTGATAAGACAAAGTGATATCTACGGTAGATACATACTTCTTGGTCAAGGAATATTCGGAATGACAATAAGCCTAATAATCTGTATTTCTGGATTTTTTTTAGATAGAATGGATGTATAAATAAAATTGACATGTTTCTTACCCTTCGTGCTCAATATCTCCAATAAAACTTATAGTTGCCTCACAATAACAAATTAACATAGAGGAGTTAATTCATTCTATATTGTGTCAAACTCTTTCGCCCAAGAAGTAAATTTTATTTTATATTTTTTTATTTCATTTTTAGTTTGTAAGTGCTATTCTATGACATGTATTCTCAATGACGCTTATTGTTTACGATTTATATTCATTCCTTCATTTGTACTTTTAGTTGCCTTTTTTATACAACTTTTTTACGCAATTTTTGTATATTCAATAAAAGTGTATTTGTATAAACTATGTTTATTTAATTGACAGCCTTCTCGGAGTTTAAAACGTTGTCTACACCAAGACTCTCCAACTGCCTGTTTACGAGCCTCAACCAACCTTGGAGAGAGCCGATCTTTGACCGATATTTTCTTGAACGCCCGATTGGCTACCAGGGCTTAGAGGAGGCCAGAGCCTCAAATGTTTTTGTTTATGCCCTTCCGATCCTAGTTTTCTTCGCTATGTCTAGGCTTTCGTAAGCGCCTCTAAGAAGTGAATGGGCGAGTGTAAAAACTGTGTAGTCTGCACCAAACTATCAATTATCACATATACGTGACATGACTAATCCGTATCGATTTCAATTTTAGGTTCGATTCACTCTTGCACCCGATGTAGAAAGCATTATACTTTGAAGAAGAATCTAGCCAGGCATTTGAAGTACGAATGCTTAGGAGAAAGATGTTTTCCTTGCTACTACTGTCCATATTCCGCCTTCCGAAAACAACATTTACTCTTACATCTACTGAAAAAACATCAAATTGAAAACAATCAGTAACCTTTTTTTATATTTTGGTTTTTGTTGCAAACGCAGCCAGATATTTATGATTATTTCTTTTAAATTATCGAAAATGTTGGTCAAAGACTGAATTTGAAATTGGGATTTCGTATCATATAAAAAGTGCAATAAAACGTTTAACAATATAATAATGTATATTTATATTCTACTTTTTTGAAGGTAGACAATAATTTAATTTTGAATATCTCTTTGATTCATTCCTTAATTATAAATAAAATGGATGCTGGAAAAGATATACTTTTCCATCCGTTTTATTTGTCCATTATTTTTTTTTTCAATTTATTTTGTACCATTTTCAATCATATCGATCAACCTTAATATATACTTAATTTCCCAGATTATGTTTATTTCATTTCCCAAAAAATGAATTATGCTTGCTTAATTGCAGATTGTGAAATTTTATTTACAAATTATGTCACCAAAAATGTATCGTTTAAACAGTCTAAAACAACCAGTATTCAGATAAATATTTATGAGAAACTATCCAAAACGATATTAAATCCATTTTTCAATTTTTTTAGGTAACCAAAAAATATGGTGCATTTTTATCTTTCTAGTATTCTGACAATTCAGTTTAATCAAAATGCTTTTAGTCCATCATTAATAACCATGGCTCAACGCATTAAATCCATTTTTCAGTGAAGCAAAATGTATTAAATTCAGTAGTGTTCAAGCAAGCGCAATGAATCCATAAAAATGATGATGTTTTAGTTTATATTATTTTTATTGACAGAATAAGTTTTACACAGAAGTTTCAAATTTTATTCACCTGAAAATAATGTAGAATTAATTACTTCAAGCAAAACGGAATCATTCTAAACGAGAATTAAGCAAAAAGGAATAACTACAACAAACTAAAACTGAAATTATTTTTTAAATCATTCTGCACTGAAAATTATAGTTTCTCTTCTAGCTCCTTTTGCCAGTTTTTTTTTAGTTTCATTCATAACAGCAGATAATAGATTTAATGTATTTTGGATAGTTGCTCCTCTGTTGTGTCAAACTCGGACATCAGGTTTCCCAAATAAAACTCTGTTTTGGTGTGACGCATTTAAAACTTAAATCATCAAAAAGCGTCAAGCCAAAAAACAGCTTGGTTTGTGAAACATCGTGTTTGAATTACACAATTCTTAACTGAATGGTGGACGAGTTTCACCAAGTACCAACAAATATTAATTTTCACGTGTATAACAACAGCCATTTCTTCAAGTTTGAGTGTGCCAAAAGCATTGCCTTTCCATGGATTCAGCGTTAATGCTTTGGAAAGACTAGACGAAGTTATTCATACTAATCGATTTTTCATTTTTAGATCATGCGATGCCACAATACGAATGCAGGAGATGTTTCAAAGTGTACAGACACAAGCAATCTCTGCATAAGCACGTGAAATTTGAGTGCGGCAAAACGAAAACGTTCGTGTGTGTCAGTTGCGGAAGAGCATTCTGGCACAAGCAGCAGTGGAAGCAACACATGATCAGGAGAACGTGCATGAAAGAATAGGGTGTAGCATTTTATGGAAATAAATAGCTAGCGTTTTGTATTTGAATAGAGTGTAGGAATGTTGGAATCTATGACATCAGTTGTTATTGGAAATTGTATAGACAGGGTGATCCACCATATCATATGTGCCAGGCTATCATGCACCCAAATAATGTTGGTTACCTTACTTAATGAGACATCAGCTCCTAAGCATCGTCCTTTAAATACAATTAGTTTCGGTCACTTTACCAAGAAGGCAAAATGATAGAATTCCTCTTCTCATAAGCATGTGATTTCAACATTGAGGCATGAGGATATGCAAAAAAATCTTGGCATCATTGTAGGTCACTGCCTTTGTTTCCTGCTCCAAATCACTGACTGGAAAGACCAAGTTCAAAAGGATTTCAGGTTGAATGGCAGACAGTTGCGAAGCGAATACAAGACATTCCTCTCCCTTTATATGTCCCTTTACTCTAAAGGTGAATATTTGAACAATATTCCGTTTAACAAGTACGGACTATATGATCAAAGTTTTATAGATCATTTTTTTACATACAAAATAATTTAAACAAAGTGCCATTACATAACTTATACTATACAGCATTTTTCTATCAATTTCATATTTTGTAATGAGAAAACAAAAGCAATTCAGTAGGCTTTGGAAATCTGAATGTCACCTGAGAAACATAAATTGTATACTGAATATCATGACTATCTATGATCAAGTTGAGTACATATGTTTATTTCAGTTATTTCTAAATAATGGTCCGCAAAAACTAATTTACACTGATAAAGTTATTATAAAAATTGACTGTTACTTGCTATTCCTTTCGCACCTGTAGTAAAATGAACTTCTCATAACTAGATTTTACTTTTCAAGACTAGTTGTGATTGACATCACTATTGACATGTGTCACTTTACACGTCACAGTTAGAGAAAATAATGCTATTCAGTTTTAACCAGACGATTCTTTTCAATGTTTTTCTCATACCTTATCCTAAACTTTGAATTCTCTCTCATCAAACTACCTGTTAAAAATGTCATTAATTCTAAATCCAGGAAAGTACAGTGACGTCAAGATGATGTAAAGTTATTCCTTGTACCAAGTTTGAAGAAGGAATTACTTCTATTTGGTCGTTTATGTATGAGTTTTTTTGTGTTTGCAATGATTCACATAGTAAATATATTTGCCTAAATATTGCATTCGAGTTTTTAGCGTTTCTGAAAATTTTACGTATTTGAGGAAATAAAAATACGCTTTTGAACAATTTGTTTTTTAGTATGTACATTCATTAAGTGGATATTTTACGAATAGAATTTAGGGATAATGCTTGTATACTTCAAAATGTTAGTTTTGAGGCCTAGTGTGCATGCGACATCTTTAACGATAAATAAATTATTTAGTATCCTATATTTTGAGTTCCTTATGTATTTCCGTCTCTTATTGTCATCATTATGCTTCTTGTTAAGATAGTACAGGACAGTGCAAGAGTAACGAAGTAGATTGTCTTTCGACAGTTGAAGCAAGTCAACAACACAAAATTTACTCACCAATTAAATAAATGGTCTTGATCAGTTAATTGAAGGTGGTGTCCAGCTAGGTTTCAATAAATATTTCGCTAAAGCTCGTATTTTTAGGAAAATCTAAACAAGCTATCCACCGCTGCGAAAGATGCAATAAAACTTACAAAGCGGCCACTAGCTTGAGAAGACATCAGAAGGTGGAATGTGGAAAGTCTAAGAACATTGTGTGCAACTACTGTAATCATCGGTTTTACTACAGACAAGATTGGAGGTGTCATATGTTTACCAAGCACATGGAATTTTTGACGGAACAGGGCTTGACACTGCATTAATGATTGTGGTGTATATTTGATTAGACAGTCTGAGAAGACAGAAAACTACGTTTATTATTGCTTTCATTTGGTTATACTTCTCTGTTGTTTCTACGACTTTATACAAGCATTTTTTGCTGCACGTGTAATTTATTATAATAAAAGTATAGCTCGAATTGAGTTGCTTAATTAGTCTCATGAATACAAATTAGCTCCAATCGGAACTTCCATTATTGATAGCATGCAGAATACCTGGATTGGTTGACAGCTTCTTCAGTGATTGCCACCTTGGTCTTTGTAATACAAAACCGCTCTTTGGATATTTATTCATCCATGAGAAATGGCATATCCAGTTATATATCTGCCTTAACCATAAACATTTAATAATATATAATTAGTTTTCATTTTTTAAGAATGGATCAAAACATGTTATAAAAATTATAGGATCTTGCTTAAAAATGTAGCTCAAGAAGTGTTAACATGAAAATTGAAACTCTGAATGACGCAATTTTTTCCATATGCTATTTACAATTATTTATAAATAGTTTTTGGCAATGTTATTGTTTGACGGTAGTAAGTAAACGAACGTTTCAAAAAAATGTAAATTATTTTCCTTTGTGCTTAAAGACTTGTCTTAGACGTGGTCGGCATTATACAAAGAGTTCAATTCTGAACTATATACCATTATATTGTTTCCAAATGAACAACTTATATTGCAACATAAACTCATCTCCAAGTGTCGCCGTCTATGGGACGCCCATTGGCAACTTAAGAAGTCAAAGCTCTTAACGAATATACCACCGGATTGCTCTCTACAGTTAGACCGCCAGACTATACTGACGAGTCTAGGCTAAAGACGAAACATGCATGTCTATAGCAGGTCTGATGCATAGTGTGCATTCATATTGTCTTACTTTCCTTTGGGATCAAGTGAAGAAGTTTGTTATGATAAACTTTAGGGCTTTGATTGAAGAAGACTTAAGAGATGAGCTCAGAGATAGTAGATAATTTTACTCCATGATTACGTTTGTCATAACATACTGTGTTTTCAGTTGAAATACCAAAGCATCACGAATGCTCTCAGTGCGGGAAATCTTATACTACTAGGAGCAACTTGAGGAGACATCAGCGGGTTGAATGTGGAAAAGAAAGAACCCAAGAGTGCAAACTTTGCGGCATTAAATACTTCTACAAACAGGAGCTGTATAAACATTTAAGACTGAAGCATGGCATGGTTGAACGATAACAATATTCTAAAACCCAATCTTTCTCTTGTGACTATATTTTATACAATTCATTGTCTGTATCAATATTTTCAGTTGTTTGATTTGTAATACAAATTATTTCAGCAGGTTTGATATTAAAACTGTTGTTAGGATAATAAATGTACCAGGATCGTTTTGTGCCAAGCCGTGTAATATAGATCATTCTATCGAGTGGCTTGGAGAGGAACAACATTGCAAAAGGGAGACTTGAAAATCCGCCAATATAAAACAGAAGAATTATTGTTTCCAAATTCCTCAATTGATTATGATTATTTTTAGTCTGCTCTAGAAAAGACTAATCGTTATCAAAACCAACAGGTATATCGTATTTTGTTCCAAATTTTTCTATTGTCAGTTCTGGAGTAAGACACAGACAGATAGACGGATGCACAACAAATATTACTAAAAAATAACCTATCGCCTCCAGAAGCGCTACGACAGGACAAATGTATATTCACATTGATTTTATTATACTGGAAATTGTAACCATTGGGGAACAAACCTTTATCTCTTTGAAAACTACATAAGTCAGGTAGATGTGAGCATAACATCAAAAATAGTGTTCTTTGAAACTTGTAGACAAGGTGGATTTATCAAAAGTTTGATTTCGGACTTCCATTGTCTATAAAATTTTGAGTATCACGACGTTTCGATTGATGTGCTATCTTCAATTGTTCACCTAAAGACGATTGAAGATAGCACATCAATCGAAACGTCGTGATACTCAAAATTTTATAGACAATGGAAGTCCGAAATCAAACTTTTGATCAAAAATAGTTTTTCCATAAAATGCAAACGGGTAAATAGATAAGAAACAGACATTACGTCAATGCAGTTATTAGTAGATAGTAGAGCAACTCTGTACCATCTCGATATTTCGACCCATTCGTTATACCCCAGTAAACAAGGTGCAACAAATGCAGTTAATAGTAGTTAATTGTAGTAATAGTGAGCTGCTTATATGGCGTAGTGAAACTTGAATGAAGCATGCTGTTTGAGTAAGATGAGTAGTTTGTACCAATTGTGTGAAAGGTATGACAACAGCCGCATAGAATATAAATTGTTTTTTTCATAAAAGCTTATATATTTTTTAGTGGTCAAAAACAGACCACACAAATGCTTCGACTGTGGCAAATCTTACACGATGAAAGGCAATCTGAGAAGACATCAAAAAGTTGAATGCGGAAAGGAAAAGGCTCTGAAATGCATCGTATGTCCAAGCAGATTCTACTACAAACAAGAAATCATCAAACATATGAGGATGCGCCATGGCGTTCACATGGAATGAATTTCTTTGATACTTTTTGAAGCTCAAAGTTATATATTACATATCTAGCTTGAGAAGTAAGCTAGTATCAACGGAATACTTTTATATTCTTAAGGGATCTTGAAAAAATGTAATTCAAATATTTATTTTGAGCTTAGGTTTGCGAAAATGCTTTCAAATATCAAAAAATGTATCCAAAGTGTCATAAATAATTTAATTTGAGGGATATTACTACAACCACGATAACATACATGGTATGCCGATACGCACGCCAAGATTTGTGGAATTCGGATTCGATATTTTTACCATTCCTAAGCCTTTATCCGATTGCGACACACCTAAAGACTCAGTCATTCTCTTTGTACTTCCGGTTACTATGTAATAACACATTCAAGATCATTTCAAAATACATTTCATTGTGGCTACTCGTTTCATTTGAACCAAATCTCAAACTAATGGGAATGGCTTCTTGAATATTATTTTTTTTAAATGAAAAATACCTCACGTCCTTTCCTTTAGTTTTCTAATTATATTTTTCACACATATACATGCACAGCTTGGCATTTTATAAGTAAAATGAAGAATGCAGATGAAAAGATTGTGTAATTAACACACAGTTTGAATCATCGTCGGACAGTGTGTTAATTACACCAGCTTGCTATGTGCATGATAGAAGATTTTCACCAAGTGAGAGCATCTACAATCTACATGATAAAATTGAAAATAATATTCAAAATAATAAGTTCGCTGTCTGGACAGCACCACTGTGGCGTAGTGGCCAGATTGAATATGCGCAGGCAAGTCAACATACCGATGTATTTGTTTGTATCGTGTTTATGGCCCATCCATATCGGAGTATTTAGATGAAAGAAAATAAGAGTTTAGCTATGTATAAGTCGTAGTTACTCCTAATCAATCTTAGGGCTGTATTCAAAATTCGCTCTTGAGGGTTTAAGACCCTTAGGGGTCCCTTCTAATGAAAATATGACCCATAAATGACCGTTGATGCTACTACCACGGTTCGTCGACATTCTATTTTGCTACATTGTCATTAAGGATGCTTTGAGTCTCTTGGCTAAAAGAGCCTCAAGAGTCAAGTGGTGACTACACACATAAAAATAAATTATCAATTCAAGAATTGCGATATTCTTGTAAAGATAAACTCACGACAAAAATAGTTGATCTCACTCTAAAACAATTTACTTTATAAGGAAATTATTAATTTGAACCAAGAAATGCATATTTTCGAATTAAACACTCATTCTAAAGAAATATACTCTGAAGAATTTTTTTCACAACTAAGATTTCAATGCTTTTCTAACAAGTACTCAATGGCTTTTTGTAAGTCTATTTCCAACTGAGCTCTGTTTACTCAGTCAAGAACATGAACATCTTGCGGTTCTCTCCAAGTAATTTATTTACTCATTTCTCATCGCCATCTTCGTTAACGGCAATTCAGCGATACTCGTGTGTCTGTTTCTGCGCCCGTTATTTTCCATTGAATGTAATTTTCATCAACCACCATTCAGGATAAATGAATGTTAAAGAGTTGAGATTGTGATTGTTGTGAGGATCTCATGTGATAACTGAGTTGTGAATAATATTTATTACCAATGATTGACGTATATCTTCTGGCTTAAGTACAGCTACATATATTTTTAATATTCTGTTTATCTGTACAATACCTTTCGAACTTGAAGTAGGAAAAATACTTTGATAACAGGTCATAAATATTAACGAACATTTATATTAATAATAAATTATTTAATGAAGTCGAACTATTTGTGCCAAAATTATGAAATGCTGAAGTCAACACTATAGTATTCTTATAGAATGGATCTTCTCTGTTTTTGTGCCAAGATTTGATATGCTCCATTTGTACTGAAAATATTTACTTGAAGTAACTCTACCTATATGAGCAAAAATACTGTATTCTTACTTTAAGATTATTATAGTTTTGCGCATATAGGAAGATGAGGTACTTGAATGAAAGCAGATATTCTTAGTCTGAGAATTTATTTTTATGTGTGTATGATTACGGCCCTCATAGATCTATATCTATTGGTAAACATTTTTTTTAGCGCTTTGTATTGAACAATGTTGCAGCCAATAAAAGTGTATAGTCAAAATATGTAGTTTTTCTTTTTCTTCCAAAATGGAGTTTCACAGAGGCTAATCTTCTGCATGTAAAATTGTTACCTAACAACAAAGATCATATGTAAACAATTGTTCAGCGTCATCATAATATGAAAAACAGATTTCTTCCAGATTCTTTTTGATTTTTGCTTTGAAACATGTGTTCAGCTTTTTTAGTGCTGTCAGAATATTTTATATGAATTATTATTGAGTTTAAACTGAATTAATTTCAGCTCAACCATATTATGTCACCAGGGCTGGTAACGAAGAATTCTTCTCTTGCTCCTTTTGTCATTTGAGGTACCGCCATCAACCGTCAGTTTATAGACACTTGAGGAAGAAATGCCTGAATCGCAAGACAACCCAGTGATTGTTGCTTAGCGAGTTGATCTTCAAGAATGTCGTTCAGCTCTCATATTTGGTAGAAATAGAAACAATATTTGCATCTAGTCAAATCTGACGGAAGAATGAACAACTAATTGTCTGACTCTGTTTGTTATATCGCACTTATGTTTCGAGAAACTTTCAAAAAAGTAGGTCTGTGTCTTTCCTGAATCATCATATTCGTTTGTTTGAATCATTGTAATTTTATGACAAAAAAATATATCGATGTGTTCACTTAGAGACCTTATTCTGAATAAAAATGTTATAAGACCGACGAAAAAGCTTATTTTATGTAAATGCAGCTAATACTTCATTTATGTTGGCTTGATATTAATTTGTAATATTATATGCCTATGTTCATTTTCAATCGATCAATATAGAGTATTTATAAAATTATTGAATAAATTATGCTATATGGTTAACCAGGGTTATGTTTTAAAATGTTTTAATTTCATTTTCTGAGCAAAAAAGTGAAAAACATATATTAATTGTGGAAAATTTAGAATTTAGGATATATTTTCTCAAGTATCTATCTATCATTTAGGAAAAAAAATTGAATCGGATTTAGGAGCTGTTGGAAACTACTGTAAGACTTTAGGTGTTTTATGATGTAAAAAATCCCAAAATTTAAATAATTTAGTTATATCAAAAATCAAAAACCAAATTATTTTTTTATAAAAGTTCAAGATTTCCCTAACTTACTTTAAATGGAGAAACGAGATAATAATATTAAGTATGCTGATGTCCCTCCACGTGAAATACAGAGTCAACCTACTCGATGTAATATCAGTTTTGTAATTATTTATTATCCTTATTCAGGTAGAATGCAGTAGAATTTAGTATCAGCAGTTTTTAGAACAGAAGCAGGACAAACCATAGTGTTAGAGTAAACGTGGCAACCGGACAAAAGCCGGTCATTTTTTCGTGATGTACATCTCATGAAACAAGAAAATGCAATAATTGGAAATCAAAATTTTTCGCGATTACAGTATTTCCCCGCCAGTTGGCGTGGGGTGATCAAACTTTGTTACTTCTACACAAAGTGTTTTTCAGTGAATCTTTGTAACTTTCTCTTGGTGTTGTGGATTTTTTATAATGTCGACGTTATACTAAAACTAACTTAATTTTTAGCTGATCTACGCATGGACTGTTCAAATTGTGGTAGGAAATATGTTTCACTACCGGCCCTAAACCGACACTACACCTACGAATGTGGACGGAATCCAACATTTTCCTGTCCTGTTTGTAAGAAACTTTTCAAAAGAAAAGATAGTATGGAGAGACATTGCTACTTGCTTCATAAATACCTTCTTCCGTCAACAAGGAAAAAAAATTAATACCTGACTTTTATACATTGATATCTGAAATACTTTATGTTGTTAGTTAATGATTTTTGTTGTTTTTATGTTTGTTTTAAATATATTCGTATGCGATGCCCATATGTGTAGTTTTCGGTATACTCAACCATTGCTATGCAACATAAAAATAATAGATATGTCAATAACAGTGTTGCAGATATTGAGAATTTTGTGTTTCATAATGTTTCGATTGCTGTGATATCAAACAACCTGACGGATGTGTAAGCGCTGCTGGATCATCTTGGTCTAAATGCAGATTATCGATGTTGTTCATTATTCGCCGCCATATGCGTTTGATTCATACGCTGGGTCTGCTATAAACACTTTTATTTCTAGCAATGAAAGCTGTCTATTTTCCTATTCCTATTCCCACCAAAATATAACCACATTATACATTTGAATGAAACGCCTTCGTTGCATTCTGGTTCAAACTTACCGAAATCACTGTGGTTAAGGAATAATTACATAACTTCTATTTTAGATGCATACGTGGCAGAGAGTGTCATAGCTCACCAGTCAGGTCTGAGACATGTGTTGATGGAAAGGAAAGGATTGAATAAGGTGACCAGGAAACGTTGTTGTGTATGCTACAAGCAAATGAAGCAAAACGTCAATAGCGACTATGCATCCAGATATGCTAGAAGAATCTATACTTACTGCAATTTGTGCGACGTGCCGATGTGTTATCAATGTTTTGAACAGGAACATGGCGGAGCTCGTTTGCCTACGCAAAATAACATTATTGTTGCGATTCCTTTGAAGCAATAATGTATGTATGATATTATGTTGTTGTTTCTGGAAAAAGCTTAGATCTGTGTACTGACTAGAGGAGTTTCTGATTATATATTCTTAATCGTCATTGTCTTGTCATTGAGGTTGTAAAATTGATACTTTACAGAACTCTTAATCAATATAAGCATGATTAAATATCTTTTATTTTGAGCGATCTTCTACATTAATACTAAAGGTAAGTCTACAGCACAAATCTCATTCACTTGGTAGTTCGCGAAAGAGAAGTTAAAAGTGAAACATTTGGAAACATCTCGAAGTACTGGGACTGGAGACGTTCTGGCACTAAAACCAGAATATTTCGTGAACAAAATGATCCAATGCCAATGATCTTAACCTCACCTTGGCATTTAGATCGTAATATTCCGGGTGGTCCATTCAACTTAATCTACTTGAAAACCAAATCCCTGTTGTTCACATTTTTTATCTGATGGCAATTTGAGTAGATAAAAATAAAACATTTGTTCTTTTTCCAAACGTTTCCATACCGCAACGGTAGGCAACGCCGTTATCATTTCTTTGGAATATTATTGACTGAGTCGTATTTTCTCAGTGGACAAGAAATAGAATAGAATTTTTTTCTTTTACTTTTTGTTCTCAGATGAATCTGATTTTTACAAACCATGGTGATATGAATCGACATAATGTGCACTACTGGAGTGTGGAAAATCCGCGATGGTTGAGAGAAGTGGAACTTCAACGTCATTCATTGGTGAATTTATGGTGCGGAATTATTTATTGGAGGTTGATCGTTCCATATTTTATTGAAGGAACATTGAATGGGCAAAAATATCGCGACTTTCTACAACACCATTTACCAGAGCTTATAGACGATATGTCATTTCAAGTAAGGGCATGAATGTTCCGGGAAGTGCTGGATCGGGAATTTTGAATTTTTTAATAATTTGTTTAATAGAAAACAAACTTCTTCTTTCGATCATATTTCCGACATATCCTAGCAAAAAAATGTCCATCATATAAAAAATATCCAACCCAGAATAGGCCGTCTGGTTGATAACGCGCAAAATGTCTTGTCATCTCCCTCACTGTCAAGCGTGCGCGACTCGCATATTAACCACTTTTGATTCACCACCACCATTATAATCTAAACTAGTGGATCTTGATCGTGTACCGTGTCACAACCCCCCACCCCTCCAGCTGTCTAGGGCGCGCGGACTTTACCATTGATTATACGATTACAAAAGGGGTTGGAGATCATTTGTGCCGCTATACATACACGATAACCAGAACGGCCTTAACCTCACTTTCGGTTACCGCGCGTTTTATTACTTTTCTCGCGGTGCTTATTTAAACGTTTCCGAATCAAAGTATCTTTCGTGGAGCTTGGAACTCTCTTACAGTGGTTGTGACTGTGATTCGTGCCAAGGAATGCCGGTCGAGTTTGAGGTGAAGAGAGGCGTGTCATGGTACGACTCTTGCATGATTCAGTTTTGTATATATTATCGATCTGTGGTCAGGGTTGGACAGTGTTGCCGATGGCAACAATGTAACTGTTTTAGCTTAAGCTTATGGTCCGTGTTATATTAAATATAGTGTTAGAATCATTAAAATCATTAAAATCGTAAAATCTTCTGGAATCTTTGGCATGGACTGATCCGGAAAAATTTCAAGTGAGGTATTTACAATCTTCATTGAGTTCAAAATCTACGAAATTAGAAAAAAATGTTTTTCGATTTTATTTATACTTCATTTCAATAGAAAACACTTCCAAAGTCTAATACAAAATTCATTTCTTTGCAAATTGAATTAATACTGTCTTCAACATATCCTAATACATCTGATTTTTAGGTCAATACAAATGCCAAATTTGCAACAAGACCTACGACAGGAAACTGTCTTTCTATTCTCACAGAAGGTACGCCTGCAATAAAAGAAGTACCTTCGAATTCAGCTGTCCACTTGAGCTTTGTAATTACGAGTCGAACTACAAGTATAATTTTAAAAGACATCTTCTGATGCATACTAACAAAGGTGAAGACATTCCTTGTAACATGAAAGATATGATTTTTAGAACTGATGGAGTTTAATTTCTCGGATTATAATTATGAATGTGATGTGTACAGGTAGTATCAGAAAGAATGTGAGAATAACAATGTGTATCCTTCTACAAAATATGTTAGCAATATTGACGTCTTTGTATATGATGGTGCCAAACACGATATTTATTTTTTTTCGAAAATTTCGGAAGAAGCACCATGTATATTATTATAATATATTTGAATTCCTCTCTCAAAGTACATATTAGTTTATACGGCAATTTTGTTGTGATTACAATTAGTTGAGAACATGGATTTTTTTCTATTTAAATACTACAAATTATCTATGTAAATAAAAATCACTTTGTCTCGTTTCTCAGACTAAAATGTTCCTTGAGCTTTTGAGCTTTTTCGAAATCAGTGACCACATGTATTTTCGCGAATAAGTGAATTTTGTCTGATAAATGCATTTCTATTTTACTGAAATACGTCACAAACGTCTGCCACCTTTTATAGGTCGAAGTGATGAAGGAAAATACCTGGCTTCGGAAATATTGGGTATGCTCTAATTTGTTTCCCTGTTGATGTGAATAGGTAGCTGCATTTAAAAATACTCATCTCGCAAACACCTAACAAAATGCTGTTTTGTAGGGCCATACTACTGTGAAAAATGTGGAAAGATGTACAAAGTGAAGAGGTCGCTGTGGAGACATGAGAAGTTTGAATGTGATAATGCTAAAGCTTTTCCATGCTTATTTCCAACGTGTAACTTTAGAACTACAAGGAGATATTTATTAACTAGTCATTTGAAAATGCGACATGATATTTATACAAATATATAAACATATATATGTTGTGCAATAACCATCAATAAACATTGATTTAAATAGTTGTTTATGGATTATGGAACTGTGGTTATTTGTTGTCAGCAATTACATCATCTTTACTATTCATATACTCATAGATGGACTATACTTTGTTGATGGGATTTCAGCAATTTTCTCTTATAAGCAGTTCAATTTACATTATATCTCTATTCTAGTTTCTAAAATTCCATTTCATATGTCCACTTGAAAATGACTCTGTGATATGTTTAAATATTAAAAAAATCGGTAAAAAAATATATACATAGGGTTTTTCGAAAATTTTACTCTGTATAAATATCAATAAATAACTTTATTCACAAACTTCAGACAACATGGTGATACATAAATAAAAATATCTGAGTCCAGTCCTGCGCATCAAATCCAACCAAAATATTACAGACTGGCTGATGTGCTATTTTTTCAGTATTGTGTGACTTCAAACATTTTTCTTTCTTATGCTTAAAGCCACAAATGAAAAAGCTGGATACCATTGTTGATGGTGGTATCTGGAATATATGGTAAACTTATATACCATGTATTTCTTCTCTTTTTAAGAAACATTTGTTCCCGACAAATTGATTTCTCCAAACAGGAATCGATTCTCTAAATGGTAGCACTTTATAGCTTGCAGTTACCATATCTACCAGAACACAAGTGTGTGTACCAGTTGCGATTTTTCATTATTATGACATCTTTTTATTTATTTTCGCAGCAAGGTCGGAAAAATCACTTGCAATTACCCAATAGTATGTTCTAATTTAACTGTGATTTTTATACAATTAATCAGCTGTATATAGTTTAATATAGACTAACGTACTAAATAAGAGAGTGGAGAGTATTCTTTCCCGCCATTTTATCCACAGGAACAGTTGATGAAAGTTATTGGTTAGTTCCAACAAGACGTTCATGAACGCCAAGGATGGTTAAATCCAAACAAAATACTGAGTTGAATACTTTCCGCTACAGCTTTAGACTTAAAATGACTAACTACTGTTTTGCTAGATTTTGCTCATATATGTAGATGGATTACCATTGCAGCCGCAAACATAATCCGGTGTCCCACATGTGGAAGAGGCTACAGAAGTGTGTCCAGTATGAAACTGCACAAAAAGTATTATTGTCAGAAGCAGCCATCAATGACATGCAAACTATGCGACTACAAGGCTTACCACAGAGGAAATTTGAAACGACACATTGTGGTGCATCATGGGGAAGAATACGTAAACGCAATTTTATATGTGAAAAAATGACGCTGATGTTTTGAAATATCTTAGTGTTTGAATTATATGAACTTTAACTCCAAATGTCGCCCTATATGGGGACGTCCAATGCTCTCTACAGTTAGGTCGCCAGGCTATACTGACGAGTCTAGGCTGAAGACGAAACATGCATGTCTATAGCAGGTCTGATGCATAGTGGAAAGCATACAACTTTGGTAAATGTTTATCATTCAGGTGCTGGACGAAGTGTTGGTTTGGGAATCTCACGTTTGCTTTAAATTGTGTTGGCGACAGCGTTTCAACTGAATAATGATTAATAATTCGTAAGTGTTATTATTTAGTCTTTAGAAGAGGCCAAATAGGTTGGCTAGATAAATACAAGGCGATTATTTTTAATATGCAAAAAAGGTATACTAAAGAAAAGTTCAGATTTTTGAATGAGCATGTATGTGGTGTCGCCTGATTGCTGTTACTGAAGATCGCAAACCGTTATAGAATTTTCTTTGTGTATATTCTCAATTCATACTAGGCTCTTCTGAAATAAAGAAATAAGTAAAAAATGTAATAAATATTTACCTTTTACATAAGTTACAGTTCGAAGTTAAAGTTTCGAATATTTTTGGCTATTCATTAGTCGGGGCTCTCTAATTAGAACAAAAAAGCAGTTGCAGCTTCTTGAGATTTATACAAAACGAACCAAGAAACGAATGAGTCTGAAGGTTGAATATAAACACGAATCATTACCTACAAGGAATATATTTCATTATAGAGGTGGGGATATCAGTACTTCAAGCGTCTTTAATGTCACGTAATATCTAAGAACGGAGCAACGTTTAGTTTGAGGATATTACATACACATTCTTTGATGTTTTTAACTCAAGCTCATAGTTTCCATGGTATGTAGTATGTAGTATTTAGTATGTTAATTTGTAGGTTTTGTGTGCGATAAGTGTGGCAAATGTTATAACAAGAGACGATCGCTTTACTATCATGTGAAACGTGATTGTGGTGTTGAAAAGACGTTCAAGTGCTACTTCGACAAATGCAGATACCTGGAGAAATGGTACCGACCTTATAATTATGGAAAGCATCTATACAAGTTTCATCCACAAGAATACGTCAAATATAAGAGCTCTAGAGGATCGTGTCATTAGTTTCAACCATAAGAAGCCTTTAGTTAAGTTCCTGCTCTATCCTTGGAATCGCCAAGAAATAAAACTGATGAGGCAAATTATTTTTACGGAAAACTGTACATGGACAGCATTGTATAGGTTTAACAAGAAATAAATTTATTTTCCGAATGCAGATTTGCAAAAAATCACATCTGATGTTTCTAGTGGCCTATTTACATTTACTGTTATAATCTTTTTTATCCATTTTCTAGTAAATACGATTGAAGGAACAGTCTATGTAAACTGATAACATAATAATAATAATAATAATAAAAATAATAGTTGCTGCTACTTATTATATAAGGAACTGGAAGAGCCTACCCCGACAGCCAAGCTGTAATCAAGGCTTGTAAGACAACATCAGGGCTTGGGAAGGTGTCATGGTGACATCTGCACTTATTTGGGGGAATATTGACATGAACTGTATTAACTGGCAAAACATAAGATTCATCGGCCCCCTTAGAGCGTTCCTAAAACACAGTAAGGAACCATGTCAAGGGAGGGATGAGACTTCAGCACAAGGAATACTGGAACTTGATGTCTTGATGCTGGCGTGGGAGCACCTGTGCAACCTACACCTTCACAAAGGAGATCTTGACTGAAATTAATGTGGGGGAGTGACAGATTCAGCCTTTCACATCCTCTGTGACTTTCATGGATCAGATCACAAGAGAAATCAGCTGTTTGAGAAGCTTAGGCGAGAAGTAATACAGTTTTTTAAAGTACCAAGAGGGAAACTGTACAAATTAGTAAAGGGTTCAAGACTGCTAGAATGGATGCTGTAAGCACAAGGTTGCTCATTCTGTCGACATTTCAATCGGTTGTTACAGTTGAAGATCTTTGATCCCTCAGCAACTCTCTTTCATATAAATATGGCTTAAAACCGGTCTCCTGAAAAAACACTGTCCATGTGTGCCTGCAGAAGATTTGCAAAAGATTTTGTTGCACTTTGTCCAAAGTAAAGCCTGATGGCACATCGTTGCTCAAACTGAATTGTTTTAGAACGCAATACAAAAACAGGTTTCAAAACCAACCACGGAAAAGCAAATAAATAGAGGGAATTCAAAGTCTTACTGAACCAGCATTGCCAACCCAGTGAGAATAAAATTCGGTAGATGTGATGTCAAATTTCGGTAGGTCACGTTAAAATTCTGCACAGTAACAAATAGTGTTGCCATATCAAACGTTACGTTATCAATCTCACAACTTAATCTACACACCTCGTATGGAATACGAACCTCTCTCCATCCTCATCCATATTCGACTAATCATTCTGCTTTTTAGGTCCATTTTCATGCGACAATTGTGGAAAGGGTTTTCCCAAAAAAAGCTCCTTGTCCAGCCATCGTTCTCGTTACTGTGGCGTGGAAAAGTCGGTCAGTTGCAACATAGACAGATGCCGGTTCATAACAAAGACCTACACCTCGTACAATTACAAAAAACATCTGTGCAATATGCATCCCGAACAGTATTTACAGTACAAAAATCAAAGACGGCAGTTTTTAGGAACGTATTGTGAGGTTCAGCCTTCAGAGAGTTGGGAAACAATTTAAACTATTCTGAAGAAACGTGTTGTTACCACTGATACTACATATACAATTTTACTTACACTTAATGGGAATTGAAATAAGTATCTCAATCGAAACGTGTTAATAAATTGTACTGATAGTAAATATCATATCTCAATGTAAAAGGAAATCTCTTAAATCGTGACTATATTAACTGTCAGCCAATTCTCGATAGTGATAAATATACAGAGATCAATTGTTCATGTGATTCTGTTGCTGATGCTATATCTATGTATTTATGTTATTACAGTTGGCTAGGTTAAAAACAACAGCTAGGCAGGTGTTTTTTGCTGTGAAAAGGTTTTTCCATACTTTAACATATCTATATCGCTAACCAAACCTCATAAAATCCGATACAGCAGCTACTGAGATTACGTGGTTACACAAACCAACAAATAGACTGACAGACAAATCAATACACAGACGTAAATGTATGACACGGATTTCTGTGTTGTAGAGATTATACATTGGAAAACCATGACACCTCAAATTCGAAAATTTTCACGTTCACTATACTTGAAATATTTCTATTTGCTTCGATGCATTCCATTGGCAGTCTCGTAAAGATTATCACAAAGCATTATTATCTAGAATATTTTTTCACCCCGAATGTGAAGTAATAAATAATTCCAAGGATGAGAATATACCAAGGCATTAAATATAGTAGGTAATATGTTAATGACATGTCTAAGTTTGATTTGCTTTTTGTAGCCCAATATCCCAGACCATTTCTGTATGAGTTTTTGTTGCAGGTCAATTCACCTGCAATATGTGCAGCAAAGTTTATTCGAAAGAATCATCACTGTACTACCATCAGTTGAGATACTGTGGCAAGTCTCCCAACCACGCCTGTCCTTATTATGCTTGTGAATACAGATCTCATATCAGGTCCAATGTGAAAAGGCACTGCCGAATGCGACATTCCATAGATATTTAAGAATCATAATTATTATGGACTATGAACAATTACTAGTATCACAATGATTTGTACATTTTCGAATGCTCCGTACTAGATGAATGGAATATCTATTAACTGTATGCTCTCCACGATAAATGCTATGGACATGCATGTTCCTCTCAGAATGGCGCTGTCTATTGGCATCTTCACGAAGTCAAGGTTCTGATAATAACTTGAATTTTGCCTGATAGCAGTGACAGATGCCCCCTACGACCTCCGTCAACAAGGGATTTATCTGTAAATTTGTTCACTCTTGTTGACATAATTACTCCAAGTCCAAGTTTGTAGGACCTTGACTTCGTGCATACGCCAATGTGCAGCGCCACTCTGCGCGACTCTTAGAGATAAATGGAATATCGGCTTTACTACGTAGAAGGTACGCAATATCCACTGCGTACTATTCGAAGGATCACAGACAAGCAGGCTGATATGTATGAAAGTTTAGTACTAAGGTTATTTGGATAATATTGGTTAAAACTTGCATTTTGATGAGGACAGGGGCATAAAATTGTGGATTTCACTAGACGGTTGACAAAATAAGAGAAATGCCTGATGGGCAATCGTCTATAATCCGGAAGATTGTAAATGCTCGTACTTGGTGAAATGTCCAAATACACAATCGTCATCTGATTCGTCTATAAAATTAAAAAAATAACCTTGATTATTGCCAATGTTCTTGACTCTAGAAGATGTGTTAATTTCTTGATCCAGCATTTTTCAGTACTGAAAAACCGATAAAATAAATTATAAATGATCATCATTGTTATTATTATAACCTCAAATGAGGCGTATCATGTTAGTTGTGGATAATGTGAATGCTTATAAATTAACTTATTCCTATCGTATTTTAGTGTTCCGCTTTCAATGCCACCTGTGCGAGAAGTGGTACAAAAACCACAAATCCATGCTGAGACATCAACGATACGACTGCCAGAAGACGACTATGTTTAGCTGTGATCGTTGCAATTATAAATCAGCCCGACCGTCCAACTTGAGAAGGCATCTGAACACTGTTCATAAGAACAACGCATTCACAGAATATAGTCGGGGATTTGTACGTTAGATATTGAAAACACTGTCAAAAAGTCTAGTCATATGATATTAACAAATTTACAATATTGTTCATCAATATGTATTGTCATGTGATTTTACTTGTTTATCTGAAATCTACCATACATCGTACTGACGAGTCCCAAGGAGACGAAACGACGCTGTGTTCGTTCAGATGAATGAATGAAATTTGTACACAATATCTTGAGAATTTTTGCGTTTCACAATGTTTCAATTGGTAGTGGTATCATCCATCGTCTCTAGATCAAAGGATCGAAGCTACTTTTATACTTTTTCCCTGTCTTCGCGCTCTACCCCATCCCGTTCGATCTCCGACTGGTAACCGATCGCGGTGACTCACACTGCTGGCAGGATGATGAGTAAGCGCCGCTGAATCATCCTTATTTAAATGAGGTATTTCAACATTTTTTAGACATAGAGTTGGATTACTGACAACGGTTCGAAGTAGAAGAAAGGGGTTTGTTGACGGATCTCGGAATTTTGCTCTGGATTCGTATTCAGTTATGACACTTTGCTACTCTGTTGAATTCGTATATTGATATTTCCTTGGTTAAGCCAAGCCAATTAATTAAAACACTTTCAGATGCCAGGTTTTCATTTCTTGTTTCCAATTCAGTGAATAATAGACTTTCTACGAAACATGATTTAGAAAAAATGTATGTTGCAATTTTCAACTTGTCATAATAAAAAATCCACATGCGATTGATCATATCACTATAGTTTCAGATTTTTTTGTATACTCTATACATTGGTGGAGGCTGCCAAGACAGCAGGAATGTTAGTAGAGCTATCATCTGGTTCTAATTAGTGGCGAGTAAAAAATACAAGATAAACTAGAGAAACAATAGGATAGGGTTCAGATATCTCTTCAACTAGGAATGCTTGAAGTGGTGTTCAATTTTGTTTTGTTATGTTTTTCAAGTACCCGTTTTATCATATTGGATAATTCTGATGATAGGGTATAGAGTATTGATGTTGACGCAACAGATGTAAAAATTACATTCCGAAGGAGGACACTTATGTGAGCTAGATCAAACATTCCATTTCTCCATGATTCCATTTTTTAGCTTGTTATATAATATGTCTGTAGTATGCATCTGCGCTTTGTGTATCCGTGGTTATATATTGATATACATGTCAGTAGATTCTTATCAAAATTGTAAGTTGTGTTTGTAACCATGTTCGTGCACAAAATAGTTATTGTCAGATAATTTTAAAAATATTAAATAAATTGCTTATTTCACCTTTGCGATGTGTCAGTTACTATCTTCATTCAACTCAAAAAAAAAAGGTCGAGCATTTAACGCTTCCAACGAGCCTGTTCCAAATATCGTTCTTTTGGAGAACCCCGGCGTTGTGGAATGATTTGCCGAGGAATTTGTTCCCCGACTACTAAGTGCACAATTCATAGTCCCTGCAAGTTCGTTCGTTTATTTCCGCCACGAGAACGCTTAGCCGGCTGTTGTTCTTTCGCAGTGCTTACTCCGTAAAAAATATGTAGTGTGTTTGGGGATTCAAACTTCATCGTAAATAATTATGGTTAAACAGTATGTTGTGTGTCGAAAAATAGACTGTTTGAATCGAAATGTTACATTCCACAGGTAAAAATCCTCTGACTGAATCGTTTTTATATATTTTTGATTTTAATATTTTGATGATTTATGAGACAGAGGCCTCAAAGTTCCTATTCATGCTTCCTGCGCCGTAATCATTATAACTCAAATTGATATAGTATAATTTTATTGTAACGCTATTCAAATTTCAGTTTTGGGGAGCTTCAGCTGCCACAAGTGTAATAAATTATTTACTCGCCAACATAACCTCAACACACATTTGCGGGCTTATTGTGGAATGCCACCGCAGTTTAGCTGTACCATAGAAGGATGCTACTACAAATGCAAGAAAAAAGCCAATCTGCAACGACACTTATATGTGAGACATAATGATCAATCTACAGAGATCCTCAAATCGAAAAATGCATATTGATTTTATTGATGAGAAGTTAAGATTCCATAAGCATGTTTCCAGTCTCTTACAACTCAGCTATTTATGATTAAGAATATTGTCCATCCATTGGCTCAAAATGCCTAATTTAGTTGAATACTTTTATTTGATATTTGTCCATGAATCGGTTGAATTTGGTGTACCAATATACCTCAGAGAAAAGTTGATTTTCAGGTTTTTTGTGCATGATAGGACGATCCGTAATATTTTAACTCTCACAATGCCTCATTATATCACAGAACTGTTTGAAAGAAGTTTATTATTATATTATTTTATTGCTTTGTTTCAATGTTAATGTTTGTCAATCATTGGGTGAAGTACATTTATTTTGCATCACATTTATACATCTATATACACCAAATATTAGGTAATACAGTCGCACATTAATCTTAAAACTCTTTAAACTAAAGTTTTGACATACAATGGCATCTACAATTTATTAGCCCCTAATGCTCTGAAATCCAAAATCTATAACCCCAAAACATAAGCTTTCCACAGCTGAATTTGACATTTTTGTTCTGAACTTGAAATTATTCGATATTCTTATTTTGTTTATAGTTCATGCATATTTAATTGCCTGACGTAATATGCATCTACAGTTGCCTTTAAAGCATACGATAAGGGTGTATACTCTACTTTATTTCTTTAATAAAGATTGGGCTTTATAATTCGAATTACATTCCAACGGACCTCAATCAATTGAATCCTTTGATCTAAATAAATGCAGTTTCTCCTGTATCAGTGAGGCTTAACTGTAATAAGTATCTCAATTGCATGTGTATTTTCAGCATAACTCCATCATGAAAACATTGATATTTTCTTAGATCACATAGATAATAATTTGACTTACAGCATTATTATTTAGCACTAACAATACTACCTTCCTTATCTAGGTTTTAAGTACTACAGCTCCAATATATGCTTGATCTTTCTCCATCTTTAAAATATCCCATAATCTGTAAATATACTCACTAACTTTGGGAGACGCATCATACGAATTGCATCCGATGTTGACAGTGTTTATTTTCAGGTGGTGGGGGGCGATGTTTCGCATGTCCCAAATGTAAGAAAACATTCACGCGCAAAGATAACCTAAAAACGCACCTGAAAGCGTACTGTGGAAAGCCGCCGCTATTCAGTTGTGTCTTGGAAGGATGTGACTACAAATGCAAGAAAAAAGCAAACCTTCAGCGACATTACATAAGGAAGCATAATGATTATTCTATGGTATATTATGATGATTCACCACCACCTCCATTGTCTCTCCTTGACTTTGTTCAGGTTGTCGCAGGAACTAGCGACACAGAAAATAATCCTGAAAGAAAATAGGCTAGGAAGTAGAACAATAATCATAAAAACAAATAGGTAGTTAGAACTGTATCACTCATATTCACCAACGATAAAGGTATATAGATATTACAAATCATTCATACAGATTTTCATATTCAGAGCTTCGTGCCTATGACATTTCTATAATAGTTGATCTAACACAAGATAATTGAAGATTTCCCTCTCAGGTGGGCGACACTTTGAGATGAGTTAAAGATCTATATATCTTTTTCTGTCAATGCACTAGGTCACTAGGAGGCGATTTCACTACGATAACAATAGTATAATCCGTTTTAAATGTTTATAAACTACATATATAAGTCTAAATAACAGTCCTAACCTCGCCTAGACGGCGAGGAGTTTTGATCAAAGTTACCGTCCATTGATGAGATTATTATTGAAGTTGCATCGTTTTTGGGTCTAGTTGAACACCCTGAGAATGCTCTGCTTCATTTTATAATTAACAATTAGGGAATCAACTCATGATTTAACGATCAATTTTTTTCAACTCTTTGTTTTCATTATTGTCATTTTCTGTTAAATGAATTTATAACTGAACCATTGAGAAAATTAAAAAAACTAATAAATAACTGTATTCCGTTGGAATTTTTGATGATCTTGCGAAATTTGTTTCACATTTCCGTAATAACAAAGAAGAATTTTCAGCTCGCTCTATTCAGTTGTTTTTGGGTAAAAAATATGGAAATAACACCTTTTTCAGAGAATTTCGTAACGGACAACTAAAAATTAACAGAAAATATAGAAAAAATAATATAATTTTTTCACTGATTGTTAGTAATAAATTCAAGCGAATCATCAGTTTGTAAGAAAACTTATGGTGTGCAACTGCACCTCAAAACGAAGCAATTTCAACAAGAATCTGGACTATGGACGAAAAATTATTATTTTTTTGTTGTTTTCTCCTCGCCGTCTAGGCGATAAGTAGAGTATCACACAAATACATACCATACATAACAAAGCAGAATACGAAGCAAAACTGCACTCAAAAAGTAGATATATTTGGGAATCGAACCATAATTTTGAAACACTGAGACGCGGGTTCCCGATGGTTTACAGGAATATATTATATCGAGAATATGGAAGTTAAAACCATAGTATTTGATTTGAAACTTATTTAAGAAGCTGTAAATCTGTATAAATCCTTGTTTTGATATTATCAAAGTTGGCTCATACGTCTCATAGAATCTTGGCACAAAAATATGTTTTATGACACAATGGTCACAAAAATATGTTTTTTCTAATATCGCGTTTCCTATTCTCTAACCTCTTTTGATCCGGTTACAAAAGTTGTGTTTCTCTACGAAGTTTGTCTCAGACGATTTTTTAACGTATTTTAACATATAAGTTTTCAAGATAAGAGGGCGTAAAGTGGGAGAGCACTCATTGTATTACTGTGGAACTAAACAAATAGTACCATCATTTGAGGTGAGATTGATTATAAAAAAAGCTATTCCAAACAATTTCACCTCAGCGTAAAAAAATATTTTTGTACTTAATTGGTTACAGTAGACATTTGTGTCAGGAAAAATGTCAAACAACCAGATCATATTTAAGAAATTAATTGAACGGGCCAAAGAGGAAAACAGTCCTAAACAATCTTGTATTACATGTGGGGTGTGATTGATTACAAATAAATTTAATTCATAGGATAATCGTGGCGTTTTATAGAAATTGATCATTAAGTGTATACTCTCCACTATGCATGTTCCGTCTTTAGCCTAGACTCGTCAGTCTAGTCTGGCGGTCTAGTTGTAGAGAGATGACAATCGAAGATGAGTTGATGTTGCAAAAAACTGATTTCAATGGCCTTTGACCTTGAATATCTAGAGGCGTACATGACATTCTATAAAACTTCTGATACAACTTGACTTAATGCCAAAACAAAGGCTTATATAAATTTACAGTTTCTTATGTGTCATTCCGAGGTTGTATCCTTATATAACTGGGCGAATATTAACATTTTTTAAAAACCTGGTTTTTGACGTTCTTCCTCAAGCTTATTCGTTATCCAGTTTTTATGTAGAAATTACAATCGAGTGGTGTTACTTGAAAAATAATTTATTTTTAGAGTATCGTACATAAGATAAGTAAATTAGTTAATGTATAGAAATTTTATCATATATATCTGTTCGCTTATCCTTGAAGGAATAACTGTTAATAATATGATTCTGTATCAATTAACCTAATAAAACTAACAAACCTTGAGACGTTTCAAGTTCCTATCCATTTATTGCCTCAATGTTCTATGGTTTACATGCTCTTTGACTTTAAAAACACATTACAGTATACTCGTATATTACTTATCTAATGCAGTGGATAAATTTTTCTCACTGTGAGCTCAAAATAAATAAATAATAAATAAAAGCAGTTTGAAGATTTCTTGTATGGTGTATGTTGTCTTTAATTCCAGAACACCGGTAGTGTATTAACAAAAAGGTTGTTTATTATGAAATGAAAAAATGCTGTGTGCCGTGTGCAAAGAAAGTAAAAAACTGTGTGTCTTTCTGGCGCTTTTTTGCGTCTGGCTCGAGAGGTATCATGTTCTATCCTTGTCTGTACGGCCAGTGGCGTAGCGCTTAAGGGCAACAGACCATACAGAAATTATACTTGTGAAGGATCTTGAACACCCAATATGGCGATTTTTAATGCACTCCTACAATATGGGTATCAAATGAAAGGGCTTGATGAAAATAAGAATGAGAGTAAAAAAAAGATGGTGATCATAAACTCAGATGCTCTAATTCGTCTGAAATATTGGTGTACTGGGGTTTTTCCAGACCTGTCCAGCGATAACCAAAAAGTAAAAAATAAATTAAAAGTAAAAACTTTTTTTAAAAACAAAATTTTATTCAAATGTGTTAAAAAGAATAAAATAAACTTTTCCTTCAATAATTTTACTATCAACTTATAATGTCATTACAGAATTTATTCGATACAAAAGTTTGTCGCAAGATTTACGTGTGTTAAGTTTAGAGTATGAGTTTGAAGGAAAAGTTTATTTCATTCTTTTTAGCGCATTAAATAAATGGTGGTATTTAAAAAAAATACTTTAATTTTATTGTAAAATCTTCATATAAAATAAGCAATTTGCACGCTGGATTCCGGTTGGCTTTTGAATGTCTACTGTCCACTGTTTTTCTTTATTTTTAATATTGTTACCAGAAAATGTGTAATTTATGAATTTTCAATGTTTGTCTTACATATTATATTCAGTTAATTTTTATTTTGTGTTAACAATCCCATGCAAAAGGATATTTCATTCATGCTTATATGCCTCAAAAATCCGTGTTTTTTCATATTTATATAAGATAAGTGTGGTGATGGGATTACAATAGTTACTTTAATACATTAATCAACGATCTCAGGTTAATGGAAGTGATATGTAATAAGCTCGCGAAGGAAATTGTTTCTTTAACTGAATAGCTTCATTTTTAGGGCTTCCATTTGTAAGAAGACCTAGAGGAAAAGGCAACTTTTCCTGCATATGTGGCAGAAAATATTACCAAAGAAAAAATCTTGTTAGACACCAACAGGTGGCTTGCGAGTTTTACGATGAATACCGAAAAAAAATGTTCAAACCTAAGGACCAACTTGGACAATATTGTTGATGACTATAATTAATAAGGGTACAAAGAGAACATAATCAGGGTCACTATTTTATCATACTTTTAAGTTAATGTTGACAAGAATTCACTCGAATTGTTAAAGGTTTTATAAGGTTATTGGGAATATATTTGCACTTTAAGTTAGGCTGTTTAATTACCCTTCGACTGTTTCCAATGTGGAAAGAGATACAAATACAAAGGAAACCTGATGAAACATCTCAAGTTTGAGTGTGCAACTACTCCAGCAGATTTAAAGCGAACTTGGAGAGGCACTACAAATTCAAGCACCGTGATCAGAAACGAATCGGTGAAACAGCTGCCCAGAAGTGGGAGTCATCGAAGGATGCAGCATATGATCGTTTTCTGAGCCGTATGTAGTCATCTATGTTCAATAAACGTTTTAATAATATATTCACTCAACGTGTAGTGCCCTACAATTAGGACATCGATTTGAATTGCTGCGATTTGATCTGGGCCTGGAGTTCAGTCTTTCTATAATACGTCTTATATCTCGGTATTGAAATCTATTTTCTAGCATTTTTGAGTGCAAGCTGATGGCGTCCTTGGAAGCTTATTGTATAATTGGTATCGAAAACTTGCCTTCACCAACATTTCATTAAGTATGTATTTACGATAAGGAAACTACAAAAAAATTAATTTCTAATTTATTCTAGCCTTTCCAATATTCTTGTGTGAGACATGCAATAAAGGCTACAAGCACCGCCAATCTCTCTACAAACATAAACGTTTCGAATGCGGAAAGCCGCCCCAATTTAGATGCTCCTACAGAGGATGTCCTTTCCAGTCAAATATAAAAGGAAATCTAACGCAGCACCTCAAGAGGCATTTAATAAGAGACACTGATTTCAGAGAACTCTCCTAAAATAGCAATCATCCTGATTATATGTACATCTGTAGTGTTTATATTTTGTGCGGTTTGAAATTACATACCGTTTTGATATTTTTTATAATTGTAGATTAAACCTTACATCAAGAGAGACCTTTTAATTATGAAAGAAAGGTATACGTAGACGACACGACAAATTATTATTTAAATGCTGATTGTGTAAAGTTATGTTGTATTTTTCCTTAAGAACTGTAGTTGATTTTTGCCACACATGAGAAGTCATACAACTTCATTCAATGAAGTGAAAGCACGTTTCTGTGCTACACAAAAAGATAACAATTGCAGTATAAATGTTAAACAGTCTGCTTTCATGAAGTAGAATCATGATTGGGGTCCCAATACCTCAGTGAACTGTGACCTAGTCTGGTTGGATATGTTTCAAGTAAATTTAATCAATGTTCTTCAAACCTCAAAAGTTTGATTTCGGATTTCCATTGTCTATAACATTTTGAGTATCACGATGTTTCGATTGATGAAGACGATTCGAAACGTCGTGATACTCAAAATTTTATAGACAATAGAAGTCCGAAATCAAACTTTTGATAAGTCCACCTTGTCTACAAGTTTCAAACAACAGTTCTTCAAACCTACTGATAAACCATGCGTTTTCCTCTCCAGCTCTTCTTATGGTTTGTTCTCGGATCCCAAATGAGAATTTTGAAGGGTGTTAAGGCATCCGAAACGTTGATGAATTTATTTTTAGTAGTTTCAGGTAAAGGTCAGTTTATATAAAAGTTAGTTAGAGTCATCTATAACATTAATAAACTTTTCTTTTCCTGAAATCCTGTACATATCTTCAATGCAGAGAAATCTTAGGATAGTTTTGATTCAAAATGTGTTTGATTTCCTAAATTCAATGTTCCTTTTATCTAAAATACATTTCAATAGCTTTTCATAGTTGTTGCATGCCAAACATCTGCATAATTTCGCTTGCCAAATTGTGATCTGCTGTAATGCCATTTATTTTTGGAACCATTACTTCAATATATTTTTTTTAGGTTATCACGTGAGTATCCAACCACTTCTCGATGTACTAAAATTGCAACCAGTAAACAAAAGAAGACTATCTACCTCACCCTCCAAATCTGTACCTTTGAAAAAACAAAGAAGCTCATTCGAAACCAAATCAACAGCTGTAGGTGTTACTAGCACACAAAAACTCCCTACATTCAAAACGACGAGAGGAAGGAAGAAGAAAGTTTGGAAGATGGAAACTTTCTATGAACGAAGCGATGGCAAAAAGATCCAAGTGATTCGATGTACCACCTGCAGAACCTTTGTGAGCAAAGATGCTACGCAGTGTAAGGTCTGTGTGAACAAAGCTCTTGGTATACATGTTATCAGGAGAAAACCTAAAGAAGCTAAAAATGATGATACAAAAGACCAAAAGGTATCAAAGAAGATAAAGAAGGAAGCTCAAACACTGTCCAAAACACTAGAAAATCTTATGGTGAAAAAAGAAGTCATCAAGATGGAACCAAACGAAGACGAGCTATCCATTCCTTCTCAATTAAAGGGATCTAAAAGTACCAAAAAGGAAGCAAAGCGAAAAGAAAAATCTTCTGGTGTAATAAAGACGAAGAAGATCAAGGTTCTTGGTGGTATTATGAAACCAATTAAGAGTAGATGTACTCTTGGATGTAAACGTTGCCCATCTTGTAGAACCTTCTTGAAGAAACCGTTAAAAGGTCTCTGTGAGAAATGCAAGGCAAAAGGCATGAAAAAAGTTGTGAAGAAAGAAGCAGAACTAATAAAGGTTGAAGAACAAATCGTTTCTGTTGCTGAGTCGAGCACAAAGACAAGCGATAAATCTTGTGTTAAAATTTTGGGTGACGTTATCCTTGGTAAGCAAGGAAATGTAGTAAAAGGTAGACAATCAACACCAAAGAAAGGAAGAAACAAAGATTCAGAAGGTGTTGGCAATACAAAAGAATTGTTGAAAAATAATTGACATTTATGCATAGATGTTTTGTGTAACATTATTAATGGTTGTAGAGTTTAGGTTTCAAGTTTTTAACACATTTTAAATTTTACTTAATCACTGTACTGTAAGATTAACAGTTGATGGTTCATGTTATATATGGTTATTTAATAAATAGTTGGAGCACTATTTAGATTTTTCTTATTGCAAAATTATGCCCGTTGGTTCTTCGGAAAGTTTTGGAATTGACCTGTTGACGTTATCACTGTTAAGTGACAGTAGTGGAATGTGTACTATTTGTCTAGAACTTGATTTTTGTGAGGAAGAAGTCGCGGAGTGTTTGTAAATGGTTTACAATCGCAAGCTTTGTAACTTGTAACATAATCAAAAGATATAAATTGTGCTTGTGGCTAATTTGCGATGAAAAAGTGAAAATCTGTCTAACTTTTACTAGGGCAAACGGCGAAATGCATTATTTTAGTGCCCCAAATTTCTAGCCAAGTGATGTCTTGAGGATAAAACGGAGATCATACAGTGCAATATAAAGCGTTCATATCTACTCTAAACTATAATTACGAATTCTTGTTAATAACACTGTTGTTTTTAGATATAGCAGCAATGTGTCCACAGTGTGGAAGATGTTACAAAAATTACAACAGCTTGAAATCTCATATATCCCAGATTTGTGGCAAGGAATTCAAATACACTTGCACTTTGTGTAATAGGAGCTTTAGGAAGAAAAGCAATCTCAAGCAGCACTGTATTATTAAACACAGAATACAAAACTTCATATAGTGAACAAGTTGCATTAGTTTTGATCCTATTTCTTATCTGTGACTGTATTTCCCACGCAATCTCATTACGTTAGAAATAAAAGGTTTGAATCGGATTTTGGAGCAGTTCATGCTCTGACTTGCAATAAAAAATATATTGGAACTGCCTTCATGATTTAAAACATTTCCCAGATTTCCAAAATTTACTTCATCTGGTTCAACAGTTCTGGATTCCGATAACAATATTTAGTAAACTGATCTGCACGGGAAATACAGAGTCAACCTGCTTGACGCAATCTTTATAAAGGTTACAAATGACTTTTCTTGACAGCGGCCAAAACTGACTGTTCCAACTGCTACTAAATATCAACATCGAAATTTGAAGGCAGTCAACTGTTAGGACCTTGAATTCATGAGATGCCAATGGACAACGCTACCGTGCGCGACACTTGTAGATAAATGTCAAATTGAAACATCAGATTTGAAGCTTGTAAATAGTTTGCAGTACCGAGATTCAAACCCCACATTTCCATGATTGCGTCAAACAACTGTCAAATAGTTTCCCGATATCGTGGCAATCAGTGACAGTTGTACTTCTGATTGCCAGATATCTGCACTTTGTTATATGAATGGGTATAATTTACGTAACTACTTAGATGGATTGGCGTTGAAATCGTTTAACTCACGAGGTATCGTGGTTTGATTGGTAAAACACCTGTCAATTAAATATCAAATTTATATGAGGTCGATGATTGTCATTTAGCAATATAACCGTTCTACTTACGAGTATGTAAATAGTAAGACTTGGTTAGAAGGAAATCGACCACATACAAAAAATACTGGTAAACTTTGAATATTTTTGTATTATGTATCTTTATTCATTATAATTTTTCAGCGAAACTGAGATGTCCCAGATGTCACAAATTCTATTCTCATAAATCATCTCTGTACAATCATGTGGCTTACGAATGTGGAAAGGAACCCAACTTCAAGTGTCGATTCTGCATTTACAAAGCAAAGAGGAAACATTGCCTGAAGGATCATCTTCTTCGAATTCACAATGTAGATCCCAAACTATATCTTTAGGCTACTGTCAAATCGAACAATTTTGAACAATTGAGATTTTAAATAAATGCCCTTGTTGCGTTTTTATTTACAGCTTTGTCAAATCGTAGACTATGCAAAATTAACAATTTTTGAATCCTGTGGGATAATGAAAATGAAAGTATTATATTTGCAGAGCTCAAAGATCAAAATAATAAAGAGCCATAAGCACATAATAAAATAAGGTTTGGGCATTGAGTATTATCATCATTGGAAAACGCCACATGTATTTAGTATTTGTTTTTACGTAATATCAAAGCAACGATAAATTCCAAGATGCCTTAATATTATATATAGTATATAGAATAATTATATCTATATTTTTGTGTAAATATGAACATAAACTAGATATTTTTCAGTGTTGATTTATAAATTATGATGGATTGTTATAGAATGTTATTTATTAAACAATTTTAACATTTATGTCATTAAATATATGCTCTCCACCATGCATCAGACCTGCTTAGACCTCTGACTTCGTAAGTTGCTAATAGGCTATAGAGGGCGACACTTGGAGATGAGTTGATTTATGTCATGTTTATGCCGTAACTCGATCATCCTGATGTAGCCAAAGCTATAATCCACAGTTCGTATTGTTTTATACCGCCATTGACTAGAAAGGATGGATCCAATGCCTCCATTCCCAAGAGAAAATGATCTCGGGGCAGAAAAAATAAGCAAAACAAAAATTCATAACGTCAAAATAAAGAGCTCTGAGATCCTCCACTTCACATAAAAGTTTGTTTTATTAAAAGTGTCGATATTTTTGCCCGGATATGGATATCTCAAGTTGAATGTACTCTTTCTAAATTCAATTTCCAGTTCCAAAATGATGCTATTTCCACATAAGATCATCATCTTGAAAGATGCAGCTCATGCTTCCTTCATTCGTATTCTAAATTCTTTGTAATGTTCTAGTTAACTTATATATTACAACCCAGGTGGGTATGCTGTTGGTTATCTTGATTTGTTTCTCCATACATTTTTTATACTTTGTTACGATGTAATTTCGACCCATGCAACGAAGACTATAGTAACTCAAAAAACGTAGGTTTTTACTTACTATACGGAATCAATAGATCTTTTGGTGTTAAATTATAATAATACAGTCATGAACGATAGGCAACCAGTAAACAACTTCCGTGTATAGTAAGTGCAATAACCCACATTCCTACAGGCGAACACTATATTAAGTTAACTTACTCTAGTCTTCGTTTCAAAAAACAGAGAAAGGTTTAGCAAGTTTGACGTACTATAATTTTCGCCGCACGATTGGAGGTTAGGTTGATATTAATGACGGTAAACGTTAAGTAGTTGATATGTGAAAATAGCTGTTTATAATCGAACCGAGATGAATTGTTTTGATGTACAAAAAGTCCTCATAACAACCCAATCTGCTGTGAGCGACTTCTATTACAAGAGCAAGCTCGCTACATATAACTTCACAATTTATGATATGGGAAATCATGAAGGCTACTGTTATGTTTGGTATGAGGTAATTGCGATGAGGGGACCAAACGAAATGAGCAGCTGTATTTTAAATTTTTTGAAAAAGCAGAATGAAAAGGGAGTCAAGAAGCTTATTCTTTATTCTGATAACTGTGGCGGACAAAATCGTAACTGTTTCATTTTCGCAATGTTTCCTTATGCTGCTAAGTCCCTGAACCTGCAAATAATTCATCGATTCCTAGAAACAGGTCACACACAAAACGAAGGTGACATGATGCACTCTGTTATTGAGAATGTCAAAAAGCGGAAATCTGCAATTTATACCACCGATCAGTGGATCATGTTGATTCGCATGGCAAAAGTGACTGGTAAGCCATATATTGTGAAAGAGATGGCACAAAATGACATTTTTAGTTTTAAACAGAAGGTAAAATCGGAAAATTGGGATAAGGATGATGGTGGAAAAAAGATAAAAATAAGCAAGATTAAAGAAGTACACTTTTTGTCAGAATGGCCTCATGAAATGAGATTTAAGTACGACTATGTTGACGAGTAAAAGACAATAAAATTGAAGAAATATCCTCGAAGGAACAGAACGGAAAGCGATGCTCTTAAAGATTTACCCATTCTGTATACAAGCTTGCTTCCAATAGAGGCCAAAATAATGAATGGTTTACTAGACTCATGTAAACCCAAAGCAAACAACTTTCCTAGCATTCCTGAGGCTTAGCATGATTTCTATTTTTCTCTTAAAGCCAAGAAAGGCAAGAAATTACAAAAGGACGGAAGATCAATAGTGAAAATATAAAGGTTGAGAATGGTAATAGTGACGAAAATGAACAAGATTATAATTTAAGTGATTCTGATTGACGTTATAGATGTTTCCTTTCAATATTATTGGAAAATAGTGTCTCGTTACAATAAATATTCAAGCAAATCTAGATTAAGTATATTTTTTTTACCTGTTCCAACAAAAAATATAGTAAGTCTATAAAATTTGGCAAAAAAATGTTTTTTTTGTTATGTTTGTATTCTGACATCGTTTGTAACCTTTCATATGGATGTATCGTAAGTATGTGCGAGATGTTTCTCTCAAAGATAACGTCATTTCTTTGAACAAATTATATTACAAAATCTTCAAATGGTTATGTCTCAGTTCAAACAAAACTGAGTACAATAGTCTTTGTTGCATGGGTCGATTTAATGGACTCATTATTTTAGGTACCGCTTTCTTGAGATTGACAAGATGTAAAACTTGTAAAGTACAATTTTCTAATTGTGCAGAACTAGATAGCCACGAATGTCCAGGTTATGAATGTCCTCAATGTAACAAGCAGTTTAAGAGATACACTTCAATGAGGAATCACTTGAGGGTAGAATGTGGAATGACTCCGCAATTTCATTGTGATCGTTGCGAATACAAGACTAAAATAAAAGGGAACTTCGTCAGACATAGGCGGCTTCATAGTCAAGATATTCATTTTAGTATGAGTAATTACTAATTAGACTATCAACATGTATATTATTCAAATTGGTCTCTGATTTATTACATTTTTTTAATTTTTATATCAAAGATGATTGTATCTCTTATGTTGATTAAACTTTTGAAGATGTCTCTTCAATGTCCACCTTTCTGTTCTAATTCTTCAATCCTATCATAGTTTTTGCAGCGTCTGTTATGGCAACACTGGAAATCGCTCGTATTGCTTTCTAAAAATTATAGAAATTAATTTCGAGCAACTGTTTGCTATCAGGTTTTACTCTAGCCTCGCACAAAGTGCAAAAGATTTTTTTTTGCAAAATTTCAGCAGGCATGCGGAGACAATGTGTTGTCAAGAGCAAAACTTCGGTGGTTTGAGGCACTTATCAGCGTCCCTGGCACAGGCCCTGGTTGCCCTGTCCTAGCTACGACCCTTCTCGGAGTATTTGAATATTGAGATCAACTTCGTTTTTCTTCTCAGCAATGATTCAAGTTGAATACGACACTCCAATAAAATTATCATTTTAGGTTCAGATCTCTATGGATTACCAAGTTGTAAAGCTTGTAAAATACAATTTGCTACTCTTCTAGAGCTGCGCAACCACGACTGCACAGGTTGTAATTGTCCCCAGTGCAACAAACATTTTAAGAGGTATACCTCAATGCTGAACCATGTGAGGGTGGAATGTGGATTAACCCCACGATATCTCTGTTATCACTGTGGATATAAAACCAAAATTAAAGGAAATTTAGGTAGACACAAACGTGTCATGTGTCACTTTTAAATCTAAATGATTGCGTGGAGAGAACTAAATTCTTAAATTGATAACTTTTTGTCATGTAGACAAGAAGAAATTGTTATCTGTAATCCGTTTTTTTTTCAGTTCTTTTGTATCATTTGTTCAGTATTTGATTTCAATTCAAATTTATCAAACGATACCATGAGTTATGTAATATGAGTGCTGCTGAATGCTGAGTGATGCCAGTAGGATTCAAGGAAGGAACATTATTATGCGCCACCTGTATTATTTATTAAATGTATTATAGTTTAGAGCTCTAAATTAATGTGATGCTTCCACACTCAAAGTATCTCAACACAATCAAATATGTTTTCTATAATCAAGCTTCGGAAGAACATGTTCATATTTTGGTAATAAATTAATGCAGTGGTTAAAAATAAACAAAATAGTCGAACAGAAAGAAAGGTGTTGAGTCAATTTTTCGGAACAGAAATCTACTACATTTTTAAAATTTACCTTATTTAGCAATAACAATAAGGACAACTTTATGTAAGGTTGTATAAGGTTTTGTGATCCAAAAAACATTTACTTTTCGAAATAAGAGTAATCTAATATTTGATATTGAAAAAATGAACTTGACTATTTAAGGGTTTCAAATGTATTGATTTAACCACTCTACTTGGTCACCAGTAATGTGAATGTGATTCGAGGTTTACCAGGTAAGTGCATATATGTGATTTCACTGTGTTCATCCAAAAGTTGAATCATATTAATAATTACCAACAAGATCGTCTATAACTTGTTTTGTTTGGATCAAATATAAAGGAAATAATAGTGTTCTCAGCTAATTATCTTTCACTGTTATTCCACAACAGGGGCAATATTAGTATAAACTATATTCTAATCTTGTCGCTTTTAGGTCGGTTGTGTAAGCACTGTAGAGAAATATTCCCTACCATTTCTGATCTGTTTCGCCACAATTGCCCTGGATGTTACTGCCCCAAATGTAGCAAACATTACTGGAAAAGACTTTCATTGATAAACCATCTGAGAGAGGAATGTGGTATAGAGCCACAATATCTTTGCGACCAATGTGGATTCAAGACAAAAATCAAAGGGAACTTGGGAAGACATATTCGGTATCATCAACAAATACCGAGAAAATTGCAGAACTATTTATAGACTTATTTTGGTGGTTTTGAGCTTTGAGATTTGTATGATATATTATTTTATTGTATGAAGAATTTTAATTTTGTGGTTGCTTCTGAATTTCATGAGACTCAAATTGAAAAGTGCTCCCGATTTCCGTTGTATGTATTATTTGTGTTTCACAGCGTTTCGTCAGTGCATCCATCTTCAGGAACAAGTGGTTGAAACAACATTACAAGTTTATTTTCAAGAGAACATTATTGCAAACTAATTACGGTATTGTGTCGAGAAAACCACAAAAATATAGTAAGAGATTAAAAACTAATGTAAAAATGTATGACTAAAACTTTATTTTCATCGAAATTTTCAGATACGAGACATAAATGGCGTTCTGTAAATTCCGCAACTTTGCAACTTGCTTCGCCACTTTCCCAATTACATTGCGTTTATGACCTGACTGGTAGTTGTTATATGGTTGTTGTTAAGCAAAGAACAAAAGTGGAACAGTAATTTCCCAGACCCAGGTTTCTGGGAAAATTCTGGAATAATTTTGCTACTTTAGCATATTCTTATAAATATCTGGTGGAAGAATAATATGATAGGACGAAATATTTCTATGTGTTATTGTAGTATTGAATTTATTATCCTTCACAATGACAATACAGAGTAATTATTTTATATCTCTATACTTAGTACATGTATTTTAGATTAGTTGCAATGCTATATAATGTGATGCTTCTTTTTTGCGTTTTAGATTTGATTTCAAATGCAATGCGTTTTTTTTTATTTTAGCGTTTTTTTGTGTTTGCATTAGTGCAGTGCATTTACCCTATTACAGTGTGAGTATGCTTGCCAATTGTGATATGGTACAGTCGATCAAAAGAAAAAATGTCGCCCTGTTTACGGAAACCTGTGAATGAGTAAACTATTAAGCATTATGTTCATGATTGTGCTATCAGTATTATCATGAAATTAGTAATCATATAAGTGGAAGTAATTTAGAACGAATTGATAGATTGGGACGATTTCGACGTAATTTTTATGGTATTCATACAGGAGATTTCAAGAATATGAGGCCAAATCAGTTTGCCTATACACTGTCTTATCTGTGAACATGATCTATCTAATGGAATACATTGAGCTACTTCCACTTGTAGATGATAGAACCGTGCATCTTTTCACCGGGCGACATTATTTCTTTTCGTCGACTGTGCCACTGTTAAATATCGCCTCGTTTCTGCTTATAGAAATCATCTTCTATGCTTCTAATAACGAGGAGTACGCCCAACTGAAGGTGTACAACACAGATAACGTCCGATATGGATGCACCAAGTGCAGGAAGACCTACTCTCAGAAGAAGACGCTGGGCCGCCATCTGAGGTTCGATTGTGGACAGGTGCCCACTTTCGCGTGCACGGTTTGCGGGAAGAAGTTCAAGCACGGGTTAGTATATAACAAAAAACTCGACCAGCGAAAGAAGGGGGGAGTGTGGCCGAAAGAACCGTAGGCGAAACGTTTCATTAAATATTATAAGATGGATTTTAACAATACAAAATGCTCCTCTAGCATTTCGAACAACACGCGGATGAGTAAGGGAATTATTACCAGCCTCTATATCACAGCTTTTTATAACATCTGATATGATCTCTCTTGCCTGGCTGTCGATAACTTTTACTTGTTTAGAGTGCATGCGCCTGTGGAAAGTTAAGTACCGCCCACGATAGCCATGCGCCTGGAAGCAGCCAATCACAGGAAGAGTTTAGAAGAGTCAGGCATGATATCTGACAATGTTGCCGATAGATGCAGAATTATTTTATCTTAAATACTTTTAGCCTATTCTTGGCGGTTTATTGTTTCCAGGGATGTTGTTGTCAGTGATGTTTTGATTTGTTATATAATATTTAACAAAATACAAGTAGAGATGGTGCCGGTTGAGTATTTTTCTAATACATATAGTAACATTGCATGATCATACTTCACTTAGGAGATATACTAGATGCGTGAAACGTCTGACAACGTCGCGGTTTTTTGCCCGCATTCTTTTGCCCCGCATTCTGTCGCTGGTCAGACATTAGTACGAATGGATTTCTATGCGATATTTTTAAACTGTTTGGAATATAGATACATACGTAGGTCACGCTGAAAGTTTTTAGATACAGAAAAACTACAAGGCTTTTTATAAAAACTTTATTCTGTTCTTTCAACATATTCTCCCCCTACCTCAATACATTTACGCATTCGGTAAAACCACTTGTCAAATTCTTGTGACCAACGTTCTTTTGAAAGGTTGATAATTTTCTCCTCAAATGCAGCGATTGCCTCTTCATCAGTGGAAAAATGGCGACCTAGTAACTTTTCTTTGATCTATATAAAAATAAGAAGTCGCACGGAGTTAGGTCCGGAGAAGAAGGTAGGTGAGGCAACAGTTCGACACCCTGTTCAGCAAAAAAATCGAGTGTTCTAGGGGCGCTGTGGGTCGGTTCGTTGTCATGGTGCCATTGAATACCCCGCGGACCAGTCTTTTTTTACCATATTTTGTACAGCTCCTACTGTTTCGGAGTAACAACAGTGGGCGATCAACCTGTGCGATATTCATCATCGAGTGAGACCCGGCACCTTTTAAACTCATAAAGCCAATTAAAAACTGTAGCCCTAGAAGGGGCAGAGTCCCCAAAGCAACTCACTAAACTTTCGTGATATTTCGCTTGTTTTAGTCCCTTTTTATAGTCATACAAAAACATGGCGACTACCTGTTACCATTTTCACGTTAAAATTCGGCCAACACTTCGATGCATTCGAGACCGTGGCAAGGCAACTACAGAACGATTCAAACGCTGCCTCTGCGTGTGAGCACTTACAAGTTTAGACAAAATAGCTTCGTGCTCAAACTTGTTTAACTTTGTATAGATTAGGAATATCTAAAGACTTTCAGCGTGACTCATAAAGACTCACATTTAAAACCTGGAAAAAAACTTCGCTCATCCAATGCAAGGAATCACTATACAAATTTTTATCACAAGTCTTCTCCTTATCAATATATAAAGATATAGAGAATTACCTCCAAATCTAGACCTGTCAAAGGATTGTACATTCCTAGGCAAATACGTAAATAATTTTTGCGATAGGTATATCCTGCTAAAGCACATGCGTCACACTCACGAGATCAACATTCAGAAGCTGCGACACAGACACGTCAGAACGGAGGTGGTGACGTCATCGGCCTTCCAGCCTGTTCAAGTTATAGTGGAGGAGAGTCAAGGCAGTGACGGCGAGACCAGCAAACCTCAGGTTTCTGTCATGACAGGAGCGGCGTTGAAGGTTATTGATCAAGATGAAAACCAAGTTGAGGTTGAGTAGATGTCCACTTCCTCATTTACATTGTCCAGTGCCATTGATGGAAAATTTAGTCTTAGTCCAGGGTCTTTGAGGTTAGAACAGTTTAACATGGTGGCAGTTTTTAACACAGAAATAAAATCAAGCCTCACCATATCTGAAAATGTTAACGTTCGCATAATATTTTCATTTTTTCAACTCATATCGCATAAGAATAGCTACAAAATTACTTCACTCTGATTTTGAGACAGTTTGTATTGTAGTTACCTTCAAATACCTAGGTATTTATTAATGAACACTAATCAGCATGTTATCGAAATATTTTGCATCAATTTGACCATTATGAAAGAAATGCTCAAAATGAAGAAATGCTGAAAGTATTACAAGATTTGAATCTCTCCAAAACGCAAAATTAAGTAGACATGAATCATTTTCTCTATTTTAGCATTTTCCACTTACACCATTATTTTATAACTGGACAATGTAAATCATCTACATAGACGAAAATATAATATTATTCTTCTTCAGCGAGATAAATTAAATTTTCAAATATATAATCTCACCTAGGTTTGACTGTGTGAAAAGCACATTATATGAAACTGAAATTCTATTTGATAACATAAAGTTTATCATAATATATGCAAAAATCACGATTTCATGATACTGTGGATGATGTATATGGAAAGAGATCTCTTATTATAGTTCACTTGAAACTTTTCAAAAGGAGGAAGCGTACTGAATAAATGTCATTCATTTGGCAATATACCTGGTGAATGAGTAAAAATACGCATTCAATTATTCAATATTATCACAGTTCTTTACTCCTAAAGTCTTTCAAGGCACTACAGAAATACATATAAAATACATGAAATAACTTCATTAATACCAACCATCTGATCTAATTTCACCAGGACTAGTCAAAGAAATGCTTATGCATTTCGATAAAAATATTCTCTTTCGCCATCAAAAGAGGCTTCTTTTGACCCAATTCAAGCCTGTCGGCCGGAATGGCGTTTAATTCCTTGAGCGCATTACTTTTTATGACGTCGATCAGCTGTTGGCGTGTTCCCCGGAACGGATATTTGGATTTCGGAAACAAAAAAGTCATAGGGAGCCAAATCTGGCGAATACAGTGGCTGAGCGATGACCATTGTTTCGTTTTTGGACAAAAATTCAGTCGCAATCATACTGGAATGTGACAGCGCATTCTCTTGGTGGAAAATGAAAAAATTACCTCACGTATACGCCTCAAGATCAAATAGTATCCTTTATTGACTGTTTGACCCCGTGGAACAAATTCATAGTGAACCAAATCGAAGAAAACGATGAACATCATCTTGATTTTCCGAATTCGACATGTTTCTCATTGTTTCGACTCATTTTTGGTGCGCTATTCACTAGATCGTTGACCAGTTTCGACGTCATATTCATGAACCACGTCTCGTCACTAGTAATGATACGTTTGATGAATCTAGGGACCTCCGCGACCTTTCCACCTTTGCAAGTTTTCTACGACGTCACGTCCCTCACTGAATGCGTTACGCCACTCAAATCCTTGGTAAAACAAAGAATCAGACAATCTTTTTTTCAAAATTTATTCCAAATTCAAAATCGCCAATCTTTTCGCGTCGTGAATAAACAGATGTCAAACACAAACTAATTAACATATTCCGCTCAAACTTCACACACTTCACAACATGGAAAAAATCCGATTCGAGTAACGAGGGTTCTAATTAGACCGGTTCGGGTCAAATTTGATCAGATGGTCCTTTGCCATTCCTCCCTTACTTAAATGTCTCTTTCTAATTTGATGGTATTAAAAAATGTAATGCTAATGCATGAAAACTGTGCAGATATTCTTTTTCTTATTGTATAAGTACATGTGAGTTGCCATATTCTATGAAACGTTCTAGTCATATGTGTTGAACAGCCATATGTAGGTACAAGCTTTTAAAAAGATTTAAATACAGTAGTTCTCTTAGTACAAATACTGTAAATTATTTTCAGAATAAACAAGGTAGATTAAGTATTTATTGTAGGCGTATAAGGTTTGCCATAATATATATATTCGTATCTAGTCTTTGCACGATGGGTAAATTTTGATACTAGACTTTGATGGAACTGTTAATAAGTTTAGAAGTTCTTGTTGGAATCACTAAAGAACATTATCAATAAAATTGAAGTGAATAAAACAGAAAAAGTTTTGAGTGCTGCTTCTAGGCTCTACAAAATAGCTTGAAAAACAATTAAATCACAATTTTTTTACAGAAAAACAAATAAAAGAAATAAATTTTAAGAGAACTTAAGTTCTATTAACGAAGCTTTTCAGAACTAATATGCCTGAAATATAAGAATACTTCGTTGGTTAAATTAAACATTTGAATAAAGTGCCACTGAAATAACAATAAAAATCCACACATTTTTGCTATCAGGAAGCAATATATTTATAAAATAATATGTACTCAGCAAATTTTAAAGTGAAGCAGCATTTTAATTTTTTCGTGAAGTATCTCATTTCGCTATGCCACTCTCATTAGGTTTCCTTTGTCCGGTTTATTATAACATTTTCTCAGTGTATGTACTTATGTAAGATACTTAGGTTAATAAATTATTTATGTAAAGCTAACTTAACTTAATAAATTATGAAGACAGCTGTCATAAAATAGTTTTACGTAAACTCATCCTAAGCGGCATAAAGCAAAAATAAAAAAGAAAAGATAGATGCAATGATACCACGTTGCACATACGTTGCTTAGATTTAGCTGGATAAATAATAATGGGAAAATTTCCACAGAGATAGTACAGAACATTCAAAATTACATTTTCTCCGAACCAAAATCAAAGTTAATTATGGAACAAAACAAAATTGCTGAAATACGAGCAATACGATATGTCATTGGGCTACTTTTTCCAATAATTTGCCGCAATTTCAAATAAAAAATCTTAGCAGAGAATGAAACATTAACAGGTATTAACATTAACACTGCACTTGCTTCAAACTTCCATTGTCTGATGTAGTATCTTCAATCATCTTCAGAGGCTTTCTACCTAAAGACGATTGAATTTCAATCATCAAATATTGTGCGTTTATAGTAATGAAAAATCCCTATTCCATTGTAACGTTGACACATTCAGTTATATTGATCACAGAACAAGAATACTGATAAGTATCATTTGAGGTTGGTAGCTTGGACGTTAATGAAATTCGGCCTCCTAAGTATGTGGTTTTATTTATTGGCTAGTTAACCGAACATTTTTATAGAATTACTATTCACTAACTGATGTGATGATGTGTGAAATGATCAATTAGAAATTATTTAAGTATAAAAGTGTCGATTGTTGGGCGAGATGGCAATCTAACATTCCAATAGTTCTAAACGGGTGCGACATCAGCACGGAATCCTAGAGACACGGGTTCGAGTCCCATTCGCACAAAATATTTTCTTGATTTTTCTCACTCCAGGTTGGTGACCGCTGACTGGTAAGTATTTTATTTTATATCATTTGTGATATCATTTTATGAAGTTTCGGTTTTAACTGTTTCATCCATATCCATTATGGTATGATTAAGTTAGATATGTGAAATTTGATACTGTATATATAATATTTATTATGTTTGATACTGATTTACTAAGCGAGACGTACATGCTTTAAAAATGACAAATATAGCCTTGGGGTTATGACCCATCTTTAACAACAAAACTGCCATTTGATTTATGAATATGTTATTGAAATAAAATTAAATTTCCTTCTACCTAGCATGTTGTACATATATAAATCACAACTCCTCCATCGTATTCCTCCACCTTCTCAAATACTAACTTCTTTCCCTTTTAGCCGAAGATCTACGAGTTAATCGTCAATGGGAAAATTGGCCATCAAATTTGGTGGTGCCGATGATGTTGATGAGAGAAAAAATTGAGCAGTCCATCTACCAAAATCTTAACTCTTGCTCGTTGGATCTTTCGTTAGCTTCCAAGGGTAGATCCAGGGCCTTCCAAGAGAACCCAGGTATTGGTGATTCTTTCACTATATATGTGCAGCTTTGTAAAGTGTTTGGTTATCGTATTTTCCAATCATATACAGGGCTTAGTAAATGATAAACAAGATGAATTGAGAGTTGACAGGTCAACTTGTAAATCACAATTTATCTTCCTAGTACTAATTTTGTTGTTATCTTTAATATATTCGCCTCATTTTCACTATTTCATATGGTTTAATAATCCTTAAGAGCCATTTATAGGTTAACCAAATCCTAGACACACAAACGTACTTTTTCCACGGGTACTTTCAAAAAAACGTTGTTCAGGGTGGGAAGTCTTATTTCATACCCTAAACCGAAGAAATAAAAAAGTTGGGGTTTTGAAAATGATCTATTTGTATAAATTTGTTATTCCTAGGCACTTTCCCCCAAAATATATTTTTTTGTAATTTAAATAAAAATCAACCCAAGATAATGACCCGATCGGACATCGTCCTAGAAAATGTATAATTTTGACACGCATGTGTCTTAGAACGCGCCATTCAGTACATTATGTGGGGCGGTATAAACGGTAAAAATAACCTAAAACGTCCACACGTATCGGGCTGTGAGTAAGATGGAGACAGATAGTCAAGGTTGTCACCGTTACAATAAAAATGTTAATACATAAAGCAATTTATTGTTAAGTTTTGACAAAGTTGATCACTATTTTCTCTTTCTCAACATTATAAATTCCTCGTAAGGCTCTATTTGACTACTTAGATTTTTCTTAACAATAATAGTGAAAGATTCATTAGATAGTATATATGATAGCATTCTATACTAAGATTCTCACGCTTGTCGTTTATTTGTAGGTGCAGGTTTTGTATGCAGCGATTGTGGAAGGACCTACAAGCTAAAAAGTTCCTTAAGAAACCATCAGAAGTGGGAATGCGGCAAAGAACCGCAGTTCAAGTGCCCCTACTGCTCGTATAGAGCCAAGCAAAAAATGCATATGGCCAGACACTTGGAACGAATGCACAAAGAATTGGATTTTTCTAATATGAAAAATGAAATGAAAAGTGAGACCAGAGATACAGATCTTCAATCGAAAGATGCCAGTAATAATAATACAGAATAAAAGATAGATTGGTGCCCCTGAAAACTGTCGCTTGGGTCTCCTCAAAAAACTTCACCTCTATAGTTGAATGGAATGTTCCATTTGTATACATTGCGAAATTCTCAAAATTGAGCAGAATAGACCAGAACGATGCTTAGACATCGACACTCATCAGTATCGACGTAAACTATAAACTGCCTGAACTGTTTCCATAATAAAACGCGTTCCTATTTTTGTAGAAAATGGACAAAATGTGATAGAGATTGTTTGATAGAAAATATACTCTAACTATAAATATAAATGTCACTGATGTGCCTTTTTATGCATTTAAGTACATTCACCTTTTTATATATTTTTTTTTAATATTTTTATATTTAGTACATATGTAGAATCGCGGCTGTTCTAGAGGTTATAGAGAGGTTCTAGTTGTTTTTTCCAAGTGGCATGTAATATTGGAAAATTGACTTGCAGTTTCTTTCTAATTTATATAATAAGTTTTAGTGTTCTACAGCATACGGAAAAATACAAAACAAGCCAAAATATTTGTTCAAATGTCACAGGACGCTCTTGCAAATTATGCTCACACATTCACAGTATTTTTTCAAAAAAACTAGAATTCATAACAGTCGCGATTTTAGAGTTTTACTTTGATTTCTTGTTGAGGTTGAGATGGTGAAATAGTGAATTGAAACAAATACATGTTTTGAAGTTCTACTGTTATGTTACTCAAAAAATACATGCGGTCTATTTCATAAAACTCATATCAGATTTTTTTGTTTGTTATGCTTCAAATATTGTTCCACTCTTTAGAGAGAGATTGGATGCCTGCTATGAGGTCAAGGACAATTTGTTTGATTTTCTTTACCATTTAGTTTTAGTTGCATTTCACTAGCTGCTTTAATAGGTTGTTGGAAATAAAAAATAATGCTAGATTATAATATACTGTAATAATACTTATTCGCTAAAGAGATATAATATATTTATAAGTATTTTCATACGTGACAATATCACAGTTTTGAGAATTGTCCTCATGAAAGTGATATGTATAGTCAAAATTAATGATTGTTACTAAAATTTGTGTTAGTGCCTCCGAAATAATGTTTGGAATATGTGGTATTTTAGGCTGTGGGTTTTTATTTTGAGAATTAGGACTATGTTCTCCATTTAGAAGTTACCATATTTATGATGAATCATATCCTTATTTTTTATATATTAAATGTATATTAATTGTAAAATATCCACTTTACCTGATCGTTTGGAATTCCAATCAAATTTCAGTGTATCTAAACAAATTGGTGAATATGTTTCCTATAAACATTCTAAATGTGAACTGGTTGTAAGTTTCAAAATAAAGTTTATAATTTAGTTTAAAATTACGTGTTTGGGCATTCGAAGCTATATGAATATGTTAAGGATCTCAATTCTCATAACTTCGACAATACTCTATGTACCAATTTGCCGATACTCAGTTTTACATGTGTGATGATTATATGCTTATATCTAAATAGTATACCTATAAACAGTTCCTCAAGTACATATCAAAACCATTTACAGATAAACTCATACATATATATTATACAGTTGATTATTTTATACATTTTTTACGATATTATGCTTTTCTTATATTCATTATATATTCTGCAGCTTTGAGGTTCAGGTAATGTTTTTTTCTCAATAAATATTTGTAACAAATTTGATATGAAATTGATTTTTTTAATTGTCGCATCTACTAACATTCTACATGATGATGATGATGTTGTCTTTGACCAGTTAGTTAAGAAGTTGCACGTTAATGAGAGTTTCCATAACCTTGGAAATGATGCAGAGCAGTACAGGTCTACAGTTACTGGGCATATTGCTTCTGCCCTTCTTAGCTATGGGTTGTACTCCTCCAATTAGGAACACGCCTTACTGGTAGAAGAGCTCAAATCGTTTGCAAAGGACCAGTGTGCGCTCTACGGTGCGAACAATTGCTGGTACTTAGTCCGGACTACTAGCCTTAGGTCTGGACTATACGGTGGTTGACCCATTATGTCTACGATGTGGGTACCAAAGAGAGTAATCCTTGTATAATTCTGTAACCTTATTTGTTAGTATACAATTAAACTGAAATCTGAATCATTTCCAGAACTTCTGGGACAATGGAAGCCTGTGAACTGTAGCCGATGCGGCAAAAAATTTAAAAACACTCGTTCTTTGAGGACACACCAGAACCAGCAATGCGGCGTTGAGGCAAAGTACCACTGTAATCTGTGTGGTTTCAGATTCAAAAATGTTTGCAACCTTAAAAGACATAAGACCCGAAAACATGCAGCTATTGATGTCGTTCTGGACATTGACAAAATGACTTATAGTTTAGAGTAAAGTTTCTGTAGATTCGCAGCTTAATTAAATTATTATAATGCAGACTGATGATGTTCTAATATCATGATGTGCATTGATATTAGAAGCTTAGTTCTAACCGGAACTGGATCAGCTACTGGCTACTCTACAAGGCCAGCCGTGGAGCGTGATTAACTCTGAGCTTTTGTGATTTGTGGGTCTATAAAATAAATGAAGACAACCGCGGTATAAGTTTGAGAAGTTTACATTGCGTATCTTTGTTCATATTTAAAAAAATATATATATCCAAGCTAGTGACAAGACAAAACAAATTCAAATAAATGCTTCTGATGAGAATGGTACCAACGAGCTGCCTAACTTCGGCCTTCACCATCAGTTGATAATGACAACGGAAACTGGCAGCTTACGAAGTCAAACCTGTGGACTGCTTCGAAGCTTCAAGGCAGTCCTAGTGTGAGGACCTTTGACTTCGTAAGTTGCCAATGGGCAGAGCCATAGTGCGCAACGCTTGGAGTTATAGAGATTTTCATTTACTCTTAACAGATCTTATGTATTGCAATGTTTTCATATTCTTTCCTTAAGTGAATTTTCTCATATTACTTCTTTTATAGACCGCTCAAACTACCACCAGTGCCATAGATGCTACAGATTTTACAAAAATAAAGAATCGCTAACGACGCATTTAATACAGCAGTGCATAGAAGCGAAGTATGAATGTTCTTATTGTAACAAAAAGTTCAAGAGAAGAGATAGGATGAACCATCATATTGGAAACGTACACGAAAAGTATGGAGTTCCTGGATACACAGCTTGAATATTTAGTTATCTTTAACTCAAACTTTGGAACAGCCGCCAATTCATGCACTTCCTTTTGAGGTGACTTAGAAGGTTGTATGTTCCAGAATTCCATTTATTTAGATGTCCTAGAGTGTGCAAGTACTAAGTCATTATTATCAAAATAAATTGATATATTAGAAAAGCCATTTTTATTCGCATTCCATAGAAGTTTTCATCATAACAAATTTATTATGGTTATCTATGTATTTGGCGTTGATAAAAGACGTTTTATCATCCATAAACTTTGAAAGCTTGGTAATCCTCCATAATGGATTCTCAATACGTTTTAAATGTCTCAATCTAATTTACTTTTTACTTTCCACTACAATTGGCAAGAAAGTATTGTGATATTTTGAATTGGAGATATTGTGCTTTTTATGATTCATGCCATATAATTTCCGTCTGTCGGTCTATCATCCGTCAGATAATCTTTGTCACCCATGAATAATTTTAACAACCTTTATTTACCCTGTACTTTTGAGAGACAAAAATAATATTCCCAGACAGCTTGCTAACAACTTGTCCAAACAATTGAAAAATACGTTATATACGAGATTCGATACTAACATCTCCACTCGGAGTCATTCGTAGACGTGCCTACGTAGCTCAATTGGTTGAATGTCTGTCCGGCAGACGGATGATGTGCGGTTCCGGAACTAATTGCGAATTGGAAAGTAAATAATTTTCACGAATCTTGCCTACACAGTCATTGTTTGAGGCAGGGACCTCTGAATACAAGTTTTACTATTTCAAGACACTAGCGCGGTATCTTTTCTGAAACTCACTGTGTAATTCAAAATCAATAATGCTTATTTTCCTGCATACTCATATACCCAATGCTACATATTTTATGATTTAACCAATAAAATAGATATAGTTGTTCTAGTTCTGAGTCTGAGAAGACATCAACGAATTGCATGTGGGCAAGAAAAACAAGTTTTTTGCGATTCGTGCAATTCTAAGTTCCACTATAAGCAGGAACTCAAGGATCATTTGCGTACATGGTATCATGATTCTTGTTTATTCATTTGTGGAAGCCTCTAAAATATACCAAGTAATACACATTAAATCCTAGTGAGCTATTTGCATGCGTTGCATTGATACAGTTAAATATTGGTAGGAAAGTTGGAGGAATGAAACTCGCCTTCAGAACAGTGCAAATGGCGACATCGCAATGCCGGCAAAACTGATAAAATATTATTATGATAGATATTCTTTATCTTGGATTTTTTCTAAAGAAATAAAACCTTGAATAAATGTGTGTAACTATCGGAATAAGACAAGAAAATATTAATAAGAAGTTGCGTGTATCCATTTATATAGGAATTGATACTGATTGGAATACTAAAGCATGTGAAAGTGTACATTATTATACTGCAAAGTATGTATGAACCTTGATATATTCTTTCAGTAATAATTATTTTAATTTCAGGTGTACTTTCGCCAGAGAATGACAAAATCATGTGCCCGAAATGCGGAAAAAAGTACCCGAGATTGCAGCTGCTTACTCATGTGCAATTTGATTGTGGGAAACTTACAATTCTTCAATGTCCTCTTTGTCCTAGAAAGTGTAAAAGAGATGATATACTACAGTCTCATTTGAGAAATATTCATAGAATCAATTAATTGTCATTTTTGTGTGTTTTGTGTAGTTTTTATTTGTCAGTATTATAACCTATGTTGTGTATTCCCATACGACTAAAATATTTCTGTCTACCAATCGGCAATCTTTTTCTTATTGTGTGAAGACAGGTTTATGGATTCTGCATTTCTGTCACTGGTTGAAATATAATAGATAAACAATATTTGTTTTATTAACTTCGCTAATGGTGAAAGCAAGGTTTAGTTTGCATGTCGGAGTTTGAATATTGTCCTGACAATTAAAAATATACATGATGGATGATAAAAAATAATTTATTATTTATTATATATTAATTAATTAATTTATAATTATCTGAGTACTAGACTAATCCTAGTAGTACGACACAACACACATGACAATTATAGACCATGAGCGAGGTGTATGTACTACCCAATATTAATTAAAATAATCATGCTCGAACAAAGACGCCAATAAAAATGCAGAGAAGCGAATGCGTTCAATACGAGTATCTGCGAGGGGTGATCGTGAAAATCCTGATTTCAGTAAACCAAAGTATGATAGGTACTTCCAAATGGAAATTGCTCCTAATCCAGTGTGGATACTACCTAGTAAATCTAACTGATTCAATTTCTTATAAAAAGATTAGACCTAAGTTATATATTTTCAGGTCGAAAATATGGACATGCCTGTACGAGATGTGGGAACGTGTATACCAGAATCGATAACTTCAGGAGACATCAGAAATACGTTTGCGGGATGCAACCCCAGTTCCACTGTTCGCTCTGTAACTATGCCACTAAATACAAATATGTATTGACAACCCACATGCGGTCCAAACATAATGATTTACGAATATTTGATTGAATGAAATCTGGAATGAACAGTTTATGAGATCAAGAAATGTTTGGATTTTCACTGAGCTTCCATGTGCCCTGTTAATTAAGATCTATCAAAGAGCAAATCTGATTCCAGCAGCCACGTAATTGCGGCTTCAAATATCAAAGTGAAAGGATAAATGATGAATTATTCACCAGTGAATAAATGATTTCAAAAACATAAAGACATGCTTTTATAGTTAATCAGACTAAAAAGTAAAAAATAATTCTTAATATAAGAATAAAATTATTAGCAATAAATGTCATTGTGTTAAAAATAGGGGTGTGCTCGAGATCAGTTGTTATAATTTTTTACTAGTTATATTTCAAAATGTTGAGTTAATGTAAAAATTTTGCACAAAGCTCCCCAAGATTTTATCACAATGATTTTATTTTCTTCGTTAATCATTTTATTCTTGTAATAAGAACTTTAGTTTTTTTTAACTATAAACACAATTTATTACCCAAAGACCATAACAGATAAATGAGTATAGCCTTCCAATAGAAAAATTTGGGAGTAATTCGGCTCTAAAAATATAAGTATGAAGAAGTGTATGACAAGTATATGGTGGTTAACCTCCTACCATTAGTTCAGTTGATTTACTTTTTCATTTTATCAGTTGCTTTTCAATGAAAATATATATCTATCTTTACCTGGAGAAGCTGGATATCAACGGATTTTTCGCTAAATAGTTATTGTGTTACCTACTTTTCGCTCACCATCTCCAAATTTGAAAGTTTGAATCTTTGTAATACATATTTCTATATACAGTTTACATACAGAAGCACTGCATTCAACAATTGTACAGACAAAAATTAAAGCAAACTTTTTTATCCAAATATACGAATTCCTTAAAAATTGGGTTCTTGTAATTGTCTACCTTGTCACAATATCAAAAAAGAAATAGCATGAGTAACAAAATATCTGAAACTGAAGACACAGATCATGGCAACTGGTGTTGAGCTTTTGTAATCTAACTTTATTTTTTATTTAATTTCAACTTTTAAAATTTGTAGTCCTCTGAAAAAACTCATTATACTCTAGGTGATAAGGTTGTATCACCCTCATTTTGTCCATGATAGAATTCAAAAAAAAAACGTAGAGATATTTCCTTCATATGAACGCTATAATAACTGCAGTTGTGTCACTATGTGTTATGTACGACCATGTGTCTATAGGAGATTCAACAACATCCACCACAGGTAACAAACGCCACGAATTAATTCATATTTACATCTACTTGCTATTTGTATCCTATATAACAGCTCATGTGTATTATTTTATTCTAGGCTACTATATCGACGAAAATGGCTTTTACTACTGTGAAGTTTGTCACAGAAAATACAAATTCAAAAATGGTGTCAGACAGCACATTAAGTATGAATGCAGGATACTGGGTCAATTCCAGTGTCCCATCTGTCAGAAATTCTTCAACAGAAAAGGAAATCTGAAATTCCATATTCTCAATGTACACGGATGCAGTACACGCTAATTTCTGTTCTTCCATTGTTGAGATTACAAGTCAAGATAAAAGTAGGCAATTGTGATATTGTTCCTTTACGCAATCAAGAGAATTCACATTTACCAATTTGTATGCTGTCAAATAAATCCGTACTGCTCTATTGATTCTATTTATTCTGATATGACAAAAACCAAGACTGTTAGATGCAATGCAAAGCAGTTAGCTGAGCATAGTCATCACCCTACGTTGATGGATAGAAGGTCTCAGATTGTATAGTTCTAGATGATATATCAATCAGTCAAGACCATTGTCTCTATACTTATACCAATAAATTATATATTGATCTACTTATGTAACCACATCAAAATACTTATTTTAATATCGCGTAATAAATACGAAATAAGTATCATAAAATCCATCAGTATAGTCGTATAAGAAACGCCTAATAATTGGCGTCTTGCATAGAGATACTAAAACACCAATCATCAAAAAAATATTATCTGATAATAAACTTACAGAGGAAGCAATATATACAGAAGCTACTAACGATACGATACCAGAAGACAAGAAAATAGAAGTTCATGCAGAAATAAGTGTAGCAAACTATTCAGCTGGTGGAAGTGGATTGCGAGGCCAACCTGAATATATTGGGAGACGCGAGGAGAGGCTAAACTTTCGTTGCAAAAAGTGTGGAAGGGTAGGAATCAATATTTTCTGTTTTCCTTTCTATCAGAACTTTTATTAGATATTTCTGTCTCCAGTTTTATAGCGTATCATGCTTTCTGGTTCCTATTCATACAATTTTTCATTCATCAGCTTTCTTAATCAACCTCCCGAAAAGGCAGAAAAATCCTACTGCTCTCCAGAAGCACTGCGCTCCAGAGCTTATACCAGTCCTTGGTAAACCTATACATAAAAAGGGCAGAATAAATATACCAAGCAATTATAGATTCTTCCAATAGTGGTGTTTTTTTTTTCATTACAGGTTTACCATCACAGAAGCAGTTTATCAAGACATTCACTCTATGAATGCGGAACTACGGAGACATACATTTGTTCCATCTGCAATGTCAGAATAAAGCATATTCATACTTTAAAGAAACACATTCGCCTCAAACATCCCGGCTACAAAATTGAGCCTGGAATAATGGAAGTATTAGAAATATAAAATATGTTTGTTCCTACAAAGAATTCCGTGGCGTTACAAAAATCGTCACAATCCAACTCTAGGAGAGTAGAGCTTCAAAGCTTTACTTTTTCACTATTATATAATAAGAATATTGTTTGAATTTCAATTTATCTCAGACTGCATGTAAAGATAATTTTTTTGGAAATGTTGCGAGTACAAACTGAGCACTTGCTTCACTTTATAACATGATTAGTATCTAATAAAACTTACTCAATAAAACATGCCGCCATTATTTAAGGACCATCAGGTTACTATTGGGAACAGTTTTTACTCCAACCTATGAAAGGTTCTCTGCGAGCAAAATATATAACACAGTATCAAGCGAAATATAATTTCCCTTACAAGAAAAAGTACTCAGATAAACACCCTTCTCCAATGGTCGCGCACTATGGCGTTGCCCATTGGCAACTTACGAAGTCAAAGGTCCTAACACCTGGACTGCCTTGAAGCGTGTGACTTCGTAAGTAGCCAATGGGCAACGCCATAGTCCCTTGAAGATTAGTGTTGATGTTGCTGTTATGTATATATCAACCGGTTGCTCTCTGCAGTTAGTTTATAGAAAGTATCTAATAAACTAACTTTGGTTTACTTCCAGGTCAAATATGCATCTCCACACAAACCTCTCAAAATGTGCAGGTGTACCAGTGCGTAACATGTAATAAATGCTATAAGACCCACCAGACACTCAAAAGGCATATGAAGTTCGAATGTGGTAAAATGCCCTCCTTTCGATGTCACTTCCATGGATGCAATTACATGGCAAAGAGGAAAGACAACCTGAGAGCGCACATACGTTTACTGCATCTGAGAGAGATGAGAATGATGAAAGACGTCGTGAATCAAGACTATTCGACAGGAGAGTACTAGCACTCCTTGAATAAAGTGTTATGGCTATTGTCCGAGCAGTCGGTCCAAGTCCTAAGTATGCTTTAATTCAAAATCGGGACGGGTGGCATGAGAAATTTCCTCAGTAACTGTAGCAAAAAAGTCTGATTTCAAGTTTTGTCAATAGAAATGAAAATCATCTATAAGACCTAGAAATATTATATCAAAAACAAAAGCTTCAAATAAGTTGTCTTTCTTTCGAAGAACAATATAAATTTTAATTTGAATTATGTAGTTATGAAAGACTAATCGTGTATATAGAGAGGGTCAGACGTTTGTCTCTCCCTGAGGCTTTGCATATGGAATCCATATATAATTTATATTTTTTGTGAAATGCCTGGTTTTATAGGATTCATTAAGTATATAGCTACTAATCAAAAGTTTTCAATTAGTATACTACAATAATAAGTCGTCTTGACCAGGTGAACTAAAAGCAAACCCTGTATATTTATTTTTTAGTTTTGATGCAGTTTCTTGCTACGTGTGCAGGATGCCATCTAATTTTTAATTCAAACATAATTCCCTTGCAGCTATTCTCGTTCAGTTTCTAATTTATCATTCTTATCGCCTTTAATAGTGCTATCCATCTGATCACTTTATATATTTTTTTTAATTTTTTTTTTCGTGGTGATTAATTTGAACTAAAATTGTATTCAGTGTAAAAAAAATCAAATCATCCATATTCTATATGAGTTTATCTCGGGTTTCCTGATCACAAAACAATATTGCCAAACGTTGCATTTTGCAGCCTAGCAAACCGTTTCCTATGTGTTTTTTAGCGACCTCAAAAAGTGAAATTTGAGCAGCAATTCATATTTGATTTTCATACTTTTTAGCCTTTTTTCTATTGTAGTATCATAGGATTGGAAGTATTCTTGTTTAAGTTTGAGAGGAACTGTTTACGGTCTTAATTCAGTCAAAAACCTTTTTTAAACTTATATGTAAATGTAATATTTAAGACATACAATAGAAAAAGAGACAGACACATAAAGTACGGGACTCGAACCTCCGTTTCCAACATTCCATATTCATGTCGTGCCGCTCTGTCACCTCACCACTGTGACTTGTTTCATGTGGAGTACGGCTAGAAAAATAGAGTGAGCAGACGTGGGTTTGAGTCCAATTTGTGTCATTTATATCGCCCTTTATTATGGATTGAATACATTTCGGTATAAATTGTGATGGTTGCACTACTCCATAGTGTTTTTTTTTGGTGTATTTGGATATACACATTGAAATTTTGCTTTTTGTGTAGGAGTATTGATTTTGTGCATGCCTTTTAAACTGCCATGACATAGACATAATATGGAAGTTCACACCTGAATTCCAGATTTTTTCATACCTGTGGTAAGTTGAACCATAGCTACAAAATAAAGCATCATATTGATCAAATTTCCTGCATTTTGTACTGTCTCCCGAAATTGTGGCGTTGTGGACAAAGAACAGTCACAAATTAACTAACGATTTCTGCTCATATGGTTTGTGAAAGTATGCTACGTTTCGTTGCAATTGTTTGCAATTTACTTTTTTATTTTTATTTTCTTTTGTATATAACTTGGAACAAATATACTCATATATCAAATATGTGACGTTTTTTTCCCTAATTCCTAGTAGTATAGGTAATTATGTTACCTGGCAAATTGTAAATGGAATCTACTAGACAAGACTCATACAAGCAGGCAATCCTAATTTTCCCGGTGATAAATACATCATAAAAAAACCTTTCTGTACTTATAACTAGCTAGGAGCGTCGACGTATATTATGTTTACGAAGAGCTATTGCGATCGTTCGTCAGTATCGCTTAAACGGTAGACATATCTTCAGTATTAATGTGCTACGGCTGGATTGGATTGTATCCAATTTATTTTATCCATTTGAGACATCAAATATTTTGTTAATTTACACACTCGCTTGTATTTGAATAAAAATGACACATGATTGAGTTGATTGTTCTTGTCGTATCGTAGAAACATAGATACCATGAACATGTTCATCATCCTACTATTCTAATTTTAGATATAAATAGACCCTACGTGCCACACAAGACCAAACGGGATGACAAACTATCCGTCTGGTATTACTTTTGGCCAGAAGAAACGGGACATCCTACAGCAAAATGCACAATATGCTCAGCCATTCTTAAAACAACCAACGGCAATACAAGAGGTTTACTATCGCATCTTTCTTCAAGACACAACATAGATTTAAAGGTCATCCGACTGGAACACCAAATGATTCTTCAGAAAGTTCAGCTCACATAATAATGTTGCTCCCAATCAATATCACTTGCATGCTGTTTTCAATAAAGAATCAAACATTGTGTAATAATTATTGATGCGTTCTTTATGTACCGTCCAGAGCAAGCTTGTAAAAATACCAGCTTGATAACTCGCAATAAGTTCGTCGGTAGATTCGCTACTTTAAAAGATACTTCAAATTATCTGGTCATCATGGTAAGGTTGTCTAGTGACTACAATTTCAACACCGAATCCTTGATTTAAAGAGGTCCAGAGACGGTCGATATTATTGCGCAATATCTGGATTTGTACAATATGATTTATAATGTATAAATGATATTTGAGGGTTGGCAAATATATTGTGCAATTTTTGCAGAAAATGTATGAATATTTTTGAACAATAGCAGTGTTACTACAATGTTATTGAAGGTATGTAGACAGTAAATAAATATCATCCAATATAATTTACAATTGATGTCCAAACACGTCAATATTATTGCATAAGATCTGGGTTTGTACAATAGTTTGAAAGTGTTTAGACAATATTGGAGGGTTGGACAATATATTGTAGAATGTCAGCTAAATACATTTAATATTATTGCGCAACATTCGGGTTTGTACAATATTATAGGAGACAATTGTCTAGACGCATATTAACGATTGGGCAATATATTGAGTTCGTACAATTTTATTAAAAACATGTACAAAATTTGAGGGCTTGGGTAATATATAATATTGTACAATTGCTGTCAATATTTGGGTTTTTACAATATATCGTACGATATTAAAACATAATATTTTGCGAAATCTGAAAAATATTTTGACTTCCAGTTATATTGTTTCATTTTACCGATAATAATTGTTTACCTCGTAAGTGGAGGTCACTATACATTTTCAGATATAGAAGATACGATTCATTTATATAACTGTTCAATTATGGATGTTCGTTTTAGGTACTACTAGAATTTTGAATTTGACGGCTTGTCTATTGCTATTTTTTTATTTTTCATTTATTATTAACATAATCTCAGTAACCGCTAAATCCATTGTGAAATCTATATAGTGCGGCAAATTGAATAGCAAAAAAAGGAAACCGAGAAGTATTTGAATATTCACGAACTTTGTTATATTTACCGAGTTTGCGATCATTTTTCATGTATTTTTCCGGCGGTTAAAATTTTTTTGGAAAATTCCGTACTATTTTTTTAATACTTTTTTCATGTGACTGGTATTTGACAAAAGAGCCTGGGGATATCAATGAACATTTAATATATCAAAAGAGCTTTGAGGTAGTGCGAAATGTTCAGGAGGTGCGTACTTTTTAGTAGTGTTGGAATGAAATGTGATTTCTGGGGATAACAAATACATTTTTTAAGTTGTCAGAGCTTGTATGCGTACGTAATTTGAAAATCAATTCAGATTTATCATATATCAAGTGGATCTCTTTTTGAGTATTATATGTGACATGGGAGTACGCTTTTGTCAAGTTAATTTTATATCCACTGAGCGAATCAATAAAAGGTAAAATATTCCATTATATATTTTTTTATGACTGTAATCCAACTAGTAAATATATGAGATAATAGATACAAGAAGAGTCATGGTCAAAGCTTTAGGAGCAAGATTATGAAAGCCTTTATTTGTGTATTGCTGCATTATTCATATTTTATAAGCCTCTGATTCGAAATTAGGCTACATCCATTTTTACTCACAATACGTCACTCAGCTGCATGCGTATATATGCTGCAAGTACTTGCATGAACTCAATTTAGCAAGATCGCAAGAATGGATTGCCATTAAAAAAATAAAAATACAATAATGAAATCCCAACCATAAAAACAAGTTTCCTGACATGAACTATTCAACTATTATACATTGGCTTCAACATTGCACCAGTTTCTAATCCTGCAACATGACAACCGTGCACTCTAGATCAACGATGCGCCAATTCTAAACACTATTAAAGTACCACTTACGCCGCGCCACAACAAAAGTCGAACATTCGGCAACAGGGGACGGCCAAATCGCCACGCTCTGATTGGCCTACCGGCTATTAATTTCTGGACATGCAGCGACGGGAATTGAACAGGTCTGTATCGGCATCGGCCGTATAGGCGTAGACACTGTGTGTTGTATTTGTATAGATTGCACATTGATAATGCTCTGGTTGGTCAATCCTATATGAAAGTTTTACCTTTTTTAGAATAATCTCAAGAAATCAACAATTATCTGTTTTCAACAATTCAAGATCATAAAGAGAAATACGACCCTGGACAATTTCAGAGACATAGTGTTGTGACCAGGCGTAAATGATAGTTGAATAAATTCTAGGAATATATTATGTACTTGTGTTTTGCTTTCTGTGACTATGAAAACGTATTCGGCCTGTTCTGAAGCGGCGGCTCTTTCCACTACAGCACGCGGTAGCAATGCGCTGAAGCATTTGTAGAGCAGATAGGGTAATTTTGTTAGATGGAATTGAAACAGGATCTAAATAAAATTCGTATACTTCTATTGTTTTAATCTGTAATTATTATAAACGAATACTTTAATTTGTGTCCAAGTTTTCTCTTGGAAAAGGAGAGGCTACTTTTTTTTAAATTCGAGGCATTCATCCTTTTTGGGGGAAATCCTATTTTTTATGTGCATTTTGAAAAATTTCTTCATAGTAGCTTTTTGTTTTGGATCCCATGATCCTCGAGATTGTTCCTTTTTTTACTTGACTCTTGTGGTGCAATATTTCCTGGAACTAAACAAAAGTTATAGGTCAGCAAACATTTTTGGCATCATATTGTGAACATAGAACAGTACTGGATCCGGCTGCATGATGTCTACATTTATCGCGTTTTTAATCAAAATGTAATTTTTATAAATCACTATTTATAGAGAAATACGAGTCCGTTTTTTAGATAAATCATCCAGATATATATATATATATATATATATATATATATATATATATATATATATATATATATATATATATATATATATATATATATACCTATGAGCCTCACATTAAGCATGCTAATGACCAATACTCGGTTTGGTACTACTTTTTGCAACAAAAAGGTAGACGGTTATCGGCTAAGTGTAAATTATGTTCTTCCATACTGAAAACAGCCAATAGTAGTACAAGTCCTATGATAACACACCTCAATGCCAGGCACAACATCGATTTGAGAGGAATTCGTTTTAAAAATAAACTGGAAAATAGTTTGTGTCCATATACCTGATATTTTTAATTTCAAGGAAAACTTCGATCAAACTTGTCCATTAAATTTTCACAAAAGGATTTATAAGTACTTATATACACATAGTGGTCAATTGAAATCTCACTATCAAAATCAAGATTATCATACCTCAACTCGGGGTTTCTAGGAGCAAATATTTTTTTATCCTCCAGATAAGAAAAGACGAAACTGTTAATTATGGCTTAACGAATATTTAATTCTAAAAGTCTGTAACAAATTTTTCATTCTTATTTTCTGCTCTTCTCATCTGTGGAGTAGAATAATGATGTGCATATGAGAAATGTGAATCGACCATATAGTGACCTTGACCTTGATCGTAGTCAAAGTTAAAATCATATTATTTGAAAGGCCCTTCTGATATCATAAGTGATGTTTCCTACTGTACAAACTGATCTGAAGGTAAAATTTCTTGATCTTGATTCAAGATTTAGTTTTACCAGAGGAAACAAACTGATCTGAAGGTAAAATTTCTTGATCTTGATTCAAGATTTAGTTTTACCAGAGGAAATTTTATCTGAATGTTTTTTGTGGTTGATTGCGACTTTGACTGGATTATGTGTACAAGTACAATCGACTACATAACCACCTTAACTCTAGTGTAAAGTCAAGGACAAAATAATATTCTGATTCAAATTTTTCGTTCCATTTAATTCTGATACTATAATCATCGTGATCTTTATATAAAAAAAATTATATGACTTCGACCTTGGACCTCAGTGTCGAGCTTGTGATTATGTACCTTCCAGCATTCAGCTGAAACATTTTGTTTTAGCTGGTGTAGTTTTTGAGTTGTTTGAGGACGAAGATTAAAATAGGCTACCCATGTTATAGTACGTTGAGAACTACAACACTGTATGAATAAAAAGGAGGCTTACCTGAACAACACGTCTATTCATTATTGCTCAGCACAGCTTTTAATCATTCTGGAAGTTAATCTTAATTCCTGAATGTAAATTTATAGAATCCCTCAGATTTTTAAAAAGTCACAATAGTATCCAGTTACATTTTGTATCAACTATGAAAGTTTTCCTTGAACGAAGTGTGAAATTTGAGGGAGCTGTTACCTGACTTGATTTCAGAAACATGTGAATATCAGATAAAATCGTGTTTCAATCAAAACCTTCTCTGTTATTGTTTTTTTGCTTTGCCATGTTTACTTGCTGAAAAATGTGTAGTTTTATTTTGTTCAATATATTTTAGGTGCAAGACTCTACATGCCACATAGTAAGAAGGCCAACGACTGTACTTCGGTTTGGTACTACTTCTTGCAAGAAGAAGGCAGACATACCGCGAAATGTAAAATGTGTTCGGCGATACTGAAAACTACTAACAGCGCTACTAGTTGTATGTTAACCCACTTGTGCGTCAAGCATAATATCGATCTGAGAGCAATACGATTACTTAATAAACCCAACAATGTATTTGTTTGGCAATAACTTGTATACTCGTTGTATATGTGTGTATTAAGGTAGATAGAAGTAAAACCATTGGAAAGAAGGAGATTCAGATCATAAATTAGAGTGTTCATCGAAGCTTCTTTTGGTGTAAATGGGACTCGAACCCGTTTCTGAAGCATTCCGTGTTGATATCATGTGCCCAGATTTTCTGGGATATCTTCATAAGGGTGGCTAGGTATGCAGCTTGGCGATTGGTAATTTTGGTGGTGCAGAATCAACGTTAAATTGGTTACTATTGTCCACCTTAGGTCCGATTCAGAAGGAAGAAGGATGGAAGCATGCAGGAAGGAGTAAGGAAGGCGAAAGAAAGGATGAAAGAAGGAGAAAGCACGACGGAGGGCGGGGGGAGGGAGGAAGAGGTAGAAAAGGATATAGTGATATAGGGTTAAGCATAGAGGAGGGGAGAAATCAAAAAAGGGGAGAAGGAGGGAGAAGGAATGAACGAGTGTGGAAGAAGGGGGGATTTATGGTGGGAGGGAGGAAGGTAGTGAAAAAGGAGAAAGATAAGTCGTAGGAGAGGGAGGGTCGTTGGTATGATGGAGGAAGGGATGATTACGGAGGGCGAGGGTGGCAAGGAGGAATGAGGTAGTAAGGATGAACAAAAGAGGTAGGAAGGAGGAATTGAGAAGGAAGGCGGGAGAAATGATGTTGGGAGGAACGAGAATGGAGGAGAAAGAAAGGGCGATTTAAGGGAGATGGTGAGGGGAAAGGGGGAAGAAAGGAAGACACAAAGAGGAAGGGACAAGAATAAAGGGATAATGTGCAAGAAAGAAGGGTGGATGGAGGACGGAAGAAGGAAGACAAAGGAGGCATGAGGGCTATTTTGATGTTTCTGCTTTACCAAATGGGCAACCAACTTCTTTTTGATGACGGTATTCAGATTCGGTTTGCATTCTAACAAGACACCTTTTACATATTATATCATATTACAGTGACCTCAGGGCTACGGCATGAGTATGAAATGCCGGAGAAGCAGGTTCGACTCCCGTCCGCACCACAATCCAATTTTTGTCTCCCACCTCCATTCTATTTATACAGTTACGGATGATGACTCATCCGACTAGAGTTTATCATTTTGTTGGTTTTTGATTGGCACGAGCATGCTTTCATTGCTTAGAAATTATGAATCAGATGCAGGTTGACGTGTTGCTATCGTGTTTTTCGTTGTAGAGTCTTCGGGAGATTTTAACGTTTTCCTTACCAAAAATCCTCATTTATTGTCTTAGAAACTGGTACCTTACCAAAACACCTCCGAAACTAACTCCTTTCTGGGTATGTTTTCTGCTTTGACTATATATAAAAGGACTAATCCAATGTAGTATTCGTAACAGTTATGTTATTCACTAACTCGTAATATAAATCTGAATAAAAAATCTAGCTTACAGCAAAATTTCAGCCATGATTCCGTTTGGCAGACAGAAACTCTACCAACTGAGCTACGTAGACACATCTTTGATCACTTCATGTGGATGCGTGTGCTGTTCTAGATACCGAATCAGTGATTATGGAACAGTCAGAATCTCTGAGCAGGTCTTCAGTGAAGTCTGTGCAACGAACGTGCCTATGTAGCTTAATTGGTAGAGGTTCTGCACGGCAGGAGAAAGGTGAGTGGTTCAAACCTCGCCATAGGCTGGAATTTGATTCTGGACTTCTAATGGGGATTTGTTCATTTCTTCAATCTTTCTGTTTAGCAAGTAAATATAACTTTTAATTGTCAACTCATCTCCAAGTGTCGCCCTCTATGGGGACGTCCATTAGCAACTTACGACGTCGAAGGTTCTAATGCCTGAACTACCAACAGCGACATCTGTTGCCGGTTCAGGGTAGTCCAGGGGTTAGGACCTATGACTTCGTGAGTTGCCAATTTGCGTCCCCATAGAGGGTGACACTCGGGGATGAGTTGATGCTTTCTTATCACACCCTTTACTGAGTTACGTATAGACCACCCGATTGCTCTCTACAGTTAGACCGCGAGGCTGATGCATAGTGGAGAGCATACATTTACTGTCAATTATGTTATTTTTGATTATATCCATGTATTGCTTCCTATTGTTGCCCTCAAGACATAAGTCTCGGGACAGAGGATGGAAAGGACATGCTTCGTCTACTGTAGCACGCGTATTTATAATAGATAATCAGATTCTAGAATACATGAAGTTTAGTTTAGTTTCATAGTTTCCATCATCATGATCATCTTCACCGTGTTTCCTCTAGCTGCTAATTGAAACCACACGTGTTTAATCAATATAATAAGATACATATGGCATTAAAATTAATTAAACGTCTTTAGGAAAACAGTGTTGTTTTGAATTAGAATATAGTATGAGATGGTTGAATACTGATGCATTTATATTGTTGAGATATTTAAGTTGAAGAACATATTTCGCCGTAATATTTAAATAGTAATTCCTCCACATTTGGATCCAAAAATACCAACGTGAAGAGAAACGTATGGTTTATCTGTAGGTTTGGAGATCATTGATTATTTTTCCTGTGAAGAATTCCCATCCAGACTGGTTCACAGTTTGCTGAGGAACTGGAAAAAAGTTGAGGGTCAAAATCAGAACTCATTGAACCTCATCGAGAAACGAGCATAGAGTACAATTCATAATATAATTATCATTTTGAATGTTTTGGGAATTGGTAATAAGGATCTATAAGAATCATATGAACTACAGAAACTATCAACCCGAAATGCGTTTCGCCAACTGTGTTAGCTTCTTCAGAGGAAGATTAAAGTTTCGTCTGACCTAAGTAATGTATTTTTCCCTGAACGTATCAGGTTTCTTAAAAAATTGCTCTGGCGAGTGGAAAAACTAGTGTTTATCGTAGCTCAGTATCCAACATCACAACACTTGAAATACACCATTAGTTACTGTATTCAAACTTCAGGACCTTTTCTAGCCCTTACTCATGACTCTGTGCTTGAATTTCGCTCTAGCTATTTGACTGTTCTGTTTTTAGCAAGTAGAAACTACGTGCCACACAAAAAGGCGAACGATACGACCTCAGTCTGGTACTACTTTCTGAGGGAAAGTAGTGGACACCCTACAGCGAAATGTAAAATATGCTCTGCGATACTGAGGACGTCATATTTTTCGACCAGAGGCTTATTTGTTCATCTGCTCGGCAAACACAAGATCAACCTGAAGGAAATACGCCAAGCTGTTTTATTACCGCGCAATAGTAGTTTTTAATTTGTAATGTATATCATTGAAATAAAATGGTTATGAAATCTGATTTGCTGTATATAAATGTCATTAGCTAATCAAGTTAATAAAGTAGTTATGTTTTAGTTGTTTTATCTTGAATACAGCCATGAAAAGAAATTCTTAATTCAAGAATTGCGATATTTTTGTACTCACGACATAAACATCTGCTCTGACTCTAAGACAATTCAGTTGATGAGAAAATTATGGATTATTTAAAAGAAAAAAATTTTCGATTACGATAATAATTCTAAGGAAATGTTCTCTGAAGAAAAATATAATTTTCTTTACAACTAAGTTCCCAATAGTTTTCTTACAAATATTCCATATTATTTTAGTAAGTGTTATCATATTTTCCAACGAAGTCCCATTCACTGTGATCAAGAATACAAACATTTTGGAATTTGCTGAACCTTCAATTATAATAGGATAGTCTATGCGCTTCAAGTAATTCATTTATTCTTATCATCATCTTCGTCAACGAAATTTCAGCGGTACGGGTCTCTTGTTTTATGTCGCCTATTATTTTCTATGGGTTTGCGTTTTTATCATTGCCCTCCCCTTCAGGATCAGTGACATATCGAAAAGGTGTTGTGGGGATATCATACAGGTTTTTGTAGTGTCTGATTTGTTTTGAGAAAGCTCTATCACCAATATCACGTATATCTTCTGGCTTAAGTACTGGTGCATATATTTTATATTCTATATTTATCAGTACAATACCTTTTAAACTTGATTTAGGTAAAATACTATATAATGCTGCGAAAGGTTATATAGATGTAACATTGGTACAGTTTGGACGTTTTTTTCGTCCTTCTTTTAACAAGCTTTTATTCAACTTACAATGTACCTTTGTATCCATCTAACGTATGTAACTATGTTTTTAGCGGAATCTTTAAGACTCTTGGTTTAAGAACAACAACATTTTATAATGGAGTTAAACTATTTACGCCAATACCATTACTTTACTTTACGATATCATTCTGGCTTTACGCACACAGGAAGATGTGGTATACTTGAACGAAAATACATATTTTTCATCCGAGAATTTATATTTTTATGTCTGTATGGTTTAAAATGTTAAAGAAAACTTACATGAACTCTTTTGCCCTTGTTGAACGAATAGCTGTCATGCAAAACAATCCCCTGAAAATGAATTCTCGTAACCCCTTAACATCATTCGAAAATGGCAAGGTAATTGTAGCTTAGATCTAATTCTAAAAAAATTTCAGCCTCCAAAGTCTACGTGCCGCACCCTAAGAAATCCACAGACAGTAACTCAGTCTGGTATTACTTTTTGGCAGAATGGTGTGAAAACCAAGCAGTTCGAGCCAGTCGAGCAACAGCAAAATGCACAATATGTTCAGCGATTCTAAAGACGAAAGATAGCTCGACAAAAGGCTTGTTAGCTCATCTTGACCGGATTCACAGCATAGATTTGAAAGCCATACGCAGGAACAACTTGCTTCCAGAATGGCTTCCTGGCTTAAGATGAACCGCGAACAATGATGCATTTTTTATCATAGACGTAATTCAAGGTTCTCAAATGTGTAACGAATAAAATAAAATATGATTTGTAAATAAAAATGTCTCATTCTGTTTTGAATTTACATGGAGGCTGGCGAGGCAGCCGAAACGTCATTGAAGTTTCATTCGTACGTATGTGGATTCTTCCAATCGGAAATTTCATATTTTACAATAAGAAATTATTTTGAGTTTGTTGTAAACCAGAATTTTGAAGCTATATTGAAGAGCTGGTGCAATAAACGGAAATTGGTTTTTCTATTCGTTATGAAATTTTCTCCTCCATAGTACGTCGTATTTTTTGAGATATCGATCCAGTGGCAGCAGAGTCGTGCTGAAGGTACGTATCCATATACAGCGTGTATAAACACGACATAGATAGATGATCCTGGTTTTTGCCAAGTTGCCACCTTTACTCCAACACTAGTGCTTCTGTTTGAGTAACTGCTAATACTCATTATCTATCGCAATGAGGATAATAAATCATTACAAAAGTGATTTTAGCTTACAAAAAATAGCGTCAAGTAGGCTTAGTCTGTATTTCACGTGTCAACGAATGGAATTTCAGAATTGGAGTAAGTTTTGGAAATCCTGGTTTTTTTTTCAATTCAACATTCCAGAATCAAGAACACATTGTGTCAATTGTCAAACTTGATCGTTTCAATTTCTTACTAATAAAATTTCAGGATTGGTATACTTTTTCACGAAAGACGGACGTTTTGGCTGTGTCAGGTGTGGAAGTTCATACAAGAGGAAAGCTCACTTCTCCAGACATCTCAAATACGAATGTGGTGTTGAGAGGCAGTTTGCTTGCAGCTACTGCAACGTCAGATTCCGACACAAACGACATCTGACGGTTCACATGACCTCCAAGCGATGTCTTATGCAGTCGATGAAATACTGAATGTGCTTCTGGTTTTGTAAGGGTGGGGATTGAGGTGTTTTCTTCCCCATGAGTGGGAAAGTATTGTAATCGCGAAAATTTTCGAATTCGAGATACTGTAGCAAAGATGAAAGAGCTTTGTAGATTTTGGAAATCGATGTCGGCGGAGTTATCATGAAATAACGAAAAAAATTACACAGCTTTTTCGGATTGCCATCATGACATATGCCAAAGAAAGTTACCAAAGAAATAGGAAGGAATTCACATTGTATATCTTGAAGAACTTTCATAGTGTTCTACGGATAAATGAAATTACGTTTCAAGACGAACATGTTTGTTTCAACTAGTCTCTAAGGTGTGTAATGTTAACGTTAGTATTTATAGACTAGAATATACATTCCAGTACAAAAATTGTTTCCTTTCTCAGAGTGTCTCACTGCAAGGTAACTAGTAACATATCGTGTGTGGCTACCCATTGGCATCTTTATGAAGTTGAGATCCTAACAGCTTGGACTCTCCCTTATATCTGTGACAGATATCCCCGATGACATCTGTCAACAAGGGTGAACAGATTACAGCACCATCTCTTATTGTACATAAAGATTGTTTACGATGTACCCTTACCTAGACTGCTTGATGAAAAAGTAACTTGATTATTGATCGTCCCCTTTTTTCTATGGGCTAGAAAACCAAAGTGTAATTTTATCGTCAGGGTAGTTGTAATTATTTAATCGGAATTCAATTCTCCAACTGACTCCTGCTGCCTTGAAAATATTTCAATTCCGTGGGAAGTTTTAGACCAGAGTGTTAATCTGCTGTGAATGTTAAATAAACTAGCTTACTTCGCCACACACATAGACAGTTTTTTCTCCTAAACATATAAAATGAAACTTCAATTTCAGGTACCTTGTATGTGTGTACGAGATGCGGGAAAGGATATAAACACAGAAGTTCTCTCTACAAACATACCAAATGGGAATGCGGAATAGAAGGACAATTCAAGTGCAAGATCTGTCAACACGTGTCGAAGCAGAAAGCCCACTTTGATCACCACATGTACAGTCGGCATTTAGTTCCTAAACACTCTTTGTGTAATTTCAATCTCAGTTGAGGTTTTCTTTGAATGAAAATATTTGAAGTGATAAATAATATTTATACAAGGGTTGTGCTCTTTCTCCCAGTAAAGTTGAAGACATTTTATTCACAAAAATTAATTCATTATTATTCAAAAAATACTCCATTTTTGCTTCCACGAAAACCATTCTTAAAAACATATTCTTAAATCTTCTGGTCGTATTTTGCTTAATTCATGTTTAACATAATTTTATCCTCTACACACATAAAAATAAATTATCAGACCCAGAATATGTGCTTTCATTCATATATATTCCTATATCCGCAAAGCTATAATAATCTTTAATCAAAAATACTGTATTTTTGATCATATAGAATAAATTTGAGGAAATATTTTCAATTGAAACCTGGGAAAGTCGTGGAAGTGAAAATCTCAAATTAAGCATATCATAGTCTTGGCACAAAACAGAGAAAATCTCTTACAAAAAAATATGGAAAGCATTGAAATCTAATAACGCTTAAGAACTCAGAAGACTTGGAGGCTGCTTATTCTCAAATACCCAATTATTGCTTTTTTAAGATTATATCAAAGCGCTAGTCTATATCTGCATCTTACATATTTTTAGCTGAAGTATGTTGACAGGAATCCATCGAGACTAATATTTAAAGTTCTCTTTAATCAAACTCCGAATATGATCAAAAAAATGTTGTCTGTGACTGCAAAAGTAGAACAACCCTCGTATGTATCACAGTGATTCATACATTTATGCTACCAAATGTAATTTATAAATAAATACGTAAAAAAACAGAGCTTCTGTTTCTTCTTTCCTCTGCACGGCCTACTTTGCGAATATTTATGAATTGGCGGAGTAAAAGGCAAGAACAATATTATATGAATCATGATGACATTCTGTTCAACTCGTGTTGTATCGCACGACTTACCAGCTCATGTCTTGTAAAAATAATCATACTCAGTGAGCAAAATGAGTAATTCCATAACTGGTTTTATAAATAGCTATTTTATAACCGGTTTTGTAATATTTCACTTTTTCACGCAAAGTCAGTGAGTAATCTGTGATCTGTTTTGTTTGTTGTGTCACTCAACATACTACTATAATATTACGGATCGGATTTCACTATCAACAATATAAACATTTCCTTCAGTGATAGTGCTAAACAACTGGGCGTCATATGACTGTCATCTAAAGGACAACATCGCCATTGCGCGCCATGGTCCATTAACGATTGCCAAATGGGGATGGCATGCAGTCCACTTATGTAAAATGAAGCTGTTATATTCGAACCGACATACACTCAATTATGAAACTCGTAAAAAGCTGTGTGAATGCCTGATATTCTCGATTTTAGCTCATTCTATAGATAATTGCTATCCATGTCTTGACTCGGTTTCTAAATCAAACCGCAGAGGATTCAGAATAATTGCTGCAGATTTATATTCGGCGTTAGAAAGTATAGTAGCGTTTCATTGAATTTCAAACAATTATAATGACATGAGGATTGATGATTTATTCACTTGATTGATGTTCACACTTATACAAAGAGTTGTTAAAACTTATAAGCCTATTTATTTGCTGGATAAGTTGATTCCTCGTAGAGACCAAATTTTCCATCCCAATCCAGCACACGAAGTTTTTTGAAAGAAGCTTTACGTACAATGCGGTTAAGCTTTATAAGCTGCAAGAAGGTTGTCGACATAGTTTCAAAAAGTCGGTTAAAAATCAGCTACTGGGTTTGACAAATTGAGTGGTAACTTCAACTGTTGAATTTATTAGCTAGCTTATGTTTTGTATTGTTATAACTGGTATTATCTTGTTAGCCTGTGTTGTTAACCTGCTTATGTCTAAGTAACGAATTCATGATTTTTCTTCTAAACTGTAATTGGAACACTTGTATGGCGGTTAAGTGGTATGGCTAAACTTTGCCGACCTCTGAAATGGAATAATATTTTTGTAAGAGTGTGTCTTCCTATATGTCTATATATCCAGCCATCCAATAACACCAGCACTACTTTTAACTTTTTACCTCTATATTTTGCGATATCTACATATGTTCTTTTAGCTGTATCGGTGTCGGTATCCGTATTCAGATATCTCATCTGTAATACGTGCATGAAAACATATACTAACCGAACATACTGTAGATGTAATCGATTATAATTAAACCAAGATAAGAATGGCAACACTGTTCCTGTTTCTTCAATTTACGAACAAACTGCTGTAGTACAGTGTTGCCATTTAAAAAAGACTGGGTCAGTTTGGGTCTGGGTGGACCACCGTGTAAACGATGATCAATTATGATATAATTAAAAACTTGATTTTTAGGACACATGCATGATTGTCTTGACTGTGGTCGACGTTATAAGTATATAGGAAATTTGAAGCATCATAGGAAATATTGTGGAAAAAAAAGCTTCCAATGTCAAAATTGTGGGAATAAATTCACCACCAAGTATGCTATGCAAAGGCACGTATCTTGCTTTTGTAAACATATTGATGGAAGTCTACCAACGGCCAAGTAAACTCTGTCTCATCCATAGAGGTTATTTACATCTGGTTATGTATGGAAAAAAATAAAAGCAAATCAATAGCAGGATGTGGTTTCTTTCGTGGTTGTGTGATCATTGATTTTGCATTATTAATCGTTTGTTGTTGATGCTGACAAAATGTACTGCGTTGTGTATGAACATATTTTGAAAAGTCCAAAATCTTCTCGATGATTTGGAATTCAATGTTCAAAAATGTCACCTGTAATCAGGTAAGTAATGATTGCTTCAAGTTACGAATGCTGTAGAATATCTGAGTGACAGATGTGAGTTGTTGTCTATTGTGACGCATATAAATTGCATAACTGGACTAACTGAGACTGTTTTCAGGAAAAATTGATATCAAACCACCTTTACTAATAAGCACGAGGTACTGCAGAAGTACCGCTGAAGAAAGAAGTATGGACGCGAGGTTGCGTCTGATTGTCGACGACAACAAGTTCAAGTGTCTCTCAAAAAACTGCAACTTTTTCACGAATGTACGAGAAAAGTTAATAGGTCATCTACTAGAGCACAATGACTAATTTGCGATATAATAGTTGAATTTTAAATGTATATCATTGCGGAAAAACATATGTCTGTTGAAAAATTCACTACAGAACTGTTCAGCTTCAAATAACATTAGCGTTCGATTGGTGTTAAAAACTTAGTTCTCTCCCACGATTAGGAATGCCCGGATGATGTCCCGTGAAATCGTTGACGAAACATTATCATTTAACGCAAATCAGACGCAAGCCACCTTTCACCTTCTCTCTTGTTGCAAAAAAAACAATTTAGAAAGATCAAAACACATCCTATAATATCATTTGATCTCATTTCATGCCGGTAGACGGATTAATATGTGACGTATGTCATTCCGTCGTCGTATAGGATCTTTACCATAAAGATTGACTGCTCAAATTCAAATTCCGAGTCGACTCTGTTTTCTGTAATAGTACGTCATGTAAACAGTAATAAATAAGAGCATTTTTGGGTGGAGCTGCATAGACGCAGTTATGGCGGAATCGAGGACAAATCCAATTCACTGTTATTTCAAAAAGTAGCACATCCAGAACATTAGGAACAAACTCCTTTCATGTTTTAATTCAAAGAAAAAGCAGATACCTTAGGGCAGGTTTGCGCTGCTAATTCTACAATAAACTTCCAAGTAGGTTCTTCGTGCACTATCATCAACACGTATTTTTGAAAACTGACACCAGGGATGAGCTCCGAAGAATCCCTGAGGTTTTGAATATAATCCAAAAATGAGCGAGTTGTGATAGCTACTTCGTCGTATGGCATACTTTGAAACAGCTCATATATCAGATGTTTATTCTCCTTACTACTTTCTTTACATTACTACATTACGGAAGCTCTAGTCAATTTAGTTGGAGTCAATATCAGACAGTCAATATTCATGGTACTATGATCAACCTGTACATATGTGTTGAAAGCAAAGAATCAGTATTTTTGTAGCTAAATAAAACACTGTAGACATTTAGGTGTCGTAGTACAAAATAAGTACCTTTCTATTTTAGCACCGAAATTTTATCTTTGGATGAACTTTAATTTATCAAAGAATTCAGAGGTTGTCTTCATATCATGACTACCCTGATTTTTCTGTAAATAAATCAATTAAACGTGGAAACGTAAATACTCTCGTATCATTTGTCTTGCTAACATCCTAAGGTTTCTTTGAGGTGATAATAATCTGGAGAGGTTGATAGTTTTGGGAAACGTAGAGGAACGTAGGCTCAGACTAACCCGTTTCAAAAGGTCGCTGGCTCCTTGTTTCACGATTCTGTAGATAAAGCCCGGAATCGAAGTGTAGCATACAAACGGCACAAGTTGTTAATGATCAAGATTATCAGCAATCTGAGAAGGACTGGAGAGAGCAATCAAATCATATTATTGATTTGGCTTCCATGTTTTAGCATTGAACTGTCAATATGTCATTGTTTCCACAACATAAAGTGAGATATAGATCTCCGTCTGGAAAACCATAGTGTGTCCACAAGGACAAGAGGCACCTTTGTACTGGGTCCAAAAACCTCGGCACGTTTTCAATTGCCGGACAAACAATTTCCAATTTAACAATCAAGAAAGATAAATTTTCGGTTGCACACCTGTTATAGTTGTACAATCGCCAGACATAGTGATAGGTAAGAGAGACAACTTTCAGATATCAAACGATCAAGTTCATGAAGTTATTGTAGATGTATATATGAATGATCAACTGCTTATTATTCGGAGTATAATATTTGCCCATCACTACTCGTTTGTGAGATTGCCTCGCCTGCTGTGCTACAACTATATCAATAAGGGTTTCTTCGATCTAGTGATCAGCTGACAATTGCATATCACGTTTTTGTTGGCTTTATGGTACCTTGCTTGTAGTTTATATCTGTAGGTACCTGACTGAAATGTAAATATATGTATACCATAAGATTGTAATTTAATGTGTTCTATAAATCATAAATGAGCGGTATAGACCAAGGCATGGAACATTCAGATCTTTTTTTAGCTGGTGTTCTGATACATTACGAAGGTTATATCTGCAGCATCTGGATGAAATGTACTACGTGTATACTATAAGACTGTCATTTAATGTGTTCTATAAATTCATAAATGAGCAATATTGGCGAAGGGAATATTCACATGTTTTTTGTCGGCGTTTGGTATCTTTGCAGGTACCTGACTGAAATGTAAATACGTGTATACAATAAGACTGTAACTTAATGTGTTCTGTAAATCCATAAATAAGCGGTATCGAGCATGCGACAAAATGAAACCTGTTAATTCCAATCCTTTTTATGCTTTTTTAACGTTGCAGACTTTTAATAGCCATATTGCATGTAACCAAATCGCAATTCTTCAATATTTTTGTATCAATTTATTTATTTAAAAATTTACTGACATCAAAGTAATCTCATTAATTTTTATATCTCATTACAAATATTTCAAGGTAGCTATTTGAGAACTTCATTGCCCAGTTATTTGGATAGTATATAAAAAGTTACTACTCTGCTTAAAATTCCAAACCATTTTGAGACAAAAATAATAGGTATAATACTCCATGTAGATAATGCTCCTAATGTTTGTTGTAGTAAGTGGATCAGGATATGCTTGTGAACTTGGAAACCAAAATATGTATACCAAATAAATTGTAGAATGATTATATTTCTACCAAACCATTCAATTCGATTATTTTTTGCTCCATTTAACTACCAATGTGCTCCGTTTAAGTTGATTTATTGATTAATGATTATGTTTTACCATAAATCATATGTTGAGATCTGAGAAACTGTATAAATAAACATCAAGTGTGTTATGTGACATCAAAATGAATTCCCTCTCGTGAAGGGATTCTTCTTTTAAGGGTAGATTATATTCAAGGGTATCATTGAATCAATTACAAAACTTGACCATTCGCAGTTGGTACATATTTTCCATATTTAATATATCATTAATCTAGACATCACAATGTCAGTCTGGATTGATTTATATACCATTTAAAGCACTGATTTGGACAAAATTGACCGTTCTTATATGGTTCCAATTATTAGCAACCACTAGAAACTATAGTGAACCAGATATACAAACACTATTTTGAAACTTATTATTTTTACTTGACGCGGCCTATTGATACTATTAAAGCAATAAGTTAAAAAGTCAGTCATAAACATCTACCATTGTATTTAGTCTCCATCGAAGCTTTTTCAGGTTCACTCAAACTGCTTATAATCACTAAATAATATGACACTCTACCTAGAGAAGTGATTCGACAAACCTGCGGTAAATAGTGTAAATATTAGTGGCCACACAGCTGAGCCTTGTAGTACCCCAAGACTCGATTTAGTGAACCCAGCATCTGCTTTGGCTTCATAATAACATTTCGCTTCAATACTAACCCTGGTGGAGGTGGTATATTGAGTTCGTGAACACCTTTCATAACAATTTGAGTTTATAGACGGCTGGATATGTTTGAGATGTTGCACCACGTTCAAGCAAGAGAAATATCTCAAGAAACACATCAGGTATGTCTGCGGTAAATCAGCGACGTTTGTGTGTCCTTACAAGTACTGTTCCTACAGGGGAAAGAGGAAGGCGAACCTGTTGCTGCACATTGCAAATATACACGGGAAGCACAATCATGGTCCTGTTATTATACCCTAGCAAATATTAATAGTATAAGCTACAGTTGAGGAACAACATTCCATAACGCATTACGTCCATTTTTTATAATTTTTTAGGTAACTGTTGATGTAGTGCATTTCAGTCATTCTATCATTATAACAATCCAGCTTCAAATCTAGTCATGTTTTAGTAAAGCGCAATGGATTCATAAAAAATATTTACCTTCGATTGCCTAGAGTATGATGTTGGTTTACACATTTAATGTTATGTATTTTTTTATATAAATCTCGTTTATCTAAAAGATAGTTTAAAATTAATTACTTTAGGCAAAACTTAATAAACACAAATGAAAATTAAGCTAAATGAAATAAATCAAAATTGTGCAAAATTCTAAGAATCTACACGCTGGTTGAGCAAAACGAAGTAAATGCCTTAATAAAATGATGCATGTTGTTGTAAATTCGTTAATATGAGATCAAACTGAAAACTTTTCTCTCTATAGTTATTATTAGTATGATACTGCACTGATTGAAATTTTAGTTTCTGTTAAAACTCCTATTGCTAATTTTTTATGTTTTACTCAATACCGTCATATTATGGATTTAATGCATTTTGGAGAGTTACTCCTTAATTGTACTTTAACAAAGATAGCCTAGACGGCGAGGAGGAAAAAACATCAACTAACAACTAATAAATATTCCATGTTTGTGAAATTACTTTATAAATAGAAAAATATACAGTTATCGCGATGGATAAAATGAAATAAAAAAACAGATAACAGTCCATGGCTATCTATTTCACTTAATCAACTCCCCTCGCTGTCTATGCTAAGAGTTTGGCGAGTAGAAGAGCATTTTGCCGTATTGAATAGCTGCTGTATACTGTAATTCATTCATCATTTAAAAGTAATCAAAAATAAAGTATTAGCTATATTCTGTTTTATATTTCTACTAGGACGTAGTTAGTTAGCTTACATGTAACCTGGTTAATAATTGCCAATGGTCAATTGTACATTGATGCTATTTAATATGGAAAAATGCTTCACATACTTCCTGGATTCATATTCCTGAAACTTTTTGTACAATTTCAATGAGAATTTTGTGGGATATTCATCAAAAATTATCAGATATATTATTATTTTACGAAACTTGTAAGTTATTCTATGATGACGTATAATTATGAAATATACTTACCTGTAAGAGGGGCCCTAGAGTTCTTTATACTTTTTTTCACCCACCTATCGTTTAACAAGTAATTATGATTATTGAAGACATGTATTCAACTAGAATCATCTAGATGTTTATAGGAAACCACTTTACCCACGTGTCTGCTGTTTTTGCTGTCTTTTCAAGAATGCAAAATTCATAAAGCGTAATTGTAGGGATGACAAAAAAAGCAGGTTTATTTAAAACGCAGGGGCACTGAATACTGAAATAATTTGACTGTTATGGTTTGACGTTATCAGTTTAATATAAGTTGAAATAATTATTGCATGCAGGAGAGTATGTGAACAAAGATCTGTAGCCAAAGGCAAAGTTTACAAAATGCATAGAACTTTGATCTATTCATCCACATCCTGTCCATGTCGAGTCTTCTGAAGCAAGCCATTTTAAGACTCAAACCCTGCCACTGTCAATCCTGACCTGTGGACTTTCGCGTGGACGGAGAAAATGAATATGGAAAATACTGGTTCAACAGACTGTAAAATCTGCTGAAATCATGTAAATTTTTGACAAAAAATAATGTCTTAATGGTACGGTTCCTGATTTTCCTAACCAGTAATACATGTACATGTTTTCGTGGTATTTTTTGACTGGCAATATAAAAAGGAATATACTCCCTGAAACTGTGAGTTTTAAGTGATTTTTCAGACATTCGGTTCCATAGTATATTTTTCTTACGCTCTTATTTTCAGATTTTAAGAAATGACATTACAACGAGACATTACTTTAATTTATGACGTACAGATGTCACTAACAATCAACCATCATACAAATCCAACACATTTTTCGATGTTTATGAAATTTGGCATCTTGTCATTTTGATTGAAGAGAAAATGTTTAAATTAAAATTTAGAAAAACTGAAATTTCATATTTTTTGCGTATCTTTTCTTTATTGGAAAGATTCACTTGTTTGTAACATTTTTTGTCTCTTGAGTGTATATTCTATTATCTTTGAATGAAAAAGTATGAGCTTATCAATCTTGACAAATTTAGCGATTTTATTTTCGAAGCACGCTGTCCAGTAGTTGTCAACATGACTAAAATGTAAAAAACATTCCAAAAGCAATAAGGAAATGTTGCTATAATAAAAGGAGTTTTGCAGTATTTCGTTTCCAGCGCTAATTTTTCAAGATAATACAAAGATTTTTTGTCTTACGTACGTTTTTTACTTTTTCTGTGATGCTGACACCTACTGGATAGGTTGCTGCTAAAACAATCGAAAATTTGAACATAATCAATGAGCTGATGTTTTTTTTTCAAAGGCCATAATAGAAACACTTTTTCTACGAGCGAAAAAAATGTTTTCTATCATTCACTACCTTTATCATTTACACTAACGACTGTAATTTCAGGTTACCATATATGCAAAGACTGCAATAAATCTTACAAACACGTCCAATCTCTATACAACCACAGACGATTTGAATGTGGAAAGGAACGATTATTTCCATGTTACTATTGTTCATATCGAGGGAAACGGAAAGATCATTTGAAACGACATCTGCTGCGGCACACCCGATGTGTCGTCAATACGACTATGGAAATAGGCGAAGGAAGAAGTTAGTCCTCGGCACCAAAGTGTACCTGTGAAGTAAAATGTGAACGTGAACACCATAGTTTTTTAAGTAGGATTATTTTTTATGTGTAGTTGGGCTAATTTGAGTATGAGGGAGTACAGTGCAATGTGTATTAAAGAAAAGATATTATACTGTACTGGCTGAATGTTATAATGAGTGTTTCAATCTCCCAACGCAAGCAAAGCTCCCCTTTTACCATACAGTTTTTCATGATAAGTTGAGATATTATGCTATAGTGGTTTTCTGACATATCGGAAACTGAAATAATTAAAGCAGATAACATATTGACATGTGGTAAAATAGTTCCGTAATTAGATGAAGAATAAATTCATTGCGAATGAAATCTATTAATAATCAAAAATTCTAATTTAGTAATGTGACTGTATTATAAACACAGCGCTGCCTTTGTGCTCTCCAGAATTCGTTGAGACAACTTGCGTACAAATCTTGATGTCTATGCTACTTTTACTAGACTATAACTCGAGCCTGCAAGAGGGCAAGGTTGCCACGCATTGGGAGATTCGCGCATTCATTCGATGATTTATGTTTCATCACACTATATTTCTCTCACACATTAGTACATGCTAAATGAAATTCTGCCAGTAATGTATAATGCGTAATTATTCTTATTATATAAGTTTATTATAGGTAAATTTTGACAGACCATAGGGCTCGTGAAGAATTTATAAATATGCATTAGTATTTGTTGCTGAATTAAAGGTTTTATAGTATTTTTATATTATTCTGCATGCTCATTAGCATTGACAAATATCTCTGATATATAGGATATTTTAGTGGCTGCACGTTCATAATATTGGACATGACGAAGAGTAGAGTCACAGTTCTCTAGTTACTGAGAACGTTTTTTTACCCTTCTTAGGGATGGTTTGCACGCCACTGATCAGCCATTCAGTAGAAAATGCGTCCACCGGTAAGAGTTTAAAAAATTTGCAAAAACTGGTGTAAGCTTTCTGCATATAAGTTGAAAGATTAACACAACTGACATTGACAAAATATTTTATGGAACGATTCGGATAAGTACTTGGAGTACTTCAATGGAACTACTTGTCTGATCCTTTTTAAAGCTTTAGTTTCAAGCATATATGATAAAAAATTGAGATAGTCAATATTACTGTTGAACTATATACGATTTCGGATATTCATCAATGACCTTAATCATTATAGATAATGCTGGAGGGTTTAACTAAAGAAATTTCTGTTTAATTCAATATTATTGGTCTTCACTTCGAACTGAACCAATTGAAATGTGGTACAATGAAGTAAGACGAACGACGATGGGTAGAAGTCACATTTCTCTTTTTATATCATCATATTCACCATATCTTAGAAAATGTATTTTATTCCTTGTTCTCAAATTATATAAAATTTGGCAATATATTGAATATGTTTTAATAAATGTCTATTTTTATGCAATTCCGCCAGCACGTTTATGAAAATGAAATAGTTAAACTGCCGACCTGCGTCCGAATGCAATTATTAAAAAAGCATTTGAAAAACATTTTTTTCCATCCACGTAATGCCAGACATTTTTTGGGTAAGATACTTGACATACCTATGTGTTTGAGGGCCCCGAATCCGAATTGGATCATTAAAAAAGCCTAAGATTTCGTGAGGTGCTCTTTTGCAGGCGGGGCTAGCGCTAAAATGGCACCCTCGGTACCTCCTCGGACCTCCTCACATCCGGCACAGAAACGAAGGCCAAATTCGTGATAAACGCCCCAGAATTATGATGTATTTCATTGAGAACGCGACAGAGACAGCCGAAACGGTAGTAATGCTGATGGTAAATATCAAACAACATTCATCTCGGTTCGATTATAAACAGCTATTTTCACACATCTACTACTTAACGTTTACAGTCATTAATATCAACCTAACCTCCAATCGTGCGGCGAAAATTATAGTAAATCAAACTTACTACACCTTTCGCCGTTTTTTGCAACGAAGACTAGAGAAGTTAACTTAATATAGTGTTCGCCTGTAGGAATGTGGGTTATTACACTTACTATACACGGAAGTTGTTTACTGGTTGCCTATCGTTCATGACCGACTTTAATTTTCACCAAAAAATCTATTGATGCCATATAGTAAGTCAAAACCCACGTTTTTGAGTTACTAGAGTCTTCGTTGCATGGGTTGATATATAATCTAAAGGAATCTTTGCTCTTTGGAAAGGCTTCATGAACAGATAAACATTTTTTGTTGATAAAACCCATATTCGGACTGAATTCAATGACACATCACACACATTCAGATTTGACTGACTTTCCACGAAAACGTGGTATGTTGTTAATGGATTCGCAAATGGTGTATAATGTATTTCCCAATGTTTATGGTAGATCATCGTCTGAATTTCAGTTGTCACAGCATCAGATTCTTTGAAAAAAAGATTGAAAAACTGTGCTGACAATAATTAGGAAATTTGAAAAAAAATATAAGCATAAAGATATTTTAATTTAAGTTTAAAAAAAGGATTTTGAGATTGCTATGACATCCGCACTAACCGATTAACTGTTGTTCAATGTTTCAACTCCTCTCTGTAAGTATCTTAGCATAATCAGGAGAAGAGTAAAACTGTTTTAATATTCCCCCGAAGATGCTAACATAGTTGACGAAACACGGCCAGGTTTTTTGAAAACTGCTTTGGTGGTAAAACTGATTAGTGTTTGTAGATGCTGTGTCATAGGATCCATATATGTACTTAATTCTTTTGTTTACTTTTTGTATTCTTCAGTTATTTTTTGTTCACGTACAGTTTTCGATTTAATTTTAGTGTCATCCGAATACTTGGAACAATATGGACTGCCGACATTATGGAGTTTATATGTTAAATCTTTTGTTTTATTTTTGCATTTCTGTATTTTTTTATTATATTTTGTTTATGTACAGTTTTTTATTCACACCGAAACAATCTGCACTGTGGACATAAATTTTGAATGTTAACTTTTTTGTTCCATTTTTCTATTTTTTTAATATATTTTGTTCGTGTACAGTTTTTAATTTAAGTTTCTGTTTATTTTATTTATTTTTGATTTGTTTTAATTTTTATTTACCGTCTCAATAAACTATTGTAGATTTCCTCATCTGCGTACCCAAGTTCAGATGTCCAAATTGCCCGAACATGTACTCAAAAAAGTCGACGTTATCCAGACATGCAAAATACGAATGTGGAAAGCTGCCCAGATTCGGTTGCATTCTGTGTGGTTATAGAGGTTATCAGAAAACACACGTGGAAAGGCACTTGTTCACCAAGCACAAGTTTCAAACCAAGAACGAAATCAAAAGACATGTTTGCGTCTATTATGTTGAGTGATATTATAGCGTTAATGGTTTTTTTTTGACGAGTTTTATTGCATCTTTAAAATAATTCTTAGTTTTTTTAAGATTCTATTTACGTCCATTGTTGTCCGATGTCGAAACTCAAATATATAGAAAAGATTCATGCTTATTTCGTACAGTTACAAACGATACCCCTTTGCAGTAAGGATTTTAAATCAAAATAATCTGTTTTATAAAAAAATGTTATTTAAAATCGACATTATCATAGACAAGTAAACTATGTAATGTAATTTTATCATCCAGATTTCCACCCGTATTGCTATCAATACTTGGTTGAAGGCTTAACATGTTTTATAATTATCATATTTTCATCGACTGCTCTCTACAGCTAGACCGCCAGGCTATACAGACGAGTCTAGGCTAAAGACGAAACATGCACGTCTGTAGCAAGCAGGTCTGTTGCATAGCAGAGACCATACACTTAAATAAAATTAATGATAATGTTTGATTACGCGTAACAAATATGTATGTCAGTATAAACATTAATCTTCATCATTAATAACTTTTCTTTATATCAAGTGATATTTTGTAGTGAGTCTAAAGTAATAATTCTATTCATATCACTTTTTATATTTTAAATTGGTTATTTAGATATTTAGCGTGTAAGTTTTTTGTGTTGTTTTTCTGAATGTGAACATTGCGCCAATCACTCAATAAAATATAAAGAGAATATGATGGAATTATCTTGTAGACTATAGATACTGTTAGTTTGTGAAGCTCTCTTATCATTCAGACAAAAATTATGTAATTTGAACAAAAAGTTTCACAAATAAAACTTTTTTGTGTAACGGGTTTGGATTTAATATTTCAATCTGATAGCTCGACGATAATTTAAATATTAAATCCAAAAGCGTTATACAAAAAGAGAGCTTAATTAGTGAAATTTGTTGAATGATGAAAAAATCTCACCAATACCTTGACCAGCATGTTTTCAAAATTTTGGCTTGTACAATTTTTGCTTCACCATCTTTGAACATATAATTAACAATTGTCAATCTGTAAATGAATATCAAACATATTTAAATTTGTTAATAGTGTATGAAGAAACCTTTTTTAGTTTTACATAAATACACAGATAATTATTTGTATTATTATATGCCTTATTTTATTGTAATCGTATAATGGAACTAGCTGTAGATGTTTCACGATAACGCGACACATAGACTTCAGAAAAAGACACTTTTGGCTAGTACGTATGAATCACAGCCTTCTTAAATTAGGAAGCCGCGCTGCTGGTGTGGCAACACCGCAATCAGCTGATGGAGGTGGTCCGGTACAAAGACTACTAAGGTCCGGTAGAAGCGCGCATTTTACTTCTTTCGGTCGCGGTTTATTCAAATTCGAAACCTTGTTCCTTCACTTTTGAACCAATTTTTTTAATCAAACTGATTTTATAAATATAAACGTTAGGTAAATGAATACATATTTTTCTTAGATCTGGTAGAATAATATTAACGGTAACATGTAACAGATAAATAAAAATCAATATCAATTTCATTTTTAATATTGAAATAGAAGAGCAACATGTTACAACAAAAAATCATCTTGAACCTATAAGTTAAAGTTAAAGTATGATTATATGAAGCAGTACAGTTCTAAAAAAACTTATTTTCTAAACGTATCTAATTTCCCCTTTCTCTGGGAGTTGACTTCAGGTTCTAAAAATTTGTGTGTACTTTCTTTTCGTTTTGCTTCTCATAGTTTAGATTATTCTTTATTTTAACAAAATTATTGAGCAAAACGTTGCTAAAAACTGAACAAATCATAATAGTTTTTTAAAAAGTCTATCCTTGCATCATTGTAGCTCTCAAATGGTTTGCACAAGTCATTTAACTTTATGGTACCTTATATAAGACATCTGTTATTGACAATATCCCACCAATGTCTAATTATTTCCAAGAAACAACCGGTATCATAGTATTATGGGATACTTTTCAAACAAGATACTGTTGAAGAATGAAAAATATTGTCAGCCAAATTAACCTTCTGTCGCTCTAGGGAAGATGGATATAGTGTTTTGTTTGAAACAATTTGAACAACTAGAAATAACTTCAAATATGCGTTCCTTGCCTCTGTCACGAAACACTGTAATACGGAGATACTGATTACTAACTATGTTTATAGTATATAATATTCATATACTGAATTCCGTACTTTTTTAATATTCAGAAAACTGCTCAAAACGGAAACGGAAAACCAACACAAACCAAATGACTCAGCTGAACTATAAGTGAGGTTATGTTTCTTCGGACCACCTGCCTACGTTCCCAAATTTCAACAGCGCGGCTTGCCGGCTTCCTAATTTAAGATGGCTGTGGTATGAATGCATGATTTTAGCATTTCTGAATATATTCTATGTAAATTAAATCACTGTTTAAGTAGTACTATACTCACAAAAGTTTATCGGCAATAATATACTACAAAAGATTAGAAACTATTTTTATATTATATATTTTTATGATAGGTTGTCACATTTTACATATATATCTTGAACATGTTATTTAATAATAAAATGAATCTTGATAGCAATATTGTGTTTCACTCATTAATATCGATAATTGGACGACAAATAAATGTAAACATTGTTGAAGTAAAATGCAAATGAATGACTGGTCGAATACCTGGGGTCAAACGTCAGAAACCAATATGGTTAGTTTTACTTTAGAAATATAAAGGGCATCGTTTTGTACGATTTTTGACAATGAGTCCATATTGTTGAAAAAAAACGCAAAAGTAGTTGGCGCTGATGTACTCAAATGAACTCATATTCGCATGTTAACCAGGAACGAAAGACTCTACCGTATGATTCGTGAAGTTGTTTTGGAACAAATTAGATGCACATTTCATTCAAAGAACTAAGTTAATTCCATTTCTTCATCATGTATAATGTTATTATTATTATCACTATTACGGCGCCTTAGTGTTGATTTTTGATGTTGCGAGTAAACTCAGATGAAAGTCAAAATCATTAATATTGTGTACCTTTCGTAAAGTATACTAATGATTCACTATCATTTCTAGGACTCCACGAGTGTTCGATTTGTGGAAAGATCTACAGGAATATGAAAAGCTTGATAAGGCACATGAAGTACGAATGCCAAAAGCAACCAAGCTTTATGTGCTCTCAATGTGCTTACAGAGCTAAACATAAAAGTTCTGTCAAGAAACATTTATTTGTGAAACATGCCGGTGTAGGAGAAATACTATGTTCTTACAACTAGAAATCACGTCTAATTTTGATAAATATATTAGAATATGCACATATGTTTCATATGTGCATATTCTATTCTTTTGCGAGTGATTTTATCACCGCTTTCGTTTTGCTCACGGTTTACCGTTATTTTCAGTTGGGAGAAGGTATCAGTGTCAGCAATGCAAAAAGTCGTACACTATGGCAAAAAATCTGCAACGTCACATGAGTGTGGAATGTGGAAAAGAAAGACAATTCCGGTGCACGGATTGCAGCAACTGTTTTTACTACAAAAGGGACATGATGATTCACTGGTTCAGAAAACATCGAAACAAAGGAGATTTTCCAATTACGGAAAGAGGATCAGGCTTAAACTATGGGCATTTTTGAGTATCCTAACAGCTTAAGACATATTTATAGAATTTTTTAGTAAATGGTATGAACCTTCTGGATCAATTGTATTGATGTTATGTACAAAATGATAAAAAATTGTGGCAGTCCAGGTGTTAGGACTTTGGATGTTGCCAATGGGCGTCTCTATAGAGGTCGACACTTGGAGATGAGTTAGTAAAAGATTCACCCAATCAGATACACGATAGAAAACTATCAAAGGCGTTTATGATTAAAGTTAGTAAGAAAAACAACAAGTATACATCACCATCATGAACGCAGAAGATCCTAAAATTTACACTGTAAATATTACATTACTGTTATTATTATTATCATCGCAGTACTAAATTTTAAGTTACATTGAATATATTTTTAGGTAGATACTCGTTCATGCCAGGGAAAATATACTGTCCCAACTGTACCAAATCGTACCACAGTGTACCAGCATTCAAGAGACACGCTAGATACGAATGTGGAAAGCAACCCCAGTTCAACTGTCGATACTGTCCCAGGGCGTATACGCAGAAATACAACTTGAAAGTGCATCACTTGAAACATCACAGCGCATTTTTATTTTGGTGAAGTTTGACATTATGCAGGAAAGTAAAAATGTTTAGTACGGAGGGGACTCGAACCCGTCTCCCCAACATTCCGTACCATTGTACACATAGTGACACGAACAACAACGCACAGCGGAGCTACATATACTTGCCTCAATGTCCAAACGATTATAAGTCTAAGCAGCATGTTCTCCAGATATGTGCGCGGTTGGGGTGAAAGTGATTCAGAGAGATAAATGGAGTGAACGAGGACGTACCTTACAGCTGCAGCGTGCGCGGCATGCTTGAGATACGGGTTTGAATCCCGTCAGTACCAAAAATATTTCTCTGTTTTTCTGAACTCTTATTTGTGTATTTAATCACATTTCCTTGTTTTTTACATGATACAGTTACCCATATCTAGAATCCGCATGAAATGAGAAACTGACACCATTTTTTGTTATCTTTAACAAAAACAAACTAAAACAAAGCATTTTTCATTCACTATATTGAGGCATAACAAGTGATAGCAACATACAACAAACTGTGCTGACAGCTTGAATAGAATGTATTAATTTTCTTATATGACACTGCCGAAAATTTTTAAGAAAAAATTTACTTAACACCTGAGACGGTTATTAATTAAAATGATTGAGATTGAGAAGTACACACTCATTAATTTATTTCTCCCACAAAAGTATGAACTATATTGAAATATACTTTTTGGTTCATTCAAAATTCAAACGATCTCCTTTCAAGATGAATTTATAGAAACGTAGATATATTTTCTACAAAGTATGTGTCAGTTTTTCGTTAAGTAGCAAAGGAAATTTTAGGTATTCCAAGTTTGCACTCCATTACTGAAGAGTAGCGATTTGAGTCTGATTCTATACTCTTAAATTTCAGTATCAGATCTGATTTTAATTTGAGATAGATTCATCAAGAGTTATTGTCAACGGAATCGAACTTTTATTGAACACGGTCAGTTTCTGCCCAATTTAGAAAAGCGATTAAAATAATATCTGTGAGGTAACTCGATCGCTATATCGATGATATAACAAAGCAAATGAGCACAAGCTCTTTGAATTTTTTTCTCTATGTGGATATTCTGTAAATGAATATACAGTTATTTTCCCCGAATATTCCACCATCTATCATCTCTACTAGACCAATTTATTTTCACTTTTTTACTGGGTGAGTACGTTACTTTCAGTTTTTGTGCTGTTGACTTGCTTCAATTGTCGAAAAACAATCTGCTGTGATCATGAATCGACCTAGTGTATGGCATTTAGCAACAACACTGACTATCAAATCAGTACTACCTAAACAAGAACCATAATAATGATATTAAGATACACTATGCTTGAAAATGCTCGATACTGATTGAAGATCTGACAACACTGCGACGACCCTCTATTCATCACAGATCCTAGTAACTGGCCGTAAGAATTTTTTTCCCGCATCGTTTTGCCTCATATTCTCTCGCTGGTCGAGCATTACTTGATAATAGTGCCTGAACCTTTTCCTTCATGATTAAGGTTTATTTTTTCATATGTGAAGTCAAAAATACTTCAATTTTGTTTTAACCATGTATAATAATATGCGATAATTTTTTCCATCTTAACCTCAAATATTCAATGATAACTAATATTTTCGTAATTGACTTTAGTTACCTGTCATATCATAGTGAAAGGACATTATTTTGCCGAACGCAATTCGTACTCTATCCTAATTGAATCGAGTCAAGACAAAAAACTGATATACTCATACAGTCAACATATGAAATTCTGCTATTTAGGAAAAGCTTCCTTGATTTGAATCCGTTCCCATCATTCTCTGACAAATCAACTATTTAATGTCTTTTATTGAGAAACTGATCGGCAACAAAAAGTTTTAAAGTAATATCACGATTCCTAAATAAAATGTCGTCTATGGATGTTTGAGAGAATTGAAGAATGAATTTATATTCAACGTTATAAAATAGGCATATCTGTTGAATGTGTATCTTGAAATCATGGCTGTACACAACACTAGTTTTACTCATGTTGCAATACTCCAAATACGTAGATTAAATAGCACAATAGCTGTGGTACTACTTTAGATAATAACGCTTATTTTTGTTGTGATACTTATTTTTAGTTTTATATTGTTATGTGAAGTGTTCCATTAATAAATAGTACTACTTCTTCTAAAATTGATTACAATTACTTAATAGACCAGGCAGTTTCTATATTGTTAGACAAATTATAGGAAAATTGCCAATTGTTAGTATTTTTGCCTCTTTCACCTGATCTCTGAAATACTGTTCACTTTAAAGAAAAATTGCAACTTAAAGAAAGTTTCACAATGAAATTGTGCTATCTAGCTGATTTTAAATCGTAAAACCAATTTTCAGTAGTGCAAGAATGGTAAAAACAATTGTTAAAAATTACCACGGCCCTCCTAATCAACCGATTTCAATATCTCTAAATACGTTTTTAACTTTGAGCTTCGCTTCGTGTGTGGTTAAATCATCAAGAGTTCAGGAGCTGCATTTTAAACTTTGTTTCATTTGAAATATAAAAATCTTTCAATAGATTCGGATTGTAAAATTATTGCGTAAAAACTATGTTGTTAATGTCTTTTGATGAAATGTAAAAGTCCTATCTAGCAATATTTCTTTAAATACGTATATGAAATGAAAGTGAAACAGACCATTATTTTTACAATTTGCTAATAATTTGCTTAATAGAAAGTTTGAGCACATGTTTTTGAACTCGCCCATATCGAAAATATGAATTCTATAAATATTTTGTACTTATTAATGCAAAAATCTTCGAGCATATAGAAAAGCAACCACCCAAAAACAGATACCTCCTGGTCTATAAGGGAGCACGTCCTTCATTTTGTGTTTAACAGCGTTTGTTATATGTATATGTATGTTATATTTCAATTGAAGATCTCAAAAAGAAAACCTTACCAGTGGTTTTTATCACGTGTACTTATCGATCACGTAATGGCGAACCAGGCCAAATAATGCTATACTCTATGCTTGAGAATACTCAAGGATTCTCTAGTGGCCAAGTCTAGGAGCATTGTGGACATTCACTGGCAACATATTTATCATACCAGGATCGTTCAGCTCCATACGCAGCAATAGATTTCATTAGATTGCAGGTGCTTCAATTGATTTTAGTAACACACAACCCCCCCGTTTGCGTTTTAAATGCTCGAACTGAAGTGAGGGAAGGTTATGTGGAGCAAGTTAGTGGAAAACTAGCATTTACACATTTTTGCGATGAGGGTCTAAAACCCCTAAAGGCAAAAACAGAAATGTTTGACCTTAAATTCATTCCAGAGAGTATCTAGATGTTGATGTAGCATTCCATGTTGTTTTTTATATTGATTTTATGATAAACAGAACAACAATTTTTAGATTTGCACACTCACGTCTTAGCAAGCTTCACAGGATCACAGTACAAACGACGGAGATGCACCGGATGCTACCATAACCTCTCTTTACAACTGGGACCTACTGAAGCATCACGGAAAACTAAGCAGGTCAACACGTATTGTGCGAGCTGTCTCAGACAACCCCACATGTGTAGGGGATGCTTTATTGCAAAGCATCTGTTAGATGGCATTCAGGGAGTTTACAATGCCTAGTCTTATTGTCATGAGAATCATCGTAAATTAGCATGGATGGTAAAAAGACTAAAAGATGTGAATTCAGGAAACATTCTAAATATGTCCTCAAATTTTATTCATGCCCTGTGGTTCTTTCAAATATTCATATTCATACAGCTTGCAAAATAAATTAATTCGTTTGATGAAAAATGCTGAGCAATACAGAAAAAAAATGTAATTGTAATTATCTAAGTGTATGCTCTCTACTATGCATCAGACCTTCCATAGACATTCATGTTTCGTCTTTAGCCTAGACTCGTAAGTTTAGCCTGGTGGTCCAACTGTAGAGAGCAATCGGTTTGTATCTATGTAACCCAGTCAAGGATGTGAAAGCAACATCAACTCATCTCCACGTGTCGCCCTCTATGGGGCAGTTGATTTTCGCATCTGATGTTAAATATTTTGGAATTACCTTGGATGCCAAACTAAATTGGAATTTCTATTTAGAACGGAGGATCAAATATTCTATGAGCAGTACCGTAAAATTATGGGCAAAATTTGGGGCATTAAACCCAGAGTGGCTTTGTGGAAATATACCGCCATAATTAGACCAGTGGTAACCTACAGAACTGTCTTTTGGACAACTAAGTGTTAACAGGTCACTACACAGCTTCATCTGAGTCAAATGCAGCCTCCAGCATGGCTGAGCATACGAACTACACCAACAAGAGCAATGGAGGTGATGCTGCATTTGCTACCTGAAATCTATTTCTCGAAGAAGTGGCTTCCAGTTTGTTGGCGTACATCCATACATAGAATGTGGGATAGCTAGAAGTCGCATATGGAACATGGCTGTTACAAAATTGCCTCTTCTAGAGACTGACGTCGATAGCATGGAAATATTCTGGACAAGAATGTCAGAATCTGCACACGCATCAGACAAGCTTTACTGACTCTCAAGAGTCGCGCAATAACAACAAAATCAAGACTGGCCAACTGACACTCGTTAATCTATCAACAGCAACATAACATTAAGTTCGATAAAATGACAGTCACTTTCCAAAGGCAATATAACAACTCACTCACTGAGAAAGATGGCTCCTGAAACCTTGTGCGAGTCAGGTTCTCTTTCTAGGCAAGGAAATACACTTGCAAATTTTAATATTGACTTTATACCATCATAGTTAACGCCAATTGTATATAGATGCTCTTAATCAACCTCCTACATCACTCATCTTAAAGATGCTTAGTTTGAATACAAAATACAGATTCTTACAAACGAAACTTAGATTATGATTAATCAGGCTACATTCTTTCCCCCTTTGATATGCATAAACTCTGTTATGAACTTTCCATCTCTCTCAATGTAATTTTCACATTGTCAAATTTTTAGGCACAATTTTCCACAATTGTTCAAGATGCGGTAACAAATACCTTCACAAAGCATCCCTCTACAAGCATCTTAAGTGGGAATGTGGCATACCGTCGCAGTTCAAGTGCAACATTTGTGACTATAGTGCCAAACAGAAAATCAGCTACACGAATCATATGCGCTTCAGACATAATATCAGTGTTTGAATTATTTCATACAAAAGATTTAGAACAAGTTTCATGCACTGAGGATTAAACATGCCTGATTTTTTTCAGTAGATTACATTATGTTGTGAATGAATAATAATAATATATATGTGACAAACAATGTTTGTTTTTTCTAGTTCTCTCGCCGAAATTTGATGCTACATTATGTCAATTATTCAGCTCTGATGATGGACTAAAGCGTTTCCGAAAGCTCGGATTCTCTTACCGTACAATGACTAGTTAGGTAGCGAGTCATATAGTTGGGAAATTTGTGAGAAAACTTGGCAAATTGTACTCTTATAACTTTATTCCGAGCTTTCGAAAACGTTTCATTCATGTTCAGGGATGAAAATAAAAAACAAGAAACTTCATACAAAAAGATCTTGAGGTGATATTTATGATCATCACATTCATAGCAGGACAATATATATATGATTATAGGGAGAAATTATATTTTACTAAATATTAACCCACTGTCAAAATCAGAAGCCATCAACTTTAGTGAATTTGTGGAAGTGCAGATCTGAATGCGGAATTTTTAGTAAGCTTTTTCCAGAAATCAGACATTTTTGAATGGCGTCAATTACTTCGAGGGTTCTAACGGTTCCTACACCATCTTTAAACTTGTATCGTCGAAGTCTCTAACCCACTTAGTGCTTGTTTTGAGTTCGAATTCTCCCGCGACTTGGAACATTAAATTCGCGATGAAACTACCTTTGAACTTGCACAACTGATTGACTAGTCCATAATTAATTAAATTTCATTAATTGACGCGAATAAAACGATACAACAATAGATCTGTCTCAAACGAAATATTATATCCACCATGACCTACTCAAAATTGATAGCTCTTGATAGCAATATTTCTCTAAGACAATAGGCGGTGTTAGTGAAGGTATGAAAAATGCCGACAATTGCGAAAGGTAACTGCAACAAGAAGCACAAAGACCAGATGATAAATAACAAGACATTATTTTCAGATGTATATCGTCAACAGCATCAGTGTCCAAAGTGCTACAGGTGTTACACGTTACCATGCAACCTAAGAAGGCACATGAAGTATCAGTGTGGATCATTGAAGCATTACAAATGTCCGTACTGCAGTTTGGAGTCCAAATTGAAGTACGATATGAAAAAGCATGTAGCCAGAATGCATCCCGATCGCAGTGCAGAGTTCCAAGAGTTGTACAAGTCCACGTTGTATAAATAACAGTGTGCCAAATGCGAATGATAACTAGTAGTAGACTTTCATTTGTATACATTATATGTAACATGAATTGCAGTCTAGTCTATTTTTACACCCAAACATAGGTCACATTTACAGAATGCAGAGATCAAAAATCGGGAAAAGGTGGTCAAAAGTTAAAAAATGTAATTTTCTTCTCAAAGCTTTTACGTTACTCAAAAAAGTAGTACTCATTGTAGTGTATGTGTAACTTATCGCTTCTTTAGATAACACGAGAATTTTTTTCTCATCTCCATGCTGAGTCGAATGCGGAAATCTGCCTGCATTATAGAGTTTTATCGGATTACACTGAAGTCTGTAAATTTTCTTTCTGAAGGCGGCAGATTTCCGCATTCGACTCAACATGGTGGAATCATGTCAGTTGCGGCTGAAAGTAGTGTCGGTCGGTGACACTAGATGGAGCTGTACATGTTAGAAAATTGGAAAGAAGAATTACGCGGGAGAATGTACCTTCCATAGACTATTTCGTCATGACCAAACGGTAAGCCGTCTGCCCAGAATACAGGAAATTGTGGGTTCGATCCCCACTGGCGACAGATTTTCCTGTCTATTTTTTTTAATTATTATTACTGCTTATAACATTTGATAATACAGCTTGTCTGTTCCAGCTTACCACGACATATTGAAGTGCGATAGATGTGGCAAGACGTACGCGCACAAAGCTTCGTTTTATAATCACCAAAAGTACACCTGCGGGAAGCATCCGAACCTTTTCTGTTCCAAGTGCTCGTTTGCCACCAAGTACTTGCAGCATATGCAGTTCCACATGAAGCACAAGCACGATATCTACATGACGACAACAGAATTGAAGAAATATAAATTAGTAAATTAATAATATTAATGAACCATCTTTATTTCATGGAACATCAATAAAAAGACAAAGAAGAAGAAAAAATGGTAAACTGGTGGCGAAGTCTACCTGAAGGCTATTACGGAGTATTTTGTATATTAATAATGATAATAATAATAGTAGTAGCCTTATTTCCCAAAAGTTGCCCATTTACAGGACAATGTAAATGAATATCACCCATTATATATAAATAACAGATATTGCAAGACAAGCTTAAAATATTTTCAACATGATAGATAAATATATTTAAACATGAATTCATGAGACAAAGGAGAGAGGTCGAAAAAATCTCACTGTTAGAACCAATCCTATTCAAATTATAACATATAAAAATCAATTTGTTCTAAATTTGGAGGACAGTCAATTAAATTATTAATTACTTTAAATGAAAAAATTAGCACAGCTTCTTGGTTGTTTCAATGTCGGCAATTAAAAAGAATTTTCTTATTTTTGAGCCTATGGCAAATTGTTGATTGGGATTTTTCGATTTAATAACAGTGCTTCGAATTTTCATTGTCTTGAAAATGTGCTTTTCACGCGTGGTTTTTCCACCTGAAGACGATCGAAGATACCACACTAATCGAAACGTTGTGAAATGCAAGTTCTCGAAACAATGTCCCAAGCAGATATGATAAATTTTCATAAAAGTAGGCACTTCAATGCATGCTTGCACCATATAGCTTGAAAACATCAAAACTCATTATTTTTTAGATAAAATCTATGTCTGCCAACAATGCGGCAAAGCATATACTTTAAAAGTCAACCTGAGATCTCATCAAAGATTCGAATGCGGGAACAAAGAGAAGCAGTTTAAGTGCAACTACTGCAGTTACGCTGGATCGAGAAAACATCATCTGGAAACACATTTGCTCAGAATACATCACATGACTTTTAGAAAATAGTTAAAGTGATTGTAAGTTGTGAAATTTTGAGTGATATCAAAGCACGAATCGCGACATATAAAGATACAAACTCGGAATGAAAGATAAGACTGTAAATTTGTATAAGACTTTGTTTTAACATTATAAAAATTGGCTCTGTAGTAACTTGTCAAAGTTCAAAGGAAACAATAAATCAGTCTTTTGCAATTGTTTCGTTTCCTATGCTCTAAACGACTCCTTTGTCGTGACATTGTTGGACAATGGCGTACGTGTCTTTTTATGATCCAAAATCAGTACAACATATTGCTTAGTTAAACCGCTGAACTCATCCAGTCTACCACCTACAAGTGCAGTAGCTTGACAGCATGTCACTCATGTCCATTATCAGATATTTGAATGACGCTACAGAATAGTCACAAAAAAAGCTAGCGAGGCAGATTGTGATTTTTTATCCCCATACGAACAGAAGTTTCAAAGCCCGAACGTTGTACTACGCCACCTATGCTGTTGCTCGTGACATTTCATGCATCAAACCCATGTTACAAGTATTGGTTTTTTATTGTTTGTGAGGGAACAGAAAATTACATTCTGCCTCGCAACCCTTTTTGGTTGTACCAACTATCGCAAACAGGTGATAGCAAACGCCACATATTATGCAAATCACGAACTATTGACTAAAATTATTTCCATTTTTGATTAGAGTTGATTATTCTCGTAATTTGCGCTATTGACTTACTTCGTTTGAATCAAATAATCTGCACAATTGCTGTTGCACTGTCTAACGAGTGAACAAGGTACATGATTTCGAGAATCAGTCAGCAACAATTAAAACTACCTAAACAAGAATCATAATCTGACAACACTACTACTACTCTTTTAATTCATTTCACAAATCATAGTAACTGGACGTAAACATTCAGATAATATAATTCCATGTGTTGGCGACACTGTGTTCGAAATTTACAACATGGGTATCTGAAATTAAGAGTTGAATTGATCCATTTCGTTAAATGTCATTATTCTGTGTACTTCTTATAAGAATACATGAAACATGACATAGAATCACCGTATTATTTGGAGACATGATCACGTTGTTTTTTAGATAAGAAGTATATCTGCCAAGGTTGCGGGAAAGGGTATACTTTGAGCTTCAACTTGAGAGCCCATCAGAGGTTTGAATGTGGTAATAAAAGGAAACAGTTCAAATGCAACTGCTGCAGTTACGCCGGGTCTAGGAAACACCACCTGGAAGCACATATGTTCAAGAAACACCAAGGGTATCTGAATGAACTATTTAGATAGTTATCAGATGTTGTTTGTTTTGTTGTGATATTACAAATTAACACGAACTTGTCTACACCGGGAGTAACTTGAAAAGAAAACCTAGGAATAAAATTAAATAAACATTTTCTTCCCTGTTTCCTTTAATAGCTCCGGTTCTAAATTTATGCTCTCCACTATGCATCAGACCTGCTATAGACATGCATGTTTCGTCTTTAGCCTAGACACGTCAGTATCGCCTGGCGGCCTAACTCTAGAACTTACCAAGTGTTAGGACCTTTGGCTTCGTAAGTCGCCAATGGGTTTCTGTTAACTTTTAGTATAACATATGCACTGGAAAAGTTGTTCATCAGTTATATGCTAGTAAACTACAGGACATTTGTTCACATTGTGTAGGGAACTGTTAGTTGCGTAACTATGAAACATCATCAAATCAGGCAAAATTGTGATTTTATGCTCGTCTGTATATTTTCAAGACTTTCCTTTTAGAAATTATAGTATAACTTCCACAGTACTGACGCATACTCTTTCCTAGAGCGTACATAGGAGAAATAAAGTACTTTTAAGGTATCGATGCTATCAAATGACATACAATTTCCAACAATGAAACCACAAAACTTGCTGGCCTCAACAATTTTCAATTTTATATGCTCATTAAACCTCAACCTGTCATCGAACCAGGCACCCAGACATCTAAATGGTTTCTCTTTGGAATGTCGAACGCAAGCAACCTTTTAATCATAAAAAACTTTTTGTTTTTTCTAGAATATGATAGAAGCGGCTCCTGGTTAGACCCGTGTGGGACTCCAGAGCTGGCGGTAGAAAGAGAAAGTAGACCATTTCTGGGTATCACTACGAAATGTGGCAACGCTTTCCCTCCCTCTGTATGTTTGGCGGCAATTGTTGATGAGAAATTTTGACAGTTGAAACGACCCTTGAACCGAACATTGTGTCTGTGTCCGACATATTGTAATATTAGTATATATTGATCTGAACGCCAAGAGTATGGCAGTGAGTGAAGCAACACGAAAAATAGAAATAGGAACACAACAGAAGAGCTACCTTAAAATAGCTTTTTCAGTTGATTATGCAGCGTTTTACGTGATACAACAGTGAGTTCATAAAATTCCATAATTCGTTGCGTAGTGAAATTTCAAGGAATACAAACATGTTTAGTATAGCTTTACCATTATTTTGATTAAGCATGAAAGCTTATACAGTATTGAATTTTATATTTGTAGAAATGCAAACAGTGCCGTGCCCGAAATGTCGGAAGGAATACAAAAACATCAACAGCATGAAGGCCCATCTATCTCAAGATTGTGGAAAAGAAAAAATCCATAGCTGTACTATTTGCAGTACGACGTACAAGAGAAAGTACCATTTGAAAGATCATATTCTTAGGAAACACTACATAATGTAATCAAGAGATCTGAACGTATCTATGAGGAATGATGATTTAGCAAACTACCTTACCTGTATTATTGTGAATTTTGGTCCACTGCCATATATAACATTAAATTTCTTTCATTTGTGTACCTTGCAAAAGTCGAAACGTTAGTGGATATATTCAGTGTTATGCGGTTTCAATGAGCAATTATCATATTTAACAATACACAATTCCAATAGTCCAATATGAATTGTCCAATCCCACTAAAGACTCTTTTTATTAACACTACCTTTATGGTATTCATCTTCTCGGAATAGTACATCATTTATGTTTCAGATGGCTCCACAAAAGATTGCCCAAACTGTGGTAGAAAATACAAAAATCAAGGGTGTTTGAGCGCTCATTTGTCCCAAGACTGCGGAAAAGAAAAAACGCACGGTTGCAACCTCTGTACCTCGACCTTCAGAAGAAAATATCATTTAAAACTTCATATGATAAGGAAACATTCTGAAATTTACAACTCTGAATTAAATACTCAATAGATGATAGTTCCTGTGTTTCGCTATTATTTTGTGCTACCTTAGGTTAAAAGTTAAAGGTTTAGTCAGATACTATACTATTATAATTATTATATATAAAGTTGAAGAATAGTGATGAACTTAGCAAAAAAAGACTTCTAAAGTCTTAAGTGTATGCTCTCCACTATGCATCAGACCTGTTATAGACATGCATGTTTCGTCTTTAGCCTAGACACGTCAGTATAGTCTGGCGGTCTAGCTGTAGAGAGCAATCTGATAGTATATACGTACCTCAGTTAAGGGTGTGATAGCAACATCAACTCATCTTTAAGTAACGCCCTCTACGGGGACGACCATTGGCAACTTACGGGGGGAAGGAAACCATGGAGAACATTTTAGCGCATGCATTGCCTGCAAATGGGCACTCCACGAAACCCTTGCAATTTCAAGGATCAATAGTTCCAACATCAAATCAAATCATCATTTCCTAAGTGATGCGATTGCGTCGGAAGTAGTCGACGCTATTTTTTTTACGTTATAACTGTTCTGTCAGCTTCAGTGGCAATTTATATAAAAAACAATATGTCAAGTGGAAGTCTGATTTATGTCCTTATATCTAGCAATATATCAATATGTGCTAATGCTTAAACTTTTTTTCTGACACCACGTCTCGAATTCGATCATGATACGTAATGACAAATTCACAAACCCTCTGAAAATGATTTATGGAAAAAAATAATTCAAAAGATCGGAAAAAAAGTATTTGCTTTCATTTCACTAAAATATAATGTAATATCAAATGCTCAATAATAAAACAGTAATATTCAACGCAGAATCATCTGAAAATACTAATTCCTTGCGTTTCATTTTAGGAAGGATGAGGTACCACTGCATGCGCTGTGGCAAATCATACACGATGAAGTGCAATCTCAGGAGGCACCAGAGGGTGGAGTGCGGCAAAGCCAAAACTAACGTTTGCTTCATATGCAAGAAGAGCTACTACTACAGACAAGAGCTGAATATCCATATGAGCGTCAAGCACAGATTTTTAAACGACATGTTGTTTTCTAGGAGATCGAGAGATTGATAAACTCAATTAGAAACTTCCTGTAAATATTGATTCGATGTCGTCAAAGTGATATATCAGTAGAGTATTCAGACTTGACGAAGCTGAAAAGCCTGCGAATTTTGGCAATTTAGCTAAATAAATAATACAAATTCATGGTAGTTTGAAATATGTCATAAACACATTTTTTGATGTGATCTTCTTCCTGTTGATGCCACATCATTGACAATTAAACTGTAGAGTTGTTTTCAGCCAACCTCAATAGTTTTTGGCCACTGCGTATCCAGGTCTAATCGCGAATGTTCTCTAGCCATGACATCTGGTTCCTTCCTTCAACTATAAAAGATAAGCCAACATAGGTGTCCAAATCATAAGTGAGCACCCTATAAGATGGTTAATCCTGGACTCCTATGTCTTCAAATCGCCAGGCAGTAATGGAATTCACCCTGTCCTACTATAAAGTGGACTGGAGGAATTGGAAGGAAGGATTGGTGCGACACTTGGCGGTGAAGTTATACATCAACAATAATATTCTCTGGCACGAACATGTTGCCGGCCTTGCTAGGTCAGCGTCACAGAAGCTGTGGAATTTTCATTCACCAGAACAGCTTCTATTACTCTACAAGGTGCAGAGCAGACCAGCACTGGAAGTACTAGTATCGTACGAGTACTATCATACATCGGCAAAAACAATAACTATTGATTCTCTGACAGCACTGATAGAAAAGTTATCGATCCTTCGACGCGAAACAATAAACAGTGTTCAAAAATAAATCATGTCACTGTCTATAATCCATATTAAATCACTTTGGCGACATTATTTATTTATGATATTCTACATTAATTGCATGCGTATATTTATCAAACAGTATTTTGAGTCCATGATAATTTGATTTTTGAGACTAATTCGTGATATCCTTGTTTGTTTGTTCGTTTGGTAAATTATAATTATTTATTACCTGTTTTCTTCGAATGCTATTGAGATGGGCTAAATATTTAAACAAAAAATCATGGATGTTTTCTTGACTTTGTTAATTGTACAAAATATCTATGTAGTATAGAACTTGATTGTATGAGCCTATAAATCATTTTAGGTCATTTTTTGATGTCTATTATCCTGACAACCAAAATGTCGTTTTCAAATATATTCAGCTAGGTATTATGAAGATATGCTTCAGATTAACTTTGTATATTGCTTCTATCGATAGCCAATTGAACAATAGATTGAGATGTACAAGCTACTATTTGTAGCTTTACGTAAGTTCCTATAAAATCAATGTTTGAATAATTCTTGAAATTTGAAGTTAAGATATATATGTACTTTCTCTCAACGACTGATTGCGCTAGTATTTTTTCGTTATAAATAGCAGAGAAGGAATAAAACTTAATTGTACTGAATTTAATAAGAAATATCTTTATCTGGACCATATTACTTTATTGACTACCGATCTAATAATTATTCTGTCGAAGCAGGACTACAACGACTATCTTTGGCCTGGCAATACGGAATATACATTTTGTTAACTCTTTGTCTTCTTTTTCTGGCAGCCAAGGACGGTTGAAGTGTAGATCTAAAGCGCTTTGAAACTGCAAAGGGCTTTTGTTGAAATAGAAAATGATAAAAAAAGGCAAAAAATCATTGGATAGTTCAATAGCGAATCCCAAGACGAGAGTGATGAGACTGTACCTGTCAAAATTATGCATTGTCTAAAATCGATCCACAAACTGTTGGGATTTTCATTCGTAAGTCGGTGAAGTAAATACTTTTAATGGCTCTTGATATAGTTCTAAGAATTATAAATATTTACCCAGAACATCATTCACACTCTCACCTATAATGTTTTGAATCGAAATATCTATCTCACATATGTGACTAAGCTTTGCTTGTTTTAGGTCCTGAACTATATCACTGTGAGGTGTGCAACAAGGCTTATAGAAATACAAATTCTCTTTACTGTCATAAGCTCAGATATTGCAGTAAAATGGAGAAACTGAAATGCCTACAAGAAGAATGTAATTACAAGACATTTTCTAAGTCCGCACTCCGAAGACATTATTTTTCTAACCACACAAGTACAACTCACAGAATGACACAAGAAGAAAAGGACTTTTTTGCTTGTTTATAAAAGAGGGATGTTTATATAAATTTTGAGTTTTCATGTTTGCTCGTATATAAGCTTTACCGTAAACTATATGGAAGTGAACTGTGGCAAAATCTGTTTAAATTCGTTTGCACTTACTGGCTCCCAGATGTATAATCAAGATTCGAGTTGTGTTTACTAGTTAATAGGTGGAAAAAAAAATTGCTCATAAATAATCGACTCCGATATCAAACCTTTCATAAATATATTTTATTTGAGAATACTGTATTGATTTTAGGAAGAGGAGACTTCAAATGCGCTCAATGCGGAAAGTGTTATAAATACAGGAGAGGTCTCTCTACACACCAGAAATACGAATGTGGCAAAACACCACAGTTTCCTTGCACTTACTGCAGTTATGTTGCGAAGCAAAAAGGAAATCTGAAGCTGCACATCAGGAATAGGCACAAAATTGAGCCTGTATTGTAACACCTCTTGCACGACTCAATGTATATACGAAAGTGGCACAAATAGAATAACAAATTACAAATAAAATCGCTCACAACTCTAGGAACTGAAAAATGTAGTTTTAACTAAGATTTTCACTATATTTCCTACTGGCCTCTAATTGAAACCACATAAGAATTACTACTATCTCTACTAACGTTTCGGCTGCTTCGGCAGCCATTTTCAATTAAGGACAAAAATCAGAGAAATATATTTTGAAATTATAATGACATTAATATTTTTTATTTCGTCTAGGGTAAAAATTGAAACTGACATAATGTACTGTCATACAAGAAAAACAAAGCAGCCTGCTATCTATGAGATATCGAAAGATAAAGTAGTGGGATTCCAAGGTAGCACATTTTGGATCTGAGAATAAACCCAACCATAAGGAAACCTAGAGAGAAACGTAGGGTCCATTCTTCTATGAAGCATACTCAAACTAGACTCCACTTGGGAAATACAATCTTCGTTCAACATGATAAAGTTAGAGTCTTTGAGGTTCTTCTTGAAATTTCGTTGCTATCTTGAAATATCACTACTCATCTCATAGGATAGGCAGTTTCGTCTGATAGTCCATTATGTCATCTGTTTTGCATTTATAAACAACAGAAATGCAATAATATGGTCCATACTGATGTCTTGAGTGGTAACAAAACTATTTCTCTACAAACAGACAAAAATATCAATGTAATTATACTTTCAAAATGCAATTATCTCATTTATGTACTTTTGAAAGTTAATAATATTTTACCTTATTTGAAATAAAATGTCTCGCTGCCTCCGACCCCGCAAAGCCCCTTTTTCACCACATTTACCTCTTTCGAATCTGGTGTTCTCTTTCAGGTGGTACGCTGGTGAGGTCTAATCGGCTTAAAGCAACGGTCCGGATTACCGGATGTGTGGGTTTGAATATTACTTTGATTATTAAGAGGTTGTATTTCGTACCCATTTATCAAAACTAAAGTGACATCTCCAGTATGGTTGAGGATTTTGAGTGGATATATTTTGAAATAACTCGAATCTGAAATGAGAATATTCGGACATCTTACTACGATATTCGATTGTCCAAAAAATAACTGGGCTTTTATATGGAATGTAAATAAGCAGAATGAATGTGGTTCCGGGTTCTATATAGTCGAATTATTTTACTGTTCCTGGCTAAAGAGAATTTGAAGAAAAAACGATGGCTTAATTGATGAGAACGCTTTTTTTAGGGAGCAATTTTCAGTGCAACAGCTGCGGAAAGTATTATAAATATAGAGGAAGCCTTTCAACCCATCAGAAGTATGAGTGCGGCAAAACACCACAGTTTGCTTGCATGTACTGCCACCATGTGGCCAAGCAGAAGGGTAATTTAAAACTGCATATGAGGAACAAACATAAAATTTTCTTGTAACTGCAAAGTGCATTTAGAATTTCATCAAAAAATGTACAATGAATTTTTTTATGTGATCGAAGCACGATAGTTGGTATTTTTTATGTGTAGTATTTTAATTTCAATTTTTATTGCAAAAAATCAGTTCTAATCTGTAATTAAATTTATTTGACTTAAACTGACTTTATACCTTTAAGTGTATAGCTTTGAAGACAATATGTATAAAATTATTTGTAGAAAGAAACCTGGTACCAAAACATGTTCGAACACAAAATTTAGGAATGCTTAGTTTACAAAAATTAAATACAAATGAGGTCCTCAGAGTCTGTGCACAAATATATGTATAATTTATTATAATTTTTTATTGCTTATATATTTATATGTTGTAAAGCAAACTTGTTTTCAATAAACAATGTTTTTTCTTAGAAAGCTTTGTTTCGAAAATTCTGTGATTTTTTTGATTTATGTAATTTTTGTTACTATTCCAAATTCCGTTCGTAATTTACAACAATGCTCTTTTTAGCTAGATTGATGATGATATTTTATTTGCCACGCCAATTGGCGTGTTTGTAATCATTGAAAATTTTAAATTCTCTATAACTTGAAAAGTGCCTTTCGGATTTTGACTTTAGGTTGCTACTTTGACTACAAATTTCTAACAAGGTTTGCTCATATCAGTAGCGTATATCGATCCCCCCCACCCCTGAGCCTGCGATATATCTTGAAGACCTGATTTTCTTCTTTGATGATACAGGCTTTTTTCCAAAAATGTACACATAATGTGACAATTTCCGTACATGACTTTTTTATGCTACTCAGCAAGTGACTGTCAGAGTGAAAAATCCATTCTGAGTGATATGCCCCCCTCCATCACAAAAAAATCAGGTTCCAGACATAAATGAGTACTTCCTTCAGTTTTAGCGGAGACAAACGTATTATATATGATAATCAATAGCGTGATTATAACTCATGCATTTCTATTCCAGGTTCATACGTTTGCTGCACCTGTAACAAATGGTATCGACACAAAAGATCCTTAGCAAGGCATAAGAAACTAGAATGTAACAAAGAACCAAATTATCATTGCACACATGAAGGTTGCGACTACAAATCTTTCCAAAAAGTTAATTATATGAGACACCTAGCAATGAAACATTACGAAGCCTCATTAGTGGATAATTGGGCATTATAAACCAATATAATTTTGTATGAATTAGATATTATGTTTAAGTCAGTTATTTTGGATGACACAATAAAAATTAAAAATGATCCTTTCCTTTATTTCTGGATGTTTTTGATTCTTAGATAAATTTGTGAAACTCTTTCATCATTCAGATGAATTTGAATCTAAATAAATGTATGAAAACTTGAACTTTACAGTTGCAGAGAGATTGAATCCTGAATATCGATGGGAGTGTGAGAATTGCTACAAGAGCTACAAACGTAAGACCCATTTTATAAGGCACCACAAATTTGAGTGTGGAAAGGAACCCCAATATCACTGCAAGACATGTAACTACAAGACCTACCGAAAGGAAACGCTTCAGTATCATTTTTTCACCAAGAAACATATGGAATTGGAGGCGTTCAAACGTTCTTATAAATAAAATTAGCAGTATATATTCAATTTGAAGCTTTAATTCTTGTGAGGTATCACAGCATCATGTACATACCTGGACATATTCAGTTACCTTCTGTACCTGCTCACTATATGTCTTACAACATGTTACAATGTGACTTGTGATCTTTACAAAAAATGGAGTCAAGTGGGTTGACGCTGTGTTGAATTTTTTGGTGATTCAAAAGCTTTAAACAGTGTACCAAAATTTTCAAATGGCATATTCTCATAATTTATTCGTATTTTATTTTTCCTATAAGTTAAACTTTTGTTGGTTTCCTTGAATGTGTTTGGCTAATCTATATTTTACTCAATTTCCTCTCCGTAGTACAGATAAGTGAAGAACATGTTTGCCCTATAAACTAAAACTATGGTATTGAAACCTCGAAAAATTGTTTATTTATATATCTAGTACTGAGCACTATTTTCTCCTATAGTTGTATATATAAATATCGACGTATTTCATAATGAATGTAGTACAAATAATTGTAGTGCCAAAATAAAGCATATCAATAGTTTTGGGTTGTCATTGATTGTTGTTTTAGACCATTTTTTTACTTCAAATGCCAATAATTAAATGGTATAGTGTTGAAGAAGTTTTGTGTGGTACCATGGAACTATAAGTCATTCAAGTCGTCATTATACTGACTGAATTTTAGATCTCAATCTTTTAGATAGTTCCATATTTTCACTCCTTTCATTTCAACAACTTTTGTTATTGGAGCTATCTACATTTTCTAACTTTCGCAGCGCTTTTGGAAGAATTTGCTTAAGAATTTTTGGTGTGTGAGATTTTGGCTTGCAAATTATTGCAATATCTGACATCCTTTGTAAAACAGTGGTGTATTACTTTAATAGTGGACTGGTGTTTTCTTGAATCGCACTGTTCACTGCAAAAAATAACATTTTGTATAGTTTCCTCAAAATTTCAGGTTTAAGCCAGAGTAGGTGGGAATGTGATGCTTGCGAAAGAAACTATAAATATAGGACCCATTTACTCAGACATCAGCAGTTTGAATGCGGAAAGGAACCACAATTTTTCTGTCAAATATGCCAGTACAGCACGCTGAGAAAGGAGTCTTTGCAATACCATTTTTCTACCGAAAAACATATGACTATGAAAGCAAGATTATCATATTCTGATTCACATATCTCCTAAAACTAATACTACCCAATTGATCTCTACAATCAGAGCGTCAGACTATACTGACGAGTCTAGGCTAAAGACAAACATGCAAGTATATAGGAGGTCCTTATAATATATAATCACATCAAACACTTAATTTGAAAATGTTTTATTAAAGACTTTTGGTTTGAAATTTCATGGCTCCATTTCTCAACAACAACTGTTTTCTCATTTATAGTCCTATAATCTGTCTACATACTTTACTTCAAACTTCAACCAACAAATCAATAAATTATATTCTATTCTACTGCACTCTAACCAATAACTATGATTTTAGTTGGCGAACATGTTTGTGATACCTGTGGAAGACGATATTCACGCAAAGATTCGTTAAGGACACATAAAATTTTGTACTGTGGCAAAAAAGGTTCCCAATGTTGTACTTTGTGCAAATACAAGACATATCACAAAACGTTCCTGATTCGCCACTACAAGCATAAACATAAATTGGATGGAGACCAAATATCCATGATTGTGGGAGAAAGGATATTGGAAGGACGAGTCCGGGAAGTTTCCAAGGGTTACGTTTTGCCAATTACATAAAGTAAACCACTGCTATTTGATGTGGTGTGTTTTCAAATTAGACAATTTTTCAAAATTCGTTCCGCAGTGTAATTATATGCTGTTTTTTTCATCCTAAAAGTGTACTCACTCCAAATATTTTGTATATCAGATGAAGTCCGGTATAGCATGACATCAATAAATGGTGAATCTGTTATGGATCTTCTACGAATCACAATCATCATAAATTGAAATGTGCAATTCAATGTTAATATTTCAGAACGATGTATATAATCCAAAAATAAACGGCAATAAAAATAGGTTTTTATTTATTTTTTTTCAATTAATTCAATGCGTCGTTTGTTGTTGTTTTATTTGTCTATTGACTGATACAAGGTTAAGGTAGTACATAAAATATATCAGATATCAGGTAGCAAAAGTGTTTGTTTAGAGCAGACGTCATTGGGTAATACCAAGAAAGTGCTTTGATATTGTTTTTATTTATTTAATTGAAGCATTATTTTGGTAATCTCATCACGTCCATTTGAGGCCATTGTTAGAACTTCGCCAGGTATGTCAGAGTTTTGTGTATGCTGTACATTATACATATAACCTGTTATAGACATACATAATTTGTCTTTAGCCTAGACTATTTAGTGTTATGATTATAGAAATCAATTTTTTTCTTATGTACCTAACCTAGCTAAGGCCGTGATAGTAACATTTATCTTCTAGCATATTTACGAAGTCGAGGTCTTAACATGAACCCTGACTGATAGCGTTGACAAAGTTTTGTATGACATGGTGTAGGAAATAAATTATGAATTACTTGCATCTAAATTTGAAAGATGGCATGCTTGTATAGCAAAATCAACCGTAAATGAGGCTTAGGTGTGAACTGTCAGACCATAGAGATAGAAATTGTGACAAGAGGAATGACATTAAATTAAATGTCATTAAATGTCAAACGGGATTAACAGTTTTCAAAACCCATGATAATATTTAGTAAACTGACATTAGTGCACGTGAAATACAGAGTCAGTCTATTTAACACTATTTTTTAAGGCTAAGTATCACATTTGTTCAGGTAGAATGTAGTAACCTGTACCGTTAGTGGGAAAAAACTAGTGTGTTGAATGTGGCAATCTGGCAAGCCGGGAGCGAACTAATTTTCAAAATTACAGTTTTTTCGTCCTTGCTATACTAGTAACCTAATGTTGAGGTTGCTATAGTTAAAATATTTCATTTGCTGCTTGCAGATTGGGGTATGACTCAAATAAAAAAGAAGGCACTGACACGTACAGAAAAACAACGCCGTTACAGGGCTAAAATAAAAGAGGATCCAAGGAGATTTGCTGAAGCGAAAAAAAGAGATCTCGTTCGATATCATGCCAGGAAAAAGTTAGTAAAAGATATGACAGAAGAAGAACATCTGAGTGTCAAGCGAAAATGGAAGCAAAAAAATGAAAAGAGAAGAGAAAGGAAGAGGGCGGTCGTATATGAAGCGGATCTTCTTTCTTCATACGACACAATGAAGCAAGAGAAAGGTTAAAAGATGCTGTAGATAAAAGCAAAATAAGGATACAGTAAGCATTCTGTTTTTGAAAGAAACAATACACATTCCTCAAAAGTGAATGACATGTGAAGCACCCGACCACAGAAGACGAATAGCTTCCCCAGGAATATGAACTATACCTGATGATTCAATCTAAAGCTTCCACAAATTAGCTAAGATTAATCTTATAAATCTGGATAAAGTTTGTTGGAAAATATATTTTTTTGTTACACTCCTACAAATTTGCATAATTCTCCTAGGTGTCCTAAGATATAACTTAGTTCCCTACAATAGCAAAACTCGTTTGTTCTTTTCATTTGCCAGAAGAGAAAGACTCTACCGAAAGTACAAGGGTGAATCTAGACCTCAGTCCTGGGGGGAGGGTAGCCGGGCATGAAGTTTGTGTACGCTTTCACTATTTTTGTAATACCTTCGTCATAGATAAGGCGACAGAAAGTGGTATGTTAATAGTATTATAATTAAAAAGGAGAAGGTAAACAGCAAATGAAAGTTTTAAGTATTTTAGAAAGATGAAATATAACATCTACTAGAATATAATTTTATATGGGGTGCTCAACAATGCATATATTTATATGTATCCAATATACAATTTTTAAATTGATAGTGAGTGCTAATTCTTATATATTTTAGGTCATTTCTATGAATTTATAGATGGAATGTATTGGTGTGGAAGATGCAGTTCCAGATACGTCCACAAAGCAAATCTTGTGCGTCATCAGAATTATGAATGCGGTGTAGAGAGGAAATTCGTCTGCAAGAATTGCAACTTCAAATTCAAACAGAAATCTCATTTGCAATATCACGAGAGATCAAGAAATTGTACCAGGAAGAACAATACTAGTCACTTTTCTTCTAGTACATTTACCCAGTAACAGCAACAAAATGTTTATGTTAAATTGTTGCAAGTCGGAAAAGTAGCTTCAATGATATCTATCACTTTACCGTTTATTTAACAAAAGTGTTTTTTTGTTATGTGTGTAAATTTGTAATTTACCAATATATGTTTATATACCGATCAATTCAGTGTATAGGGTGTATTTTCCTTATAATATTTAAATAAATTATTATTATTATGTCCTTCGTACTCCAGTTATTCACCCAGTTTGATAAAAAAAAAACAAAAGAAAAATAGGTGCGAACGGGACTCGAACTAGTGTCCAAAACATTACGCACTGCAGTGTCCAGTCGATCTAAGACATCTTGGAAGATGGGTTTGCGCAACGAATGCTGACTCGATTTGTCTTGCTTATTGTTTCCTACTTGGTGGAACCACGCGACATCGCTCCACGTATGTATACACATAAAAGGAAATTCTCAGTTTAAGAATTGCGGTATTCTTGTAAATATATACACACGACAATAACATCTGATCTCTCTCCAAGACAATTTTCTTGATGAGAAAATTATGGTTTATTTGAAACAAGAAAAGTATATTTTCGAATTCAATACTCATTCTAGAGAAATATAATTTTTATCATATCTTCCAATTGAGCCCCGTTTACTTTGATCAAGAATACGAACATCTTCCGATTTGCTCCTAGTAACTCATTTATTTCGCATCGCCATTTTAGTCAACGGTATTCCAGCGGTAAGCGTGTGTCATTCTTTTTTTTTAATTAAGCAACCAGTCAACGTTATAGATTCTTATAGGTAAGATTTTCTGTGTTTTATGCCAAGATTATGATATGTTCAATCTGAAATTTTGTTATTCTACTTCCGATATTTTCCCAGGTTTGAATTGAAAATATTTACTTGAGTAAACTCTAAATGCGGTACTCTTCCTTTAAGGTAATTATATCATTCTACATGTAAGATGATATCGTATACTTGAACGAAAGCACATATTCTTCGTCCGAGAATTTATTTTTATATGTGTACACGTAATAAATAAAACACGAATGCGTGAGGAAATCTGTTTCCATTTGACTCTATTTTTCGTTTGTTGATGTACCTAATCTGTTACAGGGTACAGCTGTCAAGTATGTGGAAAGACGTACAAACAGCGCTGTTCTCTTGGAAGACACCGAAAGTACGAATGTCAAAAAAAGCCTGCAATTCAGTGTGAATATTGTCCATACAAGGCCAAGCAAAAAGCGGCAATGGGGACGCATTTGAAAATTAGGCATAGTAAAGGAATTCAATGGGGGTCGATATCAATATGAAATATTTATAATTAATTATCTATTCATGTTGTTCAACTGAATTGAATGGGCATGAATAAATCATTTTGTTATAATGTTTGAATGAAGGAAAATAAAAGTACAGACCTGTGTTAAAGCAAGAGATGTACATTAGATAATTCTTTATACACATAGTCACACAAATTTGAATAAAATTTACAGCTAATGGATTCTTAAACAACTTGACCAATCGTAGTGTGGAGTAAACGAAACATCTTTCTTGTTAGGTGAAAATATGCTCATCATTTGATTATTTTAGCGCCACCTACTATCCGAATGTTTATCTTACAAATAAGTCTCAATGATAGAAATAGTACAAAACGATGCCCTTTTTTGTTTTCAACAGTTTGTTTGATAAACGTAATCCTAAGAAATTTTGAACTACGCCAACCCTTTTCCGCAATTCTGATTGTTTCAAAAGGTTAGAGTTGAGCTGTCTGCCAAAAATTACTGTTCGTCGCGCTATAATTTCAAAACGGTTCATCGCGGTAAAAAAATTTATACAAACTGTTAAGCTAGATCGGTCATAACAACTTTCAGAATTATACTTTTGCATAATCAAAAAATGAATAAAATGCTGTTTTAGTTCTTCCTACTTTTTGCATTTACTTACAGAAAACCTTTTCTTTGTTAATGAGATATTTTCATAACTCCATAACTAATTATTTAAGAACTGCACCACGATTTACTAATATTTTAAACATACGTTTTACTATTACTTGTATGTCTTCACTTATTGCATGAGGACATTTATTGTTCAGTATAAAATAAAGTCTGAAAAGAACAATTTTATTTAGAAATAGAAGAAACGTTACAGTTGTAATAAAGACTAAATTGGTTCCAATTCGACAAGGATCTATTCATTGGAAATTTGTCAAAACTGTTCATGGACAAATCTGAGCTATTTGACCAAGTAGAAGGAAACAAAACTAATGTAAGTTTTATCTTTTAGGATTAGGGTACATGTGTCAAACATGCGGAAAGAAATATAAACAACCCAGTTCTTTAAGAAGACATCTACAATATGAGTGCCAGAAAGAGCCCTCCTTTCGATGCTTCTTTTGTCCCTACAGAGCTAAGCAGAAAGCAGCCATGACATCTCATTTGAAGTTCAGGCATAGTCGAGGAGGCGAATGGCTCATACGACTTGACATGACCTGACCTCATTGATAAGATACCCCAATTTTAATCAATATCTTACAGATAACATTTTCATTAAGTTTTTCTGAATAAATTTGATTATGCCGACAATGTTTCATTTTTTTACCTTATTTTTATACTCCCAATTGGAAGGAAAATGGAACGGGTTTGATAAAATATCTAGTTGTGTACTTAACACACAATTTCCCAAATAAATATCTTTTCCTTTCAGTGGCGCGTTTCGATTTGTATTTAAATCATCATCGGACTGTCAGATTTGACTGTCAAAAGGCTACCAATATCACTTTCCAACTAGCTAACTGAATCTTATCATGGATACAAAACTAGAGCTTTCAAATCTAGCACACCATTTGTCCTGTTCCGCTATTCTTCTATTAAATTATTCATTTTATCTTTCTTTTATCTGTCGTAGAGGATTGTGTATCCATGATTCGATCTAGTTAGCTATTTAACTAATCTGGGTAGCCTTTCTGAACAGTCAAATCTGACAATTCGACGATGACTAGATTCTTCTGCACAGCAACCCTTGATGATGCTAACATAGTTAGCGAAACATGTGTCGGGTTGAAATAAAGTGGTTTGGAGATTGGAAAAACTGTACAGTGTTTGAAAATTTTGAATGAAAGATTATCTATCAGCCAAAAAGATTCATATTATATTTATTTACACAACTCCTTGTTCAAGAAATAGTTCACCACGATTCTCCTTCTTAAAAATCATTGTTTTCAACACTCAAAAAACAGATGTCGAAATTGTCAAAACACCTAACATGGTAAATATTCGATCAGGATGCTAATATCGCGTTATCAACAAAGCTCGTTCTTTCTAACGTTGTGGAATGGGTAGCCGAGGAATTTATTTCTCGATGCTTACAATTTACGGCGATTTAAAATCAATGTGAATAGATATTTATAATCTCGCAGCACTTCTGGAGCACGATAAGCTTTCTGAAAATAGCATAATGAAACATCACACATTGCCAAAGATAAAAAAGATAATAATAATTTACTGTTTATTTCAGGGCATAAGTATAGCTGCGAGACATGTGGAAAGAAGTATAAACAATTATGCTCCCTAGGAAGACACAAAAATTATGAATGTCAGAAAGAACCGACCTTTCAGTGTAACGTTTGTCAATTCAAGACAAAGCATAAAACAACATTAGCGAGCCATTTGACGACCAGGCATAAAATTAAACAATCAGCCTGAATAGTCCATTACTACTAGTGTAATATTTCTAGGAACATATTTTTGTGAAATATTTCCAGAAATATTGGAAATATATGGAAGTTTTGGAAATAGTGGAAACCAATTTAAAACTAAAACAAAATGATCAAACTAAACGTTCAATGGAACCATACGTTCAAAAAGTTTAACACAGAACAGACAGACATAAACTGTTAAAGAAAAAGAAGAATAAAAAAATGTTTGTCAGATATCTCGTTGCATGAAGCAAGGTTGCCAATAGTTGCAGAATGGCGGTGAATCTCAGACTCCAGAATATTTATTACCTAGTGTGATATTTCTACCGCATGAAATTATATGATATTGATTTAAAAAATTAGTTTTAACATTCTTGTAGGGAATTGACTTGTGCACTTCTTGATTTTATACGATTTATTCGTATATACAAACTTAACACCTGCAATATTAATGTACAATAACTGTGGCTGTAATATCTGCTGTCGTCGACGCATCAATGCTTGTGGCTACTGGCAAGTGGCGGGCGGCGTTGTTTCGCTCGGTGCTGCTCGCCGGTGGTGGGAAGAGAGGAGGTTGCCTAGCAACGGTCTAGTCGGTGCGGCTGCTCCAGTCGCAACGTATTTTGAACATGTTTTCCAATATTTCTGAGACACCTTTCTTTAGCGTCAAACTATTTTCGGAACTGATTGTCTATTGGTCCGCATATCACTTGCTGTTTTTGTCGCCACGTAATCGCAGTAAGCGCTGCAACGATTCTGATAAAGGATATGTCGTGGCCCAATAGCGCTATCTTATTTTTATCACCAACAGTACAGAATAAGTTAAATGTTCGACAATAAAGTATAAAAAATACATTTTGTTTTTCTTCATTATGCTATTATGTAATCTAGGTATTATTGAGTAGTATTTCTGATATTATTCGTAGGTACTACATGACGTTTTTTACCCATGAGGTTGTATTAACTTAAGTTTATTTCTAGGACAATCTCCAAGTGAGCAAACTTCAATATTTCCTAAGGTAAGTTCAAATTACCTAATTTAGCCGAATAGTACTTTCAAAACACCTACGATTGGTAGGTGTATGAATGTAGTTGAGACGTAATAGATACGTATTAGTGAATTAGTAAAATAATTAGAGGTATGTCAATTATACATAAATCTAATTTCACATGTTAGCTTACGTCGCCTACGACTAAGTAACTCGATAGATTGGAAAGGTTGGCGACCACTGGTATAGAAAATACTCAACTCCACTTCAATACTTGGACCGACCTACAAGTATAAAGCTACGGATCCACAATGAAACTTTTTCACGAGATTTTTGTATCACCAGTGAAAAGTTTCAAGTTTCGTAGTGGAAACGGGCGTTAGATACATGAAATATTGTTAAAAATCCCACGAAAGAATATTTCACGAGATATTCGTTTCACGAACAAGTCTCAACGTGTATATACGATGTGCGTTGTGTTTCATGTGAAATATTTATTTCACTTGCAGCACGTGAGCTACGGTGTGGTCTCTAAATCAAAATCACGATTCCAGTATGTTTACCTTCGAGTTTAGGTATGGTTTGAAGATGAATGCAATGAGTGAACAAAAGAGTGATGAAAGAAAAATCAAACGAACCAAAAGCGGTCAAGCTCCAGATAATTGTACTGTAAAATGAGAATTTTATGAAGCTCTGAAATTTATAGATTTGATAACCACTATTACAAATAAAGCCTTTCTTCTAGCCCTTTTTGTTGACATTTTGTTACAAAATCAGTACATAAGTTTTTATACACATTCAGAGTTACCTTCTCTTGATGAGATAAAAATTTCATTACTCACGTGTTTGACAGAAATATATAATGTTCTCTGGAAACATATCTGGAATAAATTTCTCGTGAAACAAATAACTCATGAGATTTTAGTCTCATTGTGGACACCCAGGTTAATCAACCTACAATCAATATTCCCGTTATAATCTTAAAATTTCAGGGCCTTGAACATCTCCTAAATTCAAGCAACGACGGAAAAATTGTTCTGATGAAAAAAGATGGATTAGATAACGCCAGCAGAAGCAAACTGGTCAGAATCATAGTAGACTACTTGATGACCACTAATGATCCGAAAATAAAGTGAGTTTTTTATATACGGCACATAACTAAAGAACCCCGGATATAATAAGTGGTTTTCATAGCGGTCATATATGAGTGTAACCACACATATAAGTCAATAAAAAAATTAATTTGTCTTCAGAGTAATGAAAAAAAATCCTCTTTCACGGCTACATTCTCAAAGTATTACTACTACTATTTTAGGCACACTGCGCTGAAATACAATTTTGAAATCTATAGTTGGGTCATTCATCTTTGGAGTCAGTGCTCTATCAGTGGTTTTATTGTATTTGGAAACTGGAGAATCTACCAATATATTTAGCATTACAATATCGAGCACCCCATCGAATTATTTTTTTAATGTTTAGCTTGATTAACTATAAAAGCATGTTTTTAGTTTTTTAAACTATAACTTATCTTTGTTCTTATGTTTCCTCAGATTTGAGATCTTACCTACATATATCTTATCCAGACTTCCAGATGTTTTCCGCCTTGCAGCCGAAGAAATAGTGAGACTATTTCCCAGTGAACGGATAGAATCGTATTATATTCCGTATATAAAAAAGTCTGAATGTAGTGGGCAAATCCGCCCAACTAAAGGAAAACTATACTCAAGATATACGAACTGTAAGAGGGCTATAGCTTTAGCTAAAGTGCCGCCGTCACAAGGAGGTGCCGGTAAGTAAAATAGAATATGTTCCAAACTTATGTGGGCCTATTTTTTATGCGGACTATTTAATTTCATTTTAAAACATTATTTTCACAATTCAGCTTATTATTAATAACAAAATTACCGTTTTGCTTGAGAACAGTTACGGGTTTTCCGTACTGCAAATAGAGATTGCAATAAAAGCCCAAGACGTCATATCTCAAACAGTACCAATACAGAAGTTCTGTTCAAAAAACCTAATAAAATATGAAATATATTATTAATTATCATTCTCATTATTCAAATTATTTAACACAAATTTCACCATGTATGTACCAAGTGACGTTCTTTAATGAGATACAATAAAAAATAGGGAGTTGAGTTTTAAATTTGTCTAAAATACTGATTTGAGTATTTCCGTTACAGAAGACAATGTTGGCGTTGGCCCAATGAGTGTAATTGCGTCTGATCACGAAAAAACATGCTACAACCAGCTGCAACAACCGAATGATGATTTCGATGAAGTTTTGCGAAACTGGCAGCAATGCAGTAAGCTAAGAATGATGAATTTAAAGTTAGTAGGTACACCTCAAATGTATATATCTGCCTTACCATGCCTAGAAAAATCATTTGGATATAGATTGGTAAGTTTTTCAATAAGTAATATTTTTATTTATATTTTTTTCATCAATTCTATATTTGACTATAAAAATTGTAATCAGGTTATTTTAAACGTTTAGTACTATTTTACTATGTTTCCAGATTCTTATCTAAAAGTTCTTTTCCCTTGCGGCACGTTTTCGTTGGGCCACCCTGTATATTCTTTACTGTTTCAGTTGGTCCATGACTTCGAAGAAAGATATCCACATGTAAAAGACATAAGTATACATAAAGTATGGCAAAAGATTTCGGTCGCGTTAATTGACTTCGCTAAATCCAAAAACTTACAATCTCGAGACATGCTGTATGAAACTGATTATTCAGACAAGAATTTGTTTAGTTTGAGACTGCTACCTTGGTTTTTCAAACCTGCTGTTTACAGAAGCAAAGCAATGAAGAAATGTATCAAACTAAGCCGGCCAGAAATGGTTGAAAAGTTTGTCCCCATTGTGTCTGTGAGTAATCAGGCTTGCTTTTCTTATCAAACTACTTAGATATTTAGTCATACCTTTTATGCATGTGAATCGTAAAAGTTCTTTCATGTTGAAACAGTACCATGAGTTAAGCTGTTTATATATAAATAACATCCTAAGGTTTCTCTAAATGAAAATCATGTAGTAACGACAATGGACTAAGTAGTGCTCTACACACGCTTGACACTTCTTAATATTATTTTCAACATAAAAAACAAACTTTAAAGGTTGTTGTGGCAGCCAAAACGTTATAAAAGTGCACTCAGTAACCCATATGATGTCTTCCATTGTCTATATAATTTGTGTGAAAGATGGAAGGTCGCTGTAGCTCTTTTCTCTCAAAAGTTCCAGTGACAATAAACCACAGAACACGGAACGATACCTACATTACAGCTCTAGCCACCCAGCGTGAACGAAAAATGGAGACCTTCGAACTTTAGTCGACCGAAATAAGAGTATTCCTAACACTCAATCGGGGCTAAATCAGCTGCACCCCATTAAAAAAGATCTGACAAGATACGCATATCCATAGAAGCTACTGCAAACAAAAATAAAAGAAATTATGGCCAAGACAAAAACAAGTCAAGAAGAATCCAGACACTTACTTTTTCAACCATACGTTCAAGGAATATCTCATGCGATTTAAAGATTATAATAGTAGTTCAAGATTCAAAAAAGATCATCGAGCAACATTGCACTCCGAAATATCCTGCCAAAAACTAAACCCCAGAATGAAGATCAAGATACCAACAACTGCATTTGCCAAACACCATAACAAATCAAAACTATCTACACAAACGAGAGTCCAGCCAGAGGAAGAAGTATGAATAGAGGTGGAACGAAATATTCGATAGTTCACCTGAAGATGATTGAAGATGGTAAATCAATAAAAACGTCGTGACATTCAAATTATGTAGACAATGGAAGTCAGAAACATAACCTATTACATGATTTATCTCTGTTATTGATATATTAATTATTCATTAAAATTAACATTCAAAACGATAATATAGCTCATCATTCCCATTCAAATCTCACCCTTTTTCAAGACCACTGAAGAAATGGAAGCCCGCATAAAAAGCAGACACGATGAGCTGAAGTTCTTCGACCTTTCCATGCAACCGTTCATGATAGCTCTTGGAGAACCATCCAACATAAGGAGTTATGTGGTGGTAGTAAACAACGACATCAGATACCAGTTTCACGACTGTCTATCGGCGTTGGAAGTCACTTTCAAAATAATGCACTCGCTGGATCTCCCTAGTCCAGCAGAGATAAGGGATGTTTGGCAAGCCGTTGATCAATTGGTTTATAAGGTCAATTCAGCTATAAGGCCTGGAACTAGCGTTTTTCTTTCAGAGTTTTGTCCCAAGTTGAAGAACATTTAGTAGTGTGATAACATTCGATACGGTCAAATAGCTCATTGTATAGGTTGCGTCTATTTTGCATTAACGGAATCGATATTTTTAAAACTAATCTCTAACTAACTTTCATTCCATTCACATGATAAAATAAAAATATATATGACACACAGATATATTTTAGCTTTTTGTTTCAATAAATTTGTCTTTATTTCTCATTGTCCATCTACAATCATCAACTTCAGTAAAAACTTCAAACAACAAACAAAATTACCAATTCTTTGAACGGTACTGTAATACTCATATGTATACTTCAGCTTTCAACTTAAGCAGCAAAACCTCATTAACCGTAAAGATAAAAATGAATTGCGGACAGCGAAGACTGGAACCTTTCACGCCAAAAGTATTAAAATCGATAAATTAATCGTAGTTGAGATATAACAGCTTTCTTTTAGGTTGCTGTGTATTGTAGTCTTCCATGTTTTTCATGTTCCAAAAATAAACTTGTAACATACAACTGTTCTGCAAATGTAAACCATTTATATCATGGTCGCAATAGATTTAAGTAGGTTTTGAGACTATAAAATTGTGAAAATTCTTGAAGCTGCAATGCAATCATTTGTGATTTGTGAGTTATATTTCGTTTAGTAGGACTTTTGTTAGATTATATGTATTGTTGTTGTATAATTCCAGTGTATGATCAATACATTCTTTCTATAGTTTGATCCATACTGTCTTTTTATAATAAATGCCAGAAGTCCACGGATTATTGAATGCAAGTGACGACCTGTCGAAAAAATTTTGTTTAATAGAAAGCAAACTGAAGCAAAGTAGAAAAAAATGTTATGAGTAGGAAGGAAAGATGGAAACAGCAGCCTGATATCATTGCTAGACTCGAGAAGGCACTTGCTTGGAGATAAATTTTGTTTTAGAAGTGATAAATACAACACATTGGAATGTATTATTTGTAAACTGGTAGTTTCCTTGCGACAAGTTCACAGAACTGCCTTACACTGTGCATACTAAATACGCAATTGCATTGGTCCTTACCAAATGCCAGCGTCATCTGCTGAGCAAATCCATTGTTTTGACCCAAGTTTTACCATCTAACCTCATTCCACTATGCCTTCAACAGGTGCAAGTGTCATTTGTGAAAAGAGTCAAACAACTTCCACATGGTAGATACTTCACCAAAATAACCACTTCGGATCTGTGCGAAGTCGACTTACAACAACGTTTTTTTTCCTCTATAAAAACATGAAGTAGAACACTTTTGGGTGTCACTATGAAATGTGGCAACACTGCAATCTGACAGTCGATAATGGAGTAGCAAGTAGAGCACTTCATTTTTTGCAATCTTACTTTTCTCTTAAGTTCAGGTGTAGTGATAAATTTGATATTGGTATTACTATTATATTATTCCACTTATTCGATATATATTTTAGGACCATTATATAGATGCAACTGCGGCAAGGTTTATTCGAAGAAACATTCTTTGTACCACCATAAAGCAAATTATTGTGGTAAAGAAAAACGATTTGCTTGCACCACTTGTTCATACAGAACAAACCTTAAGAGTAATTTGAAACGACATATGTTTTTGAAACACGTTGGTATTTTGCAATAAACTATCAAGTAGATTAATTATAACATTTCATTCATACTATCGTAGACAGAAGGATGATATCCAGTTCAATACAGAAGAACCTCAAATAAATGGGGGTATATTTATGGTGATAATAGTTAACTTTTCATTTTAGGATATCGCTGCTTACGTTGTGGCAAATACTACAGACATAAAGCTTCTCTATACAAACACAGTAAGTGGGAATGTGGCAAGGAATCTCAATTCAGGTGCAGGTATTGTCCCTTCACTGCCAAGCAGAGAACAAATCTTCTGAGCCACATGAAGTGTAGACATACCAACCATAAGTGAAATATAGATTCTGTGCTTTAAATAAAAAAAACTATCAACATGAAATTTTGGCATTTTTATTATTTTGTAATCAGATTTGTGGTATCAAATGGTCTGAAGCTACCTTCTACACAATAGCTGGAACTATACAAATCCAAAACTGAGAGGAATGTTCTTAAGAGGAGATCACAAAATAAATTTTTTAGAGAATACGTTATTATAACAAGAAAAATATTTTTCAACAATGTATAACACTCTCTATTTTTATATTCTCAGAAATTGTACAACCTTTTTATACATTTTTGACCTGTTCTCTTATCCTTTTACACTGCATTTGGGAAATATCATCATTATTTATCACTACCATGCTTTCGCCGTTGGTTCTAAGTACGTGGGTATGATGTCTGATGAAAATCAAAGCAAATGTATATAATCTACTTGTATTTTAGCTGAAGGAAAACGGAAACATTGTTTATACTGCAGTTACGCTACAAATAGGACTTATAACCTGAGAAGACATGTTTTGACTCATCACAAGCCGCCACCTTACTGATTGGAGCATAGAAGAGAAGAAATAAGCTTGAACAATTGAAGGTTCCCATGAAGAAAGTTGAAATTTATAAATATAATTTATACATATTATATTTTTGCTCACGACGTAATGTTCTAATACAATGAACGGTTGAAATTGACAACAGATAAAAAAATAATAATTATAAATGACGACACACCAGAATCATAAATGATTTGGAGCTGTAATCAAATAGGTCATCTTCCCTCCATATATCATAAATACCACTTAAGAGGGTTATGGGTTTCCAATATTTTTCGGCGCCCACTTTTCAACATAATGGAAAATATTGAATAAAGGTTGGTTCTATGTTCGTGGGAAGCCCTTTTTGCATTTTTTGCTACAAAATTTCACATGCATACTCGTACTGATATTTTTGGACTCATTTCGGATGCTTCTTCAACCTTTTGGTAACCAAAGTATCAAGAAAAGAGCTTTCTTTTCTATAATCTTTATAAAAAATATTTTAAATGGGTTCAAAATCACGCGCCTCAAACGAAATATTGTGGCACCGTACTTGAACATATTTTTACCGCTGATACGAGCCCTCTGGCGACAATATCTAAAAATTTTCATCGAAATTGAAAAAAGGGCTTCGCATAAATATAGAAGCAACATTTCTCTATAATTTTCAAAAAAAATCGTTTCATTATCTTGAAAAATGGGCACTGGAACCGAAATGAGTCCCTGCAAAAACGCCTTTTATTCTAGGTTTCTTCTTGAGTTCTTGTCAGACGAGTGCAAGGCATTTTTCATATATTTCTGAATACCAACATTACATATTTTCTACAATAAGAAATTTCATTATTCAGCCCAGGTATTTCTGGATATTTTCATGTATATTTCTGGATACGGTAGACATTCTTAAAAATATATTTGTACGTAAAACCAGTTGTTGTAATGGGACATTATAACTATAAATTATACAAAGCGCACTTTGTGATATATAAGTATATTTATTGTTCTGGAAAGGTGATGTACTGATTTTTTATCACCAATGATCAATGTTGTGTTGTAATAAATACAATAAAATGGCGTCTATTTCTATATCAAAACAATTTCCGTTCCTAACGCTGATTTCTCTGGTACTGATTGTAACCACTTGAAATCGTCCCTGGTACGACCAGGCGCTGTCTCCTCAGCATTGTTTTGGTTGGAGATCCCACGTGCGTTTTTTTGAGGAGGCGTGCCGGTAGACGATAACAAGTAATCAGTTCTCCGCTAGACTCGTATTGGCGCTGTTCTCCGTTATTATTACTTTCCAGTTAATTCATTAAACTCCGTTATTTGTCAGGCGGATCTTTGATTTCGGCAAATCCTCAGTTTACATGATCTTTAGGTAACAGATCGCACAATGATATCTTTATATATTTTCGGATTCAGTTAATTTATTTGAAATTCATGAGAGGTCCGTTTGACCTTGAAGATTACCAGTTTTTTTTAGAAAATTAGTATTTATGTTACAGTTAGAGCTGGAAGTTATTACTCTTACTCTCAAACTGGTCACAAATCACATAAGCTTAACTAACTGACTCAACTAATCTTCCTACTGAAATGTATACCCTGAAAATAGCTGAAAAGCCGTACTAGAAAGCTCCAGAACATTATAGAAAATCTTCCTTGAACTTTCGAGGTGTCAAGAAAATAAATGGCTTGAAAGTGAACAAGACATTAAGAGGGAACTCTACCTAGAATGAAAAGCGTTTTGGAATATTAGAAACTCATGCCAAACGCTTTTTATTCGAGATTCTAATCCCTCTTTCTATTCTGGCTGATCAACTGTATTCATACGATTAAACCTATCCTAAAGCCTAAAACACTTTCTTACAAAGTCCTGGCAGGGCACACAAGGAACACAAAAATAATTTGGCTGTAACAGAGTTCACTTGTACCGGCGCAAAGCAATACGATTTTTGTATGTGAAGGATTTACAGTTATATAAAGCAGTCTATCAAACACTGCAAATACTTGCTTGGCGGTGCTAGAATATGTTTCTATAAAATTATATTTATAAGAGCTTTCACCAAGTGAGTTATGTTTGCATATATTTTATTGTATAGATCCTTAATATCAAGAACGTTCCTTTTAGATAAGCCGCGAGTATATCCATGTCCGAACTGTGCAAGAGTTTACAGTCATCACACTACTCGAAGCAGACATGTGAGGTACGAGTGTGGCAAGTTCCCCGCGTTCAGATGTCCCGTGGAAGCTTGCTATTTCATGTGCAAGAGGAAATACCAGCTCGCATCGCATATGAAGCGAAGACATAACGTCGTCCTGTTGTGATTTCGCTGTGTCACAAGTTGTAGGGATGGGAACATCGAGGAAACAACAACGATTCTTTTTGGATTCTAGTAATATTTATTCATATCAAAGACCAATTTTGCTGTTATAGATAGATTCAGACACGAGACATCCGTACTACCAGATGTGAGTTTTTTTAGAGGCAGACAACTTAATTCGGGAAGCTTGTGTCGATTCTTCAATTAAACTTGTATCCATCCCCTTCTTGGGAAATTGTGTGTAATGATCTTGGTTTCCGTGCTTACGAGATTCATCTTATGTGGGAATTGAAGCCACATGATCATCGCTCACGTCATACATTCGGTGAATAAGCCAAAGGAAACCCGTTAATAAACAAGAATCTTGTTCGGTCTTCCCCTAATTATGTCTTTGCAAATTCTTGCAATTTTTTATAACCTCGATGTTTTTTACCCATTCCGAGTACAACTAATAGATCATCTAAGAGCCAAAGATTTTTGTAGTCATATAAAATCGTATATTGTTTTTTGAAGGTGTGTTCAATATGTGATCAAGAATACTTTTTAACTAGTCTATGAGTTTTTAAGGTTTGTTTTACATAATTGCTAATGATAATATAATGTATTTCCTTCTGCTAATGATTTATTTTCTAGGATTTTAATAACAAGTAATCTTTTGCCTATTGGATAATTGTCAATAATTATATTTCCTATATGTATAATTAATGCCACAGTGGCTACATGTATAATCGTTTAAAAAAATAGTTTTCAATTAGTTACAACCGTAAAAGCAATAGTTCATACACAAACTTGGTTGAAATAGCCATTCATAAAGATTCAGCTCTATCAAATTGACCTTCATCTAGATTAAAAGAATTTTAATCTGCCACATCCCTTAAAAATCTCAATATTTTTAGGAGGTTGCCTTACTTTGGAATGTTGAAAAAATAATTTTTTTGATTCATATGTAGCTTCAAGAATAAGTAAAAGTGAACTCCAACAAAATGGAAGACAAAATTAAATCATCCTTAGGGTGAAGCAAACAAATGCGTATTGGAAGCATTTGTAGTCATCTAGTTAGTGCGTATAAGTATTCAGGATCCATCTTGTTTAACTGTCTCCAATAAGTCAGATGGATAGATCGTCAAACTACGATAGCTCTCAGACTACGTCATCAAATATATTGTAACTTGCGACGTTTTTTCTGGGGGAAGGGTACCTGAAAATTGTTTTATATAACCAAAGCCATTTTACTAGTTACCAAAGATAAATACTTTGTGCCATAGTCATAGTTTGAATAAGTTGAGTGTTTTTGTTGTAATTGTAGACAAATTAAAATTATAATAAACACTATTAATCTATGTACGATGTAAAACTTGAATATTAAATTGATATATTTGTATATACGGACGCTGTATTTCTTCTTTATATGTATAAGAATATATAGTAGTTCAAAAAAGATTGTTTTCATACATTGGTTTTTCAGTAGTTATAAAAACCATTATGGTTTTCGTACGGATACTGCATTGTTTCCAGCAGACCCAGCGTGGAAATTAAATAGTACGGCGACCAATAGTGAACAACATCGATAGACTGCATTCACACAGGAATTAATCAGCGGCGCTTACTCATTATGCGTCGGGCAGCGTGAGTCAGCACGATTGGCCTCGCTTCCGATTACTGGTCTGAGATCGGAAAAACAACCGAAATAACTAGTTATAATTTGGAAACGAATCTCCTAGATTTATGTGGACTTATCTATTTATTTTCATTCAGTATCAATTAAAGTTTTACAAACCTATATCTATTTATGAATATGTATTATCTTATATCTGATATATAGAATACTTGGAAAGTAAGTGGTGTACTTTGAGGTCTTATATAATTTCAAGAAGTCATGTAGATTGTAGACGCTCTTACTTGGTGAATCTCTTCCAGAAAAGTAAAAACTGACAGTCCGGCGATGATTTAAATATAAATCGAAACGCGTCACTGAAATAAAAAGAGCTTTATTTATGAAACTGTATGTCAATAACACAGGTATTTAAGAAATCGAGCTAGTAGCAAAAGATGAAATCTTTTCTCTAACTCATCTTCCACGCGTATCGCGTTGTGAGTAAGACGAAGATAGATAGTATTGCAGCAATTTTGCCAGCTTTACAAAATACAATGTAAGTAGATGAAGCAATTGATTGTGAAGTTTCCGTAGTGATTCCCTATTTTCTCTTCCTTGATAAAAATGACTTGTCTTTGGTCAAAAGAAGTCGTTTTGCCTATAAAGACGCACCTACACACTATCACACAAAGTAAAGTGCTCTACACAACTGAAATTGGGGTCATGTAGATTGGGGTATTTTTAGTTGTTGTTTATTGGAGCAAGGGAGAGAAAAAAAAATATATATACATATTTGGCTACAAATTCTTCCATTTATCTAAAGAATAACGTGGTTTTTGACGTGTGTTACTGTTATTGTGTATATATGACGATATATCTATTGCTTCCTTGTGTAAAATCTCAACAGTATGAATAGTTAGGTTTTTCACAATTCATCTAATAAATAACTTTTTCAGGACCTGGAAACTACGCCTGCGAAACCTGCTCAAAAACATACAAGTACAAAACAAACTTGACGAGACACAGAAGGCTGGAGTGCAATAAAGCACCGATGTACGGTTGTGATAACTGCGGGAAACGGTTCAGACACAGACACCATCTCCAGCTACATCAATGTTCTGGAGGATGTGAGCCGGGTCACTCATGGAGCAAAAAAAATAAATAGTAGCTGTTCAATAGTCACATTCGACTTCTTTTAATTTTACTGCTCGATAATAATAGAAAAAATATTACTTCAGCACTTTACGAAGAGTAAACTTTAACGTAATATCACAGCATAAGGATAGACAGCAGCAGAATGTCTCCAGCCTGAGACCCGGAAGTCCAGTTTTCGCCTAGTGTAGGGTTTTTTGTACAGTATTGGGTGTGGACCAAAAGCATATCATCAACAATCGCCAATATGATTTTCCAAGGGAGATCTTCTGGCCTGTAAGCCGCCATATTGGTCTGATTCTCTCCTCCTTATATTGAATAAAGCCTAGATAAGACCAGGCATTGAATATTGCTCTCACTCTAAGAAGGTGTTGCCACAACTACTCTGCACCCTGATCAGAAATCGAGATATTATGTTTTCTTGCTATTACATTCCCAACGCCTGTCTATCTCTGTATGTCTGTCTGTTTGTCTGCTAATATAATCACACAAGCACATAATCTGATTTTTTATATCTAGTTAAAATAGTATATGATATATTAAAACTGATACAATATCACAATTAACTTTGATGACGGAAGAAATTCATTCATTGTACATCTACATTCTACATACCTGATAGGAGGTTTACATATACTGACTATAATAGAAACTGCATAGAAGGAAAACGTCATTTAATTTCGAATAATTCTACTCCCTACATAAAAGCAGTATAAATCAAGTCTGCATTGATTGTCAGTGCGGTCCGTAGGACTCTTGAGTTTACCGTTACCGTACCCGTATCTGTTTATACATCTATCAGGTCTACCAACCTAGAAACCAGACCGCGTCAAGGAAAAAAGGAAAGGGAAAGAAATAAAAAAAGGAGGAGTGAAGATAGGAGAAGAGGATCTTTTGTTGTGTTCTAAAATTGCAAATTACAAACTTACTCAACTGTGTGGTCCACTAATTTACGCAATAGAGAGTTTCTGTGTGATTCTGCTTAACAGCGGGGCATGCCTGGCGATCTGATAGAGAAATTTAGCTTTTCTCTGGTACTATTTGGGTCTTTTAGTAATCTATATGATCTCTGGAACTAACTTTCTTTAATACTAATAACGCTTTGGGTGGTATACGGATGTCTGGTGGCGAAGCAATTAGCAACAAATAAACAAATTAAAGTATTTTCCAGTAATATTGACTTCTAACATTTGCGGCTTGCATAAAAGCTAACTTATACAGAAAACTATAGAAAAATAACATTGATCATGTGTACATAGACATTATTTTTTATTATTTGTTTCCAGAGAGTCCATTCACTTGCACCACATGTTATAAAGTGTACCTAACTAGAAGTGGTTTAAACAGACACAAGAAAGAAATGTGTGGAGAACCGCCAAGTTTCAAATGTACCAAGTGTCACTATAGAGCCTACCAAAAAGGAAACGTGGAGATACATTTCAAGAAAATACACCTCAGATTTGGGGCTGACTGAGTGCCTACATTTAATATATCAATTTTATGTCGAATCATGCTTCATACTTCACAAGTTAATTAGTTATGGGAAAGCTAAATATATTATTCAACTACAAACTATATTTTTTATCTACCTAATGTTCCTGGTAATCTTAAACTGTGCATAGTAATCCGGTAGGGAAATTTTAAAGTTGGATATGGGAAACGCGTTAAGTAAGACAAAGATAGTTAGCAGAACGTCTTAGTGCAAGAAAGACAGCCTACGTAAGCGTAGTCGGCAACAGCGAGTTTGTGAGAAGCAATGCTAGAAACGATGAATAAAGCGAGTACATGGACGGTTTTCTGACTCGAATTTGGAATATGGAATACAGATCTGGAATTCCGTGAACTTAGCGCAGACGTATCTATTGATTCATCTGTAAATCCTATACCGTACAGTATTTTTCAGTCCATTCGAGTTCCCCAATTTTCAATTGGGAAATAATCCGTGTATGGCCGACTTCAATGAACAAATAAGTGGAAAAGGTGGCATAGCCCGGGCTGCTCAACATAAGCCACCTCACTTTTTGCAGTATTGAGAATGGAAAAGTAATGTCATTGTAATAAGAAGAAATCATTTATTATCATGATAAAGAACTTTTATTAAGCGATAATGAATAACTACCGTGGCAGCGGTCAGCCATTCTTGATGTATTTGGTATGCTACTAAATATTAGAGGAACTCTTGTGATTTGTGTGATTCACTATTAAGGGCAAGCAGCAACAATTCAGTTTTCCAGGAAAATAATGAAATCCGATTGCCAATTAAAAAACTTCTTTGTAACATTTAAATTTTGCCATCCGTAAGGAATTTGTGACAAAATTTGACATCGTCATGCAAGGTCATTTGAAAAGTATCCCTCATATCTTGATCACGTATACATCAATATACTTATTTGCAGAAAAAGGTATCATCTGTAGTGATGTTACAGATTGCACAATTGTGCAGTATTGTGCATAATAGTTCACTTCACTGCACAAGCGCATCCTTTTAAAGTGAGGTGCACAATTTGGTTCCGTTGCTTCCACCATCCTACGATTCACTTCAGTATACCATGAAAGCAACTAATTTTTTTTAATTTTGAAATGCGTTTTTACTTATTTACGCCTTAATTCCGTTTAGGCAATAGATTTTTACAAAGTCGACTATTTCTTTAGCTACGGCGACTTCTCTGCTCAGGTGCAACCCGCGCATATTATGTTTTCGAGTTTTGTAGACTGAAGGTTTGTTTATAATTATTAAAAAAATATATACCCACGAAGAAAAGTTTCAAATTCTAGTCTGGTACATCCAGAAAGATAATTTGGCTCTCGCAGTAGTTTATTTATTTTCTGTGTTCTTTCCAGATCGTCCAATTCCTTCTCCTCAAACGGTTGGAATTTATTTGATTTGTTATTGTGGAACATAACCTTCATCACTACAAAACTAATAATTGATGCCCACAAATAATACTACATGACAAATGGTCAAGGTAATTACATGCTATCATTAAATCACCTACATAGCGTAAATCCGACTTATGGACGAAGACATCCACGTCAAGACATTAGTCATACATCTACACCCCACTCCAGTAGAAGGTGTACTGATTATTAAGTGATAAGTGATAATTAAATAACTGGCGTCTGCAAACTGCCAGTTTCTCTGCGTGCCGGTGTTGTCAGATCAATTTTAGTAAAATTCATCTTACTGCGGATGACAGGGTAACAATGTCTATTTCGTGATTACTATGTACGTATGCACATTAACTGAGTTACTGAATTCTCAGAGACATCTGAAAATGAAGACTAATCGCGAAAACTGAAAAAAACACCATGAAAATATTTGTCTATGCCCAAATATGAAATCCAATTCTAATAACAATGCAAAATGCAACTTTGTCAGACTTCAGTGATGCTTAGTGTGGACTGTGCTTACCTACTATTTAATTTATTTGAAATTTTTGGAGCCCCAAGAACCGCAACAGGAACCTTAGAAACAAACATAGGAAAATGAAATTTACCACTTTATACTATTACTTGAAAATATGTCGGCTTAAATTATTTTCTTCTGTATTTCATAACAGAATTACAGATTCAGATTCAGTCACATTTTTCAGGACTGTGATTTATGAAATAATTGATATAATTTTTCTAGGACTGCCTCCTTAAGAAATACTAATCATCATATTTAATTGACAATCTGACAACCTCGCACAGACAAAATCATCGGTACGATAGCAGCCTTCCACATTCCCACACGTTACCGAATATACGGTTTCGCAGGCGGTCTCTTTCCCTCTCGCATGTTTTTCAAATACTCTCTTCTGTGTCTTTCTGATGCATGTTCAATAATAATTTTTTCCCCAATGTATAGTACTGCAAAAAATTCTTTCAGCATGTGGAATCAATGTATTGGAAAAAGACTAAATGAAACATAAATGTTAGAATGAGTGCGCGAATCTCGTAACGCGTGGCAATGCGGCCCTATGCAGGCTCACGTTATAGTCAAGTAAAATTAATAATTATTTCTTTGTTGATTGTATTAGCAATTGGTGGTAGCATTTTGAAATTAAATAACTACAGCTACAGGAACCGTTTTTAGATGTCATTGAATCAGAAATGACGTCATGACAAGCTGTATTATTGTCAGAACACAAAAAAATATGGAAACACGATGTATTCACACAAATACCCAATACTTATGAAAGACAAGTTTATCGACATTATCAGGAGCAACACAACTAGATAGCGATAGGAGAAACATTTTCATTTGTAGATTATTGTTAATCATTGTTCATGAAGCTACTCATATGTATAGCAAAAGTCATTCAATAGTAAGTTTCAATAAAAATATAAATATCTTCCAAGCGGCCACAATATTAATGTTTTTTTTTTATTTCAGTGACACTGTCCATTTTCCCCTAATATGGAAAAGATTACCTCACTCAAGGTGGTCTAAACAGACTCAGACGCATTTAAACAATCCGGCAACCATATGGAGGCTAAAGAATGCTTAGCCTACCCTGGAAAATGAGCATGAAATAACATTTAAAAAAATCTTCTTATTACTAAGTTGTGAAAAGTTTCCATTTTAAAAAAATGGTGAACAAATCATTTTCTGGGAAAGAATTTTATAGCCATATTACGCTGCGCATTTTCCTTTCTTATAACATTGAATTTAATCAAATGGGGATTTACTTGAAAGTAGTAGGGTCCTATTGGATTGGTAAATGTATTGTGATATATTTCATATCACATAATTCTAATAAATGACATACTACAGAGAACTCTTTTTTTATTTGTTCTTTTCAAGTATTGCGAATCTTAGTATTACCAAAAACACCTATAGTTTTAATCTATTTTTTTTCTTTCAATATTTTGCACGCTACTCTTCCACATATTTTTGCATTTGCTCAGAAATCGCCTCCAAACTGAATGCATTTTCAACTAAAAAGTTTGATGTTTTTGTGTGGTTTCCTAATTCGTTTATTTTTCAGGTAACGAGAGAGTCCAGTGTTTGAACTGCGGTAAAGAATATGTTACCTTCGCTGTTCTTCAGCGACATTTAACATACGAATGTGGAAGATCGCCGACATTTTCTTGTCCGTTTTGCCAAAAAATGTTCAAAAGAAGAGACAGCATGAAAAGACATGTTTTGTTGCTACATAAAGAACATCGAAATAAGGTTTGGTGAGCTTGCAGTACCTGGAGGAAATGAAAAAAGACCTTCGAACCAGTGGTGATTGCAACATGACATCAACCTTTACACACCTTTTGATTTTTTGATGAAATAGTTCTAATAGTAAGAGGTATACTAAAATAAAATGAAAAAATAAACCAGCTCATTGAGGTTGGGTAATATGCCTGCCAGGTGAAAGACTGACTAAAAGAATCTAAACAATTTCCCTTGATTCCGCGGTCTTGAAAAATTGAAATCGGGAAAATAAATGGACAGGTCTTTTATTTTTATCGTTTAACCCATCTGGAACTTTTAGCCAGACTCAAATATCATTGTTTTGCGTCACTAAGACAACATATCATATATGCCCACTGGGGAAAATAAGGGAAAAAATGTCACTGTCTCCCGGACTATAACTTTGTTACAACATGGCAGCTAGTGACGCCTCATGACAGCTGACATTATGTCGGAACTTGTTTAAAACCTCTGTTTCATGGGATTTTGACAGGATCGTGTTTTCTTATCGAATTTGGTCGCAACGCCTCGAAATACCTGCTTAACTAATGGGTCTGATCCGAAGCAACAAATTTTTTTTATGTAGACCTGTATTTGACCGATTTTGGCCATATTTCACAAGGTACAAAATGAGAAACGTGTACAAAGAAGTCTGATATATGTTTATTATTAAGGAGGTGTTTGGTACAAAAAAGATACAAAGGAAGATTAAACAAAAATATAAGTACCTTATGTTACATGTCGCTTCCCGCCCTGACGAAAAGCATTAAGCTTGAGCATAAGAAATGTACGAAAGCTCCTTTCTTTCTGCTGAGGCCGACAAAGTGAAACACATTTATTTATCGTGTAGATTATAGATACTCTTTCTTGGTGGAACTCTTCCATGCAGATAAAAAGATTGTGTAATTGACACACAGTTTCGCAAATAAAACTCTTTTTCTTTCAGTGACGCGTTTCGATTTATACTTAAATCATCGTCGCACTGTCAGATTTGACTGCTCACAAGGCTACCCAGATTACTTGCCAACTAACTAACTAGATCCTATCATGGATTCAGAACAAGAGCTCTCAAACCTAGCATACTATTTATCTTGTCTACCTATTTTTCTATTAAATTATTTTTTCCTTTCTTGTGTCTGTCTTAGGGGAAATATTTTTTGGCGACTGCATTTACACTAGTGTTAAGAAAAACCCCTACAAAACCTTAACCATCGCCGTCAAAATGTTCTCAATGTGATAAACTATTTTGTTTCTTAAGATACGAACAATCAGGTATATTTGACATCTTTCACTAAATAAACTTGTAAACAACTAGATCAAAATGTACTTAATTTGTTGGGGCATCGCCTACTAGATAGCTCAGCGGAAAGAGGGTTTCGCCTTTCTAAAAAAGACTCGTATCAGTTATTACTTTATATGGTAGGATTTCTGAGCTTCACACTATGCTCTGGAGGCGTGTATGGATTCATAAGATGCAACACCACTTTTAAAGAGGTTCATACAAGTACTCTACATTTTAAGAATTAAGGTTGTTATAGGTTTTGTTCTTCACTATACCGTGTGTTTTATTTACCTGTATATACCTATCTTATGGTTTTAAATATAATATATTTTGTTCACAACGATTTCGTTCATTTCCAAAAGGGTATATTAGTGTTCAACGTGTGTGATATGTCAGAGAGTATATTTTTTGCAATACATGTTTTGGTTTGAGTATAATTCTCATCATGAAATGTTATAACCTTAAACTGAACAGTCGTTAACTAAAACCGACGACGATAAAAAATATAACCACTCAACTCATTCATAAATTATTTCCTGCCTGAGTGGCAGCACTGCTTAAGGGCGAGGTGGGAAAAAGGAACGAGCGGGGAAGCCAACGTGATCGACATTGTTGAAAATGATCAACAGCAGGGCTACAAACTTGACGAGGCTAAAGCATTTGGTAATTTTATCATTACACCATTTCAAGTAAGCAAATGAAAATGGGCGGTTGTTAAGCACGAAACTTCAATGCTGACTTGCGTCAGATGTTCAATATTTAGAACATTTTCATGGTATGTAGCCTTTATTTCATAACCAGTATTTTTTTTCAATCTCATACATAACAACCGTAGAAATTTGTATCAAGTTACCGTTCACATCCTTTCTGAGTAATCACGTAATCGCTCTTGATATATAGCTGAATAATCCTTATTTTTCAGTATGTGAAAGCTCATTCAAATGTCGCAGATGTGGTAAAGTGTACGCCTCAATCACAGTTCTGAAACGACATTTCAACTACGAATGCGGCAAATTACCTTCAGTTGCCTGCCCAATTTGCCACAGATTGTTCAAGAGAAGAGACAACATGAAAAGGCACTGTTTCTTCGTTCACCAACGAGTCTTGGAGCAACAAAGAAAAAAGGTGGCTGATTCTACTAAACTATAGAATGTTCTGTAATAAATCATAGATGTCTGGTGGTAATTAAAGTACAACTTCTATTTACGGAAGATTTTAATACGTTTAATGATAAGAGCCCATTTGATAATGTTGGGCTGGAAAGTCCCCAGAGGTGAATGATGTATTACAAAATAAACAAATGTTTCAACACGATATTGAAAGCCTTCAAAGCGCTTTCGAATTGTGTAATATGTAATTTACGGATTACGCAAGAACCCGGGCATGGTTTTGGGAAATAATCCGAAACGTCGTTTCAAAACATTTGTTTGTTTTATAATAAATCGGTTGGCTGCATTTTAAACAGATGTGCTTACTAACTAGCCAGGTAATGTGTCTGGAATGGGTGATCTTTTGCAATATTTCAAATTATAGAAATTTGTTCAAATGGAAATTTGAGGATTTTTTATATCCAACTCCAACCATCAACAGTTCCAATATTCGATCAAACTCGTTATTTCTAAATTGATACCAGTGCGTAGGAAGTGCGGCGTCACCTCACTTGACGCCGTTTTTTTATACTTTATATTCAATTAGCTTCACTTTTTTAGCACTAGTCTCCAAATGTCCATCTTGTGGTCGGACATACAAAAGTAAAACGGCATACAGTCGTCACATTAACCACGAATGCGGAAAAGCAGAGACCCACACTTGTCCAGTGTGTTCCAGGTCCTACAAACGGAAAGACATCATGAAAACCCACCTGAAAGATATGCATCCTGCCCACTATGATGCCCGGAAGAATACACCTGTACAACGTTACCTTATTTGAATAATTATAGAAACTATGTAAAGTGGATCCCCGACCATACAAATGCTGGGTGGTCTATTTAATTTGAGACTGCCGTATAGCGCGAGAATGATGAGTTTTTAGATGAAAGTTCTTGGGTGCAATGAGGGAGAGTCAATGATGGCTTTCATTTTCGACATTGACACATTTTCAAGGTTTTTTTTCAAGGTCAACCATGTTTTTTAATGGGAACTTATACCTATTTTTAATGCAGAATCGTACTCTACGGGAAAAACAAATACCTTTTGTTCACAAAATTTTGAAATCCGACTGTAACTTAGGTAGATAAAAATTAAAATTTTCCAATAATTACATGGTTTATCAGAAATGCTTTTCTTCTCACACAAACATAAATTTATCAATCCATTTTATAGTTAGTTTAAACTCACCGTTTTCGCGCTATACGGCCGTCTGGACCACTCGGTATATCATTAATTTGTTCGGATTCCTTTGCGGCGTATTAATAGGTTCAATATTCATATGCTTGTCTCAGAGAATACCTTCGTGAGCGATGATAAAAATGAAACAGAAATTAATATTTGTAAGTTAATCTGACGGGTCTCTCTGACTGTACTATGAATATCCCGTCGTTGTTTGCCCTGTACTACTACTTTAGCCAACGACGATAGAACAACTGAAGACCTGACATCTCATTCATAAATTCATTTATGTCTATAGTCAAACATGACTTTGGGCGGGGGGACCGGCGGGGAGAGGGGGAGGTGGCAAGATGGCCGCTTGATGGGGACCGTAATTTTTGTTTGTAAACATCGATGACATTTGGATTAATCACAAAATTTGACATGGCGGGAGTTTGAAAAAGTACACAACTATACTTACTGATGGAAGGTCACAGACTGGGTGCTGAACAGCTTACACACATAACAATATATCATCATTTTGGCAACAATAAGCAAACTTTAAACCAGATCAAACAGAGAAAATGAACAAAAACTACGATGTCTGATTCGAACGCTCACGTCAAAATTCAAAGCGGTTGACAGTGACCTGACGTAGACGGTTGACGGTTCGGTTCTTTCAAATGCCGACAGACGTTAAATTTGCAAAAAAGAATGAAAAATGGTACGTAGCAGCTAGTAGCAGTCAGAATTTACTATAAAGCCATGTTGCCAGTTGTAGTGTGTGAGGTGTGATTAAAATTGCGGGTTTGTTCTAAATTATGAAGTTATTTTTAACTTTTCTTACTATTCAATGACTAAGATATTGATTGTAGACCATATTCATGTCAACAACACATTGTTAACGGATTCCGTCAAATTGACGTTCAAATTTAGGTTTCAGTTTGGTGTTTATCATCGCTAAAGAATGTATTCTCTAAGAATAGACGTTAGTAACACATTCCATAGATTAATTATGCGTTTGAACGTTAAAGCGTTCGCATATGATTTGAATTTTTATAATGCAGCAAAATAATCCAAATGAATGCCATATCTCAGGGCCCAATATGAAATTTATAAAACAATATTAAAATCTGCTTTTCTGATAAAATTACAAAATATTAGTAAATAAAAGGTGAAACATATATGAGCAAGGTTGATGAAATCGAACTATTAATTACATATCCAGTTAAAGAAAAACTTTTACCAGCAAGGAATTTATACGTCACTGTCGCCCCGAAAATTCGCCAACGTTTAAACCTTATTTTACTAATGATTTTTACTTTTTAGGTTCACATATATACGCATGCACTAACTGCGGAAAAAAATACAAATACAAAAGGAATTTGAACGCACACCAACGTTACGAATGCGGGAAGGAACCTCAGTTGTTCTGCTACGTGGATGGCTGTAATTATGTAGCCAAACTCAAGGCACACTTGAAAAGTCACATCAGAGCCAGACATAAACTATTTGTGAGTTTTTAGGGGGGCGTGGCTTTGATCATATGTTCGCATCCAGAGCCTTGTGAGTACAATAGGCCACTTGATTGTTGTGTAAATATTTTTCCTCGGCCATTTTTTCAAATGAATTCTCACTGACTGAACGGTTCACAGTGATATTTTATATTTTTTTTCGTGATTTTTATATTATGTTGAATGCTACATTATTAACTGTTTAGTAGATTTCTGAGTATGTTGTGTTATTCTAGAATATGTTCATCTGGTGCCTAATCTGAAAAGTTATTTGAATTTATATGAATAAATATTCTATAGTTAATTTTTTTCGTTAGATACTGAATTGTTTCAATCAGCCCGGTGTACAACATGGGAAGTGTAAAAAATATAAATATTTTTCTGAATACTGATTTTCACAACTATTTTTATGAATGTCCAGGCAGCGAGGGCAATTGAGGGGGTCAGAAATCAAACAATTCAAGTGCAGTTTTCTTCGTAAAAACTGAGACTTATAAGTGCATATTTGCATAGCTATATATTTTTCTATTTGGCAGTTAAGAAATTCAAGCATGCACTGGTATCACGTTGGAAATGAAGATTTGAATCGGAGTTTATAGCTGTTGATCTTTTGAATCTCAATAAAAACAATATTGGAATTACTGACCTAAAATCCCATAATTTCATTTTTTTCAAATTTAGAAAATTTTCAAAACTCAGTTCAACTGGGATAACAGTTCTGAAATCCGAAAATATTTAGTAAACGGCACGTGAAATACGGAAATAAAAAATATAAATAAATACCAGAAAATGCCAGAAAATTGCCACATGAAATACTGGAGCGCCTCAGATTTTCATAAAGATGGTTCAGTTTGATAACCTGGCTGTGTTGGTGCATAATCTGATGTTTATTCGAAGGCTTTTACGTAATCTGATGGTGATGAAACAATTTTTATGATTTTTTTCAAACCAATGACCTTGACAAATAAAATGCACGGAAATCCTGGATGCAAACAAAAATATATAAATTCTGCTGTAATTTGTTTGAAAAGCATTTTAATGCTTACGCTTATGCCTAAAATTTACAATCTACAAATCAACTGCGTACGTTGGAATGTTATGTGTATATATTTTACCCAACATGTTTGAATATTTTCATATAAAACTTGTTTATTGTATATAATTATGCTTATATGAATGACGAATGCTTCTGTTCGCATCATTTATCCAATAATAAATAGTAATTATATTGATCTTAAAGTTTGTAGACCTTTTATTACCTCAGACAATTGTTTAGGCTCAGCTCTTCCTACAATTCGTTTCGAAAAACATTTCCCGGTATAATTACATATTTTTTCATTTTTTGCGAATCTGTGATCGATCGGGATCCATTCGTTTCGACACCTTGCGTACGAATGTTGATCATTTTTATTCTAATTTTACTAGACTATAACGCAAGCCTGCAAAAAGGCAGCGTTGCCACGCTTGGGGAGATTCTCGCACTCATTTTAACATAAGTGTTTGATCTTCTGACTATTCTGGATGCTAAAGGAAATTCTGTTAGTACTGTATATCCTGAAACATCAAGAAAACACACTTGACCTAAGAATTTATATAGTAAAGATAATCTAAATATGTTCCAAATTATTTTCAAATAAATCTATACAAAAGTGGACTGATCATAAAAAGTTGTATATAATTATAAATGTATTATTACATGTCAAGTTCAAGAATGTACTTACTATAACATTTGTAGGAAATTTCATATATAGAAGACCAAGAGGACAGGGTAGCTACGAGTGCCTTTGTGGTAAAAAATACTACCAGCGCAAGAATTTAGTGAGACATCAGCAATTAGTTTGTGAATGCTTCGACTATTATCGACGATTGAAGTTTAGAAGGTATCAGCAACAATGAATTGGATAGGTGCTAAGGAACTGTTAAGTTGTATTTTTAGAGACAACACATTTTGTATTAAAATGATTATTTTCTAATAAATTGCTGCAAAACTCAACTTCCTATATATTCGTCGTAGGGGTATGACAAAATTATAGTGTTTCGATATTAGAAGAATTTATTTAGTAGACCATATAAAGTTTAATGTAGAGTTAGTAATGCAACAATGATCATTAAAGAACACAAATTATTTATTCGAAACTATTTAACAAAAGAAACAGGTACTCACTTAACCTAAACGAATTTTAAGATTACGATTTATTATTATTATGTGTAAAAAGCAACGATTCGATCCATCTACTTGCTATTCAGCAATGTGGAGACAATACACATATTCGCATTAAGATAAACTGGCGCAGAGAGGGTTTCGTATCTCGCTCCTCCCGCTTGCCGCATAGGCGCTCTACCAGTTGAGCTAAGTGGGCATATCTCCCATTCAGCCCGATACCAAATTTCAAATTACGTGCAGTGTTCGTATTTGGAAACACAGCGTCAGTGTCTTGGATCAGTAAGGCACACACGGTTGACACACATCTCATGGAATTGGCTTCATGAAACTCGAAATTTTCAGCCAACGTTCATACTTTGTAATTCCTGAAATACTGAACGGATTTAAATAACAAGGACAGATTCCGAAAGGTGTTTTCATGGTCTTTTGGATCAAAGACAATAACTTCTCAAATTTTGAGCGGGGGGTATAATACAGGGTAAAACTCAGAGTCATGCATTTTGAAAAAAATTACCGTTTCATAGCTATTGACGATACCTCGGAACGTTTTCGAGATTTTTGGAATATCAACTACTTAATGCCATAACGAAAACAATGATTCCTCGAAACCTTATTAATTACAAGATATTTTTCGAACATCGTTCCACCTATTAGAAAGTAAAATATTTTCAGGATATTTGCAATGTCAAAGGTGCCAGAAGATGTTCAAAAATAAAAAATCCCTCTCATCTCACCGTTCTAGGGATTGTGGCAAACCAAAGGCGAAATATTGCGAATTCTGTAGTTACCAAACCAACAGAACATGTAACATGAAAAGACATGTTAGATCTGCTCATCCGTTCAGTATTGCCTCTGGAATCGATCCTCTTGTATTGAGTGACTCTGAAGGATATTGATTTAGTTTGTACAATTGATATGCAATAAAGATAGTTACGTTTTACCATAACACATTCCCTCTCTTTTAATTTTGGAAATATTTTCAATAAAGTCAATAGTAGCGGATTTGTGTTAAAGTAATTGATATTAAGGTCTATTGGAATAATATTTTCATGAATAATAATCCATACAGGCTATTTAATTCGTGAATTTTAAATAATACGTAATTACGTATATTGTCTGGTCTTGGAAAGAAGTTCAGGTAAAAAAATCAGAGGCGTATACAAGAGGAGGGGTAACAAGACCCCAAGATTTTCGACCAACAATTCAATTACGTAATCTTTATAAAATCGTATTAATTATTTATAGATACCATTTCTATACATTCTGTTGTGTATGATTTTGTGCACTGAATGCCCATTTCTTCGTATTTTTTAACAACCCTGATTTTCGGAATTAATAATATGATTCTGGAATCATTGAAATCAAAATGGTGGAAGCATACTCCAACTTCATGCCCTACTAAACTCCACAAGACTGAGGTTTAGATACGCTTTTGCATTTATTATTATATATTTTATGTAAACATATTATAATTGTAAGGTATTGCAATATAAGTATGTAAGTAGGCCCTAAACTATAACTGAAACAAATTTCATAATTATCTGATTTCACAAGAAATGCTACACTCCCTTGAAACATCTATCGGTTAAGATATTCCTCAAACATTTTTGTGCAATCAATTAGAAGCCGAACTATTTTCAGGATACTTGCAGTGTCAGAGGTGCCAGAAGAGGTTTAAAAATAAAAGATCGCTGTCATCTCACTGTTCCATGGATTGCGGCAAACCAAAGGCGAAATATTGCGAGTTCTGTAGTTACCAAACAAATAGAACATGTAACATGAAAAGGCATGTCAGAACTGCTCATCATCAGATATTTGGAATATCTTAAGTGATAAAATATCTTAAGGCATAAACTACCTTACTGAACAGAGTATCTTAAGACATGAAATATCTCAAGGACATTGTAACGGTGTAAGTTGATATTTTCCGCTCCCCCGGTACAAATGCAGTCGCCAAAAAACAAACATATTTCCCTAAAGCACAGATTAGCTAGACAGTGTAAGTATCTTGCTAGATTTTAAAATTTTAGTTTATATTTATAATAGGACTTAGCTAGTTTACAAGTACCTTGGATAGCTATTATAAACAGTACATTATACAGTCTATCGAAGATTAAAACGAAACGCGTCACATATCTACGACTTTCATTCATGTTTACCTACTGTACTTTGTTTTTCGCTTATTAAAAATGTCATAACTTCATTGGAATTTTTTATTTGATGTACACTGCTGATTTGTCAAAACTTACTAAATTTTGCGAAATTCACTCATACATACGCTGACTACACGCAAGTAGTTCATGCCTTTCGCCCTGAAGATGTAGATGATGCAAGGGATAATTTTGAACATGATATCAGTGTTCTTTATCAGATAATTCGTCGGACCTCCTTTTTGCTTGTTTTCTATATTTTATACGCTATTAGTTTGTGGGTAATCGAGACAGAGGGCGTACCTACGTGAGTCTGTATATTTGCGTGATACTTTCCACTTAGTGAGATCCGAAAATTTGGCAACGCGGCGGATCTCATCTTTGCGATAAAATAATTTCATTCGTGAGTCATAGGATATATGTATATTATGTACTTGTGTTTTGTCTTCAGTGACTGTGAAAGCAAGCGTATTTGGCCTGTTTGGAAGCGGCGGCTCTTTCCACTACAGCACGCGGTAGCAATGCGCTGAAGCATTTGTAGAGCAGATAGGGTAATTTTGTTAGATGGAATTGAAACAGGATCCAAATAAAATTTGTAAACTTCTATTGTTTTAATCTGTAATTATTATAAACGAATACTTTAATTTGTAATAGTTTTCTCTTGGAAAAGGAGAGGATACTTTTTTTTAAACTCGAAGCATTCATTCTTTTTGGGGGAAATCCTATTTTTTATGTGCATTTTGAGAATTTTCTTCATAGTAGCTTTTTGTTTTGGATCCCATGATCCTCGAGTTTGTTCCTTTTTTTTACTTGACCCTTGTGGTGCAATATTTCCTGGAACTCAACAAAAGTGTTAGATCAGCAAACATTTTTGACATCATATTGTGATGTGCGTTTTTAATCAAAATGTCCATTTTGATTAAAAACGCGATGAACGTAGACATTATGCAGCCAGATCTTAGACTATAAGTACTGTTTTCTATTAGTAGTGTTTCAATAGAAGGAATATTAAAGTAATAAGGAAATACACATTTGTAAAAATATGAATGATTAAGTTATAGAGGTATGTAGAAAAGATTATCATAAGTTTACGATCTTCTGATTCTTCTGATTCGGAATTTTTGCACCTAGTGGCACTCTGGGATAGGTAGTCCATCTGGCTGATGTATCTTGTCTATGTTGGGTTCTGCAAAAAAAAACTTACAAAAATTAAACCACAGATAATAGAAACCTCCACAAAGCCTACCAGTATCTCTATCTACTCCTGCAGCCAGGATGTTATCTCCGTTTAGGTCATTTAAGTTCATATCAATCTCCTCCAGAGTTTTTCCGTGGTACTCGGCTCCTTTTCCTTCATCCATGATTAACAATAGTTTGGCTATTTTTGCTACAAAAAAACATGAAAATATTTATTCGTCCATTCCCGAAGAAAGTGTATATTTAAAATATATTGTTGTGTATAAAATATGTTCAAAAGTACCTCGGACATACCTGAGGACACATTAATTAAGATATAAACCAAAATGATAGACTTCAAATGAATTATGACGATGAAAATTGCAATTGAAAAAATTTCGGAGTGTTGGAATCGAACCTACGCTCATTAAAAATCTCGTCGTAAAATTGACGCTTTAGACCACTCGACCAGTAACGCAGTTGTCAACAATGTTCTTTATTTGGCTATTTACTGTCATTATTTCAAAATTCAACACTACTCACTATTTTCCATCATTTGAATTCGCTCCAAGGGTCGCAATCCTCCTCAAGATTAGTAATCGAGTATTCGTCATGTTCCACACTTTTAAGAATGCCGCTGCAACCTAAAAGTGGAGTTTAGTAAACGTGAAACTAAAAAGATGCAGAAATGTGATACTTTCAAACATCAACATATACATTTAAGGATCTCAGATGTTGCTATTATTTCGCTTTGGATCTCACTTTAGCTACTTTTTGAATGTACCCATAAATAATAAATTGCAACTACCATTTCCAGCATATAACTGAATCATTGGCCTAATAAAATCTATATATGAAAACAAATTATATTTCTTAGGAAAATTTTGTAAGGAACTCGTCTTGTTTCACATTTATACGGATCTCACCTTGGATAAAAAACGTATATATATTCTAATATCGCTTATTTTTTCTAGCGGCTGCCAAATTTAAGTGTGATCGATGCGGGAAGTCTTACCAACACCAAGCTTCACTTTGGAACCACAAGAGGTACACATGCGGACTCGTTCCGCAGTTCTGTTGTCCGCAATGCGTTTTCTCTACCAAATACGCTCATATCATACAGCAGCACCTGATGGCCAAACATCAACAGCAATTGTCCAGAAATGAAGCTATGAAGTTACAAACGAAAAGGCCAGAGGAACCGTATTTTTGTCAAGACTGATTAACATTTTAATGTGGAAAATAAAGTGAAAGTCGTTTAGAGTTACTGTTTCTATTGTAGACCTAGAGCTCGCGATTCTCGAATCAACGCAAAAATAAAATATTATTTATTTGTATTAAAATGATTAAAAATATATTAAAAAAAATCTAGCTATTTCTGAACTAATTTAAAGATGTTATAGAGAGTTTTTTTGGAACGTATTTTATGCAGCAAGTTGATGAGATGGATACCATTCAAAAGGGTTTTGAGGAGATAGACTCATCGTCTCATGTCAGTGATGCTATAGACTTGGCTATACAGACCAGAACAATCTGGACGAGTTAGTACATGAGAAGAGTTCTCAGTTTTCTGGCTAAGTTCCTCCTTGCTGTTTTTTGGGACCAATAAGAATAAAAAATACGCAGCTTGCATGCATATTATACATTATAGAAGCAACATTTGTCTATACGCGACTCTACAAGTATCGCTAGCTCTGTAGGACTATTACAGCTAAGCCATATGATGTTGCTATGTTTGTACCTTGTCGAGTACATCAAAAACCAGTTTTAATTCAGATTCAGTAAAAATATAATATGAGTGTTCTTATTTTGTGATTTTATTGAGATTACAATGCGACCCGCGACCCTGCTCGACTTTGTGGTTCAAGATTCGCCCAACGAAGCTTACAAAGCAATACGCAGTACCGCAAATTTGTAATTGAAATTGAATTTTTCGATTGACATTGTTTTGGTATTCATTCGGGCACATTTAACAATGGAAAAAAGATTGTAGGATGGCAGAGGTTTGAGAACAGCCACCACATTGAAAAGGGGGATGAGTTAGTGACAAACTAAAAAACACCCGTTTGAAGATACTCTAACTAAAACGTAAAGAATAAATCTTTATATAAGATTAAAATGATTAACGAGAAAATCAATAAAAAGTTTGCTTTCGGACATCCATTGTCTATAAAATTTTGAGTATCACGACGTTTCGATTGATGTGCTATCTTCAATCGTCTTCAGGTGAAGACCACCTGATCAAACTTTTGATAAATCCACCTTGTCTACAAGTTTCAAACAACAGAGAAAATCCAATGTTATTGTAATGCTTTGTGCTTCATACTAGATTTTCACACTAACTGGAAATAGTACTAGTAAGAAATTATAACAACTGATATCAAGCACACGTTTTCATCTCAATGACATTAATTTTATTGTTATACTAATAATTATTGTTTAATTTTCAGTGCGAACTATTAAAGCATATTTTTTATATTTTTTTAAAACAACTACATATAATATATTTTTCAATTTTTAATTCGATCTACTATAAAAGCGTTTTTTAACTAATATTTACTCATTGATGAGTTCATCCTTGTACTTTGATATTTGGAGCCGCAATTACGTGGCTGCTGGAATTAGACTTGCTCTTCAACGGATCTTAATTATTGGGTCTGAAGGGTATTCTCTCCGTTTACGTGGCCCGAGATGACTCCCATTCCGTTATATTCAATAAATTCTGTCTTTATAAAAATAAATAATGGGACAAATTTATTAAACTATTGCATTGTCATCGGTCCTTGAGTATGCAAAATTTAAATTTAATGTGACGTTTTAAAGTGGGTTAAAATAACGGTAGAAGATTCCGTTACAAACTGACATACATTGAATTTTTGAGTTTTTTAACTCGCATCCAGTGATTTTCTGTTCATTATTCATTCTTTTATTCATTGATATTGTTCATTACTTTTCTTGCATGGAGTCCTATAGAATTTAGAGTCAATTTGAGGATCAGGAAATCTCCAAACAATGGATCAATAAAACAAATTTCAAATCAAGACATATAATAATATATCACTCTCATTCATAATTTCTTTGTACATATGCACTATATAAATATTACAATTCTGAAATAAAATTACACCCTACCTATTTTAAATAATTATGAAAGAAAAATATAAATTTTGTATATACATTCTAACGCCAAATATCGCTCTCTTGTTTCTCCCCTTCATGCATTTTCTTCTGATATCGTTTCAGTTGGCTGACCTCCTTCCTCTTCTCGAGAAACGAGTTGATTTCACATTTTTCCACCGGCCTCAAACTTGCGTTGAGTATTGGTTGCGAGGAATTTTTCAGTACGACCTTGCCGGCCTTCAGCTCCAGAATTCCTGCAAAAGACACACGTCTTCTATAAAAAATACAAAAATAAAATGAAATATTTATCCGCGTATTAAAACAATATATTGGCTTGATGATGTCCGAGATACAATATTAAAAGTTTGCAGTTACACTGAGTATTCGAATATACTGTTAATAGTTTTTCGGTAATAAAATCAAGAAAAAATGTTTATTATTGGTTCCATTCGTATATTTTTTAATGCAATAAGTAAATACCTCCATTTTGGACTACTTTGTTCCGTTCTTGTTTTAGCTACCTTTACCATATGTATTTCTGCATTTTCACTATCATGAATAACGAGGAAAGTCTTTTGCCTCATGATGGCCTCAAGTAGGTTGACTCCATATATAAGATTAAATTTATCAATTAGATTTTAGAGCTACGGAATCATTTAAAGGATTTTTTGTAAATATTGGATACTATAATTTCTGATAACTTTAAACAGGTAGATTAAAGATATTGTTACTTGATGAAACTCTTCCGTCATTCGGTTAAAAACGGTGTATTAGAACACAAAGTTTCACAAATAAAACTCTATCTTTCAGTGACGCGTTCCGATTTATATTTAAATCTGTTAGTCCGACGATAATTCAGATATGAATTGAAACGCTTCACTTTGTGTTCTAATACACAATTTTTTATCAGAATAAAAACTTATGGGAATTATAGGAATTTTTGATATAATTGCTTGAGAAGTACAGCGTCAACAAACTTGACGCAATTTCTTAACAAGAGTTTTGAACTGATTTTTGTGTCGTTGGAAAGCAAGTCATTAATGTAATGTAGAAGTAATGTTGACAATGTGGAATACGTGCGTTAATATTGCTGGAAGAAAATATTTACGAGTTTAAATGTTTGAATTTAATATAACACGTTAGAAATCTTACAGCACGGCGATAGGTGACCCGCTACAACGAAATTAGGGACAGATCAACCACCCTTATTCGATGTTTCAGACTGTGTAGGTCGTTTTGAGGTCAAGCGCATCCACTAGACTAGACTTACTAGTTGTTACTAGTTGTTCGTCAGTGATAGAACGCATATTTGATCTCCACTATCGGCCGCCAAACTATACTAGTTAATGGACGAAGCATACATATCTATAGCATTCTACATGTATAGCAGAGAGTATACACTTTAAAATTTCAGATTTACCGCCTAATAACGTGAGAAGTAACAATATATATGATCAAAAGTTTGATTTCGGACTTCTATTGTCTATAAAATGTTGAGTATCACGACGTTTCGATTGATGTGCTATCTTCAATCGTCTTCAGGTGAACCAGTGAACAGGTGAAACAGTTCACCTGAAGACGATTGAAGATAGCACATCAATCGAAACGTCGTGATACTCAACATTTTATAGACAATAGAAGTCCGAAATCAAACTTTTGATAAATCCACCTTGTCCACAAGTTTCAAACAACAATATATATGATACCTTGCTTAGCCATAGCTTTCATCTCTTCTTTGGTGATAATGAACTTCTGCACCTTCACCACCTTCCCACCCATGCTCCTCAGCTTGGCTTTTTTCTCGAACACTGGTTCCGACCTCAGTTGGTGGAGGTTCGCGATGGATAATCTTTTGTCTGCAGGTGTAGCATCTTCGATGACGTTTGCCGTCGCGTTATCGTCATCAATTGTAACCGTTTCCATTGGCTGCGCTTGGTACCTACGATCAAAGTTAATTAATCGTTTAACTTCCCACTTCTCCGTCAATATTATGAAAAATATCTTAATGCTGGAAACTACAACAATTGAACAATTGCTATTGTAATATATTTTTTCGATTAAAATTTTAACAACATTCCGTTTTCTACAGGGAAATTTTGATATATGTTACTCCCCCCCCCCCTGTATATTATACAAAAGCAAAATATACAAAATTCTATATAACATACATTTTTCGGAATGCCATCCAGCAGTATGCAACGGCAATTCATTTCAATTCCCGATGCTGCATTTTCAAAAACTTTGTGTAGGTAATTATTTTCACTACAGTTTCTCACTGTTAATACAATACTTACTGTGCTAAATTCTTGACAATCTGCGGAGGCTGCCTTCTTTCAGTTCTAAATTTCCTTGAGTAGACCTTGGTGCCTTCTTGTCGAACGATCGGCTTCAGAGGTTCAGCATTTTCTGATTCGTCTTCGTAAGGTTCTAAAAAAATGGATGGAATTGAAAAAAATGCGCTTTGACATTTTCCTCTGTAGAATGGTTTCCTACTATTTTATTTCCCATACCATAGACAAGGAAATTAATTTTATAACCGAGGTTATAAGTCCTTCAGATGTTTAATTGACAAAGACTGGTTGAAAAGATCAAAAAAAGACGATACATTTTTATTTTCGAACAGAAAATGGCATAGGGCGGTGGGAAGCACCTAGTCAATCTACTTAATCACACGTTTTTAAAACCACGTTACAAAATATTTTATCGAACTAGTCGAGTATAACAACCAAAACCTGCTTACTAATATTTTATGAGGAAAATCTTACCAATCTTTTGCACTGACTCATTCGCTTCAAATTCTGCTTCGATCTCATCTTTGAGGAAATCATTAGCTGGCTGCTTAGACTCGTCTTTGTCGATCTCAGGTATCTGAGTATCCAAATCTATGATTGTATACTCCTAAAAAAGATAACGTTAATTATTTTGACATCATATTCCAATTTTTATAAATTCATGTCTGATCTCATTATGCTTAACTTTGCTTACTCGAGAACAAGAATTAGTATCTTTGCAGACATGTTCAAGGTATAATTCGCAAAGTTTTTCGGATCCATTGAATATTTGTATGTTTTTTCTGAGATTGGATAGAATATAAATTTTTTACACGGTTCATAATCACCTAAGATTTATTCATCATAACGACAGATAAATATCAACGCTCTCCATATGAAATGTCTCATCACACAGTTAATAAAAGCTTGTTATTTCAAAGGAATTATTGATTTATCATTATTATTTTTCCAACAAATTGTTTAACCATGTACAAATGTAATATATAAATCTGTATTACTGGGACTCTCTCACTGCGTGATTCTCAAAACATTTTTGTCAATTCTAGTCTGTTCTGTTGGTGGGGCAACTACAAGGTATGATCAAAAAATAGTAGGACTGAATTTACTCAATTTTTTTATTGAACTAATCGATCTGGCCGCACGCGCAAACACATCCACGTAAAATGTGGCATTCTCAGTGTGTCCAAGGGGTACAAACTCCCTGTGAAACACACCATGGCCTTCAAGAAAAAGCAGATGAGCATGGATTTCACCTTTGACTTGCTCACTCTGGCTTTTTCCACTCGAATACTGTTAAGCAACTCACGTCAGCATCCCTGTAAGCGTCCTTGATGATTCCAAGGGTCTCCGTAGCGGTATTTCCGAATGTGAAGCAATCTAATGGCGAATCGCAGCTCGACATTTTTCTCAATATTGGATCTTATTCTTAACAAGAGGTTATCGGAAATCGACATGTTTACTTTCTGCTTTGCCGCAGGCGACTGGAAAAAATATCGGTATCTTCGGAAGGCTCTCCAGCAGGTGGTGAGACCGTCTTCCACCGCTCCGTTCGGGCTACAGAAATTCAGTCCTACTTTTTGATCTTATCCTGCAAAAACAAAATCAATACCTGGATGTCGGACTCATCTTTCCTATGTTCTCGTTGCTCAATACCATACGTCCTCATAACCTCTTGAGAACTGCTGTTACCTTCATTCCTTTTCTTCCTGACGCATCCCCGAGACTGTTTCTTCGTGGAATCCTCAACGGATCCTTCCAGTTTGTCGCCGGTCACATTCCCGAGACTCATCTCCCCCTTCTCTATTGCCTCCGTGATCACTTCCCTGAAACATTGGATATCATTTCAGCTTCCAGCTTCAAAACAAAGAAATCTAATTATTGTATTATATTGATCAAACTTGATTCTGAACATAACAATGGTAGAGTTGCCGAAACGTAATTTCGAATCTGGTTTTGAATGCTTTAGTGTTTCTGTCAGGTCAACCCTTGGTCAAGGATGATACCTAGGTACTCGGCGGGGTTTTCCCATGATATACGAGCTCCGTTAACTGAGAGCTTCTAAAGTATACTGATAGGTCCCATTAACAAGCCCCCAAGCGTTACCTCTCAATCTGGTCCTCGTACATCATTTCGGCATGCCTAAGCTCGTGTAACTCCAGCTGTTCTTCAGTCTCGAAGCTGTAGTCGCACTTCTCGCACGGGAATGGCAGACCCGTGAGGTGGGTGGTGATGTGCTCTTTGACCAGAGCGGCAGTTTCGAAGGACGTATTGCAAATCACGCAGCGGAGATTCACCATCGAGTGTATGGCACTGTGGTTTATAAGGTAATCCTTACGCCTGAAAATTTTGAATATTTTCTAACGTAAATGACATTAAAAACAGGTATGGACACAAAAAAAAACCGCTTACCTAAACGACATGCTGCACAAATCGCACTTATACGTGTTTACAACGTTGTCTGGCTTGGCTGACTTGACAGCAAAGTGGATACGCATATGCCTGGTGAGATGATGACTTTGCACGAATGTCCTGTTACAAACCTTGCACTGATGGGGCCTCAAACCTTCGTGTTGTGTGATATGACGTGCCAGCGCGATCCTAGTTTGGAATGACGAGTTGCAGTAGTTGCATTTGTGCGGATTGTTGTGTATGTGGGTGATGGTGTGACGTTCCAAACCCTGCAATGAAAAGTATGAATAGTCTAGTGGTCAGAGATTTTAAGGTTGAAATTTTTATGATTTGAAATTGCAGCTGCTACAAGCTGAACTCAACAATACGATAAAAACATACCTCCACTAGATTGGAAAAAAGCTCAAGTCTATCTACAACAAGACATAAAATTACTGGCATACTGGCCCAATTAAAACAGCCCCCTATTATTACAGTAAAAAGACTGAAAAAATAGAAGAATTCCCATTCATATATAGAGAACAAACTTCTGAAATAAGCATCTTTTTGAATGTTCACACAATTCTTTCCCCCAACTGTCATGCAAGTATTAAAAAAATATATTTTTCCAGGTATTCAGAATAAATATACCATTTTGAATAGTATTTTCTGGAATTGAGGCAAACCAAAAGATTGGCATGTCTTAAAAAAACATGATTATGCTGCTTTATGATTAGAGATTCTACTAACCTGTTTAAAGACAAAACTTTTGTTGCAAATATCGCATGTGAACGCCTTAAATTTCTTGTGTCTTGTCATATGTGCCTCCAGGTTCTCTGAGTTCATAAACACTTTATCGCATCTGCTACAATTGAACTGTGGTGTTTCACTTTCATGCTGTTAATTATAAAGAAAAAATAGTTAATATTCATTATTTCCAGAAGTAAAATAAGAGACTTTACAATAAAAACAGATACTTCACACTTCCAAAGTTAGCCTACATGGCTTTCAAGATTCTTGTACCCAGTTTATGAAAACTGATTCAACTCACAGGATTGATGTCTTACCGAATCAATGGTTTGTTTACCTCACATATTAGAAATTCAAACTTTTTATAGTCTGCTTTTGATATGGGATTATAAATACATCTGAAATATCATGAATTGATTTATAAATTTAAAAAATGTACAATATTGTTGATTATTTTCAGTGATCATAAAAAACCTATAAAATACAATTTTTTACCTGGTCTGGTATGCTCACTTGCTTCAGATTGCTTGATACCTCACCATATTCAGGGTCTTCCATGCTATTTTCTGAAAAAAAAATTATACACTTGAATCAATTCTTTCAGTACAATTTGTTATATCAGACTACTAAGAAAAATATTCCAACCCTTTTAGATTTCCCAATCTATCTAAAATACAGTCCATAAAACTTAACATCATATCTTGGAAAGTACAAACACATAAGTCCTCATACTATCAAAGTAAGTGTTAAACTTCATGTAGAATTTTAGAATGAATATAGAATTAATATCTACAAATAATAAAATCCTACTGACCTGCCTCTGTTTCCACTTGATCTGTAATCCCAAAAATTTCTTCGTTTTCATGCTGTCCTTCTTCAACTGTTTGTGAATCTTCATCTTCTGTGACATCTACAGTTATTATCTCTCCAGCTTCCAACTTAATTTGTTTGATTTTTCCTACTTTTTTCTGTGGCGGGGGATCTTTCGGAGTTTCCACAGGTGCAAGTTGATTCAAGATTATTGGCTGGGGTTCAGGAGGCAGCCTCATCTAAAAATCATTGCAGAGATGTTTATATATGAAAACAGATCTGGAGTCTCATTCAATAACTTATTCTCTATTTCAGAATGTATATCTAGCATCCCAAGCTGTTTATTTGGTAGCTCAAATAACCCCTATTCTATTAACCTTTGTTTTCTGCTAGCGTATCAAAATAATGAAAAAAAAGCTTCAGACATACACACAACTGTATTTAAAGTTATTCAAAAATGTTCAATACAGTAGCACTTGGTTATAGTGTCTTTAGTTGTGTATGTATCTTTCAATACCCAAATGTAGAAAGAAAAACTTGATTTCAGTCCCCAATTTATAACCTAATTTCTGATGTTTGGCCTACAAGTGACTGTAGGGGGATTTTAAATTCTAAGATCTCTTATTAGGTGAATTTTTTCTGAAATTTGCTCAGTTATATAACAAACCATACAAATTTTAAAATCCTATATTGTGAGAAAAAGTATGAACAATATTAAACACCATTATCACCTGCTCTACTCTTTGAAGATAGGGTTTGGACAACTGTCCAGTTGCCAAGAAAAGTTTAAGAGCTTCATCGGCTTTCTTGCAGTTTGACTTAAATGTGTAAGCCTGTTGTGTGAGATTCCTACAGGTGTTACAAATAAGTTGAGGCATTCCATCATTCTTGAAAACCTAAAATGATACAATATAATAGAACAGAAAATCTCCAAAGCTCATTTTAGGGTATGAGAATTGACAATTTATTAAAAATATCACACAAGTTCACAGCATAAGTTTCAGCCTATAATGAGTTTTTTGTTTTGATTCCGGTTGTTGGGAAGAAGAATACTTTCAAAACCTTAATTTTGAATTATTTAATTTCAAATATTGTTTGTTTTATTTCAGTAGAAAACTACCTACTATAGAACTTAATATCAAGCAGATACCTAATTTTGTAATTTTGTAGTGAACTGCATTATTTGTATGAACAGAATCGTTTCCCCACTCGTTTCCAACAAATTACAGATTTTACAGTTTACTCACCTCAATAGTCATACAAGCCATAATCTGTATGGGCAAAGGTATAGAATGCTTACTTTCCGACGGATGCTTTTCGTGAATGGTGCTCAGCTGATTCTCCTTGTCAGATAAACAGAACCGACACACTTTCATTTCCCGTAAAATATTTGCGCGGTCTTCTGTCGAATCCATTTCGGCAGAAATTTTCAGCAAAAATCAAAAAGTTGGGAACTACAGCAACGCCAATAAAAATGGTGGCCGCTTCCTTGTTGGTTGTTGGTTTCACGAATGCGCTGAACGCGGCGCCGGCGTCTGCGCTGGCCAAAAGTTCGCTATTTGTCTACAGATGGCGTGCAGGATTGATTTATAGAAATCGTGATGGCAATATGATACTGAATTGTACTGAAGTAATCGTTATCCGGAAAGAAGCTCTCCAGGAAGGAAAGTGGTGCAGACGCAAATAAATCGACTACCTCATTGGTGTGACATTAGGAAAATATTTCTTTCCGACGTAATTTAAAGAAAATGCCAATGGCGCAAATAGGTTAGCCATGCAAAGGAATATTTTTGACTACATGACCTAAAAACGTACGTCGTAACCGAACAAATCAACCGATGCTTGAGTTATGTTAATAACTGATTATTAATTGCCAATTAGACAACCACTAAATCACCCTTACGTAAATTTTAGCTACTCTACTCCAACGGTAGTAGTTTTTCCTGCCTTTTAGGTACGCCTATCTGTGAAAATCGAATACGAAGTGAGATTATGCCCATCTCTAATACTTCTGATACTAGGGAATTTTTTGAGTAAAAGTGTGTTGGCAGCACTCCTTTTTCGTTGCGTTTGCGCTTTTTGTATCTAATTCATTCGAAATATTGAATTTAAATCATCTTAGCCATATTAATAAGTTTATGTGCCTATTGAGAGGGTGATAAATTTACTTATACATCAACTAATAAAAATTTAAAAAATGGCAGCAGCTGAAGAAAAAATGGAAGAAACCGTAAGGAGTGAAACCGAATCATGTGAACAGCTTGAAGAGGAAGAGGACACATTTTTCCAGGATATAGATTTATTACTAGAATACGGAATACCTCAAGCAGATATAAACCGATTGAAGGAAGCTGGAATTAATACGATCAAAGGTGTTCAGATGACCATACGTAAAAAACTATCTGAAATCAAAGGTCTCCATGAAGACAAAATAGACAAAATTAAAGCAGCTTGTTGCACAATAGCAGCGAGCAATGGTTTCATGACCGGTCTGGAAGTGTCCGAACAAAGGAAACAGGTGTTCAAATTATCTACTGGAAGTACTAATTTGGAGTAAGTATTTTCAGTTTGAGCATCATACAGAGTGTAGCAAAAATTGAAAAGTAATATAGGTATTCCAGCATGACGAACTTTAATACGTATAAAAAGGAATGTGGGTTTGTCTAAAAGAACATATAAATAATAAACTGTTACATTACGTATTCTCGGTTTGACTAACTATCTCAGTCTCAGTTGTTTAGGTTCATGTGTGAGTTAAAATGTTTTCTCAAAAAGTGATCTGATCTATAACTGAAATATATAGCTAACATATTTATTATCATCATATTGTTCCTTCACAGTCGATTGCTAGGAGGAGGAATTGAATCTATGGCCATTACGGAAGCGTTTGGAGAGTTTAGAACAGGAAAAACCCAGCTATCTCATACATTGTGCGTAACAGCTCAGATGCCAGGTGCAAATGGGTATCTTGGTGGAAAAGTCATGTTTATTGACACTGAACATACTTTGTATCCTTTACATTATAAAGTTAAAACAATTACATCTTTATACTACCGTGTGCAAATTTGGTAATGGTTGATTTCGAAACATTATCTGATGATGATTCTTTCCTTAACTACGAGCATATCTTATGTACAGCCGACCTGACAGACTTCGTTGTATTGCTGACAGATTCAACTTGGATCACACAGCTGTGTTGGAGAACATTTTGTACGCTAGAGCATACAACTCCGAACATCAGTTTGAATTACTCGACAGGTAATAATTAATATGTGAAAATCATTACCAAACTTATTATTATTTTACATGCAATACTTACTTCTTATCCATGCTTTGTCTGTCAGTTGAATTTGATATTTTAGCCAGCAGAATACGATATTGGAACCTGCTACAAAAAAACATAAATTCGTGAGTCGATCTACTTGTCAACGTTTTTTCACAGCGTGGCTGCAAAATTCCACGAAGAAGCCGGCATTTTCAAGCTGCTGATCGTCGACTCCATAATGGCCCTCTTCAGAGTAGATTACTGCGGTCGCGGGGAGTTGGCCGATCGTCAACAGAAACTCGGTCAAATGATGTCCAGGTTGCAGAAGATCAGCGAGGAATTCAACGTGGCCGTTTTTGTCACCAACCAGATAACCAGCGATTTCAGCGGGATCTCGCCAGACGGGCAGCTGCCAAAGCCAATTGGTGGGAATGTTTTGGCCCATGCGTCCACAACCAGGTGAGACTTTTTCAGCGATGTTATTTCCCTAAGAAGAGCAAAAAAATGTACATAGTAACTAACTGTGGACCTTTCGAATGTTGTGTTTCGGATTTCCAATGTCTATATTATATAATTTTGAGTGACCCGACGTTTCGATTGGTTTGCTATCTTCACGACGAAAATGTCATGCTCTTCTGGCTGGGATGCCGTTTGTGTGGCTAGCTGATTGGTCCAGACGGCGACTTAGAATTCGATGGAGTTTATCTCATGTAAAAAGGTAGTCAAATAATTGGATATATTTTTTAATCTGTCTTTTAATGTCGTTATACTCTTGAGTGTCACAACGTTTCGATTGATCCACTATCATCAATCATATTCAAGTGAACTGGCGTCCTTCGCAGCTCTTTATACTTCTCTGAGTGGCAAGTTTGAATGTACTGGACTGTTGATTCATCATTAAAATGATATGACGGCTCAAGTTTGATATTTACATCGAAATATTGTTTACTTTTTGTAAAAATATTCGTTTCATGTCGCTGATGCCTTCAATTTGTTTGCACTGTAAAGCGCCTCCTGGTGGCCAAGTACCATAATGCATTTTGACGTGAACATCACATTTTACACTCAAATTACGTAGGAATATAATGCTATTTTATTAATTATGGTTTTACAGACGTATAAAAAGGTGATATTAAATCCAAAACCACATCAAACTGAAGTTTGTCGTTTGGTGGAAAAAATGCACTTTGCTAAGTTGCTCCTCAACTTGTCCTTCGATCGTCCTAATAGGTATTAAAACTCATACCCTCAAAGACTATGAAGACCCTTCATATATTTGTGATCAACATGTATCGAAAGCTCTCCTAAATGAGTAAAAATTATATTTGCAGACTGGCACTGAGAAAAGCCAGCGTTGGAAATAGACGAATAGCAAAAATTTACGACAGTCCTGACCTGGAAGAGAGCGAAACCACCTTTGTTATCACAAACGGAGGGATCTATGACCCGAAAGATTAGGATTGTTTTGCTTATAACATAGTCGGAAAATCTAGTTCATACGTTTTTTTGTGTTTTATGGATATGCAATTATGCATAAATGCTGCTTGTAAATCATTAAAGTAATTTATGCAACTTTTTTGTTTTATTTATCATTCGTAATGAGGTAGTCCATGGAATTGTTTTTGCCGGTTACCTATCCGTAAATTACTGAAAAAAATGTATTATTTTGTACATCGAAAATTGCAATTTCGGGCTGTTTTTCTGGCTAATTTGATTGAGATATAGATATATATATATGCTTCAAATATACAGAAGGCACCTTTAATATGAAGATTATAGCGAGACTAGAACGACTTCAAAACCACACTGCACTCATCCCGATACCAGGTCAAAAACAAAAAAAACAAATCATGTAAAGATAAAACTAGTAATATCTGAACTCGTAAGGACACCCCGTATAACCTTATCGTTAAATGTATGGAAATATATCAAGTTCCGTATGCTCTACATATATGTTGTGTACTATTTAGTATAATAATCCATTTTACGAGTATAGTGGAAAAGTTTGGAAAAAAGTTAAGACTAAATGAATGGTACCAGTTAACATCTTATCTCCGATATTAATTTTATTTTATTCTTTGCTCAGATAGCTAATGATTTTAACTATGTATATACAATAAATTATATACTCTTGGTTTTACCATATAAGATCTTCAATTCATTAACAAAGTTCACTGCACTGCATTGCATATATCGAATTCTTATTGAATTGTTTGATATTTATTCATTAGCGTTACTTACTTTGCTGCACTTTGATAGTTTAGTAAAATAAAAAGAAAATATTGATCTTTAAGTAGATAGGCCTACTGTCTTTTCAAGGTTGGTGAGAACACTTGATTAAAGAAGATTTTCAGTCATTTTTCATTTTCATTTTTATTATTTATTAAGTCCTGGTATATTAACTTGAAAATCGATGTGACTCATTCTTGCTAATCTCTTTGCGTCTGTCGATATCTCATAATCTTGGGCCATAGGCAACGGAACAAGTATTATGTACACATTGAGAATGAAGAAAGTTCGCTTCTTGAATGCCTGAAGTGTGCAACATGGCAACGTCGCACTGCTATTAAGGCAGATGAATTGTTAGTATGAACTATGTTCCACGACAACGAGGTGGACACTCTGTATCTACTTTGTTGGCAGTATGACGTTGCCGTTTTACATACTTCAGGTATTCTGTAGGCCAACTTTATTTTCTCGCAATGTGTACCTCCATCTGACGTCCTTATAGGGATGCTCCAAGGACGTCTTTTGTATGTACTGATAAATGATTTTGCATTAGGTTCATCCCTACAGGAATTTCATTTTCCTTTTTGTGTTGATAGAAACAACGTCTCAAAAACTTTATGTGTAGGCATGATTGATATACTTTAAACACCTGACATTGAAAATAATTATGATGCACTATTAAAAACGTAATCATCTGTTTATTGGAAGACAACTTATCGCTGATCATTATCAGAGATAACAAATATCATCTCTAGACTCGTTACATATTATTATTTGAAGTAGAAGATAAAAAATTAGTTTAATTTAATTTTGTCATATTTATAAGAACATATGTACTTACATAAAATTCAAGTTTCTGAAAAACTGGATTAGTGTAGGCTTAGGTCATCGCCCAGTTTCGATGATTAAAAAAATGTGTAACATTGGATATATCGAATAATTAATTTTATACATTTAAAGGAGTGGGAAAATGCCTTACATACCAACATGGCAAGCAATTTTTTTAATACGTGAGGAACTAAGCTTTTCAACCTCAGAATTATATTTCAGAAAAATCACAATGAATATGTATTTGCCATATTTCACTCAGAACATTATGATATGGATATGTTTTGCAACTTGACACAAAAACATTCTACAGAAACGTATCTGAGAAGGACATTAAGGGTATCACAAACGTTCCGACAGTGTTTCTGCAACGAAAAGCGAAACGTTTCATATTGCTTAAAAGCTGTATCTGAAACGTTTCTGATACATAAAAATGTTTATAGCGAATAGGAAGCGATTACGTATGAGCTGTGGTCAGAGTGTCGTGGCGCCACAGAAGTTCATGATCACATATATCTTGATTTGAAACACATAATTGTCATCCTAAATATCAGTGGGTCGGTGGCCTTCACGATCAGATCATCCTCATCATCTTATACTCCCTCTTATGCTAAATAATAAATGACCGCCTACGCCACTGCTGAAATCGTGGTGTGATGATTACAAAGGTCAACGTTGCCTGTTATGTAGCTTACACGTTGCACGGATGTTTTCAAAGATAGCACAATCCAAAATATCTCATTCCTATGAACCTGAACCGTAGTAATTCTGACATTTTACTAGTTGTTCATTACACATTTTGAACTCTTTTACTTCCTACTGCGTATTCGATATTACGTTTTCACAATCGTCCATGAAAATGTGCAGGAAAATCATTCGTTTCCGAGATGTCGGCAACACTGCGTCATTCAGCGTTTAAAAGGTGTCGTTTGTTGAACTGTCATTTATTTGCGCGAAGTGTGTTGTGACAGGATTTTTAAAAACTTCACATTTTACATTTTTATTTGACAAGGGATACCGAAATGCCAGAGAATAAGCTTCCAAATGGTCACAAAGACTTCGTGAAAGTGTGGTGTGATGGCTGGTAAGTCTGCCTTCTATTGGGAGTGTCTCCCGGAAATCGATAACAAACCCTTCGATTTTTAGTTTATTTTTGACGTTTCTAATTGAATAGACTAGCAGGAGAATTTCGTTGTGCAATAAAATACGCAGTTTGTGTTATCGATTAGATAATTCAATTAGTCCCAGATGAAAAAACGGTTATTTCTATTCGCCACATAACCTTAACTTCTAAAATTAGAAACTGTATTTATTTGTTTAGTAAATCGTTTGACGTTGAACCTAATTGGTACTTGCATTATTACCATTCAATGTACTCGCAGTATAATCTGGATGCAACGTGTTATAAAGCATTCAAGCAAATTAAGGGTATCAATAAACACAGTTCTTGATACATGCTTCCTTAAAGAATAGTTGTGAATAATCTTCCAGTTTCCTTGTTCTTATCATTTATTTATCACTAATTCCGTATTCTAGATATTTATGCTATCAGGAATCATAGATGAACATAGTAGAATTTGAATAATGAAACAATATTTATTATGATTATTCTAATAAGTTTTTTGTACAGGTACTGATATACAGTTTTATAGTGTCAAACCTAAATTGCATTTATGTGTGAAAAGTTATAGTAGAGAACATGTATGAATCCATATTTTCAACTGATATCATTACCAAGTTACAGATTCACAATATTATTTTGAAAATAAATAATAATTGTTACCAATCTTGAAATCTCATTAACCTGAGCTCTGTCACAGACATCAAGATGAATATTTTGATCGATCATTATGAAATACATTTTTTATTATTAGATGTGTTTGTGGACATAGCTACAAACTATTTTGCTTGTTGGTTGTTAGATAATTGAAGTACTTTCCCATTACGTGGATACCAAGGATCTTATAAAAATAATTTCAAAGGCACCTATCATGTGTGATACACTGTGGTATTTAATTTATTTTAGTTATTATATTACAATTCATTGCATTACTTGGCAATATTGCCTTTTCGAGAAACTGGTATAATGAAAATGATACCATAGTTGAATGCTTCTAGGAAATAAGTTCCAATCTTATGTGACTTGAATTAGTCGAAAAAAGTGATTTACCTCAACTAACATACTTTAAATTCTTATAATCCTCAGTGTGGAAGTGTGCTTGCTGTAAATATTTGGAAAATGATAATAATTTTAATAGATTTAGTGATAAACATTTTAGTTTATATGTTTTATTATATGTTATATGTAATGATTGTCGATCAGCATACAAGCTGAACTTTTCTCATATAAGTAACAACATTATAAGGAATGGTGTAACATAATATCAAAAATCATGCCTTCCAGTGCTATGAATTGTTTATTGAAAAAGAACACCCAGTTTTTAAATAATTTTTAATAATAAATGAGATGACACCTCTGATTGCTAGAGAATTCATTGGTTCATTAACAGAATGCTACCTCTCCATGTCTAGCCAACTGCACTTTGCAACTGGTATTGCAACAGGACACGGTCAGCTTTGCCCTTTGCAAGGGTTGTTAACAGGAAAATGGGACAGTTAAGCATCTGCTTTGTGATTTAATCCTTAGAGAGCACTGTGATATTCTCAGATTACCCTTCCTCCAATACAGAATACATAAACAAAAATTATAACCTGATTAAAAGTGAATCTTGGAATTGAAAAAAACTATTTTTGCCACTAAGATTTATAAACTTATATCTGTTGCTAACGTGGCTTTACACCTATTAAATAATTGAATGATGTCATATGATTGATGGAATTTAATGCTCCTGATAAATCTGAATGTTTGTAATGAAACCTCATACTACCAAAACAACTGCAGTTAATTTGTTGTTCTGAGAATAAAACCTGTGGTATTTATATGATATATAATCATTATATATTAGTTGGGCAAATTAGAAAATCTTCACATTTTTCACAACAATGCCAAAATACTTGTATGAACCACCATTTGTTAGCATGATGCGCAACCAAATCGTTATATAATTTTCGGAATCCTTTAGTATATAGTGTCTTTGAATGTATTGGTAAACGTATTCCTCATGGAATTACAAAATCTTGTTTCATGAATTGACATTAAACTTTAACACATGAATATTTGTTATGTGGTTCACAAAAAATCATCTGTTATCACAACCTTGTGCAAATTATATCTGCCCCTGAAATTTTGAAATATCTAGTATATGCTTCATGTACTTGGGTATTCACCTGGAACAGAACAAACAATCTCACTGATTACATTAGGCAACCTGAGACTAATGAAAACATTACCTGATACTATTCAATGTGGATGCTGGCAGAGGTTATGAGGTCAATTATGCTGGATGGAGCTGATATCATTGGAAAGGAATTGAAAAAAGATATATTGAATGGTTCATTGAAAGAAAGTGTGTATGTCAGAGAGTCACACACTTCAAGAGGAGGATACAGTTGATAGATACATAAATAAATACTATTTACCATAACAAAAATCAAACTACGCCCAGAAGTTATCAGTAACTTGAGAAATATGCAAAAATAAAGGAAGAGTCCACAAAACAATTGACTGTCACTACCAAATAAACAATGACATTTTTTTGACTACCATCATGCTTTGATTTAGTGCAAGAACATTAAAACATAGTCAATATAGATTTTAGAGACGTGACATCATAAAACTTTCAAAAAATATTATTTGGAAAAACTTTACAATCGCAGAGCTTTCCTTGCTTATGTGTAGGAAGCCAGATATTTTTTTCATCTTTGATAGTGTAAGTCCGGCATATTCTTTGCCAATATCAAATATCCATATTTATTTAAATTTCATTACTATGATTAAAATGGTAAGTACCTAGTTAGGGAAAATTTTTATAATCCTTCGATTTTTGTTGTAACAGATGTTAATTTGACACTGTTCATGTATTTCGTGATTTAATGAGCTTTTAAGTTAGTCAATTTGTATAGACAATGAACCGTAAATCCTCACTACGCGATAACTAAAGCATGGAGCTGATAAATTCTATACGAGTAGTATGATAATAATTCTATTCACTATCGCCAAACATGTTCACAGTGAGAACTTGGTATCGCGAACTATGCACTAAACTTTGCACAAATCAAGAGAAAGTTATAGTATTTTAGATTTTGAAGATTAGATGGTAGAAAGAAGGTTATATGATGTGATCAGCTTTGATAGCGTCATGACTGACGGAAAGTATATTATCTTGAGTTAGGAATTGGAGTATGTAGTACAGTAGTTACTACTACTACTACTACTACTAGTAGTAAGTAGTAGTAATGGGAAGGCAAGGCCTGGCAAGTACGCCACTTTTGGGCCTTTGTGCCGACCCCAAGGACCATTACTAAAACTAGGGCAGACATGGTGTCGAACCTTCCAGACCTTTCAATAATGGTCATGATGTCCGACCATTCCGGTCAGTAGCTCTCTTTCCTGCAGAAATATGCTGTATACAGCACACTCTCCCAGGTAGTGGAACGAGTTCTCGTCCTCCTCCCAGCACTTCTGACAGATTGGGTCTTTGACCACTCGTATGAGTGACGGGAATTGGGATATGAAGTGGGGACGGTGCGAGAAAATGATAGGAAGAGAGCGGCGCTAAGTGGGGAATATATGCCTCACTGCAGCTTCACGATTATGTACCATTGTTATCCGCGTTTCATGATATGAGCCCGTCATGTGTCATATTTTTTTATAAGAGCATATGTTTTCATGGAGGTTACTGATAACTAATCTATTTGCTATGGAAATAATATATGTCACTTTACATCTTTATAATGTATACATGCTTTCAATTTTTTCAAATACACGTGATGTTATTTGGGGGCGAGAGGGTTAGCTTAAAACTTCACCACGTATCACTATGCGATAATTCAATTGTCAATATAAAATCTAGAATGTCCATTTTTTTTAATCAAAGATATTTTTTAACACAAATCACTAAGGAAAATTTGCTGACTTTCAGTTATGACATGGTCCATTTTGGCCATGCCAACTCTCTACGTCAGGCCAAAGCTCTAGGGGACTACCTCATTGTGGGCGTACACACAGATGCTGAGATCACCAAACACAAAGGACCACCTGTCTTCAACGAACAAGAACGATACAAAATGGTGCGAGCGATCAAATGGGTTGATGAGGTAAGTGACTCTTTGACAGTACAGAACTAGACAAGGTTTAACTTTATTTTGTAACTCGTCGGTGTTTGGAAGTACAAAGATACCAAGTATAAGCAATAATTGTCATTTTCTAACATTAGAGTACATCCCTTTCTTCTTCTTCTTCTTTCCGCTTCTTTTCTGGAATCAAAAATGCCTATTTATGAGCTAATTTTCTGTCCCTAATGGTCTTTATGCTCAAAAATTGTTTTTTTAATTCGCTGTAACATGAAGATAAATTTATGTTACGAGCTTCATGATGTTTGCAGAGTTAACAAATTGCACTTTTGCAGGTGGTTGAAGGTGCACCATACGTGACATCACTTGACACACTCGACAAACATGGCTGTGATTTTTGCGTGCATGGTAATGATATCACGATGACTGCTGATGGTGAAGATACTTACAAGGAAGTCAAGGAAGCTGGACGATACAGGTAATTTCCTCCAAAATAAAGCTGCTCATTCTGTTCTATGGCGACAAATCATATGAAATTGTGATCGAAAAATTTGGCCATGACCTTGAAGATTATGGTTAAGATCGTTCACCGTCAACGTCCCACGGCTTCGATCATTTGGCAATATTCTCTGCGGTTTCAGTTTATTGTTGACAAGACATGTTTTTGTTGAAGCTTGATGAAAGACTATTCAAGTATTGGGCATCTCTCCATCTACACGAATGGCAGACCATATGACTTATTTGTCAGGGTTGATGTCTGAATCTTGTGTGTGTTAAACAGAACTCCATTTGTATATCCCCATTCCACAATTATCTCAATGTCCTCATTATTCTGAACAGCATGCCGCCCTCGCCAATGTAAGGTTTCCAGATGGTAGTAGTTTTCTCGGTTCCATGAGGGAGATACTGCCGGTTAGCTGCGAAGCTGTATATTGGATAAGATGGTTTTTTTTCAACAGTATTGCTGATTCATCTGACTAATCTTCCATATCATTTTCACTACTTTCTTTCTTCTTTACACCCAGGCCGGTATCTTTAGCGCTACCTACATAGAGAGGTATCGAGTCATCATAACAAACCTTTTCGCCGTTTTTCAGGGAGGTGCAGAGGACGGCAGGCATCTCGTCGACCGATCTGGTAGGCAGGATGTTGTTGCTTACACGCAACCATTTCCGGCAAGGTCAGTATGAGTACGACGTGGACGGAGAGCACTCCACAACGATGGGGCAGTGCTCATCGGCCAGGTCTCCGTACACAGGTTGCTCCCGGTTCCTGCCCACCACGCACAAGATCATGCAGTTCTCAGACGGAAAACCGCCCGAACCCGATGATAGGGTTGTGTATGTAGCCGGCGCTTTCGATTTATTTCATGTGGGACACTTGGATTTTCTGGAAAAGGCCAAGCAGTATGTAAGTTTCACAGTTTCACAGAGACATGATTTACCCCAACGATTTCAAACAACTGGCGCAGTTAATTTTTTTGTTTTTTTTTGTTGAAATTTTTCTATCCAATCTGTATCATTGATTGATTTGCAGGGCGACTATCTAATCGTCGGTCTCCACACAGATCCGGTGGTGAACAGATACAAGGGCTCTAATTATCCCATAATGAACCTGCACGAACGTGTGCTGAGCGTATTGGCTTGCAAATACGTGTCGGAAGTGGTGATCGGTGCCCCTTATTCCGTCACCAAGGATCTGATCGATCACTTCAGTGTGTCCTTTGTGATACACGGAGAGACTCCAACGGCATCGGATGAAGATGGATCGGATCCCTACGAGTACCCGAAGAAGATTGGAATGTTTAAAACCGTCTGTTCAGGTAAGATAGTAAATGCGTCTCGGGATTCTTGTTTATTTGTATCACTTTAGTGTCGAATCTTATAATTTTCCACTGTCAAAAGTGGGCAGTTTCGACTTTTCATGTGTTCCGACGCGAACAAAGATCTGATCTTCATATTTTGGACAGCTTACTCACGATTTTCAACCTCTGTGCGCCGCGTCGTGAGCACAATCACTAATCCGAGAAATTAACAGCAATGGCAGTTTTTGACAAGAACTTGTTCACAATAAATATTCAAGAAAATAAATAAAACTTGTAATTTAAAAAACACAGCAAAATACCTACACATGGAATTGAATTCTACGAATTTTTACGGCCAGTTACTACGATTTGTGATATGAATGGAAAGAGTCCTCGTAGTGTTGTCAGATCTACAACAGCAAAATATTGTCGAGTCTTTTCAAGCATTTTATGTCATGCAAATGAAATAATGTTCCTATTATTCAACAATCAAAAATTATTGAAATAACATAAGTTAAACGTCTTTCCGTTATTAGGTAATGACATGACCACAGAAAAGATAGTAGAAAGGATCATCAAAAACCACACGGAGTTCATAAACAGAAACAGAAGGAAGGAAGCAAAAGAAATCGCTTTAATCGAGTCGCTCGAAGTCAAGAAAGTGCAAGACAAATGCTAATGACACATTGTATATAAAACAGGTACACAATCACATTCTCTATATTGTTTTTGTATAGTTGTAATGTTTTATCTCAAAGATGTTATGCATTTCAATGTGACTTATATTGGTGTAAATTTGATGTCTAGATCATGTTTCTATTGAAAAATGGGATGTTAGTCACTGTATGTAAAAGTTTGGAATTGAATCACACAAATTTTGAAATAATGAAAAAAATTAGAGTAAACGAAATTAGTTGGTTTCGTTAAGATTAATTGGACATTATATGGAAAAATGAATTGCAATATCGCAACAAAACATTTCATCGTGAATGATGAAATTCCCTTGACAATTTTTTCGAAACTCAAGCTATTTTGCGTCTTTATGTATAGTAGGTTAAGTGCGAGAATGAATTCGTTTGGCCCTGAATTACAGTGCAGGAAAACTTTGGAATATTATTCCAAAGTGTAAGGAATGAATCATTATATATCCACAACATTGTTCATCAAACTCCTTGTCAGGATGTACCAAAGAAAAACAAGAGCTGCCAAGCAGTAAAAAGAAATATTTTTTTTTCATATTTTGTCAGTGTATTTGCCACAAAATATATCCAGCTATTAAGAGAGGACTCTATCTAGATAAAAGGCGTTTCGCATGGGTTTCCAATATTTCGATTACAGCGCTTATTTTTTAAGATAATGACACGAGTTTTTTGCAAATGATAGAGAAAGGTCGATTCTATCCTCGTACGAAGTCCTTTTTGCAATTTTTATAATTTTTTTTTAGATATTGTCACATAAACATTGACATTTTTTTACTCATTTCGGCTGGTTTTAAACCTTTTGGTAAACAAAATAACCAAAATATCAAGAAAAGAGCTTCGCATAGACATAGAGACTCTATGATTTGCATGAAAATATTTTCATAACGTTCAAAATCAAGCGTTTCAAACGAAATATTCTAGCACCGTACAGGAACATATTTTAACCGCTGATACGACCACCCTCGCGACAATGTCTGAAATATTAAATAAATATATTAAAAATTGAAAAAAGGGCTTCGCACGATTATAGAACCGACCTTTCATTATCATTTGCAAAAAAAATCGTTCCCTTATCTTGAAAAATAAGCGCTGGAAACGAAATATTAGAAACCCATCCAAAACGCATTTTATTCTAGGTAGAGTCCCCTCTTGAGCAGATCAATGTCAAATTTTGATTCAATCTTAATTTAACGTAACTGAACTATCAATTTCTCTAATCAAAATGCAATTTGATAAATAATAGTATTTGAATTATTTGTTACAGATAAGAGTATCAATTGAATTATGTTTTAATGTTCATTTGTTACAATCTTGCAAAATTCTAATAATATATCATGCTTAGTTAAAATTTCTGGCTGCAGTGATGACGTAACAAAAGATGTTAGTAAATTTATGGTTTATATTCAGGTGATTAATTTTTCCATAGAAAATTCAATGCCAAACTATATCCTATTCTTTTGCTGTTTTGATAACAAGAATTTGTAGATCGCATTTCAGGCTTTTATGAATTATCTTTCAGCCCTTGTGTGTGTTTTTATTTATATCATATATATTCTCATGCCATTTCTTTTTAGATGAATATACACTTAATTTATTGAATGTATTCCTCTTTTGAAGAAAACTATTATGGACTTGCATGTTCTTTATTTAGCTTTTATATATGTTATTTTACGTACTGCTTTTATTATTATATGTATATCAAAAAGGCCCTGTAATATATGAATATTGTTATATTTGAATAGTTCTATGTGTTTATGTTTTTCTGTTATACAAAAAAACTGTGATAATTTATTGATTTGCTATTTAAGAACAATACAGGATGTATTTAGGTTGTTTATTAAATCAATTTTGTACATTTCCACTTATAATCTTACCCTATAGATGAACAAATTGGATGCATTTCTACATCTGGTGTAAAATAAATATTGTATTTATTACATGTATAATAAATTATGATACATCCATTATGATCTTGACTAAATACCCATCACCTGAGATTGGAAATAAGTTCATTGGTCAAAGACATTTTATAAATGCTCAAAGGTGGCATTTATGGAATTTCTTTGTAAAAGTTATTTCCAATGCTGCCTTATTATATAGAAATATATACATACAAATTTAATAAATTAATAAATAGTACATGAAAATTCGGTTTTGGTAGAGATTATTTGGGAAAAACTATTATTGTTTGGTACAGAGCCATAATTCACAATAATAAAAGAGATCTCTATATTTAAGTGATGAATAAATCGGTATGTATAGTAAATAAAACGAAAACTGGAAAGGAACATGTAATCACAGAACAGCTTAACTGGCTAGGAGGTGTAACAAAAAGTAAGAAAAAAGAACACCTAAAGCTAAATCTATAACGGTAGAACCTTAGACTATTCAACAGAAAGACCCTATTGTTTACTTTTAAAATCAATCATCATGAAGCAGTACGCCTCACAGGCAGGCATTAAGAGGGACCTAGAACAAAAGGCGTTTCACATGGATTCCCAATATTTCGGTTCCATCACTCATTTTCAAGATAATATTGTGTATCAAACATATCTTTATGGTCCGCTGCCTTAAGAGAGATAATAGCGCCTCTTCGTTCATGAGATGTAATATCTTTTAAATAGTCTAAGGGTATAACTGGCAGTAACAGACTAAATATGTACTTGATATCTTTCAATAATAAAATTGTTCAAATTAAATCAATTGGGAAGTCGTTTTTCACTTTTCATTTACATTTCATATATGCTCCAAAATAGGTATCTTAGAACAAAAATGAAAATGCTGATATAATTATAGGAGGCATGTTTAATACAACGAGAAATTTCTATTGATTCCTGACCGTGATATGAATTCAGGAAAAAAATCATGGAATTGGTCAGCAATACAGAGTGAACATGAATGCATTTCGCCTCGTTATTTTTTAAATTAATGAATAAATTCTTATTAAACCTAGATTTCTTGTACAAGAACAAGATAGATCGTTTCTGACGCAGAGTGTCGTTCAAATAGTACCCTCGAACATTAAAGGTACATATAACTAGAGCTCTAACAAACCGTATGTATTTTTTAATGAGTAACGAATAGACGGTAAGACTTGAAATGCCGAATCGTTACCTGTGGATAAATTTCGTTACTCCTTACTTGAATCGTCTTGATTGCAAACAGGGCGGTTCATTTGAAAAAAGAATATTTGGTACGCCATGACTTTAACTTTTTTCGATACCTTCTATATTTTATCCAATAATCAACTGTTTCCAAACTTTTCGAATGCCCTGTATATTGATGTCAAAGTATCTAAAGCAACGAGTAACGAATACTTAGACCGATGGTAACGAATACTTAGAGGTATTCGAAAAGTGGTCACTTTCACAGCTCTACATACTATTAATAAATAATCGCTTCCTCGGCGCCAGTGGCGTCCTGAGCTGTTTGTCACTGGGTGGTGGCCCTACCGGTGTATCCGCACCCGGAATCGGAGTACCTCCTATCCCGAGCAAACTGGTCCATGTTCTTGCTTTCGACCGCTGCTCCCAATAGGACTGAGTGCAGCTTGGAAGCAAGCCAGCACATGATAAACGCGGAAAGGAACAGCAGACAGCCCAAAATGGCCGCGATTACCAGGAAGGTGCCGCAGCTGCTCTCCATCGCTGCGGTTCGGTGGTAGAACTCGCCTGGCATCAGGACTGTGTATTCCAGGTTGCCTGGAAACATTTTTTAAAAATTTCTATTTTTATTGAACCACCGACATTTGTTTCAACGAAAAAGAATGTTATATTTCCAGATTCATTCATATGAAAACCTGAGAAATGTTTGACTGCAAACTCACCTAAAATCTTTGTATACTGCGTGCTGGCATTATGGTGTCTCAAAGCATTAGCGTTCGGTTTTTCCAAGATCTCAACAATCTCAGCGTTACGTCTTCTTCTTCTGCCGTGTCCAGAAGGTTCGAAAAGGTCCAAACAGAAGTCTGGTTGACAGTCCATGGCTTCCATGCAGGCTTTTATTTGTGAATGGATCCAAAGCGTCGATCTCTCTTTCATGCTGCTCAGTAAAAAGGCTTCAAAGTCCAGGAAGACTTCGTTTGGACGTTCACGATATCTGGCTGGTTGATGAGGGATGATAGAAGCAAAATCTCGATTTCGGCACCTACAAAATTGAGATTTTTTAAATTAGTGAGTAGGTAGTATCATTCGGATTTTGTCTAGTCAACATAAGTATTATTTTTTCAGTGAATAGCAAATATTAAGGTCAAACATGATAATTGTATTCTTAGAGATAGCTACTGCTACTTCACAAGACCTAACCATTTCCCACCCTTACAAAAAAACCTCTGCACTGAAACCATTTCCCACCAACCACTCAGAACAGCTAAAGAGCATAAAATGCTTCCATTCTGGAACAATTTCCAGCTTATTCAGCCCACGATTTTGTAACCCATACACACTGCACCGGGGGTGCGGGCTTCCATTGGCCTGTCCTAGCAACGCCCTGCTCCTCTCTGCTAATCTGGCGAGAGCGCTGGTCCATAGAACATCAGCATAAACAGACCGGACAAGTAATATCAAAATCCAGCAGCCGGTGAATGCAGCCTCGTATAACGTCATTTCACAGTCGAATAAGTCCGTTTGTCGTGTGTCATGCGCGTATGCCGTTAGCCAGGCCAATTACCCAGCCGTCATTTACTCGAGTGTCTCTTTTTTCGCCCGGCTTCTCGCAGGACGCAGACCAGTCTGCCGAGACCATTCATTATGAGTTATGACGTAATTCCCGATCTCCGGTCAACGGAAGATCTGCATTACAATGTTATGACTGGTCGCTAAGGACGTTTATTATTATCTTCGCATCAACTCGTTTTGTAGGTAACTGTGTCCACATTCTTTGCAAATAAATAAAAGACTGCCGCGGCGGAATCTCATTATGGCCAGTAGGTGAATGGCGGTGTGTGCCAAAATAGTAGTAATAGTAGTAGTGATGGGGAGGCAATGCCTGGCAAGTAGGCCACCCTTGGCCCTTTTTGCCATTTATTTTGTAGACCTGTTATTTGATACTCACCCATCTCTGACCAAAGCCACACTGCCAGACATGTGTGGATCATCTGGGTCCGGACTAACCGTCACCTCCATCAGCTTGACGTACTTCCATGCCGAATCCGGGCTAATTCTAGCGCGCAGTTGGAGTTTGGTGCCGATCGGTACTGCCTGGTCAACGGGTAACTCTCCTGTAGTGGCGTTGCCCAGTCGAGTGGCTGGCGCTTCTTTGTACAGTGCCACTTCATACTCGAGGCGGCCGGGTGTCTCTTCTACTACGCCTGACACTCTTGCGCCATGGGGGCTTGGCATGTAAAAGGAAAGCAAGTTGATAGGCGATCATGAAATCTCAAAAAATGAGCAGGCTTAACATCGGCAGAAATGTTCAGTTCAGAAGAATAAGTAAGCAATATATTTTACCATGGTTAACCTTCGAATATCGTACAATTGAACATGAAAATGTGCAGAAGACCAAGTGTATGCTCTCCACTATGCATCAGACCTCCTGTAGACATGCATGTTTTGTCTCTAGCCTAGACTCGTCATTATAGCCTGGCGGTCTAGCTGTAGAGAGCAAATGGATGGTATATACATAACCCAGTCAATGGTGTAATAGCAACATCAACTTATCTTGAAGTATCGCCCTCTATGGGGGACGCCCATTGGTAGCTTACAGTTACAGTACTTAAGTCAAAGATCCTAGCACTTGGATTGCCTTGAAGATGTCGTAAGCCACATCTGTCAACAAGGGTGAACTGATTTACAGCAACATCCCATGTATATATTGCATATTCTAGGGAAATACTAAAAACTTCGTTATTCATGTTCCTCCTTAGATGAGGCGAGTGGTGAAACTGTGTAGTGTTTCCTATTACCAAATAGTGAGCATAGGTATTGTAGAAACAGCCTCCGAATACTTCACAGTAAGAACTTAGTCAATCTAGTCCACACCACCTTTCTTTGTTCTAGTAACTCCATATTACCTTTCAAAGAAACAACAGTATCAGAGGATGTGTTACTATCTAACCTTCTACATATCTACATATAGATGGTAAAGATTGTAGCATGGCAAGCAATTTTGATGTCAATCATTCTCCAGTGACGAGAAAATTACTACTTTCAGGTAGCACCGTAAAACTAATAGGCTTCAGCTAGCAAAATCGTTAACTACTATCAATTATATTGGATATGAATGTGGTGAATGTAAGTACATATGGATGGATTTTTTGTACTTCTTAAATTGCGCTGTTTTTTGTAGCAATCTCATACTCAACATCGACATAGCGGTCAAAAATTAACCTAGTTAAAAGTAGGGCGAGCAGATTTGTATCATTTTTAATTTGAAGTATCACTAGGCTCACATTCAAAATAGTACATGTTGAAAAATTCAAAACGAATTGTTAAGTGTAATTAGTAACTATTTGAATATATATTCGTAGTATAGCATATTATATATATATATATATATATATATATATATATATATATATGTATATATATATATATATATATATATATATATATATATATTTCTACTTAGAAGATGGTATAAAGCATAAAATGTTGATTAACTTTTGGAAAAACCATTTTTGCGGTTATCTATACCACTTTCGCGGATATTTTCAGCCGATTTCACAGCAAATGCTGATAAGCAATTAACAATTTTGAATTAATTAATATAAACCTACATATTTATATAATGAAACGTGGCTCGCAGTCTCTAATATTTAACTTGCGAAACCTTTGAGCAGAAGGTGTGTATGTTAGAAACCTGGCATCTCTTGAGTGTAACACAATAACATGATATATCTTCTTTTAATGTTGGATAACATTTTGCCATATCATTAGCTGAACTATTGCGCATTCGTTAGAGATCATCATGAATATGATAATATATCAAGAAAAACCTTTTTATGTAAATAGGGATCGGTTTTTTCGAGGAATAGATTAAATTTCCACAAGTACATTCTTAAAAAGTTTACCTTGAGGGGACTCCGATATGTCTATGTCTATGGCTACCTGATTACACACAATTACGCACAATTAGTTGGGTTATGCCCAATAAGCTATCATCGCCAAATAAAAATTGCATCCATAACGCCTCTTTTTCGGGTCTAACTAAAAGACATATTCATGTGGTTGAATCATCAATAATTGCGAGAGTATCCTATTGACGTCTCATCATCCTTTATATAAACTTAAATTACGCAAAGCCATACAAGGAATTCAATCCATATTCTTCATAGCACTTAACTTGTAACCATGCCGATGATTTTCATTTTTCATTTTAATGAGCATGTTCTTGAAACGCGATAAATCATAATTATAACTTGGCATGCCCAACACGTTAGTAGTCAGTCAACGATAACAGAAAGATGTAATGGACTTTTGACTGAGTGTTAACATTAACCTGCATTAGTGAAAAAGAGTGATTACTAGGTCATACAGGTGTGATATAAATCATATTCACTATTCGGTTTTCGTCGAAACCAAATAACAAATATTTAGATATCTAGCTACATGCTTCTTTCTGTAATACTGGCAGAGCATTTAAATAGACGAAAGGAATTTCACTTTGATACTTGATGTTCTTCAACATGAGATGACTCCCAATAGTAGGGGAGTCTCCAGATTTTGAGTAACCCTGATGTAGTTGATTGGAAATATTTTTCGTTCCATGAACAGAAATCACAAATTCACAAAGTTTTGGTTTTTTGTATAATCCGCTGCTTCAAAGTCTCAGCTTCTTTTCAATTTCTGTTAATTGTTGTGTTATAAATCTTAACAGACCTGAGTATCCGTTGTAGTTGGTTGCTGTGTGTATAAATCACCCATTTGTAAAAAGTTTCACTACTTTTTCTTATTTAGACGTTTTTGTCGATACTAAAATGTACAATAATTTTCTGTTTACGTCGTTCATGGTCCTTGCTGCCTCTTCATAGTTTTTAACGGTTTAACATTTCATAGAGGCTGCACACTAGATCATTAGGATTTTTCATAGCAAAACCCGCTGCATTATTTTCAATAATCTAACCTATTTTCTATCTTAACCTAACTAAACTATTGAAATTCAGTGATACTTACAAACTACCAGCAAATCCTGCTGCTTTATTTTCTATAACAGTGGGTTCAGGTGGTTTGCACATTATGATGAGCTCTTGATCTGATTGCATCACCACACCTGGAAACTGGGGAAACCATATCCTCACGTGCACGAATCCCTAGAATGAGTGATGATCGTTTTTTAGTTAGTTAAAAATCTTAAATAAATGCAGCGTAAATTATCACTTAATTCAGCTTTATTTCCGTCGAATAGAGAATATTGTTGATTTAAAGCAACCCCTTTTTTTGAAAATAAATACATTTAGAATTAGTTGTTGCTGACTATTTGGTTTACGAATTTTCCAGTCTTATATTATTTGTTCACTAAAATTGTTGAGGAATGTAAATGCATATTATTATTAATATTAATATAAATTGGTATACAATGAACTTTATTGTGATAGATATGGGAATATTGTTTATTTAAAGCATTACATTGTATAAATATGAATGTATATGAAATCAATTAAAGAACACCATTTGCTTCTTCAAATTGATTAAATCTAGTTTTTTTCATACTTAGCACTTTTAAGAGTATTCAATGCAGACATGTAACACCTGAGCTCTGGAATTTTAGCACTATAGGTGGCCATTCATTTATATTTATGAACGTATTTATGAATTATTATAATGTAATTAGTATGATACTGATACTTCCGACGTGAAACACGAAGAAATATTTTATGAGCCACACCATAACACAATAAAGAGTTGTCTAGTTTAGCATAGAGTATGTAATACAATTACAGCTGTTGTTTCATCAAGTATATAAGCTTCATACATTTAATATGTATTATGGATAAATCCAAAATTGTTCTTTTGGAGAAGCTTGGGGCTGTGGAATAATGCACCATCCGAAGTTATTGAGCGTTGACAATAAAACATGGGATCAGTTTCGTATCTTTTTAAGGTGTAAAAAGTTATTAAAGATTCAAAATTTTCATTATCTCATCTCCAAGTGTTGCTATGGGGACGCCCATTGGCAACTTACGAAGTCAAAGGTCCTAACACCTGGACTGCCAATGGGCGATACTTGGAGATGAGTTGATGTTGCTATCACACCCTTGACTGGGTTACGTATATAGCATCCGATTGCTCTCTTCAGTTAGACCACCTGCCTATACTGACGAGTCTAGGCTAAACACGAAGCATGCATGTATATAGCAGGTCTGATGCATAGTGGAGAACTTAATATCAAATTTTTCAATAATTCGTATTTTCTTATTGATATTTTCAAAACTGTGATGTTTTTTGGGCAAGGAAAAGCATTCTTTGAGATCGATATAAGTGTTTCAGAGGTCAGTTTATGTCTATGCGTGGAAACTATCAAGTCAATCTCCTTGATTCTATTTTTTGTGGAAGATTGAGACAAAGGGAAAATTATTACCACTATATAGGTATTGTGATGTGAGAAAACGTTATCTCACTAACATCTCGGCCGTTTTGGCTATAACTCTTCAACATTGTAACAACAATCGCTGAGCATGAATGTAATAAATCTTGGCTTATGAGCTGTGACCTTACATTTAACTTATCCTGGGAATTCGGTCGCCAATTTGTTTAATCTGTTCCAAAATCAAGCGTGCCGGGATGCTTATCATAATAAACAAACACCGTCACGATTAAGTCATTTTCATGGATTTTCGGCTAATATAGCATAGGTATAAGCGATATCATCATATTTGTCCGTTTTATGGTAGATCCATATGCTTGAAGATATTTTGTTTAATAGTAAGTGCTTTTTTGTCGATTTCAGGGCTTCTTTGCTGCATCGTACTATCTCTCCTTATCTACAAAGCTTCTTTGTCTGCCTCCTGCTCTGACATACTATCGCCAAAGGCTGCAAAAATCCTTCTAAGCTAATTTCTGAAACGACTTGATATTTCCAGAAATACAGTTTGAAATGAAAAACTCACATTTCGTTTTAGTACACCGCATCTGGAAAAATCCGCTACTTTCAGGCTGTACTTGAGTCCAGTAGGGTCGCTTGAATCTGGGCGGATCTGGCATACCGGGTCCAATTCTGGATCTGCAGATCTGTCATCGGCAAACAGTGGATGGCCCTTGAATCCTTCTGGTTTCCTCAGTTTGGCCACTATGGAGTCTCTGCTGCCTTGTTGAGTGGGCAAGGCGAATGTGCATTGGATTTCACTCACTGGAACAAACGAGGTCCAAATCATCATAAAAAATGACAATGCTATAACGGATGCTGTGAAACAATAAAATTTAGCATTCGTGAATGTTTGTTCGTTTCTATCGAATTCTGCCTTTAGTTAAGTACGTTGAAGCTGAACCTCACACGCAATAGTTTAGAAATTACAATTTGAATCAGATTTTGAAACTAACCGTTGATGGTTGAATTTATAAAATAGTAAAAAACTAAATTTTCTACGAATTCTAGAATTCGAACAAGCCTCTTCCAAAAATATTTTTTTTATGGAACCATGGCGTTGTTGAATGAGCTACCGGGGCTTTGATCCTCCATGGTTACAATCTACAGCGTTTAGAGGTCAATATGAATAGACATGTTTCTCTACTTGAATCCATTTTGTATAATATAGAAAATATAGTTTGTTGATGCCGACAACTGTACCCAAAACGCAGCAGCACAGCAGATCCAATCCCAGTAAACAGAGTACAAACAGGTTGTCGTAAAAATTAACGGTAATACTACGGAATCTCTTCGAACGATTAAAAGACTGAGACAGCTGACGCCTGACATACATAATTCAGTAGTGTAAATATTCCTTGCATAGAAACATCATCATTTTGTGTTTGAAAACATAGCAGGTATCATTATTAAAAAATACTCGTTGATTCATATACAGGGTTATTCAGGTTATTCGACACGAAGCATTATGACTAAAGTATCTCATTAAAAAAAAATGTTGGATGGATAGGGACCCATTAAAGCTACATTTTAAAAAAAATTTCATGTTATACAGGGTGTCCCCAAAACACGAAACGTATCAAAGTTGTATTTTTTTAAATAGAACACCCTGTATATTATTTCATTTTTGGTTTGTACGATCAAAATTAAGGTAAGTTTAATTATGGTTTAATCCACCTAAGCCTTATGGTTTTTGAAATATCGTTAATTTTGCGAAAATGTAGTATCTATTTCAATGCTTAATTTCTCAGGTGGTGATTTCTTTTTTTTTAACAAATTGATGCTCAATTCTACCAATTGATTAAGTTTTATTTCGCACTTGTGAAATTCTTACTAACTTACACAGAGTGTCTAAAAATTATGATTAAATAATCACTATCTTTATAGGATAGTGATTATTTAATCATAATTTTTTTTATCTTTAAAGGATACTGATTATTTAATCATAATTTTTAGACACTCTGTATAAGTTAGTAAAAATTTCATAAGTGCGAAATAAAACTTAATCGATTGGTAAAATTGAGCATCAATTAAAAAAAAAAGAAATCACCAGCTGAGAAATTGAGCATTGAAATAGATACTACATTTTCGCAAAATTAACGATATTTCAAAAACCATAAGGCTTACGTGCATTAAACCGTAATTAAACTTACCTTGATTTTGATCGTACAAACCAAAAATGAAATAATATACAGGGTGTTCTATTTAAAAAATACAACTTTGATACGTTTCGTGTTTTGGGGACACCCTGTATAACATGAAAATATTTTTTAAATGTAGCTTTAATGGGCTCCTATCCATCCAACATTTTTTTTAATCAGATACTTTAACCATAATGCTTCGTGTCGAATAACGTGAATAACCCGGTATATATCATGTAACATCAAGAAAACAATAACTCGATTCGAAAATGTTACGCGATTACAATACTTCTCCCGCCTATTTGACGTGGTTCTTCGAAAAGTAGGTATGCAACAAAATGTTCAACACCATATGGATCCCAGAGAGTCTAATGAATAATCATTAACTTCGGTAACTGAATATTCCTGCTTAATGCAACATTAAATTCTTTGTCATCCGCCGTCAAATTATCTGAAATGGTTGTGATTTGTTCCATTTGGTCGTTTCGGTAACCAACCGTCTGCTGCATTTCAAGCAAATACTTGGATTTTTCTCTTACGGCACCTGAATTGGATTTTTATTTTTATTTCGGTAACCAACTGCTGTGCGTATCCGGAATCAACACACTAAAACGTATACTACGTATATATGCATCCAGTTAGTATTTTTCATCAACGAATCATGTCTAATTCGTCTTAGTCGCACGTAATTTATGTGCATAAACTGTTTTAAGCTCCATTGCGAAAGTTAAAATATGTTTTTTCAGTGATTAATTAACTATAAATTAATAAATGAAAGACGGTCTAGTGAAGCGATTCTCAGATCTTCTTCATTATTGGATAAGATAAGATTCAAGGAGTAACAGAATGTGCCAGAAAATAAGGTAGGTATAGATGCTCTCACTTGGCGAAACTCATTAACTCATCATAATTCAGATGACATACGCATACTAAACGTTCGTGTAATTCTCATTCAAATTCTCGAATGTCATTGGCTTTCATACGAATCTGACAAATAAGCTAATAGATATTGAGCCGGTTCCATACGTCATATAATAAAATCGTTTCCGAATCAACATCAAGATCAAGATTTTAAAATAGCATTATTGGAGCAACTACATACAGCTCAGATCTAAGAGATCAAGTGAAGCTGTTGATGGGAATTTCAAGGAGTTGTCGTAAATATCTTCTTACACCGTCTTTCAATTGGAATCTAGTGATCTTACCAATCAAATGGTAATGCTAAGACAGCATTTGGTATAAAATACAGGTATACCGTATTTTTTTAACAAACTCCTTCGTTACAGGTAACTTGATACGGTAGCAAAGAAACTACGCTCCTGTTTTAATTCATGTGATTTACGTTCATTGTGATGAAGAAATATTGCGCGGTCCGGTCGTGTTGACGTTTTAATCAGATACTAATTTCATCGCTCTGCTGACGCATAATACTCGTACTGGTACTTGCTGTTGGATATTTCTTCCGTATAAACGAAGTGCCTTCACTCCGACTGATTATCACTCCATGAATAATCATATATGAATGATTAAAACTTTGAATCCCTTCCTGGGATTGTCTTCATGATTCATTACATTTAAACTGTGGCAAACTATTAAGGCCGCATGCTGACGTTATTTGGTTTGAAAAATAACTTACCTTCGTAATCTTGTGCTGCTATAACTACCTGAAACAAAATTAGTAATCAATATTTGATCTACATAATCGAAACTATTCATTCAGATTGAATTGTGCGATTTATACACAGGGTTTCACAAATAAAAGTCGCTCTTCTTTGACGCTTTTGCTTCAATCTTTAACGCATCGTTAGACAACATGGATTGTTTGTTCACGAAGTCTATCCAGGTTATTTGTATTAATTTTTTCCCAGTCTCTTAAGTTTGTTCAACTCGTCAACTCGTTTATTTCTCACAAGAATAAATCCTACCACTGAAAGCAGCTCATAGATAGACTATGAGCTGCCAACAGGTCTTCGACAATGGTTAGACAGTTTTCTTCCGATGTGTTTATCATTAATTCAGGCGTTCCTCAAGGATCCGTCCTTTCCTCTACTTTCTTCTTACTGTTCATCAACCAGCATGGAACCGGGCAAAAAAGTACCATACTGACATTTACAAAATCCCTGACAAAATAGTCATATCAGAGCATGGCTGGAGTTCTGCTCACATGTGCATATTCCACATAAAGGCTTAATAACTCAATCTAGATCATGAGCGTCTTCCATCACCCATATTTTATACAATAGTACAATAAAATTTGCATGTACATTCATGCCACAACGAACTTATTCATAATCATTGTATAATCACGGCAGATTATCTGAGATATACAAACGGGTAACATGTCTGCGGTAAACGCGTGTGAATATCGCAATAATGTACATAGGTGTGAAAGTACGAAAGTAGACCAGAACGGAACAGCCATAAACACTGGGTGTAGTTTAAGACCACGCGAGATGCTTAGTCGTGATCTAAATATGCTAGATTAAAAAATCATACGGCGGTAATTAGTGATGAGGTGTTCTGATTACATTTCGATTTCCTCGCTACTGGGATTATGTGAGAGATAAAGATATTAATTACCTAATGTAATTTGCTTAGGCATCATGATAGTGCGCCAGATAACTTTAGGCTATTATTTGCTCATTAAATCGAGTATAGTACACTAAGGAGTCTTGCAATTTTAGTGTTATGGTTAATAACAATGTATGGATCATTCCATCTTGATTATTACGCGACCTAGATATAGGAAGAATACGAAATACTGTTATAATCTAGCTAGATCATAAATGGGGCGAGTTCACTTTTTTTAAATACTTCCTTATATTTTCCAACGAAATATTTGTACCACACTGGGCAAACCACTAGGCTCAGTCAACAACCCTGACTATGAAGTTGATATCGATGTTTTCCATAAAGTGTTTTCTGTGACCAGATGTCCAACTTTTCTTGATATGATTGTACATGATTCTGTGTGTCTGCTGCGTGGTTTGGATGTGAGAGGGCAAGAGGTGTGTAGTTCCTGTCTGCTTCCACTATCGCTCTATGTAAGTTGGTTTGCTTGCTTTGAAAGAAATGTCTGAGTGTTTGTATTTGTTTTGCGTGAAGTATTTGTATGTCTGTAATTACCCTGCCTCCTTGATTTCTCTCTACGGTAAGTTTTTCTTAGCATATGTTTGGGTTTAACATTCTATGTTTTGTGAGTTCTGTTCGGATGAAGGTATGGATGCTGTCTATGTCAGTGTGGGACCACTTTATGATGCCAAGGGAGTACGTGAGGACCAGTATTGCAAATGTGTTGATAGCTTTGGTAAGATTTCTAGAGTTAAGTTTTGTTTTCAGAATTTTCATGAGACGGTTGTTGAATTCATTTTTCAATTGTTCTTTGATTTGAGTATGGTTGATATTTGTGTTTTGTTAAAAGCCCAGATACTTGTACGTTTCGTCCTGGTCTATGTCGGCAAACGTTGCTCCATTTACAGTTTCTTCTTCTGGATGGTTCTTCCATCGATCTTTATTGATGTGGAGCACTTTTCATTTGCTCATCCCGAACTCCATTTTGATGTCCGACGTACAAGCCTATGTTACTCTGAGTAGCCCTTTTAGTTGCATCTCAGTGGCTGCGTATATTTTTATATCATCCGTGTAGAGGAGATGATTGATTTTGTGTTGGATCGTATTCTGATACTTGATGTTGAAACCATAACTTGTAATGCTGAGTGCGTTGTGGTTTCAGGCAAAGGCAAAACCAAAGGGAGCTAAGAGAATCTCCTTGGAAGATACCGCTCTGTATGTGGAGCTATTCCGTTTGAATGTGAACAGTCTCTGTTTCAAGATGAATATTGGTTCACCAGGTTTGCATTATTATTATTGTTATTATTATTATTATATCACAGTGGTCTTGGAGCGTGGTAGGCCATCTGCCGTTATAACAGGTCATTTATCGAAAAACTTACGTCTATCATACGCATAAAGTTCTTTCCATATCGACGGTATCTTTTTTATAATATATACCGTTTATATTTATAAACCATGAAGAATTATGGCAATTTTCTTTTCTTCCTCTGACACAGTCTGATACGGTGCAATAAAATGTATCATTATTCGGAGGTACAGTTTTAATAACTGCCGATCAGAGGGAGTAAGTATGCGCATAAGCCAACCAAACCATGAAATGTAAATAATAACGCATGAAAAATCGTACTCATTAGCATATCGTGGAAGCTAAAAATAGACAAATTTGTACCACTATCCGCGCCCACAGCTTATTCTGCATGATTATTATTTGTTTATTACTTTTGAAAGTATTTTTCATATTCAATGCATTTTTGTACCCGTAAATACCATTTTTGGAAACATTTTTCCCCAATCTTCTGGCAGCAGTTTGTTTATTTTATTTTTAAAGTTATTTAAACCGCTTCTTTGGCAGAAGCACGCCTACAACGAAGGCGGGGGTCACATGTGTTTGCAATCAGAGTTGGGAACACTGTGGTAAGAAGTTAGAATGCGATAAATTATTATCAGGGCATATGGATTGATAAAGACGCCAAGATGACAGTACATAAAACAAAGTATGATTTGTGTAAGTAAGACTATCGCATGCTTGACTCGGCTGATTCCATCTGACAGAGGGCCAGGCAGTGAATAAAGAAAAATACTAGCGGAGTTTGCGAACTTAATTATGCAATTACGAAGCCCCTCATTCATGAAAGACCTCGAAGACAAGAAAAAGTATTGGCAAATTATGCTGAGAAGTCAGAGAAAGGCGGTACTGCAAGTAACTCCTGCGTATGGAACAGTATCCATATAAGCTTTGATGGTGGTAGCTGGAGTTCCTCCAAACGATCTGCTGGCGAAGGTCTGAGGTCTATAGGAGGGGTAAGGAAGCCAGGAGTGAGAAAGGAAAGTAGTTTCTGAAATGGCAACGGAGATGGGAGACAACAATCCATGGAGGGTGGACCAGAAGAATGGTTTATACCACTATACCGTATAATTCCTTAGGAGGCTTTGAAAGCTAACTAAGAAGAGTAGGGAAGAGGGAGTACGCAAACTGCGTATATTAATTTGATGAGCATGATACTCTAAATCCTGTTGAGTGTAGTGACTTTAGGGGAAAGTCCCACCGCTGATATTTGACAAGTTTGTCATCGAAGTTAATTGGTAAATCGATTTTGAAGCATAGAATGGAAAGTGAAGTACTTGTCGAGAAAAACAGACAAGGAAGCCAACCATAAACTTTAGTGACCCGGGGTTTGTACATAAATAAACGTTAATGATATGTACATAGCGAGTTAGGGAAGGGTACAAATAACTTTTGGTGTGAATCGTAACAGGACGCTACCCACCACGACGGAATGCAAATGGCTCTACAATGGTGAGATAGATACCATATTTTGGAAAGTCTCACACTTCTGGAACTTCTGGACATTTCAATTTATTTATTATGTACAGTCCTAAGGATTTATGGGCCACTCTAAGGAACAGGAAGTATGAAATATCCAAGCTGCATTTCAACTAATTTGATTGATGTAATTTTACTACTATAATACTATGAAGGTGCTTGCAGTGATTTCCTCCTGATGCCTGCCAGATGGCATCGCGGCTTACGGATGATAATGAAAGTAAATTTGCACATAATACAAACTCGATTATCCCTTGTAGAGCAGCCTGGTAGCGTCGTACTTTGCATAGTACATTTCGAATACCATAACTACGGAAATGCATTCGCTGAACAGCAGTCACTGCAAAAACTAGACTGTGCATCAGGAAAACAGTTGCTAGATTTCCTTTACAAGCAAGATGGTTCGTTCAATTTTATCATTATTAACACTGATCTAGCATACTTCAACACAAAGTTTCATAACTGAAAAAGCTCATATTCGTTCGATTGTACGTTGACAGCTTTTGATATCCGTGATGTTCAAATTGATTACTCCAGCCATACTGTCAACCAGCTGGGTTCATAGAATAATTGAATAAACAAATATACAGTTTGTTACTTAATGATAAGCTGTAATTCGAAGGGTGCATTTTTGAAGCAAACTAAAATAGAAAAGGTCATATAAATTTGTTTTTTTTTTGAAATTTGCCAGTTCTGTTCATTGTAATAAAACGCCAACTTAGAACTGACTGGAAAGTAATTGCGAATTCCAGTGGCGTCTCGGAAGGAAGTTTCCTTAATAATATTGTACGCTGCTGAAAAATTCACACTTTTTCGAATTAGGCAGTTAAAATTACAATTTATTGTCTCTTGATATCATTTCGGATCTTACTTTGTTTTCGGGAATGCAAATGGAAATCACATCATTTTATGTTGATAAATTGTTGAAAGAAAATCATCGCCATGAAACAAAGCTGTTTTCATAATTTAGTTTGAGAACGAAGTCAAATATATTTTTAACTGCTCCATCCTAAAAAAATTTATTTTTTTTAGATCTACATTTTCATTTTTTTTTTGGCTTTGTGTGTCATTGGAGGGATTTGAGTGTATTCGTTGTCGTAAAAACTGTTCTGATATTAAATTAATATAACACCTAATATATACGGAATTGATGGTGGACGTTTGTAGTTGGTTTGAGACATAGGTGGAGAGTCAACAAAATCAACCTGATGATACAGATACGCTTAGTACAGACATACAGGGTTATAAGGACAATCCAACCATAATAAACTGCTCCCTGGATATGAAAAACCTCCTGAATTGGAATATAGCAGTTTAAAAACGCATTAAACTTTTAGAAAACCGGCTTTACATTTTAAATTGTGTGAGGGTTCGCAAGATGTTAACAGGTTATTTTTTGAGAGAATGAACGAATGAATGAATGGCTTCTATGGATACTCGGAATATTCGAATACCTATCGAAAAACCTTTTTTTGTTTCCCAGACGCTACAAATGGTCATGTCTCATATATCAAGTAATCAAAAATAATCGAGTCCGTATGATGCAAAGCATGAGCGAGTGGCGTCAAGAGACATTTCATTTAACATTTTTTAAGTATCAAAAATCATTCCGATAAAATTATATCACTATATTATCGATATCGAATCATATAGCGGGCACCATGCATGAACACTCATCGCTTTCACGGTGATGAATCGCCCTGTCCTGACGTTGACTGTTTCAGTTTGTGGTTATTAGAAGGTAATTGTGACAATTCCATTGTTTTTATTTTTCCTAAAATATGAGTCAGGGGAAGAGGAAAATCATTTTCAGAGGATGAGAAAATCTTTTTACTGCACTTTGTGGATGCGTAAGTATACTTCTATTGGAAAAGATAAAGTGAACGTTCTACGATTACCAAAATTGCTATATAGTTTTTTGGTCCTTTTTAAAGATAAATTCCTTACTCTTAATTATATACAATCACCATAACGCTTACATAAATCTTATTTTAGAGACAAAGGCACAATTTTATGCAAAAGAAGTGACACCATCTCGAATCGGGCAAAGGCTGCTGCTTGGGAAAAATTGACCTCCCAATTCAATCAACATTTTCCGACCAAGCAACGAGCGTCCAGACACTTAAAAAATCTATATGATAATATGAGGAGGAAAATAAAAAGGAGTATTGCTGAAAATAATGTAACTATCATCACATTTTATCATTTAAACATTCCTAATACAATTTAATTTAAGAAAAATGCATATCTGCAAAAATTAAAAGAGAAGGAAGTCAGGGATAAGGTAAGAGGTAATCTCGTTGTGTAAAATTTACTCTACTGCAGGACTTTCACATGATTTATTTTACTAATTCTGATTTATTACTGGTAAGCTGTTCCATTAGGTGGCATTAAAGCCAAACATGTAGAACCTAAAAAATGTTTGTTTGAGATATGGCAAGATAATTTTTAGGTAAAATCTAACTTCTTATAAAGATATTTCATTGCTCAGTGATGAAGCCATCAGAAAAATTCAATGAAAACTTTATATTTAGGCCAAAAAAATAATCAACAATTAATCAATTTGCTATTTCCCACGCATTTATGAAGAAAAATGACAAAACCCAATGTGTAGGAATTATTTTTTATAAATAATTAGGAAACAATACAACGTATGACTGAAAACAGATAATTATATTTTGAATAACTACCTACTCAACAAAATAGCAGAAACAGAAATTCACGATGTCTAGGCATATACGCACAAGTTATCAGGAATTAGACAAATCAAATTTTCATGTTTCCAACCGTTTGATGCCAATCTCCCGCCAGACACGAGATGAGGCATTTCGGAAGAGGCAGCATTTTCGATAGTTAAATATCGAATTGATACTGGCATGCAATTAAAATTTACGAATAATATATCAGTAGAAATTTTGTTCATATCATATGGTAACATTGAATCTAATATTTTTATATGATGGAGAAATTACAATTTTCTACTGCTATTTGACGAATAGTAATGCATACGAATATCTTATCAACGATGAAATGATAAAAATGAGAATAGAATCTAAAAAGTTCATCCTGAATATGGAAGATCATGTTAGAAGTCAATATCTATACCAAAACCCGTAACAGAATGTTTCGGATTTCACTGAACAATAAAAAAATTTATACTAAAAGCAAGGAACACCAGAATATTCGAACCGAAATAGAAATAAAAAACATACCATCACTAGACCAGCATATGATTCATGACGTATAGATTGCGTAGCATGGGTTTTTATTTATTATTATTATAATTAATAATTTCATTCTACAATTGTTTCTGTATAGCACGGCCAAGCTTATAGAAATATCCAAATTGTGGCTCAACTTTCTTTATTATTATTTCCAGTTGCTTGTGCTATTATACTTTTTGAATGCAGTGCAACCTTATACCTGCAAACAAGGATTTTTGTACCTAATGCTGGCTATCTGTGCTGGACATCAAGCACTCAAGCAGGCTTTGGATGGCATTTATTTTTGTAGAATATGAATGGACCTAATAAGTAATAAAAATAATAAGGAAATTTGTGAAATGCCTCCTATATATCCTTTTTTTACTAAATTATCAGGTATTTATATTTATATAGTATTATGTAGCTTTATAAAAATCATTGCAATACTCTCCATTAGATTTTTCTGAATTTGATACATCCGAAAACCGATGTCCTAATGCCTCACATTCCTCAAATCCTATTGGTGGAGAATAGCGATTCCTTATAGCTTGTGAAATGAGGGAAATAGCAATTTTCACTTATATATGGTGGATTGCCAGGCTCAGAAACTGCCCTTTTTCATTAATCAAATATTTCCTCACCATTTTGTGTTGAAATTCAAAGGAATTCAATGATTTTCAGAGACTTTTGACAGTACAATATTAAATGGCATTTCAGAAAGGTTTTATGTGATTGTTCAATCCGTTCCTTATATCTCTGATGTTGATGAAATCGGCCCTTATAACTGTTATATAAATATGTAATTATTTTCGAAATGTTCCAAAAATATAACATTTCATAGAGACAACCACCGGATAAGTTTTAAACAACAACAACAATAACTACAATTACTCATGTAAATTTAATTATATCCTGAAAGAAATGGACTGCTGAGAAACGTGAGATAATCAAGTAGGACAAGTGCATGGATATTGTTTACAGTTCGCGACTGTTTATTTATTGCCAGCATTTAGACGCAGCGTGCACAATCTACATTTCAAATTGGACGCGGATTACTGGTAGGTATATTCACATGCGGGTGTCATAGTAAAAGCTCATACCTGTGCTAACGAGGTCGCTAAGACCTAAAAAACATAGGATACGCTTATAACTTCCGTTTTTACCGCTGTTTGGAAGGCATCTTCCACCTTATCTTTTTTATGTGTTACAACAGATTGTAATAAAAGTGATAGGAACTTGAAGCGTGCGAGGAGCTTTGCAGCTTTGAAAGTTATGTCGGATTGAGGACTTTTTGATTCGTTATAGAATGCTATCACTTATCGACCGATTATACAGTGTGATATTTCGCATATGATAAAAAATAACGTACTGCTAAACAGAAAAAAATCAGTTTAAAATGTTTTCCTTGTGTTGACTTTTAGTACCTATGTTGACTGGACAATTTAAGCAATCCTTGTATCCACGGAAACTACTAACTAAGACTAACAGCCTGACAATTATTCGAGACAGTTACGTTACAAAATAACATCATCATAAAATCCTCATTAATGACTGCAACAGTTGCTAACAGTAACGCATGGTTCGTTTCAGCAAACTGGATATTTTTATTAAGATATTAACTTCACGAAGATCTGCTGATGTTAAACTCGCTAAAGACCGATACGAAACTGTAATGTCAAGTTTAAAATAATGCGATTAATAGAAAGAAGGCCGATCGCAACAGACCATTCTGATAGCGTAACAGTAAAAGTTTACAGTACTCGAATAGAAAAAGGAAATTGCTATGTGTATGTCAGTAGCGTAACAGATTAAAATACCTGAAAAACGTATGTCATTAGGTATTTCCAGCAAATGTAAACGACACCTGATATCGAGAAATAATTATTCCGTCAAATTTATTGAATTTTTCGATTGATTGATTTTTTTTGTTATTCATATTCACAGATATATTTTACATTCTCACGAATCTTGGCCTACGTCATACATGTACAATTGAGCTTCATGGAGAGTCTCGAGTCGTGGCGCTCTATTTATAGAACGCTTTCGAAAGGGTGTAGCAAGATTATTTCATCAAATGTTTGAGTCTTTTCCTAAGGCTTGACAAAGAAGTGCCTGCCCTATTATGAATAGCCTCTCTCAACTAGGACTATTTATCCATTCCTTCATTGTTTGGCATCCAGTTGCGTAGATTTTTGACTTCAAATAACCCCATAAGAAAAAATCTATATGTGTAAGATCCGGAGATCTTGGTCGCAATTCTGTACTCATATTACACATAATAGGCAAAATCAGTATGAAATCTATTATGGAAGTGAGAATACTTAAATATCAAATTGAGCATATCGCAATCTTGGCACAAAACAGAGAAAAATCATTCTGTAATTTTGATGAGCTGTTATTAAAGCTACTGTTGGTTCCTCAGCCTTGAAAAAAAGAACCAAAAAAGTATCAAAACTGTACGAATATGACTTCTTTCTTCTTCATATAGTATTTTTCCTGATAAGAGTTTGAAAGGTGTTGTACAGATAAACGGATTATAATAAATATGTACTTGTAATTAAGCCAAAAGATCCAACCATTTGTAATATGACTTATTCACAACTCGCATATCACTCATATCACATCAAAACCTGTACACTTGTATGAAATCCTCACAACAGTCACAATCCCAACTTTATAACAGGACATTCATTCAGGAAGGTGGTTGGTAAAAATTATCAAAAGTTTGATTTCGGACTTCCGTTGTCTATAAAATTTTGAGTATCACGACGTTTCGATTGATGTGCTATCTTCAATCGTCTTCAGGTGTCAGGTCTTCAGTTCACCTGAAGACGATTGAAGATAGCACATCAATCGAAACGTCGTGATACTTAAAATTGTATAGACAATGGAAGTCCAAAATCAAACTTTTGATAAATCCACCTTGTCTACAAGTTTCAAACAACATCAAGTAAAGTGTCTTAGAGTACGATCAGATTTTCTTGTTGTGAGTATATCTTGATAATAATATCAAAATTCTTGAGTTGAGAATTTCTTCTGTGTAGAGAGTGTCATTCGGAACCGATAAAGTAGAAAAATATTTCCAGTCTCTAGAAATGCTGCTGCATCTCTTTATTGGTGAAATTAAACACGAAATATAATCACGTCTCGCTATTATTTCCTCGTAAACAACAGTTACGGCTTGTCCTGATACAATCTCTCGGTAATAAATTTTAATAAATTTTCTGTGCCATTCTGCGCTGCTCTATTTTACCAAGGAAATGCCATTATTTGTGCAGATTCTGCCCAGGGCGATGTGTAGGCGACAATGATGAAGAAAGTAATCTTATTAATGGTGATGCATTCGGAATCGTGCCACTTTTACAGGGTAATGGTACAGCTAAGAAGTAATAGAGCTTTTTATACGTACATATAAAGTGCATTGCTGAAATCACAGACCACTTACATAAATTGTATGGTCTGAACTTCGAAATGAAATGTTACGTACCAGCCTGTATCTGTTTTGGGGTTGAATCTTGGTTTGTTTCAATTAGTCAAAAATATTATTTTTAAATTATTTGATTAAGAAAAATAAGCTAACGTTTTTAAACCCGTGTATAGTAAAATTATCATTTCTAGCAATATTTTGGACTAATTGAAGCAAACATAAGTTTTAATAAGTTGGAGTGCAATTTAATGTTTGATTATATTTTCATGTATCTAGAAGCTTTAATGCATAGATACTTTTATAGATCCGGATTGCAAAATTACTGCACAAAAGCTATTTAACCGATTTTGATGAAATTTAGTTTGAAGAATTTTTAATCCGAAAACGTTCTTTTGGAAAAATCTAAATGTTCTACCTAATATATGAGTACGCAAAAAATGTCAAAGGAAAACGAGCTAATTGAAAAAATTATTCTGAGACATTTGACCTTGAATATTGAGAGACGCAAATGCGAGATTTTATGAAACATTTGGGCAAACATTTTCATTGTGTCTTAACAAATATTTATACAAATCTACAGCATATTATCTAAATTTTTGAACCTTCCATAATTTGACAACTTTACATCCGGTGAAATCTGATCACAATCCTCAATAAACTGCCATTGCACCTAAAATTCAGACCTAATCTACTTGACGCCATTTTTCAAGATACTAAATAGCATTTTCGTAATTACTTATGTTCATTATCCAGTTGAGATGCAACAATCTATAGTAATAGTTGCCAAAACAGAAGTGGAGCAAAAAAATTAAATCACTGAAATTTATTCGAAATATATCTACGCAATGCAAAGAGTTCACTAATTAAAATGCCAAATAAAACTTCGTTTTCTATATTTTGAAGGGAAATCTGTCGATAATCACCTTTATCTATAATAAATAATCTAATAGATACGGTGAATAAGTGGGCTGAAAGTCTCCCATAATTGCCAAAAAATTAGATTCCTCCTCAAGAAATTATATATCCGATTTCTAATTTCTCGCGATTACAACACTTTCCCGCCTGTTAGCGTGGGAAGCAATTATGAAAGCATTACAGTAATAAGAACGTTTATATACCTACTGTACTGACGCTTAAGTAGCTCTGAAATATCGACGCATTTAATCCAGCGTCACCAATAATACCTACCTATATCAAACATTAAGCCGTTCAATGTTACAGCAGGTACACCGTTTTAGGAGATAAAATATCGACGTTGTCAACTCGAATTAAAGATAGTATCGTTTAGTGGGATGCTTTTGTATGTCAGTGTTGTGCAGAGGTACCTCGCGGCAGTCTTTTGTGGGAAATACTTGAACCAAATCGGGCGCAAACCGTCAGTCTTTGTTTGTTCAGTTGCTCGTTGTAGATTCGGTCAAAGTGCCAGTGTCCATGTGAAAACATCCAATATTCATGAAAAACATGTTTGTCCCATGTATAACCGGGGATTGATTATAAAAAAACTATTTCCAAAGAAATATATCTTAGCGCGAAAAGCAAAGTTTCTACACCAAACAAGAGTAGAGCAGTATTTAATTCCCTCAAAATAGTAACATTTATTTCCAGGCGTCGCACAAAATGGCGCTGTCCATTGGCATTTCACAAAGTCAAGGTTCTAACAGCTTGGACTATGCCTAATAGTGGTGACAGAAGCCCCTATGCCATATGTCAACAAGGATGCAGCGACATCCCCTTTTTCAACATTCATGTTTATAGTAGATATTATTTATATTGGAGATCATACACTTAGTATAAGTCGTCAGATTCTTGCGTGAATGCAAGCAAGATAACGATACATCTAAAAAGTACATATTCAGGAAAACCAGATGTCAGTGTATATCAGTTTACCGTATATCAGTATACCTTTAATGACAGATATCGCTATAAGGCAGCGTCCAAGTTGTAAGGTCCTTGACTTTGTAGAGATGCGGAAGGACAGCGCCACTTTGCGCGACACCTAAAGATATTACTATAACATCCTTAGTTGGATCAGGTATATACAACCTAATTGCTCGCTACTGTCAGACCGCCTGGCTATACTGACGAGTATAGGCTAAAGACGCAGGTCATATGAACAAGCAACAAAAAGGGGGAAAAGTAAAGTTCGCCTCCAGAATACCCAAAATATGCGAAATGACAACGTCGCACTGCCGGTAAGACACATAAAGTGTGTGTGTATCTCAGGCCGTGAAAAAATAGGATCAGAAAAATCAACTTACCAAGTTCACCATCACGCAAACCAGACACCCCACTGTTGTCCTGATCATCTTTCTTCCGGCTACAGGGCTCGAATAAGAAAATAAAAACCAAACCCACAAAACACAGTAGCCTCGAAACGCTTATCAAACGCACGACGATAAGACCGCGCGCGAATGCACGCAAGTAGTACCGTACCGATTATTCGCAAGGTACTCGCGGTACTGATAATGCAGTACCGGCCGGCAGAAGCAGGCAGTAGTTCCGCGTGTGCCTCCAGTTGTTCCGCCCCGCTACGCTACGGAGCACCCATCGCTGGCGGTGGTACTGTTACAGGAAGTACTACTTCTTCAGATGATGAGGAAGGTCGCACGCAGGTAGAGGTCGAAGGAGAACGTTTTGCGGCAGTGAACTAGATCCATTCATAGCACTTTACCTGGTCGATAATTAAAACAGAACATGATTATTTAACCAAAGTTACTGACATTTACGGTGACCCGAAAGTGGTACTTCTACTGATCTTAATGATGAGGTAGGTCGAAGGAAAATGTTTTGAAGCAGTGAACTTGATCCATACATAGGACTTGACCTGGTCGATAGTTAAAACCGTGTATGACTATTAAACATAGTCAATAAGATCAGAATGGCGGAATTCGAATTCGCATATTCGATTTTCCGGGCGATCGCCCCTGAATGACAACAGAAACCCCCTTGAATCCATGTGCTACTGATGTTGTGTAGTCTAATGGATAAAGTCTACGTCCCAAAGTGACGAATATGTGTATTATTGTGCATTTCAGCTATTGCTGTACGAGTAATTACTGTAAGCATCTACATTTGCACAGCTTCTACTTAAAACTTAACATTGTTGTATATCGGTGCTTCCAGAGATTGGTTTGTAAAACTGTAGGTCATGTTAATTGTATACTTTCCACTATACATATTATTATGACCTACTATGTCCTGAAAAGTGCTTATGAAGAACCAAGGAGAGGTGACAGACATCGTAGGGGGTATCTGAAACCGCTATTAAGCAGAGTCCAAGTTGTCAGAACCCCAATCTAAACAGTTGACAAGTTAAGTTTAAGCCCTGCTGTGCAAGGCTTCAAGAGGGTTGCCGATATTTGATAATTACCTTTTTGAAACTATTATAAAATTCTCGATGAGAAAGAGGGATGGCGTATTTAGGTACCATTCTCAAAATTTCACAAAGCTGAGTAAATCACCGCAAACCGCGGAAAACGCTTTCTTGTAACTACGGTATCAATCTAATTGATGCTAGTTCGCTATATAAGTCAAGTAAGCCGGTACAGCCAGTAAATATAAGTACAATTCACCGCAGGAATCGCGATATTCCAAGCACACCGCATTTATCTCTTCAAAGAGCTCGATTTTTTGAATTCTATTAACCTTATTTCTCGGCTGTTTGCAAGTGATAGGTAGTAGATTGTCGTAAACATGCAGGTAATACGTTTTTCGTTACATATAATTTGGCGAAAGAATTAAAAGATTGTAAACACATAACGGATCTTTTAATGAAAAAGTAGATTACAAAATGTTGAAAAAGATTATGCGCGTTCGTGTGTGGTATCTTTGTTGGTTTCTAGATAATAGCCATGCAAAAATGCATATCAAGCTAGACGTCAAAATGTCTTTATGATTTGTTAAATAATTTTACTTCCCAGGCATTGGTGACGGAAATATTTTTTTTTCATAGATAACCTTTCGCAAAGGCAGAAAACCTATTATATATATTTCCATCGGACTCCTGAACTTCTTAAAATTATGCTGAAGTAAGTGTCAGAAAATCTTTGATTTTCTAAAATTTTTGAGATTTTCGTATATTTTTAAATCATAAGACGTAAGGTCTTTTTAGCAACTCCGATATTTGTTTATTGAAATTCAATAGATCAAGAACTACAAAAGTCGATTCAAATATTTATTTCCAACATGATACCATTGTGCATTATTTTTTGTCAAATTGGCTTGGTACCATTGAGCATGAAAGGATTTTGCATTGGCTTCCGATATTTCGTTTCCAGTGCTCATTTCAACGATTTTTTCTTGCAAATGATAGAGAAAGGTTGGTTCTAGATTTGTGTGAAGCCCTTTTTTCAAGGTTTCATACAAAAATTTAGATATTCTTGGGAGGGCGCTCGTATCAGCGGCAAAAATATGCTCATGTACGGTGCCACAATATTTCGTTTGAAGCTCTTTATTTAGGACATATGGAAAATATTTTTCATGCAAATCATAGGTTAAGGATGGCTCTATGCCTGTGCGAAGCCCTTTTTTTGATGTTTAATTTACCAAAAAGTTAAAAAACATCCGAATCTTGTCAAAACATGCCGATATTCATATAACAATATCTGGAAAAAAAATAGATAAAATATTGTAAAAAGTCACACGACCATAGAACCAAATTTTCTTTATCATTTGTAAAATATCGTTCCATTATCTTGAAAAATGAGCTGTGGAAAGGAAATATTGGGAACCCATGCAAATCGCCTTATATTCAAGGTGGAGTTTCCTCGTAATACGATTTGAGTGAAATGCTCTTGGCTGTTGCATGTCGCAAGTTCCCAGCGTTGAATCTCCTATAACTTAAGCAGGTGCAAGTTCCATTTACCACGAGCCACGATCGAAAGATTACGTTGAACATCGGCCATGTGTATGCCGCGTGTTAGTGGCCCACTAACAGCCAAATGATACAGTATCGTCTCCAATAACGGAAAACCTACCGATCCACAAAACTTGCCAGCAGCAAGGTTGTAATTAAGGAGCTTAAATAAGCCGGTCGATGGATATTCGATCCGACATTGAAACACAGATTTTCCACTGGAAAAAATCATAGCTTTCTCTAAGTCCTCAACACTGGTGATCAGATTTGCGGTTGCAAGATGGATACTCAGTGTTTTTACTATAACGGCACACGTATTTGAAAATTATGTAGCCATTTAGGACGTTTATACCTGTATTATTCTATCGTATCAAAATTAAAAATGATGATTGAAATCGGGTTTTGGAACTATTGATAGGATTAAATTTAATCAATTCTCTAAAGCTAAATCTGATAAATTCGAGAATTCTATTGCTTGACATGCTTTATATTAGCCTCACGTGTATGTATGTATATATGTTTGCGAAGGAATCTACGAACGTTATTTTCGCTCATTTCAAAACGTCAGATTAATTTTAGATTTTGCACACTTATCAAGGACTGAGGACAATACAATACATTAACAAGTTCATCCATTATCTATTTATATAAAGTAATACGTTTAGAAATGATGGTACGAATTAAAATCTCAATTAATAGTAGTAGTAGTAGTAGTAGTGGTGGTAGTAATGGGGGAGGCAAAACCTGGCAAGTAGTCCACCTTTGTCCCTTTTTGCCGACCCTAAAGACTCCCAAGACTATCACTAGGACTATGGCAGACATGGTAACTCCCTAGTGTTGAACCTTCCAGACCTTTTAATAAAGGTTATGATTGCTTACCATTCCGTTAAGTAGCACTCTTCCCTGTCAAACTCTGCTGTGCCGAACACCTCAGCCCTGAGGCTGCTGTATACGGCACACTCACCCAGGAAGTGGAACAGGGTCTCGTCCTCCTCCCAGCACTTCTGACAGATTGGATCTCCTATGAGTGTCAGAAGCTTGTTCAATCTGCAGTGAACTATAAGGATCCCTACTAACAAGTGGATGTGAATCCCTCTTCCGGTTAGATAGCCATAGCTCCCTACGTTTGTTGGGGCCTGCTATGAACCTCTTGGACTGCCTGCAGTCTTCTCATATCATATTATATTAATCTAACTAGAAACCTAATAAGAGGCAAACATAAAGCACTGTCCAAGATGCCTTCCTTTAAGCTATGTATTTTGTGAACTTTGCTTTAAGCGCAATATTTTCGTACCTCCGTATATTAGACTAAATCTGCAGTAGATTAGAGTCTTACTTGCCTATCCACATAAACCATAAAAAATAGCAAATTCTCATTAAGTGCAACGATCTGGACGTCAGAATAGAACAGAGATTGATTTATCCATTACGTGCTCTTAATTTATGTACGCTTTGTTATTGGCTACATCAAGGAGATGAATAGTGCCGAGCTGGCTTATATACGGACTACTCAAAAAGATAACTGTACACAGCTTCTGCCCCTTATATGAGGCAGAGCAGGAAATAACATTCAAAACGCATACTTCAAAGGTCATTTGGAACGACTAAGGAAAATACTAGTAGCAGAAAAAATAATCCAATATTGTAGCAAAATCAAATTAAGTACTTCAATTTTGGAGTTCAAAGATGAGAGCACTATAGATTCTTAGATATTTTCCTTCCTACACTGAAAAGCGGGGTAAGAATTGGGGATATTATGATTGATTGACGTCTTTTAACATACATCACGAAAATCTAAAAACCATTATCATTCATAATTTATGATCAAATACTGCACTTTTTTATGAATGGGAAGTAAGAATGAAAATTTTGAGAAAATTCATCAAAGCTGCAAGTAGATTAAATACGCATTTCTCAATTTGTTCAAATCCAAAATACGCTTCATTAATTTTGTTTTTGTTATCAGTCATGAAAGCATTGATGAGGTCAGACTTCGGAGAATCGCAGCATCAATTTCAGAAGTTATAGTCTAAATTGTAATGATAAAAAACCTGTACCTAGATTTTTTGTAACTACGGTAGTGAGTATGTAAATGATAGAGATTGGCGATGCATATCAATAAATACGTTAAAAAGATAACTAGGATATAAATCCAATAACTCATCCCGCAGCAAGCCTAGTAATTACCTTTAGCACGCTTTGATGAACATATTATACTGCAGGAAGCTCTCATTTAGATAAGAATGGGAAATGTCATTGAGCACGAGGTAAAATGAAGGACACTGATGCCATTTCTACCAATTTTTCATCAGATATACTGATAGTAGATACAACAGCTTATCCCTAAGCAAGCTTGATATAGCATTGCCTTTAATAAACCCTTATGAACATATTTCAATGAAGGAAGCTTCAAGTGATGAAACAGTGTTGCCAACTCTACTGATTTTCCAGCAGATCTGTGATAGTAAATACTGAAGCACGTAAATAGTATGCTAAAAAACTCGAAAGTCTAAAGCGTGCTTTTCCATCAAATTGGTGTACGAGAAATCATCAAAATGTTATAAAAATAAACAAAATCGCTCGTAACTTATTATCATACAAGGAACTGGAGTAACAGATTTACTTCGTACCTTTGCGCTTGCAAATAAAATTCAGTGTAATGAAATCATTATTTGAGTTTAATATTCATGATAGGACTCAGATAGTTGACAATAAATCGAGGCAGCTTGTAGTCTGACGATGATTTAAACATCAAATCGCCTAACGCCTAACAAAAAATGAATGACATATTTATTATTTTTACTATGGTAGCTTCGAAATAATCAAAACATCAGCTACTAAGCTGCATATTTTTCCTCTTTTTGTATTACTGCAGTTACCGATTTCTGCATATCATTCTCCGAAACACTTTCTGTGTACCTATATTGAAATCGCATAAATTGACCCGGCAACCCCGTATGGAAACTCATAGCAAAACCGAACACATTGTATTTATATCGTCTACTTGATGATTATTACGAGTATATTCGAGCCATTAAGGAAGTATCCGTAATAAAATGTAATTAATATCATTATCAGCATCTCATGAAACCTTTCAGCAACTACATTCCATCATCGTAGGCTTTCTCCGTAAATAGTTCGTTAATGCCTTTAGTTATTTTTTCTCCATCATTTATACTCACTTGGTTAGAGATTCCTTTTGAAAGGAACCCATAGACTTTGTTTTAGTGGACTGTTTTGTTTGGCTAACAATTCGAACAGTTCGATCAAAAACGACGCAAAACTTATGTCTGTGGTTCAACGTTAAAAGTATGTTTTTTATCGTCGCTGATGGAAACAATCTGGCTCGGTATGATTTTGCCAGTCGAATTTTTTTGACGAATTTCTCACTGCAAGTAAATCTAAGGCGGCGACTAATTCATTGAGACACAGAAGTGTCAATAATGGAGCGGAACTGATGAGTATTTTTTAAAACCCAGAATTCAATGGACAGAACAAAAATTGTATAATTCCTGACAAAAACATCTACTAAAACCATATATGTACAAAAATTTGTATTTTACGCTGAGATATAATTCTCTGTAAATAGTTGTTATTTATATAATCAATCTTACCTCAAATGACGATAATGTAACCGCCACTGCACATAAATATGGTTTGGAATGTTGAAGACAGACTTCTTCACCAAAGAAAACAGACCCGCAAAGGCGAAGTCTATGGCCCCCTTTATATGTCAGAGATAATCACACGGTACGGAACACGAACGACAAAATTTAGATCCTGTTAGTGATTTGCGATGTCTGTGTGTGGTTTGAAGAGAACGTGGCCCAGTTCTTGTGTTGCTCTTATACACGTGGCACACGTTCTTGTTATAGAATTATACATAATAAGACGCAAAACAAAGTCACCCACTGTGGCCTGAAGAAGCACCTGTAAAAATTAGTGCTTTACAATGGAGATCTCAAGGTACAGAGTCAGTTTTTCACGTCCTATGCGTTACATCACAAGAGGAAGCCTAAGCTAGAACCAGTATAGTACCAGCAGGGAGACTGTTCAACCAGTATAGGGTACAAGACTGCTAGAATGGATGCTGTAAGAAAAAGGAGTAATATAATGAGCCTGAACTAACTCGATATACAAACACTACACAGTTTTACCACTCGTCAAACCACCATTTTAAGCTCGACACGTATATTATAAACTTTCGGGAAAGATTGAAATCAGTATTAATCTTCCCCTAATCATGCTAACGGGTTTAAAAAAACGGTTTGCGAAATGGTAAAACTGTGATATTTGTAGCTGCAGCGCTAATGGATCTAGAATCACATATGAGCTCAATATAATTAAATGATTTATAATTATATTGATATATATATAAGTTCAAAATAAGTATAAAATGAATAATAAGAAACATAATTTATTATACATAAGCTGGACTGGTTGTCTCTATATTTTTATACTAACTCCATCTTTAGAAATTGCTTCCAATAAAACATTTATACCAGTTAATATCAAGCACACCACGTTTTCTGCAATTAAATATTTTTATGTTAATTATTTTATTTTTACTTTGAATTTTTTAAATATCATATGATTATATTTAGTCATGAGAATTTGTACCGCGCATAACAATATATTGATAATTATTAAATGTTATTTTCATTTTAGTGCTGTTTTCCATTAAAATGTGCTTTTTTAACCAAAATACACCATATTTTGGTCAGAAAACTTTTTTTTTTGAAATTTTTTCAATATTTTAATTTATTTCAAAAATTCTTTCTGAAATGACTTATTATATAATTGAAATCATTTTTTTTATTTTTCTTAATTACTTTTCTTCATAGAAGGAAGACGATGTTGATCCTATATGGCCAGTGTAAGGAACATTCTGATAAGTTATATCACCATCTCCTTCACTAGTTTGGGGCAGTTGAACATTCAGTCTTGAGAAGTTCTTTGGGTGGAATAACATTTGTCTTGTAAGCTACCAACGTTTTATTCACAACGCCAATTTATTAGAAAAAAATATGGGCCCTCATAAACTGCCCACTCTAGATGGATGATTTTTTACAACTTTTTACAACTTTTCCTTGCTTCTCTAACACAAGTACGGACACATTAGATTCTGTCGATTATCTTTGCTTCAAACTAACTACATACTCAACTGCCCGAGGATGTTAAATGGTTCTATTTGAGGAGCTCACGATATATAATATACTATCGGTGAATTTCATCACCTTATGTCCGCTGCACAGGTGAATAAAAACGGGCAATTATTTTCTGCTCTACTTATTCTCTGTTTCTGTGGCGTAGGAAGCCAAGCCATTTACATATAAGTGCCAAAACGTGAATGAATTAAATATGTTCCGTAGGTAGGGCATATGTGACAGTTTAATATTTGTTCGAAGAATAGGGGTTGATTCGTATTAAAACAATACAAATCATCCAATAAAACTGAAATAACCCACAAACCGAGGCTACTGAACTGATCAGCTGTTGAAGTTCTGCAAATAATTGAGCGAAAAGGTTAATGTCTCACGTTATGTCTTCAAAGTGAACAACTTCTATCAATAATACCAAATATTATTAAGAATCATTGAGTATTTTCACTAAATTGAATTAGCGTTTATTTACTATCACCTAGACAGAAACATCACCAGTAAGGTAACTTCTGAAAATTATCCTGTGGATTTCTAGCCGATTTATTTTATATTTCTAGTTGCCTGATCAAGACAAGGAAAAAATAATATATTACAAATTAAATAGACATGAACAGAGATTCACAGAGTTTTTTCTTGTTTCATAGTTAAGGATGAACTTATGATCATAAATTATATGTAGTCTCAAAACACTTTTTCCTAAATATTTTCATCATGGTTAGTGAATCTGAGCTTTCCGTCAAATGTCACACTGAGGATTTTGAGTAAGTATCTACTATCTAAGGCGCTTATTAGTTGACCTTGTCAAATGCTTACTCCGACAAGGAAAGGTTACCCATAAAAAACTAATGTTATCTCTATCAGAGCTGAATTCGTGTTTCAAAAAGCGCAACCGCTAGTCCTGAAAGTATAAATATCTCAGCTCTTCATTCACGAATACTCATTCAGACATCGATACGGTATAATTGATAAACGTCTGGAGAGCGACCCGCGGATCATGGGATCATTTATCATATCCACATATCTGGCACCCGATCTGAAATAGGCGATTCAGTATAATGAGGCTACATGGTCTTCGGAATGTAAACAATCGCCGTTGATTGACCACCGGACTGTCTAGCAAGAACAAACTGTTGCGTCTTTTGTCTGTTGATTCTTAATACGCTAATTTGGGCAATTTGCCAAAAACCAACGGCGATTTTGACGGTTGGTGGCCACCGAACCGTCACGCTGTTTTCGTGTCGGCCCAGATGTTAACAGCACGATGAAAAATAATGGAGCCAGTGGTGTAGAGACTGGCGCATATGCCATAATAGACATCCAATTCTTTATAAAAATGCTTCTAGTAATAATTTGTACGCTAGAATGTAGAAAATAATACATTTTTATGTATGTGTCGATGCTCTTATTTGGTGGGACTCTCTGCCACCACTAATAAATAACATATAACATATAGTGTATATATACTCTCTATTACATTACTATGCTATACACATACAATCATGCATAATTCGTCTTTAGCCTAGAGTGGTCAGTATAGCCCCAACCTTATCAGGACTCTTCCAAAATTCGACCTTTTGGAGAATCTTGACATTGTGGAATTAGATGCAGGGAAGTTGACCTCCGATATTTACAGTTCATAGGTGCTTTTGAGTCCATGTGAATAGACATTTGCCTTCTCACAGAGTTTCTGGAGCACGTTCTGAGAAGTTATCTTAAAAAGGGTTATCTAATAAAAAAATAACAAAAAACCGAGTTCAAAAACCGTTTAATAAATGAGTAAATGCTACCAAAAAGTGAGAAATAATTTCAAATTTCCTAAATGCTTGGCTGGCAACGACTTCAAAAATAATAATAATTACATAATGCAATTATTGTTTACTTCTCAGTGCATTTTTCAGTTTTCTTGTGTTGTATTTTTGTTGAATATTTTGATGTTCTACGTTTTAGTTCAAATTTTCCAGCACAGGCTTTTTTGAAGTCTGTTTTTCTTGTTCAAATTTTTATATTACGGAGACCTGACAAAAGCCGAGTGCGTCTACGTATATTATATGTATCTAATACCACTGTTAGTCAGACCTCAGTCTCGGTCAAAGGGTGGGATGTTGACCAATAGATCGCGCGTTGTCATGTGGATACGTGTTACTCTGCTGCCAGTGGATCGAGAACTCACATATCTGTCAAAAAGGGTAGGAGCATATCCGTGGACGACCTATTATACCAGCGTTTAACTTTTTTGAGAACTCTACCTCTCTTCCTACTCCCAATTTTCAACCCCCCTCCCCTCCCCAAGAAAATTAAATACTATCATGAGCTTCAAAAGCGTATAAAAACGAAATTTGAACGTTTTATCATTATTTTTTTGATTTAATGACTGTAATGTCAATGTAAAGGTTAATCAAAATCTGAAAAAGTATTTTCCGAGTTATAGAGCGACCAAAATTACCAAGTACAAAGTACAAACAGACATGAAACATCAAGAAAACACAATACGAGTATCTCTGGTTCTAAATGTTTCGCAATTGCAATACTTCTTCGCCTATTAGCGTGGGAAGAGACTCTCTCATTCTAATCGGATATAATGTTTCAAATTTATTCCTGTCCTGAAATGAATAATACAAATCTCGCATTAGCTACATTTTTCTCACTACAACAAACCTAAAGCATACAATCCAATTACAATTTCCTTAAGCTCTGCATATATTATACGCACCATATTTGTCTAAAAGCACATTAAAGAGTCTGATATGGCTACATAATCCAGTTTAAAATTAATTTAATTTAATATGCGTTAATACGCCGTACTTTGCTGTATTCCCACGCCTAACAGGTTTGCTTTTCATCATTTTGTCCTGTACTTGGAAAATGCAGTAGTTATGGGGCCCCAGAGTGAGACACTTAATTGTCTCAGACGGTGGTTTGTGTTTATGAGGAATGTTTAGACTATTGTCTTTTTACGAGCCGGTATATCAGGTAAATTGCTGATTAAAGGGGCTCACAGTTTTCGTTCTTACGGGAAAAACGACGCAAAATTGAAGTGTATGGTAGGAAAACTGTCGTTTGTTGTCGCCTCAAGTTTACCGTAATCACTGATGAAAATTCTACATTGCACGTGAGAAAACTCTACACTTTTCTCCACGACTGCCACGTCTAATACTCTAATATTAGATAACTGTCATCTACCATGGACTAATGAAAATTAATCTGAATTTTTTCATGGCAAAAGCTGGCAATTCCACTATGGAAGTAAACATTTAAAAAACGTAGCTTATATAAAATAAATCAATCTTTATTGAAACAAATTAAATACATTTTTATGTCGAGAAAGACTGCTACTATCATTTATTATTCTTAAAACTGTGAATATCGCCTCAATTCTTTACAATATATGTAATATGGGGGGTAGAGGTAAGGAGGAATGTCTCATATGGGGGATCTTTTGAAAAAGTGTCCAGCTGTAAGTAGATAATCATAAGTGCGCTGAGTTGAAAAATGTAATACTTTTGATGACTAGAGTAGTTAATAGAACTATAGTATACAGAACCCCAACTATTTACATATTCCAAAATAATTTCGTAAGTATAATCTGAAAAAAAAGCTGCGAGATAGCGTGGATTTTTCGGTGCTTCTTTTAAAATTTACCCACGTGCTACACTAGCGCCACCATAATTAAACTACTTCCAATTTGTGTTCTCAACATGTCGCATCTTCCGTTTGGTATATTTCTTTACTGGAATTCATAGAAGTGTATCGCAGTTTTCAGTGTTTATGGAAAAAAAATCACGCGAATACAGCGATTTTATTAGGAACGACAATCCTTTATCAGCTTCACGTAAATATGTAAGTTTGAAAGCAATCTTCGAACGCTATTTTCACCCACTTGAAAACGTCAGATTGATTTTAAATTTTGCACACTTATCAGGACCGATGACAATACAACAGTTTAATAGGTTATAATGCGAATGGCATCTGATATTCCTTTTTAACAGACTTTTATTAGTATAACCTGTATCTATAGAGACAGAATCTTTGAGATATAATGATATACGACTCATCCCCCGTAAAAAGAGAGAATACCCTTCAGACCCGCTAATTGAGACGCGTTTAGTGAATCGAACTGAAAAGTAAAAAAAAATTCCCATTATAAGAATAAAATGATTGAGGAGAAACTAACTCTTCATTTTGATAATAATGATATTTATTTTCTCGTTAAACCTTTTATTCTTATATTAATAATTAATTTCACTATTCAGTTTTATTAACTACAAAAACGTGTTTTTTTTGTTTTTCAAACTATTATAAAATTTATTTCTTTTCTACCATATTCAGCGTATTCAGAGTCCCCTCCCTGCGGCACGAAACACAAGGCTAGGTGAAATAATTTTATCTGGAATTTTAAACATGTAAGCGTCATAAAAAAACGATGCAAGTTGATCCTTTAAGATGGTTTAATATAGCCGACAAGATAATTATTGTCATTTAGTAAAATTCAATCTGATACAACCTTCTGGCCGAGACAAACCCGATCCTAGGAATGAGCGAGGTGTCACTCTTATTCCTACTCGATATATCTTTATTGACAGGTTCCTTGCCGTCTTTCTTCCGCACTTGTCCAGCGTCGATGGAGTAAACCGCTCCAGGGAGGAAGTTCAAGGAGGCTGCCGTTCCGGTAGTTTGGAGGTCCACGGCTCTGACCATATTAGGATCCGTACCACCGGTCACAATGAAGTCTTTCGTCACGAATTTGCCACAGTATAACTTGCAACTGAACACGTCAGGCTCGATCACACTGATGCATTTGAGGGAGCCTAGCGAGCAAATAACACTGCGTTATGGAGTGTATTCTCTCCACTATGCATCAGACCTGCTATAGACACGCATGTTTCGACTTTAGCCTATACTCGTCAGCACAGCCTAGCGGTCTAGCTGTAGAGAGCAATCGGGTGGTATATACGTAACCCAGTCAAGGATGTGATAGCAGCATCAACGCATGTAAGTGTCGCCCTCTATGGGGAGGTCCATTGGCAACTTACGAAGTCAAGGTCCCAACACCTGAACTGCCTGGTAGCGGCAATAGATGTCCCTTACAAAATCTGTCAACAAGGGTGAACCAATTTACAGCGCCATCCCTTGTTCTTCGTAAGCACTTTTTAAGTTGTACAGTTAGACTGCCAGGCTCTACTGACGAGTCTAGACTAAAGACAAAACATGCATGTCTATAGCAGGTCTGATGCATATTGGAGAGTATATACTCAATATCAGTTGTCAGCTTCTGATGGGAATAAGTCGAGATAACGGTACATCGTAAAAGTGTTTACGAAGAACAAGGGATGTCGCTGTAAATCAGTCCACCCTTGTTGACAGATGTCGCAAGGAGTATCTGTTACCGCTTCAAGGCAGTACAGGTTTTAGGACCTTTGGTTTCGTAAGTTGCCAATGGGCGACCCATAGAGGGCGACACTTGGAAATGAGTTGATGTTGTTTCTGTTATTCCGATAATCCACACACAAAAATGTCTGCAACGATAGTTCATAGTAAGGATGTAACAGAAGTACTTACCATAATCCCACAAAGCAAGCTGGTCACTTTTTTGGAAAGCTGCAGTTATTATTTCTTTTCCTGTGGCACTGATATCTATTCCCTCACCAGCCATATGGACTCCACATATTTGTCTGACAGCGTATGGTTGTCTCAGGTCCCAGAATTGTATGGTGTTGTCCCAACCACCAGTTATCAGCTCATAATTGTTTCTTCAAATACACGAATCGGGTTAAACATGATGATGTTAAGGAAGCAATGACCCCCAAATCGGTCTGTCCTTGCGCAGTGGATTTCGAACTTGGGAAAAATCCTGGAAAGGTCCGATGTTCTCAAATGATTAGCCATCATGAGAAACCAATGTTTTGTTTACTATTTTAAAATCGCCCTTATTTAGGAATTGGAATTATCCAGGAAACTAAAATAGAAAAACGAATACAATTAATGAAACCTTTATTTTTTGTTTACTTCAATCCTCATAAATGCAAAAAAAATTGTTTCCACAAATAATAGTCAAATATCTTCCCGCAAGGGACCGTTCAAACGTTACGAGAGAATAGGAAGGGGCTGGGAGTGTGTGCAATGATTATTTTTAATGATATGGAAACGGGGGGGGGGGGGTTTACACCAGCAACGTTGATTCATTTATTTATATATTAGTATATTCAAGAGAGTAAGAATATATCGAATCATTAAGAATTTTTCCAGAATTATAAAAACTTCTGGAACAGCTCCTGTTCAGGTGTTTTTTTCTAATTGAACTTTATCCAGCTCTTATACAATTTTATAAGAATTCATCTCTTATTAGCGACAGCTTCCAAGAGCAAAAAAATCCTGGAAATATAAAAGTTTAATAGTTTTCAGTATCTTCCCCAAGCTCTCAATACACTATGTAGAAATAGAATTGGCCTTATCCGTCATTGTAATTTTATCTTTCAAATAAGAAGAAAAGAGCATGTTTAATGCAAGTATCTCTTTGGAGAATCTTCATATGGTGAATCATTGATAACGGTTTATGAAAAAAACTTACATATCTCATAATTTGAAATGCGAATTTCACTGGACTATAACGCGAGCCTTCAAAAGGGCAGCGTTGCCACGTGTGCATTTGTATTTAATCCCCTGTCTTTTTCTTACTCATTGATTCTACATACTAAAGGAAATTCTGCCAGTACTGCATATAAAGGTGAGCATATTTACTTTGGATGGAAACAGGCTGCGAACACTCTTGACATATGTCCATCGTGCTTATCAGGATTGTCACTGGCTGAAAGAACCCGCTCCTGCACTTTGCTCTCTTCGTCGTAGAAATACACCTTCAGGTCATCGCCAAAGGTCACGAATTTCGGGAACCTCGGATGGTAGACAATGCCGAAGGTCTGTCGTTTCTCCCTGATCGTGTACAGACATTGGTTGAAGTTGTAACTCCAACACTTCACACAGCCATTAGCGTAGGTACCAGTGAAGCAGTTGGTGATTGGGTACGTTTTAGAAATAGGTCGATGTTTGATGCAAGTTACTGGAGCTCTGTTGTCCTTAACGTCATCTAAACCAATCAAAAGTCTATCAACCATTGAAGTCCTTGAAACGCCGTAAATTGTAACCATCTGGGAACCTTGGGTTGGGCCGCTCTAGTGTTTACTGTTCAGACAGACAACTCTTGCTCTCATTATGTTCGACAGCTTGGTCGAACATTTGTCATGATAGTGTCTAGAGAATAGGGATAGATCAACCCCCCATCTTTCTTCGATGTTCTAGATTGTGGACTGTGGAGGTTCTTTGAACGGCCAAGCGTATACACTAGGTCTCTGTATTGTGTCAAAAAGCTTCAGGGGTTGCTTCGGAGCAGATCCTCACAGATGCAAACAGTACTCCAACAATTGTCTGATCTGGGTCTTGTAGAGTTGCAATATCTGTTCTGGAAAATGCAATTTCCTGGAGCAGAGGAGAACCCCCAGCTTCTGGGACGCGAACCTAGCGAGGATGGCGATATGATCGTGCCATGTGATTTTAATTCATAAAAGCTACTACGTACGATGTACGATAGTATTACCACAGTGATAGCTATCTGTACAATAACTTTATAAGTAGGTCTGTTTCTGTTTTAGCGGGTTTTTCATACAGATTACTGCTTTCAACTGAATGGGGATCTCCAATATTGAGAAATGTACTATTAAGTATCCTAATTGATGGTGCCAAGTAAGTTAACTCTTGTGATCTAATTCCAAAGCGTCTGATCCACTTGGATTAAATTTCGAAATGACAGAATTTTTCAAAATAGTATAATTGAATTTAAATATTTCTAAAATTGAATTCTAACCATCAACAGTTAATACCATAATACTTTCAAATTCGTTATTTCTCAACTTATACCATGGTGTGGCAGGAACAGCGTTAACCTCAATAACACCATTTTTTATAACCAAATCAAAATTAAAATATCTGCACCAGATTGAAGGCTAAGGTACTAACTGTCTGAAAGGGTGAACGCCTCATCCATCGTTTTGCTGTTATAGACGCGTATAACTCCATCTGCACCACCAGCTGCCAGATAGTCGAACTCTTCGTTGTATTTGCAGCACAACACGTCTCTGGGGCACTCCAACTGAGATACTATGTAGAGTTTCCCTTCGATGGTGGTGTTGTCTTTAGCGGTTTTTTTCAACGATGCTCGAATTCGAGCTTCTAGATCTTGCTCTGTTTCATCTGGGTCTTCTAGATCAGGCAGTAGCGATGGAGCTCTGAAATGAATTAAAGTAGAGGCTCCACTAGCCACGTAGATCTATACCACTTCATTTAACATGAATTACCCGGGTTTCGCAAAAGTTCCTATCTTCTTGGGCCCCGGTTCAGGCCTTTGTAGGACTGCTTCTGGTGGACCATAATTTTTCTTTTCGCCATAATGCATTTTCTCACCTCAAAGTCTTAATATGCTAGAATTCCAATAGGAATAGCGGTATATCACTGCTAATTTGACCCAGAGAATAGTTATTCGGAATATTTTATCTCATCGTACATATATCGTAATGCTGTAGCTGTCTTTGCGGGTCAAAACAGTCAAAGTTATGATGACGTTAACAATTTCATGTTGACATATCAAGACAAAAATCTCAGATCACAAAAATGAAGTTTGGGGTTGGCTTCCGTATTTATATATAGGCTGCCTTTCAGGGAAAAATCAGCTTTTTGGGAATTTGCGGCTTTCTAATTACATTTTATATTAACAATATAGGTCTTGAATTTAAGTGTTTGTCATCAGTCTAGAATTTTTCCTAAAACATATTTCTTGTCTAACGTAACATTGAAACCCCTGCGTCATGTCTTGTTAGGGCGGTCCGTGGGACCTTTGCCTTTCAGTTGCTGGGTCAGTTTATGTAATCTATCAGGTCTGGAAAACCAGGAAACAGACATTGTCAGTGGAAAGAAGGATGAAAAACTGCAAAGATAAAAGAGAGGATCAGGCTGAGAAAGAGATGGCTTATCATTTTAATTTGGTCTTTCTAATAATGTTGTTGTTCCAAGGTTAATTTTGATGAACCCTGCCTTGTGGGACGGACTGTCCGGGGGCTTATTCCCCGACACAATTTACAGTATTTAAAGTCGATGTAAACAGACATGTATCATCTCCCAGCGCTGCTGGAACGCGATAGACATTCTGTCTTTGTAAGAACATATCTAGAAACAAATTTCGGTGCCGCTACAAATAGTAATTTTGTGAATATCTAACAAATTATCTAAAACTCATGCCACTTTTAAATACTGAAAATGAAAGTTTTATTCGTGAAACTTTGTGTTCAAATACACTATTTCTATAATATAAATTATGTAAGAATTTCAACAAGTAAGCGCATCTACAATCTACTTGACTTCAATTTTAGTTTCAAGATTAAAATATCAATTTACTAAAGAAAATACACTAGAAACATGTCAACACCGATCTTCTAATTTACTTGTTTGCGTGTAGCCAGAAACTTTTTTGCCTCCGGCAAATTGTTTTTCAGATTATTCGAGTTTTCCGCATGATTTACCATATTCGATCAACTTCCGTCTGTTGGTTTAGTGGGTCGATACAATTTCACATGACCTGCATCTTGTTATTATAATGCCTGTCTCCCGATCCTCTATTGTTTAGCCAGAACCGCTAAACTTCTATTGAAACGAGAAGAGAATGTGTGAGCACGTATCCTACAAGCATCTTTTATAAAAGGATGTTTTCACGTACTTACGCTAATATGATGTTTTATGTTATATGGCTACTTGCTCAGGTGAATACTTGGCTTTCTTCATTAGCCTTTTATATTATTTTTTATTCATAAAGGATTGATTGTGCGAGAGTAATTTTCATCATCATCAATAACAAACTGACATCGTTTTAATATTTGCTTCGAATATATGAAGGAAATAATCTTCGTCATGTGTTGTCATGGCAGTCCGTAGGATATTTGCTCTGAAGTCAATCAAGCAGTTTATGTGAATTTGCGTAATCTTTCAGGTGTGTAAATCGAGGTTCCTACATGATATTGTGTGGCTTTTCATTTACTTCAATGGAATTTGGATATAAAACTGAGAGATGAATCCTACTGCATTCAGTTTCATTTAGAAACATGTTTCTTAAAGATAACCTCGCGCAAAGGCAGAAAGGCGATTGCGCTCCAGAAGCCCTGCGTGAAACTAATTAATGTCTATTCACATTTACCTGAAAACCCGTTGGAGCCACATTCCCCAAAGCTCTTGGTGTTATTATGTAAAAAATTACTTGTGTGCGTCAAATATTTAGAGGGGATGTTAAGTAAACCGTAAACCCACACTCATTGCGGCTTTTTTATCCTTGAATTATTTCCTTTCAAATTGAGAACTTCGAAGTGCGTCACGCTCAAATCATCAAACACGTTTCAGCATGTAATTAACTCATCAGCCCCCAATCTGACGCGTTCGAGTATTTCCAACAATCGTTTATTCACTATTCTGATCTGGTTCTGGGCTCCTCTACTAAACAGCAATGGAGTGCTAACGGATCATATCATATGGATGGTCCGTCTGATTCGTTTGTTCTCCGATTGAGTGTCTACTAAAGTAAATTAATCGTACGAGAGTTGTAACCTACATACCTACCTTCTACTTTTTCGGTAAAAATTCCTCACGGAACTGACGCCGTTGTTCCATTCACGTTGCGGCGGCTGTGGTTCAGTTTAAAGTGCTCAAACATGGTTGTATCAATGGGGTAGCCAAGGCGCAAGTTGGGAAATCAAAAGAGGACAGTGACGCACATAGGGGGATCAAGGGTGTTCAATCCCACCCATGAGTCTACGGAAACTAATGTTCTTCTTTGATGATATAAGCATTTTTCTGATAATGTATATGTTATTCGCTATAGCCAAAGTCGACCAACGACTGATTTTCTTATCTACAATGCGTTATGGGTATTATAGTTTACCCACGACGCGTAAAAAACGTTTTATCCGAGCAGAGAGTAGGACGGATAAACCAAAATGCGTTATGGATGAATTATGATACCCACGATACGAAATGTTCGCGCGAGCATTTTTTTTGCTCTGTGTAGCATTTTATTTGCCCACGTTGCTTTCTGGCTATTGCGTATTACGAATGCGTTTTGGATTGAATATATCATTATAAATAAATGATACGTCATTATTTTAGTAGCAAAGAAAACTAGAAATATAGAAACACAAGGACCTAAAAAATGCACTATTGTTTCTGATGAGGACGTTTGGATTACATTTTAAATTTGGTTTTATGCACCCACATGCCTCAATTTGACATGTTTTGAAGCAATTACATCAAACAAATCCATGCTTTGATTGCTTAAGGTGATATGTTACTCAATGATTGAACACAAAGAATCAATTAATTTTCAGATATTCATAAATTTAGTATCGTTGAATTTGTAAGTTGCCAATGAGCGTCCCCATAGAGGGCGGCACCTGGAGATGAGTTGAGGTATTTAACTGCTTGCCTCTCCTTGCTATTGCAGCAGTCCAACTTTTTCTCACATTCGCTGAATTGTAGATGGCCTGTTTGCTGTTATTATACCCCCAAGCTACTGAATCAAGTACGTTCATGACTACAAAATGGTTTATTGTAAGCGAGGAAGAGTTTTATCGTACGGGGTTACCAGATTTATTTGCTTGTTTTTATTGCACACCAACCCGGTGACCATCGTTCGAATTTCAAATAATTAGGTACCTATATGTGCAATCTTGACTAGCTGACATCATTCCGTGTGCGGAAAAACGTTGTTATCTCCCGGTCCTCAGGTGGTTATGAAAATTTATCTAACCATTAGTCTTCGCATCGACATTGTTTCCTTATAAGTATTGCTTACTGTCGTCTCAGAACAGCCAGTTGCGAATCGTGTGTACAGGGACGAAGCCACGGGGGGGGGGGGAGTGTCTTCCCCCTGTAAGTTGTTGAGATGGCAAGAGTCTGCAAAAATTACAAAATTTGTGTATAGGTTAGAAAACGCTCCATACGCGTAGTATGGTATGGAGTTAAAAAAAGAAGAATAAGAAGAAGAAGTTCTGAAAAGATCTATATACATCGCAACAAGTAGATTGCCCTTTCAAAAGCTTGAACCTTGTGTGTCCCTCCTTTGCCTCCCTCCTCACCGAACCTACTACACCTACTTCAAACATTTGTCGCAATACTGCTGTAGGTTGACTGGTTGAATTGAAATTAGAGACACGTTATCGAGATCTTTTACCTTCAGTCAATAATACATCTAATCGACATTTGAATGAATATGAATGATGATCCGTTGCAGATTCAGCGAAACAATATTGTCTCAAACGCAATCTATCTTATTCGTCTTCATTTGCGCGAAGATACTGTATCATACTTGGCCATATTATATACAATTGAATATTATTTTGATTGTAAGCTCCGAGTCAGATACTAATTTATCATCTAGAATTCTCATAAAGAATGGCATCAAGTATGATGACGCTATACGTCCCACGCAATGATATAACCTTAGAAATGAAGATTGGGATATAGTTTTGAGGGTATCATTTGTAATAAAATTGAATTTAATAACAAGACCTCTTTATCTGTAAGGGTAGATCTAAGTTTGATCCCTGTGAGAAACGTATCACTGGTCTTCAAGAATGCACAATATATATTGCGGCAATTCTATAGCACTTGTCCTTTAAGCCGACACCTTACAAGAATTACAGTGTTGTCAATGAGGTAACAAATATCAATCAAGAATACGGTTAATCGCTAAACATACTAAATACTAATTTATTTCAACTGATAACAACAATTCTATGCTAATGTATATCCACGACTTTTGGTTCTTGACTGGTTGACGTTTGAAGAGTGATTGACTGCTGTGACAGTTTGACGTTCCAATTTCATACAAAAAGGTCCATCTCGAATGTTCCATAACTAAAAACATGCCAATTCCGGAAGATCTCGACGTTCCAGATGTCACTTCTGACAATTGCTCACATACTCTAGGTCTAGATGACTTACATACAGGGCGATCTTTTCCTAGCTGCTACGGGTAATTGGTTGTATTATGTTAATTACAAAAACGCAGAAGAATAATAATTTGTAAACACAAAATGACTGGAAAGAAACAATTATTTTGATACCATTATCAATGAAAACATTGACAATTCTGAAGAAATGAAAAAAGGATTGGAAAAGTGGTTAAATAAAATTGAAAAAAAATTCTTTAGCAAGGATATAAACCTAGACATAAAGTGAGACGTCTATACAGCAGAATATCGACAATCTCTTGCATGGAAAGGGCGACGAACATCAATGTGTTGCCCAGTTTGACGGATGCAAAAAGTAGTGATCCTGAGCATTACAAAGCGCAAATTTATTATATTCAGGCCATATAAAGGAAAGTGACAAATACCAGCTGATATAAAACATACAGTGGAGAATAGTTCGATAGGAAGAACATGGTTGAAGAATCTACGTGATTGGTACAACCGCAATAACAACAATCACCTTCGAACATACCCTCCATTCGCTATATTTTGGGCTGACCGCTTATTGAAGCCAAATACACAAATGAATCTTTACTCGCGTTTTGACTGCCTATGTAACCTTTATCAAAGTATAAAACGGACTGTCATGACATTAATATTTTTGACCGTTTACAAGGTAACAGTTTTGTTTTCAACAAAACCTTAGTATCAACTATTATGGAATGCTATCATACAGACAATGCAATTACATTGTTGATAAATCAAAAAATAGAAAATAATGCACCGCCTAAGAGACAAAATGAAACATACAATAGTGCGATTCCAAGGTTACCCCCGAGTTGGTATCCAAGAACAAACCATAAGGAAACCGGGATGAAAACTCATGGTTCACCTTTAGGTTAGAGAAACATTGACCAGATCTTTCGACGAGGCATACCATAAAGAGAAACATATGTGGTTTCAATGAGCGGACAGCGGAAAATATAATGAATCAGAGAGATAACCACAGGATAAGTTTTAGAAGTGACATCAAGAATAGCCTCAATAATAAGCAATCTTCGCAACGAAGACAGCACCTGAAGAAGAAGAAGTTAGCGGTAATGAAATGACGCGAGCTAAATCATGAAAGATTTTTTTTATTTTGAGTACTCAGCGTAGATACCAGCAATCAACATACCTTGTAAGATTCAAAAAGTAACGCATAATCACCGCTTTTAAGACTTCATAAAAGAAAATTATGGCTGTGTTCGGTAATATTAAAACAGGATTTTTACCGTAAACCTACACATTGCGATTATCTCAGCACCTAGCACGTACGCGTTTTATAATAATTATCGACTTGCCTGTGATTAACTGATTGAATCGCATGGGAAAATAAAATAATTAGCGTCCATAGGCGGCGTTATGATTGATAAGATGTTGGTTTGATTCGGGTTAAGTCCACATCAAACATACCAGGACATTTTACATGACCATATTTGATTTCAATGATTTTTCGTATATTCACTTTACTCATCATCAGAAAGTGAAAATACTCAACTCCTGGCTACTGGCATTTTGATAACTATGTCAAGTCGGACAACAGTTTCCCCTCTTATTTTTCGACTCTATGCGATGTGAAATTTTCCGCCAAATCCAACAGTGTTATCAGCTTCGCATTACGACTTTTTGTACTCCGAGAAAAAGTATCTTCGGAGAAAATGTACATCGGAAGGAGGGGCCATTCAGCATAATTACATTGTATAGTGACACTTATTATCAGAATAAAAATCTCGATACTATAGTTCGTTTGGAGGAGGTTTCTGTATTCGATGGTCTTGAATGCGAATACGACGATTAGAAGAGCATTTCTTCCCCCAAATATCATCTAAATTAGTTGATCGGTTACTGAGATTACGCGATGACAAAATAACAACGTGCAGACTGACCAACAGACCGGCAGACATGTATTTTTGTGATTTATGAATGACACGATCAATTACACAACCAATAAACATATTATTTTGAGCTTGAAAATGTTCACGTTTACAATACAAAGTGTTTTGAAAACTAAAATCTGACCTTTTGAGGTCTATAATTTGAGGAATAATCTGTTTACCATGTCTCATTGAAGCCAATCTGTTACTCCCGTTAATAAGAGCAAAATAAGAACCATTGCATTCTCCAAAGTATCCCGCGACAATATGGAGAAGAAAATAAACAGGAATAGGTCAATATACTAAGTATTTCTAACAGATTCAATTAGAAGTGAATTTAATTCATAATTGAAAAACTATTCAGTGTCAATGTCAATAAATTTGTGGAATCTCCAAGATATTCAAAGAAGTACGTCTATGTTCACTCTAAATTGAACCTGCCACTTCCAGATGAAAGAAATGTGTTAGTAATTCCATATAGCGTGTCATGAATATTACAAAATGAATGAAATGGATACGAATGTTGCGAATTTTATGTAAAATCATAATTTGTGGGTAAGTGGGAAGGAAGCCTAATGTAGGATAAAAGTGCGATAATAATCGTTCTTGTAAATGTGGGATACTCATTCACAACTCAACTAGAAAAATCATACACTCGAACACAACATACAATATAATAGAGTAATATGTAGCTAATGAGGAGAATCGTATTAATTCAGCATGTACAGGGCGTCCCAAAATGTGAGCCAATTTTAATTTGCTAAGCTGTAATTCTTTCAAATCAAAATAAATATTTGAAGCGTACAGAAATTTACTTGATTACTTCCTGGATTGATCCTTAGGTTTTTTATTATTATTTTCGGCGACAAAAAAATATTTCATAGCACATATCTTTCGTATCTTTTTTGTAGGTCTCACATTTGCTATTCATTTCCAGTAGTAAAGAACTTAAATATTAGAGATTTTGAAGTTTTGTTTTTGTGTACTTTCCCCATTAGCCATCGAAAAAGTTTGATAGGAATCTAACCTTTTTTTAAATATTAAATCCTATTTTTGAATGTATTTTGTATCTTTGGACACAACGAAAATAGTTCTAGTGGACCTACTTGATAATAATGTATAAAAATGACTATTTCTAGCCATTTAAAAAAAATGTGTTTTGCGCTAATCGAAATTTTAAGTGGTGATCAATCCCTGTACGAAAACGGTTCAACTCACGCTGTCATATACTAAATTTCTCTCCTCCATTTAACTACGACAATGTCATTATAGCGCACAGCATAGTTGGCTGTGGATTCAAATCAGTCTACAACCGACTGTCAGAATGTCAATTTTTCAAGGTATCTATGAAAATTGATTTTATCGTTATTAAAAGGAAAGTAAAAAAAAATATTGGGCCAATGGAGGTTTCATTCTCGTAAGTTGAACCGTTTTCGTACAGGGAATGATTTGAAAATTCGATTCACAAAAAACCCCTCTTGTTTTTTCAAATGGCGAGTAATTGTACTTCTAATATCTCATTGGACTTTGCCGATCCTCATATACGATGGTAGATGGATGTGTCTTTGTTGGGACTTTAACTTCGAAAAGATGCCAATGGAATACGCCACTCTGCGCGACACTAAATGTTGCATGAATGAATCGATATGTTTAGAAATATGACCAACATTCACCTATACTTACTTTACGTCTTGTCTCTTAAAAAGTATCAGAATATTGTGAATTTCGTGCTCTGCATCTCTGCTGTACCGTCTGCACATTCCACGCAAGACAGGTACATTTGATATTTTGTTATCTATTGACATGTGGTTCGTTACTCGGTCTCAAATAACGAGATCGCGAAATGCAGGTTTGCAGTCCATAAAAATAAACAAACGTCGACCTCCATAATAAAATATATTCAACTAAATTAACTGTGGATTGATCTACATATCTGATCTGGTTTCAGGAGCTGCTGCAGCAGAGAGCAAAGAGAGATTTATAAAACGCAATAATTATCTACATACGTTTATCGTGTAAATTTACATAATGGTTGCAATTGTAGCGAACGCACTCTAGACGAATGAACAAAAGAATATTGAAGCTAATGAGCACTTTTGTCAACTGAATATTTCGAGGACAATGGTGTGCACTCGCACGAAATGCGTTGTGGTTATTAAAGAATTTTTCATTGTCTTTTAGATTGCCGGAGACAAGCTCCATTAGTTATAATAGACAGATTGAGAGAAATAACGCTTGGTGTAATTGCTAACATGTTTTTAAAATTCCAGAAAGATTTATCTGACATTTTGAGCTGTAGCATTTTTTATGTCATACACATCATTGAGAAATATATCACTCATTTCCTTTGGTATCTGTTTGTAGGCCTGCTAGTCGACCTGTCTGTCGGTGTGTCAGTCTGTCGGCGGCCTATATATCGGTCGGTCTGTCGCAAAGCTTGTCAAAACTCTAAAATAGAATGTTTCATGACACTTTATATGCGGTAGTCGGTAAAGAACGTATTTCTGCGATTATTGCTCGAATAGCAGAAACAGCCTACGGAACCCTAAGTAGCGAAACCATCTCTATGAATCCCGCCACAGCATTCCAATTCTGAGGGGATCATACCATGCAACTCACTATGGTATCTGGCGTAACAACTTCTCCCAGGGTCATCATCATTGATGCCCTCCACACGTTCCACCTTTCGCAGGTAAAGAACGTGTGTTCTGGTCTATCCACTGCACCAGGACAATAAGTGCAGTTAGGTGAGTCGAGCACAGTCTTCTTGTGCAGGTAGCTGTTGAAGTGACCGTGTCCCGACAGAAACTGGGTGAGATAAAAGTTGATCTCACCCCACTTCCTGTCATGCCACGGTGCCACTTGTCTGATTAGAGTGTGAGTCCATTAGGCTACTTGCGCATCTTGCTCCCACCGTTGTCGCCAACTATCCATCGTCTTTGGATATTCTTCCTTTCGCACCTCAGCGGCTGTTGTCTCCTCTTTTCCCCGATACTTATTCTGGCGCTCCTTTGCCAGCAAGTCTATCGGTGGCGGTCCCACAATTACAAGAATTGCACTTGTAGACACAGTTCTGTATACACTTCCGACGCGTAATGCTGCCGTTCTCTAAACAGACGCCATGAGGCTTGACGCTTGACTTTTGACGTTTCACGCTTGAAGCTTGACTTTTGACGATTCACTCTTGACACTTGACGGTTTGACGCTTGAAGCATTACCGCTTTGACGCTTGACCTTTGATGCTCTGACGTTTGACGCTTTGACGCTTCCGACTTTCGACGCTTCAAACTTTTGACGCTTCCGACATTTGAATCTTCCGACTTTTGACGCTTACGACATTTGGCACTTCCGGCTTTTGGCGCTTCCGGCTTTTGACTCTTCCGACTTTTGACGCCTCCGACATTTGACTCTTCCGACTTTTGACGCTTCAGACATTTGACTCTTCCGACTTTTGACGCCTCCGACATTTGACTTTTCCGACTTCTGACGCTTCCGACATTTGACTCTTCCGACTTTTGCCGCTTCCGACATTTGACTCTTCCGACTTTTGACGCTTCCGACATTTGAAACCGGGATCCAACGGCGCGTGGAATGGCAATCCTGGGTTGACCGTGGAGTGTCTAGCTCGGCTCGTCGAAGTGCGGTCGAACCGTTCCCACGGCGCATATAGGATCGCGGTTTCAGACGTCGACAGGTAGCGGTTATAGTTTGTTGTACGCCGGCAGTGTCGGCGGTAAAAATTTAAGTAACTTTGTTCAATTACTCGAGAAGATGTACCATGAACAGACGCGTATCGTTTCTACTGCAGCCTATTTTAGTCACTTTGATACACTCTTAATCTACAACTTGTCTAGTCGTCACTTTGTGTCTGCCAATTGTGAAGATAATTAATCTAAAAATATTATCGTGGCAGTAAAAAATTCATTAGCCAAAATGCTGTAGTGCTTACAAGTACGGATTTGAGTAAATTTTCAGTAGAAGTTCCTGACTAAGCCTTACACTATATAAGTAAAATCAGTTTAGGGTTTAAGTCATGTATTTTGTAATCATTCAGATCACCCTTCGTCGGCATATGGCACATAACTTATTCACCGCTAAAATACTAGAACACCAGCTTGAAAAGGTAAAGAACTTTGAATAAATTGTATTAATACAAATATATATTCATAATTATCTCTTTCATCATATACAGAACTTTTCCATCAATAACTCCTCCCATTTTAACCAAATATAAAATGCCCATTACATTTTTGGTGCGAATTGTGCACCAGATAACGCACTCTGTCAGTGAATATGGCGATATTTCTGCTTTTATAGGTTCGCTCATGCTCATTGCTTATCCTGACTTTGAGCTGGCAGTGTACGAGTATGTGGTCCCATTGCAGAAAACTAGGCTTTACTGATGAGCTTCGTATTGTTTCACGCAAAGGCTCCAGGTCTGAATCTGCTGCGTAACCTGTAAAATGTTTGGACACAAAAAGAAAACTAACGTCAGATGCGTCAGAAACCTTTTCACGATTACATGGCCTACCTAGATTTGTATTAGGATTGTACATGTTTAGAGGTTGTGACTTTTTAATTATGTTTGGCTCAATTGGTGATCTCTGCTCGCGTAATTCAGGAAAATTTTATAAACTGCTTAGAAGAGAAAACCTATTTTGCATCGATACCTTAGCATATGAAGGATTATCCACAATAAATCCAGCCTCCTCAAAAGAGACATTTCACAGTGCTGTTGTTTTTTCGATGTTATGCTGTGTACTATAAACTGGAGAGTCTTTGGATATAGATGTACGTACTCTGTTTTTACCATGAACACAAATCCTTACATCCCTATTACTTTTTCCAACAGTTCTCACATGCGCAGTTATGACATTCATTTTTTCCTCTACATTGTTAATGGTGTTACTACATCGTAAACACATAAAGCACTGGACGACTGGATAGAAATGGGGTTCAGCGGGAAAGTTGATCATATCAATTCCCACACTATCAGGTATATGATTTCCTACAAATGTTAGTACAACGATTTGTCTATCTATATATTAAGTGACTTTATTGATATTGGGGTCAACCACTTTCCTTTGCATGCGTTTGATATCTGAAATTCTGAACTTCCGATTGCTCGCATGAGGTAATCAGTTGAAAAGGAGGTGTCCACCATTTTGATTACCCCTTTCTTATTAGAAAGTGCATATTTAAAATATATTGTTGTGTATAAAATATGTTCAAAAGTACCTTGGACATACCTGAGGACACATTAATTAAGATATAAACCAAAATGATAGACTTCAAATGAATTATGACGATGTAAATTGCAATTGAAAAAATTTCGGGGTGTTGGAATCGAACCTACGCTCATTAAAAATCTCATTGTAAAAATTGACGCTTTAGACCACTCGGCCAGTAATGCAGTTGTCAACAATGTTCTTTATTTGGCTATTTACTCTTATTATGTTTCCGAAAATAAAAAAGATCACAAGAATTTCATGTTCGAACAAAAATGTCAAGCATAAATTTGCTAAAAATGTATGTTTTCTCGAGAGAATGTTGGCAAAATTCAACACTTTACTAACTATTTTCCGTCATTTGAATTCGCTCCAGGGGTCGCAATCCTCCTCAAGATTAGTAATCGAGTATTCGTCATGTTCCACACTTTTAAGAATGCCGCTGCAACCTAAAAGTGGAGTTTAGTAAACGTGAAACTAAAAAGATGCAGAAATGTGATACTTACAAACATACACAGGAATGCTTAATAAAGAATAACAAAATCAGAAAGTCTATCACGTTCCAGAAGCTATACAGAAAGATAGATTTTTTTACAAATTTCGGTAACATTTATTTTGAAGATAAAATAATTGTGTATTCAACACACTTTCACGAATAAAGCTATTTTTACAATATCTCAAGTCATGGAATGTATTAATAAGAAGAATGAAATTGCTTAAGGAATAGAATATCTTCGAACACAGTCGCTAAAAAAATATTTCCCATAGACAGACAAATAAAAAAAATGTTTGAAACTTGAAGACAAGGTGGATTTATGAAAAGTTTGATTTCGGACTTCCATTGTCTATAAAATTTTGAGTATCACGACGTTTCGATTGATGTGCTATCTTCAATCGTCTTCAGGTGAACTGGTGAAAATTTTATAGACAATGGAAGTCCGAAATCAAACTTTTCATAAATAAAAAAAATATTTAATAGAAAAATAGCTAAACAGCATAAATGGAATGCTAGACTCGAGCTGTAGTTTTGTATCCATAACAGAAGCTAGTTAGTGAGTTAACCTGGATAGCCTTTATAAACAGTCAAATCTGACAGTACGATGATGATTTCATTATAAATCGAAACGTGTCACTGTAAAACGGTGAAACTGTTTATTAGATACACAATTATTCCATCTGCATGATGGTAGGAGTTTCACCAAGTGAGAGCATCTACAATCTGCATTTATTTCATTTATTATAAATTCTCAATTTTGATAAAGCAAATCATCAATCTAAACCAGCTTAAAATATCGCCGAAATATCAAATGCACCTCAACAAAACAATCTAATTCCGAGTACCGGCAGTTGTACGTGTATCAAGGATATTTGCGTCTTGACACGCTACCACGTGCTGTTGTGATAGAGCATCAGAGAGGAAGTTAATTTCTTCAAAATATGAACCCGGCCGGGACGGGCCGTCACGCCGTCACACAGCACAGCACAGCTTCACGTAGCGTTTATCTCTAGACTGGTTAATCTAGTAGGCTGGCGTTGTGGCGTTCGTTTTGGCACCGGTGATGGATTCCTTTGTTCGCTGCTGTCATCGATTTCCGATTCCGCCTCTCGCGTACGTGACCAAATCGTTTTTATTGAACTAGATTTTTTCATAGGCAACTTGAATAGCTTGCAGCTATTCGAAAAAGAAAATATCAACGATTAAAAGTCAGTTCTTGAATTTTACAAGATGCTTCCCATATCGGGAGGAGGTTGGTACTCATTTCGAACACTATTTGAGATTGTGAAAATGAAATGAAATGAAATCAAGTAGATTCACTCAGTATCCTTATCCATTTAGAAAAAAAATTCTTGGAATAATGAAATCAGAATTTTACGACAGTTTTCCGTAGGTCCTCTAGCCCAAAATTCCTATTGCATTTTTTTGTAAATTTATATTCCAACATATTCCTTTCTCATGAGATGGAGCAAGACTTATAAGTGTGAATCCTCTTTTTTATAGGTAAATTAGTATATTATTATGGCTTACATTTAATGGCTTACCAATAGTAGTCCAAAGTTGTTACACCAATCTTGATTTATAATAATATTAATGTACCTAACGATATTATAATCATAAAATTCCAAAAAGCTTTTTAGGAATTCAAACATTTTACTAAATAATATTTCAGACTATGTACTTTCTGTAAAGCAAGATTAGAGGGAAGCAGGAAACTGCAGCATTTTGAAAGCATTAAATATCACCTTGTCTACATTTTCGAAGAATTGATTATTTGTAGGTTTAACATAATTCAGAGAAATTAGAAATTCACGAACTAAACTGAATGTATTTCAAATTTCTGATCATCTGAGGACACTTCACGATACTTTTAGGAATCCAAACTTGTTCACTTTCAAGATATACTTGACATCTTTTCATTCCAAAACAAGATATGAAGTAAATCAAATTTTCTCTCTACGATTATCTGCAGATAACAGACCTCCTCCAGTACATAAATTCCATTCATAACATCAAATACACAATAGAGGAAGAATTGTCTGGATCAATTAGTTTTTTAGACTTAAATATAAGCAGACAGAATGCAAACTGAATTTTTCAATATATAGGAAACCAAAATATACACACAACAATTCCCGCAGATTCATGCCATCCTATGAACATATAACGTAGCTGCATATAACTCGATGGTACATAGAGCTGTGAATTTATCATATATATAGGTATATAATATATAAATATATATAATTTAAATTATAAACAATTTTTCTATTACTGTAAGAGGGACAGTAATAGTGAATGAAATTTTAACATTTTATAATAATTAATCAAGTAATGTTGCAATTAAAAACATTTTTCGCAGTCTGATTCATCGCTACTAATATTTTCATTTTCAATCTCGGCAAAATCATCATCATTATTTTCTTCTTCCGTTATTTCTATAATGTCTTCCACTGCTAGTGACGTTTGGTCCCCAATAAAACCTGTCGGTTTTAAATAATCATGAAAACCAACCGCAGTTTTCAGGCTTAAGTTTAATGCACTGCCAGCCACATTGAGTTTACAAAAATTGTGCGTAAAATTTTTTGTTGCAGTGATATCCACCATGGTGGTATTGTGTTCGAGTCACAGCTGAAATGTCCCGTCCTTTTCTATCGCACGGTATAGCTTGCTCGGACCTCTCGCTCGCACGAATATTTAGATTTTCAAAATTCGACAACTGTAATTTTTGCCAAGTTTTATTTAGCCAACCTTATATCATTGTGTTTGGAAAAAAAATATCTTTTATTTGAAATAAGATTCATTGCCTAAGCACATTTGTGAACATTAGTAATTTTGATTACCTGTTTATACCTGGCAACCCTATAGTTTGGCCAGGTAAAAAATAGGAACCAAACGACTGCATCATCTACAAACATAGTACTTTTGATTAGTACATGATTTTTTCATTTATCTGATTGTCGAAATTAATTTTATAAATCAATTTTTTAATTGCTAATCAAAATTAGCCTGGCCAGGAAATTCTTCGGCAACCCTTTAGAACAATGTTTTCCAACATACTAGAATTGATATTAAATTACTCTCAAGCACTAAGCAGGTAGGCATCAACTTTTATTGGATTCTCTACCATAAGACCTTTGTGAAATGCCATTAAACATTGTACTGTCAAAAGAGCCCGAAAATTAGTGATTTCCCTTGAATGACAACACAATAAAATGATGGAATAAGATTTGATTACGAAAAATGTCACTTTCTGAACCTCACAGCATTCTTATCAGCCTGGCAATCCGCCATATATAAGTGAAAATTGATGTTTTGCTAATTTCATAAGTTATAAGTCTTGCTATTCCCCACCAATAGGATTTGAGGAATGTGAGACATTAGTTGATCGGTTTCCGAGTGTATCAAATTCATGGTAATCTAATGGAGAGAGTATTGCGGTGATTCTCATGAAGCTACATATTACTGTAATAATATAAATAGCTGATAGTTTAGTAAAAAAAATAATATATAGGAGGTATTTCACAAATTATCTTATTATTTCTATTACTTGTTAGGTCCATTCTTATTCTACAAAAATAAATGCCATCCAAAGCCTGCTTAGTATCCAGGACAGGTATCCAGCATTACAAAAGTCCTTATTGTTGAAGGTATAATGATATAAGGTTGCACGGCATTTAAAATATATAGTACAAACAACTGGAAAAAAATAATAAAGAAAGATGAGTTACAATTCGGATATTTCTATAAGATCAACCCTGCTTTTCAGAAATAATTGTAAAATGAAATTATCAAACGTGATAAACAAAAACAGCTGAGCTGAAAGCTGACTACTCACTATACCATAGGTATTCGCTGACTTCACTGTCACTCTTATGAATTTATGATGCACCGTAAGTCACGTCCAAACCGCTGGAGGCCGCCAAATTGGATTTCGACAGCTTCCTCCTGTTTTTACTATGAAATCTCCTGTCGAAATCAATTTTTTATGACATTGTATTCTTATTGCACACCCCATATTCTTACACGCTTACGCCTCATTAGCCTCCCTAGAAAAAATCTAAAAAAACACGATTCATGATATCATTGAAATATGAAATGATTAGTTGCGCCATCTATTCTCAGGACATTGAACATTGACGTACGGCTGAAGACTTTCTTTTTATTGCATGCTCTTGTTTCGTCTATTCCACTGCAGACTTGCTAGCACGAAGGGAATTTCGATTTCTTATCATCAGCATTTCTTGATTTACTGTGTCACCGTCAGGGTCAGGCGACGGGCAGCATCGGCCATCGAGGCGTAACCAGGGGTTAGAAAGTTAAATTATTGTTTTCTTTTTATATCTGATCTGTTCAATTTATTCAACAGAGTCCAAAAAGGATACGTCGTTGTGCTGTTCCAAACTGTAACAATGAGGATGCTCGAAGGTAAGTGATTCATGCTATTTATACCTGATATATATTCTTTCTAACATCATGTTCGTATTGTGATGTAAGATTAGTATTAACACAAGATGAATCATTTCTGCATGAAATATCTATTATTTGAATGCATGTTGTTTTCACTACTATGTATGGCTTTGTGTTAGCGTTGTTAATAGTTTGTTTCTTGTGAAACCATCAGATGAAGCCAATCTAATCATATACAGATGAATCGACTGTTATGAGTAATTAGTTATTGTATTTTACGTAGACGTAAAGGTACTGTGTGGAGCATTCCCTGTCTTTGGCAGAACATTGTGTTGAAGGTGAAGTTTGATGGTCTAAAGATACATTCTTTTATTTCAGACATTACATTCCATCTAATGAGTATCTACAGAGACTCTGGCTAGAAAGGATTGGTAACCCTAACCTTGCTGAGGGTGACAACCATTCGAAATTGAAATATGTTGCGGTTTGTGAGCAACATTTCGAGCCACAATGTATTGAAGAAAGTGGCAAACTGAGGCTCTATTCTTTGCCCACCATTGACTTACCAAGTAAGTATCTCACATCATTATGTTTTACTACTACTGTCACCAAATCATTGAGCTTAACATTTTTGGGGATCTAACTTGTTTTGACGGTCAATATTCTCAACACAAGCTTCTTTGAATTTGTTATAAATGAACAACCTTGAGGTTTGCTTAAGTTTCAAATTTGGAGAAACTATAATGAATAACAGTAATAGGGATTACCAACAGGGATCTCATATTGATGGAAATGGTACAAATATGTTCGTATCTAAAATCATTATTCTTCAGATTGTGTCATTAAAACAAAAATTAATTTTAGAAAATATAGTCTAATATTTGAACATCCTTTATTTATATTTGAGAAATGTCATCATAAAGAGCTTCAGAATAGTTTACCTATGTTATACTACAATAACTGAATTGTGTGGTTTCAGATCAACCTTCAACTTCTGCATTGCCATCTAAACAGCAGTTGGAAGAAATTTCTATCTTTGCCACCACCACAACAGGGCAGGAAAATCTTGAATTGAGTGAATCAGAACTCACTGAGGAACAAGTCCCTAAAGCAAGTGAGTAAAGCTATATTGAATTTTGAGAATTAATTTGTTGTAATGAACATAGTCCTTTTCAGAAATTCAAAAAATTTCATCACAGTTCATCTGTAAGTTTTCTACAAATTTAAGATATGTTTTCAGTGTATCACTGTAAAATCATTTTCTATAAAGTATCATTTGACAGCCATATGAGGCCATTATTGTTATGTTAATCCACATAGCTTTAAGGTCTGTTTTAACATCAGTTCGTCAAATAAATTTTCATTGCCATATTTTATTTTTTCAGCAATACAAGTTTTCCATACCGAAAAGTACAGATCTCGGGAAATGCCTCAGTTTCACAAATGTGCAGTTAAAGACTGCCAGGACAGGTTGTCAGTGAGGCACAGATTTCCAAACCCTGAGAAATTCATGTATGTTTTTCTTAAATGGATGGAACCTACTGGAAATACAGCACTAAGATCTCTTCACCCCATTGCTGTTTATAATAGATATAGAGTATGCCATGCACACTTCACTGAAGAAGATAATTATGGCAATAATAGATTGAGAAAGGGTGCTGTGCCATCTGTGAATCTTCCTGAGCCACAAATATCTACTGTCAGTGAACAAATTGTGGGTAAGTTTTACTGCTACTGTCACCAAATCATTGAGCAAAACATTATTGGGGATCTAACTTGTTTTGACGGTCAATATTCTCAACACAAGCTTCTTTGAATTTGTTATAAATCGACAACCTTGAGGTTTGCTTAAGATTCAAATTTGGAGAAACTATAATGAATAACAGTAATACGGATTACCGAAAGGGATTTCATATTGATGGCAATGGTACAAATATGTTCGTATCTAAAATCATTATTCTTCAGATAGTGTCATTAAAAAAAAAATTAATTTGAGAAAATATAGTCTAATATTTGAACATCCTTTATTTATATTTGAGAAATGTCATCATAAAGAGCTTCAGAATAGTTCACCTATGTTATACTACAATAACTGAATTATGTGGTTTCAGATCAACCTTCAACTTCTGCATTGCCATCTAAACAGCAGTTGGAAGAAATTTCTGTTTGCCGCCACCACAACAGGGCAGGAAAATCTTGAATTGAATGAATCAGAACTCACTGAGGAGCAAGTCCCTAAAGCAAGTGAGTAAAGCTATATTGAATTTTGAGAATTAATTTGTTGTAATGAACATAGTCCTTTTCAGAAATTCAAAAATTCCATCACAGTTCATCTGTAAGTTTCCTACGAATTTAAGACATGCTTTTTTCAGTGTATCACTGTAAAATCATTTTGTATCAAGTATCATTTAACTGTTCATATGAGGCCATTATGTGGAAAACTTGCTCTTTGCTATTCTGTTCGCGAGTATCAGAAACCATTTTTATACAAAAGTTATATTTTTTGGGGACAAGATATTTTTTAATTCTGATACATAAATATGCATTGCTAATCAATACCTACATCAACCTCAAATACGAATCCCTTGTCGGTTTTTGAATTATTGTATTTTGCAAATCAAGTTTTGAAAATATAAGATAAATATAATGACATTAAACGTTGATGTATTGCTTAGCAGCTCTTCAACTGACTGAATGGATGAAAGCAAACAATTTTTAAGAAATCTTGCAGACTTGGTACACTTGTTAATGTAAAATGAGTTTCGCAATTAACCCGTATTGTTTTGACCGATTTTATATAGCAAAAAGCAGTGTGAATCGTTTTGTAGATGGTAATACATTCCGTATGAAAAATTTGATTAATTTAGTGAAAAAAAGTGAATTTTGACAGTTGTCAATTAGAGAATTTGAAAATAGCAGCCTTATATATTAGTATTTATTAGCTAGTAATATTTTTATTGAATATATTTTTTAAATTGCAGAATTATTATATCAAAATGACCAACAAAATATAATAAGCATGCAAATTAATAAGGCGCTTTCATTTGGCATGTTACTCATATCATTCTAAAGTAAGAAATGTTCTAGAAATGTGTCTTTTATACTCGTATTTAGAATGTCAGATAAGGAGAATGAATTGTCATCATCACATCATCACATCTATTGAAAGATGTCAGTAAATTTAATATTTTCTGCTGTATTGTTAAAGCTGTTCATAACCATTATTCAAACTACTAGTTTTTTTTGATGCGCTTATATTTACAGAATATTACTTTTTTTGCAGCGGACGGTAGTGAGGAACGATTCAGGCCACGATCATTAGTGAATCGGACGATCACCATTAATGGGATCATAGATATATTTGGAATGTTGGAGCCTGGAAATGTGAATATCCTGAATTGTTGATGGTTGGAGAATCAAGATCCTATTGAAAACTTCTCCTGCCAAAAAAGACAATAAGGTGTAAAAAACACAAATCCTACTTTTAGTCACTTTAAGACACTCTTAATCTACAACTTGTCTAGTCGTCACTTTGTGTCTGCCAATTGTGAAGATAATTAATCTGAAAATATTATCGTGGCAGTAAAAAATGCTGTAGTGCTTACAAGTACGGATTTGGGTAAATTTTCATTAGAAGTTCCTGGCTAAGCCTTACACTATATAAGTAAAGTCAGTTTAGGGTTTAAGTCATGTATTTTGTAATCATTCAGATCACCCTTCTGTCGGCATATGGCATATAACTCATTCACCGCTAAAATACTAGAACACCAGCTTGAAAAGGTAAAGAACTTTGACTGTTAAACAATAACACATTTTTCATTGATGTTGAAGTTGACTATTGAACAATAGTTTGAGCACACATCTTTGTCATACTGGGTTTACGGTTTACGGTTTACGGTCATCTGCACTATGCAAGTTCGATTTGAATAATTGCTAGGATTTCTCTTTTAATAGCCCAATATTTTGCTAATCAAAACTCTGTATAATGTTTTTAAAAGTGTCAGCCGCTTGTATAAGTGATTTATTAGAAAAAAGAAAATATAATTATGCATAAGATAGCTCTTTTTTTGGTGAAAATGTCATAATGTATCTTTTTTCACTAGTTCGAGCACTGTGATATTAATGCATATTGAGAATATGGCAAAATTTCACACAGGAAATAATTCATAGATGTAAGCCATGAATAACATATGTATTCCTGGATTGAAACCTACTCATGTATAATTTTTCGACAAAAAATTTGATAGTTTTAAAACCATATTTAAATAATGGTTTTACAGTCTAAGTGTTTGCTATTATAATAGTTTTTTTCGTAATTATGTATGACCCAGTTGGTTCAGTTGGTAGAGCGCCCGACATGACATCGGGAGATGCGGGTTCGAATCCTGCACTGGGTCTTTCTTTTCTTTTCGGATTTCTAAATGCGAATTTATATATCAAAAAACTCCATCTTGCGGAGAAAAGCAAGTTGTGTATCACGATTACCTCTGCATAGTGAAAGACTATGGCTGTTCGAAACAAGAGGTCTGCTGTCAGAAATCGCGGTCGGAGATAGTTACCAACCCAAACACTGGCGCTGCGGCACCTCGAGATACGAACGACGCGCGCAATTTGAAATTCGGAAGGATGGCTTTGTGGGGGATTCTGCCTAACATATCATCCGCGCTCTGTAACGACTGACCAGCTACCCAGTTGGTTCAGTTGGTAGAGCGCCCGACATGACATCGGGAGATGCGGGTTCGAATCCTGCACTGGGTCTTTCTTTTCGGATTTCTAAATGCGAATTTATATATCGTAATTATTTGTTATATATTTTCATTTTATACATCATTAAAGTTTATTTTCGTGCTCTAGTTGATAATGTCTTTATGCATTAAATCGTAGTTTTTAATTTACGTTTTATTCTATGTGTTTTGTAGTGCATTACTTATTTTGACCTACTACCTAAATTATTACAGTAAACATAAGATTTTGTATATGTTTAGTTTATATTTTAGAATTCAATATGAAATTGTATTAATACAAATATATCCATAATTATTATCTCTTTCATTATATACAGAACTTTTCCATCAATAACTCCTCCCATTTTAACCAAATATAAAATGCCCATTACATTTTTGGTGCGAATTGTGCACCAGATAAAGCACTCTGTCAGTGAATATGGCGATATTTCTGCTTTTATAGGTTCGCTCATGCTCATTGCTTATTCTGACTTTGAGCTGGCAGTGTACGAGTATGTGGTCCCATTGCAGAAAACTAGGCTTTACCGATGAGCTTCGTATTGTTTCACGCAAAGGCTCCAGGTCTGAATCTGCTGCGTAACCTGTAAAATGTTTGGACACAAAAAGAAAAGTAACTTCAGATGCGTCAAAAACCTTTTCACGATAACATGGCCTACCTAGACTTGTATTAGGATTGTACATGTTTAGAGGTTGTGGCTCTTTAATTATGTTTGGCTCAATTGGTGATCTCTGCTCGCGTAATTCAGGAAAATTTTATAAACTGCTTAGAAGAGAAAACCTATTTTGCATCGATACCTTAGCATATGAAGGATTATCCACAATAAAAATTTAGCCTCCTCAAAGGAGACATTTCACAGTGCTGTAGTTTTTTTTAATGTTATGCTGTCTCTTATAAACTGGAGAGTCTGGATATAGTCTGGATGTACGTTCTCTGCTTTTACGATGAATACAAATCCTTACATCCCTCTTACATTTTCAAACAGTTCTCACATGCGCAGTTATGACATTCATTTTTCCCTCTACATTGTTTACTGGTGTGACCACATCGTAAACACATAAAGCACTGGACGACTGGATAGAAATTGGGTTCAGCGGGAAAGCTGATCATATCAATTTCCACACTATCGGGTATATGATTTCCTACAAATGTTAGTACAACGATTTGTCTATCCACTTATTAAGTGACTTTATTGATATTGGTATCAACCACTTTCCTTTGCATGTGTTTGATATCTGAAATTCTGAACTTAGTTCCGATTGCTCGCATGAGGTATTCAGTTGAAAAGAAGGTGTCCACCATTTTGATTACCCCTTTCTTATTATCATAATATTTCGCAGGTAAATAAGACCGTCCGTTATCAATAGCCGCACAGAACTGAATGCGTCAAAAGAAGGTTCACGCTGTACTAATCACGCAATGACGCAATGCTTTTAGTTTAGAAATAAGTAGGAAAGAACAAAAAGACGAAGAATTATTACTTAGATTTTTGAACCTTTGATTCTTGGGTTTTAATTGAATAAATATAAAAAACTAAATCTTTCGCATCGTCAGAAAATTCCAAATGTAGAAGATCGAATAAAATGTTCCTTATTATTCATGATCCTTATAGTAACGCGACAACGCCCTGAAAATATTCGGCAGTGAAACTAGGTTGAACTTTATGTGAATTCAATTTTCGAATAGAATACGAATTTTCTTTCGTTCAAATATTCAAAACGCTATGCGGCATCATCGCACATTTGGCAACATGGCAACCGGCGTTGGATGATGCGTTGTTTTTATATGTAAATGTAATAAATGAACTACGGCCAGAAGATTGGAGAACATTTTTGCAGTAAACCAAGTCCCAACCCTTACAGTGAATACCGATCGTTATGTTTTAATGTAGATATTTCCTGTAGATTATAGATGCTCTTACTTGGAGAAACTCTTTCATATCGCAAAACTGCTTCTCGTACAATAGATTTTACATCCAGAATGAAGAGCTATCAATGGGTAGTCTCATTTCACCTCTTTTAGCCGATTTATTCATGTCAAATATAGAACAAAAAATAATGAGATCCGCAAGAAACCATCATATTTTATTCTGGTACAGATATGTAAATGATATCATTGCATTTTTTAAAGGAAATTAAAATCAGTTAACAGACCTCCTCCAGTTAATAAATTCCATTCTTAACATCAAATACACAATAGAGGAAGAATTGTCTGGATCAATTAGTTTTTGGACTTAAATATAAGCATACAGAATGCAAACTGAATTTTTCAATATATAGGAAACCAACATATAGACACAACAATTCCCGCAGATTCATGCCATCCTATGAACATATAAAGTAGCTATGTGAAACAAGACGAGATCCTTACAAAATTTTCTTAAGAAATATAATTTGTTTTCATATATAGATGTTATTAGGCCAATGATTCAGTTATATGCTGGAAATGGTAGTTGCAATTTATTATTTATGGGTACATTCAAAAAGTAGCTAAAGTGAGATCCGAAACAAAATAATAGCAACATCTGAAATCCTTAAATGTATATGTTGATGTTTGTATCACATTTCTGCATCTTTTTAGTTTCACGTTTACTGAACTCTTTTAGGTTGCAGCGGCATTCTTAAAAGTGTGGAACATGACGAATACTCGATTACTAATCTTGAGGAGGATTGCGACCCCTGAAGCGAATTCAAAGGATGGGAAATAGTGAGTAATGTGTTGAATTTTGAAATAATGAGAGTAAATAGCCAGACAAAGAAGATTGTTGACAACTGCGTTACTGGTCGAGTGGTCTGAAGCGTCAGTTTTTACAATGAGATTTTTAATGAGCGTAGGTTCGATTCCAACACCCCGAAATTTTTTCAATTGCAATTTACATCGTCATAATTCATTTGAAGTCTATCATTTTGGTTTATATCTTAATTATTGTGTCCTCAGGTATGTCCATGGTACTTTTGAACATATTTTATACACAACAATATATTTTAAATATGCACTCTCTTCGGGAATGGACTAATAAATATTTTCATGGTTTTTTGTAGCAAAAATAGCCAAACTATTGTTAATCATGGATGAAGGAAAAGGAGCCGAGTACCACGGAAAAACTCTGGAGGAGATTGATATGAACTTAAATGACCTAAACAGAGATAACATCCTGGCTGCATAAGTAGATAGAGATACTGGTAGGCTTTGTGGAGGTTTCTATTATCTGTGGTTTAAATTTTGTAAGTTTTTACTGCAGAATCCAACATAGACAAGATACATCAGCCAGATGGACTATCCCAGAGTGCCACTAGGTGCAAAAATTCCGAATCAGAAAAATCAGAAGATGGTAAACTTATGATAATCTTTTCTACATACCTCTCTAACTTAATCATTCAGATTTTTACAAATGTGTATTTCCTTATTACTTTAATATTCCTTCTATTGAAACACTACTAATAGAAAACAGTACTTGCAGTCTAAGATCTGGCTGCATAATGTCTACGTTCATCGCGTTTTTAATCTAAATCTAATTTTTATAAATCACTATTTATAGAGAAATACGTGTCCGCAAGGTTAACAAAATGTTCCGGCAAGTATTTTCAATTAAATAATTGATTTTATTGGAAAAATTTTATTCATTTCTTTTTTAATTAAATCATCAATAATTTCAAAGATAGATATATACCCAACTTAAAAAGTTCTGCCAACTTTATACCATCGTATAGAGGTAAAAATTAGCTTTAATTTGATATATCAATGATTGAAAAAACCTTATGAACGTCAAAATTCAACATTTAACGGAGTAGTACCTGTTTATAACAGGTTGCCAAGAGATTGCGGTCAGGTGAGTAAATGCAACCAAAACTATTTTAGTGGTGTATATATATATATATATATATATATATATATATATATATATATATATATATATATATCTGGACGATTTATCTATTACATTTTGATTATACACATATATATATATATATGTATATATATATATATATATATGTTGTTTGAAACTTGTAGACAAGGTGGATTTATGAAAAGTTTGATTTCGGACTTCCATTGTCTATAAAATTTTGAGTATCACGACGTTTCGATTGATGTGCTATCTTCAATCGTCTTCAGCTGAAGATAGCACATCAATCGAAACGTCGTGATACTCAAAATTTTATAGACAATGGAAGTCCGAAATCAAACTTTTCTTCATACAGACACTGGAAAAATGAATGAAATAAGTTATCGTGATATACCTAAAATCCTAATAAAGCCTTTGAGGAATATAATGTTTATCAATATGGAATTATTAAAACAATTCACCAACCTAGTCTTTCTTTCATCATGCTACTTCAGTGGGTTCCTAGAATTGGCGCATCGTTGATCTAGAGTGCACGGTTGCCATGTTGTAGGATTACAAACTGGTGCAATGTTGAAGCCAATGTATAATAGTTTAATAGTTCATGTCAGGAAACTTGTTTTTATGGTTGGGATTTAATTATAGTATTTTTATTTTTTTAATGACAATCCATTCTTGCGATCTTGCTAAATTGAGTTCATGCAAGTACTTGCAGCATATATACGCATGCAGCTGAGTGACGTATTGTGAGTAGAAATGGATGTTGCCTAATTTCTAATCAGAGGCTTATAAAATATGAATAATGCAGCAATACACAAATAAAGGTTTTCATAATCTTGCTCCTAAAGCTTTGACCATGACTCTTCTTGTATCTATTATCTCATATATTTACTAGTTGGATTACGGTCATAAAAAAATATATAATGGAATATTTTACCTTTATTTGATTCGCTCAGTGGATATAAAATTAACTTGACAAAAGCGTACTCCCATGTCACATATAATACTCAAAAAAAAAATCCAATTGATATATTATGAATATGAATTGATTTTCAAATTACGTACGCCTACAAGCTCTGACAACTTGAAAAATGTATTTGTTATCCCCAGAAATCACATTTCATTCCGACACTACTAAAAAGTACGCACTTTCTAAACATTTTGCACTACCTCAAAACTCTTTTGATATATTAAATGTTCATTGATGTCCCCAGGCTCTTTTATCAAATACCAGTCACATGAAAAAAGTATTAAAAAAAGAGTACGGAATTTTCCAAAAATTTTTAACCGCCGGAAAAATACATGAAAAATGATCGCAATCTCGGTAAATATAACAAAGTTCGTGAATATTCAAATACCTCTCGGTTTCCTTTTTTGCTATTCAATTTGCCGCACTATATGGATTTCACAATGGATTTAGCGGTTACTGAGATTATGTTAATAATAAATCAAAAATAAAAAAAATAGCAATAGACAAGCCGTCAAATTCAAATTCTAGTAGTCGCAATAATAAAAATAACAAAAAAATAAAATTAGCGCTGTACCAAAAAGTGGAATAGGAATTGCCTATTGACCGTCAGCTTCGTATACTGCTTTTTAACATCTCTATCGTTAATCACACATAATGTACAAAGTTCAATTCAAATAGCCTAAGTTTTGAACGTGGCAACGTTGGAGATCTTCTCTTCCTCTTCCTAAAGTTTTCAGTTTGCCTCCATAATGAAATTCTGAGAATAAGAATAAGAAGTCGGCAAAGTTGCCAAATTAATTGGTACTACGGCGTGTGTACTCAGATCAGAGTTAGATTAGGTACCTACCTACATTCATTATTAGTGTTGAAGTTGTAGAATTTGATTATTCAGGGGTAGGTATACGTTTTTAGTAGGATTGTTTATTTCTTTGGATTGAGATTCTACTATTGGTATTTATTGGATATCTGTTCCCAAAACATATATATCAACTATATCTGAATTACGTACAGGGAGAAAACATAAGTAATCGTGACTTTTTGATGACAAAAGTATTGAAGTCAAGTAGATGAACAATTAATATGAAATAATAGCGCAAAAATGATAATTTACAGACAGACTGGGACACAGGTAGGATTTTAAAAAAAATTAGAGACACTGAGTACCTTTTTAAAGTTACTCCAGTGGCGCGCAGAAGCCTTAGTAGCCCAGGCATCGGGTGCAGAGTTTTTGGGGGCACAAAATTCTGAAGATATAACGTGGGGAATGTAATTAGAAAGTAACAAGGACAAAAGTATAGGATATGGAGTCCAAAAAGATCGAAAAGAAAAATCGACATTTAAACGAATGTCTATGCCTGGGCAGCCTTCATCAAATTACAAAACAGAATGAGAGAATCTGATTTCGAAATTATAATGTCATAATTTGTAACCTAAACCTTCTAATAATATATCGTATGAGTTCACTTTTTAATCCCAATTTTATCACCATAAAATAATAGCCAATAATTTTCGCTGATTAGATGTAGTTCAATTTAATTTTGTTTAACCATTATTCAGAAACAAAAATTGTATAATAATTCTTCGAAATAAAACTAATCTTCCATGGTGTTTTATTTACCGAGATAATATGGTTGAGGAACCTTCAAGGGTTCTAAGGAAGCTTCATTGTTGTTTTGCAAATAAGGGTTCCTCGTGCTATTCATTGGCAAATTCACTGACGGATTATGCTTTGGAAGTATTTGCTGACTAAACTGACGCCACTAAAATAATCATAACTATCTCATACATTTTCCTACAACGCGATTTTCTTCCATAACAATCAATAGGCTAAATCGTTAATAAAACAATTATTTGAGTGACCTACAATTGCTGCACTACGTAGGCAGAGTTTCCATCCCATTATCTATCAAACTTTCTTACTCAAGCATTACTAGCTCCGTTCGCCCCACACAATATCTTCATTGGATATGTCGAGCATGAAAAAGAAAATATCCTTTTCATCATTCTCCTAAGCTACTAGGTTATTGAGTATTCGAATGAACAATAGGTACATTAATAACAATGTCTTCAGTTTCCCAATGATTGCGATATTAAGCTTGGCAACGTTGTAAATTCGCAGAAAAACATCAGAAAATCTTCGTTGCACACGGCCCGAGGCCGCGCCGGCGATCGGGCGATTCCATCATCTATTCCTAGCATTTTTTGAGAAATATGTCACCTATATATAACCTTCATGTTATTCGCTGGAAAGTCCTGACACTGCCGTCGTCCACTGGTACCTATGTACCTAAATGTTCTATTACAGTCCGGAAGATAATTATACAGTATTGAAAAAACGTACTTTTTGTTGCAAAGTACTATTAATTAAATAATTGTAATTCCTCGTGATCTTTTGTATTATAAAACGTATGCGAATTTTGGCGCCTAGCTATTCGATGACAATTACTGTTCTACCCAAATAATTTCTTCCGATTAATACTGACCTATATATCAAAGAATTGCTCACAGTAAGCTTAAACCACATATATCGCGAAGAAAATCAGTAGCATTTTCCTGAAATTCCTTACTGGAAAAGACACTATAAAAGCCAGCGTTGCTCCTTGAAACCTCAAATTGTTGCTGATGCCTCTGACTAGAGAAGAAAGAAGAATCGCACACACAGACAGTGTTCCCAGAGTTCCCAGTTGTAGTGGAAAATATAATATTTCAGTGAACATTCGTAGCAATTTAAAGAGTCGAATGATGTCGCCATCCGCGTTTCTTCATCGTTCGGAAAAATTGAAACCTGATTTGGACAAGAACGGACTGACTCTTCGACGACAATAGAATAGAACTTATAAGCGACGAAACCGTTGGTTGTGTGAAACTGTTGAAACAAACCAGCTGCGCAGGTCTCTATGCCTTCTCTCATATATTCAGAACTTAGATGTTCCGAACTATCACCGACATGAAATGCTAATATTGCTCTTAAAAAATATTTATAACACTTATACTGTAAATATGTAAAGTAGTTATATAATATATTATATATGTAAAAATGACTCAATTTTAAAAATTACTAATGACAGATAAATTCAATTTTAATGTCTGGAAAGGAGTTTAGCAGACGAACGAAGCGACAAAAAAGATATTATGAATGTTTGCAGTTGATCTCGTTACCGAGTTTTAAGTGACACTTAACTGCCATGTAGACGTTTGCGAAGGCCGTATAAGAAGCCTGATACACTTTATGAAATAACGGGTAGGTAATTAAAAAATGATGAAGTTTCAGAAGATAGAAGATCGTAGCAAATTAATAGCTACACATTAAGTACGGTATATTACCTTCATTCAACACGGAAAAGCTAAACAGATATTGTGACCGCGGAAATTTAAGCTTTCCTGACAAAAAGCTTTGACCTCCCATGCCAATATCTTTTAAAAAATAATTAACATTGAAAAAAATAGATTATGCTCGATAACTGTCCGAAACTCGAAAATATGAAGAAAAAAATGTTTGGAAAAATCATGTCAGATGTTTCCACTACCTTCTTCAAAAGGCATAGATCGACAGGCCAACGGAAATTACTGACATACATTTCCATGATGTAGGTATATATGTTCTACGCAATACTATCAGTTTGACAATAAGGATTTGGAGATAGATATTCATCGATTATTGAAACTGAATTTAAAAAATATCGAAACGCTTTGAATAATCTTCAAAATTTTCAAGTTTCCGGAAATTCCCATTATTGAAGTATTGCCAAACGTTATTTGAAATGGATTAGACACTATCTAAGAAGAATGTGATCAAAATCGTCAATAAAGTGAGACAACTGCTCGCGAAATGCAGAGTCAACCTACTTGACGCAACCTTTTAAGACGCAAAATACCTGTTCTGTTCCCTATAAGTTAAAATGCAGTAATCTACAGAAAAAGTCGTTAAAACATAAACCGAACAAATTGGCCGCCTTTGGAAAAATAATTTAACTACGCTCTAAAATGTCGTATAATTATTGTAAATTAGGTATATTCATGTGCTTTATATTTGTTTAAAACACGGTTTCAAAAACGCCAACAGACCGATAGACCGACGAAATAGTGGTGCACAAAAAGGCATATTAAGTTTCGAGCTATACTTTTCAGTTTACAGCACCTGAAAGTTGGCATAAATATTTAAAATCAATAGCATTCCTATTCTTATATTTCCACTGTCTTTTTTGGGTACAGTGCTACTGGTTGATAGTTTCTTGGAATTTCCGTGGGCGCTAGATGCGATGTGATTGGTCAGTAATGCATAAAAGCCTTCGTTTGTTTTTTGTCGAAAGGAATGCGCGAATGTTCTTCGGAATACGGGCCATTCCCATTGCGTGTTTGGTAGAGCATTAGGACAGTAGGAAAGTTCATTTTTTACATCATCGCTCTTAGCTTTGTTTTCGGTTTCGTCAGGAATATATGCGATTATCCTACGGTATAATCAAAGTATGTCTGTCATTCGACAGTACTGAGATTGGAGCGTTAGTGAAATGTATATACAGGGTGTCCCAGAAGTCGACGTCAAGCCGAGATCAGACGATCGTCTATGTCTTAGTTGTTATCAGAAAAATATTTAAAAAAATCTAAGTCATGCGTTTCTGAAATTATAGGCATTTAAAAAAATCGAAAAATCTAGACCTTGTGATGGTCTTTTAACTGCTGCTCATACAAATGGTTAGTTTTTGTCAATTTTATTATTATTGTGTAATCCTGAATAATGCTTTTATTAGCTGTTGTATAAAATTGAAAGCTAGCTACTCTAGTTTGAAAGGAAATTGCAGTTTTTGCCGAATCAAGTACTAAAAATTAATACTTCGCCCAGTTTCAACTGACTATATTGAGAAAAAATTGTACTACTCTAACTTGGCAAGTAATCTTAAAAGTTGGATCATTTAGTAAGGATTCCAGAATGGTATGGCACTTGCTCGATTATCTCTTCATTTATGAAAAAAATTTTTTTCGTAAGATACCCAGTTTTATTCAATTTTTGGTTTGCTTACTTAATGTGATTTTAGTGTACCCAAGGCTTTTCTTAAGGCCGACTCTAGGATTCTCGGAGTGTGAGAGAGACAGACATCATATTTTCGGAAAATCCAAGTGTAACCATGGGTAATAGTAATGACAGCTCATCTTTTTTTGGTTTGAAGATTTTCTTCTTGAAAGTTTGAATTTAAACAGCAATTATTAGGATGCTAAGATTTATTAAATGTACGACAAATGTTCTAAAAGGTTTAGGTACTTAGATCTAAGATTTTACAAATTCAAAAAATTTACAAAAGATGTTCAAATTGTCTTCCTTCAGCCGCAATACAAGCTCGACATCGTCTTAAAAAAGATCGGTTTATCAGACGGGCAAATCTACCATTATTGACCACTTCAACTGTATCTGTATATGGCAAAGTATTAATTTTTGGTTCTCGATTCGGCAAAAATTGCAATTTTCTTCCAAACTGGAGCAGTTGGCTTTCAGTTTTATGCAACAGCTAACAAACGCAATATTCAGGATTACATAATAATAATAAAATTGACAAAAACTAACAATTTGAATGAGCAGCAGTTAAAAGACCATCCTAGGGTCTAGATTTTTAAAATGCCTATAATTTCAGAAACGCATGACTTAGATTTTTTTTGATATTTTTCTGATAACGACTAAGACATGGCCGATCACCTAATCTCGGCTTGACGTCGACTTCTGGAACACCCTGTATATAAAACACCTATACATCACCGCCCACAGACACTTTCGTAGGGGGGTCGAGGGTTTTATCACACTGATATAAAATTCCAAAATAATATAGCTGCTAGCTTATATATTTATATTGAAATAATATGAGTAAAAATAACACCTGATTGTTAGAGCTCTTACTTCAAACACCTGAACGTAGGGCTTTTGATGTTAGGGAAGGAATTCTAGATTTGCTGTGCAAGTGCAAATGTGGGCTCGGAGTAGGCGTTATCATCGCCACTTTGCTTTAGGAAGCATAATTTTCTATTTTCGGTGAAATGATAAGCAATACACAGAGACTCAATCAAAGTTTTACAAAGCTTGCATTTTCGTATAGTTTGACTATTTTTGGGCGTACTCGAAAAATATTTTTAGTGACTCATAACTTTTAAGAAACGCTAAAACTACGCTTTTGCCTGTCTGACCATTTAAGTTGATGGTTTCAAAAATTTTAAATACAAGCGCTCGGAACGTTTATCAAGTATGTGGAAGTAGGTATACCTAGTTAGGAAATTTATTCATTTAAAAATTTCTCCTATAACTAGTTCCAAAAATAGGTTTATGATACCTTGGTTTATCATTACCTTTCTGTATACCTACCGGTGTTTTTTTCCGATCATATGTAGGTAACTAGGTACTCTGTGAAATCTAATATACTTGGCAATGACGTTTAGGCAACCACTGTAACAGTAGTAGTAACTATGTGTACGTCAGGCAGTCTGCACATCTGGGCTTGAAGTTTTTTGTTTTCACTTCTCAACTATTTTGCATGTTTTAGCTTTTGTCGGTTCAATAACATTTCATTTATTCTAAAGAATTGTTTCAGCTATAGTGTTTCCAAGACCCTGGATGTGTCGTAAAAGTAAAATTTATTGAAGCTTTATAGAGATATCGCACTTAAATGATGACACAAAAATGAAAATCGATGGAATACTCAGTAGGTTTCAAAAGGATCGGAACTGGTGCTAATTCGAAAACGTCTGAGAACATTTTAAACGAATTTCCGGGAACGATAAGGAGTAGATTGAATTTTAGTTGCAAGATTTAAATCTACATCTGTAAGCAATTAGTCGAGTTGCACAAATCCAGATTTTCTGTGACAAACTTAACTGGTGTTAACCCTTGGTAATTTAATCACCTCAGAGATTCGCGATTTGCTTCGATTTGGCATCCGCTAATTCAATTTTTTTGGTTAATTTGTTCTTTGATGAAAAACATCCTTGCGCTTTTATACATTTTTTAAGATAATATGAAAACTTCAGTTGTGGACAGGAGCCGTTTATATTACTTTCAACAAAGAACTAGGTATATGTTAAGCTCCTAACAAATTTAAAATTTGTATGTAGGTGACAGGTATTGGGAAAAATAATATTTCTTACACCTTCTCACGTGTGAAAATTGACAATCGTGAATATCTGGCCGAAATAATATGAAGATCAATTAATACGTTGTATCTCATAGTCTTTGGAATCGCTGATTTGAAAATCGCGGATGGGTTTTACGAAAAGTCATTTGGATTTCATATAAATCGCTATATTAGGGTTTTGATCGTTGCTGATTTTGAATTTGAAAATATTTTCTAGAAAAACAAAATGGCTGATCAAATATAACACAATAAATTAAATTCGATGAAATACTATATCCTAGGATTTTGAAGGTTGCTGATTTCAAATTTGAAATTATGTAAATGGCTGTAATTGGTGTCTTGATATGCTTTAACTGTAAGTATTGTGAATACTAGAGAAAAACTTCTTCTAAAGGCTCTTCTCTTGGATTTTAGATTGAAAATCTTATATCGCTAATTCCGGAGCTTATAATAAGTAACGGGCAAAAACAACTAATGAACGACACTAAACTAAATGTAGACTTGGAGATATTTCAATACCTATCTACATTATCAAGCTGTTCTCTACGTCGCGATCCATTCAGAAAATTAAATTTCATTAACATTTCTCTGTATTAAAGAGATTTTGAAGTCTAGATTTTTTCGCATATCACTGCTAAAGTCAATACTTCCCAGCACCAGCACATACATAATAATTATACAACTGTCTGTGTGAAATGATCAGTGAAAAAAATACAGAAAAAAACCCCGAAATTTTCACGACGAATTCCAACTATATCATAAGAGAATGAATAGAAGCTAGAACGGCATAAGGTAATTACAGGACAATTGTCTGGAGTACTCTGGAGGCACTTGTCTCTGAATTAGACCATGCCATCTAATAGACGTTTTTCGCAACAGAAACTATAAACAATGATCAGTGCGTGATGAACGCGTGATCGATAGGAGAACATCTCACAACGCCGACGTTGGTGGCCAATCAGAGTAAGAGAACCTTCGGTGGCCGGTAAAGGCAGAGAGGATTTTGATGAAGTCTGTGCGTTCGAGGGAGTTAAAGTTACCATGGTTCGTTGCCTGATAGTAGACAACCTGGATGTTTCACAAATATTACTAGGAATTTCCATCCTCTATATAGTTTCACGTTCCTATTTATATGATATCTTTGTAAGCTATATGGATGATGAAATTCTGAAGTATAGTATTTTTTAAATAATATATATTGCGGTATCAATGTCATGTTCAAGGACCATGGATATGTACCTACCACTATGTTTCAAACAAAATGTAAACGGAGCAAATAGTATATTTCTTGCAAATAATCGTAGAGAGATGATCAGAAATTTGAAATACATTCCGTTTAGTTCGTGAATTTCTGATTTCTCTAATATATATTATTTAAAAAAATACTATACTTTAGAATTTCATCATCCATATAGCTTACACAGATATCATATAAATAGGAACGTGAAACTATATAGAGGATGGAAATTCCTAGTAATATTTTTGAAACATCCAGGTTGTCTACTATCAGGCAACGAACCATGGTAACTTTAACTCCCTCGAACGCACAGACTTCAAAATCCTCTCTGCCTGGTCAGGTGTGCTGATATATAATCACCTTGCTCAGATGTGGCACGTCATATAAATAAACAAGTCTCAAGTTATCTACGTTGAAGTAAACGTTTTCCGTGGTTACTTTTAAAAGTTTGTTAACCAATTTTCTAAAATTGCATCCATGATCTGAAACAACCTCGGTATATCCGGCCGCCGCGCCGACGCGACGGTCTCCCAGAAGTCAGCCTGCCAAGTATACCGCGCGCGGTGCTTTGGTGAATGGTGACTGCATCTACCACGGCATGTAATCATGTATGATTGTATGGAGCGTATGAAGTTAAAGTAGTGTCAGCTAGCGAGAGAGATAGGCATATTTCGGGGCGGAGTTTGGAGCTTTCTTGTCTCTGTTTATGTTCGGTGCTGGAGATAAATACCAAAAATTGCATCCAGCAGGTTCACGCTGTACTTCCCATTCCATGGTAATATTTTAAAAATAAGGATTTGCTAAAATTCTAGAACTGTTGATATTCGGAAATGAATTGAAAAAAAAACAGTGAAAAACTAAATTTTTTGCATCCCCAAAACTTCAGGTTTTTAAAAATTTGTATTTTCCAAAATGTCAAGTATATCAGCAGAATCAACTCCATTCACACCATTTTTCCGTAACCTGTAGTAAAAGCCGATAAAACAGAAACAGAACAAATTATCTGCCTGAAGATGAAACCTCACTAGGCCCCCTTCAGCATAACTCACCACTTATATTGACCGCCAAGTCAAAAACTGAGCTTTAGTAATATAAATTATTTCACCTTGTTTGTTTCTCGATCATTTTAATTCAAACAATACAAAATGATGAGATTTCATGATCGAGTGTGACTTTCTCACATCAAAAACATGATCACACGTTACCAGTATCGCCGGCCTCACTGAGACGCGCCCGAAAAAAACAATAATAACTCTCGCCTCTCGATTTATCCTAAACGTGCTTTAAGCGTAAGGGATCGACGAGTATCTCGCATACATGCTCAAATTTTTAGAGGGCGATGTGCGAAGAATCATCTGTGTTTAAAATTACTGGCAATTGCCGAGGCCAAATTTGTACAGACCAACGCCAAAAAAAAGTTTGACCGTTTTACTGTTATTCGTTACTTGATGATAGATAGCTCTGCCACATATTTCTCGGAAATGTCCAAACATAGGTTTGAGCGTTTATTTTTTGTTATTTGACGATAGTTGCACATTGAACTATTCCATTCTTTTGATTTCGCCGATTTTTCTTTATAATAAATAAATATAGTCTGTTCTTTCATGAACTCATTTTGAATGTTATTTCATCATCAATACCTACTTATCGAGCATGAATCGATAATTAAATACTTGAATGTTTGCTGCGTTGACTTTAGTTAACCATCCGGTATACATTCAGAACTCTCCTCTCACAAGCGAGCATAAAATAGGACATAAATCATCTAATGGTTGCGCCTTTTTATTGTAAGTTAAAAATTGAGGAAAAGGTATAAATTGTAGCGAATTTATTTGATTTTGTAATCAGGAAACTATTAAAAAAGAAATAGAATGGTTTGTGTCTGCCTACTGATATTATTTTTTATTGCATGTTGCTGTTTGGCTTGTCGATAAATTTTCGGCATTCTATATATATGACTGCACGGAACGTTGTAAGTTATTGATTATAGAGTAGAAAAAGGTTAATTAATACAAGAATTATATATCAACTGAGCCTTTGTGTATGGATCCAATAATACATACAGGCTTAAGGACATTGGGAACATATCGACCCATGCAACGAAGACTATTCTAACTCTCAAACATAACAAAAAAAACATTTTTTTGCAAAATTTTATAGACTTACACTTTTTTTCAATAATGTTGAAAGGAAACGTCTATAACGTCAATCAGAATCACTTAAATTATAATCTTGTTCATTTTCGTCACTATTATCACTCTCAATATCTCTGTTATTTTCACTATTGATCTTCCGTCCCTTTTGTATTTTCTTGCCTTTCTTGGCTTTAAGAGAAAAATAGAAATTATAGAATAGGTAAGTCTTTAAGAGCATCGCTTTCCGTTCTGTTCCTTCGAGGATTTTTCTTCAATTTTACTGTCTTTAACTCGTCAGCATAGTCGTACTTGAATTTCTTTTCATGAGGCCATTCTGACGAAAAGTGTACTTCTTTCATCTTGCTTATTTTTATCTTTTCTCCGCCATCATCCTATCCCAATTCTCCGATTTTACCTTCTGTTCAAAACAAAAGAAGTCATTTTGTGCCATCTCTTTCACAATATATGGCTTTCCAGTCACTTTTGCCATGCGAATCAACATGATCCACTGATCGGTGGTATAAATTGCAGATTGCCGCTTTTTGGCATTCTCAATAACAGAGTGCATCCTGTCACCTTCGTTTTGTGTGTGACCTGTATTTAGGAATCGATGAATTATTTGCAGGTTCAGGGACATAGCAGCATAAGAAAACATTGAGAAAATAAAACGGTTATGATTTTGTCCGCCACAGTAATCAGAAAAAATAATAAGCTTCTTGACTCCCTTTCAATCCTGCTTTTTCAAAAAAATTAAAATACAGCTGCTTATTTCGTTTGGTCGCCTCTTCGTAATTACCTCATGCCAAACATAACAGTAGCCTTCATGATTTCCCATATCATAAATTGTGAAGTTATATGTAGCGAGCTTGCTCTTGTAATAGAAAACGCTCACAGCAGATTGGGGTGTTATGAGGACCTTTTGTACATCAAAACAATTCATCTCGGTTCGATTATAAACAGCTATTTTCACACATCTACTACTTAACGTTTACAGTCATTAATATCAACCTAACCTCCAATTGTGCGGCGAAAATTATAGTAAATCAAACTTACTACACCTTTCGCCGTTTTTTGCAACGAAGACTAGAGTAAGTTAACTTAATATAGTGTTCGCCTGTAGGAATGTGGTTTATTACACTTACTATACACGGAAGTTGTTTACTGGTTGCCTATCGTTCATGACCGACTTTAATTTTCACCAAAAAATCTATTGATGCCATATTAGTAAGTCAAAACCCACGTTTTTGAGTTACTATAGTCTTCGTTGCATGGGTCGATATATAATCTAAAGGAATATTTGCTCTTTGGAAAGGCTTCATGAACAGATAAACATTTTTTGTTAATAGAATCCATATTCGGACTGAATTCAATGACACATCACACACATTCAGATTTGACTGACTTTCCACGAAAACGTGGTATATTGTTAATGGATACGAAAATGGTGTATAATGTTTTTCCCAATGTTTATGGTAGATCTTGGTCTGAATTTCAGTTGTCCCAGCATCATATTCTTTGAAAAAAACATTGAAAAACTGCGCTGACAATAATTAGGAAATTTGAAAAAAAATTAAGCATAAGCATAAAGATATTTTGACTTTGCAGTCTCGTGTTGTACGCCAAGCAGAGCACACCTGTTTTTCTTGGCATAAATCGACGAGTGGATTTACCGCGAATATTCTGCAAGTGTTCAGAATCTGCACATACAATAGTGAAATATTTCCTAAATACGCGCGTGAGTGTGTGAGGTATCCGCCGCAATGCCGCCGCCGCCCGACGTGGCTGGCGGCAGCACCGAAAAAACTATAAACATTGGGTCTAATAACGTTGGTGTTTACGATCTGACATTCGAAGAAGATTCTCCTGTTTCTGTATCGCATCAGGCGGAGACTGTAGAAGGAACTGGATTAGACAATTCTTCTGAAGATAGAGCCCGTAATGTTCCAGGCCCCATTCTACAGGAAGATACCCCTCCACAATTATTCAATACGAGATGTGATAAGTATCAACACGACAATGTTCATGTTTATATCGAAAAAACTAATTCTGAAAACTTTGGTAGATTGCATCCCTTATACGTGGGTCATGTACTGCATAAAACATTAAATTTGAGCAATATTATCACAACTATTAGCCGCGTCGGAATTAACAGGGTAAAAGTCGGTGTCAAGTCAACTTCTCACGCAAATAGTCTAGTATCCAACCCGAACCTCAAAAAGGAGAACCTGAAGGCTTTTATTCCTAATAACTTACTTCAAAGAAAAGGCATAATTAAAGGTGTGGATACGTACTTTGACGATGCATATTTAAAGGAAAATATAGTTTCACAGAATGGCATTCTAGATATTAAACGACTCCATAGGACTGTTACAGAAAATGGTGAACGTAAATTTATCCCAAGGCAGTTGGTTGTTATTACATTTGAGGGAAATGTGTTACCCTCGGAAGTAAACATAAACAGCGTAATTTTTTTAGTAGAGCCTTTTGTACAGAGAGTGATACAATGTTATAAGTGCCTTCGGTTTGGCCATGTATCAAGTCAATGCCGTAGCACTCAGTCGCGGTGTACTATATGCGGACAAAACTATGCTAATGACCACAACTGCGATGAAAGTAAAATCTTTTGCATTTATTGTCAGAACAGCAATCACAAATCCACCTCCACTAGCTGCCCCAATTACCAAAAACAACAGAGAATCAAAAAACTCATGGCAACAACTAACATGTCTTTCACAGAGGCAAAAGATAACATTGATAGATCTTACGCTGGTATGGCGACAAGCAATAGATTTGAAGTTTTGAATACCGCTCCACTTGAAAACTTTCCTGCTCTTCCCCGTCGGCCTCCAAATTTAAAGAGTTACTCTCAGCCCTCCAGCGGACTAAAACAAGCTCCTCCACCTTCAACTTCCGAATCCAATAAAAAACGTAAAGCGCAATCTCCTCCTGTTTCTTTCCCAGTTCCTTCTTTCCCTTTCAATTCAGGCCCTTCATCTTCAATTTTATCAACTGAATGTTACCAGTCCAATGTATCGAGCAAAAAAGACATGGTCGAGAACATATCCACTATATTATCCACATTCCTCCTACAGTTATTTAGCAGTGCACAGAACCTTGATGAATTGAAAAATTTGAATAGGGAAACCCTTAAAAATCAAGTACAGTCCTATTTATATACACCGCCAAACAATGGCTAGACAAACTAACCCTTCTGAAGATAACTTGAAGATCATGCAGTGGAACGCTCGTTCTGCTGTATGCAATAGGAATAGTCTTGTCAACTATCTTGCACATAATAACATAGACTTAGCACTCATCAGCGAAACCTGGTTTAAACCAGGCCACGTCATTAAATTTCCAGGTTATAATATAGTTAGGAAAGATCGCGAAGATGGTAGAGCAGGTGTAGCAATCCTAATCAAACAAGGGATCCAGTATCAAGAAATTGATATGCGAATCGATAATACAGACATTCTGGTATGCGGTTTGAATGTCGCCAGTTGTAACCTCAATTTGTCAGTCCTCTCAATTTATAAACCACCGAACATTAATTCTAGAATCTCTGATTGGAAAGAAATCCTCTCACATACTCATCCGTCTGTTATCCTCGCAGGTGATCTTAATGCTCATTCTCAGGCTTGGGGCTCCGCATACGATAATAATACGGGAAGACAAATCTTAGAGTTATGTGACACTTCTAATCTGATCATCATGAACGATGGTACTCCCACAAGACTAACCGCTCCTCACATTCAGAGATCTGCCCCTGATATCACCATTTGTAGCCCTGACATTGCCCAGGTCACATCATGGAGTGGCTCTGATGATACTCTCGGTTCAGACCACTTTTCTATCGAGCTGAATATTTGTATCTCCAGAAATTTACGAGAAACGATTTATCCCAAGTATAAGTGGAATTTAAAAAAAACTAACTGGTCCTCTTATCATACTCTCTTAAATGACGTATTTGCCGTAGATCCTGGCATCAAATCTACAGAAGATAAGTACAAATTCTTCATAGACCCTATTAATAGGGTGAGTGAGGTGTGTATTCCAGTCCACAGACCCTTCAAGGTCGGTCAACGTGCACCTCCAATTTGGTGTGACAATGAGTGTTCTGAAGCAATTGATAGAAGAAAAGTAGCTCTTTATACTTACAAAATAAATAGTTCGATTGAAAATTACACTGAATGTAAAAAGATATTTGCTTCTACAAAAAAACTCTTTAAAACCAAATCAAAAAATAGCTGGATTCAGTGGTGCTCTAAGTTGAATAAAAATACTCCATCTTGTGAATTATGGAAACAAGCCCGCATTGCGAAGCGAATTCCTATAATACAGGCTAAAAGTAGAAATGATGACTGGCTGTACGAATTTGCCGCAAAATGCTCACCCATATCTGTAAGTCTTAATTTTGATTCATGTCCTCCTGCTACTGACGATGGATTCTTCAACAGACCTATGACGATTATAGAAATGGAGTCTATTTTAAAAAAATCCTCAAACACAGCCCCAGGGTATGACGAAATTCGATACCCGATGCTTCTTCATCTGCCGCACAATGCAAAAAAAATCCTGTTAAATATTTTTAATAACGTTTGGTTGAGAGGCGACAACATTGAGGAATGGAAAAAAGTTGTTGTAATTCCCATTTTGAAACCCAACAAAGATCCTAACTGTGCTGATACCTATCGTCCAATCTCATTGATGTCGTGTGTACTCAAGACTTTTGAGCGTATGATCAAAAAACGCATCGACTACCCAATGGACAGTACGCATTTAGCCATGGCACAGGTTCGATGGATGCCACTGCTAAGCTAGTCACTGATATACAATGCTGTTTTTCCAGGAACAATTACTTGGTTGCAACCTTCTTAGATATAACGGGGGCTTACGATAACATCGACTTACGTTTACTAAGACATAAACTAGAAAATTATGGAATTCCTGCTAGAACCTGCTATGTTATTGCTAACTTATACCATAACAGATTAGTATACGTGAGAAATCGTAACAACCAAAGAATTGGTCCTCGCTTATCTTCTGTAGGCCTACCTCAAGGTGCAGTCCTCAGTCCCACAATCTTTAACATCTACACAGCTGACCTTCATTCTATTACTACAGATGTTCAACTGATTCAGTATGCAGATGATTTATGTCTTTATATTGAGGAAAAAAATATCGACCAATGCCTACACATCCTGGATTCAGCAATGGCAGAATATGCGAGATGGTTTGACGCCAATAATCTTGTTATCTCTGATACTAAATCTTCAGTCTGTCCTTTTTCACGTCATCGTATCAGCATGAATGATAATACAGATTTGGGGGGTGTAAACTTCAAAATAGTATCCGAAGTCAAATATCTTGGAATTATCCTCGACAGGAAATTGTGTTGGAAGCAATTTATCTCCCACATTATTATGAGGTGCACAGTTGGATTCAACTTCTTCCGTATGATTGCAAGAACCTGGTGGGATGCCGATCAAAAAATTGCGTTAATGTTCTACCGATCTTATATCCGGTCAATTCTAGATTATGGCTCCATTCTTTATGGATCAGGAAGCAATACACTACTTCGCAGGATAGATTTAATTCAGAACAAGTTTCTGAGAATTTGCTTGGGTGCTATGTGTTCCTCCTCTGTTGAGGCATTAAGAGTGGAAGCTCTGGAACCCCCTCTTCATTTACGTAGAGTAATGCTGGCAGAAAAGATTTCAATGAAACACATATCGCAGGACACGGCATTGTCTTCAAAAATATGTCAGCTGAACACCTTTGACCTGACTAACAAATACTGGCAGAAAAAAAACTCTCCGCCATTGTGCATAGCCTTCCAGCAACTTGATATAGATTTGGTAGCTTTTAGAAGTCTTTATACCAGAGATAACAGTGATTACTTTCGCTTCCTTTCAAATAGCAAAATAGTCTTCCCCAATTTTGGCGGAAATCCATCCATTAACAGAAATATTTTCTTGTCCCTACATAGCAATCTCTCTGATTATGTACACATTTATACGGATGCATCCAAATCAGCTTCTGGAGTAGGATGTGCTTTTTATGTCGCCAATGATGACACATCGTCTATGTTCAAGCTATCAGATCTTTTTTCCATATTCTCAGCCGAAGCTATGGCTATATACCAGGCCCTTCTATATATTAGACGACGCTGCAACATACGGAAAGCTGCAATTTTCTCCGACTCACAATCGGTCTTAACAGCACTAAATAACATCAGTTACTGTAAATCGCATCCCAATATCTACGTGCTACATATAAAACAACTGCTGGTTAACCAAGAAATGAATGATGTAGAAATCAAGCTCATATGGATTAAGGGACATTGTGGGCTGCCTCCTAATGAAAAGGCGGATGAATTAGCGAGATTGAGCATTGTAGATGGAATAGCCTCCCAAGCCTCTCCATCGATTGAAGATTTCAATTGTGTCATCAAAAGTAAGATGCTCAAAGCGTGGTCCAGCGAATGGCGAGAGTTCTGCTTGGTTCATCCATCAAGATATACGTCAATTCAACCCAATATACCCAAGTCACACTGGCATGATAATCTTAAAATACCAAGGAAATACATAATCTGTATCACTCGTATGAAACTGGGTCATGGCTCATTTCCTTCACATCTCGCTCGATTGAACTTGATTCCTTCCAACCTGTGTGAAATCTGCGACGTTGAGGGTGATCTGGATCATATTTTCCTCAGACGCCTTAAATATATGGCGCATTGCAATAACCTATATTCCAGCTTACTGAAATGCGATATTTCCTCCCCTTTCAATACATGCTCCCTACTGGCATTACAAAACTTTGACGTGATATTTTGTTTTATTACCTATATTAAAAATACTGGTATTAAAATTTAGGGCCGATTGATATAGTATAGTATTAACCTCTGTTCTTATCCATATTTGTTTTTTCATCCTCCTTACCGTGGCCCTCTTGTGTGTGAATACAATAAAATGCCTAGACAGGCCCCTGGGCGAGAAGATTTTGTGACCCTGTTAAAATCCTAAAAGTAATTTCCTTTCCCTCCCCTTTAGATTAGATTGTTTATAGTAACAGGTCTTCTAATAGGATTTCTTTTATTGTGGAGTATATTAGATAACTTGTTTCTGGCTGATGGGAAAATTCCTAGTGCCAAAAAAAAAAAAATTGACTTTGCTACAAAAATCATCCTGTGATTTTTCTCCAAGCTACTGAATCAACTTCGAAGCTATCAACTGGTATCTATCAAGAACTATATAGGTTTCCAATTATCCGTTCTGCTAACCGTATTTTAACGTATGAAGGATTTTGATAACCACAGTGATGCTGAAAGTTGATCTGCAACACTCATCATACTAGGTGGCACAAAAGTATATATTTTTGCTTTATGTTCTAACACTTTGAGACTGAATATAAGCAGAATAAATATGAACAGGTTATGATATGAGAGATAATGGGATAAATATATCAATAATAAATTCCGGTACACTTCATCACATATATCGCATCTGTTGGAGATCTTTTCACGGATGCCAGGGATGCCGTTTTGCGAAGAAAGAAATGTAAGCAACTGAATTAACATAATCAATATACATCTCTATAAAAAACTGTATTCGGCCAAGGAAAAAAGTGAACCCAAACATATCCACGCATATTGCACGTGATTCAACGTGAAACCGTCGAAAACACAACAGGTCCGCATTAAGATACTACATAACGAATTAAATTATCTAGAAAATTATAAGGAATAAAACATACTCATATAGTCGTTCTAAATGAATAAATCAAAATAACGATTTTTTATTTAAGAAGACTGCAATCATTTTTTTCAAGCTTATATTAAAATACGTTAAAAACATCTTCCCAATCCATCATCTTTATTTAACTGCACAGATATAAAAATAATAACAACAATACTCTGTAAAAAAATACAGACAGCGTAATTTGCATTGATTTTTCAATCAAACATCATAAATTTAACAGCAACATGAAAACACTAAGCTTTTCTGATGAATTCAAATTGAATGAACTGCTACTGCGTTTATTAGGTAGTTCTAACAACTTGAATAAGTAAGAGCATGAAGCAAGCCAATAAGTAAAATGAAACTGATAGATTTACTCTGTAGGAGAACTTGAAGTATCATTAACATTGTTGATATCTATTATAAGGGGTTCATCCTGAATGTCAATAATATTATCTATGTCCCACATTTGATTTCAATTTTTTCCTGAACACGATGAATGCAATTTTTCCATTTATCAGCCGAAACTCTGTTGACGGCATCATGAAACAGATTTTTAACATCTGAAAATTTGAAGGTCGTGTTGTTTGACGCTAGGTATTGTTTTATATTAGCCCTTATTAACTCGATAGGGTTCAGTTCGCAGTGGTAAGGAGGTAGTCGTAAAAGTTTTATTTTTCTTTTTGGCTATTTCACCAATAATATTCAAGTTATACTTATATTTATGTTGTTTTACAAATTTTATTAGATCCGCTTCAACCATATTTTCATCAAAATTGATTTACTTAGAATTAGGCCATTCTTGGATATCCGCTTTTTTGAATTTACAACGTTGCCAAGCCTAATATCGCAATCATTGGGGAACTGAAGACATTGTTATTAATGTACCTATTGTTCATTCGGATACTCAATAGTAATACCTAGTAGCTTAGGAGAATGATGAAAAGGATATTTTCTTTTTCATGCTCGGCATTTTCAATGAAGATATTGTTTGGGGTGAACGGGCAAGTAATGCTTGAGTAAGAAAGTTTGACAGATAGTGGGATGGAAACTCTGCCTACGTAGTGCAACAATTGTAGGTCACTCAAATAATTGCTTTATTAACGATTTCGCCTATTCATTGTTATGGAAGAAAATCGCGTTGTAGGAAAATGTATGAGATAGTTATGATTGTTTGAGTGGCGTCAGTTTAGTCGGCAAATACTTCCAAAGCATAATCCATCAGTGAATTTGCCATTGAATAGCATGAGGAACCCTTATTTTCAAAACAACAATGAAGCTTCCTTAGAACCCTTGAAGGTTCCTCAACCCTATTATCTCGGTAAATAAAACACCATGAAAGAATAGTTTTATTTCGAAGAATTATTATACAATTTTTGTTTTTGAATAATGGTTAAACTAAATTGAATTGAACTACATCTAATCAGCGAAAATTATTGGCTATTATTTTATGGTGATAAAATTGGGATTAAAAAGTGAACTCATAGGATATATTATTAGAAGGTTTAGGTTACAAATTATGACATTATAATTTCTAAATCAGATTCTCTCGTTCTGTTTTGTAATTTGATGAAGGCTGCCTAGGCATAGACATTCGTTTAAATGTCGATTTTTCTTTTCGATCTTTTTGAGCTCCATATCCTAAACTTTTGTCCTTGTTACTTTCTAATTACATTCCCCACGTTATATCTTCAGAATTTTGTGCCCCCTAAAACTTTGCACCCGATGCCTGGGCTACTAAGGCTTCTGCGCGCCACTGGAGTAACTTTAAAAAGGTACTCAGGGTCTCTAATTTTTTTTAAAATCCTACCTGTGTCCCAGTCTGTCTGTAAATTATCATTTTTGCGCAATTATTTCATATTAATTGCATGAGGGTGAATTATACCTAGTTCATCTACTTGACTTCAATACTTTTGTTATCAAAAGTCACGATTACTTATGTTTTCTCCCTGTACGTAATTCAGATATAGTTGATATACGAGTATATGTTTTGGGAACAGATATCCAATAAATACCAATAGTAGAATCCATAATCTCATCCCAAAGAAATAAACAATCCTACTAAAAACGTATACCTACCCCTGAATAATCAAATTCTACAACTTCAACACTAATAATGAAAGTAGGTAGGTACCTATTCTAACTCTGATCTGAGTACACACGCCGTAGTACCACTTAATTTGGCAACTTTGCCGACTTCTTATTCTTATTCTCAGAATTTCATTATGGTAGCAAACTGAAAACTTTAGGAAGAGGAAGAGAAGATCTCCAACGTTGCCACGTTCAAAACTTAGGCTATTTGAATTGAACTTTGTACATTATGTGTGATTAACGATGGAGATGTTGAAAAGCAGTACACGAAGTTGACGGTCAATAGGCAATTCCTATTCCACTTTTGGTACTCGGCTAATTTTATTTTTTTGTTATTTTTATTATTGCGACTACTAGAATTTTGAATTTGACGGCTTGTCTATTGCTATTTTTTTATTTTTCATTTATTATTAATATAATCTCAGTAACCGCTAAATCCATTGTGAAATCCATATAGTGCGGCAAATCGAATAGCAAAAAAGGAAACCAAGAAGTATTTGAATATTCACGAACTTTGTTATATTTACCGAGTTTGCGATCATTTTTCCTGTATTTTTCAGGCGGTTAACAATTTTTGGAAAATTTCGTACTTTTTTTAATACTTTTTTCATGTGACTGGTATTTGACAAAAGAGCCTGGGGACATCAATGAACATTTAATATATCAAAAGAGTTTTGAGGTAGTGCAAAATGTTTAGAAAGTACGAACTTTTTAGTAGTGTCGTAATGAAGTGTGACATCTGGGAATAACAAATACATTTTTTAAGTTGTCAGAGCTTGTATGCGTACGTAATTTGAAAATCAAATCATAATTATAATATATCAAGTGGATCTGTTTTTGAGTATTATATGTGACATGGGAGTACGCTTTTGTCAAGTTAATTTTATATCCACTGAGCGAATCAAAAATAGGTAAGATATTCCATTATATATTTTTTTATGACCGTAATCCAACTAGTAAATATATGAGATAATAGATACAAGAAGAGTCATGGTCAAAGCTTTAGGAGCAAGATTATGAAAACCTTTATTTGTGTATTGCTGCATTATTCATATTTTATAAGCCTCTGATTCGAAATTAGGCTACATCCATTTTTACTCACAATACGTCACTCAGCTGCATGCGTATATATGCTGCAAGTACTTGCATGAACTCAATTTAGCAAGATCGCAAGAATGGATTGTCATTGAAAAAATAAAAATACTATAATTGAATCCCAACCATAAAAACAAGTTTCCTGACATGAACTATTAAACTATTATACATTGGCTTCAACATTGCACCAGTTTGTAATCCTACAACATGGCAACCGTGCACTCTAGATCAACGATGCGCCAATTCTAGGAACCCATTGGAGTAGCATGATGAAAGAAAGACTAGGTTGGTGAATTGTTTTAATAATTCCATATTGATAAACATTATATTCCTCAAAGGCTTTATTAGGCTTTTAGGTATATCACGATAACTTATTTCATTCATTTTTCCAGTGTCTGTAGGTTTCAGTAGTCTTTATGCCCTAGGAAGTGGTATTTTATTAAGAAATATAATATGATTATATATATAAGAATGAGATGTTTTCGTGGTAAATGTTAGTTAAGGTGAGATCACTTTGGGAATTGCAGAGAGCGTACGTGAGTCTGTATATTTGCGTGATACTTTCCACTTAGAGTGAGATCCGAAAATTTGGCAATGCGGCGGATCTCATCTTTGCGATAAAATAATTTCATTGGTGAGTCATAGTAGGATATATATTATTATGTACTTGTGTTTTGCTTTCTGTGCCTATGAAAGCAAGCGTATTCGGCCTGTTTTGAAGCGGCGGCTCTTTCCACTACAGCACGCGGTAGCAATGCGCTGAAGCATTTGTAGAGCAGATAGGATAATTTTGTAAGATGGAATTGAAACAGGATCCAAATAAAATTTGTATAGTTCTATTGTTTTAATCTGTAATTATTATAAACGAATACTTTAATTTGTGTCCAAGTTTTCTCTTGGAACAGGAGAGGATACTTTTTTTTAAATTCGAGGCATTCATCCTTTTTGGGGGAAATCCTATTTTTTATGTGCATTTTGAAAAATTTCTTCATAGTAGCTTTTTGTTTTGAATCCCATGATCCTCGAGTTTGTTCCTTTTTTTTACTTGACCCTTGTGGTGCAATATTTCCTGGAACTAAACAAAAGTTATAGGTCAGCAAACATTCTTGGCATCATATATATATATATACACCACTAAAATAGTTTTGGTTGCCTTTACTCACCTGACCGCAATCTCTTGGCAACCTGGTATAAACAGGTACTGCTCCGTTGAGTTTTGACATTCATAACGTTTTTTTAATCATTGATATATCAAATTAAAGCTAATTTTTTCCTCTATACGATGGTATAAAGTTCGCAGAACTTTTTAAGTCGGGTATATATCTATCTTTGAAATGATTGATGATTCAATTAAAAAAGAAATGAATCAAATTTTTCCAATAAAATCAATTATTTAATTAAAAATACTTGCGGGAACATTTTGTTAACCTTCCGGACACGTATTTCTCTATGAGTAGTGATTTATAAAAATTACATTTTGATTAAAAACGCGATGAACGTAGACATTATGCAGCCAGATCTTAGACTATAAGTACTGTTTTCTATTAGTAGTGTTTCAATAGAGGGAATATTAAAGTAATAAGGAAATATACATTTGTAAAAATCTGAATGATTAAGTTATAGAGGTATGTAGAAAAGATTATTTTCCTTCATCCATGATTAACAATAGTTTGGCTATTTTTGCTACAAAAAACCATGAAAATATTTTAGTCCATTCCCGAAGAAAGTGCATATTTAAAATATATTATTGTGTATAAAATATGTTCAAAAGTACCTTGGACATACCTGAGGACACATTAATTAAGATATAAACCAAAATGATAGACTTCAAATGAATTATGACGATGTAAATTGCAATTGAAAAAATTTCGGGGTGTTGGAATCGAACCTACGCTCATGAAAAATCTCACTGTAAAAATAGACGCTATTGACCACTTGACCAGTAACGCAGTTGTCAACAATGTTCTCTATTTGGCTATTTACTCTCATTATGTTTCCGGAAATAAAAAAGATCACAAGAATTTCATGTTCGAACAAAAATGTGAAGCATAAATTTGCTAAAAATGTATGTTTTCTCGAGAGAATGTTGGCAAAATTCAACACATTACTCACTATTTTCCATCATTTGAATTCGCTCCAGGGGTCGCAATCCTCCTCAAGATTAGCAATCGAGTATTCGTCATGTTCCACACTTTTAAGAATGCCGCTGCAACCTAAAAGTGGAGTTTAGTAAACGTGAAACTAAAAAGATGCAGAAATGTGATACTTACAAACATACACAGGTATGCTTAATGAAGAATAACAAAATCAGAAAGTCTATCACGTCCCAGAAGCTCTACAGAAAGATAGTTTTTTTTTATAAATTTCGGCAACATTTATTTTGAAAATAAAATAATTGTGTATTTAACACACTTTCACGAATAAAGCTATTTTTTACAATATCTCAAGTCATGGAATGTATTAAGAAGAATGAAATTGCTTAAGGAATAGAATATCTTAAAACATGAAATAAAATATTTTATATAAAGTGAAATATCTCAAGGACATTTGTTAATGTTTTCTATGGGTTTCCTTTAGCAGTAGTTCAAACACAGTCGCTAAAAAAATATTTCCCATAGACAGACAAATAGAAAAATATTTAATAGAAAAATAGCTAAACAGCATAAATGGATTGCAAGACTTGAGAGCTGCAGTTTTGTATCCATAACAGAAGCTAGTTAGTTAGTTAACACGAATAGCCTTTATAAACAGTCAAATCTGACAGTACGATGATGCTTTCATTATAAATCAAAACGCGTCACTGTAAAACGGTGAAACTGTGTATCAGATACACAATTATTCCATCTGCATGATGGTAGGAGTTTCACCAAGTGAGAGCATCTACAATCTGCATTTATTTTATTTAGTATAAATTCTCAATTTTGATAAAGCAAATCATCAATCTAAACCAGCTTAAAATATCGCCCAAATATTACATGCACCTCAACAAAACAATCTCATTCCGAGTACCAGCACTTGTACGTGTGTCAAGGATATTTGCGTCTTGACACGCCACCACGTGCTGTTGATAGAGCATCAGAGAGGAAGTTAATTTCTTCAAAATATAAACCCGGCCGGGTCGGGCCGTCAAGCCTTCACACAGCACAGCACAGCTTTACGTAGCGTTTATCTCTAGACTGGTTAATCTAGGAGGCTGGCGTTGTGGCGTTCGTTTTGGCACCGGTGATGGATTCTCTTGTTCGCTGCTGCCATCGATTTCCGATTCCGCCTCTCGCGTACGTGACCAAATCGTTTTTATTGAACTAGATTTTTTCCTAGGCAACTTGAATAGCTTGCAGCTATTCGAAAAAGAAAATATCAACGATTAAAAGTCAGTTCTTGAATTTTACAAGATGCTTCCCATATCGGGAGGAGGTTGGTACTCATTTCGAACACTATTTGAGATTGTGAAAATGAAATGAAATGAAATCAAATAGATTCACTCAGTATCCTTCGCTTAGTTATCCATTTAGAAAAAAAATTCTTGGAATAATGAAATCAGAATTTTACGACAGTTTTTCGTAGGTCCTCTAGCCTCCAAAATTACTATTGCATTTTTTTGTGAATTTAACCTTTCGAACAATGTTTTGCAACATACTAGAATTGATATTAAATTACTCTCAAGCACTAAGCAGGTTAGCATCAACTTTTATTGAATCCTCTACCATAAGACCTTTGTGAAATGCCATTGAACATTGTACTGTCAAAAGAGCCCGAAAATTAGTGATTTCTCTTGAATGACAACACAAAATGATGGAATAAGATTTGATTATGAAAAAGGGCACTTTCTGAACCTCACAGCATTCTTATCAGCCTGGCAATCCGCCATATATAAGTGAAAATTGATGTTTCGCTCATTTCATAAGTTATAAGGACTTGCTATTCTCCACCAATAGGATTTGAGGAATGTGAGACATTAGTTGATCGGTTTCCGAGTATATCAAATTCATGATAATCTAATGGAGAGAGTATTGCGGTGATTCTTATGAAGCTACATAATACTGCAATAATATAAATACCTGATAGTTTAGTAAAAAAAAATATATAGGAGGTATTTCACAAATTACCTTATTATTTCTATTACTTGTTAGGTCCATTCTTATTCTACAAAAATAAATGCCATCCAAAGCCTGCTTAGTATCCAGCACAGGTATCCAGCATTACAAAAAGCCTTATTGTTGAAGGTATAACGATATAAGGTTGCACGGCATTTAAAATATACAGCGAAAATATGTAAAGTAGTTATATAATATATTATATATGTAAAAATGATTCAAATTACTAATGACAGATAAATTCAATTTTAATGTCTGGAAAGGAGTTTAGCAGACGAACGAAGCGACAAAAAAGATATTATGAATGTTTGCAGTTGATGTCGTTACCGAGTTTTAAGTGACACTTAACTGCCATGTAGACGTTTGCGAAGGCCGTATAAGAAGCCTGATACACTTTATGAAATAACGGGTAGGTAATTAAAAAATGATGAAGTTTGAGAAGATAGAAGATCGTAGCAAATTAATAGCTACACATTAAATACGGTATATTACCAACATTCAACACGGAAAAGCCTAACAGATATTGTGACTGCGGAAATTTAAGCTTTCTTGACAAAAAGCTTTGACCTTCCATGCCAATATCTTTTAAAAAATAATTAACATTGAAAAAAATCGATTATGCTCGATAACTGTCCGAAACTCGAAAATATGAAGAAAAAAATGTTTGGAAAAATCATGTCAGATGTTTCCACTACCTTCTTCAAAAGGCATAGATCGATAGGCCAACGGAAATTACTGACATACATTTCCATGATGTAGGTATATATGTTCTACGCAATACTATCAGTTTGACAATAAGGATTTGGAGATAGATATTCATCGATGATTGAAACTGAATTTAAAAAATATCGAAACGCTTTGAATAATCTTCAAAATTTTCATGTTTCCGGAAATTCCCATTATTGAAGTATTGCCAAACGTTATTTAAAATGGATTAGACACTATCTAAGAAGAATGTGATCAAAATCGTCAATAAAGTGAGACAATTGCTCGCGAAATGCAGAGTCAACCTACTTGACGCAACCTTTTAAGACGCAAAATACCTGTTCTGTTCCCTATAAGTTAAAATGCAGTAATCTACAGAAAAAGTCATTAAAACATAAACCGAACAAATTGGCCTCCTTTGGAAAAATAATTTATCTACGCTCTGAAATGTCGTATAATTGTAAATTAGGTCTATTCATGTGCTTTATATTTGTATAAAACACGGTTACAAAAACGCCAACAGACCGACGAAAGTGGTGCACAAGGAGGCATTTTAAGTTTCGATCCATACTTTTCAGTTTACAGCACCTGAAAGTTGTTATAAATATTTAAAATCGATAGCATTCCTATTCTTATATTTCCACTGTCTTTTTTAGGTACAGTGCTACTGGTTGATAGTTTCTTGGAATTTCCGTGGGCGCTAGATGCGATGTGATTGACTGATTGGTCAGTAATGCATAAAAGCCTTCGTTTGTAGGAAAGTTCATTTTTTACATCATCGCTCTTAGCTTTGTTTTCGGTTTCGTCAGGAATTAATGCGATTATCCTACGGTATAATTAAAGTATGTCTGTCATTCGACGGTACTGAGACTGGAGCGTTTATAGTTTGACTATTTTTGGGCGTACTCGAAAAATATTTTTAGTGACTCATAACTTTTGAGAAACGCTAAAACTACGCTTTTGCCTGTTTTTTTAGACGTTGACCATTTAAGTTGATGGTTTCAAAAATTTTAAATACAAGCGCTCGGAACGTTTATCAAGTATGTGGAAGTAGGTATACCTAGTTAGGAAATTTATTCATTTAAAAATTTCTCCTATAACCAGTTCCAAAAATAGGTTTCTGATACCTTGGTTTATCATTACCTTTCTGTATACCTACCGGTGTTTTTTTCCAGATCATATGTAGGTAACTAGGTACTCTGTGAAATCTAATATACTTGGCAATGACGTTTAGGTAACCACTGTAACAGTGGTAACTATATGTACGTCAGGCAGTCTGCACATCTGGGCTTGAAGTTTTTTGTTTTCATTTTTCAACTATTTTGCATGTTTTAGCTTTTGTCGGTTTGATAACATTTCATTTATTCTAAAGAATTGTTTCAGCTATAGTGTTTCCAAGCCCCTGGATGTGTCGTAAAAGTAAAATTTATTAAAGCTTTATAGAGATATCGCACTTGAATGATGATACAAAAATGAAAATCGATGGAATACCTACATACTAAGCATTACTGTAGTTTGGTGATATTCTTGTCATATATATTTTTGAATTTTTGGGTGAACTTTATTTCCTGGCGGTTTTCGTTTTTAGCAAAGTGAGTACGAGTTGAGCCATAGAGATCAGCAGAAGTTATTTTCTAGCGGTCTGGTTAACCGTTACTAAGGTTTCAAAAAGATCGGAACTGGTGCTAATTCGAAAACGTCTGAGAACATTTTAAACGGATTTCCGCGAACGATAAGGGATAAATTAAATTTTAGTTGCAAGACTTAAATCTATATCTGTAAGCAATTAGTCGAGTTTCACAAATCCAGATTTTCTGTGACAAATTTAACTGGTGTTAACCCTTGGTAATTTAATCACCTCAGAGATTCGCGATTTGCTTCGGTTTGGCATCCGCTAATTCAATTTTCTTGGTTCATTTGTTCTTTGATGAAAAACATCCTTGCGCTTTTATACATTTTTCAAGATAATATGAAAACTTCAGTTGTCGACAGGAGCCATTTATATTACTTTCAACAAAGAACTATATGTTAAGCTCCTAACAAATTCAAAGTTTGTATGTAGGTAACAGGTATTGTGAAAAATAATATTTCTTACACATTCTCACGTGTGAAAATTGACAATCGTGAATATCTGGCCGAAATAATATGAAGATCAATTAATACGTAGTATCTCATAGTCTTTGGAATAGCTGATTTGAAAATGGTGGATGTGGTTACGAAAAGTCATTTGGATTTCATATAAATCGCTATATTAGGGTTTTGATCGTTGCTGATTTTGAATTTGAAAATATTTTCTTGAAAAAACAAAATGGCTGATCACATATAGCAGAACAAGTTAAATTCGATGAAAAACTATATCCTAGGATTTTGAAGGCTGCCGATTTCAAATTTGAAGTTATTTAAATAGCTGTAATTGGTGTCTTGATATGCGTTAACTGTAAGCATTGTGACTACTAGAGAAAAACTTCTTCTAAGGGCCTTCTCTTGGATTTTAGATTGAAAATCCTATATCGCTAATTCCTGAGCTTATAATAAGTAACAGGCAAAAACAACTAATGAACAACACTAAACTAAATGTAGACTTGGAGATATTTCAATACCTATCTACATCATCAAGCTGTTCTCTACGTCGCGATCCATTCAGAAAATTCAATTTCATCAACATTTCTTTATATTAAAGAGATGTTGAAGTCTTGATTTTTTCGCATATCACTGCTAAAGTCAATACTTCCCAGCCCCAGCACATACATAATAATTATACAACTGTCTGTGTGAAATGACCAGTGAAAAAAATACAGAAAGAACCCCCGAAATTTTCACGACGAATTCCAACCATATCATAAGAGAATGATTAGAATAGAATAGAAGCTAGAACGGCATAAGGTAATTACAGGTTTAATTGTCTGAAGTACTCTAGAGACACTGGTCTCTGAATTAGACCATGCCACGCCATCTACTAGACGTTTTTCGCAACAGAAAGTAAACTATATTCAATGATCAGTGCGTGATGAACGCGTGATCGATAGGTGAACATCTCACACCCACCGCTCTATTGGCCCGGATTGGTCGAGCTGACATACAACGCCATCGTTGGTGGCCAATCAGAGTAAGAGAACCTTCGGTGGCCGGTAAGGAATTCTTTTAGGCACAGGACTGCAATTAGTAACTCATATACTTCAGAGACGTTTGGCTATTGTGTGTTTTGTTTCATTTGAAAATTTCTGACCCAGATACAGCTGACGAAATTGTCGATATTAGCCTTACCCCGCCAAAAAAAAGAGATAAAAAGCTGCATTTTAGCGCAAATGAAAAGCGAATTATTTTAAATATTTATAAAAAGCAAATGCAAGAATATGATGATTTGGCTATTGAAGAGGTTGTATGCAGTGTAGCTGAGATTTCGGGAGTCAGTCGGTCAAGTGTTTACCAAATTATTATGGAGTATAAAATTAAACATGCATTGCCAGGGTCTAAATCGTATCCCACAAGAAAAAAAATCAAAGCAATCGATGACTTTGACGGGAATACAATTGGAAGAAAAGTACATAATTTTTTCTTCAGTAATGAATTACCTACAGTTGATGAAATCTTGAAAGCAGTTAAGGATGGCACGGACTTGAAACGAGGAAGAAACAGTTCATTATTAGAAAAAGAAGAGAATTCAGAACAAGTTTCTGAGAATTTGCTTGGGTGCTATGTGTTCATCCTCTGTTGAGGCATTAAGAGTGGAAGCTCTGGAACCCCCTCTTCATTTACGTAGAGTAATGCTGGCAGAAAAGCTTTTAATGAAACACATATCGCAGGACACGGCATTGTCTTCAAAAATATGTCAGCTGAACACCTTTGACCTGACCAACAAATACTGGCAGAAAAAAAACTCTCCACCATTGTGCATAGCCTTCCAGCAACTTGATATAGATTTGGTAGCTTTTAGAAGTCTTTATACCAGAGATAACAGTGATTACTTTCGCTTCCTTTCAAATAGCAAAATAGTCTTCCCCAATTTTGGCGGAAATCCATCCATTAACAGAAATATTTTCTTGTCCCTACATAGCAATCTCTCTGATTATGTACACATTTATACGGATGCATCCAAATCAGCTTCTGGAGTAGGATGTGCTTTTTATGTCGCCAATGATGACACATCGTCTATGTTCAAGCTATCAGATCTTTTTTCCATATTCTCAGCCGAAGCTATGGCTATATACCGGACCCTTCTATATATTAGACGACGCTGCAACATACGGAAAGCTGCAATTTTCTCCGACTCACAATCGGTCTTAACAGCACTAAATAACATCAGTTACTGTAAATCGCATCCCAATATCTACGTGCTACATATAAAACAACTGCTGGTTAACCAAGAAATGAATGATGTAGAAATCAAGCTCATATGGATTAAGGGACATTGTGGGCTGCCTCCTAATGAAAAGGCGGATGAATTAGCGAGATTGAGCATTGTAGATGGAATAGCCTCCCAAGCCTCTCCATCGATTGAAGATTTCAATTGTGTCATCAGAAGTAAGATTCTCAAAGCGTGGTCCAGCGAATGGCGAGAGTTCTGCTTGGTTCATCCATCAAGATATACGTCAATTCAACCCAATATACCCAAGTCACACTGGCATGATAATCTTAAAATACCAAGGAAATACATAACCTGTATCACTCGTATGAAACTGGGTCATGGCTCATTTCCTTCACATCTCGCTCGATTGAACTTGATTCCTTCCAACCTGTGTGAAATCTGCGACGTTGAGGGTGATCTGGATCATATTTTCTTCAGGTGCCTTAAATATATGGCGCATTGCAATAACCTATATTCCAGCTTACTGAAGTGCGATATTTCCTCCCCTTTCAATACATGCTCCCTACTGGCATTACAAAACTTTGACGTGATATTTTGTTTTATTACCTATATTAAAAATACTGGTATTAAAATTTAGGGCCGATTGATATAGTATAGTATTAACCTCTGTTCTTATCCATATTTGTTTTTGCATCCTCCTTACCGTGGCCCTCTTGTGTGTGAATACAATAAAATGCCTAGACAGGCCCCTGGGCGAGAAGATTTTGTGACCCTGTTAAAATCCTAAAAGTAATTTCCTTTCCCTCCCCTTTAGATTAAATTGTTTATAGTAACAGGTCTTCTAATAGGATTTCTTTTATTGTGGAGTATATTAGATAACTTGTTTCTGGCTGATGGGAAAATTCCTAGTGCCAAAAAAAAAAAAAATTGACTTTGCTACAAAAATCATCCTGTAATTTTTCTCCAAGCTACTGAATCAACTTCGAAGCTATCAACTGGTATCTATCAAGAACTATATAGGTTTCCAATAATCCGTTCTGCTAACCGTATTTTAACGTATGAAGGATTTTGATAACCACAGTGATGCTGAAAGTTGATCTGCAACACTCATTATACTAGGTGGCACAAAAGTATATATTTTTGCTTTATGTTCTAACACTTTGAGACTGAATATAAGCAGAATAAATATGAACAGGTTATGATATGAGAGATAATGGGATAAATATATCAATAATAAATTCCGGTACACTTCATCACATATATCGCATCTGTTGGAGATCTTTTCACGGATGCCAGGGATGCCGTTTTGCGAAGAAAGAAATGTAAGCAACTGAATTAACATAATCAATATACATCTCTATAAAAAAACTGTATTCGGCCAAGGAAAAAAGTGAACCCAAACATATCCACGCATATTGCACGTGATTCAACGTGAAACCGTCGAAAACACAACAGGTCCGCATTAAGATACTACATAACGAATTAAATTATCTAGAAAATTATAAGGAATAAAACATATACTCGTTCTAAGTGAATAAATCAAAATAACGATTTTTTATTTAAGAAGACTGCAATCATTTTTTCCAAGCTTATATTAAAATACGTTAAAAACATCTTCCCAATCCATCATCTTTATTTAACTGCACAGATATAAAAATAATAACAACAATACTCTGTGAAAAATACAGACAGCGTAATTTGCATTGATTTTTCAATTAAACATCATAAATTTAACAGCTACTGCGTTTATTAGGTAGTTCTAACAACTTGAATAAGTAAGAGCATGAAGCAAGCCAATAAGTAAAATGAAACTGATAGATTTACTCTGTAGGAGAACTTGAAGTATCATTAACATTGTTGATATCTATTATAAGGGGTTCATCTTGAATGTCAATAATATCATCTATGTCCCACATTTTGATTTCAATTTTTTCCTGAACACGATGAATGCAATCTTTCCATTTATCAGCCGAAACTCTGTTGACGGCATCATGAAACAGATTTTTAACATCTGAAAATTTGAAGGTCGTGTTGTTTGTGCTAGGTATTGTTTTATATTAGCCCTTATTAACTCGATAGGGTTCAGTTCGCAGTGGTAAGGAGGTAGTCGTAAAAGTTTTATTTTTCTTTTTGGCTATTTCACCAATAATATTTAAGTTATACTTATATTTATGTTGTTTTACTAATTTTATTAAATCCGCTTCAACCATATTTTCATCAAAATTGATATACTTAGAATTAAGCCATTCTTGGATATCCGCTTTTTTGAATTTACAACGTTGCCAAGCTTAATATCGCAATCATTGGGGAACTGAAGACATTGTTATTAATGTACCTATTGTTCATTCGGATACTCAATAGTAATACCTAGTAGCTTAGGAGAATGATGAAAAGGATATTTTCTTTTTCATGCTCGGCATTTTCAATGAAGATATTGTTTGGGGTGAACGGGGCAAGTAATACTTGAGTATGAAAGTTTGACAGATAGTGGGATGGAAACTCTGCCTACGTAGTGCAACAATTGTAGGTCACTCAAATAATTGTTTTATTAACGATTTCGCCTATTCATTGTTAAGGAAGAAAATCGCGTTGTAGGAAAATGTATGAGATAGTTATGATTGTTTGAGTGGCGTCAGTTTAGTCGGCAAATACTTCCAAAGCATAATCCATCAGTGAATTTGCCATTGAATAGCATGAGGAACCCTTATTTGCAAAACAACAATGAAGCTTCCTTAGAACCCTTGAACGTTCCTCAACCCTATTATCTCGGTAAATAAAACACCATGAAAGAATAGTTTTATTTCGAAGAATTATTATACAATTTTTGTTTTTGAATAATGGTTAAACTAAATTGAATTGAACTACATCTAATCAGCGAAAATTATTGGCTATTATTTTATGGTGATAAAATTGGGACTAAAAAGTGAACTCATAGGATATATTATTAGAAGGTTTAGGTTACAAATTATGACATTATAATTTCTGAATCAGATTCTCTCATTCTATTTTGTAATTTGATGAAGGCTGCCTAGGCATAGACATTCGTTTAAATGTCGATTTTTCTTTTCGATCTTTTTGAGCTCCATATCCTAAACTTTTGTCCTTGTTACTTTCTAATTACATTCCCCACGTTATATCTTCAGAATTTTGTGCCCCCTAAAACTTTGCACCCGATCCCTGGGATACTAAGGCTTCTGCGCGCCACTGGAGTAACTTTAAAAAGGTACTCAGGGTCTCTAATTTTTTTTAAAATCCTACCTGTGTCCCAGTCTGTCTGTAAATTATCATTTTTGCGCAATTATTTCATATTAATTGCATGAGGGTGAATTATACCTAGTTCATCTACTTGACTTCAATACTTTTGTTATCAAAAGTCACGATTACTTATGTTTTCTCCCTGTACGTAATTCAGATATAGTTCATATATATATATATATATGTTTTGGGAACAGGTATCCAATAAATACCAATAGTTGAATCCATAATCACATCCCAAAGAAATAAACAATCCTACTAAAAACGTATACCTACCCCTGAATAATCAAATTCTACAACTTCAACACTAATAATGAAAGTAGGTAGGTACCTATTCTAACTCTGATCTGAGTACACACGCCGTAGTACCAATTAATTTGGCAACTTTGCCGACTTCTTATTCTTATTCTCAGAATTTCATTATGGGGGCAAACTGAAAACTTTAGGAAGAGGAAGAGAAGATCTCCAACGTTGCCACGTTCAAAACTTAGGCTATTTGAATTGAACTTTGTACATTATGTGTGATTAACGATGGAGATGTTGAAAAGCAGTACATGAAGTTGACGGTCAATAGGCAATTCCTATTCCACTTTTGGTACTCGGCTAATTTTATTTTTTTGTTATTTTTATTATTGCGACTACTAGAATTTTGAATTTGACGGCTTGTCTATTGCTATTTTTTTATTTTTCATTTATTATTAATATAATCTCAGTAACCGCTAAATCCATTGTGAAATCCATATAGTGCGGCAAATTGAATAGCAAAAAAGGAAACCGAGAAGTATTTGAATATTCACGAACTTTGTTATATTTACCGAGTTTGCGATCATTTTTCATGTATTTTTCAGGCGGTTAAAAATTTTTGGAAAATTCCGTACTTTTTTTTTATACTTTTTTCGTGTGACTGGTATTTGACAAAAGAGCCTGGGGACATCAATGAACATTTAATATATCAAAAGAGTTTTGAGGTAGTGCAAAATGTTTAGAAAGTGCGTACTTTTTAGTAGTGTCGGAATGAAGTGTGACATCTGGGAATAACAAATACATTTTTTAAGTTGTCAGAGCTTGTATGCGAACGTAATTTGAAAATCAAATCATAATTATAATATATCAAGTGGATCTCTTTTTGAGTATTATATGTGACATGGGAGTACGCTTTTGTCAAGTTAATTTTATATCCACTGAGCGAATCAAAAAAAGGTAAAATATTCCATTATATATTTTTTTATGACCGTAATCCAACTAGTAAATATATGAGATAATAGATACGAGAAGAGTCATGGTCAAAGCTTTAGGAGCAAGATTATGAAAACCTTTATTTGTGTATTGCTGCATTATTCATATTCTATAAGCCTCTGATTCGAAATTAGGCTACATCCATTTTTACTCACAATACGTCACTCAGCTGCATGCGTATATATGCTGCAAGTACTTGCATGAACTCAATTTAGCAAGATCGCAAGAATGGATTGTCATTAAAAATATAAAAATACTATAATTAAATCCCAACCATAAAAACAAGTTTCCTGACATGAACTATTAAACTATTATACATTGGCTTCAACATTGCACCAGTTTGTAATCCTACAACATGGCAACCGTGCACTCTAGATCAACGATGCGCCAATTCTAGGAACCCATTGAAGTAGCATGATGAAAGAAAGACTAGGTTGGTGAATTGTTTTAATAATTCCATATTGATAAACATTATATTCCTCAAAGGCTTTATTAGGCTTTTAGGTATATCACGATAACTTATTTCATTCATTTTTCCAGTGTCTGTAGGTTCCAGTAGTCTTTATTCCCTAGGAAGTGGTATTTTATTAAGAAATATAATATGATTATATATATATATATATATATATATATTTATATGTGGGAGGAATGAGATCTTTTCGTGGTAAATGTTAGTTAAGGTGAGATCACTTTGGGAATTGCAGAGAGCGTACGTGAGTCTGTATATTTGCGTGATACTTTCCACTTAGAGTGAGATCCGAAAATTTGGCAATGCGGCGGATCTCATCTTTGCGATAAAATAATTTCATTGGTGAGTCATAGTAGGATATATATTATTATGTACTTGTGTTTTGCTTTCTGTGCCTGTGAAAGCAAGCGTATTCGGCCTGTTTTGAAGCGGCGGCTCTTTCCACTACAGCACGCGGTAGCAATGCGCTGAAGCATTTGTAGAGCAGATAGGATAATTTTGTCAGATGGAATTGAAACAGGATCCAAATAAAATTTGTATAGTTCTATTGTTTTAATCTGTAATTATTATGGACGAATCCTTTAATTTGTATCCAAGTTTTCTCTTGGAACAGGAGAGGATACTTTTTTTAAATTCGAGGCATTCATCCTTTTTGGGGGAAATCCTATTTTTTATGTGCATTTTGAAAAATTTCTTCATAGTAGCTTTTTGTTTTGAATCCCATGATCCTCGAGTTTGTTCCTTTGTTTTACTTGACCCTTGTGGTGCAATATTTCCTGGAACTAAACAAAAGTTATAGGTCAGCAAACATTCTTGGCATCATATTGTGAACATATAACAGTACTGGATCCGGCTGCATGATGTCTACATTCCTCGCGTTTTTAATCAAAATGTAATAGATAAATCGTCCAGATATATATATATATATATATATATATATATATATATACACCACTAAAATAGTTTTGGTTGCCTTTACTCACCTGACCGCAATCTCTTGGCAACCTGGTATAAACAGGTACTGCTCCGTTAAGTTTTGACATTCATAACGTTTTTTTAATCATTGATATATCAAATTAAAGCTAATTTTTTCCTCTATACGATGGTATAAAGTTCGCAGAACTTTTTAAGTTGGGTATATATCTATCTTTGAAATGATTGATGATTTGACTAAAAAAGAAATGAATTAAATTTTTCCAATAAAATCAATTATTCAATTAAAAATACTAGCCGGAACATTTTGTTAACCTTGCGGACACGTATTTCTCTATGAATAGTGATTTATAAAAATTACATTTTGATTAAAAACGCGATGAACGTAGACATTATGCAGCCAGATCTTAGACTATAAGTACTGTTTTCTATTAGTAGTGTTTCAATAGAGGAAATATTGAAGTAATAAGGAAATATACATTTGTAAAAATCTGAATTATTAATTTATAGAGGTATGTAGAAAAGATTATCATAAGTTTAGCATCTTCTAATTCTTCTGATTCGGAATTTTTGCACCTAGTGGCACTCTGGGATAGTCCATCTCGCTGATGTATCTTGTCTATGTTGGATTCTGCAAAAAAAACTTACAAAAATTAAACCACAGATAATAGAAACCTCCACAAAGCCTACCAGTATCTCTATCTACTTCTGCAGCCATGATGTTATCTCTGTTTAGGTCATTTAAGTCCATATCAATCTCCTCCAGAGTTTTTCCGTGGTACTCGGCTCCTTTTCCTTCATCCATGATTAACAATAGTTTGGCTATTTTTGCTACAAAAAACCATGAAAATATATTAGTCCATTCCCGAAGAAAGTGCATATTTAAAATATATTATTGTGTATAAAATATGTTCAAAAGTACCTTGGACATACCTGAGGACACATTAATCAAGATATAAACCAAAATGATAGACTTCAAATGAATTATGACGATGTAAATTGCAATTGAAAAAATTTCGGGGTGTTGGAATCGAACCTACGCTCATGAAAAATCTCACTGTAAAAATAGACGCTATAGACCACTTGACCAGTAACGCAGTTGTCAACAATGTTCTTTATTTGGCTATTTACTCTCATTATGTTTCCGGAAATAAAAAAGATCACAAGAATTTCATGTTCGAACAAAAATGTGAAGCATAAATTTGCTAAAAATGTATGTTTTCTCGAGACAATGTTGGCAAAATTCAACACATTACTCACTATTTTCCATCATTTGAATTCGCTCCAGGGGTCGCAATCCTCCTCAAGATTAGCAATCGAGTATTCGTCATGTTCCACACTTTTAAGAATGCCGCTGCAACCTAAAAGTGGAGTTTAGTAAACGTGAAACTAAAAAGATGCAGAAATGTGATACTTACAAACATACACAGGTATGCTTAATGAAGAATAACAAAATCAGAAAGTCTATCACGTCCCAGAAGCTCTACAGAAAGATAGTTTTTTTTTATAAATTTCGGCAACATTTATTTTGAAAATAAAATAATTGTGTATTTAACACACTTTCACGAATAAAGCTATTTTTTACAATATCTCAAGTCATGGAATGTATTAAGAAGAATGAAATTGCTTAAGGAATAGAATATCTTAAAACATGAAATAAAATATTTTATATAAAGTGAAATATCTCAAGGACATTTGTTAATGTTTTCTATGGGTTTCCTTTAGCAGTAGTTCAAACACAGTCGCTAAAAAAATATTTCCCATAGACAGACAAATAGAAAAATATTTAATAGAAAAATAGCTAAACAGCATAAATGGATTGCAAGACTTGAGAGCTGCAGTTTTGTATCCATAACAGAAGCTAGTTAGTTAGTTAACACGAATAGCCTTTATAAACAGTCAAATCTGACAGTACGATGATGCTTTCATTATAAATCAAAACGCGTCACTGTAAAACGGTGAAACTGTGTATCAGATACACAATTATTCCATCTGCATGATGGTAGGAGTTTCACCAAGTGAGAGCATCTACAATCTGCATTTATTTTATTTAGTATAAATTCTCAATTTTGATAAAGCAAATCATCAATCTAAACCAGCTTAAAATATCGCCCAAATATTACATGCACCTCAACAAAACAATCTCATTCCGAGTACCAGCACTTGTACGTGTGTCAAGGATATTTGCGTCTTGACACGCCACCACGTGCTGTTGATAGAGCATCAGAGAGGAAGTTAATTTCTTCAAAATATAAACCCGGCCGGGTCGGGCCGTCAAGCCTTCACACAGCACAGCACAGCTTTACGTAGCGTTTATCTCTAGACTGGTTAATCTAGGAGGCTGGCGTTGTGGCGTTCGTTTTGGCACCGGTGATGGATTCTCTTGTTCGCTGCTGCCATCGATTTCCGATTCCGCCTTTCGCGTACGTGACCAAATCGTTTTTATTGAACTAGATTTTTTCCTAGGCAACTTGAATAGCTTGCAGCTATTCGAAAAAGAAAATATCAACGATTAAAAGTCAGTTCTTGAATTTTACAAGATGCTTCCCATATCGGGAGGAGGTTGGTACTCATTTCGAACACTATTTGAGATTGTGAAAATGAAATGAAATGAAATCAAATAGATTCACTCAGTATCCTTCGCTTAGTTATCCATTTAGAAAAAAAATTCTTGGAATAATGAAATCAGAATTTTACGACAGTTTTTCGTAGGTCCTCTAGCCTCCAAAATTACTATTGCATTTTTTTGTGAATTTAACCTTTCGAACAATGTTTTGCAACATACTAGAATTGATATTAAATTACTCTCAAGCACTAAGCAGGTTAGCATCAACTTTTATTGAATCCTCTACCATAAGACCTTTGTGAAATGCCATTAAACATTGTACTGTCAAAAGAGCCCGAAAATTAGTGATTTCTCTTGAATGACAACACAAAATGATGGAATAAGATTTGATTATGAAAAAGGGCACTTTCTGAACCTCACAGCATTCTTATCAGCCTGGCAATCCGCCATATATAAGTGAAAATTGATGTTTCGCTCATTTCATAAGTTATAAGGACTTGCTATTCTCCACCAATAGGATTTGAGGAATGTGAGACATTAGTTGATCGGTTTCCGAGTATATCAAATTCATGATAATCTAATGGAGAGTATTGCGGTGATTCTTATGAAGCTACATAATACTGCAATAATATAAATACCTGATAGTTTAGTAAAAAAAAATATATAGGAGGTATTTCACAAATTACCTTATTATTTCTATTACTTGTTATGTCCATTCTGATTCTACAAAAATAAATGCCATCCAAAGCCTGCTTAGTATCCAGCACAGGTATCCAGCATTACAAAAAGCCTTATTGTTGAAGGTATAACGATATAAGGTTGCACGGCATTTAAAATATACAGCGAAAATATGTAAAGTAGTTATATAATATATTATATATGTAAAAATGATTCAAATTACTAATGACAGATAAATTCAATTTTAATGTCTGGAAAGGAGTTTAGCAGACGAACGAAGCGACAAAAAAGATATTATGAATGTTTGCAGTTGATGTCGTTACCGAGTTTTAAGTGACACTTAACTGCCATGTAGACGTTTGCGAAGGCCGTATAAGAAGCCTGATACACTTTATGAAATAACGGGTAGGTAATTAAAAAATGATGAAGTTTGAGAAGATAGAAGATCGTAGCAAATTAATAGCTACACATTAAATACGGTATATTACCAACATTCAACACGGAAAAGCCTAACAGATATTGTGACTGCGGAAATTTAAGCTTTCTTGACAAAAAGCTTTGACCTTCCATGCCAATATCTTTTAAAAAATAATTAACATTGAAAAAAATCGATTATGCTCGATAACTGTCCGAAACTCGAAAATATGAAGAAAAAAATGTTTGGAAAAATCATGTCAGATGTTTCCACTACCTTCTTCAAAAGGCATAGATCGACAGGCCAACGGAAATTACTGACATACATTTCCATGATGTAGGTATATATGTTCTACGCAATACTATCAGTTTGACAATAAGGATTTGGAGATAGATATTCATCGATGATTGAAACTGAATTTAAAAAATATCGAAACGCTTTGAATAATCTTCAAAATTTTCATGTTTCCGGAAATTCCCATTATTGAAGTATTGCCAAACGTTATTTAAAATGGATTAGACACTATCTAAGAAGAATGTGATCAAAATCGTCAATAAAGTGAGACAATTGCTCGCGAAATGCAGAGTCAACCTACTTGACGCAACCTTTTAAGACGCAAAATACCTGTTCTGTTCCCTATAAGTTAAAATGCAGTAATCTACAGAAAAAGTCATTAAAACATAAACCGAACAAATTGGCCTCCTTTGGAAAAATAATTTATCTACGCTCTGAAATGTCGTATAATTGTAAATTAGGTCTATTCATGTGCTTTATATTTGTATAAAACACGGTTACAAAAACGCCAACAGACCGACGAAAGTGGTGCACAAGGAGGCATTTTAAGTTTCGATCCATACTTTTCAGTTTACAGCACCTGAAAGTTGTTATAAATATTTAAAATCGATAGCATTCCTATTCTTATATTTCCACTGTCTTTTTTAGGTACAGTGCTACTGGTTGATAGTTTCTTGGAATTTCCGTGGGCGCTAGATGCGATGTGATTGACTGATTGGTCAGTAATGCATAAAAGCCTTCGTTTGTAGGAAAGTTCATTTTTTACATCATCGCTCTTAGCTTTGTTTTCGGTTTCGTCAGGAATTAATGCGATTATCCTACGGTATAATTAAAGTATGTCTGTCATTCGACGGTACTGAGACTGAAGCGTTTATAGTTTGACTATTTTTGGGCGTACTCGAAAAATATTTTTAGTGACTCATAACTTTTGAGAAACGCTAAAACTACGCTTTTGCCTGTTTTTTTAGACGTTGACCATTTAAGTTGATGGTTTCAAAAATTTTAAATACAAGCGCTCGGAACGTTTATCAAGTATGTGGAAGTAGGTATACCTAGTTAGGAAATTTATTCATTTAAAAATTTCTCCTATAACCAGTTCCAAAAATAGGTTTCTGATACCTTGGTTTATCATTACCTTTCTGTATACCTACCGGTGTTTTTTTCCAGATCATATGTAGGTAACTAGGTACTCTGTGAAATCTAATATACTTGGCAATGACGTTTAGGTAACCACTGTAACAGTGGTAACTATATGTACGTCAGGCAGTCTGCACATCTGGGCTTGAAGTTTTTTGTTTTCATTTTTCAACTATTTTGCATGTTTTAGCTTTTGTCGGTTTGATAACATTTCATTTATTCTAAAGAATTGTTTCAGCTATAGTGTTTCCAAGCCCCTGGATGTGTCGTAAAAGTAAAATTTATTAAAGCTTTATAGAGATATCGCACTTAAATGATGATACAAAAATGAAAATCGATGGAATACCTACATACTAAGCATTACTGTAGTTTGGTGATATTCTTGTCATATATATTTTTGAATTTTTATCTCATATATCTCATAGTCTTTGGAATAGCTGATTTGAAAATGGTGGATGTGGTTACGAAAAGTCATTTGAATTTCATATAAATCGCTATATTAGGGTTTTGATCGTTGCTGATTTTGAATTTGAAAATATTTTCTTGAAAAAACAAAATGGCTGTTCACATATAGCAGAACAAGTTAAATTCGATGAAAAACTATATCCTAGGATTTTGAAGGTTGCCGATTTCAAATTTGAAGTTATTTAAATAGCTGTAATTGGTGTCTTGATATGCGTTAACTGTAAGCATTGTGACTACTAGAGAAAAACTTCTTCTAAAGGGCCTTCTCTTGGATTTTAGATTGAAAATCCTATATCGCTAATTCCTGAGCTTATAATAAGTAACAGGCAAAAACAACTAATGAACAACACTAAACTAAATGTAGACTTGGAGATATTTCAATACCTATCTACATCATCAAGCTGTTCTCTACGTCGCGATCCATTCAGAAAATTCAATTTCATCAACATTTCTCTGTATTAAAGAGATGTTGAAGTCTTGATTTTTTCGCATATCACTGCTAAAGTCAATACTTCCCAGCCCCAGCACATACATAATAATTATACAACTGTCTGTGTGAAATGACCAGTGAAAAAAATACAGAAAGAACCCCCGAAATTTTCACGACGAATTCCAACCATATCATAAGAGAATGATTAGAATAGAATAGAAGCTAGAACGGCATAAGGTAATTACAGGTTTAATTGTCTGAAGTACTCTAGAGACACTGGTCTCTGAATTAGACCATGCCACGCCATCTACTAGACGTTTTTCGCAACAGAAAGTAAACTATATTCAATGATCAGTGCGTGATGAACGCGTGATCGATAGGTGAACATCTCACACCCACCGCTCTATTGGCCCGGATTGGTCGAGCTGACATACAACGCCATCGTTGGTGGCCAATCAGAGTAAGAGAACCTTCGGTGGCCGGTAAGGAATTCTTTTAGGCACAGGACTGCAATTAGTAACTCATATACTTCAGAGGCGTTTGGCTATTGTGTGTTTTGTTTCATTTGAAAATTTCTGACCCAGATACAGCTGACGAAATTGTCGATATTAGCCTTACCCCGCCAAAAAAAAGAGATAAAAAGCTGCATTTTAGCGCAAATGAAAAGCGAATTATTTTGAATATTTATAAAAAGCAAATGCAAGAATATGATGATTTGGCTATTGAAGAGGTTGTATGCAGGGTAGCTGAGATTTCGGGAGTCAGTCGGTCAAGTGTTTACCAAATTATTATGGAGTATAAAATTAAACATGCATTGCCAGGGTCTAAATCGTATCCCACAAGAAAAAAAATCAAAGCAATCGATGACTTTGACGGGAATACAATTGGAAGAAAAGTACATATTTTTTTCTTCAGTAATGAATTACCTACAGTTGATGAAATCTTGAAAGCAGTTAAGGATGGCACGGACTTGAAACGAGGAAGAAACAGTTCATTATTAGAAAAAGAAGAGATAGTTGTGTTAAGACAGGAATACACTATGTTTTTCTGATGAATTCAAATTTAATGAACTGCTACTGCGTTTATTAGGTAGTTCTAACAACTTGAATAAGTAAGAGCATGAAGCAAGCCAATAAGTAAAATGAAACTGATAGATTTACTCTGTAGAAGAACTTGAAGTATCATTAACATTGTTGATATCTATTATAAGGGGTTCATCTTGAATGTCAATAATATATCTGAAAATTTGAGGTCGTGTTGTTTGACGCTAGGTATTGTTTTATATTAGCCCTAATTAACTCGATAGGGTTCAGTTCGCAGTGGTAAGGAGGTAGTCGTAAAAGTTTTATTTTTCTTTTTGGCTATTTCACCAATAATATTTAAGTTATACTTATATTTATGTTGTTTTACTAATTTTATTAAATCCGCTTCAACCACATTTTCATCAAAATTGATTTACTTAGAATTAAGCCATTCTTGGATATCCGCTTTTTTGTACACATTGTAGAAATTTTTTCTAATTTAACGGAATGGTATGGTGCATTATCTAACACAATTACTGAATTATCTTAAAGTTTTGGCAGAGTTTTTGAAAACCAAATTTGGAAAGATTTACCATCCATTTCTTCGTGACAGTCGCCTGTTTTCTTTGACTCAAATGCCCATAAACCATCGGGTACGAAGCCGTCCTCACCACCAATGTGACAAATTATTAACAAATCAAAACGTAAAACAGATGTAGAGCTGGGAGTCAGTTCCAAATGGTATAACCTGATTGTTTAACTGGCCTGCTAACTAACGGCTTATTAAAATTATTTGTAAAGTTGGCTCTCAATATAAGAAAAAATAAATGATAATATAATGATTAAATATTGAACAGCAAATTCAAACTATAATTTCAATTTTTTCCATGGTTTCTTGGTATTACAGCTAATCTAAATATATATTACCAGTAGGATTTTTCAGGCCAGTCGAAAGTCCATCCAAGAAAGCTTGTCTCGATGATCTAACTAACTGTCCACCCAAACTTTTGCATGAGTATGCCCAGCATTTACCCACGTTTCATCTAAATAATATATTTTTCGACCTTCGTTACGAAATTGTCTAACCTGTCTTAACACAACTATCTCTTCTTTTTCTAATAATGAACTGTTTCTTCCTCGTTTCAAGTCCGTGCCATCCTTAACTGCTTTCAAGATTTCATCAACTGTAGGTAATTCATTACTGAAGAAAAAATTATGTACTTTTCTTCCAATTGTATTCCCGTCAAAGTCATCGATTGCTTTGATTTTTTTTCTTGTGGGATACGATTTAGACCCTGGCAATGCATGTTTAATTTTATACTCCATAATAATTTGGTAAACACTTGACCGACTGACTCCCGAAATCTCAGCTACACTGCATACAACCTCTTCAATAGCCAAATCATCATATTCTTGCATTTGCTTTTTATAAATATTTAAAATAATTCGCTTTTCATTTGCGCTAAAATGCAGCTTTTTATCTCTTTTTTTTGGCGGGGTAAGGCTAATATCGACAATTTCGTCAGCTGTATCTGGGTCAGAAATTTTCAAATGAAACAAAACACACAATAGCCAAACGTCTCTGAAGTATATGAGTTACTAATTGCAGTCCTGTGCCTAAAAGAATTCCTTACCGGCCACCGAAGGTTCTCTTACTCTGATTGGCCACCAACGATGGCGTTGTATGTCAGCTCGACCAATCCGGGCCAATAGAGCGGTGGGTGTGAGATGTTCACCTATCGATCACGCGTTCATCACGCACTGATCATTGAATATAGTTTACTTTCTGTTGCGAAAAACGTCTAGTAGATGGCGTGGCATGGTCTAATTCAGAGACCAGTGTCTCTAGAGTACTTCAGACAATTAAACCTGTAATTACCTTATGCCGTTCTAGCTTCTATTCTATTCTAATCATTCTCTTATGATATGGTTGGAATTCGTCGTGAAAATTTCGGGGGTTCTTTCTGTATTTTTTTCACTGGTCATTTCACACAGACAGTTGTATAATTATTATGTATGTGCTGGGGCTGGGAAGTATTGACTTTAGCAGTGATATGCGAAAAAATCAAGACTTCAACATCTCTTTAATACAGAGAAATGTTGATGAAATTGAATTTTCTGAATGGATCGCGACGTAGAGAACAGCTTGATGATGTAGATAGGTATTGAAATATCTCCAAGTCTACATTTAGTTTAGTGTTGTTCATTAGTTGTTTTTGCCTGTTACTTATTATAAGCTCAGGAATTAGCGATATAGGATTTTCAATCTAAAATCCAAGAGAAGGCCCTTTAGAAGAAGTTTTTCTCTAGTAGTCACAATGCTTACAGTTAACGCATATCAAGACACCAATTACAGCTATTTAAATAACTTCAAATTTGAAATCGGCAACCTTCAAAATCCTAGGATATAGTTTTTCATCGAATTTAACTTGTTCTGCTATATGTGAACAGCCATTTTGTTTTTTCAAGAAAATATTTTCAAATTCAAAATCAGCAACGATCAAAACCCTAATATAGCGATTTATATGAAATCCAAATGACTTTTCGTAACCACATCCACCATTTTCAAATCAGCTATTCCAAAGACTATGAGATACTACGTATTAATTGATCTTCATATTATTTCGGCCAGATATTCACGATTGTCAATTTTCACACGTGAGAATGTGTAAGAAATATTATTTTTCACAATACCTGTTACCTACATACAAACTTTGAATTTGTTAGGAGCTTAACATATAGTTCTTTGTTGAAAGTAATATAAATGGCTCCTGTCGACAACTGAAGTTTTCATATTATCTTGAAAAATGTATAAAAGCGCAAGGATGTTTTTCATCAAAGAACAAATGAACCAAGAAAATTGAATTAGCGGATGCCAAACCGAAGCAAATCGCGAATCTCTGAGGTGATTAAATTACCAAGGGTTAACACCAGTTAAATTTGTCACAGAAAATCTGGATTTGTGAAACTCGACTAATTGCTTACAGATATAGATTTAAGTCTTGCAACTAAAATTTAATTTATCCCTTATCGTTCGCGGAAATCCGTTTAAAATGTTCTCAGACGTTTTCGAATTAGCACCAGTTCCGATCTTTTTGAAACCTTAGTAACGGTTAACCAGACCGCTAGAAAATAACTTCTGCTGATCTCTATGGCTCAACTCGTACTCACTTTGCTAAAAACGAAAACCGCCAGGAAATAAAGTTCACCCAAAAATTCAAAAATATATATGACAAGAATATCACCAAACTACAGTAATGCTTAGTATGTAGGTATTCCATCGATTTTCATTTTTGTATCATCATTGAAGTGCGATATCTCTATAAAGCTTTAATAAATTTTACTTTTACGACACATCCAGGGGCTTGGAAACACTATAGCTGAAACAATTCTTTAGAATAAATGAAATGTTATCAAACCGACAAAAGCTAAAACATGCAAAATAGTTGAAAAATGAAAACAAAAAAATTCAAGCCCAGATGTGCAGACTGCCTGACGTACATATAGTTACCACTGTTACAGTGGTTACCTAAACGTCATTGCCAAGTATATTAGATTTCACAGAGTACCTAGTTACCTACATATGATCTGGAAAAAAACACCGGTAGGTATACAGAAAGGTAATGATAAACCAAGGTATCAGAAACCTATTTTTGGAACTGGTTATAGGAGAAATTTTTAAATGAATAAATTTCCTAACTAGGTATACCTACTTCCACATACTTGATAAACGTTCCGAGCGCTTGTATTTAAAATTTTTGAAACCATCAACTTAAATGGTCAACGTCTAAAAAAACAGGCAAAAGCGTAGTTTTAGCGTTTCTCAAAAGTTATGAGTCACTAAAAATATTTTTCGAGTACGCCCAAAAATAGTCAAACTATAAACGCTCCAGTCTCAGTACCGTCGAATGACAGACATACTTTAATTATACCGTAGGATAATCGCATTAATTCCTGACGAAACCGAAAACAAAGCTAAGAGCGATGATGTAAAAAATGAACTTTCCTACAAACGAAGGCTTTTATGCATTACTGACCAATCAGTCAATCACATCGCATCTAGCGCCCACGGAAATTCCAAGAAACTATCAACCAGTAGCACTGTACCTAAAAAAGACAGTGGAAATATAAGAATAGGAATGCTATCGATTTTAAATATTTATAACAACTTTCAGGTGCTGTAAACTGAAAAGTATGGATCGAAACTTAAAATGCCTCCTTGTGCACCACTTTCGTCGGTCTGTTGGCGTTTTTGTAACCGTGTTTTATACAAATATAAAGCACATGAATAGACCTAATTTACAATTATACGACATTTCAGAGCGTAGATAAATTATTTTTCCAAAGGAGGCCAATTTGTTCGGTTTATGTTTTAATGACTTTTTCTGTAGATTACTGCATTTTAACTTATAGGGAACAGAACAGGTATTTTGCGTCTTAAAAGGTTGCGTCAAGTAGGTTGACTCTGCATTTCGCGAGCAATTGTCTCACTTTATTGACGATTTTGATCACATTCTTCTTAGATAGTGTCTAATCCATTTTAAATAACGTTTGGCAATACTTCAATAATGAGAATTTCCGGAAACATGAAAATTTTGAAGATTATTCAAAGCGTTTCGATATTTTTTAAATTCAGTTTCAATCATCGATGAATATCTATCTCCAAATCCTTATTGTCAAACTGATAGTATTGCGTAGAACATATATACCTACATCATGGAAATGTATGTCAGTAATTTCCGTTGGCCTGTCGATCTATGCCTTTTGAAGAAGGTAGTGGAAACATCTGACATGATTTTTCCAAACATTTTTTTCTTCATATTTTCGAGTTTCGGACAGTTATCGAGCATAATGGATTTTTTTCAATGTTAATTATTTTTTAAAAGATATTGGCATGGAAGGTCAAAGCTTTTTGTCAAGAAAGCTTAAATTTCCGCAGTTACAATATCTGTTAGGCTTTTCCGTGTTGAATGTTGGTAATATACCGTATTTAATGTGTAGCTATTAATTTGCTACGATCTTCTATCTTCTCAAACTTCATCATTTTTTAATTACCTACCCGTTATTTCATAAAGTGTATCAGGCTTTTTTATACGGCCTTCGCAAACGTCTACATGGCAGTTAAGTGTCACTTAAAACTCGGTAACGACATCAACTGCAAACATTCATAATATCTTTTTTGTCGCTTCGTTCGTCTGCTGAACTCCTTTCCAGACATTAAAATTGAATTTATCTGTCATTAGTAATTTGAATCATTTTTACATATATAATATATTATATAACTACTTTACATATTTTCGCTGTATATTTTAAATGCCGTGCAACCTTATATCGTTATACCTTCAACAATAAGGCTTTTTGTAATGCTGGATACCTGTGCTGGATACTAAGCAGGCTTTGGATGGCATTTATTTTTGTAGAATAAGAATGGACCTAAGAAGTAATAGAAATAATAAGGTAATTTGTGAAATACCTCCTATATATTTTTTTTTACTAAACTATCAGGTATTTATATTATTGCAGTATTATGTAGCTTCATAAGAATCACCGCAATACTCTCTCCATTAGATTATCATGAATTTGATATACTCGGAAACCGATCAACTAATGTCTCACATTCCTCAAATCCTATTGGTGGAGAATAGCAAGTCCTTATAACTTATGAAATGAGCGAAACATCAATTTTCACTTATATATGGCGAATTGCCAGGCTGATAAGAATGCTGTGAGGTTCAGAAAGTGCCCTTTTTCATAATCAAATCTTATTCCATCATTTTGTGTTGTCATTCAAGAGAAATCACTAATTTTCGGGCTCTTTTGACAGTACAATGTTTAATGGCATTTCACAAAGGTCTTATGGTAGAGGATTCAATAAAAGTTGATGCTAACCTGCTTAGTGCTTGAGAGTAATTTAATATCAATTCTAGTATGTTGCAAAACATTGTTCGAAAGGTTAAATTCACAAAAAAATGCAATAGTAATTTTGGAGGCTAGAGGACCTACGAAAAACTGTCGTAAAATTCTGATTTCATTATTCCAAGAATTTTTTTTCTAAATGGATAACTAAGCGAAGGATACTGAGTGAATCTATTTGATTTCATTTCATTTCATTTTCACAATCTCAAATAGTGTTCGAAATGAGTACCAACCTCCTCCCGATATGGGAAGCATCTTGTAAAATTCAAGAACTGACTTTTAATCGTTGATATTTTCTTTTTCGAATAGCTGCAAGCTATTCAAGTTGCCTAGGAAAAAATCTAGTTCAATAAAAACGATTTGGTCACGTACGCGAGAGGCGGAATCGGAAATCGATGGCAGCAGCGAACAAGAGAATCCATCACCGGTGCCAAAATGAACGCCACAACGCCAGCCTCCTAGATTAACCAGTCTAGAGATAAACGCTACGTAAAGCTGTGCTGTGCTGTGTGAAGGCTTGACGGCCCGACCCGGCCGGGTTTATATTTTGAAGAAATTAACTTCCTCTCTGATGCTCTATCAACAGCACGTGGTGGCGTGTCAAGACGCAAATATCCTTGACACACGTACAAGTGCTGGTACTCGGAATGAGATTGTTTTGTTGAGGTGCATGTAATATTTGGGCGATATTTTAAGCTGGTTTAGATTGATGATTTGCTTTATCAAAATTGAGAATTTATACTAAATAAAATAAATGCAGATTGTAGATGCTCTCACTTGGTGAAACTCCTACCATCATGCAGATGGAATAATTGTGTATCTGATACACAGTTTCACCGTTTTACAGTGACGCGTTTTGATTTATAATGAAAGCATCATCGTACTGTCAGATTTGACTGTTTATAAAGGCTATTCGTGTTAACTAACTAACTAGCTTCTGTTATGGATACAAAACTGCAGCTCTCAAGTCTTGCAATCCATTTATGCTGTTTAGCTATTTTTCTATTAAATATTTTTCTATTTGTCTGTCTATGGGAAATATTTTTTTAGCGACTGTGTTTGAACTACTGCTAAAGGAAACCCATAGAAAACATTAACAAATGTCCTTGAGATATTTCACTTTATATAAAATATTTTATTTCATGTTTTAAGATATTCTATTCCTTAAGCAATTTCATTCTTCTTAATACATTCCATGACTTGAGATATTGTAAAAAATAGCTTTATTCGTGAAAGTGTGTTAAATACACAATTATTTTATTTTCAAAATAAATGTTGCCGAAATTTATAAAAAAAAACTATCTTTCTGTAGAGCTTCTGGGACGTGATAGACTTTCTGATTTTGTTATTCTTCATTAAGCATACCTGTGTATGTTTGTAAGTATCACATTTCTGCATCTTTTTAGTTTCACGTTTACTAAACTCCACTTTTAGGTTGCAGCGGCATTCTTAAAAGTGTGGAACATGACGAATACTCGATTGCTAATCTTGAGGAGGATTGCGACCCCTGGAGCGAATTCAAATGATGGAAAATAGTGAGTAATGTGTTGAATTTTGCCAACATTGTCTCGAGAAAACATACATTTTTAGCAAATTTATGCTTCACATTTTTGTTCGAACATGAAATTCTTGTGATCTTTTTTATTTCCGGAAACATAATGAGAGTAAATAGCCAAATAAAGAACATTGTTGACAACTGCGTTACTGGTCAAGTGGTCAATAGCGTCTATTTTTACAGTGAGATTTTTCATGAGCGTAGGTTCGATTCCAACACCCCGAAATTTTTTCAATTGCAATTTACATCGTCATAATTCATTTGAAGTCTATCATTTTGGTTTATATCTTAATTAATGTGTCCTCAGGTATGTCCAAGGTACTTTTGAACATATTTTATACACAATAATATATTTTAAATATGCACTTTCTTCGGGAATGGACTAAAATATTTTCATGGTTTTTTGTAGCAAAAATAGCCAAACTATTGTTAATCATGGATGAAGGAAAATAATCTTTTCTACATACCTCTATAACTTAATCATTCAGATTTTTACAAATGTATATTTCCTTATTACTTTAATATTCCCTCTATTGAAACATTACTAATAGAAAACAGTACTTATAGTCTAAGATCTGGCTGCATAATGTCTACGTTCATCGCGTTTTTAATCAAAATGTAATTTTTATAAATCACTACTCATAGAGAAATACGTGTCCGGAAGGTTAACAAAATGTTCCCGCAAGTATTTTTAATTAAATAATTGATTTTATTGGAAAAATTTGATTCATTTCTTTTTTAATTGAATCATCAATCATTTCAAAGATAGATATATACCCAACTTAAAAAGTTCTGCGAACTTTATACCATCGTATAGAGGAAAAAATTAGCTTTAATTTGATATATCAATGATTAAAAAAACGTTATGAATGTCAAAACTCAACGGAGCAGTACCTGTTTATACCAGGTTGCCAAGAGATTGCGGTCAGGTGAGTAAAGGCAACCAAAACTATTTTAGTGGTGTATATATATATATATGATGCCAAGAATGTTTGCTGACCTATAACTTTTGTTTAGTTCCAGGAAATATTGCACCACAAGGGTCAAGTAAAAAAAAGGAACAAACTCGAGGATCATGGGATTCAAAACAAAAAGCTACTATGAAGAAATTTTTCAAAATGCACATAAAAAATAGGATTTCCCCCAAAAAGGATGAATGCCTCGAATTTAAAAAAAAGTATCCTCTCCTGTTCCAAGAGAAAACTTGGACACAAATTAAAGTATTCGTTTATAATAATTACAGATTAAAACAATAGAACTATACAAATTTTATTTGGATCCTGTTTCAATTCCATCTTACAAAATTATCCTATCTGCTCTACAAATGCTTCAGCGCATTGCTACCGCGTGCTGTAGTGGAAAGAGCCGCCGCTTCAAAACAGGCCGAATACGCTTGCTTTCATAGGCACAGAAAGCAAAACACAAGTACATAATAATATATATCCTACTATGACTCACCAATGAAATTATTTTATCGCAAAGATGAGATCCGCCGCATTGCCAAATTTTCGGATCTCACTCTAAGTGGAAAGTATCACGCAAATATACAGACTCACGTACGCTCTCTGCAATTCCCAAAGTGATCTCACCTTAACTAACATTTACCACGAAAACATCTCATTCTTATATATATAATCATATTATATTTCTTAATAAAATACCACTTCCTAGGGCATAAAGACTACTGAAACCTACAGACACTGGAAAAATGAATGAAATAAGTTATCGTGATATACCTAAAAGCCTAATAAAGCCTTTGAGGAATATAATGTTTATCAATATGGAATTATTAAAACAATTCACCAACCTAGTCTTTCTTTCATCATGCTACTCCAATGGGTTCCTAGAATTGGCGCATCGTTGATCTAGAGTGCACGGTTGCCATGTTGTAGGATTACAAACTGGTGCAATGTTGAAGCCAATGTATAATAGTTTAATAGTTCATGTCAGGAAACTTGTTTTTATGGTTGGGATTCAATTATAGTATTTTTATTTTTTCAATGACAATCCATTCTTGCGATCTTGCTAAATTGAGTTCATGCAAGTACTTGCAGCATATATACGCATGCAGCTGAGTGACGTATTGTGAGTAAAAATGGATGTAGCCTAATTTCGAATCAGAGGCTTATAAAATATGAATAATGCAGCAATACACAAATAAAGGTTTTCATAATCTTGCTCCTAAAGCTTTGACCATGACTCTTCTTGTATCTATTATCTCATATATTTACTAGTTGGATTACGGTCATAAAAAAATATATAATGGAATATCTTACCTATTTTTGATTCGCTCAGTGGATATAAAATTAACTTGACAAAAGCGTACTCCCATGTCACATATAATACTCAAAAACAGATCCACTTGATATATTATAATTATGATTTGATTTTCAAATTACGTACGCATACAAGCTCTGACAACTTAAAAAATGTATTTGTTATTCCCAGATGTCACACTTCATTACGACACTACTAAAAAGTTCGCACTTTCTAAACATTTTGCACTACCTCAAAACTCTTTTGATATATTAAATGTTCATTGATGTCCCCAGGCTCTTTTGTCAAATACCAGTCACATGAAAAAAGTATTAAAAAAAGTACGAAATTTTCCAAAAATTGTTAACCGCCTGAAAAATACAGGAAAAATGATCGCAAACTCGGTAAATATAACAAAGTTCGTGAATATTCAAATACTTCTTGGTTTCCTTTTTTGCTATTCGATTTGCCGCACTATATGGATTTCACAATGGATTTAGCGGTTACTGAGATTATATTAATAATAAATGAAAAATAAAAAAATAGCAATAGACAAGCCGTCAAATTCAAAATTCTAGTAGTCGCAATAATAAAAATAACAAAAAAATAAAATTAGCCGAGTACCAAAAGTGGAATAGGAATTGCCTATTGACCGTCAACTTCGTGTACTGCTTTTCAACATCTCCATCGTTAATCACACATAATGTACAAAGTTCAATTCAAATAGCCTAAGTTTTGAACGTGGCAACGTTGGAGATCTTCTCTTCCTCTTCCTAAAGTTTTCAGTTTGCTACCATAATGAAATTCTGAGAATAAGAATAAGAAGTCGGCAAAGTTGCCAAATTAAGTGGTACTACGGCGTGTGTACTCAGATCAGAGTTAGAATAGGTACCTACCTACTTTCATTATTAGTGTTGAAGTTGTAGAATTTGATTATTCAGGGGTAGGTATACGTTTTTAGTAGGATTGTTTATTTCTTTGGGATGAGATTATGGATTCTACTATTGGTATTTATTGGATATCTGTTCCCAAAACATATACTCGTATATCAACTATATCTGAATTACGTACAGGGAGAAAACATAAGTAATCGTGACTTTTGATAACAAAAGTATTGAAGTCAAGTAGATGAACTAGGTATAATTCACCCTCATGCAATTAATATGAAATAATTGCGCAAAAATGATAATTTACAGACAGACTGGGACACAGGTAGGATTTTAAAAAAAATTAGAGACCCTGAGTACCTTTTTAAAGTTACTCCAGTGGCGCGCAGAAGCCTTAGTAGCCCAGGCATCGGGTGCAAAGTTTTAGGGGGCACAAAATTCTGAAGATATAACGTGGGGAATGTAATTAGAAAGTAACAAGGACAAAAGTTTAGGATATGGAGCTCAAAAAGATCGAAAAGAAAAATCGACATTTAAACGAATGTCTATGCCTAGGCAGCCTTCATCAAATTACAAAACAGAACGAGAGAATCTGATTTAGAAATTATAATGTCATAATTTGTAACCTAAACCTTCTAATAATATATCCTATGAGTTCACTTTTTAATCCCAATTTTATCACCATAAAATAATAGCCAATAATTTTCGCTGATTAGATGTAGTTCAATTCAATTTAGTTTAACCATTATTCAAAAACAAAAATTGTATAATAATTCTTCGAAATAAAACTATTCTTTCATGGTGTTTTATTTACCGAGATAATAGGGTTGAGGAACCTTCAAGGGTTCTAAGGAAGCTTCATTGTTGTTTTGAAAATAAGGGTTCCTCATGCTATTCAATGGCAAATTCACTGATGGATTATGCTTTGGAAGTATTTGCCGACTAAACTGACGCCACTCAAACAATCATAACTATCTCATACATTTTCCTACAACGCGATTTTCTTCCATAACAATGAATAGGCGAAATCGTTAATAAAGCAATTATTTGAGTGACCTACAATTGTTGCACTACGTAGGCAGAGTTTCCATCCCACTATCTGTCAAACTTTCTTACTCAAGCATTACTTGCCCGTTCACCCCAAACAATATCTTCATTGAAAATGCCGAGCATGAAAAAGAAAATATCCTTTTCATCATTCTCCTAAGCTACTAGGTATTACTATTGAGTATCCGAATGAACAATAGGTACATTAATAACAATGTCTTCAGTTCCCCAATGATTGCGATATTAGGCTTGGCAACGTTGTAAATTCAAAAAAGCGGATATCCAAGAATGGCCTAATTCTAAGTAAATCAATTTTGATGAAAATATGGTTGAAGCGGATCTAATAAAATTTGTAAAACAACATAAATATAAGTATAACTTGAATATTATTGGTGAAATAGCCAAAAAGAAAAATAAAACTTTTACGACTACCTCCTTACCACTGCGAACTGAACCCTATCGAGTTAATAAGGGCTAATATAAAACAATACCTAGCGTCAAACAACACGACCTTCAAATTTTCAGATGTTAAAAATCTGTTTCATGATGCCGTCAACAGAGTTTCGGCTGATAAATGGAAAGATTGCATTCATCATGTTCAGGAAAAAATTGAAATCAAATGTGGGACATAGATAATATTATTGACATTCAGGATGAACCCCTTATAATAGATATCAACAATGTTAATGATACTTCAAGTTCTCCTACAGAGTAAATCTATCAGTTTCATTTTACTTATTGGCTTGCTTCATGCTCTTACTTATTCAAGTTGTTAGAACTACCTAATAAACGCAGTAGCAGTTCATTAAATTTGAATTCATCAGAAAAGCTTAGTGTTTTCATGTTGCTGTTAAATTTATGATGTTTAATTGAAAAATCAATGCAAATTACGCTGTCTGTATTTTTTTACAGAGTATTGTTGTTATTATTTTTATATCTGTGCAGTTAAATAAAGATGATGGATTGGGAAGATGTTTTTAACGTATTTTAATATAAGCTTGAAAAAAATGATTGCAGTCTTCTTAAATAAAAAATCGTTATTTTGATTTATTCATTTAGAACGACTATATGAGTATGTTTTATTCCTTATAATTTTCTAGATAATTTAATTCGTTATGTAGTATCTTAATGCGGACCTGTTGTGTTTTCGACGGTTTCACGTTGAATCACGTGCAATATGCGTGGATATGTTTGGGTTCACTTTTTTCCTTGGCCGAATACAGTTTTTTATAGAGATGTATATTGATTATGTTAATTCAGTTGCTTACATTTCTTTCTTCGCAAAACGGCATCCCTGGCATCCGTGAAAAGATCTCCAACAGATGCGATATATGTGATGAAGTGTACCGGAATTTATTATTGATATATTTATCCCATTATCTCTCATATCATAACCTGTTCATATTTATTCTGCTTATATTCAGTCTCAAAGTGTTAGAACATAAAGCAAAAATATATACTTTTGTGCCACCTAGTATGATGAGTGTTGCAGATCAACTTTCAGCATCACTGTGGTTATCAAAATCCTTCATACGTTAAAATACGGTTAGCAGAACGGATAATTGGAAACCTATATAGTTCTTGATAGATACCAGTTGATAGCTTCGAAGTTGATTCAGTAGCTTGGAGAAAAATCACAGGATGATTTTTGTAGCAAAGTCAATTTTTTTTTTTTTGGCACTAGGAATTTTCCCATCAGCCAGAAACAAGTTATCTAATATACTCCACAATAAAAGAAATCCTATTAGAAGACCTGTTACTATAAACAATCTAATCTAAAGGGGAGGGAAAGGAAATTACTTTTAGGATTTTAACAGGGTCACAAAATCTTCTCGCCCAGGGGCCTGTCTAGGCATTTTATTGTATTCACACACAAGAGGGCCACGGTAAGGAGGATGAAAAAACAAATATGGATAAGAACAGAGGTTAATACTATACTATATCAATCGGCCCTAAATTTTAATACCAGTATTTTTAATATAGGTAATAAAACAAAATATCACGTCAAAGTTTTGTAATGCCAGTAGGGAGCATGTATTGAAAGGGGAGGAAATATCGCATTTCAGTAAGCTGGAATATAGGTTATTGCAATGCGCCATATATTTAAGGCGTCTGAGGAAAATATGATCCAGATCACCCTCAACGTCGCAGATTTCACACAGGTTGGAAGGAATCAAGTTCAATCGAGCGAGATGTGAAGGAAATGAGCCATGACCCAGTTTCATACGAGTGATACAGATTATGTATTTCCTTGGTATTTTAAGATTATCATGCCAGTGTGACTTGGGTATATTGGGTTGAATTGACGTATATCTTGATGGATGAACCAAGCAGAACTCTCGCCATTCGCTGGACCACGCTTTGAGCATCTTACTTTTGATGACACAATTGAAATCTTCAATCGATGGAGAGGCTTGGGAGGCTATTCCATCTACAATGCTCAATCTCGCTAATTCATCCGCCTTTTCATTAGGAGGCAGCCCACAATGTCCCTTAATCCATATGAGCTTGATTTCTACATCATTCATTTCTTGGTTAACCAGCAGTTGTTTTATATGTAGCACGTAGATATTGGGATGCGATTTACAGTAACTGATGTTATTTAGTGCTGTTAAGACCGATTGTGAGTCGGAGAAAATTGCAGCTTTCCGTATGTTGCAGCGTCGTCTAATATATAGAAGGGCCTGGTATATAGCCATAGCTTCGGCTGAGAATATGGAAAAAAGATCTGATAGCTTGAACATAGACGATGTGTCATCATTGGCGACATAAAAAGCACATCCTACTCCAGAAGCTGATTTGGATGCATCCGTATAAATGTGTACATAATCAGAGAGATTGCTATGTAGGGACAAGAAAATATTTCTGTTAATGGATGGATTTCCGCCAAAATTGGGGAAGACTATTTTGCTATTTGAAAGGAAGCGAAAGTAATCACTGTTATCTCTGGTATAAAGACTTCTAAAAGCTACCAAATCTATATCAAGTTGCTGGAAGGCTATGCACAATGGCGGAGAGTTTTTTTTCTGCCAGTATTTGTTAGTCAGGTCAAAGGTGTTCAGCTGACATATTTTTGAAGACAATGCCGTGTCCTGCGATATGTGTTTCATTGAAATCTTTTCTGCCAGCATTACTCTACGTAAATGAAGAGGGGGTTCCAGAGCTTCCACTCTTAATGCCTCAACAGAGGAGGAACACATAGCACCCAAGCAAATTCTCAGAAACTTGTTCTGAATTAAATCTATCCTGCGAAGTAGTGTATTGCTTCCTGATCCATAAAGAATGGAGCCATAATCTAGAATTGACCGGATATAAGATCGGTAGAACATTAACGCAATTTTTTGATCGGCATCCCACCAGGTTCTTGCAATCATACGGAAGAAGTTGAATCCAACTGTGCACCTCATAATAATGTGGGAGATAAATTGCTTCCAACACAATTTCCTGTCGAGGATAATTCCAAGATATTTGACTTCGGATACTATTTTGAAGTTTACACCCCCCAAATCTGTATTATCATTCATGCTGATACGATGACGTGAAAAAGGACAGACTGAAGATTTAGTATCAGAGATAACAAGATTATTGGCGTCAAACCATCTCGCATATTCTGCCATTGCTGAATCCAGGATGTGTAGGCATTGGTCGATATTTTTTTCCTCAATATAAAGACATAAATCATCTGCATACTGAATCAGTTGAACATCTGTAGTAATAGAATGAAGGTCAGCTGTGTAGATGTTAAAGATTGTGGGACTGAGGACTGCACCTTGAGGTAGGCCTACAGAAGATAAGCGAGGACCAATTCTTTGGTTGTTACGATTTCTCACGTATACTAATCTGTTATGGTATAAGTTAGCAATAACATAGCAGGTTCTAGCAGGAATTCCATAATTTTCTAGTTTATGTCTTAGTAAACGTAAGTCGATGTTATCGTAAGCCCCCGTTATATCTAAGAAGGTTGCAACCAAGTAATTGTTCCTGGAAAAACAGCATTGTATATCAGTGACTAGCTTAGCAGTGGCATCCATCGAACCTGTGCCATGGCTAAATGCGTACTGTCCATTGGGTAGTCGATGCGTTTTTTGATCATACGCTCAAAAGTCTTGAGTACACACGACATCAATGAGATTGGACGATAGGTATCAGCACAGTTAGGATCTTTGTTGGGTTTCAAAATGGGAATTACAACAACTTTTTTCCATTCCTCAATGTTGTCGCCTCTCAACCAAACGTTATTAAAAATATTTAACAGGATTTTTTTTGCATTGTGCGGCAGATGAAGAAGCATCGGGTATCGAATTTCGTCATACCCTGGGGCTGTGTTTGAGGATTTTTTTAAAATAGACTCCATTTCTATAATCGTCATAGGTCTGTTGAAGAATCCATCGTCAGTAGCAGGAGGACATGAATCAAAATTAAGACTTACAGATATGGGTGAGCATTTTGCGGCAAATTCGTACAGCCAGTCATCATTTCTACTTTTAGCCTGTATTATAGGAATTCGCTTCGCAATGCGGGCTTGTTTCCATAATTCACAAGATGGAGTATTTTTATTCAACTTAGAGCACCACTGAATCCAGCTATTTTTTGATTTGGTTTTAAAGAGTTTTTTTGTAGAAGCAAATATCTTTTTACATTCAGTGTAATTTTCAATCGAACTATTTATTTTGTAAGTATAAAGAGCTACTTTTCTTCTATCAATTGCTTCAGAACACTCATTGTCACACCAAATTGGAGGTGCACGTTGACCGACCTTGAAGGGTCTGTGGACTGGAATACACACCTCACTCACCCTATTAATAGGGTCTATGAAGAATTTGTACTTATCTTCTGTAGATTTGATGCCAGGATCTACGGCAAATACGTTATTTAAGAGAGTATGATAAGAGGACCAGTTAGTTTTTTTTAAATTCCACTTATACTTGGGATAAATCGTTTCTCGTAAATTTCTGGAGATACAAATATTCAGCTCGATAGAAAAGTGGTCTGAACCGAGAGTATCATCAGAGCCACTCCATGATGTGACCTGGGCAATGTCAGGGCTACAAATGGTGATATCAGGGGCAGATCTCTGAATGTGAGGAGCGGTTAGTCTTGTGGGAGTACCATCGTTCATGATGATCAGATTAGAAGTGTCACATAACTCTAAGATTTGTCTTCCCGTATTATTATCGTATGCGGAGCCCCAAGCCTGAGAATGAGCATTAAGATCACCTGCGAGGATAACAGACGGATGAGTATGTGAGAGGATTTCTTTCCAATCAGAGATTCTAGAATTAATGTTCGGTGGTTTATAAATTGAGAGGACTGACAAATTGAGGTTACAACTGGCGACATTCAAACCGCATACCAGAATGTCTGTATTATCGATTCGCATATCAATTTCTTGATACTGGATCCCTTGTTTGATTAGGATTGCTACACCTGCTCTACCATCTTCGCGATCTTTCCTAACTATATTATAACCTGGAAATTTAATGACGTGGCCTGGTTTAAACCAGGTTTCGCTGATGAGTGCTAAGTCTATGTTATTATGTGCAAGATAGTTGACAAGACTATTCCTATTGCATACAGCAGAACGAGCGTTCCACTGCATGATCTTCAAGTTATCTTCAGAAGGGTTAGTTTGTCTAGCCATTGTTTGGCGGTGTATATAAATAGGACTGTACTTGATTTTTAAGGGTTTCCCTATTCAAATTTTTCAATTCATCAAGGTTCTGTGCACTGCTAAATAACTGTAGGAGGAATGTGGATAATATAGTGGATATGTTCTCGACCATGTCTTTTTTGCTCGATACATTGGACTGGTAACATTCAGTTGATAAAATTGAAGATGAAGGGCCTGAATTGAAAGGGAAAGAAGGAACTGGGAAAGAAACAGGAGGAGATTGCGCTTTACGTTTTTTATTGGATTCGGAAGTTGAAGGTGGAGGAGCTTGTTTTAGTCCGCTGGAGGGCTGAGAGTAACTCTTTAAATTTGGAGGCCGACGGGGAAGAGCAGGAAAGTTTTCAAGTGGAGCGGTATTCAAAACTTCAAATCTATTGCTTGTCGCCATACCAGCGTAAGATCTATCAATGTTATCTTTTGCCTCTGTGAAAGACATGTTAGTTGTTGCCATGAGTTTTTTGATTCTCTGTTGTTTTTGGTAATTGGGGCAGCTAGTGGAGGTGGATTTGTGATTGCTGTTCTGACAATAAATGCAAAAGATTTTACTTTCATCGCAGTTGTGGTCATTAGCATAGTTTTGTCCGCATATAGTACACCGCGACTGAGTGCTACGGCATTGACTTGATACATGGCCAAACCGAAGGCACTTATAACATTGTATCACTCTCTGTACAAAAGGCTCTACTAAAAAAATTACGCTGTTTATGTTTACTTCCGAGGGTAACACATTTCCCTCAAATGTAATAACAACCAACTGCCTTGGGATAAATTTACGTTCACCATTTTCTGTAACAGTCCTATGGAGTCGTTTAATATCTAGAATGCCATTCTGTGAAACTATATTTTCCTTTAAATATGCATCGTCAAAGTACGTATCCACACCTTTAATTATGCCTTTTCTTTGAAGTAAGTTATTAGGAATAAAAGCCTTCAGGTTCTCCTTTTTGAGGTTCGGGTTGGATACTAGACTATTTGCGTGAGAAGTTGACTTGACACCGACTTTTACCCTGTTAATTCCGACGCGGCTAATAGTTGTGATAATATTGCTCAAATTTAATGTTTTATGCAGTACATGACCCACGTATAAGGGATGCAATCTACCAAAGTTTTCAGAATTAGTTTTTTCGATATAAACATGAACATTGTCGTGTTGATACTTATCACATCTCGTATTGAATAATTGTGGAGGGGTATCTTCCTGTAGAATGGGGCCTGGAACATTACGGGCTCTATCTTCAGAAGAATTGTCTAATCCAGTTCCTTCTACAGTCTCCGCCTGATGCGATACAGAAACAGGAGAATCTTCTTCGAATGTCAGATCGTAAACACCAACGTTATTAGACCCAATGTTTATAGTTTTTTCGGTGCTGCCGCCAGCCACGTCGGGCGGCGGCGGCATTGCGGCGGATACCTCACACACTCACGCGCGTATTTAGGAAATATTTCACTATTGTATGTGCAGATTCTGAACACTTGCAGAATATTCGCGGTAAATCCACTCGTCGATTTATGCCAAGAAAAACAGGTGTGCTCTGCTTGGCGTACAACACGAGACTGCAAAGTCAAAATATCTTTATGCTTATGCTTAATTTTTTTTCAAATTTCCTAATTATTGTCAGCGCAGTTTTTCAATGTTTTTTTCAAAGAATATGATGCTGGGACAACTGAAATTCAGACCAAGATCTACCATAAACATTGGGAAAAACATTATACACCATTTTCGTATCCATTAACAATATACCACGTTTTCGTGGAAAGTCAGTCAAATCTGAATGTGTGTGATGTGTCATTGAATTCAGTCCGAATATGGATTCTATTAACAAAAAATGTTTATCTGTTCATGAAGCCTTTCCAAAGAGCAAATATAATAGGTACCTACCTACTTTCATTATTAGTGTTGAAGTTGTAGAATTTGATTATTCAGGGGTAGGTATACGTTTTTAGTAGGATTGTTTATTTCTTTGGGATGAGATTATGGATTCTACTATTGGTATTTATTGGATATCTGTTCCCAAAACATATACTCGTATATCAACTATATCTGAATTACGTACAGGGAGAAAACATAAGTAATCGTGACTTTTGATAACAAAAGTATTGAAGTCAAGTAGATGAACTAGGTATAATTCACCCTCATGCAATTAATATGAAATAATTGCGCAAAAATGATAATTTACAGACAGACTGGGACACAGGTAGGATTTTAAAAAAAATTAGAGACCCTGAGTACCTTTTTAAAGTTACTCCAGTGGCGCGCAGAAGCCTTAGTAGCCCAGGCATCGGGTGCAAAGTTTTAGGGGGCACAAAATTCTGAAGATATAACGTGGGGAATGTAATTAGAAAGTAACAAGGACAAAAGTTTAGGATATGGAGCTCAAAAAGATCGAAAAGAAAAATCGACATTTAAACGAATGTCTATGCCTAGGCAGCCTTCATCAAATTACAAAACAGAACGAGAGAATCTGATTTAGAAATTATAATGTCATAATTTGTAACCTAAACCTTCTAATAATATATCCTATGAGTTCACTTTTTAATCCCAATTTTATCACCATAAAATAATAGCCAATAATTTTCGCTGATTAGATGTAGTTCAATTCAATTTAGTTTAACCATTATTCAAAAACAAAAATTGTATAATAATTCTTCGAAATAAAACTATTCTTTCATGGTGTTTTATTTACCGAGATAATAGGGTTGAGGAACCTTCAAGGGTTCTAAGGAAGCTTCATTGTTGTTTTGAAAATAAGGGTTCCTCATGCTATTCAATGGCAAATTCACTGATGGATTATGCTTTGGAAGTATTTGCCGACTAAACTGACGCCACTCAAACAATCATAACTATCTCATACATTTTCCTACAACGCGATTTTCTTCCATAACAATGAATAGGCGAAATCGTTAATAAAGCAATTATTTGAGTGACCTACAATTGTTGCACTACGTAGGCAGAGTTTCCATCCCACTATCTGTCAAACTTTCTTACTCAAGCATTACTTGCCCGTTCACCCCAAACAATATCTTCATTGAAAATGCCGAGCATGAAAAAGAAAATATCCTTTTCATCATTCTCCTAAGCTACTAGGTATTACTATTGAGTATCCGAATGAACAATAGGTACATTAATAACAATGTCTTCAGTTCCCCAATGATTGCGATATTAGGCTTGGCAACGTTGTAAATTCAAAAAAGCGGATATCCAAGAATGGCCTAATTCTAAGTAAATCAATTTTGATGAAAATATGGTTGAAGCGGATCTAATAAAATTTGTAAAACAACATAAATATAAGTATAACTTGAATATTATTGGTGAAATAGCCAAAAAGAAAAATAAAACTTTTACGACTACCTCCTTACCACTGCGAACTGAACCCTATCGAGTTAATAAGGGCTAATATAAAACAATACCTAGCGTCAAACAACACGACCTTCAAATTTTCAGATGTTAAAAATCTGTTTCATGATGCCGTCAACAGAGTTTCGGCTGATAAATGGAAAGATTGCATTCATCATGTTCAGGAAAAAATTGAAATCAAATGTGGGACATAGATAATATTATTGACATTCAGGATGAACCCCTTATAATAGATATCAACAATGTTAATGATACTTCAAGTTCTCCTACAGAGTAAATCTATCAGTTTCATTTTACTTATTGGCTTGCTTCATGCTCTTACTTATTCAAGTTGTTAGAACTACCTAATAAACGCAGTAGCAGTTCATTAAATTTGAATTCATCAGAAAAGCTTAGTGTTTTCATGTTGCTGTTAAATTTATGATGTTTAATTGAAAAATCAATGCAAATTACGCTGTCTGTATTTTTTTACAGAGTATTGTTGTTATTATTTTTATATCTGTGCAGTTAAATAAAGATGATGGATTGGGAAGATGTTTTTAACGTATTTTAATATAAGCTTGAAAAAAATGATTGCAGTCTTCTTAAATAAAAAATCGTTATTTTGATTTATTCATTTAGAACGACTATATGAGTATGTTTTATTCCTTATAATTTTCTAGATAATTTAATTCGTTATGTAGTATCTTAATGCGGACCTGTTGTGTTTTCGACGGTTTCACGTTGAATCACGTGCAATATGCGTGGATATGTTTGGGTTCACTTTTTTCCTTGGCCGAATACAGTTTTTTATAGAGATGTATATTGATTATGTTAATTCAGTTGCTTACATTTCTTTCTTCGCAAAACGGCATCCCTGGCATCCGTGAAAAGATCTCCAACAGATGCGATATATGTGATGAAGTGTACCGGAATTTATTATTGATATATTTATCCCATTATCTCTCATATCATAACCTGTTCATATTTATTCTGCTTATATTCAGTCTCAAAGTGTTAGAACATAAAGCAAAAATATATACTTTTGTGCCACCTAGTATGATGAGTGTTGCAGATCAACTTTCAGCATCACTGTGGTTATCAAAATCCTTCATACGTTAAAATACGGTTAGCAGAACGGATAATTGGAAACCTATATAGTTCTTGATAGATACCAGTTGATAGCTTCGAAGTTGATTCAGTAGCTTGGAGAAAAATCACAGGATGATTTTTGTAGCAAAGTCAATTTTTTTTTTTTGGCACTAGGAATTTTCCCATCAGCCAGAAACAAGTTATCTAATATACTCCACAATAAAAGAAATCCTATTAGAAGACCTGTTACTATAAACAATCTAATCTAAAGGGGAGGGAAAGGAAATTACTTTTAGGATTTTAACAGGGTCACAAAATCTTCTCGCCCAGGGGCCTGTCTAGGCATTTTATTGTATTCACACACAAGAGGGCCACGGTAAGGAGGATGAAAAAACAAATATGGATAAGAACAGAGGTTAATACTATACTATATCAATCGGCCCTAAATTTTAATACCAGTATTTTTAATATAGGTAATAAAACAAAATATCACGTCAAAGTTTTGTAATGCCAGTAGGGAGCATGTATTGAAAGGGGAGGAAATATCGCATTTCAGTAAGCTGGAATATAGGTTATTGCAATGCGCCATATATTTAAGGCGTCTGAGGAAAATATGATCCAGATCACCCTCAACGTCGCAGATTTCACACAGGTTGGAAGGAATCAAGTTCAATCGAGCGAGATGTGAAGGAAATGAGCCATGACCCAGTTTCATACGAGTGATACAGATTATGTATTTCCTTGGTATTTTAAGATTATCATGCCAGTGTGACTTGGGTATATTGGGTTGAATTGACGTATATCTTGATGGATGAACCAAGCAGAACTCTCGCCATTCGCTGGACCACGCTTTGAGCATCTTACTTTTGATGACACAATTGAAATCTTCAATCGATGGAGAGGCTTGGGAGGCTATTCCATCTACAATGCTCAATCTCGCTAATTCATCCGCCTTTTCATTAGGAGGCAGCCCACAATGTCCCTTAATCCATATGAGCTTGATTTCTACATCATTCATTTCTTGGTTAACCAGCAGTTGTTTTATATGTAGCACGTAGATATTGGGATGCGATTTACAGTAACTGATGTTATTTAGTGCTGTTAAGACCGATTGTGAGTCGGAGAAAATTGCAGCTTTCCGTATGTTGCAGCGTCGTCTAATATATAGAAGGGCCTGGTATATAGCCATAGCTTCGGCTGAGAATATGGAAAAAAGATCTGATAGCTTGAACATAGACGATGTGTCATCATTGGCGACATAAAAAGCACATCCTACTCCAGAAGCTGATTTGGATGCATCCGTATAAATGTGTACATAATCAGAGAGATTGCTATGTAGGGACAAGAAAATATTTCTGTTAATGGATGGATTTCCGCCAAAATTGGGGAAGACTATTTTGCTATTTGAAAGGAAGCGAAAGTAATCACTGTTATCTCTGGTATAAAGACTTCTAAAAGCTACCAAATCTATATCAAGTTGCTGGAAGGCTATGCACAATGGCGGAGAGTTTTTTTTCTGCCAGTATTTGTTAGTCAGGTCAAAGGTGTTCAGCTGACATATTTTTGAAGACAATGCCGTGTCCTGCGATATGTGTTTCATTGAAATCTTTTCTGCCAGCATTACTCTACGTAAATGAAGAGGGGGTTCCAGAGCTTCCACTCTTAATGCCTCAACAGAGGAGGAACACATAGCACCCAAGCAAATTCTCAGAAACTTGTTCTGAATTAAATCTATCCTGCGAAGTAGTGTATTGCTTCCTGATCCATAAAGAATGGAGCCATAATCTAGAATTGACCGGATATAAGATCGGTAGAACATTAACGCAATTTTTTGATCGGCATCCCACCAGGTTCTTGCAATCATACGGAAGAAGTTGAATCCAACTGTGCACCTCATAATAATGTGGGAGATAAATTGCTTCCAACACAATTTCCTGTCGAGGATAATTCCAAGATATTTGACTTCGGATACTATTTTGAAGTTTACACCCCCCAAATCTGTATTATCATTCATGCTGATACGATGACGTGAAAAAGGACAGACTGAAGATTTAGTATCAGAGATAACAAGATTATTGGCGTCAAACCATCTCGCATATTCTGCCATTGCTGAATCCAGGATGTGTAGGCATTGGTCGATATTTTTTTCCTCAATATAAAGACATAAATCATCTGCATACTGAATCAGTTGAACATCTGTAGTAATAGAATGAAGGTCAGCTGTGTAGATGTTAAAGATTGTGGGACTGAGGACTGCACCTTGAGGTAGGCCTACAGAAGATAAGCGAGGACCAATTCTTTGGTTGTTACGATTTCTCACGTATACTAATCTGTTATGGTATAAGTTAGCAATAACATAGCAGGTTCTAGCAGGAATTCCATAATTTTCTAGTTTATGTCTTAGTAAACGTAAGTCGATGTTATCGTAAGCCCCCGTTATATCTAAGAAGGTTGCAACCAAGTAATTGTTCCTGGAAAAACAGCATTGTATATCAGTGACTAGCTTAGCAGTGGCATCCATCGAACCTGTGCCATGGCTAAATGCGTACTGTCCATTGGGTAGTCGATGCGTTTTTTGATCATACGCTCAAAAGTCTTGAGTACACACGACATCAATGAGATTGGACGATAGGTATCAGCACAGTTAGGATCTTTGTTGGGTTTCAAAATGGGAATTACAACAACTTTTTTCCATTCCTCAATGTTGTCGCCTCTCAACCAAACGTTATTAAAAATATTTAACAGGATTTTTTTTGCATTGTGCGGCAGATGAAGAAGCATCGGGTATCGAATTTCGTCATACCCTGGGGCTGTGTTTGAGGATTTTTTTAAAATAGACTCCATTTCTATAATCGTCATAGGTCTGTTGAAGAATCCATCGTCAGTAGCAGGAGGACATGAATCAAAATTAAGACTTACAGATATGGGTGAGCATTTTGCGGCAAATTCGTACAGCCAGTCATCATTTCTACTTTTAGCCTGTATTATAGGAATTCGCTTCGCAATGCGGGCTTGTTTCCATAATTCACAAGATGGAGTATTTTTATTCAACTTAGAGCACCACTGAATCCAGCTATTTTTTGATTTGGTTTTAAAGAGTTTTTTTGTAGAAGCAAATATCTTTTTACATTCAGTGTAATTTTCAATCGAACTATTTATTTTGTAAGTATAAAGAGCTACTTTTCTTCTATCAATTGCTTCAGAACACTCATTGTCACACCAAATTGGAGGTGCACGTTGACCGACCTTGAAGGGTCTGTGGACTGGAATACACACCTCACTCACCCTATTAATAGGGTCTATGAAGAATTTGTACTTATCTTCTGTAGATTTGATGCCAGGATCTACGGCAAATACGTTATTTAAGAGAGTATGATAAGAGGACCAGTTAGTTTTTTTTAAATTCCACTTATACTTGGGATAAATCGTTTCTCGTAAATTTCTGGAGATACAAATATTCAGCTCGATAGAAAAGTGGTCTGAACCGAGAGTATCATCAGAGCCACTCCATGATGTGACCTGGGCAATGTCAGGGCTACAAATGGTGATATCAGGGGCAGATCTCTGAATGTGAGGAGCGGTTAGTCTTGTGGGAGTACCATCGTTCATGATGATCAGATTAGAAGTGTCACATAACTCTAAGATTTGTCTTCCCGTATTATTATCGTATGCGGAGCCCCAAGCCTGAGAATGAGCATTAAGATCACCTGCGAGGATAACAGACGGATGAGTATGTGAGAGGATTTCTTTCCAATCAGAGATTCTAGAATTAATGTTCGGTGGTTTATAAATTGAGAGGACTGACAAATTGAGGTTACAACTGGCGACATTCAAACCGCATACCAGAATGTCTGTATTATCGATTCGCATATCAATTTCTTGATACTGGATCCCTTGTTTGATTAGGATTGCTACACCTGCTCTACCATCTTCGCGATCTTTCCTAACTATATTATAACCTGGAAATTTAATGACGTGGCCTGGTTTAAACCAGGTTTCGCTGATGAGTGCTAAGTCTATGTTATTATGTGCAAGATAGTTGACAAGACTATTCCTATTGCATACAGCAGAACGAGCGTTCCACTGCATGATCTTCAAGTTATCTTCAGAAGGGTTAGTTTGTCTAGCCATTGTTTGGCGGTGTATATAAATAGGACTGTACTTGATTTTTAAGGGTTTCCCTATTCAAATTTTTCAATTCATCAAGGTTCTGTGCACTGCTAAATAACTGTAGGAGGAATGTGGATAATATAGTGGATATGTTCTCGACCATGTCTTTTTTGCTCGATACATTGGACTGGTAACATTCAGTTGATAAAATTGAAGATGAAGGGCCTGAATTGAAAGGGAAAGAAGGAACTGGGAAAGAAACAGGAGGAGATTGCGCTTTACGTTTTTTATTGGATTCGGAAGTTGAAGGTGGAGGAGCTTGTTTTAGTCCGCTGGAGGGCTGAGAGTAACTCTTTAAATTTGGAGGCCGACGGGGAAGAGCAGGAAAGTTTTCAAGTGGAGCGGTATTCAAAACTTCAAATCTATTGCTTGTCGCCATACCAGCGTAAGATCTATCAATGTTATCTTTTGCCTCTGTGAAAGACATGTTAGTTGTTGCCATGAGTTTTTTGATTCTCTGTTGTTTTTGGTAATTGGGGCAGCTAGTGGAGGTGGATTTGTGATTGCTGTTCTGACAATAAATGCAAAAGATTTTACTTTCATCGCAGTTGTGGTCATTAGCATAGTTTTGTCCGCATATAGTACACCGCGACTGAGTGCTACGGCATTGACTTGATACATGGCCAAACCGAAGGCACTTATAACATTGTATCACTCTCTGTACAAAAGGCTCTACTAAAAAAATTACGCTGTTTATGTTTACTTCCGAGGGTAACACATTTCCCTCAAATGTAATAACAACCAACTGCCTTGGGATAAATTTACGTTCACCATTTTCTGTAACAGTCCTATGGAGTCGTTTAATATCTAGAATGCCATTCTGTGAAACTATATTTTCCTTTAAATATGCATCGTCAAAGTACGTATCCACACCTTTAATTATGCCTTTTCTTTGAAGTAAGTTATTAGGAATAAAAGCCTTCAGGTTCTCCTTTTTGAGGTTCGGGTTGGATACTAGACTATTTGCGTGAGAAGTTGACTTGACACCGACTTTTACCCTGTTAATTCCGACGCGGCTAATAGTTGTGATAATATTGCTCAAATTTAATGTTTTATGCAGTACATGACCCACGTATAAGGGATGCAATCTACCAAAGTTTTCAGAATTAGTTTTTTCGATATAAACATGAACATTGTCGTGTTGATACTTATCACATCTCGTATTGAATAATTGTGGAGGGGTATCTTCCTGTAGAATGGGGCCTGGAACATTACGGGCTCTATCTTCAGAAGAATTGTCTAATCCAGTTCCTTCTACAGTCTCCGCCTGATGCGATACAGAAACAGGAGAATCTTCTTCGAATGTCAGATCGTAAACACCAACGTTATTAGACCCAATGTTTATAGTTTTTTCGGTGCTGCCGCCAGCCACGTCGGGCGGCGGCGGCATTGCGGCGGATACCTCACACACTCACGCGCGTATTTAGGAAATATTTCACTATTGTATGTGCAGATTCTGAACACTTGCAGAATATTCGCGGTAAATCCACTCGTCGATTTATGCCAAGAAAAACAGGTGTGCTCTGCTTGGCGTACAACACGAGACTGCAAAGTCAAAATATCTTTATGCTTATGCTTAATTTTTTTTCAAATTTCCTAATTATTGTCAGCGCAGTTTTTCAATGTTTTTTTCAAAGAATATGATGCTGGGACAACTGAAATTCAGACCAAGATCTACCATAAACATTGGGAAAAACATTATACACCATTTTCGTATCCATTAACAATATACCACGTTTTCGTGGAAAGTCAGTCAAATCTGAATGTGTGTGATGTGTCATTGAATTCAGTCCGAATATGGATTCTATTAACAAAAAATGTTTATCTGTTCATGAAGCCTTTCCAAAGAGCAAATATAATAGGTACCTACCTACTTTCATTATTAGTGTTGAAGTTGTAGAATTTGATTATTCAGGGGTAGGTATACGTTTTTAGTAGGATTGTTTATTTCTTTGGGATGAGATTATGGATTCTACTATTGGTATTTATTGGATATCTGTTCCCAAAACATATACTCGTATATCAACTATATCTGAATTACGTACAGGGAGAAAACATAAGTAATCGTGACTTTTGATAACAAAAGTATTGAAGTCAAGTAGATGAACTAGGTATAATTCACCCTCATGCAATTAATATGAAATAATTGCGCAAAAATGATAATTTACAGACAGACTGGGACACAGGTAGGATTTTAAAAAAAATTAGAGACCCTGAGTACCTTTTTAAAGTTACTCCAGTGGCGCGCAGAAGCCTTAGTAGCCCAGGCATCGGGTGCAAAGTTTTAGGGGGCACAAAATTCTGAAGATATAACGTGGGGAATGTAATTAGAAAGTAACAAGGACAAAAGTTTAGGATATGGAGCTCAAAAAGATCGAAAAGAAAAATCGACATTTAAACGAATGTCTATGCCTAGGCAGCCTTCATCAAATTACAAAACAGAACGAGAGAATCTGATTTAGAAATTATAATGTCATAATTTGTAACCTAAACCTTCTAATAATATATCCTATGAGTTCACTTTTTAATCCCAATTTTATCACCATAAAATAATAGCCAATAATTTTCGCTGATTAGATGTAGTTCAATTCAATTTAGTTTAACCATTATTCAAAAACAAAAATTGTATAATAATTCTTCGAAATAAAACTATTCTTTCATGGTGTTTTATTTACCGAGATAATAGGGTTGAGGAACCTTCAAGGGTTCTAAGGAAGCTTCATTGTTGTTTTGAAAATAAGGGTTCCTCATGCTATTCAATGGCAAATTCACTGATGGATTATGCTTTGGAAGTATTTGCCGACTAAACTGACGCCACTCAAACAATCATAACTATCTCATACATTTTCCTACAACGCGATTTTCTTCCATAACAATGAATAGGCGAAATCGTTAATAAAGCAATTATTTGAGTGACCTACAATTGTTGCACTACGTAGGCAGAGTTTCCATCCCACTATCTGTCAAACTTTCTTACTCAAGCATTACTTGCCCGTTCACCCCAAACAATATCTTCATTGAAAATGCCGAGCATGAAAAAGAAAATATCCTTTTCATCATTCTCCTAAGCTACTAGGTATTACTATTGAGTATCCGAATGAACAATAGGTACATTAATAACAATGTCTTCAGTTCCCCAATGATTGCGATATTAGGCTTGGCAACGTTGTAAATTCAAAAAAGCGGATATCCAAGAATGGCCTAATTCTAAGTAAATCAATTTTGATGAAAATATGGTTGAAGCGGATCTAATAAAATTTGTAAAACAACATAAATATAAGTATAACTTGAATATTATTGGTGAAATAGCCAAAAAGAAAAATAAAACTTTTACGACTACCTCCTTACCACTGCGAACTGAACCCTATCGAGTTAATAAGGGCTAATATAAAACAATACCTAGCGTCAAACAACACGACCTTCAAATTTTCAGATGTTAAAAATCTGTTTCATGATGCCGTCAACAGAGTTTCGGCTGATAAATGGAAAGATTGCATTCATCATGTTCAGGAAAAAATTGAAATCAAATGTGGGACATAGATAATATTATTGACATTCAGGATGAACCCCTTATAATAGATATCAACAATGTTAATGATACTTCAAGTTCTCCTACAGAGTAAATCTATCAGTTTCATTTTACTTATTGGCTTGCTTCATGCTCTTACTTATTCAAGTTGTTAGAACTACCTAATAAACGCAGTAGCAGTTCATTAAATTTGAATTCATCAGAAAAGCTTAGTGTTTTCATGTTGCTGTTAAATTTATGATGTTTAATTGAAAAATCAATGCAAATTACGCTGTCTGTATTTTTTTACAGAGTATTGTTGTTATTATTTTTATATCTGTGCAGTTAAATAAAGATGATGGATTGGGAAGATGTTTTTAACGTATTTTAATATAAGCTTGAAAAAAATGATTGCAGTCTTCTTAAATAAAAAATCGTTATTTTGATTTATTCATTTAGAACGACTATATGAGTATGTTTTATTCCTTATAATTTTCTAGATAATTTAATTCGTTATGTAGTATCTTAATGCGGACCTGTTGTGTTTTCGACGGTTTCACGTTGAATCACGTGCAATATGCGTGGATATGTTTGGGTTCACTTTTTTCCTTGGCCGAATACAGTTTTTTATAGAGATGTATATTGATTATGTTAATTCAGTTGCTTACATTTCTTTCTTCGCAAAACGGCATCCCTGGCATCCGTGAAAAGATCTCCAACAGATGCGATATATGTGATGAAGTGTACCGGAATTTATTATTGATATATTTATCCCATTATCTCTCATATCATAACCTGTTCATATTTATTCTGCTTATATTCAGTCTCAAAGTGTTAGAACATAAAGCAAAAATATATACTTTTGTGCCACCTAGTATGATGAGTGTTGCAGATCAACTTTCAGCATCACTGTGGTTATCAAAATCCTTCATACGTTAAAATACGGTTAGCAGAACGGATAATTGGAAACCTATATAGTTCTTGATAGATACCAGTTGATAGCTTCGAAGTTGATTCAGTAGCTTGGAGAAAAATCACAGGATGATTTTTGTAGCAAAGTCAATTTTTTTTTTTTGGCACTAGGAATTTTCCCATCAGCCAGAAACAAGTTATCTAATATACTCCACAATAAAAGAAATCCTATTAGAAGACCTGTTACTATAAACAATCTAATCTAAAGGGGAGGGAAAGGAAATTACTTTTAGGATTTTAACAGGGTCACAAAATCTTCTCGCCCAGGGGCCTGTCTAGGCATTTTATTGTATTCACACACAAGAGGGCCACGGTAAGGAGGATGAAAAAACAAATATGGATAAGAACAGAGGTTAATACTATACTATATCAATCGGCCCTAAATTTTAATACCAGTATTTTTAATATAGGTAATAAAACAAAATATCACGTCAAAGTTTTGTAATGCCAGTAGGGAGCATGTATTGAAAGGGGAGGAAATATCGCATTTCAGTAAGCTGGAATATAGGTTATTGCAATGCGCCATATATTTAAGGCGTCTGAGGAAAATATGATCCAGATCACCCTCAACGTCGCAGATTTCACACAGGTTGGAAGGAATCAAGTTCAATCGAGCGAGATGTGAAGGAAATGAGCCATGACCCAGTTTCATACGAGTGATACAGATTATGTATTTCCTTGGTATTTTAAGATTATCATGCCAGTGTGACTTGGGTATATTGGGTTGAATTGACGTATATCTTGATGGATGAACCAAGCAGAACTCTCGCCATTCGCTGGACCACGCTTTGAGCATCTTACTTTTGATGACACAATTGAAATCTTCAATCGATGGAGAGGCTTGGGAGGCTATTCCATCTACAATGCTCAATCTCGCTAATTCATCCGCCTTTTCATTAGGAGGCAGCCCACAATGTCCCTTAATCCATATGAGCTTGATTTCTACATCATTCATTTCTTGGTTAACCAGCAGTTGTTTTATATGTAGCACGTAGATATTGGGATGCGATTTACAGTAACTGATGTTATTTAGTGCTGTTAAGACCGATTGTGAGTCGGAGAAAATTGCAGCTTTCCGTATGTTGCAGCGTCGTCTAATATATAGAAGGGCCTGGTATATAGCCATAGCTTCGGCTGAGAATATGGAAAAAAGATCTGATAGCTTGAACATAGACGATGTGTCATCATTGGCGACATAAAAAGCACATCCTACTCCAGAAGCTGATTTGGATGCATCCGTATAAATGTGTACATAATCAGAGAGATTGCTATGTAGGGACAAGAAAATATTTCTGTTAATGGATGGATTTCCGCCAAAATTGGGGAAGACTATTTTGCTATTTGAAAGGAAGCGAAAGTAATCACTGTTATCTCTGGTATAAAGACTTCTAAAAGCTACCAAATCTATATCAAGTTGCTGGAAGGCTATGCACAATGGCGGAGAGTTTTTTTTCTGCCAGTATTTGTTAGTCAGGTCAAAGGTGTTCAGCTGACATATTTTTGAAGACAATGCCGTGTCCTGCGATATGTGTTTCATTGAAATCTTTTCTGCCAGCATTACTCTACGTAAATGAAGAGGGGGTTCCAGAGCTTCCACTCTTAATGCCTCAACAGAGGAGGAACACATAGCACCCAAGCAAATTCTCAGAAACTTGTTCTGAATTAAATCTATCCTGCGAAGTAGTGTATTGCTTCCTGATCCATAAAGAATGGAGCCATAATCTAGAATTGACCGGATATAAGATCGGTAGAACATTAACGCAATTTTTTGATCGGCATCCCACCAGGTTCTTGCAATCATACGGAAGAAGTTGAATCCAACTGTGCACCTCATAATAATGTGGGAGATAAATTGCTTCCAACACAATTTCCTGTCGAGGATAATTCCAAGATATTTGACTTCGGATACTATTTTGAAGTTTACACCCCCCAAATCTGTATTATCATTCATGCTGATACGATGACGTGAAAAAGGACAGACTGAAGATTTAGTATCAGAGATAACAAGATTATTGGCGTCAAACCATCTCGCATATTCTGCCATTGCTGAATCCAGGATGTGTAGGCATTGGTCGATATTTTTTTCCTCAATATAAAGACATAAATCATCTGCATACTGAATCAGTTGAACATCTGTAGTAATAGAATGAAGGTCAGCTGTGTAGATGTTAAAGATTGTGGGACTGAGGACTGCACCTTGAGGTAGGCCTACAGAAGATAAGCGAGGACCAATTCTTTGGTTGTTACGATTTCTCACGTATACTAATCTGTTATGGTATAAGTTAGCAATAACATAGCAGGTTCTAGCAGGAATTCCATAATTTTCTAGTTTATGTCTTAGTAAACGTAAGTCGATGTTATCGTAAGCCCCCGTTATATCTAAGAAGGTTGCAACCAAGTAATTGTTCCTGGAAAAACAGCATTGTATATCAGTGACTAGCTTAGCAGTGGCATCCATCGAACCTGTGCCATGGCTAAATGCGTACTGTCCATTGGGTAGTCGATGCGTTTTTTGATCATACGCTCAAAAGTCTTGAGTACACACGACATCAATGAGATTGGACGATAGGTATCAGCACAGTTAGGATCTTTGTTGGGTTTCAAAATGGGAATTACAACAACTTTTTTCCATTCCTCAATGTTGTCGCCTCTCAACCAAACGTTATTAAAAATATTTAACAGGATTTTTTTTGCATTGTGCGGCAGATGAAGAAGCATCGGGTATCGAATTTCGTCATACCCTGGGGCTGTGTTTGAGGATTTTTTTAAAATAGACTCCATTTCTATAATCGTCATAGGTCTGTTGAAGAATCCATCGTCAGTAGCAGGAGGACATGAATCAAAATTAAGACTTACAGATATGGGTGAGCATTTTGCGGCAAATTCGTACAGCCAGTCATCATTTCTACTTTTAGCCTGTATTATAGGAATTCGCTTCGCAATGCGGGCTTGTTTCCATAATTCACAAGATGGAGTATTTTTATTCAACTTAGAGCACCACTGAATCCAGCTATTTTTTGATTTGGTTTTAAAGAGTTTTTTTGTAGAAGCAAATATCTTTTTACATTCAGTGTAATTTTCAATCGAACTATTTATTTTGTAAGTATAAAGAGCTACTTTTCTTCTATCAATTGCTTCAGAACACTCATTGTCACACCAAATTGGAGGTGCACGTTGACCGACCTTGAAGGGTCTGTGGACTGGAATACACACCTCACTCACCCTATTAATAGGGTCTATGAAGAATTTGTACTTATCTTCTGTAGATTTGATGCCAGGATCTACGGCAAATACGTTATTTAAGAGAGTATGATAAGAGGACCAGTTAGTTTTTTTTAAATTCCACTTATACTTGGGATAAATCGTTTCTCGTAAATTTCTGGAGATACAAATATTCAGCTCGATAGAAAAGTGGTCTGAACCGAGAGTATCATCAGAGCCACTCCATGATGTGACCTGGGCAATGTCAGGGCTACAAATGGTGATATCAGGGGCAGATCTCTGAATGTGAGGAGCGGTTAGTCTTGTGGGAGTACCATCGTTCATGATGATCAGATTAGAAGTGTCACATAACTCTAAGATTTGTCTTCCCGTATTATTATCGTATGCGGAGCCCCAAGCCTGAGAATGAGCATTAAGATCACCTGCGAGGATAACAGACGGATGAGTATGTGAGAGGATTTCTTTCCAATCAGAGATTCTAGAATTAATGTTCGGTGGTTTATAAATTGAGAGGACTGACAAATTGAGGTTACAACTGGCGACATTCAAACCGCATACCAGAATGTCTGTATTATCGATTCGCATATCAATTTCTTGATACTGGATCCCTTGTTTGATTAGGATTGCTACACCTGCTCTACCATCTTCGCGATCTTTCCTAACTATATTATAACCTGGAAATTTAATGACGTGGCCTGGTTTAAACCAGGTTTCGCTGATGAGTGCTAAGTCTATGTTATTATGTGCAAGATAGTTGACAAGACTATTCCTATTGCATACAGCAGAACGAGCGTTCCACTGCATGATCTTCAAGTTATCTTCAGAAGGGTTAGTTTGTCTAGCCATTGTTTGGCGGTGTATATAAATAGGACTGTACTTGATTTTTAAGGGTTTCCCTATTCAAATTTTTCAATTCATCAAGGTTCTGTGCACTGCTAAATAACTGTAGGAGGAATGTGGATAATATAGTGGATATGTTCTCGACCATGTCTTTTTTGCTCGATACATTGGACTGGTAACATTCAGTTGATAAAATTGAAGATGAAGGGCCTGAATTGAAAGGGAAAGAAGGAACTGGGAAAGAAACAGGAGGAGATTGCGCTTTACGTTTTTTATTGGATTCGGAAGTTGAAGGTGGAGGAGCTTGTTTTAGTCCGCTGGAGGGCTGAGAGTAACTCTTTAAATTTGGAGGCCGACGGGGAAGAGCAGGAAAGTTTTCAAGTGGAGCGGTATTCAAAACTTCAAATCTATTGCTTGTCGCCATACCAGCGTAAGATCTATCAATGTTATCTTTTGCCTCTGTGAAAGACATGTTAGTTGTTGCCATGAGTTTTTTGATTCTCTGTTGTTTTTGGTAATTGGGGCAGCTAGTGGAGGTGGATTTGTGATTGCTGTTCTGACAATAAATGCAAAAGATTTTACTTTCATCGCAGTTGTGGTCATTAGCATAGTTTTGTCCGCATATAGTACACCGCGACTGAGTGCTACGGCATTGACTTGATACATGGCCAAACCGAAGGCACTTATAACATTGTATCACTCTCTGTACAAAAGGCTCTACTAAAAAAATTACGCTGTTTATGTTTACTTCCGAGGGTAACACATTTCCCTCAAATGTAATAACAACCAACTGCCTTGGGATAAATTTACGTTCACCATTTTCTGTAACAGTCCTATGGAGTCGTTTAATATCTAGAATGCCATTCTGTGAAACTATATTTTCCTTTAAATATGCATCGTCAAAGTACGTATCCACACCTTTAATTATGCCTTTTCTTTGAAGTAAGTTATTAGGAATAAAAGCCTTCAGGTTCTCCTTTTTGAGGTTCGGGTTGGATACTAGACTATTTGCGTGAGAAGTTGACTTGACACCGACTTTTACCCTGTTAATTCCGACGCGGCTAATAGTTGTGATAATATTGCTCAAATTTAATGTTTTATGCAGTACATGACCCACGTATAAGGGATGCAATCTACCAAAGTTTTCAGAATTAGTTTTTTCGATATAAACATGAACATTGTCGTGTTGATACTTATCACATCTCGTATTGAATAATTGTGGAGGGGTATCTTCCTGTAGAATGGGGCCTGGAACATTACGGGCTCTATCTTCAGAAGAATTGTCTAATCCAGTTCCTTCTACAGTCTCCGCCTGATGCGATACAGAAACAGGAGAATCTTCTTCGAATGTCAGATCGTAAACACCAACGTTATTAGACCCAATGTTTATAGTTTTTTCGGTGCTGCCGCCAGCCACGTCGGGCGGCGGCGGCATTGCGGCGGATACCTCACACACTCACGCGCGTATTTAGGAAATATTTCACTATTGTATGTGCAGATTCTGAACACTTGCAGAATATTCGCGGTAAATCCACTCGTCGATTTATGCCAAGAAAAACAGGTGTGCTCTGCTTGGCGTACAACACGAGACTGCAAAGTCAAAATATCTTTATGCTTATGCTTAATTTTTTTTCAAATTTCCTAATTATTGTCAGCGCAGTTTTTCAATGTTTTTTTCAAAGAATATGATGCTGGGACAACTGAAATTCAGACCAAGATCTACCATAAACATTGGGAAAAACATTATACACCATTTTCGTATCCATTAACAATATACCACGTTTTCGTGGAAAGTCAGTCAAATCTGAATGTGTGTGATGTGTCATTGAATTCAGTCCGAATATGGATTCCATTAACAAAAAATGTTTATCTGTTCATGAAGCCTTTCCAAAGAGCAAATATTCCTTTAGATTATATATCGACCCATGCAACGAAGACTATAGTAACTCAAAAACGTGGGTTTTGACTTACTAATATGGCATCAATAGATTTTTTGGTGAAAATTAAAGTCGGTCATGAACGATAGGCAACCAGTAAACAACTTCCGTGTATAGTAAGTGTAATAAACCACATTCCTACAGGCGAACACTATATTAAGTTAACTTACTCTAGTCTTCGTTGCAAAAAACGGCGAAAGGTGTAGTAAGTTTGATTTACTATAATTTTCGCCGCACAATTGGAGGTTAGGTTGATATTAATGACTGTAAACGTTAAGTAGTAGATGTGTGAAAATAGCTGTTTATAATCGAACCGAGATGAATTGTTTTGATGTACAAAAGGTCCTCATAACACCCCAATCTGCTGTGAGCTAATTCCGACGCGGCTAATAGTTGTGATAATATTGCTCAAATTTAATGTTTTATGCAGTACATGACCCACGTATAAGGGATGCAATCTACCAAAGTTTTCAGAATTAGTTTTTTCGATATAAACATGAACATTGTCGTGTTGATACTTATCACATCTCGTATTGAATAATTGTGGAGGGGTATCTTCCTGTAGAATGGGGCCTGGAACATTACGGGCTCTATCTTCAGAAGAATTGTCTAATCCAGTTCCTTCTACAGTCTCCGCCTGATGCGATACAGAAACAGGAGAATCTTCTTCGAATGTCAGATCGTAAACACCAACGTTATTAGACCCAATGTTTATAGTTTTTTCGGTGCTGCCGCCAGCCACGTCGGGCGGCGGCGGCATTGCGGCGGATACCTCACACACTCACGCGCGTATTTAGGAAATATTTCACTATTGTATGTGCAGATTCTGAACACTTGCAGAATATTCGCGGTAAATCCACTCGTCGATTTATGCCAAGAAAAACAGGTGTGCTCTGCTTGGCGTACAACACGAGACTGCAAAGTCAAAATATCTTTATGCTTATGCTTAATTTTTTTTCAAATTTCCTAATTATTGTCAGCGCAGTTTTTCAATGTTTTTTTCAAAGAATATGATGCTGGGACAACTGAAATTCAGACCAAGATCTACCATAAACATTGGGAAAAACATTATACACCATTTTCGTATCCATTAACAATATACCACGTTTTCGTGGAAAGTCAGTCAAATCTGAATGTGTGTGATGTGTCATTGAATTCAGTCCGAATATGGATTCCATTAACAAAAAATGTTTATCTGTTCATGAAGCCTTTCCAAAGAGCAAATATTCCTTTAGATTATATATCGACCCATGCAACGAAGACTATAGTAACTCAAAAACGTGGGTTTTGACTTACTAATATGGCATCAATAGATTTTTTGGTGAAAATTAAAGTCGGTCATGAACGATAGGCAACCAGTAAACAACTTCCGTGTATAGTAAGTGTAATAAACCACATTCCTACAGGCGAACACTATATTAAGTTAACTTACTCTAGTCTTCGTTGCAAAAAACGGCGAAAGGTGTAGTAAGTTTGATTTACTATAATTTTCGCCGCACAATTGGAGGTTAGGTTGATATTAATGACTGTAAACGTTAAGTAGTAGATGTGTGAAAATAGCTGTTTATAATCGAACCGAGATGAATTGTTTTGATGTACAAAAGGTCCTCATAACACCCCAATCTGCTGTGAGCGTTTTCTATTACAAGAGCAAGCTCGCTACATATAACTTCACAATTTATGATATGGGAAATCATGAAGGCTACTGTTATGTTTGGCATGAGGTAATTACGAAGAGGCGACCAAACGAAATAAGCAGCTGTATTTTAATTTTTTTGAAAAAGCAGGATTGGAAGGGAGTCAAGAAGCTTATTATTTTTTCTGATTACTGTGGCGGACAAAATCATAACCGTTTTATTTTCTCAATGTTTTCTTATGCTGCTATGTCCCTGAACCTGCAAATAATTCATCGATTCCTAAATACAGGTCACACACAAAACGAAGGTGACAGGATGCACTCTGTTATTGAGAATGCCAAAAAGCGGCAATCTGCAATTTATACCACCGATCAGTGGATCATGTTGATTCGCATGGCAAAAGTGACTGGAAAGCCATATATTGTGAAAGAGATGGCACAAAATGACTTCTTTTGTTTTGAACAGAAGGTAAAATCGGAGAATTGGGATAGGATGATGGCGGAGAAAAGATAAAAATAAGCAAGATGAAAGAAGTACACTTTTCGTCAGAATGGCCTCATGAAATGAAATTCAAGTACGACTATGCTGACGAGTTAAAGACAGTAAAATTGAAGAAAAATCCTCGAAGGAACAGAACGGAAAGCGATGCTCTTAAAGACTTACCTATTCTATAATTTCTATTTTTCTCTTAAAGCCAAGAAAGGCAAGAAAATACAAAAGGGACGGAAGATCAATAGTGAAAATAACAGAGATATTGAGAGTGATAATAGTGACGAAAATGAACAAGATTATAATTTAAGTGATTCTGATTGACGTTATAGATGTTTCCTTTCAACATTATTGAAAAAAAGTGTAAGTCTATAAAATTTTGCAAAAAAATGTTTTTTTTGTTATGTTTGAGAGTTAGAATAGTCTTCGTTGCATGGGTCGATATGTTCCCAATGTCCTTAAGCCTGTATGTATTATTGGATCCATACACAAAGGCTCAGTTGATATATAATTCTTGTATTAATTAACCTTTTTCTACTCTATAATCAATAACTTACAACGTTCCGTGCAGTCATATGTATAGAATGCCGAAAATTTATCGACAAGCCAAACAGCAACATGCAATAAAAAATAATATCAGTAGGCAGACACAAACCATTCTATTTCTTTTTTAATAGTTTCCTGATTACAAAATCAAATAAATTCGCTACAATTTATACCTTTTCCTCAATTTTTAACTTACAATAAAAAGGCGCAACCATTAGATGATTTATGTCCTATTTTATGCTCGCTTGTGAGAGGAGAGTTCTGAATGTATACCGGATGGTTAACTAAAGTCAACGCAGCAAACATTCAAGTATTTAATTATCGATTCATGCTCGATAAGTAGGTATTGATGATGAAATAACATTCAAAATGAGTTCATGAAAGAACAGACTATATTTATTTATTATAAAGAAAAATCGGCGAAATCAAAAGAATGGAATAGTTCAATGTGCAACTATCGTCAAATAACAAAAAATAAACGCTCAAACCTATGTTTGGACATTTCCGAGAAATATGTGGCAGAGCTATCTATCATCAAGTAACGAATAACAGTAAAACGGTCAAACTTTTTTTTGGCGTTGGTCTGTACAAATTTGGCCTCGGCAATTGCCAGTAATTTTAAACACAGATGATTCTTCGCATAACGCCCTCTAAAAATTTGAGCATGTATGCGAGATACTCGTCGATCCCTTACGCTTAAAGCACGTTTAGGATAAATCGAGAGGCGAGAGTTATTATTGTTTTTTTCGGGCGCGTCTCAGTGAGGCCGGCGATACTGGTAACGTGTGATCATGTTTTTGATGTGAGAAAGTCACACTCGATCATGAAATCTCATCATTTTGTATTGTTTGAATTAAAATGATCGAGAAACAAACAAGGTGAAATAATTTATATTACTAAAGCTCAGTTTTTGACTTGGCGGTCAATATAAGTGGTGAGTTATGCTGAAGGGGGCCTAGTGAGGTTTCATCTTCAGGCAGATAATTTGTTCTGTTTCTGTTTTATCGGCTTTTACTACAGGTTACGGAAAAATGGTGTGAATGGAGTTGATTCTGTTGATATACTTGACATTTTGGAAAATACAAATTTTTAAAAACCTGAAGTTTTGGGGATGCAAAAAATTTAGTTTTTCACTGTTTTTTTTTTCAATTCATTTCCGAATATCAACAGTTCTAGAATTTTAGCAAATCCTTATTTTTAAAATATTACCATGGAATGGGAAGTACAGCGTGAACCTGCTGGATGCAATTTTTGGTATTTATCTCCAGCACCGAACATAAACAGAGACAAGAAAGCTCCAAACTCCGCCCCGAAATATGCCTATCTCTCTCGCTAGCTGACACTACTTTAACTTCATACGCTCCTTACAATCATACATGATTACATGCCGTGGTAGATGCAGTCACGGCGCGGTATACTTGGCAGGCTGACTTCTGGGAGACCGTCGCGTCGGCGGCCGGATATACCGAGGTTGTTTCAGATCATGGATGCAATTTTAGAAAATTTGTTAACAAACTTTTAAAAGTCACCACGGAAAACGTTTACTTCAACGTAGATAACTTGAAACTTGTTTATTTATATGACGTGCCACATCTGAGCAAGGTGATTATATAGCAGCACACCTGACCAGGCAGAGAGGATTTTGAAGTCTGTGCGTTCGAGGGGGTTAGGTTAGGTTAGGTTAGGTTAGGTTAGGTTAGGTTAGGTTAGGTTAGGTTAGGTTAGATTAGGTTAGGTTAGGTTAGGTTAGGTTAGGTTAGGTTAGGTTAGGTTAGGTTAGGTTAGGTTAGGTTAGGTTAGGTTAGGTTAGGTTAGGTTAGGTTAGGTTAGTCTAGGTTAGGTTAGGTTAGGTTAGGTTAGGTTAGGTTAGGTTAGGTTAGGTTAGGTTAGGTTAGGTTAGGTTAGGTTAGGTTAGGTTAGGTTAGGTTAGGTTAGGTTAGGTTAGGTTAGGTTAGGTTAGGTTAGGTTAGGTTAGGTTAGGTTAGGTTAGGTTAGGTTAGGTTAGGTTAGGTTAGGTTAGGTTAGGTTAGGTTAGGTTAGGTTAGGTTAGGTTAGGTTAGGTTAGGTTAGGTTAGGTTAGGTTAGGTTAGGTTAGGTTAGGTTAGGTTAGGTTAGGTTAGGTTAGGTTAGGTTAGGTTAGGTTAGGTTAGGTTAGGTTAGGTTAGGTTAGGTTAGGTTAGGTTAGGTTAGGTTAGGTTAGGTTAGGTTAGGTTAGGTTAGGTTAGGTTAGGTTAGGTTAGGTTAGGTTAGGTTAGGTTAGGTTAGGTTAGGTTAGGTTAGGTTAGGTTAGGTTAGGTTAGGTTAGGTTAGGTTAGGTTAGGTTAGGTTAGGTTAGGTTAGGTTAGGTTAGGTTAGGTTAGGTTAGGTTAGGTTAGGTTAGGTTAGGTTAGGTTAGGTTAGGTTAGGTTAGGTTAGGTTAGGTTAGGTTAGGTTAGGTTAGGTTAGGTTAGGTTAGGTTAGGTTAGGTTAGGTTAGGTTAGGTTAGGTTAGGTTAGGTTAGGTTAGGTTAGGTTAGGTTAGGTTAGGTTAGGTTAGGTTAGGTTAGGTTAGGTTAGGTTAGGTTAGGTTAGGTTAGGTTAGGTTAGGTTAGGTTAGGTTAGGTTAGGTTAGGTTAGGTTAGGTTAGGTTAGGTTAGGTTAGGTTAGGTTAGGTTAGGTTAGGTTAGGTTAGGTTAGGTTAGGTTAGGTTAGGTTAGGTTAGGTTAGGTTAGGTTAGGTTAGGTTAGGTTAGGTTAGGTTAGGTTAGGTTAGGTTAGGTTAGGTTAGGTTAGGTTAGGTTAGGTTAGGTTAGGTTAGGTTAGGTTAGGTTAGGTTAGGTTAGGTTAGGTTAGGTTAGGTTAGGTTAGGTTAGGTTAGGTTAGGTTAGGTTAGGTTAGGTTAGGTTAGGTTAGGTTAGGTTAGGTTAGGTTAGGTTAGGTTAGGTTAGGTTAGGTTAGGTTAGGTTAGGTTAGGTTAGGTTAGGTTAGGTTAGGTTAGGTTAGGTTAGGTTAGGTTAGGTTAGGTTAGGTTAGGTTAGGTTAGGTTAGGTTAGGTTAGGTTAGGTTAGGTTAGGTTAGGTTAGGTTAGGTTAGGTTAGGTTAGGTTAGGTTAGGTTAGGTTAGGTTAGGTTAGGTTAGGTTAGGTTAGGTTAGGTTAGGTTAGGTTAGGTTAGGTTAGGTTAGGTTAGGTTAGGTTAGGTTAGGTTAGGTTAGGTTAGGTTAGGTTAGGTTAGGTTAGGTTAGGTTAGGTTAGGTTAGGTTAGGTTAGGTTAGGTTAGGTTAGGTTAGGTTAGGTTAGGTTAGGTTAGGTTAGGTTAGGTTAGGTTAGGTTAGGTTAGGTTAGGTTAGGTTAGGTTAGGTTAGGTTAGGTTAGGTTAGGTTAGGTTAGGTTAGGTTAGGTTAGGTTAGGTTAGGTTAGGTTAGGTTAGGTTAGGTTAGGTTAGGTTAGGTTAGGTTAGGTTAGGTTAGGTTAGGTTAGGTTAGGTTAGGTTAGGTTAGGTTAGGTTAGGTTAGGTTAGGTTAGGTTAGGTTAGGTTAGGTTAGGTTAGGTTAGGTTAGGTTAGGTTAGGTTAGGTTAGGTTAGGTTAGGTTAGGTTAGGTTAGGTTAGGTTAGGTTAGGTTAGGTTAGGTTAGGTTAGGTTAGGTTAGGTTAGGTTAGGTTAGGTTAGGTTAGGTTAGGTTAGGTTAGGTTAGGTTAGGTTAGGTTAGGTTAGGTTAGGTTAGGTTAGGTTAGGTTAGGTTAGGTTAGGTTAGGTTAGGTTAGGTTAGGTTAGGTTAGGTTAGGTTAGGTTAGGTTAGGTTAGGTTAGGTTAGGTTAGGTTAGGTTAGGTTAGGTTAGGTTAGGTTAGGTTAGGTTAGGTTAGGTTAGGTTAGGTTAGGTTAGGTTAGGTTAGGTTAGGTTAGGTTAGGTTAGGTTAGGTTAGGTTAGGTTAGGTTAGGTTAGGTTAGGTTAGGTTAGGTTAGGTTAGGTTAGGTTAGGTTAGGTTAGGTTAGGTTAGGTTAGGTTAGGTTAGGTTAGGTTAGGTTAGGTTAGGTTAGGTTAGGTTAGGTTAGGTTAGGTTAGGTTAGGTTAGGTTAGGTTAGGTTAGGTTAGGTTAGGTTAGGTTAGGTTAGGTTAGGTTAGGTTAGGTTAGGTTAGGTTAGGTTAGGTTAGGTTAGGTTAGGTTAGGTTAGGTTAGGTTAGGTTAGGTTAGGTTAGGTTAGGTTAGGTTAGGTTAGGTTAGGTTAGGTTAGGTTAGGTTAGGTTAGGTTAGGTTAGGTTAGGTTAGGTTAGGTTAGGTTAGGTTAGGTTAGGTTAGGTTAGGTTAGGTTAGGTTAGGTTAGGTTAGGTTAGGTTAGGTTAGGTTAGGTTAGGTTAGGTTAGGTTAGGTTAGGTTAGGTTAGGTTAGGTTAGGTTAGGTTAGGTTAGGTTAGGTTAGGTTAGGTTAGGTTAGGTTAGGTTAGGTTAGGTTAGGTTAGGTTAGGTTAGGTTAGGTTAGGTTAGGTTAGGTTAGGTTAGGTTAGGTTAGGTTAGGTTAGGTTAGGTTAGGTTAGGTTAGGTTAGGTTAGGTTAGGTTAGGTTAGGTTAGGTTAGGTTAGGTTAGGTTAGGTTAGGTTAGGTTAGGTTAGGTTAGGTTAGGTTAGGTTAGGTTAGGTTAGGTTAGGTTAGGTTAGGTTAGGTTAGGTTAGGTTAGGTTAGGTTAGGTTAGGTTAGGTTAGGTTAGGTTAGGTTAGGTTAGGTTAGGTTAGGTTAGGTTAGGTTAGGTTAGGTTAGGTTAGGTTAGGTTAGGTTAGGTTAGGTTAGGTTAGGTTAGGTTAGGTTAGGTTAGGTTAGGTTAGGTTAGGTTAGGTTAGGTTAGGTTAGGTTAGGTTAGGTTAGGTTAGGTTAGGTTAGGTTAGGTTAGGTTAGGTTAGGTTAGGTTAGGTTAGGTTAGGTTAGGTTAGGTTAGGTTAGGTTAGGTTAGGTTAGGTTAGGTTAGGTTAGGTTAGGTTAGGTTAGGTTAGGTTAGGTTAGGTTAGGTTAGGTTAGGTTAGGTTAGGTTAGGTTAGGTTAGGTTAGGTTAGGTTAGGTTAGGTTAGGTTAGGTTAGGTTAGGTTAGGTTAGGTTAGGTTAGGTTAGGTTAGGTTAGGTTAGGTTAGGTTAGGTTAGGTTAGGTTAGGTTAGGTTAGGTTAGGTTAGGTTAGGTTAGGTTAGGTTAGGTTAGGTTAGGTTAGGTTAGGTTAGGTTAGGTTAGGTTAGGTTAGGTTAGGTTAGGTTAGGTTAGGTTAGGTTAGGTTAGGTTAGGTTAGGTTAGGTTAGGTTAGGTTAGGTTAGGTTAGGTTAGGTTAGGTTAGGTTAGGTTAGGTTAGGTTAGGTTAGGTTAGGTTAGGTTAGGTTAGGTTAGGTTAGGTTAGGTTAGGTTAGGTTAGGTTAGGTTAGGTTAGGTTAGGTTAGGTTAGGTTAGGTTAGGTTAGGTTAGGTTAGGTTAGGTTAGGTTAGGTTAGGTTAGGTTAGGTTAGGTTAGGTTAGGTTAGGTTAGGTTAGGTTAGGTTAGGTTAGGTTAGGTTAGGTTAGGTTAGGTTAGGTTAGGTTAGGTTAGGTTAGGTTAGGTTAGGTTAGGTTAGGTTAGGTTAGGTTAGGTTAGGTTAGGTTAGGTTAGGTTAGGTTAGGTTAGGTTAGGTTAGGTTAGGTTAGGTTAGGTTAGGTTAGGTTAGGTTAGGTTAGGTTAGGTTAGGTTAGGTTAGGTTAGGTTAGGTTAGGTTAGGTTAGGTTAGGTTAGGTTAGGTTAGGTTAGGTTAGGTTAGGTTAGGTTAGGTTAGGTTAGGTTAGGTTAGGTTAGGTTAGGTTAGGTTAGGTTAGGTTAGGTTAGGTTAGGTTAGGTTAGGTTAGGTTAGGTTAGGTTAGGTTAGGTTAGGTTAGGTTAGGTTAGGTTAGGTTAGGTTAGGTTAGGTTAGGTTAGGTTAGGTTAGGTTAGGTTAGGTTAGGTTAGGTTAGGTTAGGTTAGGTTAGGTTAGGTTAGGTTAGGTTAGGTTAGGTTAGGTTAGGTTAGGTTAGGTTAGGTTAGGTTAGGTTAGGTTAGGTTAGGTTAGGTTAGGTTAGGTTAGGTTAGGTTAGGTTAGGTTAGGTTAGGTTAGGTTAGGTTAGGTTAGGTTAGGTTAGGTTAGGTTAGGTTAGGTTAGGTTAGGTTAGGTTAGGTTAGGTTAGGTTAGGTTAGGTTAGGTTAGGTTAGGTTAGGTTAGGTTAGGTTAGGTTAGGTTAGGTTAGGTTAGGTTAGGTTAGGTTAGGTTAGGTTAGGTTAGGTTAGGTTAGGTTAGGTTAGGTTAGGTTAGGTTAGGTTAGGTTAGGTTAGGTTAGGTTAGGTTAGGTTAGGTTAGGTTAGGTTAGGTTAGGTTAGGTTAGGTTAGGTTAGGT